>JAVDOI010000008.1:11656315-12987982 GCA_032191485.1 Leptoclinus maculatus | reverse complement strand
GAGTCATTTTCAGGATTCAGTGCTATTCAACTAAATCACGCTCACAATGTGAATATATATGAGATTATGCATACCCAAACATAAGAGCATTACTCTGCCACACTCCACAAGATTTGGAACAGATGCCAATTAGACCAATGGCGACTTCCCCTCAATGAAAAATATACATTGCAGACATGAAATATCTCAATCACCACTTGTTGCTGATACCTACATCTGCATCTAATGAGATGACTTTATAGGTCAACGTCTACTTCTCGGGTACACTGAGAAAAACAAGCCCAACCGCAATGTATGCAAATCTATCAGTTACATAACGGATATTTGGAGAGCCGCCAAGTGAAACCTCTTTGTGTTAATATTAGGAACCACATGATATTGATATTGGTATTAGAGAACTTCAGACCAAACTGTACAGTACATCCTTTCACCTGTACATGTTGTACCTGCAGTGGAAGACATGCCCTATTTATGATATCACAATTCATGACTCAAGGGGCTGTTTACATAATAAAAACAGCAATGAAAGAAAGGCTGTGTTTTGATTTTACTTTTGAATGACTGACTCAAGGAAAACGTTTCCAAAGAAGGGGAACTTAGTAAGAGAATGCCCCACCGCCTACTGGTGATTTATGTAATTTTGGAATAGTCAAGAGACCGGCATATTGAGATCATACAGCCTAAGTACATGACGGGTGACTAGAGGTGATACGATAGTGCAAGTCAGTGTAATATTCTACAAGTTAAAAGTAGGATCTTAAGATCTAGCAGGGAGTCAATGTGATTGTGACAGAGGTAATACGATCAAATTGTCAGACGTGCATTTTTAAATATTTGATATACTGTGTATATTATTATGTTAGATTTTTGCATTTTGTTGGGGTCATTAATAAGCACTTTGGAAACATCTCCAACACGTCATAATTTTACAAAATAAAACATGCAGTCTGGTTTTTATGTTTAAAAATAGATAGTTTGTTAGATAGTTGAGTTCAGTTGAAATCTATAAACTACATAATAGTTTGTTTGCGTCATTTTTTAGAAAATAATTTTTCAATCTTCTTTTACATTTTTGAGAAGATTGTTTTTAACACAATGTCTTTTTTACTGTGACGAGTCAAAATGTTAGAAACAAAGACACAAGCCTAATATTTGCCGACATGTGATTTATTGTGTTCTCTGGAATACTGCATTTCACGACAGCACTCAGTCGATTGACAACGAAAGGTTACACTCAAAGCTTTGCTGGAAAACTGTGATTTTCATGTACTTATGTTGGCAACAGTGAAGTGGTTGACGAGAGTCTCTCCTATTCCAGCACCACGGACAGGGTTCAATCATTAATAAGTGTGTTTGTCATATAATCTTCATTTCTTTATATGTTTTACAACAGAGTGGGTGCTATTGTTTATTGCTGCTGTTGGTGCCACTCGATGACTCGAACATACATAGAAATGCCTCAATTCAAAATATCACTAACCCCCTCCATGGGCCCATGTGATTTCCGGTGATTGACCTGAGAATGGCCTCAGCCTGTTACTTCCTGCCATTTCTCCTCTCTGTTTTTTTGCACCGACATGAATGATGAACGTGTTTCCTGTTTTGCTGTGTAGGACACGACTATTTAAAACAAGAGAGTTCAGAGGAGTAAATGATAAAGAATAGTGTCGGGACAAGAATGAGCATGAAAATGTACAAGTGATGTTGAGCATGTTTGGAAATATGTTAACATTATGACGACAATGCCAAAATGGGATGTTACAGAACTTTATAATAGCATTATTAAAAAAGATAATACAAGTTAATAATAGTAAGGGACAGGCAATAACAACAATATCAAACACCCTTTCTTTAATGGAATAGTTCAAGAGAGGGTAGATGAAAGATTGATACCACTCTTGTGTCTGTGCGGTACATTATAAGCTTAGCTAGACAAAGTGGGAAACAGCTAGCCTGACTCTGTGCAAATCCGTTTAAACAAATGTGTAAAGGTGAGATTTCACGGCTGACTGCAGTATGAATTTTGCATAACTGTCTCGGACAGTGTTCACTATTCTACTGTGGATGCAGGCAGCCTATATGTGATACTGTCTGAGGCGGTGGTTGTGCTCACGGGGTCTCTCCAGAAAGTTAAGTTTGAGAAGTATGATAAACTGCAACAAAGCAGGAAAATCTACTCCAGAAATGAAAAGCTCACGAACACTTGAGTCCTGCCATGCATCAATGTTATTTCACTACAGCTGTATTCATTAGATTAAAGATGAATCCTCTCTCTGGTTTGTTCTCGGCTCCAGCCCTGGTCTGCTCTTCTTGCATGTTCAGGTATGCATGGACGTGATGTTCAGCGCAGGCAGTCAGAAAGGAACACGGGGTGACAGGGCATTTTGTTCCTCCTGCTCAGCCCCTGAGCAAAGTAACAAAACGCTGCATTCTTTCCACAGATCCTTATGACAACACAGGCGGCGCACCCTTTGAATAGCAGGTAAACTTATTATTAATGTGGGCCTTGAATTCCGGGACCATTCATCCGTCTCAGGCTCCTTTTGAACTCAGAAATGTGTTTGCTTGTCACACAACCGAAGCACACAAGCCATTTACAAGCCAAGGATTTATTTTACCTAAAATTATCCCTCACGTATACTTTCTTTGCGGTAGGGACTTTATTTACGCAGTGTGCCTTTGCAAAGCAAACAGAAGGCCATGAATTAGAAAAAAAAGGACAAAAACAAGATGGATGTCAATTTTTTTAACTTTTTAGTCTCAATTTATTTTTTACATTAAAACACTTCTACAGACAGATACGAAGATACAGACTTGATTTTAAAAGATTTAATATACACTTGCACACAATAATCTATTATAAAGAAATACAACTTTCAGTAGACTACATCACTTTTTTCAACATGTATCCGCAAAGTCAATCATAACAAAAGTAATTATGTAGATTGTAAAATAATAAATGTATTGAGTAATATATACAGTATATGAGAAATTCCTGAACATGTATGTACAGTATGCATGTCCCTTTTTTTCTGCCTGCCTGGCCACAGACAACCACCCTGAGTCTTACAGACCAATCGGCCATAATGTCCAAAACAGGCGCAGCGTTCTCTTATCATGGTAGTAGCTCCTCTCGGTGATGATCCTCCACATCTGTTTACATGATGTGTTTGCAGAACTCTGTCACATTTTCCACCCTCTACTCCCGGGTACAAAACAGACATTTTTGTGGCGCTTTGGGCCTTCCCGCGTCGGACACCATCCTTCAGCAACCTTTTGTTTCCCCCTTTTTCTGTCAAAGGAGTGCCATTTGTTCAGGTGCTCGCTGCTCTCATTCTCTCACTCTTGCTGCCTCAGCTGGCACATTGTTTAGCGAGACTCATCTCTGTCTGAATCAGGTGAAGCGTGGGCTCTCTTGGACTTGCTGGCCGCAGCTCTGAAGCGACAAAAAGTCAGTCACACAATCAAAAATATGATCAAAATGTAAGTGAAATTGTGTATGTTTTTCTAGGCAATCTTATCATTCTAAGCTCACCTTAGGATGCTCAGTACGTTGAGTTGACTTCTCTTCACAGATCTCTTTTGGGATGATGTGACTTCAGGGCTGCACGCAAGGAAACACTACAGTTACCATAAATGACCAGTTCTTTTGAAATCTAAACTCACCCTGACATGGCAGTTTGTCACTTTAATTGTTTTATTGATGTTGCTGTGCTTAAAGAACACCCCGCCTAAATAGAAGCATCCAACACTATTTCTTTATAGTGTCGGATGTGTTGGATAGTCTTATCTTTATGGGCTCACTAAATGTGTTATGTTACAAGAAAACAGAAACCCACATCTGCAGATACCCTTTCTGTAAAGCTTTCAAAATGTCACAGTTTAAACAAGAGACCTTGCCGGCCTCCCGCTCTGCCTCCCGCTCTGCCTCCTGTCTCGGCCTGTCACTCAGTCTCTCTACGGTCTCTAGGCGGTGACATTATTTTTGTTGACATTTCTCGGGAAACATAAATTCTCTCCATAGTTTTTCATCGCTTCCAAACTGCACCAGCCTGAGCTTATTCTGCTCCCTCGGGCCTCAGCTGTGCTATTTTGTTGATCAGACCCTCCAACAAGCAGAACTTACAGAACACAGTAACAATACATTTAATTCCATATTAGCATTGCAGTGAAATGAGATGTTCCCTTGCGCTGCACTACTCCTTGTCCTCCACAAAGGGCCATAATACATGCCTTTACTAACCACACATGGAGGCCAGGTTAAAACACTAACAAGGGCCTGCAACTGATGCTTGATAGCTGTGTGGGATGCTTTGGGCATCGACTCACCTGTGATGGCAGAAGTTGGTACAGTTATGATCATCAAGGTTGGCACAGGTGCAGCGGCGAATGGACCTTCTGCGTCGGGACAGAGCGCTGCCTAGACCATAAACTGTCGTCTTACTTCAGAGAAAAAGAGATACTTAGCGTCAGGCACATGATATAAACATTGTGCAGACTTTGCTCTTTGATACTCCATGCAGCCCTGCCCAGTTGATTATGCACTGGTAATGACAGCACATGTTTATTTTGCGGATATTGGGCTCAAAGTGAGTATGCTGCATGTGTGTGTGTGTGTGTGTGTGTATGCATCGCGTCCTCTCATGCTCTCACCTGGGCGTGTTGACCCAGATGATATCCAGGTGGCAGAAGTAGTGGCACTCAGAGTCCAGCAGGCTGCTGCAGGAGCAGCGCTTGGTCCTCAATCTCTGCGTTGGGACACCGTCACCAACCTCCACTTCTAGCCGTTTTATCACCGGAAGACTCAGACCTAATGCGAGTCAAAGAGCCGTTCAGTAACAGTGATCCAAACGCAGCATCAACTCCGGCTCAGCCAAACCAAGTGCCTCTGCTCTTTTCCACTTCTACGGTTTCTCAAAGCACAAAACTGATAGATGTGTTACATCACCAGTCTATTATGCATAGAATTTACAAGTTTGAACATTAAAAAGCTCATCAACTATTCTTTACAAATGTATTACTCTTGATCTTTAACAGTGAGCAAACAGACTTATTTACAGGATGGAAATGCACAAATTCCTTTGCTTTTTCTTTCTTCCAAATATTATAGACAGCCTCAAAAAAGGCTAAGTATAAAGACTACAACAATTTTTTTTAGATAAAAAACCCTGCATTAACTGAGGACAACTACCACACTCCTACTACTTGTATTACAGGAATCTATAACAATTTGTATATCACAATTTAGCAACAGTAAAAAAAATCTCATTGAGATAAAATGAGCATCTTTTGTGTAATACATGGATCCTTTTATGTTTCCTGTGCTTCTGTGCTCGCTAAAACATGCATGTGCACCAACATAGGGATGCTCGTTGCTGCTTAGAGCACAGCGTGGCTGAGACAAAAGCCGGTGTACATATGAATATGTGAGTCCCAGTTTACACAGCTGACTAAAAACACAAACGGTATAACAAAAGTTTTCGGCACTCTTTCTTCTAGCATAACTGGGAAAGGTCCACTAAAACAATAATATGAAATTGTAAAGTTTGAATAAACTCACCATCCTCCATGGACGCCCAAAGAGTGATGAGAAGAAGAACTGAACTGGTGGGAGAAGACATAGTTTGATAGCGGATGGATGAAGCTCTGCAGTGAGACTATTATCCACACAGATACAGCTGTGTTTCTGATGTGCTGCTGCCGTTTGTCTGCAGGTGTCTGAGCTCAGTCACTCTCTTATGCCTCTACCCTCCCTCACATGATGACATGACAAAAGCTCCACCCGTGGCTGCTTGCCACAGTGTACGACGCCAGGGTGTTTGAACCTGTGACACATTCCACCAATATCCGATTCTTTCTTTGCTCCTCTGCATGTCACCTGCTGAGTGACATGCATGTCTGCAGTTTGCCTTTAAATGAGGAATCATCTCTTTGCTCTTGCTATACATGAGGTTTGAGGGAGGGAGGAAGAGAGAGACGGAGGAAGACATCGGGACTGCTGAAGAGTTAGTTACCTAATATGCTGGAGTAGAGAGAGGGATCCTGATATGAATATGCTCTAAAAAGTGTTTGAGGACCGAGGCATTGCATCCCAAAAGAGATCACTGGAACACATGTGGGAAGAGATAAAAGTGGAGATGCAGTGATATGCTCGTATACGTTTTAAGTTGGGTTTTCCCTAAGCTAGTTTTTTTCAATTATATAAATCAAAAGGAACATTTTAATTTTCAATATTTATTTTGTGAGGCTCCTGATATGAAGACAGACACGGTGTCATTATTATTATTATTTTTCACATAGTTTGTTTAAAAGTTACATGCAGTAACTCATACATCCATTACATAATTTGGATTCAATATTTTCTAGAATAACAATGATTTAATTGTCAACTTGAAAACAATTTGAAACAATTTCGGATGCATCAAGCATCGGTTCTCAGTGAAAAATCTCCAAAAACCCCACTGTACCAGACTCGCACTTAATGGCAGATACAGTTAGTGACTAGCTGGGGAACATAGTGGAGTTTCTATGAGCTAAACAGATGGATATTTTTCCTCAGGATTTGTAGAAACCAAAAATAAAGCTAAAAGAGAGCTGATATTGGATTTGCATTCATCAGGTGATGTTTTGTCCAATGAAGACACACAAGTATGTGAAGCAGGCAGTGTTTTGTTGAAGAATAGATTGAAATATGGACGTGTGATCACTTAACTTAGTTTGTTTGTTTAGTACCAAACAGGCAGATAAAAACACTTTTTTTCCTATCCATTTGTCATAAACCTTTCTATGGTTAGTGTTTACAAAGAGGGGCTTATAATCCACTTCCCATGAAATCTGACACCTGAACATATAGACCACAGAAGAGAGCAGACTGTACTGTTCCTCTCTGCAGTGGGCATGTCCAGTGCACAAAAACATGTGAAAACATGCTGCAAAACAGAAGAGAGGACAAATCAAAGGAGGTCAAATTAAAAAGAAATGTAAAAGAGGACGATTGGAAGGATAATAATTTTAATGGTTTTGCTGTACAATACTGCTGTGTGTAATCCTTTCAAAACACTTGCACACACTGTTGTGCTTACACTTTGATTTTGAGATCGTAATTTCACACATCTCAGTCTGTTCCTGCATCCTTCCCTCCCAGAAGAAGAAGAGTTGGTTATTATTGAGTCAATCGGGATATTCTAGCATCTAACACATAATCTGCAAGACTTTCGGTGTACCGGGGGAAACTATATTTTCCGAGCTCGTAAATATTTGGGGAATGTTGGACATGGTGATGAGATTGCCACAGTGCATCACGATAGCAACACATTCTTGCACCAGAGGTTATAAGTTCAGTTCCCTCAGGAGCACAGATGTGCCCCTCTCCACAGGCATCGCATCTCATCACGCTATTCAGTCTCTTAAAATGGATAGCAAGTCAAAGTGACAGTCTTTTGTCAGACTTTTTGTTCAGCCACACCACCGATGTGTTTATCAACTTCTGTCCTAAAAGCTGCCGTTTCTTTTTAAACTAACCATGCCTCCTCAGTTCACTCCATACAACCTCCCTCTAGCTCTGTGCCGTCAGCATTTACAGTGCTTTTCAGAGGAAGAATGATCATCCACTACTTGATAAAGGTGTCTATAAATACAAGCTCCTCCTTTCCTTGGAACATTTGTTTTTTTTATGGAAAGTCAAGTCACAGCAGCAATCATCTTTTGGCTCCTCGTCAACACACACGCGTGCCTGAGTCAGCTTTACGCAATCCACGTCTTGCTGTGCTGCTAAACATTGTTGTGCAAAGCATCAGTGAGGGTGAATGGAAAACACTGCAGGGATGGGAGTGATACATTTATATGAATATTGTTTTGTATTCTTAAGAGCTGCGTGTGCCAGACTGGAGTGCTTTATATATGTGATATAACAGAGAATGATAGAGGGTTTAATCTTTGTAGCCTTTGGAAGTGATAAAGGTTTGTAATAAAAAAATAGGCGTTTTCAGAATGAATTCACATTTGACCCAAACAGCTAAACACATCTCCTGGAATTTATAGATTAGATATGTTGTTTAAGTTCAAGTTGGTTCAGAGTTGATAAGGTGAATTAATCAGAAGAAAAACCTAAGCAACCAGAATGCCAAATGACGTCAGTGTTTGTATTGTCACACGTTTCATTAAAGAGACAGATATTTGGATGGACACTGGAGTGTAGAGAGTTTAGTAAGGACATCTAGTGGTACTACTACATGCTTACAGCTGCCTTCTTGCTTCCACAGGAGAAAACACAACATCTAAAAAGATGAGAATGATCATAAAAGAAGATGCCTCCTAACGGGCACAAAGAGTCAGAGAATAGTTTGGTGAGTATGAAAAAAAAAGGAGGATGTGAATCATAACAGTCACTAAATGAGAGATTTTGGAGCGGCGTGTTAGACAGCACTCTCCATCATCAAAAGACCAAACTGGGTAATATCTTTTGAAAAAAATGCTGTACAATCCCTGCAGCAGAGTTCAATCTGAGAATTTATGCCAACATAAAACTACTGTAACATTCCCTGGTGCAGGCAGACTTTACCTCAAAAGTCACACAATTAAGACAAGAAACAGCAAGGAAAGTTCAGTTTACTTTAGAAAAGGTCAAAACCAGGTTACTCAGGGTACCAAATTCAAAAAGGGGCAGGTAGAATATCCAAGGTCCAAGTAACAGGTAAGGGTAAGAACAGGCAGCTCAGGTAACATTGGCTCAGAAATGCTGGAGAGCTTGGCGGGAAAACACAAGACAATCTGGCAGGAACTAAGGCAAAGTGGACTGTTATATATATACTGAGGGACTAATGAGAGAATGAGCTGCAGGTGAGGAGATGGGTGGAGAAGACCAGCTGAGGAAATGAGTTGATTGCATGGCGTGAGAAAGTGGCAGGGCCTGAAACATCAGGGGAGTTAGTGAAAAAGCACATCATAACAAACTAAGAGGAGGTGGAATTCGTGGCAGCTATTCTCATGGGCGGATTACTAAACAACGCGCCGCTAAGCACAGACATGCAAAAGGTGCCACCACTTGAGCAAGACACATAGACTTTATTGATATTTAGCCTCTTTGTGTCTCGAAGCAACTGTTTTGCATCTCTTTGTAGTCGTTTTATGTTTCTTTGTGGTCATTTTTTATGTCTCCCTGACACTTTGGGCCCCTGGGCCTGTGCCCGGTAGGCCCGTTCAGTAATCCATCCATGGCTACTCTGGCAACTAGTGGTGGCCCAATGCCTCAAAAGTTCTACCTCACAGTACAAGTACCACAATGAGATGATTATCTTTGTGACTGTCACAGCCCACACTCCCAGCAACAGCATCTTGTGTTGTTCCTCTGATCCAGCTAAACCCTGTCGTAGATGTTTTCTTTATGCACATTATATCTCACTGATCTTTTGCGGAAAACCAATCAAATGTGTTTGAAAACATGAACGATTCCTCCTAAACCTCCCACAGTGTAATAGAAAAAAAAATCATGGTACAAACTCTATCCCAGCAAAAGTACGATACTGTACACATGGTGAAAAGGAAGAAAAGCACAATCTCGAGGGAGTCTGGTGCATTTTTTATTTCTTCAATGACTAGAAATCTTGCTGTGTGGGAAATCTGCAGGGCACTTAATCCTCTGGTACCAGCCAAACGCAATCGCTCATCGTCAACAATTCAAGTCACATGAACATCATGATAAAGACACAAAGATGTAACAAAAAAACTAACTTTTTCAAATTAAAATAGTAAAAAAAAAATGAAAAAATGATCATTGTCATCAAATAACAATAAATATGGAGCACTCTTCCCTGTACAGAGATGTATTCTATTCTAAGATATTTTGTAACAAAATATAGAACTTCAGTGCATTTTCCTTTGACACGCTTCAGCTGCTCGTTCAAAGCCACCGCTATGCAACTCTCTGTTACCCTGGCATTAAAGCAATGGCCTTTGGAACAGAAACAATCAAATCACCAAATATTTATCCTCCTGAACAACACAAAAAAGCAGATATAAAATGTCACAGCCTTCTCTTTGTCTATCTGTACTGTACATCTCAAAACACAAACCTGGACAGAAAAGGCACAAGTAACTACAATTAAGAGTAATACTGGACAAAATTTGGGACAAACAAAAAATGGAATTATTTTTGATTTAAGATTTTGGTCATTTACAAATTTATTCATATTCATTTTAAACATATTTAAACAGGCATTAAGATTACCAGTATCAATAGAGACTATATATATATACATATATATATAGACATTATTTCACCAAGAAAAAAAGTGCATTTTTATAACAAACCTGAATATTGCCAAAGAACAAACATTTAAGTTAGCAATAGTATTGAAAACTGTATAAAAACGAAGCAATAAAAAAAACAAGACTAGTGTAGCAACCAATAAAGCAAAATGGGATGCATTATGCATCAAGGTGTAGACACCTTTAAGTGCTCTGGTCTGTTCCGTCTCCTTTAGCTCCTCCCTCCACTAGATCACCACCAGACGGTGGCTCATCCCCCTCTGGCTGCTGTCCAATGACATGCGAGGCTACGGGAGCTGCTAGACTGAGAGTTGCTCTTGAACTGTCTCTGAAGCAGTGTTTGGTGGTCTCAGTAGCAGGCCTGCGGGTGTGGGCGGAGCTATGTGAGCTGCCATATTGCTTTGAGTCTGTGGTCTCCAACTTCTGTTTGGAACATATTAGTGCTGTGCTGAGAACACACCGCCCTGACTGGCTGGTTCCTGCTGTCTGGTCCTCTGACCAATGGTCTCCAGGAGTCCTAAGCCCTTGAGTTCTGGGGGTCCCGCCCCAGTATGATTCAAATCTGGACAGTGATGGCCCTTCCATGGGGGGAGACGTTGGGGACGAGGGGGTGGTAGGGTGGGACCTCGGACTGGCCTGTACCATCTGGATCCCTCCGATGGGAATCATCAGATAGGGGACCTTGGCTTGTTGGGAGTGCTTGGGAAGATGGCTGAAGATGTTGTCTGTTGTTTGGTGGCCCGGATAACCCTCACAAATGGAAAGACGGAAAGCAGGTGGAAACAAACTGGCTTCTGGCAATGTTGGCCCCTCTGCTGCTGTACCCCTTTTCACCTGTAGAGGGAGCAAAAACATCGTCATTACATTTCTTGGACTTGCTTTTTCAGTACCGTACACTGAGATCTTCCTAGGAGGAAAGTGCAGTGGAAATACATTGTGGTTGCTGTTGCTCAGTTTAAATTTCTATGCACATATCTTGCAGACTAATAAAAAAGACTCACTGGTTTGACATGACCACCCCTTGTGCCAGGGCTCTCCCATGGCAGGTATCCAGGGGTCCTGTGCTGTAACCCGAGTGGCGAGTGAGGGGTCCGAGCCTGTGATGACCGGTAGCAGCTGGGCGAAATGGTACGAAGAGGAGAGAGGGGTCTGATGGGAGATGGTCCTCTCTCAGGGGAGGGTGAGACGTGTCGGCTGGGCGAGGACAGCTCTGTCCTCGGAGAGAGGCTGCGGATGGGCGAGGACAGCTCCAGACGGGGGGAGAGGCTGCGGCTGGGGGAACAGCTCTCACTGCTGGGGGAGAAGGCCCTCGGCGATGCCTTCCATCCCCGCCGAGAGAACAGCGCTCTCCTGCTGCCTGGAGATGCGGCTCGTCTGTTGAGCCAAACTCCCCTCTGGGAGAGCTCTTGTCCTGGGCTGGGACTGGGGCCCGGGGGCTCAGGGTCCGGGGTGCCCTGCTGAGAGCGCCTACTGCAGCTGGAATGCCCTCCTGTTGATGGGTGGGTGTCTGACGAACAGGACGACGGATCGTCATGGGATGCGGACTCCTCTTCCTCATCATCGTCGTCGTCATCGTTGTCATCATCGTCCTCAGAATCCTCCACGTCAGAAAACTGATGTTCCTCCTGTCCCTCTGAGCCACACACGCGTTCATCACTTCCTGCTGTTTGTGCAGAGAAAAAACATCCTTTAAATGAGATCCCTTTACATCCATGTTATAAACTTATAAACTCCAGTACTGAATGTACAGTCCTGACAAAAATCCTCACACTAAATAACACGAAAAACATTGTAACAGAACAATTTTCAGGAAGAAGCACAAAGGGTTAGGACAGCGTACTGTATCTTTTCCTCATCCACCACCCATCAAACTCATGTTATAAATAGCCTGAGGATGAAAAGACCGGAATTTAATTGAACAGAACCATGCCTCTATTCACAAACTATCTCAACAGCCTTCTGAATAGAAAGACGGTTTAAATGGCGCGTCCTTGGCTGTGATGAGGGTAGTCTGTCAGCAAAGGGGTGGGGTAGTCGAGGAAGGTTAGGGAGGAGGTTGTGAGGTGGCTGGCTTTGAGGCAGACGTAAGTGTTGGAATGCGTGTTGTCATACGCCAGCAACGCATCCTTGAGAATAAGGTATACTTGCCAGAGAGCAGCAACCACATCAGGAGACTGTGGAATATTCTTCATTCATTCATCCTCTACTTTTTCATATTTCTTATGCAAGGCCAAAGGGAGGAGAATAGAACATGGTGTTGCATAAGCTGTCAGTGCTGAGCAGCTATGATTCTTCAGAGGCAGAAGTTCATCCAGCTGTGTACCAATATTTCTCTATGGCGGATAGGAAATATGTGAGATGCCTCCCCATCCCCTCTTAAGTACCTGTTTCCTCGCTCTCTGGCTCATCCAGTGATGACTCAGATACTCCCATTGCCTGGCATTTTTTCCCATGAGCCTTTGACTTCATGTGTTTTGTAAGGTTCCCTAGGAAGGAACAAGAAAAGCACATTGAAATTGTCCACGACTAACACAAGGCTAGTAAAATGAGGACAACCGAGGCAAAATAAAGTAGAAGGCTATACTATAGAGCAAAGGAGTAAATTGTCTCCTTACCTTTGGTTTTGAAGGCAAAGTTGCAGTGTTTGCAAATGTACGGACGGACATCGGTGTGCGTTCGGATGTGCTTTTTCAGCATGCTAGGCTTCTTGCAGCGGATGCCACACTCTCCACATATGTACTTGCCCCGGCCGCGACCTCTCACATAAACATACTCTTCATTGGACCTATACCTAAGAGAGAGAGATCGGGAAGAAAGAAACAGAAAGATAAGAGATGTGGTCACCACAAAAATCACAAACTGTGGTTACTTTCATATACACTATACATTATACAGCCAGATAGACCACGTGAATCTTAAGCCATCAAGATGATATCATCTAATCATTATTACATATGTACATCGTTTAAAGCTGTATTTGATGTTGTAGCTAGCTTGTTGAGTGGGAGCATACATATTTATTTTCCACCACCGTTCATAATAAAGCATCATATTCAAATAAGTCATATAAATTGAATAGTAAAAAATAGATCTGCCTCCAAAATGTGGTTCAGCAGAATTAGTAGAACTGATGGGAATACTCAAAAGTAAACAAATGTATTTTCTTGTCAGTTTGGAAAATCACGTCTTTTATTTTGAAAAATACAACCAGAAGTCGTAACGTTACATGTTGATGTCAACATTCTCTAGTATGGCTGACTGACTGAAAAAATGTAGTTTTGTCTTACAAAGCTAGGGGATAAAAGGCAGGAACTATTTCTTAAAAACATAATCTGTGCAGTTCTTGTGATAAATTCAACATTTCTTGTCATTTAATTCAAGGAAGAGGCTTTAAATTCTCAAGGAATACAAACCGGAAGTAGTGTTGTTGTTGCTGGCGAAACAAAAGTAGCTTGATGCTAACTGCAAACATACTAACTTAGCTAGCTACATATTATGCTCAAAATGTTCTCGTGTTGACGGTGACAAAGCAAATACTATACGCAGGCACACAACGTTCAACAGACACGCTTACTTGTAGGTTAAAAACGCCGGCCGGCTTCTGCAAACGCCGGCCGTTTTTAGCTATTGTTCCAATAAAATTCACTTAAAATATTGATAAAAATGATCGTGTAATGTTTTCAGTTGATTTAATGGTGTTAAACTAAAGTTTAACTTCGTACCTTTCGAACTAAATATCGTTGTAATTATTAAAGTTAGCTTTGCCTTTACCAGAGTCGTTAAAAGGACGCTAACGCCGGTGAATTAGCCGTGCGCCGCTATTGGCCTAATTTCGGGGATATTCGCCGTCCGAGGCAGGCCATCGTTACGTTACGTTGATTTGACTATGCATTGTCCGTTAATGACCAGCGTCCCGTCATGCATGGATTCATGTATCTGCACCGTAGCTGTTCAACTGTAGAAGGCCCAGGCATAAAATGCACGGCCCGCCACTGCTATATACAGACCACTAATTTCACTGTGTGGTAGAATTTAGGAGCTGAATGCACAAATGGCTATCTTGTTCATTGACCATCTCTAGTGAAATGTATATCTAATTAAATTGAATTGCATTTAAAGCTGCATTAATGGATTTTTGATCACTTGAGGGCAACAGAACAAGTTGCAAACACAGCATTAACATATTTTCACCTTGTTAAGTTGTTACGGTGAACAACTATTTACACATCCAGCAGTTATGGAGCAGCATTAAGACTCATTTGGAGTCTTGCTTCTGGCAAAATTTAAGTCTAACTTTGCTTTTCTGCTGTTTGGAGCCTGTAGCATACAGTGGTGTTATAGAGATTTCCCCCTGAAAGCATCTGCTGCTGGAAACAAGGCTGGTGATGAAAAACCAAAGCAACGCTGAGTAGAGCTGAGGCAAACTGAAGAATTGGGTGATGATTCTCTGTGGCTTTGTCACAAGTGACCTCTTTCACTTATCAGTCATTTAACTTATTGTTCTAAGAAAAATATTGATTCGTGCAGCTACACACACACACACACACACACACACACACACACACACACACACACACACACACACACACACACACACACACACACACACACACACACACACACACACACACACACACACACACACACACACACACACACACACACACACACAAGGGAAACTGGGAAACAAGGCTTTCTTTAAGGCGGCGGGTTGGGGAAGCCCCACCAAAACCCCAGCAGCACTGAGTCCCTTAGCTGTTCCCTCCACAACACCCTGGGAACACAGAGAATACACTGCTGCGATCGCGTGGCCCTGCCAACAACAGCAGCAGCTAAAAAGAGGGAAGGGAAGCCTGGCCATGGTCAACAACCTGAAATAGACATTTATATATATAAATCAACACTTTTAGGTTTAGTCTATAAAAACATTGTTTATACGCAATCTTGATGTTTACCAAAAAGACTACTTGTGGACACAGTGGACAACTGAACGAATTGTCCTCTATAAAAAACTCCATCTGCCCTCACTACTCATGAAGAGATGTACAATCCATTCTGAATCGTAAACATCCAATGTGTGTTGACTGTGTTTAATTACAGGATATGCACCACATCTGCAATAATCAGGGCTGTGGGTGAATGTTCCCCGTTGTATAACAGAACCAGCAACGGCAAATCATAACAAATTGATACACGACTGTAAAATAGTCCTAAAAGTGGCATTACGTTGCGTTCATTCAGGATGTGGCTACTGTTTGCTGGCATGTATTTCTTGCCATTGCTATAAATATCCACCCACATCTCAGGAAAAACAAGGCAGAAGTTGCACTTCACAAATGGAGCAGGCACGTCTCTCAGTAAACTCAACCGACAATCTGCCGCTGCTTGCGCTGTAACTTTACGGCTGCCATTGGCAGATTGGAGGAGAGAATATCACTTTCAACCAGCGTGTGATTGACTGATAAGGCCGCTGAATTTCAAAGCAGCGACAACTGAATAAAAGTAAAAGGCTATACTGCAGGTACTGAAACATACTTAAATTACTTTTTTTGGCCAGAAAGGAGTTTGGCATAACTAATCCCTATAAAACATCCTGTAAACTCTGGTCACAGGAATGGATATTCCCATTTCACCACTGTGGTTAAAGTGTAATGACAAATCTGCAATGTTAACCACTTACACCATGCAAATGAATCTGCATTCTGTTTTAATGGAATCCAGAGGGACACAGTTCAGCTAGTGCTCGCTAAAAGGGATTAAAGCTGATATTCCACAGAGTTTTGCTGCAACCAAGAAGAAGCAGCTATGCTTGCTTAATTGCTAAGACGTGTTATTGAGGTGAAAGCTGCCGAGATCCAATATCTTTTTTTTTTTAGCTGTGTGACACTAATTAACTCTAGCGACCCCTGCACCCCTGTTCTTTTAAAGGGATCTCTGAAGGGGGATCAGAACATAAACAAAGATGCACAATGCATATTCATGAAAAAGGCGTTGCTTGTTCTCCAGGATAAAATGAGTGGCACACAGTCATGATTTCAAAGGGTTGACAAAATGGAGATTGGGATAATGAGTCCTAACAGAGTCAGAGTACAAAATATTCTGCTGTGTTGAGAGGGAGGCTGTGCTTATTTGCATGCACAGAGAAAACATAGCAAGTATTACGAGGCGCAGGTACACAGAGAGAGGACACAGATGACGTTGGAAGGGAATGAAGAGAGAATAATACATAGGTAAGTAAAACTGGAAGAGGTGCCAGAGTGACACTGGCAGCATGAACGGAAGGAGGGGGCTTGGTGTGATGGAAACAGAGGACGCGACGAAGGGAGAAAGCTGTAGGCTGTTAACGGATGGAAATTAATGTGTGGCTGGAAATGATGAAGACTGGTAATTAGTGCCTTATCTACTGTTAAGCAGACTACTTCTTCACAATCAATCTGTGTGCACATTAACACAAAACACAGGCCTTAAATGTGCAAGTGCGCACACACACACACACACACACACACACACACACACACACATATAAGTAATACCCATTCCTAAAAAATCGCTTATATCTCCTACATAATATCTCTCAACAATTCTGTTCCCATCAGAAGAAAAACAGTGTGCTCTGAAATGTTTAGTAATTGGGAACATTTTACCTCGGTCCACTATCCTTTTACTGCTTTCCCTTTTATTCTTATCTATTTCTACTTGCTTCAATGGTAACAGATCTGAGGAAACTTAGATCTCTTACTGTAACACAGTAAACCTAAAAGTATCACTCATTCCTCACATTTATGAACAGCACAAATATGTGAATATGTGAATGCAGTAAAGAGTAGAAATAAAAAACTGGTATTAATGAGAGCCTCACAAAGTGAAGTTGGAGACAACCTTTTCCCCATTAGCTAACCAACACACACACACACACACGCACACACACACACACACACACACAGTTATCTCTCCAAAATAACATTTCTAAAACACAGACTTCCATGCCAGGAGTAAGAGGAAAAAGCTTGGCTGCAGGTACAAATGAAGTCCCTGTGGGTTCCACTACCTCCCATCTGTTACTATAATTCTCTGTGCACTCGTCTCACCATAGTCGCTGTTCTGCTGTCACCAGGCGTTGGTTTGTGTCAGAAGAACAGGTTACTTGTGTAATGAGGCCCTGCAATCTTTCGCAAATGTTGCATTTTGAATTAAAAGATGTGCATGTCAACAGTCTCGCTCTTGAAGTTCTTACCCGCCTTCAAAGATGCGAACCCGAGAGGGCTCGCTCTGTTTGGAGGTGGAGGGTTCTTCCTCTTCTCTCATCTCTTTATTCTCCTCCTTGTCGTGTTGTTGCTGATCCTTTACTTTAGTGAGGGTGCTGGGTGGGGTGACATGTACCTACACTCAAGACACACATAGAAAAATTCAAAACAACTTAAAATAAAATGTTAAATGTTTTTTTCTACTTTCTACAGATGTTTAAAGTTCCTTAAACAGAGTGGTCTACATTAACTTATAAATATAAGTGTTTATTGTGATTATGTTTACCTCTGACACCCGTGGGGTCCTGCTACTGGCAGGGGCCAATTTGCTTTTGGCCGGGGTCGGGGCCGTGGCCATGGTGTACGTTTCTGAGCTGTGCTTCTGTTTGGAGCACAGCAGAGACAACGCCACCTTAGTGGTGAGGCCCGGCAAGTTGGGGTTGTGAGCACTGACGCTCCAGGTAGAATAAACTGAGCTGCGGGGGTCCCTCAAGGCAGACGGGTTGGGTTTGACGTAGTTCAGGTAGCACCAGTTAACTGAGGCGGAGGTGTGGAGGCTGGGGTATGAAGGGGCGGCTGGTCTTTCAGCCCCCTTTTCCACAACTGCCACCTCCTCCTTTTTTTTACTAGTCTTTTTAGTAGACTCCTCCTCCTCCCCCTTCTCCTCCTTTTCCTTCCTATTATGTTTCCTTGGCACTTGCTCATGCTCCCCCTCCACTTTCACAGTTGTCAGCTCTACCCTCTCTGGTTGTTTCTTCTCACTCTCTTCCAGTTTTCTCCCAGTGGCTTGACTTTCTTCTTCCTGTCTTACCTTCTGTTCAACATCCTCCTCTTCCTCTCCAGCCTCATCTTCTTCCCCTTCCTCCTCCTCTTTTACCCTTTTCTGGTGGCGCTGGGCCTCTGTGCTGAGTTCCAGACTAGCTGCAGGAGAAAGCATGCGTTTACTTCCTCCAGCCCCCAGTGGACCGTATCCCTCCCCAGATCCTGAGGCCAGCTCCGTGGGCAGAGAAAGGGGAAAAAGGCTCTTGATGTCTGGGGAAGGGACCTTCAAGTAGGACCTTTGCAACTTGTCCCGCTCCACCTGGCCCATAATTACCATGGCTGTGCAAGAAATAGGTTCCTGTGAGCAGGTGGAGGCCAGGATCTGGGACAAGGTGGTATACATGGCACTGGCATAGGTAGGTATATGAGTCTGGAGGCGCACTGGCACCACAAGGGACACCACTGGTGTAAGCTGAGCCAGGCATGTGACGATGACCGGCCGTGGGTGGTGGTAAGAGATTCTTACAAGGGATTGATGTGTAAGAGCAGAAGACATGGAGGAGATGGAGGGGCTGCTCTCTGTAATGGGACGGGAAGGAACATGTGCAGTTAGTCTTGGAGGAAAAGGCATGTACAGAGTCTGATTAGCTGTAGTCCTGGAAGAGAACGGGAGAGGAACTAGAGCAGGAAGCTGATGGAATGGTTTACCCAACCGTTCTGCCATGTGGATCTGCCCCGGGTGTATCTGTATAGGTGGAGGTGCTGCCTGTGAATGTAAGAAGGCTCTATGGGTGATTTGGGTGGATAGTACTTCAGAGATGGCTGTGGTGACGGGGAGCAGCTGGGATAATGATCCTGGGGGAAATGCTTGCTGCAAAGGTAGCGCATCCTGAGAATGTGGGAAGATCTGTGGCTGTAACAGCTGCAAGGCTTTCCCTGTGACTTCCAGGCTAAACCGGGAGCTTGCCTCTGTTGAGTAGATGGGAGGATGGATGGAGCGGGAAGGCCCAGGTTTTGGACTCTCTGCTCTGGACAGCTGACTCATGCTGGCCCCCTCCTCTTGCTCAGCTTCCCCTAAGGTAGCATGCTTCACAAGGAGACACTTTCTCCTTTCTTTCCAGGAGGATGCAGACTGTTGAGGGGTTAGGGACCCGTAGTCAAATGACTTACTTCTGGTCTCTGAGACCTGTTCTGTTTGTTGGGGGGTGGCTGTGATCTGCTCTGAGGCTGAGCGCCTCATCTCCTTGTGGCTTTGGTGGTGTTGGTGGGAAGCGGATGGCACCATCAACATCTGGGAGCTTTGGCTACTTGAGGCCCAGATGGCAGTCTCTGGTCTTGCTGTGTCCTCGAAAGAAGCAGAAAGGCTTGAAGCGTGGGAGATGTTGCTCTCTTGACTGGGGCTGCGGGGCAGAGATGCAGACTCAAAGCTAGACTCCCCAGACGACTGGGCTGCTTCTGCCAGGCGGAGTCTCTTCTTCTTTGGTGGCAGCTTCTCTGCAGGGAGCTGGGCCAGAGTCTGGCTACGCTGAGGCCATTGGAACTCCTCCACTTTCTCTGCCTCCTAGGACAGAAAAATAGTTTACTAAACTCACATTACGTGTAAGATGAGGTGATATTGACTACTCACATGCTAAACATTTTTCCCATGATGTTGAAGTTAAAAAAACAGGTTTAAATCAATGCATGTTTTACAAATATTTGAGGGAAGGGAAATTAAATAAGTTAACAAAAGCAAAGCAATGAAATTGTGTAAAATGCAAAAAAACATATTGGCCAAATGCTATTTTAAATAATCATGTACCTTGAATGAGGATGCCGTTACTGGCGGAGAGACAGATGGCATGTCAGCATCAGGCTCCACAGTAACAAGGATCTCTGGCACTTGGATGTTTGGTTGGCGGATGAGGCGAGATGTAGAGGGTGATGGTTTTGGCTGGAGTTGTTGTGTATGCTGACTCTCTCTGAGTTCTGTTTCCTGACTCTCCATGGATATACTCTCCTGCTTCTCAAAAGAGCTTGTGTGTTGGATGACAGACACACCCTTCCTGTCTTGCTGCTGCTGCTGTTGTTGTTGTTGTGGCTCAGTCTGTAAAGAAACACCTAGAAACAAACAAAATAAAGAAGAAAAAGCTACCATTATATTATACAGGTATACTGCTTATAAATGGTGACTTTTAATTGCTTTTGCATTGCTTTACACTATTGATGTAGATGCAGATAATCACACGTTGTTTACATATTTTCCTTAGCTATTAAGGTTTCTCAGATGTTAAAAATGAAAGGAAACAAATATATTGCTCACACAGAATGATGTTGACAAATTTGATCTGCCGCTGCAGCGATTTATAAACAAACCTGAGATGGTGTGGCTGTGCTCTGGTCTGCTAGGCACAGGAATGAGGCCTGCAGAGCTCCCCGACATAGCTACAGATCCCGGGCTGGGGGGATCCTCCTCCAGACTTTCCTCTTTTCTTCTCTTCCTTGCGGCCATTGCCAGCGCTCGGAACGTATAGTGCATCATCATCTGGGGGCGATCCTCCCTACATGTTTTACTTGAATCCCCGCTTACTTTTTCCAGGGTTTGCTGTCCTGGGCATATTCCTCTGTGGGCCTCGTAGCCTTCACTGTGTTGGAAGTGGACCCCACATGCTTCACATTCAAACAGGCTCGGACTCTTTTGCTGTTGTTGTTGTTGTTGTTGTTGTAGCTGCCTGGCTTGTTCAGCACCACTGGCTGATGAGGAGGAGGTGGGGCCGGCCTCCTCCAGCATTAGCTCAGCTCCCAGTGGAACTTCTATGGCAGGCTGGCGCCGTAGCATACGCTGGGCATGGCCAACCCTCATATCTGCTACCACCGCTTGCTGCTCATCGAATGACTGACAGAGACGGTAACCCTTGGGAGACATGGTGCCAGAGGTGGAGGGCTCTCCTTGGCTGGTAGAGGATGGCATTGAGTGGCTTCTAAGCAGAGGCACTGCCGATAGCTCCTGGGTAACTGCTGGATCCGCCTCAGGATTGTGGAGGTGCTTCAAACCACTAGGGCCAGGGGCTTCTCCTTTGGGATCGAATGTGTAGGGATCTCTAGGGGAGGTGAATTTTGGGGACTCCATGCTGCTCTTCCTGGACAGAGAGGAGCGTCTGGGCTTCACACTGTCAATCTCCCTGGTGTCTACTACCGCTTCATTGATAGTGATGAGCTTGGTAATGTGTTCTATTACTTGGGTTTTGGGTACAGCGAAGGGAATGCTTTTCTCCTCCGTTCCTGCAGACGAGGAAAGTAAAGAATGAGGCTGCTGGTGATGAGGACTGCGCTGCTGCCCTCCCAGCCTTCCATATTTTCCTAGAATAATTTCTGCGTAGGTTTTGGCACTGGCACTGGGAGGGCTAACTTGGGACAGGTCAGTGCTGCCTGACCCGGAGAAGTAACCAGACTCTGTGCTGCCTTTACTGCCAGGGCCTTGAGAGGAAGATGAGGTGGAGAGGGAGGAAGGAGGGTCATCTGGAGAAGCCATCGGGCCACGTTTCCTTTCACTAAGCCTCAGTGCCAGCCTTTGCTTGACAGCCTGGGAGTCCTCAGGCCTCTGGCTCTCCTCTGAGCCTCCCAGTGGCTCCTTACCACCTTTCCTCTGCTGGCCCAACATCTCCTTAGAGGAGGATTTTCTGTGTTGGCCCGTCTCTTCTTCAGACTCAGTGCTTTCTCCCTCTGTGTGTTCCTCAGGGTCTTCTCCAACGCCACTACCCTCTGGTCCACTCAAACTGGGTTCATCACGACTGGATGCCAGGCCCGCTTTAATGCGATGGGCATGGGACTTGCGGTGCTTGTACAGGTTGCTCTTGGTCTTGAAAGAAAAGCCACAGGGAGCACAAGGGTAGGGTCTTTCTCCTGTATGGGAGCGAATATGTTTCTGAAGAACGCTTGGCTTGGCACATGGACGGCCACAGTAAGTGCATACATATTTTCCTGGTTTTTGGGGTTTCTTCTCCCCTTTTCTGGGTGAGCTGACCCCTTCTAGGCCCTCTTGGCTGGACTGAGATGGAACCCCTTGGCCATGCTCACCCTGGGTGGAGGAAGTAGATGGGAGGGATGTGGTTGATGAGGAAGCTGGAGAGAAGAAGCTGCCTCCTGAGGGACCTGGGGTGTCTGATTGCTGCCATGCTACTGCTTGCTGCTGCTGTAACCGAAGCAGAAGGTCAGTGCGTTTGGGTTGGCGATTTTGCAGGCGACCCAAGGCTCTGTGTACAGGGCGAGGATTAGGAGGGTGCTGGGGCTGCTGAGGTGGACAAGATCCTAGAGAAGATTCAGTTGTCAAGTGCTGCTGCTCTTGCCTTCCAGAGCGCTCCCCATCAGCCGGACGGCTGTGCTCAGCCTCCATAGAGTGGGGAGGAGGCCTCACAGACACACAAGGAGGGGCTCTCGGAGCCTCATGGGGCTAACCGCATGGCAGCAGAGAGGTCAGAGAAAGGGGAACATCGACAGACTGAGTTGTAAATCACAAAAGAGGGCCTTTTTCAGTGTGGGCCAAGAGTTATTCAAGAAGACCAAATGAGGCATCATTAAAAGCTGCCCTGGAGCTGCACGGTTGCAGGTAAACATGGATCATCTCTCTGTACAAAGCAGTTCTGCTCCTGTCCAGCCTCAGCCATTGTAAGAGTTCTCTCAAGGTCTTCTCTGCATCTCTTTTGTTGGTTGTCAAGAGTGTCAAGAGTTGGTTGTCAGCTCCTGAATGGGTCTAAAGAAACAAGGAAGGACTGAGTTACAAAAGTGGAAACATATTAGAACAGTTATTAGATATTTCAAAAGGTTTTGTCACAAAGAGCTACAGCATAGGTAAGTGCTGGAAGCAATATTCCCTACTTTTTTTTTCCTAATAAAAGCAACAAAACAAAGATAATAAAAGTCCCAGTCTGCTGAAAAACAACACAGCAAAACACACAGGACCTGGTCAGGATTACTTAAGCTTCTTGACATCCTAAGGGTTTCCAAAAAGCCTCCCATGCAGTCTAAAAAAGAGTTATGTCGGTAGAGCAGAAGGCCAAAATCATTAGTGTCCTATTATCAAACTCGCTATTAAATATTGCCCCCACATATCATACTATGACAAATAGGGTTACATTTCCTGGAGTAGTGTTGAGTGGGGTCAGTTTTGTAATGAGAACATTAGCAAGGTAATTGCATCATCAACATGTTATTGCTCTCATCTGTCCTGGCTTCAACTGTTAATAAGCAGAAAGTGTGCAGCGATTAAGGAGATAGAGGAACACATTCTGTGAATCTACTGTATTAAGAACATGTGAGGTCAAGATGTTTTTGTTATTGGCATGGTGATCTAAGGACACAGGAATCTATTTTGTGCATGTCCAAATACTGTTTAAACACATTTTAACATTTTTGACTCGCTACAAATTGAGCCTTCTCCTAAAAAAAAACAGGCAAATCTGATTCATATCTGACCCACGACTGGCCCACTCTGCAGGAGTCAGAGAGCAGCTCACAGTCAGTTAGGCAACATCCACAGCACAGGCACCAAAGTAGGAGACCACAGTGTCAGGGCAAGGAGTCAAAACAAATGCTGGAAATATAGCCTATGCTTATCTGATCTGGCACTGAAGCTAAAGGGGGTAAATGGAGGGGGTGGTGTTTACTAGTAGATAAAGGGACTTGACAGCAACTGGGTTTCAGCCTACACCGCTCACGCTCTGCTGTTGTACAGCCACCAGGGTGCAGTGTTTATGAGGGGCCAAGAGTGGCTGCTTGTTATGAAGCCTGTTGTGAAAGAGTACTGTGAAAACGTTTATCAAGATAGATCTATTGTAATATTTCCCACTCACACACACTACTAGAGAGCTGTGTATATGAGGAGCCAATATAGCTGATCACGGAGACTTGCGGGTGGCGATGAAATCTTCTCTTTTATCAAGATGTATGTTCTGTAATAATCCCCACTTACTACAACTTCTGCACTCCATCTCAACTCGAGACACAGGATTCTTGTATCGCGGCCAATCAAAACACATTCTGGGAATGGATGGGCCAATCATAACATTTTCACCGAGCAGCCATGCCCAACAGCTGACAGTCCCAGCACAGGCAGATCCAGAGTATCAATCATCGCCTTAAGACATTGACACTACTTGCTACCCCCCCCCGCCCCCCGATTCTGTCAGACTCTGCAGACCAGCGCTTGCTGAGGGAGGACGCTGTGAGTGTTCACCTCTCAGGTGTAAATCTCTGTGATGGTGTAGACACCACCTCTGACAGCAAAGAGCATACCAGAAGAAAACAAAGGATTGGTACTGATACAGAGCAAACGCAGAAACTGACTAAAATGAGGTGAAAATGTATAGATTTTCTATAATATTAGAGATACGCATATGAAGTAGGGGTAAGAAAGAGTGCAAGATGACATGAGAAGAGGTGGGGAAGAGAGAAAAGACTCCAGTGATCCAGTGGCTGAATAAACAGGCCCAGCAGAAGACTGCAGCTCAAGGTGCCAGCGGTGGCAAGGCAGCACTGACAGTTTTTTTTTAATGAGCCACACTTTTGCTCTCTCCATATGTCTGAAAAAAAAAAAAACACTGCACAGTCAGCCTTCATTAGTGCCAGTTTACAGTGGGAAAAAAAAGAAAGAGAATCAGTCTTCCTCTTGGAAACAACTTGACAGATTCTCGCTCCATCTCCACGTTCCCCCACATCTGCTGAGGGCTGATCATCTGTTTAGTGTGTGTTTCTCCAAGCAGATCAACGCTTTGATTACAGCAAACTTTTACCATCAACACACAACAATTAGGCAGCACAACAAAACAAATCAACACCAATTATAATTCACTTCTCTGTTTTCATTTGCTTGTCTTCCACATGTTCAGCTGTACAGGGAGACTTTTGTATGTGAGAGAGACACACATTACTCTCGAGAGTTGCATGTAGATAAGTTAGATCAGGAGGGAATGGAGCTTGCAGAAGTGTCTACATCACATCGTCACTGAAGAAAGTTGTTCCTTTCACACTTTTGACTTTTAGAGAGAAGAGTTTGACGACAATAAAAACAAGCGGATGAAAGAGAGACGGCAACCAAGTTGGTAGTAAAAAGTGAACGTGGCTGGATGAGGAGAAGAATGATCCCCGGCGTAGCTGTTGATGCAGCCCTTAAACGAGGCGATTAGAAGGTTTTAAGGTTGGGGAGAGCATTGCTTACATTATTCATGGCAGTCTAGACTGCCAGCTCTGAGCGGGGAAACACAGTCAGGGCCGTGCCAGGAAGAAGAAGAGCCAGAGTCTAGCCTACATTAAGCCAAAACACACACACACACGCACAGCGTACAGCGCACATACAGCGTACAGCACTTCTCTCCCCAGAGCCCCTAACACACAGCAGCAGCAGCCCTGGGTCTACTCTGACACATCTGACCAGCCAATCAGCAGCAGTGCCCTGAGGTGACCTACCCTGGTTCCACTCAGCCGATCCTCCTGCTGTCTGACGAGG
Organism: Leptoclinus maculatus; assembly: GCA_032191485.1. Taxonomy (NCBI): domain Eukaryota; kingdom Metazoa; phylum Chordata; class Actinopteri; order Perciformes; family Stichaeidae; genus Leptoclinus; species Leptoclinus maculatus. The sequence continues at coordinate 12,962,230 of JAVDOI010000008.1, read as the reverse complement.
GGTTTTCCTTTCTCATCATTCCACAGAGATGACTTGCTATCAGTGGCGCCTATTACACGCAACACTTTAATGCACGAGGAGCTTCTACAGTATACACTCTCATATGAATCAGTTGACAATAACAAGACCTCCGGTGAAACACACAGGTTATGTAAATGTGTTACGACGAGGGTGGGTCGAGGGTGTTCTTCACTCCGCTCTATTTTTAGGCTGAGGTGCGAGCAGGAAGCCACCGATGCAGCTCTTAAACAGTGTCAGATCAAAACCACACAGCTAATACTCCTAGCAGTTTTGCAAAAATAACAAACTGGGAACACATGAACATTTCACCTCCCTGATTTTCCACCTCCAGTCCATCATGACCCATTCTATGATACTTGACAGAACAGTCTTACTCTCTAGTTTCTGATGTCTGTGCCTAAAATGTGATTAACGACTTATCCACAGAGAGAAAAGAATGAGTGAGGAATGTGTGTGGGTGTGTGTGTACTGTACATGCAAAGAGGCTTTGTCAGCAGAAACAAGCACTGATGCAGGTACCTGAGGGAGCCCTGACACAGATGATAAGAGATCACACTCCACTTCCTTCACACACACACACACACACAAACACACACACACCCACACACACACACACACACTGTCTCCGTCCATCATCTCTGCTGCGTCTATTAAGTCCATCAGTTCTAACTTCTAAAACTGTAAATCCCATAAAACTACATTTTGCTTGACTCCTGCTCAATAAGTAGCAGGAGCTTTGCAGCAGTTTTACAGTTAAAACTTCATTATCATGCACAGGAGAGTGCAGCTGGGCAGTTTGTGTTCATTTCCTCATCAATACCCAGACGCATCCATGCAGCTGGTAATGACGGATAAAAATATGGGCTGAACAGTAAATTACCTTGTGCCATGAGAACAGATAAACCCTCTTAAGTGCTTTTTAAAAAATCTGTTGTCATACCCCTCCAAACACACACACAAACACACACACCTCTCTCTCTCTCTCTCTCTCTCGCTCTCTCTCTCTCTTACTGGCGATAGCCTGGTGCAGGTTCCCATGGAAACCAGCCTACTCTAAGCAACGGCAGATGGAGAGGGAGCTGGAGGTCTAAATTTATCTCCCAGCATCCTTTCTGACTACAGACGCACACTGGCAGCAGGAAGTGAGGAGGGGAAATGCTTGGCCTCGGCGTGCATTGACAAGCTGGCATGACCCTTGACATCTTATGCCCTCTGAGTGACGACGGGTTGACATCGCAGCAGACGAAAACATACAGTAATGCCTGCAACAGCTTGAACCACAAGGGTCATACTCTCAATGCAGCAATACAACATTTGATACTGTACAGGAGGCTCTGCAGCATTCCTTAAGTATAAGGAAAAGGGAAATCACAGTCTTTCCCCTGCCACCACCTCCAAAAACAGAGCTGCCAATCAAACCACAAATACTATACAGTCTAGAACTAACCAATCAAAAGAACCACAGGAAGAAACAGTTTGGTTTGATATTAAATGACTGGAGAGGAAACCAAGAAGAAAGAACCAGACGCCTGGTACAGCATAAAACCTCAGAGGCCAACACTCACACTCACCCAGGGATATCACTGCTGTCAGGAGAAGCCGCTCGCTAAGGAGGACGCCGTCTGAAAAAACACCACATACCAGAGCTCTCACTCACTCTCTCTCAGCTCTGTGCACCTCTGCGGGTGTAGAGAAGGATTTCACAGGGCTTTGATGAGACTGGCAGTTCACAACCGTTGCAGTGTTCACTTTGATTAAACACAAGCCAGTGAACTGCAGGTCAATAACGGCCATTAAATCAAACATGAGTGGCACGGCAGCGCCGGGTAATGCACACCTCGACGGCAGGAGAAGATTGCATTGAGAGATTTAATAATACTCCTGGCAGCGGAAAACCTGGTACTTTGGGTGACATAATCAACTGTAAAAACAAAGTGACCACAACTTTGACTAAATTGATGGTTGCTCGACTTTCCATAACTTTATTTGCGGCCAGGACCTTCACGGATGGAAATCATCTTTTCGCAGTCACTTAGTTTGTCAATTTAAATTACATGGTCCAACATTTGTCTCAGAGGGCTTTGCCTCTGATTGGAGAGGAGCTCTATCCTTAGGCCCTCGATTTGAATTGTGAAAAAATTCCACAAGATTTCCAGAAAAAAGGGAGTAACCTCAGGCAAGATCGACAGAGGAGTGATCCCTCTTCCAGAACAGACATTCAATAGAAATCTTGAACTCTTTCTGACTTAAAAATAAATCTGTGAATTTAAATCCTTTCATCATAACTTACATACAATTCAGTAGCCTTTGAGGTGCTAAATCAACTCAGTTATTTAATCCTTAAGCAGAGTTTTTGACATTAACAAACTTCAATCCTTTCACTTACAAAATTCTCAGGTGTTAGATTATATTGTACCTAATGACAAATTTGAAATAACAAATGATCAAATGTAAACTCACTTGGAACAGCTGCAATAACTAAGTAACTCATTTACTCATTTAGCTGACAAGAAAAGTAATGATAGGGAAGGAAAGACAGGGGAGGCTGAAGGGAGAGAGGAAAACCGAGATGGATTTAAATAAGTGAGGAAGACAGAGAGCGAAAGACAGAGAGTGAGGGGAGGGGCAAGCAGAGAGAGAGAGAGAGAGAGAGAGAGAGAGGGAGAAAGAAAAAGACAGAGTTTAGATTACCTGACAGAGCAGTCTGGTCTTCCCCTTCAGAGATGCTTCACAGGCACTGTGAGACAAGCAGGGAGAGCCAGAGAGTGAGAGCGGATATGACTGTTTGAGTGGGTGTGTTGCTGAGAGAGAGAGAGAGAGAGAGAGAGAGAGAGAGAGAGAGAGAGAGAGAGAGAGAGAGAGAGAGAGGCTGGGGGTGAGGCAAAAAAAGAGTGATGGAGAGAGAGGGAGCGGGGAAGACAGTAAATGAATGTTTCCACTGTACAAATGCAAGGGGAGGAGGAGAAAGATGCGGTAGCAAAAAATAAGCTAAAAGCGACTCATATTCCCATAGCATGAGTAACATCTCCAACAAGTCACACCATGAAACCACAGTCATCGCATCAACTGCCACGGTTCTCATTGCAACCAAAGTGCACAACAAATCGGGAAAACAAAAACATGCACCTACAGATTCAGGTTCTTAAAGTCAAACACGTTCTGCGGCTGGTGGCACAATAGATAGGATTACAAACAGGTCTTACATGGGGTTTTCCCCGAGTCACACAGAACCCCGAGGGTGATTCCTTGCAATTATCGCCTCCTTATCAGCAAAGTTATTGTATTGTAGTGGTGGGTGAAGAAAAAACGGCAGCTTTCTTCCTCAGTGACAAACCCTCTGCCCACATATACAAGTCTCATTTCCGTAAACCTTCCAGTCCCTGCCATCATGCTGCATCTGCAAATGAATTCCAGAGTGGCATCCATTCAAGCAAGCCCCCGCATTACGCAGAACTCGGGCTGGGCCTATCAGCGGTGCAACACTAGAGAGAGAGAAAGAGAGAGAGAGAGAGAGAAACAGAAAGAGAAAGAGAGAATTGAGAATGAACGGAGGTCCTGCTGTTCCTTAGAGCTTTGCCTCACTGGCAGAGCACAGGAAGTGTGAGTCACACGCTCTAAAATAAACACACTCACACAGCAACGAGCCGGCGCACAGAACGAGCGGATGGCTGGGCTGCTGATCAGAAGGCAGGCAGAGGGAACATGGATCCTCACAGGCCAGCAACGCGTGGTGGCCTGGTGGGACTCACGGCCAGATGTTTCTCTCCTTCTCGTAATTGATCGATTATATTTGGGTTTTTGTTTGTCTTTTCAGCCTCATCTAACAACAATACATCTACTCATTTGCTCTGTTTTCGTCCTCTTCTCCTGTGCTGTTCCTTGGTTGTTCATGTGTCTTCCTATTCTTTCTCCTCTGTTCTGTGTTTCCTCTCTTATTTTATTTGGTCCCAGTCAATAGGAGTGTTGTTCAGGACTTGGTGATTACCCCTGGCTCCGTGCGGCTGCTGACTGACTGCTGTAGGGGACTGTGCTGGCCTGATGCTGGACTATACTCTCACAGGCTGCTGGCTTTGCGGGCCGAGGCACTGTATTGTGTCTGCCCTGAATGTGCTCATTGTCACCCTTTACAGCACACACCTTCTATACTGTACTTCCCTCCGAGGGACCTTCACCCATCCGTCATCCCTTTGTCCTCTGTTCCTCAGACTGAGGGGTTCTGACGGGAAGGTTGGGGGGGGGGGCAGAGGCCCGGGAACAAAACTGCCACTGTGGCAATGATTGACAGGAAAGTTGCTCTACACAGACGTAACGATTAGCGAGCCCGGGGACCGGGCTGCAGACACACAGACTGGTTAGGAACTAGAGAGAGCTGGGGGCTATTAGGTTGAACAGTCCTGCAAGCGACAACACAGAAGATAACAATTTTGAAGACAGGGATCAAAAATGGGAAGTGCAACGATCATAAAGGTGTGCTTTCGTGATGCTATAATAAATGGTAACCACATGCTACCCAATGGCCCAAAGCATGTCAGGCTCACATTATGCAAAACGGTTCTCATTTACAGTAAATTGAAACAAGGGCTCCCCTGTGGTATGGTCACGAGATCATTTCACATACATGACACACACCAACCTACCTCACATAATGCAGAGGCAAGCAACACCTAAACTGCACACATCATGCTTTATAAGAAACTTCATGTTGTTTTGGAGCAGCCACAGACTATAATTTAGACCAAATGAGTGGTTTGCGCATTTACAGACAACCATACAGATGACATATTTTTGGACTTTCACCCTATAAACTGCAGACACAGGCAGTAAAACGGGCAAATATGGGAGTATTGAGAGAGGGTTCTCTCTGTTCCAAAGGCAGATTATTTCAGACCTGTGGTCTTCCAGTAAACTGACCCCCGTCTGTCCATAAGACTGTGGTATTATGATAGAAACAAAACCCATTTAAAGAGGGAGTCCATATAGTGTATAAAAGCCACTGAGGCTAAGTATTGCTCTACCTGTTTGCATCGATTTGGTAAAAAAAAACTGGGGTCAAAGAAGACGTCCATTTAACCAAGTGGTCTGAGTCTTCTGGGAACATGTCAAACCACTAAATCCAAGTCATTACTCGGGTAAATGTATACAGCTACATTTATTCATCACTTGATTCTCACCTTCCACTTGAAAACACGTAAAACTTAGATAGACTACATCTGATTTTACATAGAGTTCCCAAAGCTTGACATAAACCTGGGAACAGCTTTCAGTTTGACTGGATGGCACCAACAAATAGTGTTAAGACACTAATGGGTGTGTGTGTGTTATTGAGCAGACAAGTTAGCATTGAGCAACTAATGTCATACATCGAGCTGGAAGAATGCCCAAATGTTTTAATACAGGTGCCAATATGATCCCGATGATACCAAAAATCTTGTTTTTAGCCGTACTAACAGACTCTCCAGCACTTTGGTCCCGACTGAAATATCTCAACAACTATTGGATGAAATTTATGTTTCCCACGAGATGCATCCTACTGACTTTGTTGATCCCCTTGAATTTTCTTTCAGCACCATCATCAGATCAATCATTTAAATTTGTCCAACACTTTGGTTGATGACCAAACACTTGCAAAATGATGCAACAATCACATTCCCATCAGCCTCAGCTGTACTTTGTTTTTAGTGCTAATTAAGCAAACGTTAGCATGCTAACACACTACACTACGATGTTGAACATGGTAAACACAAACAAACACGCGGCCAGATATAGTACAGCTAGTGGAGAGTGGTCTTAGACATGCAACCAACCGGCCTGCTAATGGAGTCGAGCATGCTAGTCTTTTGTTAAAGCCAATCGTTATGTGTCCTCAGCAGATGTGATATCTGATCCTGTAAAACACTGAAAGACTGACCACCCTCTGTTTAACTCAGCATCGCTCTTCTTTTTTCTTTTTTTTTTACTCTTGAGGGGTTTCACTGCCTCTCTTCTCTCTGTTTATCTCCATTTGTCTGAGACACAGAAATGCACAGTTCCCTCTTTGAAGCAACTCTCCCCCCATTTAGTTCTCAATTTCAGCCTTGCAACGCAGTCTCATTATCTTTTTCCTGTTCCATGGTGCTGGAGCATTAATAAGCTCCACTGTCTTTCTATGCAGCTAAGTAAACTTCATGTATATTATGAGGAAGCCTACCAGGAAACCACGTCTCCAGGGTGGCTGTGGGTAGTGATTATTAAAAGTAGCCTGGCCCTGAGTATAGTCCCTGATTGGTAAGTGATATCATATATAGAGCTGATATATCATTAGCAATTTGCAACGGTAGTGTATACCCAGCAATTATGGTTTATACAGTATTAGTGTTTTTCTAAGTCTTAAGCATTAGTTTTGATTCACTGCCTCAAAACGCTAAAATGGTCTTCTGACACGAAACAAATACATTAGGGACAGCAGCAGTGTACAAACTGACTCTTGGGCCTCGTATGGAGTTACTGTAACAGAAGTGAAACAGATACAGAGTGTCTGTCTAAGAAACCTCATCTGCCTTTTGACGGCTCAACACCAAACTCAAAATGCAGCATGAGCGCTGTGCAAAAGAAATAAAAGAGTGACAACGCAAAAGGGGAGGGGCGGTTTAGCAGGAGTGGTTAAATATAGAAAGAGGAACTGACATTTTCAAAAGCTGTCCTCCCTGCGCCCACAAGTTTCAGTGGTGCGTGGATGTCAAGATCACAGTGCAAATTCTCCCACACAGCTTATTGTACCCGTCGTTCACAGTCGACTGCTTCATATTGGCTCTCTCAAGTCGTGGTGCAACGGAAAAGAATGTGCTTGAGGCTGTGATGAGATGAACATCTTCAGTTAAAGTGATTGGAGAGGGGTCAAATATATATTCGTCCTCAGTCTTTTTCGGTTAAGTTTAAAATGTTTTGCCATTATCCAACAATGAAAACGTGGTATTATCTGTATTTTTCTGAATCTCCCTTTACATGCTGCTAAAGGAAAACTGTCTGTACACTGGTGCAGCCATTTCTCATTTTACGACACCTGTCATTTCAGTGCAGTTATTTTTGTTTCCACTGAAGTGAACTATTTTTCTATGAAGTCACCCGTGTGGATTCATCCCCAGTGATGGGAAAGCCTGTGCCACTTCCTCTTTCTGCAGCTGCTGTACTGCATCCTGTGTGAAGCTGCAAGCAAGGTACAACACGCACTGCTGTAGCACTGTGCATGACCTGGCGCCATGCCTTATCTACACATCTCAGGAACCTGTGACTATGTTCATTTGGGCTGTTAGGTTGGAGCTGCTGGTGCTTTCAGTGCTGCCTGCACAAACACAGACACGGGGAAGAGTCAACAGGTGGGAGCTCAGCCTGAGTGTGTTCAAACACGAGCACCAGGCCGCAGAATGTATCAACACGGCCTCCGTCCCTCTCTCTCTCTCTCTCACAGCCTGGCAGAGGGGCACCCTTCTGATCAGGGAGTTAACGTAAAGCCAGGCCAGTCCAAGTAATTGCTACCCACCGGGACAAACAACTCCATTCAGCCTAAGTGTTGGTTGACAGTTTACTCTCCCTCCTCCGCTGCATGCCCCCGCTGCCCATTCTGCACGGTGCCACGCTGCATTAGTGGCCTGTCAGCAGAGGCTCACCTGACGCATCGACGCCTCGTCAGCTGCCCTTCAAACCCAATGCACATATACAAACGCCATGTGCCGTAACCCGTCTGTTTGTGCGTTTGTCTCTCTGAAAGTCGGGGTGTTTGTGAGCGCATGTGATAAATAGAGAAAGGGAAAGAGTGCGAGATGCAGAATAACAAGATGGAGAACGAGAGCGCGTGCAAATGCGTAGGAGAGAGACAGAGACATTGAGAGAGAGCTCTTGTACATGGTCATTTTGTCGACCAAGTAGTGACTCTATCTGCCAACTGAGACAATCTTATAAAAAGGCCATCAAATGTGTACGCCGTGTGCAGCCTCTATATCTTGGGACTGCAGCTCCAGGGCTGAGTGACACAGCTCATCAATCACACACGCCAATCAAGTGCAGCTAAAACTCTAAAAGTAAATCTGTGTGTGTGTGTGTGTGTGTGTGTGTGTGTGTGTGTGTGTGTGTGTTTGTGTGCATAGGAGTTGAATGTAATTGAAATGCTGAATCTACAGAATACACGTCAACCATAAACTGCACTGCTTTTCTAACTTATGTTAAGTGGTGTCTGGCCCGACAAAAGGTTTTGGCATCAATTGGTCCAGATTTTGAAATATCCTTCCGAGTTATTATCCCTACTGACACAAGGTCCTGGTTACCCTGGATAATCCCGAGAAGCAGTTTCTGGAAAATAAATAGTTCATATGAATACTGCCGACAGTGTGTTCTATGAATTATCCTGAATAATAATAATTATAATTCATTGATTCAGAAAATCTAAAGTTTCAGTATTTTTTTAATGCAACTTTTCAAAGCTTTGCGCACCACAGAAAAATGTACCTCCATTGTATTAAAGTCGAGGCAGAAATTTCTGAGACAGGTATCTCAAAACTTGGGCAAATACAAGCCAAACTTTCTGCACGGATGGAAACAAACATTTTTTTTTTTAAGCTTGTTTTTTACCGAACATGTTAAATCATCGTGCTGCTTTCACTGCGCTAATCGTTACAGTAACAGTTGTCAACAACAGATTGCTAGAGATACAGAGCCTTACTGTACTGTAAACAAAAGGTCGAGAAGGATTAAGGTGTCAAGATGAGTGTCAATACCTTGCATGCTGCTTAGTGACAAAGCACCAGGGACAAGCAAACATACACTGACAGCAAGGAAGTCAAGTTACTGTATAAAAAAAAGAGGTTATTTGCTATGACAAAAACAGTTCCAATATCAAATGAAATCACATTACGGGACACCTTCATAAGTCTGCGCTGTAAGTCAAACATGGCCCACCTCAATGCAAACCAACTGGCCCACTTTGGGTTAGCAGACAGACAGAAATGTGTCACTGGCTGTACTCATTGTTGCTGGGAGATGCAGTCTAGTCTGGCCACAAGGGAAGGCCACACACAGCCACACCGTCTTGTTCCAGTGTACAGAAACAAACCCATACTCCTGCACACTGCTTCTGAATGAGATAAAATCATATACATGACACACACACACATCATAGATGAACATTTCCCCCCCCCCCCCCATGAACAACCAGACCGTTTAAATTGCTCTGAAAGTAAGCCCCAAAGGTCACAAGACCCGCTTTAGGGGGCATTAGCGGTGCATTCCTCCAGCTGTCATCACCTCATAAAGATCTGGTTAGGAGAAACCTGACTCTGAAAGCCACCTTTCTCTCTTCCACCACCCTATCCACAAACCTGCTCGTCCTCAGACAGAGCTGCATCCTCCCGCCTGTGTGAGCCTGATCATTTGAATACAAAGCAGAGAAACAAAGACGTCCTTAAAATAGAGATGCTGTGGTTTTCAAAGAAGCACACTGCAGAAACACAGCCAGAGAGAAAAAAAAAGAGAGAGAGGCAGCGAGATGAGCAAGAAAGTGAGACGCTGTATTGATGTAGGATAGATGGTTGGATACATGGATTTCCTGTTAGTCCTTGCCCGGATACGTACGGCTGATTTGTCATCCAATACAGGTTGAAACGCTGTCTCTGAACATGCCCTAAGCCAGGCTTCCCGGGCTTCTCTGTATGTACATTGGATCATTATGTTGCCTCAGAGAATGTTTACTGTAAGAATTTTCTGTCATGCCAGGTTACAGATATCTCAGTGTCACCTCAGGAACCACATTTGCTCGCATCAGGACTGCACATTGGGTGTCAAGCAATCGCATCATGAGGCAATTTGCCTCCTGTTATCAATACTGATTGGGTAATACCTGTTCGAACCTGCTGTAAAACACACATTTAATTGACACCTGAAACCACTATTGTAATAATATTGCGCTCACCTGAGATTATTTAATTTTACCACAATTTCATATAAGCATGTATGAGTGCTTATTCACCAGGGCTATCTACTCTTCAGGAACTAAATAAAAAAATAAAACATTTGCCAAAAAATTTCTGGCCTTTCTACAACTTTTTTCGACCAGTTTTTTTTATCTGAACAAGCAGCCTCAAATAAAACGCTGAACTGGTTTGACAAAAGCAAAATCATCAGGCATAAAGCAAAGCCCCAAGCGCTCCCATCTAATTGTTAAGTAAACGCAAAGCTGGATACGCAGCAAACAAGTTGAACGCACCAATGTGACAGAAAAATAGAAAGACAGACGTACGGAGAGTTTTTGTGGAGAATTTGGGTGAAACCAATGGTTTGACACCATTTGGTTTGTGGACCTTATTTGCGCTTCTGGCAGAGAGTTAGATGAGAAGATGATACCACTCTCATGTCTGTCCATTCAATATGAGGCGTCAGCCACTTAGCTTAGCACAACCATTAGCCTGGCTGTAAATGGTAATATAATCTGCACACCACCACCTCTAAAGTTTACTAATTATTACATTATTTTATTCTTTGGTTCAACACATTTTAGAAGATTTTGTTACCATTGTGTTTCTCGTTTCCAGTATTTGTGCTAAGCTAACTGGCTGCTGACTGTGGCATTCTAATAAATGGACACATGTGAAAGTGGTATAAATCTCCTCTAACTCTCTAACTCTCGAACTACTCCTTTAAGGACAGGAAGACTGAAACCTGAAAGGTTGCACATAGCCGGAATGTAACAGCTATAAGGCCTTTCTATGTCTTTGTGGGTGAGCATTTGTACCGTGGAGATATTCGGGACAGAAACCCCCTCTTATGCAGACAGATTTTCTGACACAGTTACATTTTTTTTGGATGGCATTTCAATAGTTTCCATGCTTTGAATTCACTGCATCTGTTGTCAGCGCGGTCCAATTCACCCTGATGATTCAGCTGCGCACCTCGTTTATGGACCTCAGTCAAAACACAATAGAAACCCTCCAAATTTGAGAATCGGAAATTACTTTGACAGACATTTGTATGTGAATATGTATCAGAAAAAGTATGAGGTATTTTCCCTTTTAACCACAAACCTTTCAAACACACTGTATGATTGTGCAGCCTGCTATTTGATGGGAGTAACTCTATTTTCATATAGTATTATAGAGTCAAGTGTTCAAACATAGTGCCTGATTTCTTGCCTTGCTGATGTACTAGCCAACACAGGGTAATTGAAACTACACTAATGTTTGAGGTCAGAGCACAATTTCTTTTCATGCCATTAAAAAAACATGTGGACAAAAATAGCAGTTCATGGTTCTTGATTTCCTCCGGGTTAAAATTCCTGTCTATTCCCTTCACAATTAACAGTTGTGTCTCTGAAACACTATACATTCACACAGTAAGTTATATAATCAACAGGTCAGTAGAAGTTAATTAATTTCCTAGAGAGCTGACCAATAAGGGAAACCATGGCGTGGTTAACAAGCTTGTCGGCGGACTATTTGTGGTCAGCAGCTGTAGATTCAGGCAGGTTCAGGTAGTCAGTTTCTTCTGACAGGCACTACGTTTTCCAGGTTTTGAAAATATAATATTTAGAAAACAGCTGAATCCAAATGAACGATTGAAAGTTATTTAAGAGATGAAGAAATCAAACAGCTACAGCAGGTCAGGTAACCTACAACTGCCGACCTAACAGCATCACTTTCAGGAAGAATAGAAATGTGTTTATAGTACATATGAGTAGCTGATAACGCAGTCATAAGCATGACCTCACATGAAGAAGCAGCCTGACCACAAATTGAAGAAAGCGCAAACCATACAAGTTAACCAGCATCTGAACAAATGCAACCCAGTGAAAGAGGTACAGAGAGGAGCGAGCTGCCCCGGCTGAGGTTTGTGATTATGGAAAGAAGGAAGCGTAGATCATGACTGTTTCAGATTCAGTGAGGACATCTTATGGTCAGGCACACATATATATGTATGTACACATATACACCCTACTGAAAACACAAACTGTCACTAACACAACAGAATCACTTTAGGCAGGTCTTGGCAGAGCCGGTCTCGTCAGTCCACAGTGTTCACTCTGCTCATTGTGGTCTTAACAGGCGTTTGTTTGATTGAAAGGTCTGGCCTTCACTCAGACATCAACATAAACCTTCTCTCCGTTTAAGGGTAAAACAAGGACATACTTCACCTGACTGGCTATACTGCATATTGGTCCCTATAATATAACACTGATGATGTGAGAGAAATTAAATCAACTTACCAGTTTTTAGTAGCTACAACAGAAAGTACGTTACTAGATCATTACTAGATAAAGTTGATTAATGTCAAGAGTAGCAATGTTTGATGACTGAGAAATATAATGAGTTACTGAAGTGATAAGTCATGTTAGCGGCTCTGTGAGGCAAAGCAGTTCTTTGAGCATGACACTAATGTCAGCATGCTAACATGCTCACAGTGTAAAATGCTGACATCCTGATGTTTAGCAGGTGATATTAACATGTTCACTATTTAGTTTAGCCTGTTAGCATGCTATTGTTTGCTAATCAAACACAAAGTCCAGCTCATTAGTTTTGCAGATATTTAGTCTCAAGTAGACAAATTGAAATTAGACAAATTGAAATGTTGACCTTATGATGGCGCTACATGAAAAGTCATCTGCAGCAAATCTTAGTTGTCGAGATATTTCACTCAAAATGAAAAATTGCAAGCTCATGGTGGCACGAGATGAAAAGTCAGGGGATCACCAGTTAGAATAGGAGTCATCATCTGGGAACTGAGTCAGTCCTGGAAGTAAGTGGTATAGGCGAATGGCGACCCAGATGATGGAAGGAAAAATGTATATTCATAATAGATTTACAACTTTTACTATTTTTTACTATTAATATTTTTATAACATTCCAAAATATTGAAAAAAAACAAAACCAACAACATAATTACGGTCTTAGTTAGACTTACCCAAGTGAGTGGACGAGTGAGAGCGAACTTAAAATGTGATACGATTAATATCAGTAACCTAAAAATACACCGTATCATGTCAATAGATCATTCCCTCCGAGGCCCGGGGAAAAAATTAGGAAAAATGGGAAAAAACAGTAGTAATGTGGTCAATTAATCTATTGTACAGTATAATAGCTTAATCAGAGTCATACTAGCTAACTCTGACGAAATATGGTTTGCTAATTTAATAAATAACTAAAAATAACATCAATTACTCACACCTTAAAGGATTTCGGAATATTTACATATTTGGGACATTTTTGGGAAATAATATCCATAAATTAACATCATGCCTTGACTCAGATCGATCAGACACCAGTAAAGTGCTAAAATCGGCTTATGAATGTGCCCCCAACGCGAGTACCTGTCGGCCGACTTCGAGATAATGAGCTAATAGGTCACGTGACTAGCTGTGAAGCTGTGACGTCATTTATTCTAACTGCCTGTGGGAGTACACACGCTGTGTACAGTGCAACACATAGTCGTAGTGAAGACAGCACGATGGAGGGCGCGGATATTTCTCTTGATTTCGATTTAGATATAGCACCATACCAATTCGAACCTCTGGCAAGGGATTGTCCGGCACATTTTGATTCAGATCAAAGCGAGAGTGACACGGAAGAAGCGTCCGGTGACGAGAGAAGTGTAGCCGATCTCTCGAACCAGGAAACGGATGTCGCTACACGAATTTGTAATTTAGTGAATAAAAATGTAATTCGTTGTTTTAAAAACGATTCCAATGCGTATATTTGTCAAACAAAATAGCTACTATGTGATCGGATTGTTTGCTATACTATTGTCCGATTATAATCGATGATTTTCAACACGAGCGTACGTCTGTCAGACTGCCTCACTTTTCCTTCCCGGTCCCGGCTGCTATTTTTTCGGGATCTCCAGGTCGTATGCTAGCAAAAATGGTCGGCACGGCATCGGGATTCAGTGACAACTTGAACTTCCCATAATCGTATTTTGTCAACATGTCTGGGTCTTTCACATAACAAGTCTTTTCAAAATGAAGAGAGCAGAGTTTTGCCGTCTTACTCGGCTGCCAGTTCTGCTCACCACGCCGGCATCTATCGACCCAGATTTTCCTCCGTTTCTTGTCTTTCTCCGAGGGGAAACCAAAAAAACGTATGCCTGATCCTTTCTTAAAATCACTATTACACCCCCAGGCTACACAGTGAACCATTATTTCGGTGACAAAGACCTCCTAACTGATCGATTTATCGGCTGAGTGACTAACAATATGGTCAATGTACAATACAAACAAAGAAGCAGGTGCCCGTGCTTAGAATGAGTGACGTCACTTCCGGACTTGCATAGCGAAATAGACGGGGCGCGAAAATAACGCGATTGAAAAATGCATATTGCAGACGGACCATATCAGGAGTATTAAAAAGCGCTGTAATTGCTTAAATAGGCAAAAAATGAGTTTGCATAATTTTGTTTATTAATTTCTAGGCATGAATCTTGATAAATAAGCCAGGAATTGGCAAATATTCCGAAATCCTTTAAATGAATTAGGGACAAATGGAAAGACTATTTGAGAGTTTGGGGAATAACTAAATAATTTGAGAATACAGTTTTTATACTAAGTGTGATCTGCATTAGCTATGCAGTTTGAATGTATGAACACAATGATTGGTGGTGGAACTGGCTGTGATTCAAGAGGCAGTAGCTAAAATCTTGCCTTGGGCACTAAATTGGTCAGGGCCCCTGTTTGGGAACAACCAGCGTCTGTACAAAATTTCATGGCCACCCAATAGAGATATTTTAGTCTGGCCCAAAGTCATGCACGGACTGAAAGAACCCCAAATTTACTGACATAGAAATAAATAAATCAATAAATATCACCCTCGGACTAAAGGCCTATAGTCTGGCTTTAGAGGGAAAACATATTTTTAAAATCTTTACACAAGCTTGTTTGATGACACACAGAGTAGAGTAGTAAAGACACAACACAATGAAATACAACGTTCACCGTGAAAAACTGCACAGAGGATAATCTGATAACACTGTAGTTACACAGAAAAGCAATAAACAGCGAATTACACTGATTGATGGGATGAAACGATGATACTCTCTGCAAAGCAAACTGCAGCTTCTAAAGTTTTGCGTCTGCACTTGAGCTTCAAAAAAAGAAAATGTTGCCCTTTTCCCATCCTTGCAGCTTCTCCAAAAGCCATCGAGTATGCCATCCAACCTATGACTTGTTTATCTGGGATGCTGATAACAACAGGACCAATCATGCAGGCCAAAACAAACAACGATGACCAATAAAGGAAAGACTGTTGCAGGCTTAGCCACAAGACAAAGAAACATTATGCTTTCATACAAAAAATTAAATCTCCCATGAAATTTAGCTCAAGAGGTTAACTCAAGATTTACAATCTTGTAATTTGGAAATCCTGTAATTGCACACAGGGCATCTTTTTTTTGAATGCCTGCAACAATGTCCGTGTCGCTCAGAGACAAATTGATTTCTCCACTCTATATTCCCCTCTCTCGCTCCAAAACTCTTACTAGGGCTTCTCCCTCTTCTGTGTAATTTAGGCACTCCCTCGGTAATGGACACCCTACTCAGGGGCAGTGAGTGGGAACCCAGTCCCGCTGCTCCGGCTACTTTACTCTCAAAGAATACTGATCAGCTTCTCAGATAGCACACCACTACAGCTTGGTAGTGAGACCAAGAAGAGACAAAGAGAGGGTCCTGGAGAACAAGGAAGAAGAGGAGTCGGGGGAGCTGTTACCCTCTAAAATCTACAGCTGGTCACATGCTACCAGCTGTGCAGCTCCTGGTCTCCCTATGCCGTGCGGGTGTCAGAGTGAACTGTGGCGTTCACCCCGGGGGCCGAGATGCACCAGAAGCACCATGTGGACACTCTACCACACAAGCCACCTTGTCCCTCCCCGTATAGCGACTTCACTGGCTTGGCAACCTGCCATTAAGCATATTAGAGATGCAGAGTGTTGATGAAAATTTCCAAGTCTGCAGTGACAAAGCCTGGGTTGCTCCCTGGCACTGTGCTGACAGTGCAAAGCAGAAAAAAACGGAAGGAGGTGGGGGACTACCTGGGTGCAAACACTGGGACTGCTGACTGTATGAGGTTGTTGAGGACAGGATGATTACATAATAGAAATCACTGTAACACCTCAGAAGGAGGAAGAGCTTCCTACAGAATTCTTTGTCCTTTTCCCCAAAACATATGCCACCATGCATTATGAAGTCAAAGCGTTTGTCTTATCCAAGTCATAATTCATATAATATTTATATTATCCAAATAATTGAACTTTACTGTGCCTCTAGCCCAGGATGTGCTGGGAAACGCTGCAGATCGTGCACAGGATAAGAGGGTACAGTATGGAAAATGGATTTATGGATGCAGGACTTTCATGTGTTAGCCTCAACTATTTGCCTTCATTTTGCCTCTTTCCTCAGCTCCACCCACAACTCCTCCATCCTTGCTCTCCCGAAAGGTGTTAAAAACCTTGGCTTTAGCATCCAGCAGCAGAGGATAAACATGAAGCCCTGTGACGATCATCTGTTTATTTTCTCAATTATGCCTGAGTGAGCCTGTCTGCAGCTCTGTGTGACAGAACATCTAGAATATCAAACAAACGTGTTTCTCTCCCATTCCATCCAGAACTGCCCCCAACAGAGCGATTCATGCTGAGCAGCACCATCACCTGACCATTGGTCTTAGACTGTTAATCCACCATGACAGTGACACATGTGACACGGGATTCACTCAGGCTGCAGAGCATTGTGGAGCTTGATCCTGCCTGAGATGATTCACCTGCTGCCATTGTCTTTTGTTTGACTGTGTCTCATCGAGGATTATTAAGGTTTTCAGACAGAAACCTAAATAAACAAATGTGGGTTTGTCCTTACATAATCTTAGATTAACATTAAGATCAGTAACAGTCTGTCTGACTGCTCGTGTCTGTTGCTCAGATGGACCTTAGTAATTGACTTCTAAAATCTCAGCAATCACTTTTGTGAGTATAATGTTATGTTAGCATGAATAAAATCATGGAATCGATGAATGGAGCTACAAAAATGAAACTAAGTTGCAACAAGCCAAAGTTGTAGAACTACTACTGGTATAGTCCTTTAGCTGGGCCTTTGTTTTCTGCTGTGACAGTATAGTCTGTTCTGTTCACTTGATGCAACATACAGTTGACCCAAGGAGGGCTGCAACTAACACTTATTTGTAGTGCTCATCTGACTACGATTCATTTGGTCGATGACATGTAAAAAACTTAACATAACTTCGTAGAGCTCAGGGTGACGTCTTCAAATCTTCAATCGACTAATCGTTTCAGCTCGACTCAAGTTACTCACAGACTTTGACCAATCGGATTCAAAAGACCACAGTGAGAATGAGCCTGACTGTTGCATTCTGTTTCTCTTGTCCAGTCACTGTTTTTAAGTCCCTGTCCCTATAAGAAAATGTATTATCACATTGGGAAAGTTTGCTGAATTTAACTAGCCTTGTGCCATGTTTCTCAGAGTCATTCTCCAGTAGTATTTAGCAAGAGAAACTGCGGGCTTTTCAAAGTTGGTGATCCTAATTGGTTTTACAAAAATTAAAACACTTTTTTTCCCCATCTCTTGCAGAATAATTGCGGGCTATGAAAGACCTCCCCACCGCATTGGCACAGCACAAATGTACCTTAGTGTTGTGAGATAGGTTTGGCAGTACTAGACTAGAATATGACAGGTGCTCTGGTTTTATTGAAGTACAGTGGTAGCCTGTGTTCTGTTTAGACCAAGCTAGGAAGGTTGTCTGTAGGAATGCTCATGCAAATATTGACCTTCAATTAGATGAAACACACGCCCTCGCTTAGGGGCCGCAATATGGAAGCATCAGCAAAAATATTAAACACATAAACAGTCACAGAATATATATAAACACGAAGAGACATACCTACACACAAACACATCTTGTGTAAATGCTTTTGCAGTGTGACATCAAATGGAAGACTTCGGCAAAATCTGAAGCCTTTTAAAGTTAGTATTACCCTCAAACATGATGTCAGCACAGCATCAGTAGCATCGCAAAACCACAACAAAAATGAACAGTTCTACCCCAACGCAACACAAACAGACCAAAAATCTGTAAAGATTTGTGCCCTTTACCGGGGTGAGGAGCAAATGACCTTCCCAAGTCGACGGCAGTCGACCACACTCCTGCATAATTAACAGCATCTAAAATGAGGTGTTCTTTAGATGACCTAACCTGACAATGTCACGGCACAGCTTGCCTACAGGGACTATGTGGTGAATAACAAATGCACGTGCATGCCACCGCGCAGCACACAGACAGACCGACTTGTTTCAGATATTTTGTATATGAGACTATGGATCATACAGCAGATGTATGTTCCACAATTTAAAAAAGGAGCATCCACAGAGAGCTCCCTGCAAGCCGACACATCTCATAGCACGAAGGCCCGTCAGGTAAGAGAGCGTTCCTCAAGGCTGAACATGGTACACCGCAGACTGACAGCACCATGAGAGAGACAAAACACATCTGGAATCTACTGAAGGCTGCTCCACAGATTTCACAGGGATTTTAAAGAGTGCAGCTAAAGGAGGCGGTTCCAGGGGTGAGTTCAACGGCTCTGCTTCAGTGACAGTGACATGGCTCGGGGAGGATTGTACTGGAGCATCGCCTGCCGCCTTGATTTGCTTGGCAGATCCGCGGTAGGGTTGGAAGGATTTTCCTCCCAAAGCCCTCTTACCCTCCCGCAGAGCAGAAATCCCCTCCAATCCTCACTCGCAGTTACAGGAGGGATGCCTTACACACTGAGACAAAGGACCCCAGTGAGGGAGGAGAGGAGACAGGAGAGGAGACAGGAGAGGAAAGAAGAGAGAGGATCCGTGAGGAGAAGAAACAAGAGGAGAGGAGAGCAGAGGAAACAAGAGGAGAGAGAAAAAGAAGCGAAAGGAAAGTGAACGAGAAGAGAGGAGAGGAAAGGAGTGGAAAGGTGAGGAAAAGAAACAAGGGGAGAGGAGAGAAAAGAAGACACGGAGGAGCGAGAAGGAATTGACTCTAAAGATAAGAAAAATGAAGAAGGAAGCCAGTATAAGGACATAATGGACCCTCTCACACACATATATTCATTTTGCACATAGCCATGGCACCGGGATATGTAACGGTGCCAAAACACATTTTGGAGGAAGTAAAGCAGAGACTAACCACAAGTTTAATCAGCACATGTTATTGGGGTGAACAGACACCTGGAGTATCTGTTCAGATGCAGTGTGTGTGTGCTGAGGGGTGTGGTCAGAGGGGTATCATGGGACCCAGAGAGAGAAAGCGAGAGATTTGGAAGAGGCAGAGATATCTGGCCGTGAAATATGACACCTCGGCTGCGTCACCAATCAATGAACACACTGGACGACGTGCATCTTTAGCTAATCTTTCAAGGCAACACAGAGTCCTTACTGGAGAGCTGCATGCCCGGCCTCCTGAGGGTGGGGTTACATTCCTCCATTCAAATCTGAATATCCAGTAATTGATAAGCCACTACGTGTGTTATCAATTTTTTTTCGGGCAGTGCCAAGCAGCCTCTCCCAAGCGTTACACAAGCCTACACATTGAGATCCTGTCTAGCGCAGACGCTTACAATCACTATTGCACAACACTGGCCACTGTGGAATGTGAACACCTGCACAAAAATGCTCTCAATGTTGATACAAGAAGAAAACTGATTTTAACATATACAGAAGTGAATCATAGACCATTTTCATCTAGTCAGAGTGGCATATTATGGGCTATTGAAAAGTTGGAGTGAAGTAAGGAACTTGTGACCTATTTTTTGGGAGGATTACCCCTCGACGTTCCACTTGGCTACCAACTGTGCCGAAAAAGCTAATGATTGACTCTGACGAAAGGGGAGTGTTTGAATGAGTAACCCCTCTGCAGTGCGTCATCTCCATGTCAGAACCTGGGCCGCCTGTACATCATCGTCCACATGAATCATTACATAACCTGGGCTGGCACACACATGGGAGCGGGGCCAGGCAGGCACACTAACACACATATACAGGGCAGACTCTCGCTCGCTGGCAAACACAAGGAAATTCTATCTGCTTTTGAAGAGTCCGCCAACACACTGGCCTGGGCAAGAGGTTGAGTCGAGGCCAGGCACTGATAGACGACCGCACCCCCCTGACACACACACACACACACACACACACACTGACACAAATTACACAAAAGCAGAAGCACTGACTACAGCGAGGCCACAAGACTAAATAACATCTATTCAGAATATGTTACAATGCAACTGATTGCTTGCAATAAAATTAATAGGCTAGTGGGGCATTTGTGAAGTTGCCAGGCTGGCACTCCTGGCCTCCATTTTGCGTGTGTGTCTGTGTGTGTGTGTGTGTGTGTGTGTGTGTGTATGTTTGTACAAGTGTGTATCCAAAGTCTTGTTCCTGGTTCACTCCGGTCTCCCAGCACTACAGTGGGTCTATTCTTCTCGGGGGCTTCAGAGAACAGAATTAATGACCGTCAGCAGAGACATGAAAAGGTTGTGTCCGCCTGCCACCAGGATTGTACAGCCTTCACTGGGTGTGCGTTTAGTTTTCTTGCAGGAGACCAATAACAATGCCATCCTTCTTGCATGCCCACGTGGAGAAAACAAAAACTTTCAACATGCTCACACATGCCATTTAATATTTTGTGTCATCTGTCAAGCCTACATTCATGCATGAAGCAGAACAGACTGCCAACTAACACTTGTTCACTTTCTCTACAGGGTCACACCATCCGTGTAACACCTAAGAATTTCACATCAAGGGTTCAGACTACACTGTCAGTCTTACTCATCCCCTGATCCTTTGCTCCGGTGTGGCCGTGGTTATCAGGCCTTGTTATCAGCAGGAGGTGTGTCTTGAAGGCCTGAACGGGAACTCCACACGACCCTCTCGCTGCCGATGGCATCTCATGCATTAAGATCAACACGTTGCCACCTGCAAGGCTGACTCAGTGTGTGAGAGATGGAGGTGCTGAGTGAAATAGACTGTATCAGGTGATGAGTGGTTGTGTGTTAACTGGCAGAAAACCTGGTCCTTTTCCATGTGCCATGTTGCCTGTGACAGGGAGAGATATAGACACACAGACACACGCAAACCTGCCTGACTAACTGACCGAGGTCTTCAGCAATCAGTGTTAGTGCTGACAGAGTTATGTTTCACTTTTAATGTACCTGAACAAACTCACTGGGCAGGTCTACGGCAACGTTCCCGAATACCAGAGCGTTTTGTAATGAATTGGCACGGCTACACAAAGGTTGTAAAGATTATAGCACATTCAATTCCAGCTTTAAAAAAATACTAATTATTCTTTACAAGCCACCTTCTAACATTTCAGCCAAAGTTACAATGGTATAAAAACATCAAAGTAGTCTGACTCGCAGCTTAATGCTTCACGATGTCAAACAATCTTGGGAATTTGCAGGGCAACGGAGGAGCGCTCTCCTTGGGTGCCTGCTGAGCTAGAGCCTTTCTGTAGCCAGCACCACAAGTGGTCTTGATCCAGGCCAGAGTTGGAGCCCTGTAAGGCTGCCACTTTGTGCTGATTCAATAAGAAATAATTGCATATTGGCCTCTCTCCACTCATCCCCCTTCACCACCATTGTCTGACACTTTACTGTATTTCTGTGCTGTAAGTTACAGTACGGACCCAAAGCTGGGGGTAGGACACTGCAGCAGTGCTGCTATTGTTACTGAGATACTGAAACTCCACTGATGAAAAAAAATAAATAAGAAAAGTATTTTTCAGCAGTAACTGGCTTCTGTGGTCCTCATGTGCAGAAAGCAACACACTTCATGTGCTTTCCTTAACTCACTTCCTGCCAAACTGGCATCGGAGACACACAAAATGCAACGACTTTGCCTGGTGTCAATCCTCTTATTTTTCTGATTTCTTTACTTGATCGATATTATACTCACAGGTCATACTGCGAAACTCAAAGTATTGACAGTTAAGAGCTCATAGATAAATAGATATACAGACAGACAGATAGATAGATAGATAGATAGATAGATAGATAGATAGATAGATAGATAGATAGATAGATAGATAGATAGATAGATAGATAGATAGATAGATAGATAGATGTTAAAACTGCTGCTAACTCAACGTGACTTCCTGTTACTCTGTTCAGCATGTAGTTGATGGTTTGCCAGGAAACTATTTAGCATAATAAACGTGTCAAACAACAGTGACACAGTCATTTATTGTGTCTGTATGCAAATTACAATAACACTGGCACGACACCTTGCTGTGCAATGGTGAACACTGTGTGATAAGTCTGACTCTAAAACAGTCAAAATAACAGAAGGGACTAAACTTGAGACAGAGTTACTGATTGAACAGCTGCCAAATTAAACCGGTTTTGGTCAACTTCGCCCATCTATCATATAACAGCGGATCAACAGAGTACAAAAGCATGATGTCATCCACAAAAAAATCCGGCAAGTGTAGGTGTAGCCCAATAAATTCACAGGAATGATTCGGGAATCCTGAATGTGTGCGTAGCCTGCGTGTGTCACCCGCACTGTTGCTCTCCTGAGCCGGTTTGTTATTAAGGACCAACGCTATACGTGATGAAGCACATATGCTGTCAGCTGGATGTGCAGCGCACCCGCCGCTACTTCAGCCGCCGCACGCGCTGTAGTTCAGAGTCCCCCAAAAATCCCTCTGAACTGACTGCTGCTGTGGTCCGATGCATGCAGCTCATCTTCGCACATCACCCATCACATATCGACACAACACAACGAGGCAACTCAACTTCATGACACACTCTTGACTGTGAACGCACGGGTGGGACACGTATGCGCTCAACTTCACTCCTCAACGTGACAGCCGCTGCAACGCAACGGAAACTAAGTGATAAACAGGCAGTAATATTACGGTTTAATATTTACCAGCTTGCTTCAGTACGGGCGCTGCAGCCATTTATCCCGTAGCGAAAGGGCCAGAAGTCCGCATTTCCTGGATTGCGATGCTGGATAAAGCTGCTCTCGGTGGGGGTGGGGGGGTGGAGAGGAGAGGAGAGCCGGAGGGGCTCGGGGTGCTTCCCACTGTTTTGTGTCAGACCAGACAGCGATGCCACATTCAGCTGATCGCCACAACAAAACAACATCGCGCCCTACGCACAACACACTCCCGGTGCTCCGCACCGCCCCGCACGGCAGGTCCGATGGGCACCGCCCCCCTCTCAGTCTCCACCAGTGGGCTGGCACGTCGAAGCCCGCCTCATGAATAACCACGAGGTGGCAGAGGCAGCCATTGGTTGAGCGGAGAAGTTGCCGGTTAATGCTATTAATTCCAATTAGCCAGGCAACCTCATGCTTTGAACAAGTGTTTTGGAGGCTGACTGGGCTAATCATGCACCCTCTGATCTAAGCTGGTTTACTTCCGTTTTCTCTCTGATTCTGCAGCAATATTTCATCACCACATAATTATACCGCCGATCACACCCTCCTGCTATACCTATATTTAAAGTAATGCTGACATGGTGGCGGATGCGTGATAAATTAATTAAAAGTCAAGATCTGGGGCCATAAATAAACGAACTCCTCCTGGATGACTGTGTGAACTGCTAAAACTTTATGGGCAGTGTTGTGCAATCTATTGTGCACAAGTCTGAGTGAGACTCCTGCTGATCTGATGACCGTGTCAATCTGACCCCCCTTATGCTTGCAGGGCCAAGGATGGGGGGAGTGATGGGGGCCACTGAGAAAAGCAGTCCTGGTGGATGTGACTGCTGCATGCATTAGCATCCTTGAGATCAAATGGGTCTCTAAAGGCCTGTGGACATCAGAGCTCACAGGTGGTGGTGACCGGCAACACACCTCATATTTTCCACTGAGTGACCTCATCACAGGGAGTCAATAAGAAGCCTAAAGCTGCTTTGTACAAAAAGTCATATAAGGGCAAGTAAATGTTTAATGATGTTCAGTGGAGGAGAAATAGTGTAGAATAAGAAGCGTTTCGTCCTCTCTGCATGTGAGCGTGTAGTAAGTTCCCCCTCTTTTCTGTCTCAATGTTTCAATGCTGTCCATGCATCTGCATCCAGCAAAAGCTAACTCTTTGTTCCGGGTGTTGTTGGAAACGGCTCCGCAGCCAAGAGGAAAGGGCAGGAAAGCAGAGGAGAGGGAAGGTGGGGAGAGTTGCAGAAAAAGAGGAGAGGAGAGCAAAGCAGACAGTGGGAGGAAGTGAGAGACCGAGCAGGAGACGGTGGAAGGAGTGCAGGGACACGCTGTGGTGTGAGCGCTCCGTACTGCTACAATATGACTCTGACAGGCTTATGTAACCAGACAGGCCTGGCATTTGGCTCACAGCAGACGCCGGCTGCACTGACTGTTATATAACTGCATTAGCTGCTCCTCTGAGCTGGGGGAGAGCATGCGCACAGGGGAGCCCTACACACAAAAACACACTCCGACTTTCAGACTTTCAGACTTCCAGCTTAGTGACTGCGTTACCAGTGTGAGAGAATGGCAGCGATCGAACAGAATCAGAAAAAAACAATGAAAGTCCAGTGGGAGTTTAACAATTTATTAGAAACAAACAGAACTATTAGAGCACACATTGTATTCACTGGAAAGAAACGGCGAAATGAGTCTTGACAGACATCGACATCTTCACTTCCTGTCATCCAGCAACAAGTGTCCCATCCTGAAAAGCCTAATTGGGGTTTAATGTTGGGTAAATGTTTTCAGTGCACATGCAGTATGCCAGCAGGGCTCAAACTCAATTAACTCCCCTGCATGCAGCACATAATTTAATGGGCCTGGATCCCACTCTTAAAAACCCAATTACACCTCAGACGGGCATTTCCAGTCATTCTTGTCAAAGAGGTGTTCAGGGATGCACAATCCTCTCATGAAACGATGCTTATCCAGAGCAACATCAGGGACACTATTCAAGCTTTGTTGGTTGTAACGATAAACACTGAAACAAAGCTTAAAACAGAGTGCTGATCTGTGCGAGAATGACCTTATTCATGACAAGTGAGTGAAAAATGCAGCTAAACACTGACATTTACAGACTAATGTGGGGAAGGGGAAGCGGAGATTAAGGTCAGGGATAACACTGCAAGTGATAACCATTGTTTCCGTCAATCTGCAATTAAAAATCCCTGGATGCCTAACCAAGCACGGCCACGGAGCTGCACTAAGTGGTTCATAATCAGCACATTACAGCCTCTGATCTCTTATTACAGCGACAAATTGCATCTGATGATAACAGAGGAAATGAAGGTGGGATTTATGACACTGGAGCCAATGGCCAAAGATGGAGAGTGTCTTAAATCTATCCTAGGAGGCAAAAAAAACGAGTTCACATTTGTAAACCTGATAACGGGGGAAATAAAAGTGTGATTTATGACACTTAGCTAATTTGTTCTCAGATGCTCTTGGCTGTGTTGAGAGGCGGTAGGGGGGGGGGGACTAATGGAAGAGTATAGTGCAAAGAGTTCTTTGGTCTCGTAAAACTTAAATAGTATAAATGCTTCAATAAATGAAAATAAATAAATATGAGGTATGTCTGCAAGAGTGAGGGCAGTTCTTTAAAGACAAAAGAGTGAGACTGTGTTAAGTGGACAGAACAATGAAACTGAAACGATTTGGTGGAAATGCTACCAGTCTGTTCTTGTTAGAGGAGTGACATCATTGGCTCACAATGTCCGTGCATTCGACGATGATGATCGCACAAGACTCGACAGACCCTCTCCGTGCGTCTGAACCATGAAGTGAAGTGTGTCAGGCCGGTGTGCTGCTACAAAAGAGACAAGACAGGACTTCCACTCTGCAAAACATCATGCGATGTGCACTGTACCAGCTTCAAGAGCGCAGGAACACTGAGATGGCCAATGAGCTCACACAAAAAGACGATAGGCAACTTTCATCGCTGAAACTTCAGTGTTTGTAATGACACAAAAACACCTTTTGACCTCATTTTTTGCTCTGGTTTCCAAACAATTTTTTAACCATTTTGAATGAGTGCTTTTTTTCCCCCCCTCTGCCAAATAGCAAAAACAATCTCATAGTTGTTGTTTTTACATTTACAGTTGTGTGCTGTTGTCCTCTCTACAGTGTCAGGGAAGTCTTTGTTTCCTCCACTACATGCAATGGAAATGAGAATTCAGTCTATCAACTAAAGCGTGACACAATCCATCAACTCAGGATCGTCATGGATAGGCTGAGCGAGGGGTGGTGTTGTGGGAGGGTGGAAGTTGACAGGAGGTGGTGTGTCCTGAACAGATCCAGACTGTGCCAACTAGTTGGAGTGACTGTAGCGGCCAAAACCAACAGGCTCCGTTTGCCAGCCAGGCGAGAAGGAAATAAAACAGCAGAGGTTGCAAACACTGGCGCACACACTGCTCTGTCTCTGTAGAACAAGGGTACATCACACACATTCACTGATTCGGTTTACAATTAGGCAAAAATCTGGTCAGAGCTATGATTATTATTGGATTCAAAAGTCTTTCAATTTATCTTTGGACTTCTGTCGCAGGAAGCTAATTGGCAGAGCAAACACACAGTGAAGGGTCAAGACATTTGTGGCTGATAAGCGGTGTTAAGAGTTTATGGAGCAAACAGTGAAACACAGCAGGGGACATGGCAGAGTAAGGCCAAATAGTAACAGAAAGCGCTTGCACTGAAGCAACGTGCCAAACGTATGGTTTGCTTGTTTTGGACTGTCATCTATGCATATGATAAACATCTGTACTTAGTAGGGAACACGCTGTGATGTCTAAGCCCCTCCTCTGTCCTCAACTCTGGTACCTCGTGACCTAAATCTACGGAAGCAAAAAGTGCTTTCTCACTATCTGCACCCTGGTGACACTTAGCGATAGGGAGATGTTATGCACAATCAATAACATCCATGGGGCTCCTAAATCACCCTAAATGTGTAGGTATTAATAACCTTACCAGTAATTATTATTACAAGTAAATCAAAAGGTAATCAAATCTTTTCATCAAATATTCTGTAGTTTTTACACTCCATCTTCACAGCTTACCGATAAGAATCATTTCACTTATGAAACAAGTGAAAGGTTTCTCTTGAGGCTCAATCAAGACAAAGAGTGAGTGATATATTTCCATCTTTATTAAATACAGTGTTTATACATTAATTACAATATTAATTCACGTCATAAGCCTATGCCTTACTGGCATGCAATGACTGACTGACCACAATGTAAGGCAAGGCATAATGAGCACACATCAGCATTAGTGTTTAATTCTTCTTGAAACGCAGGACTACAATAAGGCACATTGTTTTGAAATTTTAACAGTTATGATCTAAATAGAGCAAATTTTTGCACACCAGTAGGTCAACAGGTGTGTAGGAGAATACCTACAAAAAATAGAATAAAAAAAACTCCTGCACACCGTCTTCTTCACTTGCATTCAGAGATATTCAGTGACAACGTTTTGGTAATCATGATTCTTGATTGATGTCATTTTAGTCGTGTGACCTGATTGGTCGACTAACTTATTTAAGACATGCTCTCTCATTGCTTTGTAAAGTAGGCCGATGAAGGTCTGTGTACCGAAAGCTTTCTAAATATCTCGGAATTCAAGTGAGGAAGACAATGTGCGGTGAGTTTTTATGCTCTAAAAAGTTATGATCTAAAAAAAAAAAAAATATCTGAATTCATTTCAACACTCCATTTATAATACTCATTATGCAGCCAGAGAAACAGGAAATCTAAATTCATATGTGTGGGCATTGACATTTTTTAAAAGAACACAACAAACAAATAACATTCTCAAGATTGTACCAAAAGCATTTGAAAGTACAAAACATGTCGGTCTTATTTAAACTCCTTGAAAGTGAGGTAACTACTATAAAATGCATCAAATAATTGTACCACCATCACAACCATAAACACACGATGAGAGTCATTACCATTCAACAGCAATTCATCATTTCTGAAATACATCATTGTATTGGAACAATAAAAAATTCCCTTTTTCAACTCTACTCAATAGCACGCTCTGCTGTAACATTCTGGAAATAATGGCATTTGTGAGAGCGCAGGTCTGTGGAGTTCAAGCCATCAGCTCCTGAACCGTACCGCTGCACATCGCATGATGCCGACAGCTATGGATCAATACATATCAATACATCTCCCTACTTCAAACAGACCGCTATGCAGGTACAGGTTGTTAGACATGGAAAGGCGTAGCACCAGAGTTAAATTATCCTACGTTGGAGTGGACGAGGAAGAGCTGAGATTTCGACTGGTGGTCTATTAAGAATCTCTGGCTTGAAGTGTAATGACGTGGATTTGCACACGGCCCAGCAGCTAAAGGGAAGCCCTGTTATGATCTGTAGGGCGTGTCATATTCGTCCTATCTAATTCTCACACTCACTCTGGGGCTCCTACGGAGGGTTCTCCGCGTTGCCTCCAGCACTAAAAGAGTCCAGCTAATCAGGGACTCCAGACCTGGCCAATCAGAGTCGTCAGATCTCACAGGCCCTTAAAAGGGAACCTGTTACTGAAATATCTGAGCCATCGAGAAAGTGCCTCGTTTTTGAATCTCTGTGATAGTTCAGACTACATCAGGCGGAAGGTTGGGAGTTGCCTATGAAGGGGAGTCATTGGCAGAAAAAAATAACTTCTTGTAGCCAAAACCATCATCAATCAGGCTGAATACAAAAAATCCATTTCCACTTTCAAATAATCTGTAGTGATCATCACGCTAAATCGAACTGAGAGAAGTAAAACAACACAAGCACTATAACATCAGAGGCAATTAATTGAAAAAAAAGAAAAGAAATGCATTTCCTTCTGAATATCCTTCCCATTTCATTCATAGCATCCTTCACATTTCATTCATAGCATCCTTCACACAGCCGGATACATGGGCGAGAAACAAAACAACCACTAATACAGCTAAAAAGACAAGGCATACTCAGTTGAAGTCCCGATCAGGGAAGATGAGAGGGGCGATGAGGGTCCAGAGATAGAGGCCGAGGCCCAGCCAGCTGGAGCTCATCTTCACCCACACGGCTGGCATACGGCTCTGCATGGCCTGGGTGGTGGTGTCTGGTCTGAGGTGGGACACAGAGGCAAAAGTACAATTTAAACCTTAAAAGTTAAAGTTAACACAACACATGCACTGACATTTGTGTCCTCGTATTTTTCACATATGGCCCATGAATGATTTGAAACTGCACTGTAGGGGAAGGGATTTTTGATTTTAGAAAATGACATTCAAGCAATGTTCAAGGAATGGATAACTGTCAGGTACGGGGAGGTGCCCTCTGGTGGCCAAGCGGGAGGCCTACAATGCCTGTGCAACAACTGCTGACAACTTCTGGTTTCAAGATGTTTGGACATCACAAAAGCATCAAACATGTACATTCTTGCATGAAATATAGCATTACATATATGAAGAATCGTGCTGTTAGTTTGGGTAATACAATTGTTTGTTTGCATTAGCATCTGTCTCACATACTTTATCTGTCCATATGTTTATCTAATATTGTTACAGGCAAAATTCTGTAATCAAACTCACACCTGGATCTTGTCAAGTTCAACTACAATCATATCTGTTGATCACCGGTACACATTTCTTTAAAGATGGTTCGGTTCCTTCATGTGTCCCCATCAGCCATGCCAGTGAGCCAGCAGTGAGCCAGCATGGACAGGACCCTGCAGCTGAACTTGATGGAATGCAGTTTGTATTTGCAGTTTCAAAAAACGCGTTTAACAGTCTGTAGGTGGCAGATACTTACTGGTACCAGTTGGTGAGAGTCATCATGATGTACAGAGAGGCCAAACAGAGGTGGAAGTGGAAAACGGAGTAGCTGTAAGAGACTTTCTCTTCCTCGTTGTCCACGGCTCTGAGGATGCCGTCCTCTCCCACCACGCCCTCTCCACCGGACCCTCCACCCTCCTCCGTCTGCATCAACTTGTTTACCTGGGTGTTACTGGACGAACGGATACTAGGGAAGGGACGGAGAGAGACAGGTTTACAAAAAAACATAAATAATACAAAACTGAACATAAAACACATAATTTGTGATTGTTTGAAACCTACCTGGCATAGAGAGTGCAGAAGAGGAAGATGATCAAGCCAACAATGCCCTGAGCGTCCCACCACTGCACCTGTCCGGGGGTGCCGTCAGCAGAGGGCTCAGTGGTGCTGATGTTTGACACGAGACTCAACAGGCTGGGGTTGCAATTTCGATCTAGAACACACACACATTTTAATAAACTTTAATAGTTTACATCATTAGATATTAAACCTGTTTACGCTATCCTGTATTCATCCTGAATTGACCGTAATGGCAATAACATGTTTTAATTCAAATGTAAATTACTTTAATTTTGACACTATAGATGCTGCAAACACATTAGAAGGTGATAAGAGATGCATTTGGAAATATATGAATATTAATAACAGTGTGCATGTTTTTCTGTTAATGAATACATAACTGTCCCTTACATTAACATACATGTGAAAACACTGTTTTTCTCTAAACAGGGTTCCAGCGACACTAGTTTTCAGTTTGTTCTTAAATGTCACTGTCAAAGCAAAGAAAAAAGGGTGTGCAGTGTCACAACATCAGAGAACCATGAAGGAGGTAGTAGTTAATAGCACTTTTCAAATAAAAGTGAAATCCAATTATATGTGGATTGTATAGATGCATTTCCAATGTTTTGTGTAAATGGTTCTCAAAAACCTACAGAAAAGAGCTGCAACTGTGGACAAAGACAACAGGAGACTCACTTGGATTGTTGGTCATTGCAGACCAAGTGACATACATGGTGTAGAGGGAGATGAGTGACGCCTGGAGCAAACCGGAGTGTGGCTGGGCTTCCTGTAACAAACAGGACAGACGTACACTTAATGTGTTTCCAAGTATTTCTGCATCAGTACGGTCTTAGACTGGTCCACACTGTACCTGTATCTTGGGCAGAACGGAGACAATGGAAATGATGACGCAGAAGATGAGGTTGAGGCTGATGAAGACCTTGTGCTCTGTGCAGTCATCGGGCTGTGTGTAGTAAACGTAGAAAAGCACCACAGCAGTGATAGCCAGTGCGTAGTAGAGGACGGTGAAAGACAGCAGGCCTGGAAATGACACGGATACACATCATCACCGATGGCTTAAAACCACAGACATAATAATGTGCTACTGGTACTCAAATATTACGTTAATTGTATACTTAATCATTTGGCAAATATGTAGCATAACATTGGCAATAAATGCCTATTTTAAGTGAATGGTGTACCTGCAAACCAGCATTTGTTGCCACCATCTTCAGCATTCGCAACCCACACCTTGTTCCAGGAGTGGGCGAAATCGATGAGAAGAATAAGTTGGATTAGAATGAAGATGAAGGATCCCACTACTCCGAAGTAAAACCACACTGTGAAGGGAAAAGGAAGCACAGCTAAAATAGTTTTCTGAAACTGTTGATCAGAAATAGAGATTTCTCACTTATAATTCACAAAGTCAGTGTCTGGTTTATTCTGGTTTTACTGTTTATAGTAATTCAACAGAGTATGTTAGTACCAGTAGGAAATGTTCCGTCGGGGATGAAAAAAGCTCCCACTGTAATCCCAATCAGGATGAGAAATTTAAAGAACCAGAACCTGGAAAGTAAACAAGTTCCAAACCATCAGTACAGCAGACGGACAGAAGGAGCACATCGCTCAACACACGTGTTCCATATAAGCTCAATAAGGCACTTTACCCATTTTGAATGGCTGCACGTGGGTCTTTGCTGCTACGGACACGAATCATGATGGCGGAGAACAGAAAGAAGAAGCAGGTCATGGCGAAGCACATGCGGTACACAGACTTGTAGCCCACAATGACATCACAGTTAACCTGGTTTTCAAAACCAGGTATCGCACTTCCTCCCTGGCAAAATCCTGGGATCTACAAAACAGCAGACAACAATGTGTAATTAAGCTTATCGACAAAGTATCACCAGAGAGAATATATACAACTGCAGTAACAGCATCAAGCAAATTAATGCGATACAACCTTGAACACTGTTTTGGAACCGGATTAAGAGGAACGGTGATCTCACTTTACGGAGCTGCGTCTCCATTCCAGGAAGGATCATGATGACGGACACCAAGGTACCCAGCAGCAAGAAGAAGGAGAACACCAGCCGTGTGATGGTGGAGCTGTTGGAGGAGGGACAGCAGCCACACAGAAGGCATGGTGCTGAGCCACACAGACAGGAGGCCTGTGAAGGATGGGGAGGACGGCAAAAGGAGATCACAGACACAGTCACACACAATTGTGGGCAATTGCTTTGGCTACAAATACTGGGCTGGTAAATTATTTAATGAGGAAGTGAATACTGATAGTGGACACTGGATTCAAGTGGATGAGCGTCACCCACATATCGGATTCATTAGCACTAACAGCTAACTACCTCACCTAGCTTAAATGTTTCTGACGTTAGTGCAAAGGGCCTCTCCGGACACTCCCTCTGTCATTATTTGCAATGCTGATTAACTATCTTGATAAGCCAACTTCCCTTATTTGTTTAATGTGTCTAGTACGGCTGATATTTGACGTAAAGTCAATAAATTAACTTGTAGTAAAAGCGTTATCGCTGACTGTCACGTAGCGCTTAAAGTAACGTTGATTCTTTAGCTACCGTTAATGTAAGTTTAGCTATTAACGTTAACCTAACGTTAAGTTTAGCGTTAGCTCACCTAACGGTAAAACGACGAGTGAGCTGACGTCAAAGCACTCAGTTAGTATCGTAGATAACGTTTATATAACTATTAGATACTTACACAGCTGGCTAAAGAGCACAATGCCATACAAGCCCCCATCTTGACATTCAACTGCTGAAATTAATGTTAGTGTAGCGTAGCCTGTCGATCACAGTGGTCAGTGTACACAAACAGTCGGAAGTTATTCGAATGCTTTTCAAAATAAAGGTATTCACGATTAAAACCTCTTCAATATAAAACACCTAACTGTCGTAGAGTGAGTAGGATACAAATGAGATGATGCTGCATTTTTAGGAATGATAACACATCTTGGTTAATGTGTTAAACGCTGTTGTGTATGTTACGGCACTGTTTATTTCCACCAATCCAAAAAAACGTCTATAGTTGTGTCTGCAGAGCACAGTGGACAACAGGACAGTAAATGTCGGGAACCAACTTTGAAACCAACAATCTGTTCAGCATCCCAGGAGCTGAGGTCTTTTTAAAACTACATGTACATAGAGAGCGTGTCAGGACAGAAGCCTCTTCAAAGCCCCTGCTGTTGGTAGTGCACCAGCACAGCGAGGAGCTAACAGTGATGGTGTTATTATTAGACCCTTTGATATCTTATCTGGAACCAGAAGTAGTGCCAGACTCTCGATTCATTTATTAGCAAGTAGGAGTACTATTTCAAGTGTGGAAAATGCATACATTGTATTGAAATAAACCCATAAGACATATTTAATTAACATGAGTGGATTGTGCAACATAAAACTAACTTTGAAATACTTAATTAATTGCTCCATATATTATGTGGATTACAGACACAAAGTAGTTTTATGCATTTAAAATATGTGTACGGTTGATTTGGATATAAAACTCTAGGTGGAAGGATTCAATCAAGCATTCAATCACAATTACATTAAACATTTGTGTTTGGAGGCATTGCTAAGACATCGCGTTCACAACCACTACTGCTATTAATAATATTAATTCTGCAACACTGCCATTACTTTTAATACGACTACCACCAGTACTACTATTATCAAGACTACTAAGGTTACAACTACTACTATTATCACTAATACTACTACTAATAATACTTTCCACACTACTACTTCTATTCATTCTATTTCCTACTGATTGTTTTACTCTTGTCGATAAACTACCACATGTACATTACTATGTTCATGAAAATAAATAAGTCTTTTCAGATGGTACCTTTCTTGGGGAGCTCTGATAGCCAAGACGTTTATTCTCAGCTGAAGGAAAATAGAAGAATTTTGAACAAATTTTCCAGGACAATTGACCTTTTCTCTTATTTCCCATGTGCTTTCCATGACTGGAAAATCGGTCAACTGTTATTTCAGGTTTTCCAGGACAAGTGGGAACCCTCACTAATCATACTATGCGTTGCTGTGTAAGAGAATGAAACCAAACAGTGATTGGATGCGGCAAAATATTCTCCAGTTATTAAACAAAGATAAAACTGAAATAACTCTTTTTGCAATTAGAGTTCGCTGCACTGTGACTTTTATTCTCCCATTGATAACTTCATTAAAGCTGGGGTAGGCAGTTTTTTCTTCTTGGCTTCATTGGGCAAAAAGTTCCATAATAGTCAAATAGAATCAGATGAAACGGAATGAGATTTATTGTCAATTTATTGTCTCAAATGCATGTTTTGGGAGTGTGGGAGGAAACCGGCGCACCCGGAGGAAACAAACGCTGACACATGGAGAGCACGCAAACTCCACACAGAGAGGAACAGGGGCCAGGAGTATGAAGGCAAATCAATGTCAAAATCCGCGAGCACAAATGAGATCCATGCGCGCGTGTGTATAGAGGTCCCCCGGTGAAAATCAAACAACCGCGCACGTATATTACTTTTGCGAGGGCTTTCACATCAAAAAATTGCTACTTGCGAGCGAGCAGGTGAAAGCTTCGCAAGCAGAAGATCAATGACAGAAGTCGCGCGCTAGGAGACGCCCCTTGCTCTCAAAGCATGGTTTCTACTCGCAGGCTTCAATTTTGCTCGCTTCATGTCCCCTTGGCCCAGGAAAAGAAGCGCCTGATGCAGTTCTTCTTCTTCTTTCTCTTCTTCTTGGGCTCCGTGTCGTCTGATAATCAAAAGGAGATTTCGGTAGAATCCAGCACAATGTGAAAGAAATCAACAATTCAGACATGCGTGGAGGCCATTATTTCTTACCAGATGTGGTGGAGGTGAATCCTTTGTGTTCCTGTTCCATGTTACGGTCCACTATTAAAATGGGAGGGGGTTCACATTTAACCCCTTTGGGGGAGAGGTCCTCCTGCCGATCCAATGAACTAAGACACACACACACACACACACACACACACACGCACACACACAGTTAATATATGATTTCCTAATCTGCTTTTTCCGAAGACTCGCATGTCCAGAGAAAATCATCTCACTAATTTTCACTCTGCTGCCCGCTGTCCTCATCCTCCCGCAGGCAGCGTTCAGCCGTTGCAGGCTGCACCAAGATAACACCTGGATGTAATGTGTCTGGGGTTGATCCGTGAAATCCACTGCTGGTACAGGAGCTGTGGAATTACGACACAAGCAGTTCAACAGACACCTGACTAGGAACTCATCCGCTATTTGTTGTTTTAAAAAATCTGATATGGCCGACGTGAGGAGAGGAAATAGTCTCACCAAGTTACATCTACCAATGATGAGCTGCTGTCAGTTTGTGGAGGTTGAGCAGAGAGAACAGCTGGCGGTAATGCTGAAGCTGTTCCAGATGTTTAATTTGTGCTGTTGAAAGAAGACAGGCGCAGTTATTTAGAGGCACAAAGCTACTACAAGTTACGTTACATGTTGATGACCACTAAAGCTACAATTCAAATTAAATGCATCACATGGTAATGATCATAAATTCTTGATGTCACAGATATCGTCACCACATTTCATCATGTGTTCAGATCCATTCATGAGTAATAAAAGACATCTCTAATTATATTTAGACTGGTGAAAATAAAAAAAAGTTCAGCAACTGTAACATGCAGCAGATGCCGAACAATGTCAAAAGAGTGTACATTGGGCTTAAGTAAAAGAGATACTTGTGCACAGCGTTTTTTTACCCTTCCAAATCCAAAAACACAGAAGATAAAAGTGTAAGGAATTGATTAAACAGTGTGTACTGTATATCTGCTCTAATCTGCGGAATTGGTAGGCTCGGCAGTCGCAGAAATGAGAGGTTATGTGGTGCTCCCGAGGTGTCTAAAAGAAGGTATTTCAGATAGCTCTTAATCACGTTAACTGATTAATATGAATCTTAACCAGAGAAGAGAATATTAAGGGAGACACAACTTTTGATCTTGTCGTACCTTCATTCTCCAGTGACCGGAAGATTCTTTTACAAAATAGGTTTTGGAGTGCATCCCAGCACTCAGAAGATAGTCTGGAGGGACACCCAGGAGTTCCACTATGCACCGCATCTGTAGACAAAACACAGCATCACACCAAGATAAGAACAGGATTCATCTCCCACAGTCAAAATAATAATTTTGAATCATGTATTGCATCTTTCACATTAGAGATTACATGACATCTGCCCCAGAGATGCAGGTCGAATGCTGCTTCATGCAATCCATTCCATTGCACTTTGTTGCATTTTGCTTTTATTGACACATCAGCTTTTTCCATTTCCAAATTTCCACGTTTCCACTCAGGTTTATTTAAACGCAAATTGATAATGCGCATAAAAACAGTTGGATGGAAATGCAACTAATGACTTATCACATCGTATTCACTGCAGCCCGGGAAGAGCATTTCACTTCACCCTGAGTGGCTGCGCTTTACTGTCCACGATGTTCCACTGGTCCAGGTTCTTACACTTTAACTCTTTCAGGACAGTCAACTGGGGAACACAAGTGTGACGAGTAGTTGTTGACACAAGCTTTAAACCCAGGAGAACAATTTTTTATATTTAGATAAAAGCAATATAAACATGGGGATGAGTAATTACTTCATCGTGGAGGTTCCCGCCGAATTTAGGGATCTTTACAGCAACAGTCTCGTTAGTGTCCTCTTTGACTCATTTGATTAAATAGCAAAGCTTTTAACCCACACACAATGCATGCTGGGAAGTGTACTTACAACTTCTCTAAACAAGTTGATTTGATGAGTTTAGGTAAACAAAGATAATGTGTTGTGTGAATATATCATACAGCTCCAACCCTCCATTAAAAATGTAAACATTTGAGTTTATATTACAATTATTATGTAAAGCATCCTTGTTTTAACTTAACGAAAACAGGTTTAATAATTTCTAACATGCATTTAAGATCAGATGAACTAAAAATACATGAACAGACATTGAAACATCTCATATTGTCGTGCATTACACTGATAACAGTACCTTGAGTGCAAAGCATTGTGGGAAGAGGAAGAGCTCAGTCTGGTGGATGAAGCTCATCGTCAGCGTCCCGTTCTCCAGATAATGTAGTTTCATGTCGATGGCTTTGTGTTCTTCCTTCACTAAACATGATACCTGTGAGGAGAAGAAGGTGGTGTAAATTTAAACACAATGGCAGCTTTAATTCTTCAGCTTTTGGCAGACTAGCTCCCACTCAACAAGCTAGCTACAACATCAAATACAGCTTTAAACGATGTACATATGTAATAATGATTAGATGATATCATCTTGATGGCTTAACATTCATGTGGTCTATCTGGCTGTTTCTAAAAGGTTACATTTACCAGACTGAACAACGTGTGATCTTTATCTATGTTAAAGAATAAGAGTTGGTCGTCTAGAAGTTTAAATGTACTTTTAGCATTCCTCATTTAAAGTAATGACAACAACAGAAAGCTGCTGGCAAACTGCAAAACAAATAATGAAAATGAGAAAAGTGCCTGTCACTGAGATCTCAAATATGAAGGAATCTGTTTGATGCTAATTGTTGTGGACTCAAATGATCTGATTAGATGACGGCAGAGATTGATGGACTTTATTCAACATACTAGAGAAGAGCATGAGTTGGTGGCTGAACGTGGAGGAGGAGGAGGAGGAAGAAGCACCTGCTCCTGGTGGATCTGGAAGTCTGTGGAGTCCACCAGGGCCTGGAGAAAACCACAGAGAAAATGTCCAGTATGAATATATCATACAGCACCAAACCTCCATTAAAAATATTTACATTCAGAAGAGAACCAGAGCTTCAAGGAGTTCACACCTCAGATATTCTAAGATGTTCTATCACAAAGATATCAAACATCCTTGTTTTCACTTTGTGACTTCTACAGACTTGATCATTTCTAACAGGCATTAAAACACCTGATGAACTGAAAATACATGGAAAGACACTGAGACACCACAGATACAGTATTCAATTTAGTGAGCTCCTATATTTCACATTTCAACAGTCCTCTGGATGTCCCTGATAGACAGGCCTTACACACAAGTTTAGAGCATTAACGCCTCTTACCTTTTCTTTACATATTCCTGCAGGGGAAGCGTTTTTAGATACAAGCAATACTGAACAACCTGAGCTGGAAAGAAAGTAGATTCAAGGGACATTTTGGGACACAGTCTCTCTTTGATTTAATATAACCTGTCCCAAAATGCCTTGTACCACATCAACAACAGCAGTCAAATCTCATCACTAAACACTAGAAAACCGTTCGTGTCTTATTCTCACCACTAGATGGTAGGATGATTCCACAGAGGGAACTGGTTGTTGGCTAGAAAGCAATTCAATTAGAGATCCCTTGCAATGTCAACCCATCTGTGCCATTCTTAACTATCTATTGGTTTGAGATGAATGGCAACAGTGGGCTGTTTGCAGGACTGAGATTAATATTTGAAGAATGTCTGTCAATGAATATGAAATTTGAAATCTATGATTAATGCCTGTACCGGGGAAGGTTTGTGTATTCAGGTCCTTGCAAGGTGTTGACATAGTATCTGCACTAAGATCAGAGATAGACAATAAAGCATGGAGGACAAGTGACATGAGCATTAGTCGATGATAGCTGTATCTCCTAATACTGACTATAGAACTCTGGGATTCATTTTTAATATTACTGGAGTATGTTGCTAATTACAGTCAAACCCCAAGATTCCTTGAGGGTAACGAGAAAACACGTTTCCAGAGAATTAAGGGAAGATTTAAGGACTAGTGGTGACAGTCATTTGTGGGCTTTGAAGTTCAAGAGTGCCGTAAGTGCCTTAAGACTGGCTGCAATTTAATTTAAACATTCATTATTTCTAATTGAGCATGTAAATGCTGATTAATTAAAATCCTCCTTTGTCAGCTGTACGATGAAAAAAATGAAAAAATAAAAAGCATCATCTTATTGCATGCCCACTGATGAGAAACACAGAAACCTCAGTGTCATTATATAAGGGATCCTTACGAACACACGGCTGTTTTTACATGTGTAAAAGACATTGCTAATTAAAAGAGATGAGTCAACCTTTATGCAGAGGTTTTCTCCCGTTGAACATACAGCTATATGAGCTGCCTTCAGGGACCTAGTTTCCCCCAGAATCTCAATTATTTTAGTTTTCTTGCATGTATGTGGTGAGGTACTTTTCAAACCGAAAAGTAAGACCCTGTGCAACCAACCTCTGTCATCCATTGGGCGGGTAAGCCACTCACCCTTGTGAGTCTCATATAATCACCTCTTTGTTCTGACACTGGCGGGCTCATTTTGCTGGCAGCAGTTGGCAGCTAATGTCTGCCTGTTTGTGCAACGAAGCTACGAGTATTAAAACTTTACTTTCATCATCACTTTTTTTTCTCTTTCATCACTCACTCCAAGGACATTCTCGTAGTTTTCCTTTTAAACAAGATTATTCTGAGAAAAAAAGATTATTGTTTCATCTTATTGTAGACTAATCTTTTGGAACCTTCCTGAGCAGGAAGTAGATCCTCTGATGGGCATTTTCCCTGATGGTGACTATGTTTGGCGCCCAGTGTGGGTCCTGGGCGATGGTGGATCCCATAAACCCATTACGCAAGGAACCCGTTACGCAAGGAACCCGTTACGCAAGGAACCCGTTACGCACGGAACCCGTTTCCCACGGAACCCGTTACGCGTGGAATCCGTTACGCGTGGAATCCGTTACGCGTGGAACGCGTTACGCACGGAAGCCGTTACGCACGGAAGCCGTTACGCGTGGAACCCGTTACGCATGGAATCCGTTACGCACGGAACCCGTTACGCAAGCAACCCGTTACGCACGAAACCCGTTACGCACGGAACCCGTTACGCACGGAACCAGTTACGCAAGGAACCCGTTACGCACGGAACCCGTTACGCACGGAACCCGTTACGCACGGAACCCGTGGAATCCGTTACGCACGGAAGCCGTTACGCGTGGAACCCGTTACACACGGAATCCGTTACGCACGGAATCCGTTACGCACAGAACCAGTTACGCAAGGAACCCGTTACGCACGAAACCCGTTACGTGCGGAACCCGTTACGCGCGGAATCCGTTACGCACGGAATCCGTTACGCACGGAACCCGTTACGCAAGGAACCCGTTACGCACGAAACCCGTTACGCACGGAACCCGTTACGCACGGAACCCGTTACGCACGGAACCCGTGGAATCCGTTACGCACGGAACCCATTACGCGTGGAATCCGTTACGTGTGGAATCCGTTACGCGTGGAACGCGTTACGCACGGAAGCCGTTACGCACGGAATCCGTTACGCATGGAATCCGTTACGCACGGAATCCGTTACGCACGGAATCCGTTACGCACGGAACCCGTTACGCAAGGAACCCGTTACGCACGAAACCCGTTACGCACGGAACCCGTTACGCAAGGAACCCGTTACGCACGAAACCCGTTACGCACGGAACCCGTTACGCACGGATGCTGTTACGCACAGAAGCCGTTACGCACAGAAGCCGTTACGCGTGGAATCCGTTACATGTGGAATCCGTTACGCGTGGAACGCGTTACGCACGGAAGCCGTTACGCACGGAATCCGTTACGCACGGAATCCGTTACGCACGGAATCCGTTACGCACGGAACCCGTTACGCACGGAAGCCGTTACGCGTGGAACCCGTTACGCACGGAATCCGTTACGCACGGAACCCGTTACGCACGGAACCCGTTATGCACGGAACCCGTGGAATCCGTTACGCGCGGAAGCCGTTACGCGTGGAATCCGTTACGCGTGGAATCCGTTACGCGTGGAACGCGTTACGCACGGAATCCGTTACGCACGGAAGCCGTTACGCACGGAACCCGTTACGCACGGAACCCGTTACGCACGGAACCCGTTACGCACGGAATCCGTTACGCAACGAATCCGTTACGCACGGAACCCGTTACGCAAGGAACCCGTTACGCAAGGAACCCGTTACGCACGGAACCCGTTACGCGTGGAATCCGTTACGCGTGGAATCCGTTACGCACGGAATCCGTTACGCACGGAACCCGTTACGCACGGAATCCGTTACGCACGGAACCCGTTACGCACGGAACCCGTTACGCATGGAACCCGTTACGCACGGAATCCGTTACGCACGGAACCCGTTACGCATGGAACCCGTTACGCAAGGAACCCGTTACGCAAGGAACCCGTTACGCAAGGAACCCGTTACGCACGGAATCCGTTACGCACGGAATCCGTTACGCACGGAATCCGTTACGCACGGAACCCGTTACGCAAGGAACCAGTTACGCACGGAACCCGTTACGCGTGGAACCCGTTACGCATGGAATCCGTTACGCACGGAACCAGTTACGCACGGAATCCGTTACGCACGGAACCCGTTACGCACGGAACCCGTGGAATCCGTTACGCACGGAAGCCGTTACGCGTGGAACCCGTTACGCACGGAATCCGTTACGCACGGAATCCGTTACGCACAGAACCAGTTACGCAAGGAACCCGTTACGCACGAAACCCGTTACGTGCGGAACCCGTTACGCACGGAATCCGTTACGCACGGAACCCGTTACGCAAGGAACCCGTTATGCACGAAACCCGTTACGCACGGAACCCGTTACGCACGGAACCCGTTACGCACGGAACCCGTGGAATCCGTTACGCACGGAACCCGTTACGCGTGGAATCCGTTACGTGTGGAATCCGTTACGCGTGGAACGCGTTACGCACGGAAGCCGTTACGCACGGAATCCGTTACGCATGGAATCCGTTACGCACGGAATCCGTTACGCACGGAATCCGTTACGCACGGAACCCGTTACGCAAGGAACCCGTTACGCACGAAACCCGTTACGCACGGAACCCGTTACGCACGGATGCTGTTACGCACAGAAGCCGTTACACACAGAAGCCGTTACGCGTGGAATCCGTTACGTGTGGAATCCGTTACGTGTAGAACGCGTTACGCACGGAAGCCGTTACGCACGGAATCCGTTACGCATGGAATCCGTTACGCACGGAATCCGTTACGCGTGGAACCCGTTACGCACGGAATCCGTTACGCATGGAATCCGTTACGCACGGAATCCGTTACGCACGGAATCCGTTACGCACGGAACCCGTTACGCAAGGAACCCGTTACGCACGAAACCCGTTACGCACGGAACCCGTTACGCACGGATGCTGTTACGCACAGAAGCCGTTACACACAGAAGCCGTTACGCGTGGAATCCGTTACGTGTGGAATCCGTTACGCGTGGAACGCGTTACGCACGGAAGCCGTTACGCACAGAATCCGTTACGCATGGAATCCGTTACGCACGGAATCCGTTACGCACGGAACCCGTTACGCACGGAAGCCGTTACGCGTGGAACCCGTTACGCATGGAATCCGTTACGCACGGAACCCGTTACGCACGGAAGCCGTTACGCGTGGAACCCGTTACGCATGGAATCCGTTACGCACGGAACCCGTTACGCACGGAACCCGTTATGCACGGAACCCGTGGAATCCGTTACGCGCGGAAGCCGTTACGCGTGGAATCCGTTACACACGGAACCCGTTACGCGTGGAACCCGTTACGCGCAGAACCCGTTACGCACGGAATCCGTTACGCACAGAATCCGTTACGCACAGAATCCGTTACGCACGGAATCCGTTACGCACGGAACCCGTTACGCAAGGAACCCGTTACGCAAGGAACCCGTTACGCAAGGAACCCGTTACGCAAGGAACCCGTTACGCACGGAATCCGTTACGCACGGAATCCGTTACGCACGGAACCCGTTACGCAAGGAACCAGTTACGCACGGAACCCGTTACGCGTGGAACCCGTTACGCATGGAATCCGTTACGCAAGGAACCCGTTACGCACGGAACCAGTTCCGCACGGAATCCGTTACGCACGGAATCCGTTACGCACGGAATCCGTTACGCACGGAACCCGTTACGCACGGAACCCGTTACGCACGGAATCCGTTACGCGTGGAATCCGTTACGCACGGAACCAGTTACGCAAGGAACCCGTTACGCACGGAACCAGTTACGCAAGGAACCCGTTAAGCACGGAATCCGTTACGCACGGAACCCGTTACGCAAGGAACCCGTTAAGCACGGAATCCGTTACGCACGGAACCCGTTACGCACAGAACCCGTTACGCACGGAATCCGTTACGCACGGAACCCGTTACGCAAGGAACCCGTTACGCACAGAACCCGTTACGCATGGAATCCGGGTTCCTTGCATAACGGGTTCCGCGCGTAACGCATTCCACGCGTAACATTGCCTCGTGATCAACACATGCTCACTCTTCCATGTAGGTATGTTGAGTTCTTATTAAATGACACAAATATAACAAGTAAATACATGATGTATACAACTAATGTAAATTAACCATAAACATAAAATATCAGATGAAATAATCAACATTAAATTAATCTGTATCAATAACCTAGATAATTAACAAAGGCACAGGTAAATATGTATAATTCTATGGTTTAAATACACTTATACTGCCACCTAGTGGTAGAAAGGTGAACACTTACTTTGCGTGTCCTAAAATATGATAAAATAATCCTTTATTAGTCCCGCAGTGGGGAAATTTACAGGCTACACTCTGCGTTCACTAAATCAACAGCACAATACAGTGGACAAACAAATAGCAGTGCCAACAGCAATACAGTTCGTAATATAGTTTACTATATTGTCACTCATGTACGACTTTAAAGTTTCGTAAAATGTCGATATTTTTCGGTGAACGGAACTTGCATTTTTTAACGCCTAGCGAGCGGCATCTCGTGCAAACACTCTCTAATGCTGCGGATTGAGTCGAATCGAGTTTCTTTGCGACGTCCACGCCGTTTCCCAAAAATGTAACGGCCGCGCGAGAGCCTGTCAGACGCTGAAAGAGCTGCAACAAAGCGCTGCAGGAACGCCCGAGCCGGTGGGGGGGGGGGGCTCTCCGAGCACCTTGCTTGTGCATGGAGGAAAGCGAGGCAAGGACGATAACAACAACAACATTGCGGGGAAATTGCACCAGTGCCCGGTGTGCAGGGAGCTGTTCCCGACTCGCTATCAACTTCTGAAACATCAGAAACTGACTCAGCACAAACTAAAAACAAATTTAAAGTGGTTTTAATAATAAATTGTTGGATACATATCTTCTATATACATATTATTGTGTTTGTGTCTATAGTTGGGACTCCTAAAATCTAGACGTCTGTCATGTAATGTGATAAAAATGTTTATATGTACTACTTGGGGGGGGGGTCTGGAAAAGTAGTACTCTTTGTACTACTGTGAAAATGTTGATAACTTTGGATGACCCCTAACACACTCTCATCGGCCGACATTTATTTATTTATTAATTTATTGCATATGGTCATTATATTGCCTGCACTTTTATTTTGAAATATTCTTGTTTCCGGGTTACCTGTTGTGCTCTACGTCTCGTTTTAAAGGAAAAAAACAAAAAAGGGATTTGCAAAAACGAAATTCGGCTCGTTATTTGACTTTGGTTCTTTAGTTTTT
This sequence comes from Leptoclinus maculatus, assembly GCA_032191485.1. NCBI lineage: Eukaryota > Metazoa > Chordata > Actinopteri > Perciformes > Stichaeidae > Leptoclinus > Leptoclinus maculatus. The sequence continues at coordinate 12,917,596 of JAVDOI010000008.1, read as the reverse complement.
CCGTTTTTCAATTCAGAACCAAAAACGGAAATACGACCGCCCATTTCCGTTTTCCCGTTTTTGGTTTGAAACGAAAAACGAGAATACCATGGTATTTCCGTGGTATTTCCGTATTTTGGTTTTCCCGAATTAACGGTAAAACAGATGACTAAAACGTACACGGACCCGTGGCCATTATTCAAAGCGCCAATGTGAAACGCCACTACGAGACCAAACATACCCACTCCAATCCGAACTGAGGGCACAGAAAATAAACGATTTAAGAGCCCAATATGAACGTTCCCCCAGAATATTAACAAATTCATTCACTGCCCAACGACGTGCTTACGAATGTTCCCTGAAAGTTGCTTGGATTTTGGGTCAACATAAAAAGCCATTCACTGACGGAGAGGTTGTCAAGGAGGGCATGAGTGCAGTAGCTGGAACTTTACTTCAGGGGAAACAAAAAGAAGAGTTATGTGAAAAAAATCAAGCAAATACCTGTCAGCAGCCTCAGCCACAAGGCTCATCTTTCTAAAATCAAGCACTTTCTTTTAAGATAAGTTTTTTTTTGTGTATTTTATTTTTAGATGGAGACATTATTTTACTTGAAATGAGAGAAGAACATTTATTTATGTATTTCTATGTATTATTTATAATTTATTTGAAAACTGAGAATAATAATTGTTAAAATATAATTGATGTGTACTTTCTTTATTTGATTTGACAGTTGTTGACTACACAGATACGTTACTACTACTACACTTCTTGAATATATATATATATATATATATATATATATATATTAGGGGTGTAACGATACGCGTATTCGTATTGAACCGTTCGGTACGAGGCTCACGGTTCGGTACGCATGACGAACCGAACGAACCGTTCATACGTTTTATTTTTATTTTTATTTTTATTTTTTTTTATTTATTTATTTATTTTTTTTTATTTTTTTTTTTTTTTATTTTTATTTTTTTTTTTTTTTTATTTTTTTTTTTTTTTTTTTTTTTTTTTAAGGGGGCGACCGTGGCTCCCTGGGTTAAGAGGGTTGTCTGGTAACCGCAAGGTCGAAGGTTCAATCCTTGACTGGGCCGTGTCATGTGTCGAAGTGTTCCTGAGCAAGACACTGTACCCCTAGCTCCCCGGGCGCCTGTCATTGGCAGCCCACTGCTCCCTATATACAGGGATGGGTCAAATGCAGAGAAAAATGTCCCCCATAAAGGGATAAATATAGTGTATATATACATTATATATATATAGACATTCTCATCTTTCTGAAAAAAAACTTAAACATTGAGTAGAAACACACACACACACACACACACATAGTTCCATATAAAACAGGATTGTTTCTTTTATTTGTTTATAACTACAGCAAACAATGCTACATTTTAGTTTTCATAAGAAACTGTTTTTATTTTACACGCTGCTAAGAAGACACCCCAGAAGATGGGTCACTCGGGTATAGTTCCATCATTGTTCAAAGAATAACTTTATGATGTTAGTTTTAATGAATAAATATATTTTAAAATCAAGTACGTTTCTCTGGCATTTATAGTTTTCTACTGTATTGAAAACGTACCGAAACGTACCGAAAACGTACCGAACCGTGGCTCCACTGTACCGTACCGAACCGAACCGTGGATTTTGTGAACCGTTACACCCCTAATATATATATATATATATGTAATGTTCCGGACCTTTTGCCCGAGGAGATTTTCTCAATCTGGACCTTTTGGAATTTTAATTGAAGACCCCTGGTCTACGAGAATGTAACGTTCAGCCGGAGAGAGCTCTGATTCACAGATGCACTTAACGTTAGCTTTACTTATACTTTATTATTAATAGGCTTTGTATTAGAGACACACTGTTGCAGTTCCAGTGTAAAATTCATATAGGAATATTGTTGCTGTCAACAAGTCTGCCCTGTTGCACTCCCTCGGAAAATGTTTCGTTACCTTTGGTATTTCACACCACAGGTTGCACTCAAAGCCAAGTGTTCTCTTTAATCATTTTGTTTCTCTCATAAAAATGATTACTACTGCAACTGTTGCCATAACTAACTTACTGCATTTAAAAATAAACTTTTTCCCAACAGAGCATATCACTATAGTTAAATTCAAAGACGGATGTCGCCTGCCAGACCGACCCACCGAGACGTAATAATGTTTCTACACAATTGTTCCTTGAAGACTCTTGGGCCATACTTAGAAGTACAGGTGTGTAATATATTACGACATCCTTTGATAAAGATGACCAATGAGCTGTTACATCCTTTAGTGGTTTTGGTTATAATGTAATATGTTATGTGTCTTGGTCTCATTTACATTTACAGCTGTCCAGGCTACCGTGTCCTGCAAAGACTCTGGTGTTGGTGCATCCACAACAACAAAAAGACCATCGAAGAGACCTCGCCTGGCCATCGAGGAGGAAGGAGGAGGATTTATTTGAGGGCAGCTCTACAATGATGGATTCAGAAAAGCTGGATCCTACCTGTGACCCTGCAGAGTCGGTCGCAGCTTTAACAGAGTCGACAGACTTGCCGTGGGTTACTCAAATATTTGTGTGTGTGTGTGAGTGCCAAGTATTAGTTTCCAGTTTAATAGCTGGAACTAATTCAGTGTATTTCAGCACTTGTGCAATAAAAAACTACATTCATGGAGGTTATAATGTTTAGTTATTGTTGAAACTTTATTGTAGAGTTGTTGATTCAACTGTATGATCACATTGGAGGGTGTAGTGTAGCTTCGCTGGTCTAATGCAATATTGGCCACGCATCATACAGATGTCTTTTGAAGATTTATTTACTCTCCCTCTCTTTTGTCAGCAGATGCTGGGAAAATTACAAGAAAATAAAAGACATAATAACTATAAATTTTTCTGTCATTTTAAAGTCTCTCAAGCTAGTGTCCGTTGATAAACATGCCCAGACACCTTAGCCCAACAGAAATGTGAAGAAATCAAATCAAATGTCTGAAAACGTATCACATTGTCCAGGTAAAGGCACATCAACAACATACCCAAACATAAACCAAAATTAATGACAATTGCTTTGCGCCTGTTGGACCACATGCAGAACGAGGTTATTATGGGGCTGTATGTCTTTCCCATTTATGTACATCCATGGTCTTTGCTCTGCATTCATGTTGGACCTTACCCAGAATGCCACGATCATGCCCTTATGCCGTCGACCCGGCACCACATGGATGATGTTTTAAAGATCCCCATCCCAGAGGACCTACGCGCATAAGAGGAGCCGGACAACAGGGAGTCAATCTTCTGGTTCCCTGACGCAGGGTCTGAACCCTAGATAGTTGCCTTGGGCGTCAGTAAACTTATTGTGAATGAGGAGAACCACACAGGCTGGAATAACAAGTCGTATTTATCGTCCAAGGAAGCCCCAGCTCACAAAGCTTTGATAGGCTAGATATCTACAATGATATATGACAATATTTAGTCATGTAAACATCCATCTATGGTGTGTCTAACACTTGTTAATGTAGATTTGGTAATACCTTGACTTTCCTTTTCTATTTACTAATTATCATGGATGATCAATCATATGTTTTGTTACAGCATGATGATAGCATGCATGCATCCTCTGCAAAGAGCAGCTATTGATGAACGTGGTGACAATAAATACATTACAGTATCTTCTGACAAAAGTTAATAGATACACTTTGAAACATTCATGTTACATTACATTACATCATGGGCATTATTCAACTATAATTGTGGGTGTGTAGTGGTGTGAAGACATACAAGCAAGACTGCATAAAATCTAAACATGTTCATTTTCATGAACAACATACTGTATACTCTTTTTTTAAGTTGCATGTAGTTTTTAATACTAAATAATCTGTATGTCATAATACCTGCCAGGTTCCTTTCAATGTAACATGTACTGAATTGCATATCTACTTATGTGGCTAACGTGGATGATTTAATTAACGTTAATAACTTTGGGTAAACGCAGGCATGTTTTGCTCTCAACGCCACGAGGTTGTGCCAGCTTTGTGTGTGTCTGTTATTTTGGCCTGCTGCTCCTCGCGCTACAGTTACAACCCCCTCTGTGATTGGTGGATGTTGACCAATGAATGCAAACAGCTCTCGTGACGGTTAGGGTTAGGAGGGTTTTTGCGCGAAGAAGGTGCATATGTTGGCGGTTCTGAACAGAGGAGAAGGAGAAGAAGCTGCTCTTCACGCTGAGGCACTTGACGGTGAGAACAATGCGTTTATGCTAATAATTAGCCAGGCTTTCAGACCATTCAGACGACGCCTTGCTGGAGTTAAAGGTCAATGTGGTCACTTTTTGCAGCATTGCTTATTAAGTTTGTTCAGCTTCGTTGAAGTCAATTGTAGTAACGTTAATTAGTGGACTTTATTGCTGTGCACGTCGAAATTCAAAAAGCTTTTAAAATGCATTCACGCTGGGTCCTATGCACAACGTTGATTTATTCCAACATCTTACCAAACACTAAAGGACGATTCATTCATTTACACTCACTTTGGCTGTCTGTATGTAGTGTTTTTAAATCGACAATAACACGATGTAATCATGTAATAACGTTAAGTTGAGCTAGTTAACTGTAGTGGTGTAGTCAGGCATTTGTTTTTTCTTTGCTCTTCATCACCATTATCACATTTAATTACCTTTCCAAAGTGACTGTGTGTGTGTTGAACGAGGTCTCGTGCAGCATTTTTTTTTGCCCCACCCCCGCCATTTTTGAAACAACACTCGAGCAGTGTGCTCCAATAATCAACACCGTTTACCCGACTCGCGATTAGCTAACCGACATCATGGTCTTACCATGCTGGAGAGACCATCACGTGCTTATGTTGTACTTTTAGTTCAGGCCCCAGTGAGGTGGAGAACTTGTTCTGCCCGACAAGTCATGTCATGTTTTAACTGGTAACCTGACAGATTATGCTACAATATAATGCACAATGTGCAACTATGCAGCACCCACTGCTGTGTATAACTTATGCTGAGAAATACTAATAGTATCCATGTGTCATCAAATTAAACAACATGTATACAAGGAGAAATGAGGTTATGCAAACAATCTGTGTTTTGATTCTAGAAGCAAAAGAAGGAGGGAAACTTAGATGAACGTAATGTTTTCTTTAAAGAGCGTGCTCGCATGCATGGTCGATTATCTATCAAAACGCAAGCTGTCAGCTCCAGCACCATTGCTGCTGCTGTGCTGCTCCTGCTGAGAGGACATGGGCACGCTGCATAAGTACTTTCATATGTGGACAGTTGACCAAAGGGAAATGAAAGGTTATCCAGTCTAGACATCTCTTGCTGAATAATAATCTCTTTGTTTCATGTTTTCTTCTAGTGATATCAAAGAGGCAACATTTCTGCTGACATGGAAAGCTGTGGAGGTAGGTGTAAACAACTAGTTATGTATGTTATTCAACTCCATACAAGTAACTGGAGACCTTTAATGTGGTTGGAATAATAAGTTGCATCGCAAAAGTGACCTGTAAAGCAGCCCTCATACCATTCTTAAAACAGTCTTTGCTTTGTCACATCTTGTTTTCGTTTACCCTTCATTGGAAACGCAAAATGCTGCCACACAGCAGGGATTAATGTTCCCTTCTGACCTCTCTGACGAAGCAGTGACCCCATAAAGGGCAGTAGGGGGCCGGCTCGACCTTCTTTAATACCCTCAGTCAGACAAACAATCTCAACGGAAGCATCTATCTAGTGAAGTGCTGATATAGTTGTTATTTGTTATTACTCAAGTAAAAATGGCTTATTGATTGAAAATATTAATGTGAAATAAAGCATTGCTATGTTGTGACATTGAGCTCATCACACATCTGCAGACATCCAAGTGAAGGAGCTGAACAAGCGTGCTTCCGGTCACGCGTTTGAGGTCATCCTGAGTCCCACAACCCCAGATGCCAAGAGCAAATCCCCGTTCCCATTGTCCCCCCTGAAGAAAAAGCCAACTTCACTGGATGAGATTAAGAGGAAATTGGAAACCGCAGAAGAGAGACGCAAGGTATTTTTTAAATAAGTACCACTGTGAATACCCCGTACTGAGCGGCGAAGCTTTGCACGTTGGTTTAGGATTCAGGTTCTTACTGCGAAAGTTCTGTTTTTGTCAGAGCCACGAGGCTGGGGTGCTGAAACACCTGGCGGAGCAACGAGAGCACGAGAAGGAGGTCATCCAGAAGGCCATAGAAGAAGACTGCAACTTCAGCAAGATGGCTCAAGAGAAACTCAATCAAAAGATGGAGGCAAACAAAGAGAACCGCACTGCAAGGATGGCAGCCCTCAATGAGAGATTCAAGGAGAAGGTAAGCTCCTAATGGCACGTCAACCTTTGTCATGTTTATGAATAATAAACTACAGCGTTGTGATGCTTCTGCTTATAATCACCAACAGGACAAGAAGCTGGACGAAGTGAGGAAGAACAAGGAGGCAATGAAAGAAGTGGACAGTTAATTTGTTTAGGATCTGGAAAACAGTCTTTACATCTCCAAAGATAAGCTTTATTTTTTTAAACTGACACTTCTATCGTCATGTTTGTTGTGTTAGTTCTGCTGTTGGATAAAAGTTGGTTACACAATGTTAGATTGGGTGTGGAGATAGTCAGATTTTACTTCGCTTGTAGATTTCTTATTGGCAGCTGATTAGTTATTGTGGTACAAACTATTTTTTTACAAAGAGGCCTTACTTTGTAACAAATTCTTCCTTTTAGTTCATGCTGTTGAAATGAACATATGATAATGTTTTGTACGGTTGATAATGTTGCATGTTTGAGATTACTGTACGATACACAGGTTCAATCATTAAACTATATTCCCAAATTCTTTTCTTTTTCTCTTTGTGTGTTTGTGCCTCATGAGAAATGAAGGTGAAGGATTATATTTCTGTAATTTGTGATGAAAATTTACAAAATTGAAAATTAAGGGGGGGAGGGGACTGACAAGTCATGTGGCATATAATTTACTTCGTGATACTTTGACACTGCTGACACCTAGTGGCAGTCAGGTGATCATGAAATTGTTAAAAGCTGTTATTCTCAAATGGTCCCTAGATAAATCTGAGGGGTCGCTACATTAAGGAGAGGAAAGAACAATGTTACAACAAAGGTTTTTGAGAAGAATAGAAGACGTTTTAACAGAGGCAACCTTTGAATGAAACACGCTGCCTGATTCACAGGCAGTTCAGCTAAGCCTTCATCTGGAGCAGGAGGTTTGGGAATCATAGTACATTATTACAAAATAATGTATTCTATGTATGTACCGGCAGTATCACATTCAATGTAGTCAAAGCCAACAAAACACCTCTTAATGTTTCTTGTTTTTTCTCAATCAAGTACAAATCTTTAAATGATTTAAATAAACCAGAGAAAGGAGCACTCTTTAGTTAACCTGGCCATAACCAACACACACATGAAACCACTCTGAGGGGCCTCAAGCCCAAAAGGCTGGGAACCACTGTCATACAGTATGTGATAATAATATGTGATTCATGGATTAATATGTTTCCCCGGCGTGTATCCATCAATCCATTGCTTATACCGGTACTTGCTCTTGAAAGTGTTAGTGTACAAAGCGGTGGCTCTCTCACTTGTAATCAGTGACATCATCACGCAAAAGCAGCTAAATGGGACCAGTACTGACTGTTACAAGTTGAGAAATTACTTCATTGTCACATGTTCTTGTCGTGAACATGGCTTTGGAGGGACTTGAGTGTGTGCCACATGGTGGCACACACTCAAGGGTTCTTCAGCTCTTGTAAGGCTATCTACACTAACCGATTGCACGTGTTGATTACACAAAATTATTTGAGTCTTTGGCTATTTAGAAAATATATATATATATTTTTTTAAACACTGTGAATGTTACCTAAAGCAATTCATTGCAACAGAGGCCACAGACATTTTCAGACAGATATGACGCAACACCTGCACACCACAAGAGCTGCAGCGTTTTGTGTGCATTCAGAATTCTTGTCTTACGGGTTTGTTTACACTTGCTCGCATCTTGCACAGGCTTGCAGTCAGTGTCTGGCCTGTTACCCATGTTGGAAATGTCACTCAGTGCCAAGTGGCATTTATTCAATGTCGAGCTCAGAGCAGCTGTGTGTGTGTATGTGCTGCGCGAAAGGTACTGATAATTGAACAACGCCTGTGAAGTGCAATGTATAAAGCTAGGAAATGTATGGACATGGATAGTATGTGACACACAGTTGCAGTAAACGATCAGTTCACTTCATCAATAAGAAATAATTCTTTAAATCCAACCATGGACAACAATGGAAACGCTGCTCTTTTGAGAAGTACCTGAACTCACCACAATCCCGGTCACTGTATAATAATGTTTGTAGACATATTTAGAAATCTAAATAGTATAAGTTGGTATTGTTTGTACTGAGTTTGTATGGCTACGCACACACACACACACACACGCACGCACACACACGCACACACACGCACACCACACGCACACCACACGAACACACAGTGCTGCACAATCCCATCTTTGTCATGTGTTGGGAAGAAACTGACGGACTCATCGGCCCAGAAAGCTGCCTGTCCCACAGTGCAGTGTTCCTCGACCAACAACACCGGGACAATGGCTGGCACGACTCCAAGATGCTTTTCTTAGCCTGTGCTGGATGTTTGGAGTCTTGCTCGTGGTCATGACTTTTCCTGGATTCACCGATGCATTGTCAGCATAAATTGTATCTGCTCTATTCCATAATACGAAACATGCTCTGAGCTTCTGTTGCCAGATCATCCTGGAGTGAATAAATACCCAAAACATATTCAGTGTTATTGTAGACACACCCTGAATCCATCTCTATTGGGAATATACACTACAGGACGGTTTGATTCAGGAAACAATGCACATCTTTCAGAAGCTCTGAGTCTAACAAAGGAAACTTTGTTTCAGAATGCTTCGCAAGGGAAAGTCACAGGCCCCTTAACTGATTTGGCCACACAAGTCGAGGAGGCTTGTTTTGATAACCAAATGAGATCCAGTCGGGTTATCACTGCAATTTGGATGTCAACTTAGAAACCAAAATTATAATGTCATGTATCAAATTCTAGCTTTGTTACAATACCAAGCATGAGTATAGGCCTACTATCTGACCTTTACATTTTATTTGAATGTAGGAACTTTAAATTTGTACGGGCCATTTAAGTTACTGCCCACTTCATTTATCTACAGGCTTTACGTCCCAGTTAGTTCTTAAGGTTTTTGGAGAATGATGCATGTTGAAAGGAATACTATTTGCAAAACTGTAACTCCCCTTCGACATTTGTTTAATACATTTAACCTTTTGTTTTCATGTAGCAGCCTGACACACGATACATGCAGGTGAGGTATGCAATGGGGGAATCTAGTACATTTACTTCACCATATTAAATTCACATTGAACTAGAAAAAGAAAATTATATTACATTGTTAATGATTGAAACAGAATCATATCATATTATATAGGTCATTTAACACTTTGAAAGGAGCCATTCAGCATAATGCACACTTTTACTTACAATACTTTAAAGTGGCAAACATGAAGATTTGTATTTAAATGATTATTAAGGATTGCCACTACTGTTGATACTTTAGCACTTTAACGTAATACTAGTTTGAATACAGGACATCCATTCTAATAGTGTTATAACTATCTTCCTCTACTGGAGATTGCCTGAATGCAAAGATGTGGGAAATATGTGAGGCTTTACAGAGTACAGACTTTTATCATCAGTATAACTGTTGAAAGTCTCTGTTTGCACAGACTGTATATGAGACAGTGTCTCATAACTTAGTCATGAGGGATACCGGTATATTAAAATCTGTCCTTCATTACATCATGGTGTCCCCTGTGAGTTAAAATAAGATTATCATAAAGTAATAATTGCTCATTTAGAATCGTAACTTTACATTACTTATTAAAAGGCATACCCGTTAATTAAATCTGAGGTCAACTATAAGACAACAAACCGGTCCTCATCGGACAGAAATGCCTCATAAGAGTGCCATTCATATATGTCAGTGGAAGAATTTCAGTGGACGGCGTGTGGGCCGATCGGCCAGGTGGCAGCTGTCATTGGTCAAACGATGCGCGCGACCGCAGGAAAGAGCGGCGCCGCGTTTGCTGATTGGCTGGAAGACCCGCTCGTCAAACCGCCCTGTATCCTCCCAGCAGCTGCACGGTGAGAGCCGTCAGGCGCTGCTCCTGTCACGGTCATCCTTTCTATTTACCCCTTCAAACAATGTTATCTATATTCTGCACGGCTCTAAACCATTCATCGACTGCTAAACCCAAGGCTTTGGATTGAGTCTACCATCTACAGGTACGTCCGTTTAATTTGTGCGCTTCATTTTAATCCAAGCATTTTTTTTCCCGGTAAAATGCTAAAGTGGCATAGCGTGAAATACGTTCAGTTTGCATCGGATGTGCAGCGGCATCTTCTTAATACAACACTAAACAGCGCAGGGTTTAGATGCACATGGGGGACAGAAGCAAGCCTCGAGGCTCTGGGGGGAAAGGGTGAATGCACATTTTCTTCCGGACACCGGATCTCACGTTCACACAGACGTGTCTATAACAGGTGCATATATTCGCTTGAGGAAATTGACTGCAACAGGCCCACACAGGCCGGGGTTTTATACATACAATTTGATGCATCCTTCCTTCTTATTGTCGAGCTTTATTTCTTTAGCCATAAATATTTGAAAGGCATTGCAACCATTGCTGGGAACGGAGGGTGTGGACGGCGGATGGGGTTATGTTACGTAATCTCTTCCCATTCATCACTGCACGCCTTTCTTCCTGAACCTCGGCCTGTGTTCATCCCACACAGCCTGATATCTGAGAGGCCGCTGTCTCTGCTCGTTGCCTTCCCAACTACTGCTAATGAACCCACAAAGATCTGGAGTGGACACATCACATCAATGATAGTGGAACTGATGTTAACCCTGGTCCCACTATCTGTAGGGTAGTTAGTTAAGGCTTTGGAAGCAAAAGTCAGGCATTTGGTCAACTCTCTTCTACCAGTTATGTTATGATCCCTACCTTTAACGTCTCTGGGTCATGAACAGACACCAGTCAGATTATTTTATTCATTCATCTTTCCTGTTATTAGCATCACTATCCACTCTCTCTTACATGAAAACCTATTTTTAAATCTGACCTACAACTCTTAAACATAGACGCTCCAGGAAATATTGACTCGGTCGAGTTCTACGCCTTACAGGAAGTCATTTTACCGTTTGCAATCACCGATACTGAGAATTGAAAAAAGAAAGGCCTCATTGGTGGATTTTATGACCGTGAGGGCAGCTGAGGTCAGAGCTTTATTGCACCTGAGCTCCTGTGGTGTGCAACGGTCCGTCAAAGCGGTGCATCATGTTGTAGAGCAGATTAAAGCCTCGGGGACACATTCAGAGACACAAATCAGATGGAACAAACTAAAACAAAGAGACACACAACTACTGCCACCACAGATAATACTCATATTCAACAATTTGAGAAGAATCCATGATGCACGATGAATCATGGAAAAAAAAAAGCAAAGTGATTCACTCATTCAAATGAAGACACTTAAAACCGCACTAATCAATATTTTTGTACAATAGACCCAAATGACTAATGTGAATGGGGTCGCTGTCGGTGTAAAACACACAGGATTATCACTCAACACTGCAATTAATCTCTATGGAGCCTTTTCGTCTGTGGCTTATTCCTTTGGTTTTCTGGCCCATAACTCTCATAACTCCACTCTCATCAACCTCGAGTCCAGCAGCTGCTTTTTAGCAATAACCACTGTCCACCACAATGGGCAGAAAGACACATTTAGCGACTAACTGGTGAACATAGTGGAGCATTTCAGGTAAAGAGACAGATATTTTTCTTAGGAGTTGGTGGGGAACAAAACCGAGCCAAAAGGAGAGGGACTATTACATTCGTAAGGTGGCCAGAAACATGGCTGCTGATGAATGTTGATATTGCTCTGTGTTATGATATGTTGACAAAGTAAAAATTATTGCAGCTTTAAGGAAACATTTTAATTAAAATGTCATCAAGCATCCCATGGGTTACTTATTTATCGTTTGACCAGATGTTTTCAGCTGTCTTGATTTTTGGTACAGAAAATGTAAGAACATGGCCGTTACAATTTCCTTGAAAAAAAGACTTTCTTTGCTTCAACAACTGTTTGCTTGATAATTTAGACAATAATTCCTTGATTATTTTTCTGTTCATTGCCCATACTACTAATACTCTACTCTTTGCTTTGCGTTAGTAGTAGTAGCAATGCAGGAACGCACACAGTGCAATGTGCAGTTGCACACAAACAGACCTGGAGGGTTAGGGTTACCTGGAGACCACCATAGCTCAAACTCAGACAGATATTGACTAACTGACTGTTCGCTCCTTCTTTCCGCCCCTTCCTCTCTGGCCTCCAGTTTGCCATGGCGACGGTGGTGATGGAGCAGATCGGTCGCCTGTTCATCAACGCGCAGCAGCTGCGTCAGATCCCTCAGCTGCTGGAGTCGGCCTTCCCCACGCTACCTTGCACCGTGAAGGTGTCCGATGTTCCCTGGGTGTTCCGCGAGCGACACATCCTCACCGGCTACAGGCAGCCGGACCAAAGCTGGCGCTACTACTTCCTCACCCTCTTCCAGAGGCACAATGAGACTCTCAACGTGTGGACCCACCTGCTGGCCGCCTTCATCATCCTGGTGAAGTGGCAGGAGCTCTCGGAGACGGTGGATTTTTTGCGAGACCCCCACGCTCAGCCCCTCTTCATCGTCCTCCTGTCGGCCTTCACCTACCTCTCCTTCAGCGCTCTCGCTCATCTCCTCTCTGCCAAGTCCGAGCTCTCCTACTACAGCTTCTACTTCCTCGACTATGTGGGGGTCGCGGTCTACCAGTATGGCAGTGCCCTGGCGCACTACTACTACGCCATAGAGAAGGAGTGGCACACTCGGGTGCAAGGGATCTTTTTACCTGCTGCAGCATTCTTGGCCTGGCTTACTTGCTTCGGCTGCTGCTATGGCAAATACGCGAGCCCTGATCTGCCGAAGTTCGCCCTCAAGCTCTGCCAAGTGTTGCCCTCAGCCTTGGCTTACTGCTTAGACATAAGCCCTGTGGTTCACCGCATCTACAGCTGCTACCAGGAGGGCTGCTCCGACCCAGTCGTGGCGTACCATTTCTACCACGTGGTCTTTTTCCTAATCAGCGCCTATTTCTTCTGCTGCCCACACCCGGAGAGTTTGTTCCCCGGGAGGTGTGACTTCATCGGGCAGGGCCACCAGATCTTTCACATATTGGTGGTGGTGTGCACCCTGATGCAGATCGAAGCGCTGAAAACAGACTTCACAGAGCGCCGCCCCTTCTACGAGCGCCTTCACGGCGATCTCGCGCACGACGCCGTGGCGCTCTTCATCTTCACTGCCTGCTGCAGTGCTCTTACGGCTTTTTACGTGCGCAATCGCGTCCGTGCCTCGCTGCACGAGAAGGAGGAGTAAGAGTTTAAAAGAGTTTAAAAAAAGAAAAAGTCTAATTTATTTTACTGACCATTCATTAAAAATAAATTCAAAATGTTTTTGTCAATGAAGGTTATCAGTTTAATGCGAGTGACTTTTCATTATTTCTTCTCTATGTGATCTGCCAAACTACAGTGAGCTAAAAAAAAAAAAAAATGTAAAAGTGATTAATGGTGTGTTTTTGTGACTTATAATGATGAAAAGAGAATCTTATAATTTGTCTGTAGCGATACAGGTAGTACTTCAACACTGCAAAGAGTCCCTGTGTTTTAGAAGTCTGTTTTTAGTCACTGTCTAAGAGAATGTGGTTTTACTTCACCGTACAAAAACACACTTTCTGTCAAGGTGAGCAGAGACGAGTTTCCTAATATGCCTTTTACCCAATTGTATCTACAACAATCTGACTGTCTTAATCAAATTGTAGCATTTCAAATCATGACGCAAGCATTTCTTTTTTACAATTTACAGTCCCATAACACTTTGTATATTTCAGCCAGATGCCAATTCAGATCCAATTTAAATTGCTGGTCTTGAGATATACATCTCTGGCACATTTTGATTCTGCCCCTCTCTTTAAGGATCAAAAACAGGGATTTCTTTCTTCCTTTTTTTACTATCAAGGCGCTAACACTAATGTTTGAACATATTCTGGGAAAGTTGAAAACCCAATTTGAAAACCAAATATTGTACCTCTCATTAAACAAAAAGAAGGAGATTTTCTTTCTTTGGGTGGAAACAGTCTGTTGAACTATTTTGCAAATGAGGCTGGCACTCAGTACTGGTTAAGAGATAGATGGAAGATTACTGATGTCTCTTTAGTTTTGACGGTGTTAATCTTTTTTTTTTTTTATTCAAAGGGCTGGAACTTCAGCTTTTGCCTTTTCACATCCCATGATGTCAAAGCTTTTGCGCTCATTGTTTTAATCGTCGGTTGATCAGATTTGAATACGCAAAAAGCCACCTGGCTGGTGTTCTGCTTTTGGTATGTTTTTGTTTTGTATGATGAATATGTATGTGCCTCTATGCATGTCTTTTGGTATGTACTGTGGATATTAAGTGGGTGAATGTCTATGAAAGCTTAGCCTTGCACTTCTTTCTTACCCTGTAAATAAGCTGTATTTCTCTAGAACGTCGTTTGCATCCCATTTTCTCTCCACCTAATAGCACTCGGAACTGAATGCGTCTTTTCTCTCGTGGAATACAGCACATTCCGGTTTTGATACATTGTGTTCAGTGTCCAGCTGCCTGTCAGACTTTAAATGACTATGAATACATCATTTCATACTGCCGCACTGTTAATGGACGAGTCCTGATGGGTTTTTTCCTCTTAGTTTGATGACTTTTGTTATGAAAATATCACACAGATAATGTTGCTTAGGGTTTTTACCTCACAGAAATCTTTAAATGTCAGAAATGATCTATATTCATTACGGCACTCTCTGTTCATGATGTGTTTAATGTGCCAATGAATCTGTTATTGCTTCAGTGATGGTACTACTGAGAGATGAATTCAGAGACGGGACTGTCAGAAGTTGATTTTAAATGATGTCTTGACCTGACTGCGAACATGTTACCGGTGCCACTCCCCTAAATATGAAACTTTTGACTTTGGGCGTTACTGACCTGGTCTCATCATGCACTGCCTGAAATCAACACTGTATATACTGTAGCTGACAACACTGGCTATGTTTACATGCATGGAGGTATCTGCTGTTGATGTGGTTATTCTGGTTTTGTGTTGACAGTTGGACATGTCATTCCGAATAACCTGGAGAAACCTGTGCGCAGACGCCTCCCTTGTTGGGATTGGTTAAAAAAATTTGGTTGACAACTGAATTGAGGCTCTCGTGCACAAGGCTGATTCTGTTCATGTAGTCTAATGCTTCACTGGAAGGCTTCATCACAGGCTAATGATAACCGATTGGCAAATGAAGCCCGCAAGTCTCTCACTAGCCTCGCTAGTCATGCCTGTGACATGAGTTTATTGTCCCGACCATCAAATGAACCAAAAATTATGACAACTGGGGTTATCATTTCTTGCCCACGTGTAGACGATGACCTGGATTGTTCAGTCAGGAAAGGGGGCAGTGGGAAAGGGAGAAGTATTGTTTGCTGAAATGAATTGTTTGTCGCAACATGATACTCTGCCACAGATTATCTAGGTTGCATGCCAATTATACCTGACTAAGATGTTAACTGGAATATGGCCAGCACTCTTTAGTGTATAAGTGAATCTGTGTGTAAACGTAGCCTCTGATGCCACCCCAGGTTTCCCTTTATGAAAGCAGGGTGAGAGGGACCAGAATGTCTTCTGCCTCTAAAAAAAAAAAAAAATGTGTGACTGACTGTACTAATATTCTGTTGTATTTAAGAAAATAAAGTGTTACAGTAACTTCAAATACTCTTTATATTTTTTGTTTTATTCTTCAGAGGTTAGGGATTAAATGGAAGCAGAGAAAGCCTGTAATAACTTAAAAACCTTTTATTGTGAAGTTTAACTGCTGCGGGATGTTGAAGTTCAATAGGCATTGAATTCATAGCATTGAACTATTTTACTCTGAAAAGAATACGTATGAATTCATGTAGTTTGCATTCCCCACATTGAAATGACCTCTGCTCTGTGAGATTATGTTCATGTCAGTCATGTCAACCATGAAACTGAAAAACAAAAGTTGTTTTGAATTTGAGAAACTAGATTCAGATAGATGGTTTACAAAGCAAAAATATTTCAGTGTAATAAATTCAATGGTACTCAGACGGTATGAGGTTTCACCAGTATGTTTTCAGTGTCATATAAATTTCAAATTATTATGTCTTTTCTTTGGTTCCATATATCTCAAACGGATTAATGCCGATATGTTGGTGAGGCTGAAGGTTTATGAAGACTCATTTTAAGTGCATGCCATTGTAAATCTAGCATTGTTTTATTTTCAAACACATAAAAAAGGTAGGTTATCTACAAGACAATAAAGCAGTTCCGAATGCAGATCTTTTTAACCCATACCCTCACCAGTAATGTTATATGGTCCCCAACATATACGACAGGCAGTTGATTTTAATCTGAGACACAACTACTGGGTGAGTAATAGCCCCGGACTACAGGTAATGAGTTGGTAAATGTAAATAAAAGGCTGGAAAGACTCTTAAAATCTAGCTGTTTCTCAGACCTGTCTGTTTTTTATTAACAGTCATTCTTTGAGCACCACCAGAGGGCAGCCTTGTTGTTCGGTAGGACAGTTGCAGTTTGACAGCGAAGGAAAAACTACAGCGTATTCAGAGCATTGACTCATCTCAGGTGAAACTGACGCTGAGGAGGTATTTTGAAGTAAAAAGTATTCGATGAATGCAAAAGATGCACAACGTCTTTGTTTTGCAAGAGGAACTAATCAGAGCAGTGCTGTTAATCACAAGAGTCTTCAAGCAGTTAGTCACAGAGTCATAGAGAGGGTTTCGTTAAAGGCATCCTCTTATTGTTGATTGTGGAACATAAAACAGTTAAAAACCTGTGAATCTGTTCGTAAGGAAAATGGTTTTAGATGTTTATTAAATTCAACACTAGCCTATTCAGTAATGAGCATTATTCAGTTATTGAATAACAATGCTATTATTTAAATTAGATGAGACATTGAAAGCCACTGGTGGCAAAAATGCAAAGCAGATGGCTTCTCTCCTCTGTACAGTATACATAAGTGAAATATAGATAAGCACACAATTATCTTCTTGGTGAAAAGCTTTAAATTGTATTCAGGATATCCCTCACACGATTTATTTCATCCCACAAAAAAACCATTAGGGGGCACAAACGATCTGCATATCTTCCCAAATATATATTACCGATGTATCACAGCTCTTTAAAATGAACTTGCAGGTTTGAACAAGACGGTTCATAAATGCATGTTATTGATAGTGATGCCCTGCTGTAACATATTCATTACAATCTGCAGCCTGGATTACAAAACAACACACTGTATGTCATTTCTTTTTGTTGAATTAAACCTTCAGTTGAAGTGAACACAAGTTCATTATTGTTGTAAATATTTGCCGAATAGACTAAGAATAATATTACATGATTAAATCTAATTTTATTCATGCAGATGTTTCCCTCGGAAAACAGTAGTTGGAGCGGTGTCTCGCTCAAGCTGCAGGCTCGTGGGTGGCACATACTGTTTATGCATGCATGCTGTGTATGTGTTGATCGGGTGGCTCGGGTGTTAATGCTTTTTGTTTACACGTGTCTTTTTTATTTTTTTTTCTACATTAGTCTAACTATATGGACGTTTGTGTGGGTTTACATAGCATCGCTCCTTTTGTTGATATGCGCCAGGAGCTTTTGCATCTGCATAATTAAGTTGGCACTGCATTCATTTCATATCGGGTAACTTTCTCATCATGCCTCGCCTTCTGCCTCTCTCCTACCTACAGACACATACATAACATATCCACCCTGAGTGAGTGGAAATTAATATGCTGCACTAATTTCAATATCTCTAAAGTACATTTTTCAGTGGTGAAGTATCGAAATTTAAGGCAGAAATGGGCCCCTGATGCACCTGCCCTGGATGTGATTAATTCACAGTATTACACACTCAAGACGGTCTTAAATCAAATGGCAGAGATAGTGCTAATTGCCTTACAGCCTGCTTCCTGTCCTCTATCAATTGCTTCTCCAGACTCCCATCAATTTTCATACGCCTGTTTCTTGAGCACCTTCCCTTTGAGCATCACTCCTCTCCCTCTCTCTCTGTGGTTCCCTCACTCGGCGAGTTGCTCTGCAAAGCTATTGCTCCGCTCTCCACTCCTTTTTTAAACGCTTCATTTGCTTTGTATGATCTGTATCAAGGTTCCCGACGTAATATTGGGGGGCCTTGGTCTCCTATCGTGTTTTGTAATTAAAGGTTTGACTTGCTATAATGGAACGGCTTTGTTCAGAGTTATTAAATCGCCTCCTCTTTTTGCCAGGTGACAGACAGACAACTTCTTTTTCCATCTGTCCTCTTTCTTTTTTTGATGAACCTCTTCTGTGCTGCCTGGTATTTTTGTCCCCACATCTTTTGTTATTGTGGCATGTTCATATGGTGTCTCGCTTTTGTTATTACTTGGAGAAAAGCTTTGGGAAAATCACTGTGTTATGAGGGATGTAATCATATGAGGAACTGAACAAACCTTTGTCAGACTGTAAATTAGAAATGAATCAAAATGGAAAATGTCCTGTCCTCCAGTCCCTGTAACTCATAACTAATAATGGTACAGAGTCAGTGCATGTGAAAGTAGATAAACAGCAGGGCTAGGAATGTTTCTCCCACTAAAACCTCTTTTTATTCTTGATACAGTAGAAGTAATTCACATTACAGTAGAAGCAAAGGTCTATTTGAAGTATGAAAAGTGTAGTGAAACGATTTTGAAAAGTTCTTTTGGCTTTTTAAGTCTAAAATAAACACTGAACAAAAGCCAGATAGCCTTTAGTGCTGTATATACATATACGCTTGATTAACCTAACATTACGCAGGCTTTTGAAAAAACATGTTCTTGTTCTTGTATATACTTTTGGGATAGCTTTGTGAAATTTGCTTTCTTCCCAAGCGTTTAATGGGAGGATTGATACCACTCTCATATATAATATGAAGCTGACGCCAAGAGATTGTTAGCTTAGCATATCTTAGCATAAAGACTGGAGGTAAACAGTTTGCCTGATTCCTTCCAAGTTAACAAAATCCACCTACCAGCATCTCTAAAACTCACAAATAAACACATTATATACTGTTTGTAATTCACACCTAACCCTAACCCAAGCTACAGGTTTTATAGGGGATCGGAAGTCACTGCTCGCAGCCAAGAGTTACTGTGACACATAACCTGCAACTTGTCATTTTTATACTTCAGTTTTTACATGAATTAAACAAACTATGTGAATTTACGAGGATTAAACAGACAAGATATAACATAGGGTAAGACAGATTCAGGCTAGCGTTCCCCCCCATCCGTCTTCACATTTAACAGACTTTAAGAGTGGTATCAATCTTCTCAGTAGGAACGTGAATAATGAGAATTTCTCAAAAAGTCAAACTATTCCTTTTAATCTACAGAAGAACAAAAACAGATTTTTCACAACCCGCATGGCTCCAGCTTCACAACTTTTCTTTACAATCTGACCCTTCTGAGTAAAGAAACCTGGCCCTCTGTAGTGTTTGCATGTCTATACTTCATGTTATATTCTATACTTGTCACTCGACTGCTCTCCTTTGTATTGCTCTCTGCATTGTGTTGATTGCCATTGTTTTCCAGAGTCACATTTAGCAACTAAAATGGGTGCTTTACTTGTACAGTGTTCGGTTTATTCCGACACACAGCGGTGTTTCTCATCAGTCGTCTTTCTGTTCATTGTTAAGCAGAGGAAGACACTGCCGTGGACGGATAAAGGCTAAAAGAAACCAAACCATGAAATATAAATAACGGGGTAGATGAAGCAGACTGTCGAGGAATGTAAATTGTGAGGCTCCAGCCAATCAATGGTTGTTTTAGAAAGAATATGATCCTTCTCAGGTTACACAGTGTGACTGGATTTGTAAAAAGCATTAATGAGGCAACGGCTCCTCGATAGTCTAATGTTAAACCTACTCATAAAGTATCATGAGGGAATCAGCGTGTGTCTTTATAATTACACTAAAATTGCATTGTCCTTGTTGACATTGATTTATATTGTAGCACTCGTACTACAGCACTGTCAGAATTTACTATAAACGTAATAGATTCAGTCTGTTCCAAAAGAGACAATTCTTACCTCCTCTTCATCTTTGCTGTAGCCTTGACGCTACTTGCTTCACCAATCAGCTCGCCCATAGATCGGGCCTATTCATCATGAGGTGGTTGCCGAGATACTGGAGGCTGGCGGAGGTGAGGAGGAGGCACGTATGCCCTATCTGAAGGTCTCTCTCTTGCCAAAGCCTGTAGCCGCTCAAGGATAATGAATTCCCTCCTTCTGCCCCTTAACCTCTCTGTATACAGCAGGGTTACAGGCACACATTATACCCAGATAACCAGAAAGTGGGAAACTTTAAGAGGCCTGGACATTGTGTTTTTCTCACAGACTTGTGCTAGTCCAGAAGGTAGATAGACTTGTTGTGGTTTGAATAACCTTTTGCTCACTTTAAGTACTCCATTCTTCTGTAGCGCTTCTTTGTAATCTGATAGCCACACTGTGTTAACATAAAATAAAGTATTGGCTACTCGCTTCATTTTTGAGAGTCAATATAACTATTCTCCCACAATGCACTGCACAAAGGAAGCAGATGATCTGTTCCTAACTGAAAACATAATTTGACATTGCAGGAAATCCTCTTAATTGCTTTCTTGCTGAGAGTTAGATGACAAGATCGATACCACTCTCAGACATGAGAGTGGTATCAGTGTTTACTTCTAACACTGAGCAAAAAACGACTCAGTTTTTCCCAAAATGTGAATCTATTCTAATAATGCTAGTTGTGGATTGTGTTGAAACAGCTCCATGAACACCTCAGAGAAAAAACAAAACATTTTGGTTTCTTGTTAAGTTTGATTGACAGCATGGCACATGTATTGTACAGATAATAATCTGTAGCATCAAACAGTTAAGTATATTGATGTCTTGTGTTCTCACTCACAGTGTAATGATTATATATATTATATATATAGTGTATATTATCAGTATGGAATTGGGGCAGAGGATTTACATAATCTGTATGGTTGATTTAAAAATTGAATACCGTACATTAAAGTATTGATGGTTATGTGCTTGTCAAAATGTCAAGCCCCTGATCCTCTTACCCAGTGTTTCTTTTCCTTTATTCACATTGTGCCTCACAGTAGAGTCTTTATGTTCCAATTCTGAAAATCCATCACCTGGTGAAGACTCCCCTCCTCCTCCTCCTCCTCCTCCGCCACAGTATGAGTTTTCTCAAAAGACTCCAGATGGCTCGGGATCCTTTTGTTGAGGCCTATCTGTAGGCTTCCTCGGCTCATCTCTGTATGTTGATGCACACTATTCAATTATCCACGAACCTGCAGCGCCGGTTTCGATTCTTCAACAGAAGTCTTTGACTGAGCTTTTCCTGCATGCTGCTATAGACAAAGAGAAGCCATCTCCTAGTTTTAATATCTTTAAAATATTCTATATTGGAAGTCAATGTGAAGAGTTGTTTTATGATGGAGCGGTTAAAATAAATTCCTTCTTTGAGTGAATGACGAAAGTCGTTAACAAGACAGAACAATGCCCTTACAGTAGATATACGGAGTTATCTATTTTCAGTTTTCACTTGTCACTCTAAATGTAATTCTTGGATTATGCAGTTGGATAGGCTCCGCTATTGTTGTGATTTTTTCAGGGATTACATCCACACTAAGGATTAGTACAGAAGTTGTTAAATTGAATTTTGGGGAGGTACAGAGATGATAAAGAGAAATGGTGCTATATGGTATATTGGCTCAGTGTTGCTGAATGGACTTGCTCTTCTTCAAAGAGCAGAAGACCCAAGAGCCTCTGATCCCTTTTCTACAGTCTAAACCGGCTTATTCAGCAACAGTTGAGCATCTGGTGGGAGGTTGTTTTTGTGTGAAAAGTTGTGCACCAGATGTAGAGGAAAGCAAGATTTTAAAAAAGTACCAGTAAGTATAGCGACTGCAATAAGGATATAAAAAGTAATGATGCCATCAACTGAAACTAATCACCAAACTCATTATTTTTCATCTATAAACATTGAGGATACAAATGCCCTATAGGCAAAAAGAACTTCCTTTAAAAAGAGATCTCACTTCTGTCATGTATGCTCTGAGGAAGGCATACATACATCAGCAGTTTGTATTTCAATTAGTTGCAAATATAATTCAATAAAATGATCAAGATATGAAGTGATTCCCAGAGGGACATCTTTTTTTGTTTTGGGGAAATAAACATTTTTGAATGTTACCTGCCCAACACCAAGACAAATAACATTAGAGACTATAGCTGGTAAACATAGTGGAGCCAGATATTTCTCACAGAACAAAACAGCGCTTAAGGAGAGAGAATATTGGTCTTACATTGATCAGGTGGCCAGAAGTGTGACTTGAAAAAAATGCTAATGATATGCCGCTGATGATGGATGTGTAAATAGTCAAGTATTTGCAAACACTTTCACCGTCTCACCATATGTAAATATGTCAGTGGTCTGTTTACATCTTGTTTTCGCTGCCAGCAATTAATGCAGGTCTAAGGTTTCAGTGGGGTGTGCTCCGCTGTGCATTGCATATGAGTTATTATTCGGTTTGAAAATGACCACAAATACAAAAAAAATTAAGAATAATCTATCTGTACATAGATTGCATGTTTGCATAACTGGACATTATTTAGACTCAATAAATACTCTGCTAGCACCATATTCATATTGTAAGTGAGGGTCACTTCACAAAGCCTTACTTCAGTTTTCTTTCAACTGTGCTTGTTTATCTTTCAACCACTACAGTATCGAGGCATTACTTGTGTCAAGAGCTTAATCAGTATCAGAGAGTGAAATGTAATCTCCGTGAAATAGACATAAACAGTGAGTGATTGGGAGCCACAGGTGGTGTTGTACACAGCTTCATATTGTCTTCCTAATTCAAAACAACTCCTACTGACCCACAATAGTATAAACCTCCAAGTCCCCGTGTACATGTAACACATACTTTTTCCTATCTGTTGAGGAGGTGCGTTGGGAGTATTAACAAAAGGACTGTGAAGATATCTAAGCAGAAGAGAACCCCCCCGTGCCCATCACTCTGAAACAATGCATATCATGTGATGAGTGTATCTTGACAAAATCTAAATAGAAGTGTCTGAGGGAAAACAAGGAATGGGAGTAGGCAATCGCTGTGGCGTGGAGCTCCCGGCTCTGTGAATCGACACAGGCTGATAGATGGCGCTCGGGCTGACAGCGCCGGCACAGTAACTAAATCACAAAGAGGAGGGGCAGAGCTGATAAAAACTCTGGGACTATCACACTGTTTCTGATTAAGGTTCTCTTTCAGCCTCTCCATTGTAAAAGAGCAGTACTTTTAAACTTGGCTGGAGAGAGTTTTTTAGAGATGCTGGAGGGAGCTGAAGACCTTCCTGCTCATCCCAATTAACATGAGCTCTTTAGTTCTGCTGGAGTAGGGGGGTGTCTAGCATCATGTGCATTTAATGTGTTCCCCACTGTATCAATTTAGATTGTATGCTTGCCTTTTAAGCCTGAATTTGGACAGATACCTAAAGGAACATTTCTGTGTAATTATTATTCTTTTTTTTAATAGACATGACCATCTAATCTCTGGAACCCCCACTGCTGAGGGGCTAATTTCCAATTAGACATGATAAAAATATGCCAAATATAATAATTTATGTCTTTTTAGGGATGTGAAAAACAAAACGTTGCATACATACATAAGCATAATGCGGTCTGGCGGTATTCCATTTTCAGTCAATTTGAAAATTAGTTATGGTGCTATTTAGAATTTATTGCAGCACTTTCAAGTCCAAAACAATCAGGCCTTAGATTTCATGAAAGATTGATGACATGCTCACTTCAAATGAACGCTATGAAGATAACAGTGGTTTGCATCTCAAAGTCAAAGTCAAAAGTCAGCTTTATTGTCAATTTCTCAATATTTTACATACAGAGGAGTTGAAAAAACGTTTCTCTCCAGTCCAACATACAAAGTGAATACAAATAATAAAGTGCAAAATCTTGGTGGAAACTCAAGAGTCCTCGAAAAGAATATGCCCTTGAAAGGGACCACAATGTATTCCGAGCTGTGTGATGAGCAACCCTTTGTGGTTTAGCAAAGTATGCACAAGCACGTGCACGTGTGAGTCATCTCCCTCTGCTATGGTTGACAGTTGGCTTAACAACTTATGTGGAGCAGCAAATAAGTAAGCTTCAGAAACCAGACTTGGCAACAACATAATTGAGTTATTGCAGCAGTTTATTTAAAGTCGTTCATATCTTCATGTATTATTTCCACAAAGAGTTTTAGTTATTCCTCCCCAAAAAAAAGACGAATAGGCTACAATACAGCAAGCATATTTATTTGGGTTCATTCTTAAATATGCAATTAAATGTAATGTGATAAATGTTAAATGTTTCAAATGCAAAAATAATAATTTCTCTTCAAGAGAAAAAAGAAAAAACGTTTTTTTTATGGTCCATATTTTGCATTAGGAGAGAATCTTTTGTGAGATGATGTTCTAATTACATTAATTTGCAACAAATAAACATAAAGTACAACTTTAACTTCTCAAGAGGGGCAAACAACTGTTTTTACACAACAAGATCAGTTTACTTGTTGAGGGTAGTCTTGCTCAGAGAAAACAGTTGTAAAATATTTACTGTGATTCCTGAAGGAAGCTTTTAATCTGGGTCCTTTTCAATAACCCAGATAATGTCATGGTGATGTCATCACAGTTATTTCAGCTTGGACATGGACATATTTTTAGCAAAATGCCTGTGTTACTAAATGGACGTCTGGAGTTTGATTGTCTATCTATGCTATCACATTGCATTGTGGGAAGTGCAGGATCCAGTGCTATTGGAACTTGACCCAAACTAGGGATTATAGTTCATATGTCTCAGCCTCTGCTGCTTGTACTTCGACTATTAGGGATTTCTCTCGCAAGTCTCCGGCTTTTTTCCGAATACCTCTTTACTTTTGCTCATCCAGCTGTGAGGAAATTAAGTCAGAGAGTCAGTTTGCAGTTTTGTCTTGTCTACTTATTTCGATAAAGTCTGCAGCTATGGCAATAACAGTCTTTGCCAATAGTGATGAAATCTGGAAATTGTAAATATTTAAATTGTGGTGTAGTTCAGACTGTCTATCACACCGATGGCCACTGCCCAAAAACTCTCAAACGATAACATATATCAGCACAGATTGGAGTGCAGTTGGAACACAAAATACCGAGAATATAAACATATTAAAACCAAGTGAATGAGAAGAAGAACAGATGCTGCATTCATTTACTTGCTGTTAATCCAATACTCAGCGGCATGCCACACACTTCTTCCCCCTCGGCGTGAAGGTCTGCTGACATAGAATTGGTATTCTTCTGCAGGCGCAACTTTCTGGGGTAAATATTTATAGAGGGGACTGGCATGAGGTGATAAGGAGTCGTGGTCCATTAATGATAACACAAGGGAATTTAAACAGAATATTTAATCAAGTGCTAGTTTGTATCTCTGGGACAATAACATTTCAAAGCTTTTAAAGGCCTACCTTAAAGCATTCTGGCAAAGGTCAAGGAGGATTTCTACAAACTTTTATTCCTGGAGCAGCGTGCTATTTGGGGGCTTTCACAGGGTTGTAATAATCACAGGCAAAAACATGGCGCAAAAAATACTGTGCACTGTGGGCTGCCAGCCGAATATTAAATGCTATCTGAATACACACAACATTCAAAATAAAAACTGAATTTGCAGCTGCATATTCTGATAGGGATGTATCACAAACAGGGCCGTAAATTATGTTTTGCTCATGAATGGTTCCTTTTCTATTGCTTCAAAACAACAAATATTCTCTGTTTTTGACTTTAGTCCTCAGTGGCAGCCACTTTGTGAGAAAAAATACACAAAAAAAGGGACATGGCTAAACATGCGATCCACATCATGTCCTGCACTGGTTTAAAAAGACGCTGTCTGTGCTTTTAATCTATCCTCCATGAAATGCTCAACATGGGAATCATTTTTCATTGGCATGTCTGACCTGTTTTCATTTTACATACGCTAATCATTTTTTCCATCTTCACAAGGTGTGACAGGAAACGCAGAGCTGAAGTATAAAGGCGCAACAGGAATCAATACATCATTCAGTTAACAAGCCCCCAAGCACTCATATTCACGGTTCAATAAGCCTGGAGTTTCACGTCTTATGTGACAGCTCAGTGCAAAATTGTAATCGCAACGCAAATGTGTATCCAAATGAAGAAGGTCACGAATCAGGGCCTTTGCGTTGAAAAGCATTTAAAAATGACATGTCCTTCAAAACTTGTAATACAATGTTGACTAAACTAAATGACTTTGTATTCAACAATATGTTTATCTGTGTTTGGATGTATGTTAAAAACATACTACGCTGAAACAGACCCACAGTCTGTAGTTCGCCTACAGAGAGCAGTGAAAGCTGCCACTGAAGCTGAGAAAAAGAAGTTGGCTGCAAACTGCAGAACAGATATAAAGGTTGTAACGTCTGCATTTTAGGCTGATTGCTTTACCTGAATAATGCTGCTGCGCTCTGCTTGTGAAGAATATTCATAGGATTCAATGGCAAAATGCAATATCTTACCAGCGTTCTTTCAGCTTTCTTGTCCATTTTATATTTGTAAAGAAAATAACGTTTATTTTGATTATTAACATTGCATAGTAATCATAATTCAGTCAAATGCTGAGATTGCAGTCACTGATATCTAAGCTAAGTACCCTTAGCAAAAGTTTAGCTAGGTTTCTTTTTTCTCTCTGAATTACAAAGATGTCAGTTCATCAAAATAGATTTTCTTCATGTCAAGATAAAATGGAATAATCAATGAGTAAATTTAGTTTTCAGCTTTCGCTAAGGCTATGTGGCTATCTCAACAGGTTGCTTTCACTTGCGATCGGATAGCTCTCTTGTTGTTTAGTCAGATGTTTCTCTGTGGCAGATGATGCATTAAGCGTGCACAGACTTTCAAGCCAAATCATATCACAGGCCAAGCTTTAACTTGATTTTCAGCTCACTTTTGTAGTAACTTGAAAAATAAAAATCTACTTTGATAGAAATGATCACTTCTCTTCTGAACTCAGTTTGGAGAATTTTAGGGCAGTACTTCAGACTGTTCTACTATTTCATGGTCTTTCCAATACAAATATCTGTGAGTAAGGGCGGTATAATTCAAGATTCACTCGCTTCAGCAGCAACGGAAGCAAAAAAACAGCTCTGCCCAATGCTAAAATGAGAGAATGGAAATAAGTGTTGCAAATGATCGAGGACTACAAGAATGAGTTTAACCAGGAAAACGTTGAGTGTGAGACCGTTTTAGCTTTAAAATGTTTTCAAGGGAGATGCTTGGCAGCATGGACCCTCCTGTGACAGATGGCTGAGGGAGGTAAGGGAATAGAGGAGGGCAACAGCTCAAACCTGACTCTGGATTGGAGGATTGGAGGAAGAGCGTTTTTGGAACCCAGCCTGAGAAATGGATGATAAGAGGAAGGATTTCAGGATTGACGCCAAACACGAATCACATAACTTTAATGACAGTTTGGAGTGTCCTGAGACGCAAAAGTCTTTCTAGCGGCTTCAACGTGTTTCCACAAAGATGAGTCATTTCTTTAAGACGCTCTTAGGGAAGGACATTGTGCGGCATTTATCTCTCATGTGGTGATCAGCATGTGGCGCTTTGCATCTCGAACCAAGGTCGTTGTTATTTGCATGCAATTAAGAATTGCTTTAGTTGTGCAAAGAACGTGGCCGCTTGATATTGCATACGCTTACAGACGGCTTGCCACATATATGATGTGTAGACCTAGCAACACAGAGCATTTTTGCTGGTTTAATTAACCCAGGTCAAGCTTGTATTGTGTTCTGGTTAGTATAAATGGCATTGCTATCCTGCAAGTTCAAATGAGTCTGTGAAAGCTTCATGCTTTTTGGGGGATTGGAGCATAGTAATGCATAGTGATTAGTGTGCAGGCCCATGTGAAAATGTCAGAGAGAGAGGGAGGGAGGGAGTGGTTTAGGGTGGGCGTTCTCTCTCATTCTTGGCATGGTGCTCCTGACCCACGAGCCAGGCTTAATGAGTTGACTGCTTCATCTGTTTCTCAACAGTCAACACTTAACACCATCTGTTGTGCTCGAGTGCAACCCACCCGCAAGTCCAAGCCGTGCCACCTGATTCTCAAGCCATGTTGAGCTGCTTCCACCATCCTCTTATCCTCCGGCTCCTCCTGGGGGAGTCTGTGTTTTTAGACTCCAGGTTGGTGGATAGAAAGTGTCCAATTTTTCTGGTGCATTGGGTATTCAATCTCTTCTCTCTCTCTCTGTCTCTGATGAGCTCTGCAGCCTCCCCTAGCTTTATCTTTCCGATAGGAGCAACTATCTGCCTCAGCTTCCTACCTCTGTAAATTGTTTTTCCCACATCTCCGCTGACTTTTTGTAAGCTATCAGAGTGATTTCATGAGCGATGCTTTGCCGATTCAGGTATCTCTGTAGTGAATCAAAAGCAGACTAACATGGAAGACAGCAATTTGAATATGTTTTTTTTTTCACGAAAGAAAGTCAAGTGCAACAAGCTTGAAAACCTCAAACCAAAGAACTTAACTTAATATGAACTCACCAGTGTATTTATGTTATCTGGGCCAAAAGAACAAGCACTATCTTTGATGCCCAGCATGAACATGTTCAAATGATTTGTAAAGCACCCAATGTATTGTAGAGGAAAACTGTTATATATATATATATATATATGGCAGTGGTGGGCCGTCAGGGCCAGCAAGGCCTTCTCTGCTGGCCCTGACAGAATCACAAAGTTATAGCTATTTTATAATTTAATAATTTTTCATAAATACACTGCATGTATCCTCAGTTGCTCTGCTTCCAGTGCAGCTTGTTTTAAGTAGAGCTTTTATCCAATCGGATTTCTGAAGTGCGGTGGAATGCGTGTTTTAGCTCCGCAGTTTTTTTAATGCATTGTCCGTTAATGACGCAGCATCCCGCGCGTGTATTCGTGTAACGTTATCTGCACTTTGCAGTTAGTGTATTTACAGGTGTTGAGCTTAATTTTTACACAAAACAAATCATAACCGTAGCTGTGGCGTCATAATGAGGTTAGGTGGTTCAACTGCAGGACAGCAGTGAAGGCCCAGGAATAAAATGCACGACCCGCCACTGGTTTCTCCCATATGTCACAGATGCCAGTTCTCAGAAGCCATAGTTATTTAATGCCTGCAAAAAGTCATTACCTCTAATCCACAACCAGATCCTTTACTTATCATCCTGGGCTCAATGGTGAACCTTAATATTTATTTCCTTTTCCCTCCTTACAGCAAAAAGAAAAAAAAGAAGTAATTCCTACTTATTGAAAGGTCACTTCTGTCCTTAACATTAGAATATGGCTGGAAGATTATTTCTAACACCTCATAGAGAAGATGCTTTGAAAAACAAACTCTATCAAAAATAAGTTGATAGAATTTGACAAACCCGCATTAAGCCCCGTTCAGCTTGAAAGAACAAAATAATCTTAATTTGTTATATTTCACAGATTGATAAAAATGTAAAATGTGGGTGGGTTAAGGTGAAAGGGTAAGATTATAGACCCTCCCCAGTGGTATTTGTTGTTCTTACTGTTCCTATGTTTTCTCTGACTAATTGTCCTTTGGCTTTATAATTGTCAAACGTAGTCACAGCTGAATCGTTTTTTTTATAATGAACAAAACTGCTCAATAAAAACATGTTTGAACAACATATTTCTGTTGCACAGGGGCCTATGTCATATCAGGCCCCTGTGACCAGATAGAGACAGTTTTGGTGTCTTGGGGGGGATTTTTTTTTTATAACAAAATAACATAATTTAAATTGTGATAAATAGTACTATTCAATAATACAACTTAATGCACTGCAAATGTTTGAATCTGTGATTCACTTTCTTTAGCTGACCTCACTATTTTAAGATGCAGTGATGACATGACCAGACAATGTGAACCAGTTTTGGTTCAAGTAGGGTGGCCCATTAAATGCAAATCCCTCCACATGACTTGTGGAATGAGGACAATGGAAACTTGCTGGCTTGGAAACACATGGGACACATTGTGACCGACTTAATGAGTCTGTCTCCTGCCAAAAAACCCAGGATAAACAAAAAAGAAGCCCAAGCATACTGAGCAAAGAGAGATATTTGTGATGGACAGGAACTCATTTCTGTCCACATGCCCAGTCTCAAGGCTGCTCTTGTGTCTTTATGTCACTTGTTAATGCTTTTATAATAAACTTTGAGTCAAGTTTCCTTGAACCAATGGGGTTATTTCAACATTACTGAATCATTTTGAAATCTTTACAGTTCTGTTATTTATCTCCGAGTTGCAGGCTCTATTTTGTGAAAAGCCGTTTCTCTTTAATATCAACCAGGAGGGGATTCAGGTGGCGGGTCAGACACAAATCACTGACGCACTACTTATTACAGACGGTAAGGAAAGCAATTTTAGCTCAGGTGGCAATAGAAGGATTGATAGACTTAAAAAAAGAAGAGTGCCGCGGAAGAAGGTCATGTGTTGAGGAAATTGGAAAGAAAATGAAGGGGTGAAAGTGGCGTGGCAGAATCAAAGAAATGTTGAGAGATGTTCTGATGTGCTCTGCTGACATAAAAGTCTCCTTTATAGAGAGGGAAGTAGAGTGACATGGTGGTGAGGGACATCATCTTTTAACAGGAGGAGTGTGAATTTGAGACGGAAGGCTTGGTTTAAACCTCCATGACAGCAAGTATCCATCCCACTGAAGCATCATTGACTGAAGCACCAACACCCTCCAGTGTCCATCCTGTTTTTTAGTCACGGTAGATGGAAGAAAAGTAGGAGAATGATTATTTTAGTAAAAGGGAACTCCGGAGTATCACAAACCAAATTGTTACATATTTTTGCCAATTTTCAGAAACATCCTGTGTGGCAGGACGCTTGGTTAAGATTATTAAGGTATTCACATTGTGTTTAAGAAAGAGTTTCCTTTCCAAAGAGTGTGCACAGATGTATGACCAGCTGGAGGGGACTAAATGTGGACAGACTGTTGAAGGTAGAAATATCAAAGACGAACTGCAAAAAAAACCTCCCACATACTGTATCTCACATCAACCCAGACTAACAGCAGTCACCCACACCTCGGTGACTCAGTAAATAAAAGCTGGGGGCAATATACCTCCATTAGCAGGTGTTTACTTTTATACGACCATATGTGACATTCCTCCCAGGTAGTCAAGCTTTCTTTGAGCCAAAATGGCGTTGCATGCGAAGAAGGAATGCTAAAACATCCTGGTATGTGACATTTAACAGATTAAAAGCCCAAACAAATGTGACCTTTGGGAGGATTGTTAAATTAAGAGGCAGGCAAGTTGAAGTTATGCTCGGCATTTCTTTACACTTTGACGTTTGATTACTGTCACCGAGGGCTCATCTTGTTTACTGCTCTTTATGAATCCGACTTGTGCCACTGTTTTCTATGGCCATGTTATTTCAGACTGTTTTTCACAGCTCAGACTGTGATAACAAATAAGGTTTCTATAGAGAAATATTTTCTATGAGCTGTTGGCCTGCTCTCCTGGTCGCACATCATGTGTCACATTTGCTTTGCTAGCAGTGAGGCCAGACTGGCAGCCCATTGTTCCGACAGGTATACCAAAACCCCAGTGGTTTTAATTTCGTACTGTAGACCAGTTATATATAGTTACCTCTACAGTGAGCTGTGAAACTTAATTCAGAAGTCAATGAGCTTATCTTTAAATAGTCAAGAGGACAAAAGGTTGAGCACTCCCGACTGTGCTTAACTACCAGTCTGAGGGATAATTCATGTTCTACCAACCTTTCTTTCAGCGCCGTTCCGTTCAGAAAGCTCTCATTATAACAAACGGATTGGGCTGCAGTGCAGAGGAGGATACTTTTTTCTAATTTGCTGTGAAAAGGACCTAAAGCAAGTTGACATAAGCACACTGTCCTCTCTGTTGCATCATTCTGCAGCTGAAAGCCGACTGCTTTTGCAAAGCATTCATCGTGTTAGGTTTGGCCTCAGCACAGTGGTGCTTTGACTGCAATAGAGTGGTGTGGATGCCCTTTAATTACCTCAAAATAAATAGCTGCCCGTTCCTCAGGTCACTGTTGCCAGGGTGAGCTCAGTACATAACATTTTGTTCAACCCTCCATCCCCTGCATTTGAGCTGTTTGACCTAAAACAGACATGTCTGCCAATGCAGCATTTACAAAAAAAGAAAACAACACTTGCTTAGAATAAATAACTGTCAACTATTCATATAATATTTGTTGTGTGTAATCAGGATGCTAAAACATTGACTATACGTTAAAGAACAAAGACTTCAAAAGTGTCTCAGAAAAGATGCAAAGCGAATCACAATTTTTGTGTGTTGACAGCCCTCACCAGGCAGCAGATGTAGAGTATTACAAGGATCATTTTACCCTCCAGATGGTTAGTTCCTCAATTAGGTTTGCATATAGACTTACTTGGATGGTATCTGAACAAAGAAAGACCCTTTGAGTGTTTTGTGACACACACCAGATACATATAAAACACTGTGTAATAGAATTATCCAGGTGTTACTTCATTTTTTACCTACTAGAGAATACAGTGTTATTTCAACATGCATGCATATGCACATGCTCATTTAACCCATTTGTTACTAGGTGCTGCGTAAGCACAGAAGATACTTGTACTTTCTAAAGATATGTGAATTTGAAATAAATACATGCGCTGCAGCATCTATGTCCTATCCAGCTGTTGAGTGCAGGTAATCCAATAATTGTCACCCGCATTCTTCCTCAGCGAGTCTTTTTTTCACGTGGAAAACCACGAGTCGACAGATTGTATATCAGCAAACATCCACACAAACATTTTTATAAGTCTCGGGCCTGAATCGGGTCTGTATTTGCATAATGAAATCCTTTGTTTATTATTAACTTGTGCATTAATTTCACCAAGGACCATTAAACAAGCAAAAATGTGAAAGCTATTGTGCGGAATATAAAATTAAAATGCAAATGCGGCTCAATCCTGGTATCTAGTCCTCAGTGGACCAATATAACACCAGCCAAACAGGTAGCGTGTACTTGAGCTGTGACGTTTCTCCATGGCGACAGGCAGCGAGCAGAATCCCCAGAAGAACGGAGCCAATGGAAGATGTGGATGATGACACTTGATTTCCTCTCATGAACGAGACTCAGGTGGGTACAGAAGGAGGAGTGGCATACTGTGCCATTATTAACTTCTTGCACAGATTTTCTCAACAGCCACTTGCGAACTTGTTGTGAACACAGACAAACCGGCAGAATTAAAGGTCAGGTCAGGAGGATTTGCTTGTTCACTGCATACATATTTATCAGATTGTGTGTGTGTGTGTGTGTGTGTGTTTGTACATCCTCTGCCACATGTGTTTATGCATGCACACACGGACAAGGACTTACTTCATCCCCTTCCTCATCATGTGCGATGTGCCTGTCACCTCCGTGCTCTGCCCATTCATTGTGTCCCAGAAGTATAATGTTATAAATCAGTAATCTATATTGGCTATCACAAGAGTGCGGCAATAAGTCTGAATTTGGGGTACAATTTTCTTTCTCCAGCTACAAAGTGAAATATACTGTTGTTTCTCGGCAAGTTGCCAAGGCAACGTGACCAGAGTTGAAGTGTGAGGCAAACTAACATAACAACAAATCTGTGTCTGAGCTGTGTCGATACCATGCTGTAACCCAAAGAGGCAAGACCTGAGCCCAGATTGAACTATCGTCCATTTTATCTTTTCCCTGTAATGGTATGGAAGTTTAACTTCATATTGACGGCTTATTTTTAAAGACTGAATTTCAACAGAAGTAGATACAAATATTGTAGACTTAAAGTGCCACATGTTGCAAATTCTAACAGGTGGAAATAAAGAAAGTTGTTGTGATGTTAAATGTGAAAAAATACACTTTGTTCACCCTGACCCTAACCCATATGACCTTTAGGAACAAAAGGACAGGTTCAATATTCAACTGTTCTCTGACAAAAGATTCTCGGAGGGATTGACTCTTTTTTAGATGGAAATTGTATACTTGAAGAATCTTAATAAACTATCATACACAGATGAGTTGATCTCCACCTTCCTTGGAGAGAGTTGTCTACAACATAAACTAGCAAATTTGATTAAAAGTGAAAACATTCTGCCTGACCTGTATGCTAAGTGGGTTTGATTTGATTTTAGTTTCATCTCTACGCTGTAGGATTTTTTCAAGACTGAAAACTATGAAAAATGTAAGTTACATGATTAAAAACTTTAAATTAGAGTGAATCTACTTGGCGTGGTAAGTAGCTGATAGCCTGAAATAGGTCTAATAGTCAGGGACGAGACATTTTGAGGGACTGTTGCTCTAACCTGAAATAGGGGCATCCAGCTACAGATACGAAGACGAGGTGTTTTAGTCATTGCTTGAATTATAAAGACAGAGAAAAATTTTAAACAAATACATTTGGGAATAGGCCTTGACGTGGGTTCGGGGGGATATCCCCCTTGTAATGTCTTGATAAACAAACTCTATTTTGAATTAAATTCCATATTTGAATCATTGAAAAATGTAAATGTTTACCTCAAAAACTGTTGTTTACTTTCCAGATTAAGTTAGTAATTGGTATTAGGAATAGTTATTAGCTATTAAATCTATTTAACTGACCCCTTTGTCCCCTTTTTTTAAGACCACCGATTCTCTGTCTATATGATACCTTTAGTTACTCAGAACTGATTCTGAAATGTGCGATGGACTCTTCTATGTTGTGCCATGCCTTTGAGGTGAGTTGTATGGTTGTTCCAACATATCTGTACACTTTCTACTGCACTTCACTGCATATGTTGCTCTGCTGATATAGGTATCCGGTCCTTTGAGTGAACTATGCGCTGCCTTAGTGTGTTGCCAAGTTTGGAAAATACCAGAATGTTTTTGTTTGCACAAATCCTCTGCTACTTTTCAAAGACAGCCGCCACATCAGGGATGTTTGGGTTTCAACAAAGGCCCACTCAGGTAACCACAGCCTGTTGGAAGTGCTTCTGTTGCCTGGTGTTAGCCTCAGTGTTTGTAGATGTTTTCTGTGCTCGGTGGTGCAAGGTTCAAACCCCGGCCAAGTTATGCTCAAGTGGATGGTGAGAATCAAACAGGTGGTACTGGGTTGTGTAGGTGGGCTTTCTGTACACCTCAACTTCAAGGCTCAACACCAATTTGTTGGAGCAGAGCCCCCTTCTTGTGCATGTTTTGAACAAAACCATGTAGTATGTTCGCTGTGGTGAATGTAGATTATGGTACAGGTTATAACTGATGAATTTCTGTTTCTTTAATGATTGTAAAAAGTGATAATCTGTCTGTAGGATCTTTTTTTTTTATGTATTCCTCTTTTGGCTGTTCCTTTCAGGGGTTGCCACAGCGGATCATCCATGCATTTCCATCTAGTTGGTAACCTGGGCTTAGATCTATCCACATATTTGATTTGCCCTTGGTTTTACACAAATGCCCTGACACAACCCCAAATAGTTGGCAAAAATGTCCGCTTTGACATTTTGACTCTGTGTTGTTGTGAATGACAACTAATCATCTAGGATCACAAAAATCGTTGTGTATATATTATTTCTACAATATAAAACGCACATCTTGTGTGTAATATGATACCACCGACTCTCAACAGCAAGGATGATGTGTGGAAAAGCCAAAAGATCAGAGGAGGAATTGAAACTCTATTTCCAAAAGGATTTTCACTGTGCAAATGCAACTCCTTCAACATCCCCCCTCCACATTGTCATCTCCCCTCAAGCCCGACAAATCTGTTCCCAAATCCCCCCCAAACATTGGGATCACAGTCCCCGGCACTGTTGCCATGGAGGCCACCTCAATATCAAGTTTCCCTCCTCCTAATATGGTTACAGGCCTTATGAACAGAACATTTCATTATGGCCCTCCAAATTAGATTAAAGCTCTTTTGCCCTGGAACAATCGAGGGCCTAAACCAGCTGTCATAGCTTTTCAGAGGGCAGGGCTGTTTGGGTGTTCTGATATGAAACCACTTATTTATTGGAACATCATGTTTATCCAGTCTTTGTGAGCAGGGACACATATATTTTCATGTCTATGAAATTACACTCGCCGATATCCCTACAGTGATGAATATTAACACTTTATTTTTTCGTTCAGCTCTATCTGTTCCCCTGCTTTATATGAGCCTACAACATTGTTACTTATAAGAGGAATATCAGCAGATTTATAACCAACAGCACCTACATTTAGAGGTTATTATCACCAGCATGAACCATTACAAACCCGCTATCACGACTTTCCCCCGTCATGCTTAACGTCCTCCTCTTGCTCCCTCTCCCTGATACCGAGGAGCTTTGCCTTAGCTAACGCTAACAAATATAAAGCTCACAGAAACAAAAGCTCAAC
The DNA here is from genome assembly GCA_032191485.1 of Leptoclinus maculatus. Taxonomy (NCBI): domain Eukaryota; kingdom Metazoa; phylum Chordata; class Actinopteri; order Perciformes; family Stichaeidae; genus Leptoclinus; species Leptoclinus maculatus. Next base: position 12,880,925 of record JAVDOI010000008.1, on the reverse strand, counting down.
TGTCAAACACTGCCAAAATGAGCTCCCACACACGAAACAATGTCTTAGACTGTGTGTGCTGCACACTACTGTATGGCCGAATATGGTATGCAAATGCAGGTTTGGCATTCCAGTAGGCGGGTAGAGTACAATCTACCGTAGTAGGCGGCTCTTATGGAATTAAAATGCTTCGTACCTCAAAGATTAAAGAGGGAGCTGATAATTCCAGTTTAGAGAGAGACGTTCAGATTAAGCCTCGTCTCTCTCTCTCTCTCTCTCTCTCTCTCTCTCTCTCTCTCTCTCTCTCTCTCTCTCTCTCTCTCTCTCCCTCTCTCTCTCTCTCTCCCTCTCCCTGTGGCTTTTTGCATATTAGTGGGCGCTGTAGCCTGCAGAAAAACAGAGGGCGAAGAGAGCTCAGCTGCCACTACCAGGACTCATACTTGGTGTGAAATTCACACTGGAAGACTTCTTGCATGTGATAAAACTTAATCATCATCCTCAATTGTGTGCATAGTTTTTTTTCCCCAGCTGCTATTACGTCTTGGCTTATCGTACCACAGCCGAAGGAGACAGCTCCTGCCACCGGCCACAGTGGCTCTCATTTGATATTCTTTGAGTCTGCAGATAATTGCTTATCAATTAGCCTATCAAGCCTGTTATCTTTCAAGGTCACAGGTATCTAACATAGGCCACATTTCATACCCGCATCTTCCATTTTTTCATCACTGTGATTTTAATAGCATCTCTGAAATTTGAAGAAGGTGAAACTCTCAGGACGAAGTGTGCCATGTAGATAATCTGTATTCCTGTAGTAGCCTATCCCTGACTGCCAGTGTAGATAGTTATCAAACATTTTGATACTTGTGAGTGAGACACTAAAACCCGACAAATGAACTGCAGGGTCATTTATATTTTATTCAGATTTTAATGACTTGTGAGCTAAGGAATCCTCTTCTGAACATTTTGATGAATATTCCATGTCAGCGGATACATAATTTCTCCGAGTAATGATTTTACCGTCGCTCCACATGAGGGAGAAAAAATGTATATCTTGCTGTTTTCCAAATCGTGGCTGAGTAATATCACCTGCTGAGATAGCTTGCACACCAGAGGATTTTTTTGGGTGAGAAATTGATTGATGTAAAGAGGTGTGGAGTCGCAAAGTACATGGAAAGCTTCTCTGTTTTGATTTCTCTCCTTCATCAAGCAGCAGGGGGAGCTAGTGGGCCAGAAACTGAGGTTGGGAAGTTTCTTGTGAACTCAGAGCAGCAGCTGAGAGTTTTCTCCTCAGATGTGGTGTCTGTGCTCTTTAACGACACAAACACGGTTCCTTTTTTTCTGCTCTTTAAGTGCGCACAGCGCACACAAAATACTTGAAGAAAAATAATATTCGCTTTCGCTTTGAGAGAAAAGCATGAGCTGGATCGACTTGTGCCCACCTCTCTGTACTCTCATCAAAATTTCGGTTCACACTTTTTAAATGCTGCTTGCTTTATATTGCATAAGGAAGAACCCAAATAATAGGCCACCGCTCTGCCTTGGCTGTCACGAAACTGGGAATTCAGCAGCTGAACAATAAAGCTGAACAGTCCATTTCAGAGTGATCTCAAAAATAAGCCACCGTCTGTATGATGTATGAAAAACATTCCTTACTTTGCCAGCAAAGATAAACACCTGACTCAACGGATAGCTTTGCATAGTCTATTGTTATGCTTGTCTTTTTAAAGGTTAGTGCAATAGCTCTCATTAAAGTGCTCCATTACTAACGGGCCTCTTATGACAAGGAGCTTACATTTGGTTTGATTCTCCTCGTTTTCGCGTCTCCTGCTATCTCAGTGTCTCACTGTTTTGTCTTGATCTCTCATGCAAAGAGCTGCGTTCATGAAATGCTGCTGTCTGTCTCTGGATATACTCTACATTGTTCCTCTCACATTCGAGTGTCTGAGTATATCATTTTTTTCTTTTTCTCAAAGACTTTCCTTGGGAACTGACTATATATTATGTGCAGCCTAATGTGTTTTTAATGTTTAGGGCAATCTGAGCCTTTTAAAAATGTTCTAAAGGAGTCTTTAGGGGAGATTTGAATGCTGTTATCGAAAGTTGGTCAAATGAAGAAAGTTTTTCGGTTGCAGAGTACCTCTTGTTATGTGAATTGGTCCCTGTGAATGGATTCTTTTAAAGAAACATTGTTTTGATGGAAAATTGTTGGAAAGAACAGCTGATGCATGTCATTTTTATAATCCATCATCATTGCTGGAGGCTGGAGGCTGAACATTTTGTATAGACATTTCAGAAAGTGTTAAAATGTTGGGTTGTAAATTTGAACTGCACAGACCACCTATAACATAACACTTTATACCTGTAGACTAGTGACATTTGACATCCAAGAATATCTTAAAAGGGTACTCCCAGAATATAAAGAGGACATTTTATGAAAAACGTTTTCAGTGCTTGTGCACATATCTGGAGTGCTTACCAACCCACTGTGGAATAAGACAAAAAACAGTTTTTTGGGTGCTGCCTAGATCAGAAAACATGTGATGCAACAAGCCATTCAGACTTAGCTTCCCTATGTCCCATGTACGCTCAATAGAATATACTGGCCCCTATCTGGGTATCTCCACATACGCCATATGTTTGAGCCACAGCAAACTGTTTGTGGCTGTTTTCACAGGCTAGTAATCCTTGTGACAGATAAACTGATCTTCACGTGTGAAATTGGTGGGGTCTTTAGCATGCTATTATTCTATTTGTCAATACCATGGGAGGGATGTGCTAGGATTTGTGTTCATGCACACGACAAAGAAACTCATAAATCAGTGCAAAGGTATTTCCTAGTTTAGCTCAAGGAGACTAAAATAGTGAAGAAGTCACAGTGCCGTATTACATCACATCATTAGGGTACAACACATGCACTTTAAAGTCTGTTCTGCACTTGCCGAAAGGCTCCATGGCTAATAGAACATGGAGTTTTTAATTGATTTGTTTCACTGGGGTGTTGACAGTTTGCCTTGGGTAATGTTGAGTAATAGTAGCTTACTTCATGGGTGAGGATTACAATACAGCAATTATTGAAAAGATAATTAAAGACCATAGAAAAATGCTTTCTATTTGAAAACATTCTATTAGATATTGGCAGCCATACATTGAAGCGTACTCCAAACGTTCTGTCAGGCTGAGTGCACCCAAAGATGTGTCGAACCCCATAGCTCCCTGGGGTCAGAGGCATTGTCTCAGCCTTCATTTGGTAGCCTTGGTTAAGCAGAAATTCCAGTCACTTTTTTCAGTGTCTTGCAGGGTATGTAGCGTTATCATCAGTTTGTTTTGGTTGTGGTGTTTAAAATCCCATTGGGTGAAGGCACTCAGGGTTTTGCCATCTGGAGCCTAAGCACTACTATACTCCTTAGTGGCTTTGGTTCCCAATGCTGAACTATCCCTGAGCAGCTATATTGACATCCAAGAATGGCAGCTTTATGAGCCAAGAAGTTTGTTCCTTTCTTCTCATGGAGGTAAAGAGAAAAGAATAGATATCATAATGAGATGTGCTTCATTAAAAAGGGGGCTAATGGCTGCTCTTTAACGCTGAGTCTGGGCTGCCTCTGCAGACATCACTGCTCTGCACTGATTGCCACTGCAGCCTCAGCATCACTTAACTTCACATTAAATCGGCCTGCACTCTGTCTGCTTTGAGCTGGGGCAGGAAGGAGAAACCAGTCAGCAGGCTAACGAAGGCAAAAGGACCTATTCTCTTTTTCTTCCATAGTGAGAGGAATTTAGGTACACGTCTGGTGAATATAGAAGGTGAGCTCGTGGAGGCTTTTGTGAAGGGAAAGGAGAGAGGAAAGGACAAGGAATCACTTTAATCCCGGAAGTTGTTGATTTTCTCCTGGTTACTCGGTCAGTCCATGCTATTGCAGCTTTGTCGAACATTTCGTTCAGAAAAGCTCACCTAAATGATGTCATTAAATTAGGTTTTATAGTGATATTTATGTAACCCATATAGTTGTATTGAGTGCAACAGCATGTGTCACTGTATGAATTACACACATAAAGCATCCATTCTGGAGGTTACAGGCACATAAAAAGCTAATATTTCCCGTATTTCAACTCCAACTCAAGACTCAAATCAAACTTCTTAACTGAGGGCAACAAAATGAGAAATATGTTTTGGAATCAATATAATGACTTCTCAGTCAAAAATAAATTAACTTATTCTTTGAAAAGATGGCAACATTTATTCTAGGGAATTATCCACTGTAACAGGGCTGTTATTCAAGCACTAACAGAACAAAAAGACGGAATACTGAGCCACTTATCTTATCCACGATTATTTTCTCACACACCTTGGGGTAAATTTGACAGGATTGGAGAAACTCGCTTGATGATAGCTCCTAAATCCCTCCAGACACTATTGTCTTTCCCACTCAGACAGATATCCATTGTCTCAATCTTGCTTAGTAGGTTTTAGGTTTTTATCAGTGGATGGAATGCGGCTCTATTCACTGTGTAGGGTTGTGAGGTGGTGATCTGTGTTAGATTCCATTTTTTTTATTTGTTCTAGGTTTCACACATCTTACTGGTTTGAGCACCAAACAGATTTACTGTAGTTGAGTGAAGTCAAAAGTCTCTTAAGGAGATATGGGACTGTTTTTGTTCAGCAAATAGTTGTCTAGATTTGAATTATACAGGAAGAATTTTGTTTTGAAAAATGAACAAAGAAGTATAGAAATCCATGGCTGCAAGCACACACAATGAACAGGTCTAAGGATATGCATTTTGTTGAAAGCCAACTCAGCAATCTTTCAGAATGTCCTTGAGCATGACAGCAGGCATAACAAACCTCTCTATCACACAGGGGTGTTTGGTTTAGGCCCAATGTAAAGGACAGAGGAGGTATTACAGTGCACAGCTCCTGTATTGACTTGTGGCCTCCCACTGGGAGATGTTATTATTGTTCAGTCACTTGTCCGGTGAATATTAATGCTAAACAGGCCAGAAAGCAAATGGTTGGCAACACAAAGGAAGAAGAGCTATGCCATATTAATCAAGTGCCATCGTGACAAATGCCTATTTCTCAAAAGGGGATGGTGAACGTAATAATATTCAAATAAACATGTCATCCTTGGCTTTGGAGATCATCACCATAGCTTGTTCCGGCTTCACATGACTTCCCTGCTGTGAGATTCTCAAAACCTCTTTCTTGCAGGCAAATGAGGCTGCTGCTCCAAAGATGCTATAGCATATAATCCCTCTCAAGTGCATGGTTGATAAAAAGCAATCCTGCGCTACACGCTTTGTAGATATGTCCAAGGCTTTTGATACTGTTGATTATATTATTTGGTTAGGTGAGCTGCTTTTCACTGGTTTTGATTATTATGCATACGCCTCCTTCATACATATCTTTTGGGTAGTGTTCAGACTGTTACGTATGGTTTCTAACCTCCAGGGTTGATAAAGGTGTCACACATATACATATGATTACATACAGTCCAACGGAACTTCAAAATGTAAATTTTTATGCTGATGATACCATCTTGTATGCCATGGGCTCTTCCACAAATCAGGTCTTCGCCAGGTTACAGTCTGCTTTTGACGATCTCCAAACGTCTTTTATTAATTTAGAGCTTGTTCTAGAATTCAAAAAGATATATGATAGGTGTCGGATGACTGCTTTGTGCGACTGAATTGTCTTGTTGTGATGTTATATATATGTATTTTTTTCTCAAGTCTCTCTTGTGAAAGATATCTTGATGTTAATGAGACTGATTACAAAAAGCAAAAAAAAGCAACTCCAGTATTTTAGAATCAGAATCACAAATTTGTCTTTGCTGTGGATCACACAGGAACAGAGAATAAAGACATACATGGAGCAAAAAATATATAACACAGTTGTACAGTTATACAGTTGTAACAATTTGTCTGCAAGTGCATATATGTTCAGTTGCAGTGAAATAGTTCAACTGTGGCACTGTGATACCATACTGCAAAAGAAAAAATGGTGTAAATGAAAGTTAAGAAAGTAAACGGGGTCTTCATCCAGGTCGTCAACAGTGCAGTTATGAGCTTTACCGCATGAACCTGGAATGTAACTCTTTCTAAAGCGTGGGCAACTGTGTGCTTTCGCTGTGGTGAAACTGTTAAAACACGACTCAGTTGACACAGAATTTGTGGAAAGTTTGTCTGATGTGGTCCGCAATGATGTTGACATAAGGAAATAGCACAAAGAAACGAACAGACGCAAACAAACACACGCAGACACCCCCACGGCTGTGAGTACACAAGTGATATATAAAACTGTCTGTGATCATACATGAATATGCAGAGAGAGAGAGAGAAAGAGGGGGAGAGAAAAAAGGGGAAGCAAAGGAAATGTAGGAGAGAGGGAAAGCAGCCGATATGGAGGGACACTGCCTGTGGATCTGTTTTTCTGTTTGCAGCGCAGCTGAACAGTCTTTCCATGCAGCCTTTTTTTTTTTACATTGTTTCACCAATTGTTATCAAGCATGTCCTAGGGCAACACATTGGGTTGGTTAACTACCTAATATAGGGCATAGTGTGTACACACTGACAGCACAATGCTTTTGCTTTAACAATGCCGCAACAATGAATATGCTAACAGCTCCCTTTCTGGAAACAACAAAAAACACTTATTCAACTGAAATAGCAATTCCTCAGGATGGCTTGTAAGTGTTTGTGTGTGTGTGTGTGTGTGTGTGTATGTGTGTGTGAGAATGGCCTCGGCTGTGTGATAATCTGCCCTGTGGCAGAAAAAGCTATTTCTATACAGCTTTCCCAACCTGCATGTCCATAGTTTGTACGCCTCCTGACCTGACTGTACCAACAACAACATTGATAACAATTTGCGTCACTTCATTACAATCTGCCATTATTTAACATCAAATTCTTAATGTTCCCTATGCTATGAGCCTAGGATTAAAGCTCTAACAACCACTCGCTGCTCTCATTAGAAAGCTTGCCCAGATACACTTTTCATCTGAGCCTGTCACACACTCAGACTCGCCTGTCAGCCAAAATGAAGATAGAGGGAGCCTAAGAAATGCTTTGTTTTTTTGCATCAGTATTTGGGTTGTTTTCTTGTGTATGCACAGTGTTTTGACTCCCTCCTTCGTAGACTTCAACCGATTTCTCACAAATCTGAGCAAGTATGTTTGTGTAAGTGTGAGTGAATCTCGTAGATAATCAGGTGCACCGAGAAGCCTCGTTGCTAAGCGTTGTATCTTCTTTCCCAGGACATATGAAATAAGCTAAACATTTTCAGTACCAAAGGAAAATGGCTCCTGTATAATTAAGTCACTGCAATATGTGTATCTGCACTCAATGCTGCTAATGACATGAAAAAAACAGTCACATTGCACACGTGGCAGCTGCAGTTTCGTTCCTGATGGCTTTATATTTCAGCCTCCAATCAGATTGCTCTGCAGGCCTAAGCATCACAAACTCAAAAACAAACATCCCTTGGAGGCGTCAGCTGTGAGGGTTTTTCCGGATAATGATCAGAGTTTTTAAGCTGGTGACTCTGCAAGTGCTGAGTTACACTGTCCAAGTGTATTGTCTTCTTCTGTTTGTGCATACAAAGCAAAATGTGTGTATTTATGGCATCTCCTCTGACACGTTTTTTAATAATTCAACGATCGCCATATGAAAATTATTCCATGGAACCCGCTCTTCTCAACAGGAGGAACAATTTGAAAGATGAAGCTGCTACAGGCATTTTAAGATGAACAACAATTTCAGTGCAAGAACAATATGCAGAGGTGTTAAAATATTCAGCATAGCCCCCTGGGTTATTGTGCACTGAAATATGCAGTTGATATTGGCAAAGGAGCAACTGTCACATGCTTACTCTAAGTACTAGGGTTTAATGTCTTTGTATGAAATGCTAATATTGTCCGACAACTAGCGTGCATTGATATACTTTTTTACTGAACAAGAATGGGGGGAAATGCGGACATAGAGTTTACATTTATATCAAATATCCCCACAAACTTTTCAACACAAGAGGGTGTTTTAGTTATCTATTTTGCTTTGCTGGGTTTTGTAATGAATCACAATTCAAAGACCTCTGCCTTGAATCAATACAAAGCGCCACGCCAGCACTATCTGTGCCTTATTACAATATGGTTAGAGCCATTGGAAATGAGTTCCCGGCAAGCCTCCCTCTAGTTCTTTAAAAATGCATAGGATTAAGAGGGAATGGTGTGCTGCAGTATCAATCAAGCTCAACCAAGTGAGTAAAAGGACAGAGGCGATGGGAAATTTGACGCTTGACAGTTTCCACAGACGGTGCTTTCTGAATACTTGGTGCCTCACTTTCTTTCTAGATGTTGACACACTACCCTGGAGGGGATGTTGGTAGATTGGTGGTGGGTGGCAAGGTCATTATTTAATGCTATCAGAACAGCATATTCAGTCACAGTTTGACCAAGTGGGCTGAAATGTACTGCGATACGGGTACAAATGGAAATTAATGCTTTTGACCTGATTAATGGCATTGAGAGTGGGTGTTCTTGTTTTCCATCATGTATGGAATTTAATTCAGCTAAATCTGTTTTCAGAAGCAGAAAAGGTTGTGTTTATTTTTGGTTTTGTTCATGCCATCAGTACACTTTACTTGTCCAGTGGCTGAGACAGCAGCTACTCATGATGAACGCTAAATCCCCGGTGGATTCGTGTCAGTGATGTGAAAATGCTCAAATGTGCTTCCTGTGTTATCTGCAGTACCAGCTGACACCTATCACTTAAAATGTGCTCATGTATCACTTCAGAATCAGGGCTTTGTACGCCTGTACGCATTTATACCACTTGATAGTCAGAGACTACAAACATGTGGCTGACGTTAAAAGAGATCCAGAGCCTTTCAAGGCAAAGCAACAGATGAAAATATTCATTTTTGATTGTTTGATCAAATTGGGTTATTTCCAGGGTGTTCCCAAAAGGTTTGCACATAACCACCAGTAGAGTTGAAACAGCATGATGATGACCGAATTGAGAATAGTACAGCAAAAGAAAAAATGAAATACATTAGTTTATTTTGTGGTAAACCCTTTCAATTTACAAAATTAATGTGTCTGCAGTGATGTATGTTTTATGTTTCCTGCTATGTTTCATTTAAAAAAAAATATATATATATATATTTACCTTCCAGGTTTAAGGCTAAGGAAATATGTCTACCTTACTCATTTATTCAGTTAGGATTCCCTCTGTGAATAATCTTATTTTTCTAAAGGTTAGAGCAGTGAAGCCCTAACCAGATTATAAAGTCTTTCTTTCCACTAGTGTCCATCCCACACACACACACACACACACACACACACACACACACACACACACACACACACACACACACACACACACACACACACACACACACACACACACACACACACAAAACAGCACCACACAGAAAAGAAAGGCCCACTAGAAATTAATTTCTAAGCTCTCTAGTCACCTCACTTCTGCAGCCACATAATATATTCAGGGCAGGGCATGTATTTTGATATGCAAAGCTACACAGTTATTAATGTCTCATGTAAAGATAAAATGTAATATAATGATGAATAATGAGTTGGGGATTTAAATGCTTGAGGTGGCAGAAAGATTATAATCTGGGTTATTGGAAGCAAGAACATGCTTCTATCACCTGGATGGATGTTAATGATGATAACATTTCTCAGCACCTTCTGAAATCTCTCACTGGAATATGCAGATGTTGCAAAATTCTTATACTTGCGCTCATTTCAATTTGTTACACTACTTTTTTATTGTATGGATAACCAACCACAATGTGAGGTTGACTAAGCTCATATATGTCAATCTTTTCCAGTGATATCATGCTTCTTGTTTCCACTTTGACTCCACAGAGCTGTGCAGTGCTGCTAGTTCATCCATCTTTGAGATGCCTTTTTGACAATAGTTATAAGTATCTCAGGGTCGGAAACTAACGCTAGTCCGCGGCGAGTGGATTTTTGGAGGGACTACCTAAATTATCATTCTCACTAGTCCTCATGGCGAGTGAAATTTGAGAGGCTTTATTCGTTATTTATGTCCGGAAAAAGACTTTCCCGATAAGTAAATGTAACATTCCACTATTCCCCAAATTGTTGAGGATATTAGACTATTTTGTTTCGATTATAATTTTTTGTTTACGCAATGCGAAAGGCACTATATTCATCCATCAGGCCGGGCCTCTCTTTCAGTTTCACCAGCGACCCGCCAAGATTCATCCGCGGAAGAAATATAGATCGTGAAGCTCTTATCACTGCAGCACATGAACTAACACCCAATATCTTTGTGTGATCTAACAAAAATACTTCATCTAAAATTAGAACAAATGCCTGCTTCATTCATAGACTGCGTATTGTTTTTGGCACCAAGCGTTCACTGCTTCAACTGCCGTGGTGACATGCTGTTACTCCCCACGGCGGAATATAGCTAAATTTTTAGCCGGTACGTTCCATAGCAGAATTCCTCAACTTGGCAATTTGAACTGCTGTACAATATTTAATCGTGATCTTAACCTTCATCTTCACTACGAGCCTAAATAATGCAAGAATTGTCAATCCCCAAACCATTATAAGCATATTTTGCGATTTTAAAATGCCGTATTCCGATAATTCGGTTTCAGTTTCGAGGTGGACAGGTTTCGCAACGGGGTGCGACATTGCTAAAACACGGGTTCTCTGCGGTTTCACTGTTAGATAATTGCCTTGGGAGAGTCTTCCTCCACACACACATCCCTACAACCCGTGATTGGTACATTCCCCAAAGCTTCATGAAGGACTAGTAAAGATTGCTCAGGACTAGTAGTTTTATGAACCTACTAGTCCTTGGGACTAGTACTGATTTTGAGTTAGTTTCATACCCTGTATCTCCACTATAAATACGCATAATTCCATTCAGTATTTAGGCAATAGGCTTAAAAATATAAACATTCCTGTCGGTGGGGGCCAAAAAACAAAGAGTGCAACTACTAACTAATTAATACAATTTGTACAAAATGAAAAAAATATATTATTATTGAAACAAAGTTACAAAAAACCTCATAAAAGAAGAGCAAAGAAGATAAATAAAAGACTAAGCAGATGAGTTTAATCAGTGTAACAGAAGGACAATGACTCACAGTGATAATAAATACTGAAATTAAGAATAAAGTAGAATAAAAAATGATTCTGGCCGAAATAGTACAACAGATGGAATCGTTAACAGATTAGAAGATAAAAACACTGAAATATCTAAAGCAAAGAAGAGCCAATAGCTACAATACATAGGCCAGATAACTGGATATGTGCTAAACATGTACTGAATGAATATTTATAGCTACTTAATTCTATTTTTTTTCATTCTATAAACTTTAGATTTAATTTATTTTTTACCCCAAATAAATGCCAGCCTTAAATAGGAAAATTCACATAGTGAACTATTATTGTAAAAAGACAAAGTGAGGTAGTTTGATAAGTCTGACGTGATAGATATTCGATCTAGTTTCAAGCTGAAAGGAAGGGTTTGAATCAGAGACTAACATGGTAATACAAAGCCTGTCTTTCACTTCTTATCAACTCCACCAAATCAGTCTTTCGGTTTCTTCCGCTACACTCAGGTTATATTTACTTTCCCACAAAGTGCAAGCAGTAACCTGTGTTCCCTGGGACTGAATAAAAAGCAGCAAAAGCTGTATTGAGAAAGACTCTCTCAAAGTAGGTTTGGTTTTGTGAAGCAGTGTGGCTCTTTTCGGGATTCAGTCCTTTGTGTTCCAAACAGCTTTTATTTGCTTCAGGTGTGTGTGTGTGTGTGTGTGTGTGTGTGTGTGTGTGTGTGTGAGCGAATGCCTTAAAAATTTCACTTTCATTCACTGGAAACCTATTTGGTGACTGTTTTGAAGCCAAGCAGCCTATTTATAGATCCTATTGCACTGGCCTCTGGTGGTGGGATCAGACAACACCTGCTCCATGTTGTTCACACACTTACACAGGATGACTTGTAGTGTGTGTGTGTGTGTGTGTGTGTCAGCCTACTTACCAAACTTCCAAAAAGCTCACAGGTGAAGGCAAGCCTTGACTCCTAACCATAGACGGTATATGCTCCTAACATGCTGAAGTTAAAATAGTGAATTATTTTTGCAGGTGAGCACAACTAATATTTGGGTCTTACAAGGAAGCAGCAGAGGAAGATGGAATGTTTTTACCTCACAAGAATACTTATCATGAAACAATGAAAATAAAGTCAAATGTGGAAATTGTGAGAAATAAAAACCCATAAGACAAATACATTTACATTTACCGTACAAGTGTGTATGCAAATTCAAATAAGGCTACTTTATATACTTTATACTTCTACTACACTACACCTCGGAGGCAAATAATGGACTTTTTACTCCACTGCAGCTGCAGCTGGAACATGCATCGTCAATAACCTGAAAAAGTTTATATATAAGTTGTTCTCACAGGACGGCAATGCTAAAAACACATGAGGATCTTATAGAATATGATGCATTGCTGTAAATTAAACAACAATTGAACAGTATATATATATATATATTAATAAATTAGCATGACCTTAAATGTAAAATGCAGCACGTTTTGCATATTAAGTAATTACTTTTAATACTTTATATACCTTTTGCTGATAATACTTCTGTAATTTTACTGAAGTACAATTTTGATTGCAGATCTTTTTTTTCTTGAGTATTTTCACAGTGTGGTATTAGTCACTTTTCATCCATTTTACTTAATGTAAGTTTGACTTTACATACCACCGGTTTTAGTGTAAGTGATGAAGTTGTTATTGATTAATTGTGTTTTTGGCTATTGCAGCCAATTACACACAGTAGTGTTTTGTCCTGCTGTAATCAGAGTTTGAATCCTTTGCGTCCCCAGTCCACTGTTGTTCACAAGTTATGTAATGAGTAAATAATTGCACTTTCTGAAGGAATTCACTTTTGCCACATACAGGAGTGAGGTCGTCTATCCTATTTGTACAGGACGATGTGTGCTCGAGTGCCAGACAGGAGAGCGCTGGTCCCCTCAATCACTGTAAACTCACTTTAAGACCTAATGCCCTCAGTGCTTCTTGGGACAGGATGGCAAACAGAGCCAGAGACAGGAGAGAAGTTCTCTTCTCAGCGCCATCTGTAAAGATTTTATTTTCATCAATGGGGATTCTTACCAAAAATGCAACTAAAGGATGAGATAGCATCCCTCTGACCATTACTGCATATAATGAAATTGAAGAAAAAAAATCATTAGTCAGCTTAAATGTTTACATGACAGATTTTAGGAGTTTGACTTTGAGGAATTACAGATGTCAGTTTTCACAGACACAACATGGTGATTTAGGCTACAACTGCAATATCTTAGTAGAGAGGATGACTAATATCAATATTTAAATACATACTCACAGAAGGAACCATTAGTTTATGCATTTTTAGTTTGTTTATTTAAATTTTTGGGGCTAAATTGTTATTTGCATGATTTACTTTCATTGTGAAACTACTGTAGTGTGATACTGTAACTAGTAATACAAATGTGTTTCTTCTGTTTAATTTACTGCTCATATGGGTCATGTGCTTGCTTGGTACAGATAACATTAGTTGGAGAAATGCCTCATTAGTGCTGACTTCATAAGCCTCGGGGCAGCAGGAGTTCATGAACTCTGTCACTTCACAGGTTTGGCTTCTTGAAAAGAACTTCAGTGATAAATGTTTTGCCTCCCAGTGTAAAGCAAAGACTGTCACTGCATAATAGGGCCTTGATACATGCACCATAAAACCTTTTACAGCACATTGCTGTAATGAGACTGTATGTGACACATAAATGTGTGTGGGGTTTGCTTACCCAAAGGAAATATCCAAACTGTTATGGCGCCTTGAGATAGAGAGGATTTTGTGTGAGAGGAGAGCATGAATGAGGAACGTATGATTGACAGTAGTGAGTTCTGAAGACATCTAAGGTCCATCTGTATCACTGGTACTAACCATTCTTACATTCTAGTGTGGTACTGAACCTGACCTATGGTTTTTGTGTGATTGGGCTTTTAGAGCTTTTAAGTGTGTCTGATGCTTAAAGTGATGTCTGTGACATTTGGGGATAGAGCTATTTCCTGCAATGTACTGGTGATACCACAGTATGGCATAAGTGACAACATTCTTACAAACTAAAACAAAATCTTGTAACTTACCCTAACAGCAACCCACCCTCACATCCACACTCACCTTATGCCATACTCTGCCATCCGACGGTGAAAAAGCCTCGCGATGTCACCGACAGACAAACTTGAAAGCAAAAGACTTTCCACGGTGAGGAGGGGCGCCCGACTGTCCCGGCATAATGTACGCACATGTTTAGGCGATGAGCTACTTAATCCAAATTATTAAAAAGAAAAGGGTCAACCTCTGTGTCTGTTTGCAGGTTTGAAAAGTGAAGCCAATGCGGTAGTGCCTAAAACTTGTATTGATTCTAATTGCCAGCTGGGCGGACTTATCTGGTTGCAAAAAGATGTCTGGATTTCACTTGATTTATCAACTCAGCAAACATTGCAAACATAAGTCCTGATTTATAGTATTATTTTCAGCTAGATCAACTAAGCACCCTCAGTTCTGTAGCGATCTCCTAACTGGAGGTCGCCATTTCTGTAGCAAGACATGTATAGTCGATCTATGCCCTCTGATGTCGATCAACCAACAGGTGAAAAGTTGACCCCATTACACATTTTGTATGAGAGCCCCTCTCATTTGCATAATGAAGAAGAGCTGTATATCGAAATGTAAAAATAAAATAAAACAAAGTTTGGGGAAATAAATAGGGGGGGGGACATGCAAAGGGAAAATAAATAAATACAATCAAATAGGATATTCCATAGTTTTATTGGTGGCTGTATGTTGGAGATATTTTTGGCCGGGAGCAGTGATTTTCTGGGGTCTTTTGGACAGATCCAGACAAGCTGATTCCATCTGTCTCTAGCTCCTAATTAGCACAAAGACATGAGAGTGGTATTGATCGAATTTAACTCTCAGCAAGAAAGTATGTAGGAGTATTTTCCAAAATGTTCTTTAATACAAACAAAGGTGTCTTCAAATGTTTAGATGTAGCCTGTAAATCAGCATGAGAAGATCTTTCAAGCGTCAATGACCAAATGACCGAGTATTCAGTGCTGAGAGACAATGACAGCTGACTGTTAGATACAACACATGCTGCTACTCTGGGTATTTTCATTTTCCAAATGACAGGGGGCTGAATTGGCAGAAGAAATATAGCAGCAATGTCAACATCATAAAACATTACATTTTTTAACCTTTCCTTCATTAACCCATTACTGGATTTGCAAAACCAAAATTCACACTGCTTCAGGGGAATAAACATCATTATCATTCGATTTTAAAACGGCTCGAATTATAGAGTAAAAACTATAGATATATCCTTGACAGGGGACATGTTGTGGGTCATGTGTCCATAATCGCCTTTTGTCTTTTGTGCTGCTCCTCCCTCCTCTTAGCTGAAATCCAGGAATTAGCTGATAAGTGCGGAGACATTGTGAGCCACAGATTCTGGCAGAATGACAACATTAGCAGCTGTGGTTATCTTGAAGTTCAATAAAGCATTGAAAAGAGGTTTTCCATGAGTTATCTAGGGAGAAGCAGCAGAGCACAACAGGGTACATCAAGGATGACAATGTTCCTCCTAGGTTTTCATTAGGATCTCTGCAGAAAAGCTACGCTTTGCATGGCATATAAGATGCCTCCCTCTCGTCCTATCATGTACCGAAGCGCGCACCTCCAACTGCTTTTAGATTAACTTTGTATTCCCTCTTTCACTGTTGAAGCAAGGCTTTCATATCATCCCACCTGGCATGTCGTTAACTCCTTCAGCTGATAAATGCAATTCACAGCTTCCAGTGTTCCTAATTCAGCAATGGTGCACAAGCTACGCCATGTGAATAAATTAGATTCAGTGCAGAAGAAGATAAACTCAAGAGCAGTGGTTTGTGGAATAGACTTCGATCAGTGCTTATCTCATCTTGGATACCTTCTCACTCTTCGCAGTTCGGTTTCTGTGTTTCCGAAAGATTTGGGTTTCACAGAGATTTCCATTATTCTGTTATCGTATGGAATCAAATACATAGGATGCAATTAATATGCTATGATTCATAATGCAATTCTTTGAACACATTTCCAATAGAAAAAAATGATTCCTCGTGATCTTGAAAAGGTGCTGGAATTTTTGCCGTCATTCTGCTCACTGGGTCACTCAATAATGATCTATATGACACCATAGTAATGAAAGATATCCATCAGTATGTGATTCTCATTTTCAATTAAAAGTGTGCCACTGAACATTATGACTCCCTCTTCTCATTTATGCTCTCATCCTTCTGCCTTTTCATCACCTTAAGGCCGAGGATGATTCTCGTCTATTAACACTTAACGCACAAACTATTAGGGGGCTTTTACATTCAAATCTGCTGCTTACCGAGGTGAAGGAGGGACAGATCTTCATGGTCTGTCATTTGTTCAACTGGGTAACGTCCTCTGTCACTGGTAATTAGACCTCAGAGAGCCGTATAAAGACATGCAGAAGGGAATGATTGAACAGATTGCCAGGACCCCTGAAAGTGTTTGTGTGTCACCGGAGGGTTGTGTGTGTGTGTGTGTGTGTGTGTGTGTGTGTGTGTGTGTGTGTGTGCAGACAGACAGACTGGCAGAAGGGAAAAGCGGGAAGAGAAGAAGCCATTATCCAATATGAATCTCCATTTTTCTACCGCCAGCCTTCTGTCCGTATTTCACTCCAATGAATATCCCACTGATAAAACAATTAGACTGAGAGACAAAACACTGGTTTCAAAGGCATAACTCATGCTCGGCAGTAACATATTTTCCACAGTTTCACTGCATATTTCATATGAACAAGGTCTTTCATTATGTACTTACACAGTTCACATGAAGCATTTATATGATATTACACAAAACTGAACTGATGGTATTGTACTTATACACATAGTACTACATTAGACAAAACACCTGCAAAGTGCAAGAAACTGTATACAAACCTCTGAAGTCTCAGCACGAGTGCTCTGGTCAGTCTTAGGCACATTTCCTCGTAATGACAGCAGCTAGAGGCTCTACCAGGCACACCGGCATGGCACAGGATGTGATGCGCCACTGCTGTTGTATTAGTATTAGACAGGTCGTATTTGTCTCAGAAAAGGGCATCAGAAAGGACTGAGTGATACAACCAAACTCATTTTCCAAGCTGGATGTCCTGTCACTTGTCAGCTGGAGGTATGGCAAACATCAGATCGTGATTAGCACTAAACCTACAGCCACCTTTGATGCCTACTGTATACAGAAGAATGTATTTGTACAGGTTTGTAATTATTTTATATTTAAAAGCAAGACAGTACTATGATCATATATTTATGAGCTCAAACATTAACTATATACTGCTTTATGATCCGGACAGAAACACTTTGCCGTAAAACAGCAATTATCTCACTGCATAACTGCCATATATTAACATATAAAGAGGAAAATTAAACGAAGACCTATGCTGGGGGAAAACCAGTGTGAGGCCAATAGTTTGCAATCTTCATCACTGCAGCGTTGAAGTTCATGTACACAGGCTGCTATAGAAGCACAACGGGAAACGCTGGAAAAGTAATTTCATCTTGTGTCCCTTCTACCAGTGCCACCGCAGCTCTGAGCGCCCCCTGGCACGTTGATTCAGAGATGAAGGGGGGAGCCTCGGCAGCAGCATGATCCTAAACGCGATGACACAGGACTCTGTTGCTGATTCTTTGGACAGGTGCATGCTGGGTGATTTATGTGTGCATCCTTTTGTAGGTCCCCAGGAGCAAATATTGACTGTTTATTTCTCCAAGCTCAAGGCAACAGGGAGGCAGCAATTTCTTTATTTTTGGACCTTAGATAAATTGAACCCCGCAAGATGCAAACGCACCTGACAGGGAGCAATTTTTTTTTCTTCATCCTACCCATCCCCCACCCCTGAAAATGGAGAGGCAACTTAATAGCAGACATTATTGATTTGTCATTCCTCTTCTCAGGCATCTACACAACAGGGACATTTCAATTACATAGGGGCTTTCCGAGTGCTTATGTCCCCACCAGGATAGGCTTCCTGCTGTTGATCAATGATTCACACCCTCCAATATTACTGATTGTTATAGCCCCTGTATGGATTTATGTATCTTCCTCCTATAGGTTTGTGCATGAAATGACAATTTAAGGGACACTGTGACAGATATAGGGGATTGGGAGATAGTGAATCCAGCAACCCCAATTCTGGATTTTTCTGTATATTCTTGACAAATCATTTATGTATATTAAATTCTGTATGACAGCAAGTCTGACTCAAGGACATGGTCCAGGTTAAGTTAAGAGGACATTTTTGCCATCAATGCTGATAGCAGACAAATTTAAAATAATTGAAAAGAATCTAAGATGCTGAACAGACCATGTTCAATCCGGAGGGTGCTGTTTTTCCCTCTTTAATTGCCCTTTACTGGGAAATGGACTGCACAGGTTTTTCTCAGCAAACTCCGCTCCTGGGGGAAATTGTGTTTAGCGTTGTCGATGGGAGATACACGGACTCAGTCAGCCAGAACAAACAATTATTGTACAAAGGGCAGAGCCGGGGTGTCCGGATGAAACTGACCCACATGCTCGTATTACTGAATCCAAAAGCAATAGAATGAGGATTATACATTACTGAATGATGAGGATCAGAGAGAGCTGCTCCTTATCCAATACTAGGTATTAATATTTCACATTTTCTTTCATACTCTTTTTATGCCTGTGTGAGTGTGCCATCTTTTTTGTGCTTTAACGTCTGTTACATTTTTGGACATATGGACACTCAGTGGCAGAAATACTGAAGGTAAAGAGAAACTAAATAACTGAACACAGCAGTGTGTTTCTTCTCTTGCTCTGTGAACATGTGCGTGCGTCTTACCTGCTGCAATAGGGTGAAAAAGTGAAAGAGACTTTATAGTCTTGTTATCAGAATCAGAATCAGCAGAATCAGAATCAGAATCAGCTTTATTGGCCATGTATGCGTACGCATACATGGAATTTGACTCCGGTTTCCACTTTGCTCTCGCTGTACTCTGGCTTATTTATTGTTCATGAGAGTGACGGCCAGTGGAAAGAAGCTGTTCCTGTGTCTGGTGGTTTTGGTGGTTTTGGCGTACAGAGCCCTGTAGCGCCTACCAGAGGGGAGGAGTTGGAACAGCTTGTGTTCAGGGTGTGAAGGGTCTGCAGTGATCTTTCCAGCCCGTTTCCTGACTCTGGAGGTGAACAAGTCCAGGATGGAGGGCAGGCTGGAACCAATGATCCTCTCTGCAGACCTGACAATCCGTTGTAGTCTATTTCTGTCCTGTTTGGTGGCCGATCCAAACCACACAGTGATGGAAGAACAGAGAACAGACTGGATGATGGCTGAGTAGAACAGGATCAGCAGCTCCTGAGGCAGATTGAACTTCCTGAGCTGGCGCAAGAAGTACAACCTCTGCTGGGCCTTTTTCCTGATGGTGTCGATGTTGGGGGCCCACTTCAGGTCCTGGGAGATTGTGGATCCCAGAAACCTGAAGGTCTCCACAGCAGACACCGTGCTGTTGAGTATGGTGAGGGGGGGGGGGGCAGTGTTGGGGGGCTCCTCCTGAAGTCCACTGTCATCTCCACAGTTTTGAGCCTGTTTAGCTCCAGGTTGTTCTGACCACACCAGAGGACCAGCTGTTCAACCTCATGTTCAACCTGTTCAACCGTATAGCAAATATTGAAGATTATTATTCATATCCATAAAACATCACTATTACTACAATTATTGACTGCCACAGAAAGACACAATAACTGTCCTTCTAGGGTTCGCTGGCCGTGGCATTTGTCTTTTAACTGATAAAATGCAGTTTACTGGCTTTACATGCCTTAGCAGAAACTAAACCAAGCAGGGGCCCCACGGCTTGGGACACTACAATCAATGCAACGTGTTAAACACAGAAAAAAAGCAGCAAGCACAATAACTGCGGTGGTCTCAACACATCATTGAACAGGATTTAGCAGTCCGTTAAATTCACAACACACGTTAAAGCTTACAGTACAATAAAGCTTACAGTAAAAACACTATTATTAACCCGTCTCTGCCCAGACAAAAGCCACTTACTTTGCGACTGCTCCACGTAGCCACTGAGGTGTTTAATGCGTTAGTGTCCGGAGGAGTTTCTTCAAGCTCAAGACAATAACGGGGGCGTAGTATCGCTCGGCGGCTGGCCCTCGTTTGGCAGCGGAGAAAAAAAATGGCAAGAGAAATGATCCTTCTCTCTCTTTCTTGAAGAAGGGATTGGTGTCTTCTTGCTTCAGGCAGGGTGAGACCACTGGTGGCATTTCTGAAAGGATTAAAATAGGACGGTTACTTGTCCAGCGAGGTCGGGGACTATGCCCAGGCTATTTAAACTTACAAACGCTTGGTTACTTCCTGTGGCAACTGATGCCACAGTGGAAAGACAGAGGTGCGATCTTTTTTTTATGCCTTTGGTAATATTACGAGGAACTCTGCTGAGCTCCTGTTAAACTTTGATGTTTTGTTTTTTTCCGCAATTGTGCTTAGAAAACAGAGTTTTCTGGGAATTGTCACAGGTCTTTTCTCAAGGCCAAACTAAGGTAAAACGTCACGTGAGCCTTAATGTGTCACCAGCAAACATACAAATGTATCTGATTGTATCAAACGCTATTTTGTGTTTTCAAAAACCCGGGAAAGGCGGTGATTTCACAGCTAGGCTACATTAGCACAGTATCAACACTTTTAGTGAAGAAGTTAAAACTGCAGGATTTGTGTTTTATGCATTCTTTTAAAATTAATATCAGCAATAAAACAATTAACATAACCTGTGACAACATTTCAGTATGTAACTGTAGCCTAATACATTTTAAACCATTGGTATACTGCTTATTAATGTAGAGGAGTGTTAAATACAAACGTTAATACAAATGTTGACTGTGGCATTGAGGGACCCTGATCAGCACTAAATGTCTTTAGTACATCTTACTTGAGTCCTGGTTTTCAGTACATCTTAAAATCCAGTTTAATATATTTTTAATTATATATAAAGCCTTTAACAGTACCTTCCTAATACATCACTGCTTTTTTAACTCCATCCACAGCACCAGCACTACTTGGAGCCCCTTTAGCAAAATACATTAAATGTTCTGCAGTCTTGTTTATATCCTGCTTTTATTGAGCGGTTTTATCATTCTATTTTATAGTTTGTATTTAAAGCAGTTTGTAACTGTGGTTTTAAATGCTTTTTTACTTACTTCTGATTTTAGATTTAGCTTTAACTTCATTTTGATGCCAAAAAAGCTTTCTGTAGATTCTCCAGGAATGAGGCCTATTTGAAGGAGGACAATGCTGACTTGACAGATACACACAGCCAATCGCTGTGGAGATCACTCACAGAAATACACAACAGTGACAGACACCATCTGGTCTACACAAAGTGCAGGGAGACAGCATCCTATATAGAGTGTATCTGCTTTCTTTGCTCCTCTTTTTCTCCGCTTGTGAGGCAGCTACATCAAAAAACTGCATGGATGCAGATAAAACATCAACTGTACAGCCAATGTTTTATTGGGTCTAGTGCTTTCTGTTTGTATTATAATTATATGATGGTATTCTTACATATTCGTTGGATTATGTGTCGATATCTATAGAAGAGCAACAATTCATCTTAAAGAATCCCCTAAGGATATATCACCTTCATGTTTCCAAAGCTTCCCCAAGTTCACAATTCTTGAAGAATGTAAGAAAGGTACTCCAAGCCCCATGACATTTGGCTGATTTATTTTTCATTGTGCATGTACATTTTTCAAGGACATACAGACAACTCTTAAAGCCAGCGAGTTTCTACATTCTTTCAACAAAGAGAGATCAAGCATCTTGCTTGTAATAGACATAAATCTGTGATTTTCTTCTCTTTGCCATTTAACGTACAATCCTCAGGGTACAAATTAAGAATACAAAGTGTAGGAACTGGATTTAAGGTAATTCGATTAATACATTTTATAATTTTATTCCAGAACATGTTTTATCTTGGGACATTTCCATGAACAGTGTGATATGAGGGGCATTTTCTGCATGACACAGATGTCTGAAATATTTGGATTCATCTTACTCAGTCTAACTGCAATAATATAAGTCAATATAATCCAATTGTACTGAATCAGTTTGAGATGAGTATTTATTTTAATGAGTTGAGCCCTTGAACATATAGCTCACCCCACTCCTCTTCTTCTTCCAAACCGTTCATCCATTGAGTTCCATAGAACCTTGTTTTTTCACCAGTATGTTATAGAGTAAGGATATTTGACCCAAACTAATGCGATTATTCCCCGATAGCTCCACTTTATCATAAACATTCAAACCAGCTGTGTTATTTGCTAGTGAGCCATAACTATTCCATAAGCACCTTTCAATAAAAGATGTAAACCAACTCAAAACTCTAATCAAATTCCGATCAATAATTCATCAGCGCTGTCTTGCACCCTGGAACACAGAGGAGAGGGCCAAACTACCGACACTTATGGTCAGCTGTGCAGCGCTCCGCAGCTAGTGAAATTATCATTATCGGTTGAAGAAATCCAAGTTAACATCAAATAGCAATTGCAGAACAGTGTCAATTGCGTTCAATAATATCTTCTAATAATGTGTATGTACTGTATTACCAAGTAATATATTCATATTTTCATGTAGTTTTGGTGTATAAAACCGCTGTTGTGAAAACATCTTTATTTATTAATGAATGGTTTATTTAATAGGGACAGATGCAGTGTACTGTATACAGACCAACATTAAAACACACCCTACCTTACACTGCATGTCCTCATTATGGATTGAATAGAAGAATTTGGAGGGAACGAGTGTTCAGGGACCACCTCGCCCAATGGTTTTGTATATTGTTTAAGAAATTATCAAAAGAAATGATCAAAAGTTAAATAATAATACATAACATATATATACATTTTTTTTACAAATCCTGACTGACACACCTGAAAGACACCAAATTGAATATCTAACAATTTTACCAACCTCGACAAAGTAGGTTTTGGATACTGCTTTCTGTCTTCTAAACCCAGTGAGTATGTGTGTAACTCATTACAAGGTCACATGTTGGCTCCATCACTGTTCTAAAAAACTACGAGGACAGGTTCCTTTCTATCAAAGTAAATGATAGGTTACTCTGCAAGACAGTGTTTTCCTGAAGAATTAAGAGGTAAAACATACACAATTACTGCAGCAAGAGGGGAAAACAAGCAGAAGAGGCGAAGTCCTGTATTCATGGTCAAAGCCTTGTGTTTTCAAAAAATAAAACTTTTTGAGTGAAGCAGGATTTTGTCCCACGGTGGCTTCCTGTGAGCCAAGGAGAGCCGAAGTAGATAAGCCTAATGACTCTCACACTTCAAAGCAGACTCATTTGAATATTAAATTATGCCACATAATTAATTAAAAGAGTGAGGAATTGCATGGGCATGAGTTTTAAGCAGCAGATGTTAAAGATGACTGTGAATTTAAGTCCACAGACATAAGCACAGACACATAAAGAGAGGGATAGATAGAGGTAGAGAGGAAGGGTAGGAAAAACATAAACACGATAAACACTAATTAGCTACTCTAATTGAAGTGCACTCTTAAAGTAATTACTAGGCAGAGGAAACAGTATTTACATTCATAAATAATTCTGACAGCACAGGGAGCCACTGAAGGAGGAGAGCCCCTCTTCTTTCCTTTGGGTACAGGGAAGGAGGGCCTCCCACTGAATCTGTCAGTCATCCACAATATCAACAATTAGATTTTTACAGCTAATGGCTTTGTACAACAGTCGATTTGTAAGCATTAAATCAGTGACTGGCTGCCATGAAAAACAAAAAGATTGCTACACATGGAGTTTACGAAATGTGGATCAAAAGCATCCTTGCAGAAAATGATATATCCTCGTGGAGTAATCCTTTCATCATACAGTCAATGTGACCTTATTATTGTAAGTCTCAGGCCTAAAAACACATTTGTTTGCACTATAAGGTGTACTCGGTGTCTTCCCACTGTGTTTTATTCATTTTTAGTAAGGTAAAGCTCTGTGGCCACAGTTGACCTGACGGGCAGGGTCTTCTTCTAATGAGCCCATTGATTTTACACATCATCATCATCATCAACAAGATAACCATTTTATCTCACTGTTTAGTCCACTTTAGAGTGTCTTTAATAGCATTTATGTAAAGACAATGTAACATTATTCAAACACAGACTGAATCAGAAATATAAGAAATGCAGACATGAAAGAGTAAAACATTCCTGTCTGGTTCGTACGACTGCACACAATGATGGCACCTCCCACCACAAACAGACCGAGAGGTAGCCTACACACACACACACACACACACACACACACACACAACAAAACTCTCCTGGAAACATAGTTTCACATATGCAATGTCCAGCTTGGATGGAAATTATTACTGTTAAATGAGGTGAGCCGGAAAAGCAGGAGCTGACACATCAATCAAATGGCAGCACGGAGTCTTTGTCTCACACATCTTCCTGTCAGTTAGTCAGACCACCAGGACCCTGTGGATCTCAAAGTGCTCCGGTTGTAAAGAATATCATTTTACGTGCCACAAACATTGGGGAGATGGATATTTTGACTTTAGCGTTGTTATTTTTAGACGTGATAGCGGCAGAGAGAACTTGGATACATAGCCACTGGCTGCCACACAGTATCAAAGAAATATTGCCGTTCTTTTGGTATAGTGACCTTTTCAGGATTGCTTAGTATTTGGTCGCAACGAGAATCTAATTAGAAGAGTTGGGATTCATTCAGTTAATTTTTTGTTGGGGGTGAACAGCTTCAACTGCCTTTTCTTACCGTAATATGAAACACACAAATACTTTTGTTTATGTGGCAAACAGATATAAGAACAGGACTAAGAGCCATGCTTGCAGCTCTGTGAGGCTGTGCTAACTGCCGTTAGCATGCCCAAAATAATAATGCTAATATGTTAGCATCATGTTAATAATGTATTTACTATGTTCACCACCAAAGTTTTTCAGGCTTTTTTTTCTCAGGTTTTTCAGACACAGAATTTTCAGATTTCAGCCGGCCAATCAGGACGTGCTGAATACATGCGGAGCCCACAGTATATAAAGTAGCACACATCACTGCCTGCCATCCTGTACTCTTCTCCACGGATGGAGTCGCCGCTTCAAGAACCTCGTCGGTACCCATTAAGACATTTGTATATGCCTAAAACCTTTCCAACCCTGAACCATAGCATCATACAACTTATATTTAGATGTTGTTCTGCTGATAGGGGTGTCAGATCAGCTTCCTTGTGTCGTTCTAGAGCAGTCACTCCCAAAGACAGGGTCGCCAAATCACTTTGCAGTTTTCTTCCATTGAATTTCTTGTATTGTCTTTTATAGCTGCAGTACACCTTTGAGCCACTGGAGGGAGCCTAAATGGTCGTAGTGTTGTATTCTATTTATAACATTGAATCTGATATAAAAAAATAACTTTCTTATCATTTCATTCAAAAAAACTAGAGCCTGTTAACTCAGCCTATATGCATTTGTTTGGTCTCATTTATACAGTATTTAACATATATGTATGTTTTAAACCACACGCATAAAACCATAAAACGATTTATCAAACGTATATCTCTTTGAAATGGCTGGTTTACCTAAAAAAGATAATGTAAGGTGATGTGGAAATGGCAGTAAATATGGTGAGGAATGGTAATTTATGCACAAATTCACTCTTCTCACAATTTATAGATAAGGCCTGTTGTGAATTGGGGAACAATGGTTTGTCATTTTAAGAAAGTTTGGGAAAACACTGTTCTAGAGAGTATGAACAAACATATTTTGTGGTTTAATTCGCAGGACTTGTTGGACTATACAGTCTAGTCGACTGTCACAATGGTCACATTACATTTCCATCCCGAAATATTTATTCCATCTCCCGTTCACTTCTGTTAAAGCCTGTATGACAGACTTAGAGCACGCTTTTCCTGTGTTGCTGCAATCTCCAACAAGTTTTGACAGACTCAAGGTTGATTGTGCAGATGTGAAAAGTCGTCTGTCACTGTGTTTGAAAGTGATTTTTCAATCATAAATATTTTTGATAGCATAACCTTGGTCCAGGATCCAATAAGACATTCAGTACATACCAGGCAGGGAGGCTGTTCTTTGAAAATAAGTTTCCTTTCCCAGGCATTATTTCACATTTTTATTGTTGAGAATATTTCTTCCAAAATAACAGTATGCTAATCAATGCAAACACAGGAGAAAAGAAAATAATATTGTGAACACAGTATGTTCTGTCAGCATACAGCCACTAATGAGACATATTTATAGATCTCAATGTCTGAAAACTAACTTAACATAATAGAGGGAGGGGATTATACAGGATCTATCTCGCAGTAATAGAATTTCTCACCTTTTAGTTTTATTTCAATACAAGTTGTAGTTTCAATCAAAAGAAATGCACTAAAACTTCTAAAAGATGAGAAAAGAAAAAGCTGATTTTAATCAGTTACCTCCAGTGATGAGACAGCAGCTTTGTGACTGTTTCATTACAAAAATATTGTTTTTTAAACCTTATATTCATACTTTTGCAATCATTACTCAGTTATGATCATATTTTATTCACCAGCCTCATTTCTGATTTATGGGATGGATGTAGCAACACTCTTTTCAACATTTCAACAGACGGAGAAGCAACATGAGAGATCAGTCAGATATTAAATTCCTTATTCAGAATTGAAAACTAAGGGACATTACAGTTACTACATTACATTTACATTACATTACAGTCATTTAGCAGACGCTTTTATCCAAAGCGACTTACAGTAAGTGTATTCAACATAGGTATTCAAGAGAACTACTAATCACCAGAAGTAAGTACGTCACCTTTTCCAAACAAGCATCTAAGAGCATAAACCAGAGCAAATGTCCAGTACAGAAACAAACAAATGTAATAAGTGCAACAAACTAATATGAATACAATAAGTGAAACAAGCTCATACTAATACAATAAGTGCTAAGTGGAAGTCTCAGGGTAGTACTTCTTGAAGAGGTAAGTTTTGAGCCTGCTCCGAAAGATGGGCAGCGACTACTACTACCCCAACTTACCATTTGAAACCGCCATTAGATTATTTAGAGCTGTATTCCCAAGCTCAACATTAACCTATGTTGCTCTGTTGTTCAGTCAGCCAAGACACAAGGAATGGATAAATGAAGCGAATGCAGAGTTAAGATTTGGTGTGTAGTCTCTGACCTCTTCAGTCCCCCTAAAAAAATACACTAAGATCAGCACTGAGGAGATTGGGGAATGAGAATTATATAAATGAAACCTTTACCTGAATACAAAGTTATTAGGAGAAAAAGCCAAGTTGAGACTTTGTGATTCCATACATTTGGACGAATTTCACGAGATGGATTTGGTCAAAATTGGTGCCGCAGAGGCCAAGATACCCCTTGTGTGAATTATGAAAATAAAAATACATGCCTACACTTCCCATAATGAAAAATAACCATGTCACTTTACCTCGTTTGTGATGTAGTTGTTTGAAATTCTCCAAGACAACAATCTTGAAATACTAAATTATTCAGCTCACTTAGACATGAGTGTTCATGTAAGACAAAAGTCAGAAACTTCACACCACATAAGCTGCACAAAAGCTAGTAAGTGGAGTCACTGGTCCCCGAGAGTGGTAGGGATCAATTAGTCAAACATAGTGATCCAAAGATAAGAAATACATGTCCATGCTCATTTGTATTGGTATTTCACAACAATGTAAATCAACAGAATTAACGTAGAAAAATGCACCACTAAAAAAAAAAGTCCACCATTACAAAAACATTAATTCAGAAGCTGAGACATCACCCACCAGCAGATCTGTGGGAGAGAAATAAAACAGCCAGCCGCCTCAGGAGCCTTACAGCTGCAGACAGCATAGTTTGTGGAAAGAACCACCTCAAGGATTTCCACGATAAGGACTTTGAGAAGCTTTTTTGTGCTCACTGACAGCACTTTACTGTGTATATATCACACTCAGTGATATACAGTACAGTATAAACCCTGTATACTGCACGCAGGCAATATTAAATATGCCATTAATGTACCTTATTGAGTTTTGACTTTTCTGTATTATTGTATTTGCAATTACAGTAGGACAATATGTAATTAGTTGCACAAAGGCCATGAAAGATGGAATAGTGAATGACTGCAAGAAAAAGCACCTATCTGTTGATACAATTTATTGCAACCTGAATACGTAATTGTTTTTCGTGCCTTTTGAAATATAATCTCAAATGTGGAGGAAATGTTACATCCGAAAATCTATAATCAATAAAAATACAGCAAATTGATAACTCTGAATGTCTTCTGTGCTGTTCATGATAGCAGAAATATCTCCTCACTTGTCAAACATGTCCAGATTTATTCATCAACGCAAATAACTCGAACCCGTCATTACACCAGTGAAGTACACATTGAGCTGAACTTTTCCCTCTGCACACACAGCTTAATCTTCTTCAAGGCTGTAGTGTATCCCACCAGTCATCTTAGCCCCCATGCAGGGCATGTGATTGAACTCTCCTGGGCGCATGTGAGGTGCAAGAGGCATACGGCGCCAAGGTCCAAAAGCCACCCTGTGGCCTCCAGACAAGCAGGGCGCAGATAATAAAAACATCAAACAACTCCCCGCGGAGCCAAGATGAATAGAAAGCTCACGACCCCCTGAGGACCCAGGCCTAAAAAAAGGATCCAAACAAACAATAATCTGCTATTCACGTAACCACAAACGGCACATTTGTAGAGGACATACTGTACTCCACACTTTATCTTCTTTATGCTCGCACACAAAATGGAAATTTCCCACCTAGATTTTGAAGATAAAAGATTTCTTTCTTCCTTAGAGGAAGACATGTTTTTGTGGGATTTTCATGCAAATATCTATAAATAAGTATCCTCCTCTGCTGAGTTTTCGGTCCATTGTCTTCAGCATCTCATTTTCAAGAGTGTGCTTGCATTTCCACAAAATCTCCAAAAGTTGAAATGAAAGAAAATCTGGAAATATCTGGATTACTTTCTTTTTTTTTGGTGCTATTTTAATAGTGACCCTAAAATGCAGTTAGTGTATATTACATAAAGCATTTTAACAAATGTAATCCTCTGAATAAAAGCTACTGAATGTCCTCCCACCATATCTGCCCCACTTAATGGTGAGTGTATCGTCAAAGTGCATGCACAGTGCATGTGTGTGAAAATGAACATTATGTGAAGTGCTGTATATGCTTCATGATGAGGACTGCTTTGTGTGGAGTAGGCAGTTTTACAGTCTGATTATTTCAGCATTTAATTTGATGAATCAATTTACAATTATGAAAGAAATTGTAAAAGGAAAGCATCGCTTTAAAATCCCACTGCAACTAGAACAATCTTTAAAATACAAATGCTCTTTGTTAATTGCTCTTCTCTATCTCTGCATGAAACAAACAGACTTGTTAAGGTTGTCAAGATACAATTATTTTAAACTGCATTTATTATTATGTAAGGTGCAAGACGTGTGCTTCCTCTGACTAAATAGTGCTCTGTTTACTTATTTTTACACACACACACACACACACACACACACACACACACACACACACACACACACACACACACACACACACAC
Organism: Leptoclinus maculatus; assembly: GCA_032191485.1. Taxonomy (NCBI): domain Eukaryota; kingdom Metazoa; phylum Chordata; class Actinopteri; order Perciformes; family Stichaeidae; genus Leptoclinus; species Leptoclinus maculatus. The sequence goes on along the minus strand of JAVDOI010000008.1, from coordinate 12,851,191 downwards.
ACACACACACACACACACACACACACACACACACACACACACACACACACACACACACACACACACACACACACACACACACACACACACACACACACACACACACACACACACACACACACACACACAATCTCCGTGCCTTGGTCTCATTTAACCATTCTTATTTTGCAATTTTTATTTTGCATTTGATCAAAGCCTACATCTGGAACACAAAGGCCTCTTTTACATTGGCCATGCAATTATCCCCAGGTGTGTATTGAATAACAACACAATGCACTTGATCTATTGAAATGCAGTGCAGTACATGGTGCACAAGAAATATTAGTAGCATTTTCTACCTACAAAGTTCAAATATATTTTAAGCCAATAACCAAAGCAGCACTTAGAACACTTCTTAAAGATCACTTCAATGAATCAGGCATCTAATTTCACTTCACGGTCACATTAAGCCCATTATGAGAATATTTGGCCATAGGTGAAATATTGAGAAGGGGCCATGCTATTGCATCATATCCTCACAACAGTGCAGTTTGCATTGATAGGCAACTCACATTTTCTATCTTTTGAATTTTACAAAACGTCTTCAGTTGTGTGGTGATATTCTCTCTATAAAACTACAAAGACTGATTTTTACTTATAAGATAATATGCTTTTTTTTCCCCCCTCTTACTTTTTGTGCCATCCTACGCTATTCCAGCTTCAGCAGCGATAGAAGGTCACTTAGAGAGATTGTTATGAAGCAGACTCTAAGCACAAAAACAGCCGTCGCTGATGTTCACAGGGAGAGGACATTATTAAAGCTCAGATCATCACTTTCACCTTGTGGTTGCACCTTTGGGACAACTTCCCGCTGCCCTCTGTGGTTATTGGTCATTCTAGATTGTATCATTTTATTCGACTAAGTGGAAGTCGATCTGGAAAGCTTACTTCGGACCCCTTTTACTACAGAGGAATGGGAAGTTATGTGAGCATAAAAATCCTTCTGTAACACATAAATCAACTCTGCAAGACACCTCGCTTTTTCTTAATTATTCCCATTAGCAGCTGAAGCGTCTGAAGCATGTATCACTGTCCTTGGAATCGACTCAGCGGACCAGAATGTGAGGAGTGGCTTCTAATAGCACGTGCAGGGTGTTATCAGCAGGGAGAGGAGAAAAAGAAAGAAAAAGGGATTATATTCACCCATATCTTTTTTTTTTGTTAAACATGAGCATTAAGAGTTCTCTGTAATTCTTGAAATTAAGAGGTTTGCTATGAATAAAGCATAAACGAGTTCTCAATAACCTTCTTGACATCTTCAAAGCCGTCCTCCACGTCTCAATATGAAGCATTAATACAGACAAATAAGAATCACCTGATGCAACCTCAGATATATATCAGTATTGGTTTTAAGGCAACAAGTGCATGACAACTCTCTCTTTCTCCGATGCATGGTCAATGACCCTTTACTCATGTGGAGCATGGCAATCGATAGGAACGCAGCAGCTTCATTTTGTATAGCACAAACCTGACTGCAAGATTTATCTGGTTAATTAGCTGGAAGAAGAAAAAAAACAATAAAAGATGCAATCATCCCGTCCTCGTCCTCTTTCTCCCATTCACATTCACTCTTCATTACATCAAAGACTTAATAATTGCCTCCAAGAAATTAGGTTGTGAAGAATACAAATACACATTGGATAACGATGAAAAAAGATAGGAAAACGTGACCAGAGTCTATCTCCTTAATAACGGTCCAAAGGCGCACGTTTGGTTGCTTATTTAATAGAATGATTATGATTGAAATCGAGTGTTATTGCATTAGTAATTTCCATGTGCTGATAGCGGTGTGGTCTGTGAATAGAGATGACTGGAGCAGTTGTTGTGGTTGGATAGAAAGGCCAATTAGATGTGTTATCTACTCATATAGTACCTAGTGGTGTGTGTTGTTGGTAAGTATTTAATATATGTGGAATTAAGTTATAAGGATCCTCCATCTTACCTGTAGAATCAATGCAAATAAATCCAAATAAAACAAACTCTTTGAAGGGAGAGAGTGTTTAGAGACCGAATGTATCCGTTGGTTTTGCCTGACGATATTTTCTATAAGTGATACAAATTCTCAGCTGAGGTTAATACGTTAAATTTACAAACTTGTTGAGTCGTCACGTTAGTTTAGTAATCGTTCTTAAGAGAATCTGAGCTTCCTTCCATGAAAGTGTCATCAACAGTGGTTGAATGTTGGAGCTTGAAGCTCGTTCAATCAACCAGCTACGACCAAATTTAGTCTTAAACTTAGATATGACTGATGTCTGATTAACTGGTGTTGGGACAGTCTCTTAGTAAACAGCAGCTTCACAGTCAGTATCCCAGGCTTGTTTTGATCAGCCTGACTGCAGTGGCACACGTCTCTACGTCATGACAGGCCTCTCTGGGGGAGTGCTTGCATCTCTTATAGCACCAAGGTGACTTCTGCTGTGTGCTGCTATGCTGAATGCAACCCTGTGATAAGATAAGAGAGGGGCATAGAGTTACTGCCCTAGAGATACAAGCTAAAGAGGAACAAGCTTAGTAAGCACAGCACTCCGGTCCCATCTAATGCCTGTGTGAGAATTTACTGTGGTGTCAGTTTGACTGTTTCCTCAGGTCTATCTGAGGATCACATCGACAACTGCAGTATAATGTAATGTCTATCAAAAGTGTAGGTTTTGGTTAGAAAATATTTCACATTTTTCGCTTTACACACAGATATGTACAGTGAATGAATTGAATGTACAAAAATATTTCACACTGAGTTCAAGGCTATAGCCGCTTACATCATTGTTAAAGCACTTAGATTGTCTGTGTTGTAGCTTTATGTAATGCTAAGTGCTTTTGGGTTAGACAGACATATGAGGAATAAAGACAGTTTTCAAGACAAGTTTCTTGTCACTGTCAAAATGAAGGACATTAAGGGACTGTGTGAAAATGACAGGGGTGTTATTAATGTTACATTTAGAAACCCAGATCAGTTCTCCCACACAGCACCGGGATCATCTGTTATACTGACAGGTCAGAATGTGTTATTATTTGTGTTTTATTATGTGTTTATAACAATATGATGTCATGACAGAAGTATCTAAGGCAGCTTTAAATGTATTAATACAATATTTCTTCATAAATTATTATCTTGACCAACAAAAATAATCTGCTTTGGAATGCAAATTATGTTAATAACTTTATAACCTGCATCATCGTACAGATAAGTTAGTATCAGAGCTCTTTATTTTCTAATTAATGCACAACACAACTTTGAGGCAAAGATCGTATTCGTCAATATCTTAATGGACCAATAATGTAGCCGCTGATGTGCACATTTGGAAGTGAAAATAAAATTTCGGCACAAGAACTGAGCACATGTAGACACAGAAATATATAATGTATGTTGAGGGAAAAATATAAAACCCTGTCCTGCTTTCTCTCAAAACTGGGACTGATTTACCTTCAGCCAAAATAACAAATGACAATACCCTCCACCTTTCTCTGACCCCTAGTCTCCCAGTGTTGGGGTCAGAAAATCTAAATGAATATCATGTGTGTGCTTTGGTGTCCTCATGAGAAAGTTCATGACCTGCATATGTGTGAACTTGCTCTGACATCAGACTCAGCGGCTGTTGAGTCTATCAAAGTGTCGAAGGCCTGCTGAGGGAGGGAGCTCCCTCGGCACCAGGTCCTAAATCGGAATGACAACAAGGATTGTGGAGGCGCTGAAGATGTTGTGAGAACGTCCTGATTGCGAGGAGACGACTTTAGTGCCAGGGCAGACGATTAAGTGAAGTAACTGATACACTTCACAGAAATGAGGAGTGAACGCGATTTATGTGCGTCACCTCGGGTGACGAAGATCTCAACTTGAAACAACCCATGACCAATCATTGTGACTGTTTTACTATCCATGACCAATCATATGCAGTTGTTTTGCAGTATATATGCAAGTGCCTCAGAGTTAGAGCTCTGAGCAATCCTGACATATTGTATGTATGTGATCAGCCTTGCTCCTTCTTGTGCGCAAAGAATAAATGTCCTGTGATTAATGATTTTCAACCGGTCTTGAGTGAATTTTTCTATCACCCAGTAATCATTTTCATACAGCCCCTAACAACAGTAAAGTGCCCACAAACAAGTACAGAGAGTAGATCTGTCGAATATTCAACTATGTTTTTGATCAAGTACATCAACTGTTAGATGCGTTTTTTTAAGTACCACTCAGTAATTCAGCTCTTATTCACACATTGAATTTGTGAATTTTCTGCAGTGTATGGTGTGTTACAAATGATGTAACAAAGCCTGAAGAGGTGTATCACTGCTTCAAACCACAAACTAGAGAGACAGCAAGGACCCAGTTTAATCTACAAAACAACAAATCAATAGTGAAGGGTTTTGATGTTTCCTCTTCTCTCATCACCTCCCACTGTTTTGACTTTTCTCCCAATAAATGTACAGCAGGAAATTGAAAGGCCAAAAGCAAGAATGTTGCCATGATTGTACAGCAGTGTGCTAATGCTCAGAAAACAGAGTTTTAATTATGAAAGAGCTCAGGGGGGGTTTCCTCTGTAGACCCCCGTGATGTCCCTAAAATCAAAACTGAAGGAACACCGTTCACTCACATCGCTGTCATTGTACTGAAAGACACTAAAGTTTGAATTTGTGGCTGCCGTGGCTGGAAGTCATTTTCAGCCACGCAGCAGGAGGTGATTGGTACAATGGCTGCTTTTGGAGAGAACATGTTAGCCTCTGCCTGACAGCCGGAGTATTGCTCCAAATTGCCAGCAAGTATAACGGTGTCAGAGGGTAAGGTGCAGTGATTGCTCCAAATTGCCAGCAAGTATAACGGTGTCAGAGGGTAAGGTGCAGTGTGGCGGCAGTCAATAAGCCATCTGTCTCTGCGACTGAACCAGAACATCCTTTAAGGATGAAACATTTTGTTCTTGTCGTTTGGGATGGAAATAAATCACACAGTTTCTAACAGTTGAAGTCGAGGGTTGAGTTGATCTGCATGAGTGTAGATTTGTGACTGCACTTACAACCTGTTATTAATTGAATTCATTAAATGAGAAGCAGTCCACCCAGGTGTTTAAGAATAATTTGATCAAGTTTTAAGTGAACTTACTATTCTTTGATGCAACGGTGTGGGTATTGTTTCATTAATTATGAATTAATTTATAAACCCCTGCACTTTAGCTCATGTGTTTCAGCAATGTCATGCTCATGTTCAAAACTTTCTGCACATTCAAGACATATGCATGCTCTAAGAATAATATTTTAGAAACAAGTAATATTACAACAATAAAGTGAAAATATAATTTAGGAGAAAAACATCTGTATATCTCTGTCTTTTGATTTTGAATATTGGGAATGGGGGGTGCTTCTTTTGTAATAATAAGAAAGAGTAAAAGGTTAGCTGTAATAAGCACTGTGACTGAGACTGCCTGTGGCCTGGCAGCACACTGTATGCTTTTAAAACACATTAAAGTAACTCTTAAAGTAATGACTGCATGCGTCTGTTTGCTAGTCTGTCTGTCTGTCAGAAGTGTTTTCCCCGACATCTCGGTAATATTAAGATACCTGGGGAGCGTGATGCATCTCCCTACTGTTTTGTGGCATTTTCACCAACATTACAACGACGAGACACTTTTACACGAACAGTATAACCAATTTGAAATATTTGTTTGTTTTACCTCCAGAGGGGCTCTGCTTCAGCCCTGAAGGATGACGTGTTTACTTTTGCCAGTGTTTTGAGAGATGTTGGAAAGGAAACTGTGTTGAGCTTCATGTGTCACGATTAGGCTTTGCCTTCTGTGTTCTTTGTCTAGCTCCACACCCTCCTCACTCATCTAATCAGTTTATTCAGTACACCTGTCAGTCACTCCCTCAGTCTAAATTCCGTTCACCTGCCTCGGATCATTAATCAAGCACTTCCCTTTCATCAGCACAACTCCCCTCACCTGTTCTCACCACTATTTAAACCCCTGCCTCACACACACTCACTGCCAGATCATTGCTTCATGCGCCATGCTCCATGTGCTGCCTGCCTGCCTGCCTGCCTGCCTGCCTGCCTGCCTGCCTGCCTGCCTGCCTGCCTGCCTGCCTGCCTGCCTGCCTGCCTGCCTGCCTGCCTGCCTGCCTGCCTGCCTGCCTGCCTGCCTGCCTGCCTGCCTGCCTACCTGCCCGTTTTGCTCGTCCTGTTCCCGGTCTGCCTGCCTGTCCTGTTCTATTCCTACTGGACTTACCCCCTCGTCTCTTGTCTGTTGCTTGGACTCCCCGTTGTGTTCTGGTATGTTTCTGTTTGTGTTTAATAAATGCCACCTTCACGATACTCTGCCTGGTCTGCGTTTGAGTCCTCCACCATGCCCCGTGACATCATGCAAAAACATGAGGTCAATTTACAATCTACATATTTTCATGTCAACCTCACAGTGTTTTTACCTGTTTAGACTTAAGCGTTAAATTGGATGGCAATCTACAATTATATTTTAAACATACGTACATTTCCTGTCTTTTCTATAATACCAGTACACCGCACTTGATGCACACATGCAATCCACTAATAATTACAGTGTTAGGACCAACAAATTGTGGCTGAGTTCTGATTCTACAAATGTACTCGCCGTTAACCTTCACACCTCAATTGAAAGATTACATAACGTGTCCTTCAGAAAAATACTTGAAAATGTGATCATGACGAGCCTTTTGAGTGTTAGTGGATTTGATGTAGTTGGTGCTACATGTCAACGAAGCAGTTACCTATGTTGATCTCCTCCCAGTGAACAAACAAACACCATGAAAGCAAACTTTCCAACCCCTTGATGTCGAGATTCTGTTCAGGCAAAGCGGTGGATGAATAATGTCGACCGTCATCGACCTCTTATTTACACAAACAAACCAAACTTTTATAGCAGAAAGTTGAATATTGGAATATTAGTGTTATGTTCGTATGTACTGTGCACCAATAACAATTAAATGAGTTGTTTCACTTTTATCTTTATTAAATAGCTATCGTGCACATTTAGAGGAACTACAAGGAACACAAGAGTCAGCAGCTGACAGGCACATTCACTTTAAACGGCATTACTAACTAATTACTGCAGTGACCCACAGAAACACAACCGCTTGCCTCAAATGCATCTTTCTTTGACGCAACATAAAAGATACAACACGTTTATCAAATCAGGGATCAAAACCCAAGTCTATCTCTGAAATATTCAACATAAAAGGGATTGTAAATGCATAGGGCTTCAAGCCATCGTGCTTTTAGTGTTTTTTTCTAAGTTTCTCGAGTTAATTATTGATCCGAGCAGTGTTTAGAGCCGTGAATAATTAAGATGCCAGTGTTGTGGCTGTCAGAGCAGGAGCGATCGCAGCAACATGTCAAAACAATATTGAGAGAAGTCTTCAATTATGCAGTGCTGTAATCAAGCTCATTTAGGTGTCCTCTGACCAATTCCTGCTGTATCAGTAAAGAGCTGCGAGCGAATGCTTCACAAAACACAACACAGGACATGCAGTAACATAAGTGTCTTACATTAAATTGTGATACCTTTTAAAAATAATAGAATAAAGGTAAGTGATTCACTGACACACACATATCATGCCACAGTCCACAATTTAATGACTGAATAAAATGCCCTATAGTCCCTTTCTCTATGTTATCCAAAGGATTTATTCTAATATAATAATGGTAGTATGATTGTGTTTGATTATTTCCCATACTGTTAAGAAAAAAAGTGTTGATATAATTTGTATTATTTTAATATATTATAAAAAAATATTCTAAAGAGCAAGGCAAAAATACCTCAGAATACATCCATCCTCAGCACTGAAACATCCAGATACAAATGAATGATCTCTTATTGGCATGGTATGTTTTGTCACTTTGTATACTGTAGGGATGTAGGCTTTCTCAACATGTAATTCTGTTCAAAGAAGTGCTTTACAGATTACAAAAGAAACAAATGGTAAAAACAATAAAAGCAAGCAAAAGCACACAGAGTAAAACAATACAAACAATAGAACAAACAACTGAAAGCAAACGGAATAAAATCAATATAACAAACTTAAAAAACACTGACAAACACGAAGGTCTTCAGCTTGGATTTGAAAGTAATCAGGCTTGTCTCAAGTCTTAGCTCTTTTGTTTGTTCCACATTTGAGCAGCATAGAAGCTAAAGGCAGCTTCACCATGTTTAGTTTTGACTCTGGGAGCAGCTAGTAATCCAGAACCAGCTGGCCTGAGAGGTCTGCAAGGTTCGTACAAGGTCAGGTGATCTGATAAGTATCTTGGACCTAAACTGTTAAGTGATTTATGGCAATATCATTTTAAGTTGATTCTGTGAGAAACTAGTAGCCAATGTAGTGATCTGGGAACTAGATTTATATGCTGAGCACTTTAAGCCCCAGTTCCACCGAAAGCCGGATATACTATGTCCCCGGATCACCTCGGATAAAAAGAGGTGAGAACCGGGGTGATCCGCGGTGAACCGGGGTGATCCGGGAAGGAAATCGTCAACACATTTGACAACACATTTGACATGTTTCCCGGTTCTACTACGGTTCTACTACGGTTCCGCCACGGATCACCCCTGTTCAAGCCTGGTTCATCCCGGATGGCCACGGTCTATCCCGGATGACCCCGGATCTGATCCGTAGTGTATCCGGGGACATCCGTAGTATATCCGGCTTTCGGTGGAACTGGGGCTTTAGTCCTTGTTATACTTACCCCGTAGGTTTCTGATTTAACCAGACTGAATCATAGTTTCCCAAGGTTTACAACAGTAGCCTACCGACGCTCGTTACTGTGGTGATCCACGTGTACATGAATGAGAATATCAAAGACAAAGTGAGCGGGATGACTGTCAGACACTTTGTGAGTTCATGTAACTTACTAAAATCTTTTAATTTAAGACACTTTCTTGTTCCACACAAAGAGTTTGCTTCAACTCACGTTTCAAAATAATTAGCTGTGTTCGCACACTTTAAGAAAGCTCAAGATATTACTATCTGATCTAATCTAAGCGCACTGGGAAACAATATGGCACATGCTGCCATGTAATTAATGGATTTCCTTACAGAAGCGTAAGTAGGTTAATAGTCCTGACTGGAGTTTAAGTAACAGCATACCGAAATGAAGGAAGACAGAGTTCTTGACTATTTGAGCTGATTTAAGGAGCTGAAAAAGGCACCAACTGTGTCTGTTTGTGACTGAAACAATGCTGTTTCTGACAACGACTGAAATACAGGACTTCACAGATATGCAAGAAAGGAGTAGGTACTCAACATATACAAGAATATATGAGCGTTGAACTCCCTAAAACTGAAGTATTCAGTATTCAGTGCAGATTTTGGCAAAAAAATGTCTACAGTATACAAACAAGGTTATACATGAATGAATGGTGCTCTTGTTTCATGCCAAATAGTTTTCTACTTGGTGAGAACAATATATAGTGACACACAGATCTATCCCTCAATTCATGTACAACCAGAACATTGAAAACTCTGACACTGATCATATATATGAACTAGTGCTGGGCAAGTTAACGCGTTATTATCGCCTTAACGCATTCATTAATTAACGCCGACAATTTTATAGCGCGTTAACGCATTTTTTTTATTTTGAAAGTCCATTGCTCACTGGCAGCGGTGGAGGAAGTCTTCAGACTACGTTGATGCAGCGTGTGGGAGAAGTATAGATAAACAAAAGCAAGACAAGCTAACAAATGCTACAGAGAAGTGGATACAAACTGCAGCCGGTTAGTATTGTGGAAGATGTCGGTCTGAGGAACGTTCTCAAGGTGCGTTCGCGTCGCGTTTGGTGAGCCTCAAGAATGAGCTGAGAAAGTTAGCGGAAAGATTAACGTGAGACAACATCCGGTTTCTTCAGACGAACATCCGGTTTTCAGAATAAGATGCCAACAAAGTATGAATTATATTCACATTAAGTATGAAACATGCTACCTGCATCTTGTGAGTTAAAGGGAAAATACACCTAAATTGTGCGTAAAGTGTCTTTATTCTTTGATCGCTGGGTAACCGTAATTACCTCGGAGTTACAGCATTATATTGATGAACAGTAGAGCTGCATTCACATGCTCTGACTGTCATGAAGACAGACATTTTTGCTGAAATGTGCTGAAACATTTTATTCATGTTGCACATCAGTGGAACGTTTCACATACAGTCAGCACACTGAGCACAGTGCAAGAAATATGATCGCTACTGTGTAAAGGGAATACTGTTGTTAAAAAGAACCTGATTTGTTTTAATAAGTTTTTGCAAACCAAATGTTATTGCCCTTTTGTTCACATAGCAGTACTTTTAAAATAAAACTGCGCAATACACTACTTTTGAATTAATTATTGAACTTTGCCATAACAATGCGATTAATCGCAAAAAATCCATGCGATTAATCGCGATTAAAAATGTTAATCGTTGCCCAGCACTAATATGAACGTCAGAGGCTCTAAGTCTGACATGCTGCAGCTATCAGCGCTGACAGTCTTTAGGCGGTGTCATCGTAAAATGGAAATCAGAGAGCTCTGAAGGCCATCATCCTGCTTCACTCCTCTAACAAACATCCTCTCTGAACATAATGATTTCAACACATTTGTTGTCTTGGATTTAAAAGAATGCTTGTGTTGTATCTTTTATCACCACTATTCATTTTCATTTTGATTTAACATGAAACTTAATTAAGTGTCTCTAAGTAAAGAATAAATGAGCTTGATGAGTTTGGCAGCATTAAAACAGACTTATGGACGGATGGATGGATGAATAGATTTATCTATCCCTGGAGGGGAATCACGAGCCACACAATACAAAGAAAATAACATTATATCAGCTGTGCACCACCGCTTCATTGGTTGATGCATCATGAGTAATCAGTGCTACCTACACCAAATCCTGTAAACCTACACTAAGTTTTGTAAGTGGTGTGTTAGAGGGCACTTCTTGGCATTTCTTTTCCCCAGCCAACTCCTTCCCCTGTGTTGTGTGTGTGTGTGTGCTGTGTGTTGTGCACAGAAAGTGGCAAAGTCTTATGTCAGATTTATTTTTTAAATGTTTTTTAGCTCACCAAAATGGCATAGTGTTTGTTTCTTGGGATTTTTATTGCAGCGCTATGGATGGACTTCCGTTAGGAGACATAGTTTTACTTCATATTTCCCTAAATGGTTTAATTGACGATTTGCTAAGTCAAACCCCGCATAGTCATCGTCGCTGTAGTCTGACTCACAGGATGTAGTCTGTGGGAATAAGTCTGCCATTGAACACCTATTTCAGCCGGAATTCTCTTCCCCGTCCGCCATCTGCGCTATCATTGCTTGGGCATCGTTGCTGCATCCTATGCCTCGTGCAGCTTAAGAAGATTGTGATTAGTTTAAAGCAATACAAACACCCTAGAGCATTTTCATTTAATAGAAACAGCATTGTTCTAGCATGGCAGTGTAGTTAGTCCTATAGTCTGACACAGTACATGTTGTAGTAAATGGGGATTTTTAAGTAACCCATTGATAGTTGATGCAACTTGGCTTTGAAAGAAATGCTCTGTTAGTTAGGATTGCTAAGCTATCATTGGATAATCACTGTTACGGGGGAGGGGTTTAGCAAACAGTCAGTTGCGTCACTGATACTTTGATTTACAGTAATAGTTTAATTTAGTTCTGGTATTAAATTATTGTTAATATTGTATTATTACACGACTTTGCTGTTTGATTCCTGAAATGTGTCTCACAGTTGAGAACCAGCTGTTCTCTGTATTTGAAAGCCAGATTTTTTTTCTTAGAAGAAGCTAAGTTGGGGGGGGGTGGCAAAGAGTGAGAGTGAGAGAAGATGCACATCCAGTGGGAATACTGCAACCCTCATGGATATAAAGGAAGAAGAATAAACACATGGTTCCCAGCAGTTTTCTGGTGCCAGGCCTGCTGGTAGTTTGCTGCACAGATGTCTGAGCGAGGGGAGGATGAGTGAGGCAAAAAGACCATCAGCCTAACCATCTAACTCGACACACTGACATATGGACTGCCTGTCAATTGCAATTAGTAATTTGATATTTCCCAGCCCCAGGAGCGTGGCACAACATGCTGCCCAGAATCAGTATAATCAAATTACCGGAGCATAAGTAATGACTGGCCATACACCACTGATTCCCCTGACTCAACTTTTAATTCTGCCATGCTGGCTTTGTGGGTAAAAAATAGGATATATTTGAATTGATAACTGCAGACAGTCCTCCAGAAGGGTGTGTTTATTGCTTGCTCGCTGGGGTTGATACACACATTGTTTTGGGTGCAGTAACCATTGCTTCAGGGATGGATTTTGCAGTTGAATAAAGTTTAGCATAAAAGTCCACCTACTGTAATTCTCTGGCCTTCTAATATCCAGGAATAATTACACACCTACAGTATTGTATTCATTTTTATATATTTCTCTTCATACTTTATTACAAGACCCTGCAGAAATAAGAACAAGAAACTTCATTATTACAGCACTTTTCAAAGCAAAGTTACAAGATTCTTTTCAGACCATTACATTGTCAATAATTCAATTTTAAAAAGAACGAGGAGAGAATAAAAAGAAGGGCTGAGGAAGAATAAAACAGACAAAGGGATGGGTATCGTTAGGATTTTATCTATACTTGTCTCTTCGGTTCCCTATCCAGCTTTCTTTTATTATTACTAAATAATTGCTTTTCAAAAAATACATTCTTTAAAAAATGTATAAATTTGGAGAAGGATTCAAATTTATTTATATTTTAAATATAACAAAATGTTATGTTATGTCATGTTTATAAAAACAAAGTGACTACATGAACTCATTAAAATCTCACTGGAAACACTGTCTCAGCCCGCAGATAAGTTTACCAGAATTTTAAGATACGTGGTAAACTGAGCTAAACAGCTTGACAACACACGAACAGATAAGAATAAATAGGAATGCTGGCTCCCTTAACATATTCTGTGTGGACAAGAGTCGGTTTTTATATTGGCAATCTTGAAAAAAAAGTTTGTGTGTGTGTGTGCGCACATGTGCACATGTGTGTGCACGTGTAGATGGATCTGCTCAACTCTGACACAGAGAGCTGAGGAGATGAGTGCTGCAGCGTATTAGTGAGTAACAGCAAAACGTTAAAGAGTACCGATAAAAGAACTCCGATCTTTAGCCAATTTCCCCTGTAGGAATTGCTTCAGTTTTGGACAATTGTGCAATGCCAACGGAGGAATTATTCCCTGAATGGTGGCAGGGCAGTGTGCGGGTGTTGATCACGTTTTGCCTTCTTATCAACCGTAGCCACAATCTTTCCCCACCCGTAGTTTTGCAGCTAGATTTAAATTGATTCTAGCAGTTTAAATCTCTCAGGACAATGCCTCCGGGATATGGGGTCACCATTGTCCTTCAATGACTAAAGGTGTGCTATTCAACGAGTACTACAACTCAAAAACTACCTTCTCCAACCCCTTAAATTAATTACAGAAAACCTCTGCTCACAGGTGGTCCTGCACTCACTGCTCCGCATCGCATTGCTGTAATTTGGACGGTGATCATTACTTAAATGAATTAATGCAGGTATGTTAGAAATCTCTTCGAGGGACATCGCCTATGCTCTCACGTGTTAGCCGTGTTCCCCAAGATTAATCCCAATCAATATTAATTAATGCAAATCAATGCAGTGCAATCTTTTTCACCCTCAGAGGAGTAGACCAAACTAATGAAATTAATGAAGCGCAGTGTTTTGAGACTTTGGCCATAAGCTTCTGGTGTTGTGCGTTATCTGCTTAGTTTTTGGGTACAGTACAGGACTAACAGTACCGTACACAGCTGTGCTTTGGGATGTCTTCTTTGTGTGATTTATAGTCCTGTTTCCCTTTGAGGGTACACTCTCCTGACTAGAGGACAATTATGTATTGTATTAAGCCATATGCTTTTTGATGGAATTTGAATAAAGCTTAACAAATATCCATCACAGCCTGCACATGCAATGCAGTTTTTTCTGCAGTCTCTAATACACATTTGACTGTCAAGGACATTACATGCAAACCTTCCTCAAGGGAAATATCCCTCTTCAAAAAATCTTGCCTGCTTTCATTTCAATTTCATTTTCCTGGTATAAAGTTTATCAATAAGTTGTTCAAGCATGCCCTGCTCTGCAAATGGAGTGATGATTACTTGTGCAGACTTCTAATTGCCTTGTAAATGAGAAGAAAATTACCAATACATCAACTTGAATCCAATGAACTGTTTGTTTGCTCGGAACCACTGACTCTAGACAACCCAAATAATACAAAAACTTCTGGAAAGGTTGACTGCAAGGTTAGAAAACATATTTGACAGAGACAGTGATTGGATCATAACGGTTCAATATCAACTATTGTCTTTTCTTGTCAGTTAAGTTTCTTTTGATAGGAAAAGATAAATGTCAGCATCGGTGGCTCAAAACACATGAAGCTCGTTGACATTTCTAACATACTGTTCACTGTGGAGTGTGAATAGCACCCTGAAAGGTGCCAGACCCTCTTCACAGCTCGTTCCCGTTCATGACACTTGACAGTCGCATCTGTTGCCATGTGGTTCACTATCCTAAACATTTACTCCTTTCTGTGAGCAAATTCTTCTCTCATCTTACCATAAGGGACAGTGTACATGTTTATTATGAATGTAAAGAATCTATTCCTGTTCCTGCTGTTATCAGTGCAAGAACAGGTGACAGACAGATAAATAGCATTACGGTGCAAGACACCAGATTGGGAGCATTTTGATTGCCTCTTAACGGCTCTTAACAGCTAACGGTGCTAATATTGTAAACAATGGTGAAACGGTGAAAGTGTAAACAGTGTTTATCTGAAGGGGGAACCGGAAGGTGGGTGCCTCGACGACGTTCTTGGTCGGGGGACTGTGTTATCAGCTGTGAGCAAACCAGTGGGGCACGCTGACATGCACTAACATGTACTGAAAGTATTCACAGATGGCCCAGCTATGTCAACAAAGCAAGGAGAAGCTCTGCATCAGGCCCAATGTGTTTTAGGGGAGAAACACTGACTGTAAACGTTTGTTTACATGAAAAATCTAGTGAACTTTACATTTTAAAATGTTACAATACAGAGACAAATAAGATTTTTTTTAACAATCCTTTACTTCATGCTTCTCATGGGCCTAGAAATATCTATATCAATGAGGCATGGAACCATTGATCATCATTTCTTTCCACAGCTGCGGATGAGTGAATGAGCAATAATCTCTGTACCGACAGCAAAGGTAAGTAGGACTCACGTTTTCATCTTAACAACTATGAAGACAACATTGCTTCCCAGATTCCTGGCAAATTCAAATCCATGCGACAGTTTGCTGCATTTCAATGCCTCCCACTCAAAATAAACAATGAGAATGAATAGGAATGCGAGCTCCCTTAACATATTCTGTATGGACTGGAGTCGGTTATAATATTGGCAATCCAGTTGTGGGGTTGTCCTAAGTTTTACAAGAATCATTCCTTTTTTTTATATCATTGGAATTTGTAGTCCTGCAAGTAAAACGTACATACAGAACACTGCGAATAATGGCAGTAAACACCAATGTGTGCTCCAGTGTGACTGCAATACATTATTCTGATGTGATTCATCCGTCTCAGTCAGACTGAACCCGGATTTCCTGTCTCCTAAGCACCTGGGAAGGGGGTCTCTTTTTAATGGAGGCAGCATTTGTCATCGACTGATGTGATTGATTAAACTGACGAGCTCTCATCAAACGGTGTTCCTCGCCCATATGGGCTTCAACCCGGGTGTGGTTTCTTCCTGTTCTGCTTCTGAGAGGTTAAGTGCTGCAGCTGCACCATCTGCTGCGCCATGTCAGGTCCTCTGCCCAAGTGCAGGAGTTGAATCACGGAGACAGGGCCATGTTGTTCTCTAGACATACCTGATGATAGTGTGCAAGCTTTGGTTTGGTTTTTCACAGCAAAAGGAAATAGATATATGCAGGATGCTCTTCTGTTTGCTGCCGGTTTCATTTGACCACTACCACTGTTTGAACAACAGGGCTGCTGTTTTACATGGATGTTTTGGCCCAGGGGGGGGGACATGAGAGTGGAGGACTCCATGCTGCGATAGTAAAACACATTTGGGAAATTTTGTCAGACAAGGAGACAACAAAAAGGGTCTCGATTCCTGTAATAGTTTGTACCAGCCACTTCAAACAGCAAATAACTGTTCAGGCGGAGGCTTGAAGTGGTTGCAGTCCAGGCAAGCCTCTGTGACGAGCATTATCATATTATCTGCTGTCAGGAAAACAGAATTTCAGAGAGATGTTTTCTCTTTCGTCCTTGTGTATTTCATGAATTGAATGTCAGTATTAATTTTCTTTTGGCTTTGATATGGCCCTAGGAGCAATTACGGAGCCTTTTCAGAAAAAGAAAATCTGAGGAGAAACACATACCTAATTTCAAACGGAGCTACATCAACAATGCGATAATCTGCCCCCGGGGAGAAAATGGGCCGTATAGTACAATGTATGTAATGCTATAGGAAGTGCAGTGTATTTGCAATCCGCAGCCTTGACTGTGCTCAATATAAGGTATGGTAATTGTAGCTTTTGATTTATCTCTGATGGCAGAAGCTGCACAACTTGCATTGTGTGAGACAAGCTTCTATAGATAGTACAGGATAATGGATGACCCTGGAAAGGCTCAGATGAGATCAGTGGAATAGGAAGTCAGTGGGATGGAGCGAAAAGCGAATCCTTATTTTCCCTCAGCATGGAAAATGGATGGTAAATGGACTGCTTTTATATTTACACTGCTGTTCAAAAGTTTGGAATCACCTGTTTTATTTATGTTTTTCTTCTTTACTTCAATAATGGCTATTTAAAAAACAGTATGATTCAGACACCAAATGTATTATTTGAAATAGATTTGGCCCCCGAAGAAGAAGGAATTAAATGCTTAACGATTTCTTTTGGTTGATGTCGCCCCCTTTTGATTTTGAATTTGTTTTCCAGTCGTGAAAAAGCGCAAGTGACCCTCGATCAATATTAAGCACCACAATGGTACATGCAATTGGACTCTAGCTATTTTGGGAGGCAGTTTCTCTTAGTGCCCTTTGTAGTCTACTCAGTAGTTAGATTGAGGTTTAAACTGTGAATTGTCGGACCATAGTATGTTCAGCTAATATTCCAATAGTACTAACCCGACACTAACCTACAAGTTCTATTGTGAAGTCTACTGTGAAGAATAGCTTTGCTAAAGCAACGCGCCTCTTAACTACAGCATATGCATTATGCGCAATTGACACTGAAACAGTAACTTGTTCCTATTTAAATCTAACCATTTTTTTATGCTAAGCTTCCAGTTTATATATTCAACTGTTGCTCAGCTGGGCTCTTCGTCTCTTCGTGCCTTTTCAGATGTCAGTCTGGTTGAACCATTGTTTACCGTTTTTTTTTTCTCAGTGTACAAAACAAACCCTTCGATACCATCTATTTTTTAAGATGACTTTCTACAACCTAAAAATATAGAGTAGTCAGCCGCCATCTGACCAAACACAAGCTTTTTTGACAGGTGATTGCAAACTTTCTAACTGCAGTGTATTAACTGCTCTTTTATTTTCGATCATCTTAGTTGACAATGCAAACTTGGGAGTTCAGCGTCTTGCGCAAGGACACTTTGACATGTGGAGCGAGGGATTTAATGCTCAACCCTGTGATTAGTGGCCGACCCGCTCTACTTCCTGGGCCACAGCAACCCAATGTGCTGTACATGCCTGCCGGAGGAAGCAGATGATTGATTCATCAAGCCTGCAAAATCAATAGTAACCTGCTCAGGTTGCCACTCATCGCATCAAAGCAATAAAAGCAGTAAACATCAACTGACTCAGATGTAAACAACGTAAATGTGAGGAAGATGGAATGGAAGGAACGGGGTAATACATAGGGTAACATACATAGGATAAAAGTATTACAAAATGAATTAAAAAAAATTTAAAATATTTCCATGCCAATGTTTAGGCTCCAAGGGAATCACACGCCTCAAACAATATCTTTGCTGCTGATTATCCAGGGATCCACCACGATGTATTTATATGTTCTCGGCTGATCAATTGCAGGTGCTA
Organism: Leptoclinus maculatus; assembly: GCA_032191485.1. Taxonomy (NCBI): domain Eukaryota; kingdom Metazoa; phylum Chordata; class Actinopteri; order Perciformes; family Stichaeidae; genus Leptoclinus; species Leptoclinus maculatus. The sequence goes on along the minus strand of JAVDOI010000008.1, from coordinate 12,833,087 downwards.
GGACAAAAACACTGCGCAATACATCACTCTGCACAAACTGATTAACTTCCCTGCTTTGAACAACACACTCACAAGTAGTGTGAGAAAGAAGAAAGAAGGAAAAGAAGACCTCCTAATGAGGAGTTTCTTGTCATGATTTTAATTCATTGCGAGTGAAAGAATACTGAAGATCAAGATGAAATCTTTTCATGTATTTTAACAACTGTCCATACTGGTTATTACCGTTGTTTCTTGCTGAAAACAGACAGGCCTTGTAGAAAAAGAAAACAGTTATCCTAGATAAAGGGAGATGATGAGGCAAAGTTAATCACCGTCCATTGATTTTACTGACACAATCCAGCGCAATTAAGCCGGCTTTCCATCCGGATAGAAAAGCAAATCAACACAAAAGAACTGTCATACAATAAAAGTTGTCTAGTTTGCAGCAAATCTAAATATATTTGTGTCTATAATGTGTATGTATTACTAAACAATGACTAAATTACATTTCTCCTAAGGAGCCACAAAGCAAAACGGCACAGTGTTTTCCAGTTATTGCTGCGCTGTAAACTGTTTCCCTTTGAAAACAAAGTGCTTTTGTATCTTCACAGCTTGGTCGACTGGGCAGATCCTCTCCTGGAGTAGAGGCAAAAGGGCAACATGTGAAGATGAATCACTGCTGCTCAAAGTGGGCCAGCGCCGAGGTCAAAGAAACACCAGCTGCTAGACAAAGTTGTCAGTTCCAAACCAGTAGAGCTGTAGCTTACATCCCAGTTATTGGGACACATACAGTACTCATGCAGGGGATCCTGCTCTTTGCCTTTATCTTAAATTTAAAAAAAAGTGTACTGTTGCCATGGAAACAGTGATAAGATGAGAGAGATACTTTTTCGAAGGTGTTTTTAATTATTTTTTCATTCATTTTACAGAGAGTGTAACACAACAATGTGAAGGGATATGAATTCTGTGTGATAATATCACTTTTGTATCCTTTTTATTTTCTAATTAGTGCAAGAGGCTTTTACTTTTTTGTCTTCACTTAGCAGCTGGGGGAGACTGATCAAATGAGAAAATATATTTTAAACACTTGAAGTCTTACTGTGGCATTTTCAAATATTCCACCAAATTACCCCAAGATGATGGTTAATGGCAGATGATCCTTTGAAGTGGAACAAACGATAAGCCACTGATCCATGTCAAAGCCCCATACACAAAACCACAAGGAATGCTTTTTTTGTTTAGATATTGCTACTAGCTCTCAAACAACATCTCCCTTATATTTCATTTGTTGTAGGATGATAGTCTACAAACCATTAAACAGTTGGACTGACTAGATTTATGTGATTTATTGTGCTTTAGTAATTCTAATCTAAGTAAAACAGGGCTGGTTAATCTCAGTGAACTCCACTGTGAACTCATCTTTTCACATTTTCTTAGCCTTGCTGGTTGCTTGCGATCACCCTATTCTTCTTTAATTCCAATAAATGTTTTTTGCAGTAATGAGGCAAATTCAGAGCTCCCCTGTTTCCTTTCATTTGCTGAGAGATCACAAAGCCAATTCATTACACGGGGGTTTCTAGCGCCCTCCCAGCTGGCTATGGCTAAATGGTGTTTTTGCTCTGCTGAACACTAATCCTTCTGTCAGATAAGGCCCATTATATCAGGGGTGTAGCCAGCCCGGTTCAGCTAGAACAGACATTGAACCCATCTGAAGAAGACAGCACGGTTCTGCAGGGGACAGCAGTTCAATGCCACAGCTGCATTTGTGCGTTTAAAATAATGCTGTGTGTCTTTCTGGCAGCACAGCGGGACGCTCCTCGCTCTCAATATTCAAAGCAGAGATGGATTCATTAAGGAACCTCGCTGGCAGAACAAAAAGTGCTCAAAAAGTAGCTTTAAAGCTGCTGTTGCTCCACACCTGTCTGATATAATATGCGAGGCAAAATCAGATTCAATCACTGTTTATTATTTAACTTGGAGCAGTGAAGTTGCTCATATTTCAACGACAGACAGACAGGAATCAGGCGATAAAGAGAGATAATATATAATGCATCTGACAGCACGAGGAACATTATGTGAGCTGTTATCCTCTACAGCTGTACATTAGATTTTATTGCAAAATGAAGGTTGCTCTCGTGAAACTCATTTGGAAGTCAGCAGATCTATCATCGGCTCTCCCAGACCCAGACAGCTGCATGGAAATGAGGAGCCAAACAAATGCACTTTATTTGTACGAGAGCATACAGGCATTGTTATTTTTCTCTCTCTCTAAAAATGAGGAGTCGGGGCTGGACATCCGCAGCCTGAGGGGATGGGAAATTTCACTTAGAACTGGCTCATATATTGGGAGCCCACAATCATTGGTATTCTTTGAAGTGTACTTCAACAACATACATCAGCTATTTTGCCATTATGGTCGGCAATAGAGCATGTGCGATGCCATTAGAATAAAACCTCCCAATCCGTAAATTCTCAGAAAGAAAACAACAACTTTATCTTTTTTTATTGCATTGTACTCAATGGAAAAGCAACTAACTTCTCATTATTCATGTTAGTGTTTTTTAAATGTGCTCAAGAAGATTGTACACTCATCTGTTAGAGGCTGTTTGCCAATTATTCCCCTGCAACAGCAACAGTACACTCAATGGCACAAATGCTCACAGGTTGACCACCGGGGGCGCTGTGGGATCACAAACACCAGCAGTGAATTTGGTATCCCTTCCTCTTGCTGCTGTAGTGTCTCCTGTGCAGCGGCAGAGTCCTTATTAATGTCACTGTGGGTCTATTTTGTTGATCTTTCAAAGAGGTAACATCTGTCATACAAAGCGAGGAGGAATCTTGGGAGAGTAATGTCAAGGGAATAGACTGGGAGACTGTAGACTCTAAGAGTGACTCCACCGCCTGCTCCCTCTCAACATCACACATACCCATGCAGCTTCTACGCCCCTCCTTTAAACCAGCACTTCTATTTTGGTATGTGCTGTGTACTGTCTGATGTGCATGTCATTATGGGAGGCAACGGTTCACACTAATGAGGTTTTGGGAAGTTTAATGTAAATATACATTAATTGATCTGTTTCTTTGCACAGGAAGCGAAGTGTGCCCCATAGAGTTGTGTGATAGGCTTTTATTTGTATTATCTTATGGGGGGTTGTCTTTGATCCCTTCTTTAATATCTGTTTTTGTGATTCAATTCTGAAGCTTTTAGTACCTAGTTACCGATATTTTAGATTTGGTCAGACTGTCCACTTTGATAAACGTTGGTAGGCCCTAAAACACCAGGGACAGAGACAGAAATCACTGGTGAAGTCTGGTATATTGTATTCTATTGGAATATTGACTAAACCAAAAAACTACTGTTTATACTCAGTTTTATCCCTTATCTCAGTGGGGAGCATGCCATTCCTTTGCCCTATTTTCCCCTTAGCACTACGTTCCCAGTCATCAGTAGCACCTGCATGCCTGCCATTCCGAAAGTTCAACAAACAGAAGTACATGCTATTTATTATGGAGAAGGCATGACTCGCCCTACTCTTACTCTGATTGGCTTACCCTGATATTCTTACCCTTACCAATCTCAGTCCTCATGCCTAAACCTAACCAACTATCGAATGTAATGAGTACTAGCCAGACTGTGTAGTCAGATATTCTTAGCACGATATCTCAAAAAATTATGGACAGATTTAAACATTAGCCAAGGATGATGCTAAGGGAATATAAGGCTGAGGGAGGGCTGACCCCTTGGAAAACTAATTATTTATTTATTTTGACAGTTAGAGACCGGTACAACTGTAAATGCTGAACAGGGTATATCGTTTAGTTATTATAATGGGGAAGATGTACCCCTCTAAACTTCTGTAGCTAGCTAGGTAATCAAGCTAAAGTTAGCTCGATGAGAAAACGTCATCTTGAGCTGACTTTTTAATGTTTACAGGTAAAAATAACTTATTTATTTTTACTGTAACTCCTCAACATAATATAGTAGACAAACACACTGTTCAATCCATTCCTTATACTTTACTCTTGTTTTTTTTTGTTATTGGATCGGGTAGAAAATAAGAAACCACGTTCAAAACTCTTTATATAGACAACAGAATATTGCTCATAATACAGCCCCATGAACACTGCTTTAGCATGTGCAGAATTCCAATACCGTGGACTCTTTTGGTGCCTGTCTAGCTTGTGACTCCCACAATGAAAAAAAAAATGTTGTTTTGTTTTCTGTTAGCAATGGTCCCAGTACTTCAATGTGTTTGACCTTCATGAGAAGATTTACATTAAGAGTCATTACAGCTACCAACATAACTGTATGTATAAGTTGCATATTTTAATAAACGTCAAACAGATGAATATACAATCAAAGGTATTTTCATCCAAGTGGCCTCTGGTGCCTTCACATAACACAGCAACCTTCTCCTTAATAAAGAATAGGATGTAAATTTAAGATAATCCATTAAAGTCATCGCTCCTCTTTAAGGATTGAAGGGAAAGGACTCAATCTTCTCTGCTGAATAATAGAAAAGGTGATTTTCTATAACCTAAAAATGTCTGAAGAAAACATATACTTAATAAATTAATCTTGCTCGGCTAAATTATATACCAACCTGAACAATATCAACTACACGACAGTTACTTGAAGTCCAAACGTTCAGCCTGTAGGTATTCACAGGATAATCTTCATTGATCACTGTTTATGAATGATGTTCTCTTATATTCATAAGCAAATTATTGAGAGCCGAAACACACATGTTCAACATCAGATTCATTTTCATCGTACAGTGTCAACCAATTACTAAAATTACTAAAATTGCAATGACTGCTTTCTAATAAAGAATGTTTTCTGTCAATCAACTTCATATAAAGTGTCAGTTTTCAAGGGTTTTATTAGGTTTACTGTAATCTGTTAATTAAGTGAAATATAAAAAACATGAAATGATTCGTGGAGAATTAGAATCAGTTTCATGTCTGCTTGAAGCTAAAGCCTTTTACAGCATGTCCTTGTAGTTTTCGAGGTTTGATATTTCAAAATTTTGGAATCTGATACAGCTGTTTTCAATTAAAATCAGGGCTTTCACAGAGAGACAAATCCATGAGAGAGGCTGAATATTTACGAAAATAGAGAGCCTGCGCATTATGTTTACGGATTTTGTTACAAATAAACAAAGCAGTAATTGAAGACGGTTTGACAGGTACTTCCAACTAAATATTTTGTGATGACTAAATTAATTCGTGATGATCAATCAGTTTTGCACAGGACGAGTAAAGTCACAGATACACAGCATGAAGTGTGACATCATGATAACAAGTGATAACTAACATCATTAACATAATTAAGATGTCTGGACGGCCTTTTGTTGTTACAGTACATCGTAATGAAATAATTAAACGTTACACAAAACAATAGTGTGATATATTAAGAAAGAAGATCATGAATTTGTAATTCATGATGTTTGTGATTTGTGATCTTTATTGTTTCATGAGGGGTTCTGCCTCGAAATCAACTTAACAACAGCTCAGATACAATAAATGTATTAATAATTTGCTGGCATGGGTCCCTCTCCAGCTCTGAAATCCAGGGTATATATCACTGTTTCTGTTTTTATGTAAAAAGGTATGCAGACATACAGTAATACTCCCCTCTTAAAGATGAGAAAGACCCCATATTGAATGGGCCTGATACAATTATGTGTGCAGTTCAATATACACACTGTATACGCCTCACAGACTCTCTGAATGTTTTCTCCCTCAAATACACTCAAATGTTGCCGTTGAGTATTAGACAATCATATTTGAAATTGAGTTGGTTATAAAGGATTATTCTAACTTTAGAGAAACCACGCTCTGTAATATTTTGGGGAACCTGTCACTGAGTATAATCTCTTATCTGGGATTGTGAAATTATTCAGGGAAAAAGGGATTATGAAATTTAATCTTAACAGAGGTTTCCTACCTTACTTCATCAATAAAAAATGATTTGAGTGAGGATTTTGCCACCTCTGAATGAGACGGGTATGAATGTAAATCTTCAACATGCATTCAAAAACACAAGAGAGGGGAATCACTTCCCTTTCTCTGTGATTATTTCCTGTTTCCTTTCATCAGCTATGTGCTCAGTTTAATCAGTCGAAGTGAAGATAAATCCATTTATGGGAAAGCCACACACAACCATTAATTAGTTTTTTTTAAGATTCGTATTCAACATATTCATAACACAGCTTCTAATATGTTGCTTAATATCTAATAGCAGTAATTATGAGGATTTTAACTAGGAATCAAATTATGTGCTCGTGAACTTCATGTGAAAGTGTTATGGAGTTAAATAGTTAAAAGACAGTACAAAGCGGAAGCCTTTCAAAAACAAAATATGAAAAGTTATGTTCCCGAGGATGATTTACGTGTTTTTAATCCTTTAACAGCACATATAACAACTCACTTAAGATAAGAGTTGACTTTCACCTTTATAAATCCTATACATCAGAGGTCCCCAACCTTTTTTGCGCCACGGACCGGTTTGATGGAAGACAATATTTTCACGGACCGGCCTTCAAGGTGTGGCGGATAAACACGAGGAAATAAAATGATACGATCGGCATGAAAACAAATATAAAATGCATACAAAATACAACTCACAATAACACTGAATCAGTGGGAGCCCTGAACTTGTTTCTCTGCAACGACACGGTCCCATCTGGGGGTAATGGGAGACAATGACACCCGACGTCTGTTCCTTATGTCCACTCTACTTCGTAATTTTGTTTTGATTGCTGTCACTGCAGAAAATCCTGCTTCACAAAGAGGATGTTGGAAATGGAAGCAGGGTTTTCAGTGCTTTTGTGGCGATCTCAGGATATTCAGCCTTGATTTTAATCCAAAACAGCAGCAGAGTTGTTGTCTCAAACATACTTTTAAGGCCACCGTCATGTACAACCTCCAGCAGCTGATCTTCCTCTGTCGCCACATATTATGCAGAGCGGGCTTGGCGCGTAAGAATTACTCCTGATATTTAATTAGTCTCCTGATATTGTCTGTTAAATGAAGCTTTCTTTTTCTTGTAGGTTGTAGGCTCTTCTTCTGTCTCCTTAGTGGGCCTTTCCCCCTTTGCAAAGAAGCTCTCCAAAAGTTATTTACTCATTTTCGCTAACTTGCGGGCTTAATTTTTGAGGTAACGTATCACGTGACCGAGACAAGCGATGAAATTGGTAGAGAATCCGGTAATTTTTCAAAGTAAAACTTCTTTCAGACTCTGATAATCAATAAAACGGAAATAATATAATATTTATTCTTTCTGTGCGGCCCGGTACCAAATGACCCACGGCCCGGTACCGGCCCAGTGGTTGGGGACCGCTGCTATATATAAATAATGATAATTATTACTGCACATGTTGTTAGACCGCAATTCCAGAGGTCAAAATCAATGTCGTCCTTAATTATTTCATCACTGGTTCATATTATTTTTCAGTAGAGAGAAAAAAATCCATTTAACAATCAATCCACCATCCCAGTACATCATGAATCATGTATGTATCATGAGTTGTTGATGCTGAAAGTCAAAATCATGTTGGTCAAATCAGAGCTGCCTGGCTGGCTATCCATATCTACAGCGGACACCCACAGGTTTTGTTCCACCTCCCTTGGGGAACAGTGAGATTTTTCCACAACCGTGTACACCATCCCCCTTGAGGAGCAACGCAGTGGCTCTTTATGATGTTATAAGATAACCTTCGTGTATCTGGGTACGCGAGAGGACTACACTTCAGACTGTCCGTGGTTGTATCTCCCGATCATAGCTTCCAGTATCAGATAAATAGGCTGCTTAAACTCCCAGCAGAGATGGATTTTTTTTTTGCTAAAGTCACCTATATGGTCTGGACTTATCTCAGCTGGACCTGAGAATTTCTGGCCTTAATCTAAAACCAGAATCAGCACAGCCACATAATATCGCAGAATCTGAGGAAATTCCGCAGGTGAAAATCCAGCTCCTGAGAGAAGGGGGATGAATATGATTCAGCAGCATAAGACTACAGGATACGCATATTGAAGTGTTCCAAGAATGATAGATGTTGACAGAAGGAAGATAGAAGAGGTTTAATTTCACTGAGATGAGAAAGGGGCTAGGTTTGTTGACCAAGCTCCTTTTGAAGTACAGACATCCTCCGATCTCTATCCAGGATTTTCTCTCTAATCCTGTCTTTCAATTTAGTGCCTCAATCCCGTGTTCGCTGAGGTAAACAACCTGGCCAGCCACAATTTCCTCTCTGTAGCTTGTTACACCCACCCCTGTCATGTTCTGACACAGATGGATGCATGACTAACTGAATAAGGTCTGCATAGAAATGTCCTCAAACTTAGTCAAAGCTGGAAACATTACAGAAGTAAATATCCAATTTACAGCCTTGTTTTGAAATATTAATCACACGTCTAAAATGCCCCATAATACAAACGTAATATGCTTAAACCTTTTACAAGGCAGACATTTTAAACTTTTCATACGAACAGGTGTAACTAGATTTAATTAAGACTCAATTCCATTTAGATGTGCCAGTGAGCCAGGATGCACAATCTATTACCAGGGCAGCTCAAAGATATATATTGGTAAGTTGTTTAATGTACAACAGCAAAATGAACATACAGATCATATCTTTAAATTGTTTAATTTGTTTAATTCGTTTTTTTCAACAATTCCAACAACAATTCCAACGATTAAAATACAACTTCCGCTCATACAGTGGCAACTAAAGTATGATTCAACTACAAAGTGGCTTCGTTGCCTGGACCTAACTTCCTGGCAAGACAGAAGTTTATTTTGAAAGAGACTATGCATGTAACAAGTGGAAACTGACACGGCGTCTTTGCCTAGAGGGGTACCTAGAGAGCCATAGTTTGAAGTTTGGGCCACTGACCAAGCGTCGGTATTTGTCAAGATGGGAGTGAGAATGTGTTTGGGAAACACTGGCTGTGTCCAGAGATTGCAAAATCTGCAAACCAGCACCTCTCAAAGCTCACTGATTAACATTTTGTAACAAAGGTATTACTTATAGTCATTTCTCCTTTCCTCTAAATTACCCCGTAGGTACGTGGTAAATTAGCTAGTATTTATATTTACTGATTCTTACAATTATTTTACACTGTAAGGAGGACTTACACGGTAAATGTTGGATAATACACTATAAGTCGCTGGCTGTATTATAAAGTGTTACCCAGTTTAATTTGTAAACTGTGTGGGCTGATGAACACTGTGATTTCTGTCAGTAGGAGAAGAACCTGAGGACAGCAGTATCAAAATACTATGGCTTGTTAAATACATCGACTTTCACAGTTTGCTTTCAGATACAGTGAATCAGAAGTGTTGTGAAGTCACGTTGGATTTCAGTAATCACTCCATCGACTGCAGGTTGTTTTCTGAATAGACCTCGGATGTACATGCTGGAGCTCACAGTGGGGCTGGACTTAATAAAGGGTGGAAGCACAATGGTGGGAGACAGACTGCTTCTGTGACACCTTTGAAATGGAAAAAAACAAGGGTTTTAAATTACTCGCATATATGCAGCTTGTACAACGATCATCTTGCATTTGATTTTTTATGCCATTTCCCATGACGCAAATGAAGGCTTTGCTCGTTTCAGCCTGGCATTCAGTCGAAAGTAAATTGCAGGTAATGGTGGTTTTCAGCTGAATCCTGTGAGCCGTCTACAATAGAAAATTATATTAAATGCATCAGGATTTAGCACTTATATATATATATACCATTCCATCTCTTGATTTTTTCGTTCTCTCGCTGTCAGGTTTTTCCGGAGTTATTTTAGCAAAGTTTGCAATGCAAGTGTTGCTATATTATTTTCTCCATTGAATATAAGCCCACAGTCCAAGTAAGTAACCATTATTAAAACACTTACTGTCTAAAATAATGGTGAAGTTAAAATGTTCCAAACTTTTGTACTGTATTGGTAAATTCCTAATGCTGACCGGAGAGACACAGAGACAGTTTCATTGACTAGTTTCTTGCGTGTTTAAACTGATAATGACGACTTTGCCTTCAGCTCAGATATTTAGATTTTTGGAGTTTGTTATGCCACCGCAAAGCCAATAAAAGTAAGCTGCAGAAACATCAAAACAAGAGAAACAGGAATGAGTTTTGGTGTAGTCAATGATTAACAGTGAATGAGAAAAAGAAAATTGATGATAGGCCACGGACAGATTGCTGAAATGGGCAGGAACATATTAAGACAAAGTGGAAGCTACAAGAAATGAGACAGGTTTTATTAAATGAATTTGGACAGGAATAGTGTGCGGAGGTTTCTGCGACAGCTGATGAGCCTGCTGCTATAGATAGCTGCTTTGGTAGGGAACTGGTCTGCAGTAAAACAGCAGTCCTCTCTCTCTCTCTCTCTCTCTCTCTCTCTTTCTCTCTTTCTCCTCCATAGACAGGCCTTAAAACTGGCTTCAAACTGCTGTCAGCTCACTCTCACACATCAGAAGAACATTCTCAGAGGTCAGGCTGCATCACCTGTCAGACACCAACAGGGACCACCACCATGACAGAAGGGGTGAGAAGAGAAGGTAAGCTGCTGAGGAATTTAGAAAACTAAATACCATATGACAAAGTCTACAGCATTCAATCCATGTTTGAGCAGAGATCTTTCTTTCTTTTTTCATTATCTGTAGATGTTTGAAGAAAAATGGAATAATGATCTGAGTGACAATAATAACATTATGCACATTGCAAGATATCTAACTGATCCAATGACGTGCCACCTGTATGCATTTAGTCCTCAGAAAAAAACACCATAATTAACGTATCAGTCAAATTGTGATGGTTTCTTTGATCTCTATATGTGCTGTTATTTGATAAAGGGCATCAAGCCAACATGTATGATGTGTTTTTTTTATTTTTTTATTTGGATCTAATCTTACAGTAGGACTCAATCATCCTCCACATGCTGAAAATATCATAAAAGGGAACAGCCACCTCCAACTGTGACAAAGAAGGTAAAGGTTAAAGTGTTATCCATCCATCCAGTGTGCCAGTATGTTAGAGTATCTTGTTTATTCCCCGCTGGTATTCACAGACAATTCAAAGCCTCTGGTATATCAGATAATTTGCCCTTTTTTCTTCTCCTGCCATTTGGCCCCATCATTCTTGGCTGTCTTATCTCTGACGGGAAGGACCAGCGCCCTCTCCCTCCATCTTACACCTTCCATCTTCCAGCTCTGACCTCCAGGCATATCTGCCATCTCCTCAAAGGCATAAAGTATGTGCATAATTTCATAGTTTTCTCAACAGAAAATAGATAACAAGATGGTGTTACTTATATCGACTTGTGAAATAGATTGTTGACTTTAAATTATTGTCTAGAGTTTGATCAAGTTTATGGAAATAAGTGTATCAATCAATAAAGTCTCATTGTGGAAATGTGTTGGTGGACAAACAATGGCTACATTTGCAGTGGTATTACAAAACAACAACACAACATTTTATTTATAAAAAAAAGAAGCCCTATCCTTTGATTGCTGAAAAAGGTGCTAATTGTCAGTCATTTTAGACTGAGTAAGAACTTTACTAAGAGTTTTCTAAATAAGAACCAACAGAACTCCAAAATGTCAAATGAATACAGAAACTTTACCAACAGTGTAACATTGAAGTAGAACTTAACCTTCAGGGTTGAAATGAATCACTGTGATACCGTGTAACAATGATATCAACTTTGCATGTCTAGTAAAAAAGTGAAAGAATTCCCTCTTTTCAACAGTATTCTTTTGTCTGTGTGACAAAGATATTTTTCACACAAAAAGAGAGCAGATTATTCAGTGCTGCATATACAAATGGTCAGCAAATACAATGGTGAACGGAATTTGGGTATTTTCTGATTCCTAACACAGGAATGGCCAGGATCTCTGTTTAATCACACTTTCCGTTGACCACCTTCTGCATAAAACAGTAGTTCTTGTCATTAAAAAAATACTCTTGGGCTCATGAAAGCACCGTGCCAATTTCATAGTTAACATTTTTGGAAACATTAGCTGCTCATGTACTGTTGTGTTTCCTGCTGCTTTTGTATGTGTCTTGATTCATCCCCTACAAATATTTAACTCTCCAGTAATTGCAAATACTTAAGTGTGCACCTTTACATTATCATGCAAAGCCTTGAACAAATAAATCACCTTTGTTTGCTAATGAATGCATTAGAATGCTGCATTTAAGCCAGAAACACCCTGGGCCTTGTTTGTATTAGAAAGGATGATTAGTACCTCGTCTGATTTTCTACTGTAATAGAGAGGGAGCCGCACCAGCAGTGCTCTGCTTTCAATATAATTAAGGAATAATGGTACAAACAGTAATGTCTTACAAGCCAATAATGGAGGCCTTCAGTCAATAAGAATTGATCTAGGAGTCACCTCATTAATGACTGAGGCTAAACCTTATGGTAATTTTGTCTTAGAGAGCCAAAGCAGCAGGCTGTTGTCTGAATGAAAACCATGTTAATATACTGTAATGTCTGAGTATCTAACTAGAACAGTAAATCTACACAGATTGTAGTTGTTTACTTAGAGCTAAAGAGTCAGTTCACCCATTTACACACATACACCAAAAATTGTCTAGCAAATGAGCTATAAAACAGCAAAAATTGAACAAACCATATAACGTGCTAGTTACTGAGTTTTAAAGGTGTTGGCTAGCTGTTTCCCTCTGTTTCCAGTCTATGTGCTAAGCTAAGCTAACCAGCACTTTGTGGTAGCTTCATATTTAGTGTGCCTACAAGAGAGTGGTATTGACAGTCTTCTCAACTGTTAATAAGAAAGCAAGTCAGTGTATTTCCTAAAACACAACATTTTTCCTGCTTACATTGCAGTGTAGAAGCATATTTTACAGAAAAGAACACACTAAGCAGGACTAATCATCAACGTCTCCAAGCAGTAAAAAAGGAAAAATATTACTTACACAAAAGTTAGCTTTGTTTTGGCAGGTACAAGTTAGTTGCTTAACACAGAGTTATACTGTTTCAGAAACTTTTCAGATAATGCTTATGACAAGACATGTTTTCTATGTGCATTACATGCACAATTTTAAGGGCTATCAATGTTTCTGTACACAGTGATACCATCTCCCAGTGAAAACAAATGCTGTAAATTCCTGCAACATGATATGAAAAAGATTCAGCCACAGATGACAACTATACCAGTAGCAGGACTGCTAACCTGCATTTGCATACAAACGCACCATGTTGGTTTTGTCAGAGGCAACCAAAAGGAACCATCATTTAATGATTGCAGTTTGACGTGTTTCTGTGCAACTCGCTAATCCTCAGCATTGTAATTGTTGGAGGCACACAGGGTTGTCAGAGCATGGAAATACCCTTATTAGCTCTCACCTTACACCAGTCAACTCTGTTCGCAGGCATTTCCCAGAGCCTTAAGTATTGCCTTCTCATTAGTTACACAAGAGACCCAAGGTGTTATCCTTCCATTTAAGCTTGTTATCTAACTCAAGGGACGGGCTGCTGCTCCTTCATTGTTACGCCGCAGCTGCTTTGTGAATGTAACGTCATGAACAGTTTGAATACTTAAACACAAAAACATTACATTTACATTAAATTGTTATAAGGATAGGTTAAAGTCACTTATGACATATCACTGATATTAAACCTTTAGTTCAATCTAATTGACGATGAGTCACAAAATGACCAGCAGTGGTGGGAAAAATGTGTGAGACTTTTTACAATGCACAACTCATTTTCCCAGTGGATAGATACAAATATAAGTTTATGGAAAAGAAAGAATCATAATGAATAGTTATGTCTGCATGTTACAAAGAAAGTAATGATGTCAAATATTTAAAAAAAATAATATTAGGATAATATTGAGCCATGACATGAGCTACGTCAGCAGATGGAGTTTATTAAGTTGTTATACAAATGTAGATGTTCAAATATATACGGTATATAAAAACATCTGAACACTTTATAGATTTCTCACCCATTGTACACAAGCAATTGTCAGAATTCATAGTTTAACTTGCTGTAAAATACAATAAATAAAAAATGCTACTGATGACCTTTCTAACTTGGGAGAACTGCTGCAAAGGTCTTCTATGACTCACCATGACCATCTGTACTGTGAGCCTCTGCTCCTGACTCTCTAAAAGTACCACCGCTTGTCAGACTAAACGGTCAGGAAATATAAGGCCGCTGATAGAGGCCTGAGAACGTTTCCTCACATTAACGCAGTGAACCCACAGACGCATTATTAGAGCAGGCAGTAGCACTGCATCACATCCTTTGTAGTTATTGGTGAAAGGGCAGCCATCTCTGTCGTCTCAATGTCTTTATCCACATGAAATAATAATGTCACTATTGCAGCGCACGGAATAGAAATATCCAGAGAATGCACACTGAGTTGTCACAAGGCTAAGCAACTCTAACTATGCTACTCACAACACAGAACAACAGGGGGAAGAGATTAATCCAGACTACTTACTGCTTTTGGTGCATAGATTAACAATACGTAAATTTCATGAAAACAGTTGTGCTTTGGGGTTTGTGTGCATGTGTGTGTGTGTGTGTGTGTTATTTTCCTTCAAAGCAAGGATAGATTGTAAATCATACGACTATGAAAGAATCTTGGTGTCAGCAATTTCCAGCCATTAGAAGGCCTTCAACTCTTCAATAATAGATAAGGCCTAATGGCTTCTTTGCTGCTGCTTCAGGCTGTGTTTGACATGTAGTGAGATAATCAATGTAAAAGATTGCTGAAGACATGGGTCACATGGTTAACATCCTATTTTGCTGCTAAAAAAATCCACCTTGTTTCCTGGTATCCTTTGTGTGGTACCTGTCTGTTTGTTTTCAACATGTGTCAACCATTTCTAAAGAGCTCTATGAAATATTCATTGTGCAAACAATCAATCCTATAACATCTAAAGCCCTAGTGGACCACTGGTAGATCATATCTACGAACATTCACAAATGAGTAGGGTGAGCGCTCATACATTTGCTTCATGCATGGGGAGCAACAGCTTGTGTTCCTTTATTTTTTTCTTATCTAGCAAATGCATTAGATGTCATATGATATGCTTCTGAGCGCCAGTCAGTGTGTCTGTACTCTTTAGCTTACAACTAGTAATAACAGGAAAGTCCCCTTTCAGCTTAAAGCTCATTTAGTCTTCCAGATAAAACAGTAAGACTTTGATGAATCTGTTCCTGAAAGCAGGAAAAGTGTGCGTTTTATCACTACAACCTGGCCCATCACTGTCAGCGCCGTGTTTGGGCCATTTTGAAAGGAGTGACCATTGGGCACAGACTAAATTAAGACTTGCACTGAGCATAACATTTCAGGAGCCTCCTATACTTGCTTATTTTGCATATGAGCAACACATGCTCTGATTTACTGTAAACAGCTCGCTCATGCATAGCCAAACATAATTGGTGACAGCTTAGACGTTGAAATGACAGCTGATTCCTGTTAAACTGCCCATTAATGAGATCCAGTTGGATGGACAGCTTTTACGCGCAGTCAGTATCTGACATATGCATATCAAAATCACCTTGTGGTGTTGGCATCAGGTTACCTTCATGTAAGTGCATAGTTTGCACAGCAGACATTTTGACATTTGCACAGGTGTTACTAATGTGAACATCATTCTATTCCAGTGTCCCAGTAAGCCAAAACAGCGTGATAGTGAACCAGCATGCACTATACCAGGACTCTGACACTTATGCAGCTAAAGAGTATGCAGCCATTCTCAATTGTATTATTATAGGATGGTGGTCGGGGTAGAGGGATGGAGGAATCGCAACCCTTGGTCCCCCCTTGTGTCTAAGATGCTGCCTAGCTAGACTTAGTCAGGCATGCCTCAAAGATCTTGGATCAACTTGGTCCCATTGTGTCAAAAATGCCGAAATGTTGTGAGAAGGCAGAAAATAGCCAATTGGGTTGAGTTTAACTGTGACCCTTCTCCCAACAAAACAAAAATCAGTCAGAGACTTGGTGGTCCTGGTACTCTGTGCGTAAACTTGGTGGTCCTGGCCCAGCCTCCAGCAAGCCACCCAGACCTGGCCCTCTACCCCAAACTCTCCAGCATTGCTCCACGGACCAAGAGCCAGCCCTGGGGCCCCTTACCTTAATAAGGTGCTGTGACTGCCGAAACACAACCATAAAGAGTTGATGTTTTTTTTCACCATGAGCGGATATTGCGGTAGAGACCAAATTAAATACTTTGTCAGTCAACATTTTACTGATGGTGACAACATTATGCTACTGGCCAGATATGTTAATTAACAACATATTAGTGTATACAGTAAGTAGGTCATAGTGTTATATGAGTAGTATGTATTAGTAGTATATAAATGTAATTTCTAGGAGACAGGGGCCAAATCCCAATGTCCCCCCTTACGGACTCACGGACTTTGAGGTGCGCTCCCGCGAAGTCCGTGAGGGTTTAGGGCTGTCCCACTGTCAAATCGTCAAGTGTTTGAGGGCTCTCTCCCAGACATTTTGAGCCCTTTATGAACCCTTTCCGTAAGTCAGCATGGTATGCTGACTTAGCCTAAGGGAATTACCCACAAATCATTGCAATGTGACATTAAACACGGGGTAACCAGTCGACGCATGAAGACGTAAACAAAGAGGACGGATCACGTGTGTTCAGCCTGGAGTAATACATTTACTCAGAAACATTAAGGGTTAAAGATAGAACAAAAAATAAACATGAAATCAGAAGATATTTATTTATTTATTCATCAAATATTTGATTTTGTCATTGAAGCTGTTTTGAAAAAACGAGTAAATAGATTATATGAAATGACCTCTCATCTTTTGAGGAAAGAGCCTGGAAGACATTCAAATCAGGGAGTACAAAGTATAAAATAAATACACACAATTATACATCATATTTTTTGTCGTTTTCATGGTAACATGATATGTTGCAGCAAAGTGCTGTCCCATTCCTATTTACACCATTTGAAGCCCTCACAGTCTCTCACACTCAACCACTTACCAGGTGACGTCAATTAAGTCCTTGAGGGTTCAGGGCTTAGGGTTTAGGGGGGACATTGGGATTTGGCCAGGGTTGCCCTCATGACCCCTGTTACTGCATCAACACATGTATCCTTTGTGTGGCTAATTGTAGCCTGCCTACAAAACATAGAGTATAGACAACATTGAGATAATTCTGTTTTAGTTCTGTAGAGAGAACAGATGAAATATTCTCCCATTTGGAAACAACCCAAACCTTAAATATTCACTTGATGTATCACATCTCAGCCTACAGTGTTTTCTAAATGTTTTTTTTTTCTCCAATTTTCTGCAGCAATTGACACAAGTTGTGCTTGAATGATTTCGCTGCTTGGGCCTTCTGTCTGTGTGTACATTCGATAAGGCAGGTGGTTGTTAAACATGGCTGACATTAGTCAGGAGGTATGCACTGAGATTGAGGTGAGGGAGTATAAACAGATCCTGTTAATGGGTCCCTCCCTCTGGGTCCGCTGTGCACTGAGGCAGAGAGATAGCCACAGACCCTCCCATCCTCCTGAAACACTGCTCCAAGAAAATTAGAAGCAGATTATTGATGAGCAGCTTTCCTGGTAACGCCTTACAATGCAGTACGCAAAAATGAGAGTAGTTGTGGAGGGACAAGTGAGGAAGAAATCAGCACCCGATGATAAATAAAACGATAATGAGTACCGGTAGTTCCTGAATAACTGAATTGAGGACTACATAGTAGATAATGATGAGAACAGACTGGGAGTCACTCTATTAATGCATCATTAGGTAATGATTAGTTCACATATATCTGTGAATGGGAATAACGACAGCTTTCTTCATTTTGTCATTTCTGATTAACTCTAAACCAGCTGCTCGTCAGCACAAACTAGTAACAAGTCATTGATTGCTGATTACTTAATCATTAAATATTATTTTTGTACACCCCTAGTATCACACTGAGTAGTAACTAAACAGTTCCTCATTAATTCACGATTATAGGACCAGTACTTACCCAATTTATTCATGAAGGTTGTACTGCTCAGCTGCTGGTGCATTAATATAGTATTTCCCAGTCTGTTCTCTAGTAACTCATCATTATCCACTATAAAGTCCTCGATTCAGAGTTATACAGGAACTACTTATTAACAATTCACAAATCATTGTTTTGTGTTGAATGTAGTGTTTTGTTCTTTATTCGTTCGTTTTCTTAACCACTCCCATTTTTGTGTACTGTATTGTCAATTGTTACAGCTTTCCTGGCTATCGGCTTATACGCACCTATGAGTGCATTCTTCATTCCTTCACATGGATCATTTCAAATTGCTTTAGTTTTTCAGGGGCTTTTGATGATCATAGTTTGGAAAATATATTTGGGAACAGTGAGGGGCAGAAACACAAGAGCGCTTCATAACTAAATCATGTCTGCTAAAAAAGTAGATTAAGCTGTTTTCACTAAACCTTTGCATTCACATTGTGTTATCAGACAAATTGTATTAGAGGGTATTGGCAATGTTCAGAAACATCAGAAACCTAATTTCTTTGGCACTGGTTAGAAAAAAAAAAAACTCAAGATCTATGTTAAATAAGTCAAACAATTTTGAACCACAACCATTTTATTACAGTTCTCTTTCCATTCAAAACTTGTTTGAAGTACTGCTCTCCAGCACACACTAAAGGAGAAAAAAATCAAATAGCTGCACCCCAAAAAATGTGAAAAAACAAGCCTTTAACACAAGATACTGTATAACACACATACTGCATTTACATATCATTAAACAGCTTTGATCAAACAATTACCATGCTCACATATTTAATTGTGTGTTGGCTGTCCGTTTATACATACGTAACAATCAGAAGGTGTGAAGTGAAAGTGCTCATTTCTACGGCTCTTGTATGTTAGTTTGAATGTAAACATTAATGTTGACTGCTGTCAGTGGTGTTTGAAATGTGTTGTGACAACGTTCCACAGTTTGTGATGCTTTTCTGAGACATCTCCCAATGCTACTTGTAATTAATCGCTAGGAAGTTGACGTGAAATGTCTTTCCCAGTTGGAAGCTTGTGTGAGAACATCTGATGAGACATGAACATGACATTGGAGTTCTGTCCCAATTAAAATATCCATTACATCCTCAGTTTATTATGTACTAGACAGTACATGTATGTTTTAATTCATTATCAAAAACAGGATGAGGTCAGGATACATTGCAAAGTGTGTTTAACTGCAATGTGCTTTGTGTTTAGTGCTAATTAGCATATATTGTAGCATGCTAAGATGGTAAACAAAGCAAACATGATACCTGCTAAACATCATCGTTTCGAGCATGTTAGCATGCTGATCATAGCATTTAGCTCAAAGCACCGCTGTGCCCAAGTAGCCTCACAGAGCTACTTGTATGGCTTGTACTACTTTTTCTATTTGTTATGCTGACGTTTTCTTGACAAATAGTTTATTATAGAAACTTTCTCAAAAGAATCCATGTAATAATTACTGATGGAAACATATTATTACAATCCACTTAATACCATGTTTTTTTGGTGTCTGTCATGACAGACCAGTAATTACTGCCTGCTTAGATACCAGAAAAGCATTCAACCCTCTTCACCCAAACCTTAATCCCAGACCAATGTAGGAAATCCATAGATCTGAATATACCGATTATTTTAGTCATGGGTCATCTGTGCAAAGGTGGGAGGTAATGAAGAGGAGAAATTACTGGAGTAGAAAGATGTTTAAAATATTGGAAAGGAGGGAAAATTAAAAGCTTCGACCATGCATTGCCAAGTAGCCCGGTACACTGACAGTCTCTGTGGACGCTCCACCGACAGCTGAACGCGTCTGATAAGAAGTGAGCCAAGACACAGCAGCAGAAAGAGAGGTACGAAGACTTACATTAAGAGGGATGACAGAGAAGGAGGGAGGGATAATTCTTTGACTATCACGCAATATTGTTATTTTGATGCCCAGAGGAAACATCTACTTTAAAAATGGGGTCAAATTAGTTTGAGATGTCTTCTGAGTTTAATTAACTTAATTAAGAGGAAAATGCATCCTCTGACCGCACACTAGCAAGGAATTGCTTTTAAATACATCAAAATAAAACGTGCTTAATGGCGCAATAGAAGGTGGAAGAAGACCCAGAGAGGGTCTATGTACTGTATAATATATCCATAACAAGGTCTAAAATAATATTTGCCAATTGCAATTTTTAGCATGTAGTCATGCCTTGTGGGGCAATGGCCATGCCTAGTTTTAGTATACATGGCTCAAATCAGAATCAGAATCAGCTTTATTGGCCATGAATGCGTATGCAAACAAGGAATTTGACTCCGGTTTTCACGTTGCTCTCAACGTACATAGAATAAACAAATAATCAAGAAAAATATAAGAAATAAAAACAAGGACGTTAAAGACAACAAAGTAGAACAGAGGTAAGCTTAAACATTTAAACATTTAACTACTATGTACAATATAACCAAAAGTGTATATATATATATATATGAATATAAAGAACAACAACAATAACAATGGATTTGAGATATTAGTGCAGAATGGTGGTAATAGTGCAAATGCAGGTGCAGTATGTCTGATTAATTGTTCATCAGAGTGACGGCCAGTGGAAAGAGTCAATGGGAGTCAAATGGAGGTCAAATTGCTATTGTTGTCAGTTAGTTCCTTTGCTCATTAAAGCATACAGTCCCTGTACTCATCTCGAATTTCAGCCATCAGGGCTTCAACAGAGATCACATTAACCTGTTAGCTACATCATTATTTTAAAGATTTTAAAATGTATACATATCTGGTGACCAGCTTAACATAATCTTTTTTTTTACCCCAAGAGTGCCCCAAGAGTGCAGCATAATAGTATATCTCAATATTTTTATATTAATTTATTATCATCATGGTGTAGTAGTTGTTGTGAGAAATGCTACGAATACCATAATTTAATTTCTGTACTTCAGAGGATAACACAACTGTTTAATAAGGATTTTGTGGTTTATAAAATGAAATGTTTTGTTCTGCTAGGTCTTTCTGAAGTCAGGAAATAAACAACATCCACAAAGTTCACCCACAGGCCTTCAATATGACTGTGGAGATTAGAATGCAAATTAATTAGAAAGGTTTTTTTTTGTTCACTCCCAATCTTCACCTAAAAAACTCAGGTTTGTAGAGGTCTGCTTTATTTTTCTCCCAATGCCTCCATGGCTGAACAAACGGAAGCGGTTTTATTATAATTGACGAAGTGAATTGTTAAATTCAGCACATAAAAGGGTAAAACATTTTTGGTCAGTGAATTTGAATGTTTTCTTCTGGACTTCAGTGGAATTATGTGTGAGCATAGGTGGCTCACATTATCAAGCTGAAAACACAACCAATACTCCTTTTGGTCTGGCACAGCACGTAGCTGCTTTAAATAAAAACTTTAGCTCTGAAATAAACAAGAGTGGAAAGAATGCATTTGGACCGAGCACTCGCACAGAGGAGATGATGTTGCCCACTAGTGTTCACATCTGACATGAGGTGTTTTGATCCTCATTCTTCCTGAAATGCTTTGTTTTTATTTACCATATCTCTTTGCGAGCTATTTTCACAGCTGCACAGTTTTCTTCCTGCTCCTCTGTTGTCCTGCTGCACTGTGGCTGGCTGCGATGGAGGAACGAGCGGTCTCAAAGAAATTACCTTGCAAAGTAGTTTTTGTCTCTGAGAACAAAAAGTATCGCAATTTACTTTTGCATTAGATATCATCATCCTTCAAATGCTCAACCAGGGTGAAAGATGCATTCTGCTGTTTTGCAACACCTTTTCTCTTTTTGAGCAGTTCGCCTGGTGAGTGTTAATGAAGATGTAAACCTGTCTCCAACTCTCTACAGCGCTGATTACCTCGCAGTGTTTTTGTGTATACCTGCAATATCCGGTGCCACTGTAAACTTCAAACAGTACCCTGTATACATTCAACAATCTATGCTCATCCACCATGCCCACCTTATTCCTTTGATCCATTGCCCACCCAAATAAGTTGTTTCCCCTGACAGCAGGGTTTCTCAATAGGACTAACAGGGGGGCACAGGACTATTTCCAGCTGACTAGGTCACTCAAATGAATTGGAAGTTGGATCCATTTTTGTACCACCAAGCGCAACCAAGAAGAGAGCTTGCAAGTCAGCTATAGTACCGGGAGTTTACATTGTTTTTTCTTTTTCAGGGTTATGATCTCATCACAAAGATGACAGTAGCTTTTCAAGTTGCAAAACATTCAGAAAGAGACACACCCGTCTTCATTGTTTGCTGTATTGTTTGTGAACGCAAAGCAGTGCAAGGCTTTGCATGCAGCGGCAGCCGTTTCAATTCTTTAACAAATAAGTGTCCGTTCATCAACAGCGGTGATCTGAAATTTGCAATCAATCCTCTGCTTTGGCTGTGCAGTTTGTTCAGATTGAGTTCATTTTGTAATGTCATTTTTCAGATTGTTACCCTTCCCATGGGCACTTTGGCACTTGGACATTGATTATTTTTGCTTATTTAACACTGTGATCGCTAGACTTACAGCAGAAACGTTCAACTTCTTGTATACCATTTGAAATGTTTACACCTTGAATTAATAGCTTGACATTTTATAAAAACATTTTTTTCACTTTTTTTTTAAGAATTCCACCACTCAGGTCTACATGATAAATAACAAGAGCTAGCGGTCCATAAGAGTCCAACTGAAAAGTCTATTACTAAAACTATTACTTTACACTAACAAATCCTAACTTGACAAGTCTTGCTGGAAGGAACTTGAAATGTCCTTTAGGGAATTCCATGGGGTCCCCAAAATATAAGTAGTAATTTGATTTAGAAAATTATTTATTTTCTCTATCTATCAACGAATTTGAACATTAAAAGTTATGTATATAGTTGCATTAAAAAAATCTTTGATTTGATTTGAGCTGGAGTTTCATGGGATGAAATAGGAAATTAAAAGAGCCAAAGGACTAATGTGGATTTTTTTTTGTGTGGGACTGTACATCCTTGATTTAGTTACTTCAAGGTTCAAATCTCTTTTTTCTCTTGGTGAGACTCTTTGTTTTGCCCTTGCTCATGACATGTATTTGTCCTCCACACAGTGAAATCTAGAGGGAACATTAATCAGGCGGTGTCCATGATACTGTTGAACATGTCTCAGGTGCTCGAGTATTTCAGGCCCCACAGGTCTGATTTAGATGAAATTTTGCCAGATGATGCGGCACTACTGTGGAGATTGAAATATAAACTGGTGAACTGATGGGGATATTAAAATGCGTAATTTTCAAAGGGTCTAGCTCTTCCACCATATTTGACATAGACTATCAATTGCTACACATCCGATTACAAAAGACCAGTGGCGGGCCGTCAGGGCCTGTAAAGCCTTCTCTGCTGGCCTAAACAGAATCACAAAGTTATAGCTATTTTATAATTTTTCTTAAATACACTACATGTATTATAATTTATAAAAATATTTTTCCCATTATCTTATTTTCTCATTGCACAGCTACTGTCTTCCTCAGTTGCTCTGCTTCCAGTGCAGCTTGTTTTAAGTAGAGCTTTTATCCAATCAGATTTCACCTCTGTGTCTCTAGGTAAGAAGAGAGGCCCCAGGCCTGCAGACTCACAAGTGAATCCATGTGCAGTTTAAGTGAATGGGGACGATATTGTTGATTGTCATAGTGTTCAACCAATCAGATCTTTAGTTTGACATGTTGGGCGTATTCTTTGACATGCCAGAGCCTGCTAGCTGGCCTAGCCATACGTGATTGGTCAGTGGGCTAGCCTGACATGTTGGGCGGTGACAATCCCAATATCTGCTGCCTCTGTCGAGCGGACATTTTCATCCCTCAAACGCAACATGTTCAAGAAAGGCTTTGACTGTCTTCACTGGCGTCCATGAATCGAGAAGGACTTCTTACTGGAACTAAATTAACAAAGAAAGAAGGATGGACTTTGTCTTTAAATAGTGAACAGCAGCTCTGGTACGTTAAATGCATTTGTTTTTACATCTGCAGTAGCTTTAATATGCTTTTTTATATATTAATATTGACATTAACTTGTTTTTATGAAGATGGATTTTTGTTTGGTTTAATATGTGATAGGAATCATTGTTACGTCCAATGTTGCTCTGGGGACATATTTAGCCGGTGCCAGTGTTGGCAACTTGGCGACTTTCTCGCTAAATCTGGCAACTTTCCAAACCCTCATGGCGACTTTTTTTGTCAAAAGCTACTAATGACAAATCCAGCGACTTTTCTGGTGTTTTGACTCTGGCGTTGAAGCACGTACGCTCTGCACTGTCGTGAATGAGCAGCGGGTGCTGCCGTGAGCCCCTCCGCCGCCCCAAAGCACACACAGGCGGGTACTCTCACAGAAGCCTTGCGCAGCAGTCCCAGCTGCAGTCAGAGCAGAGAGGAGACGCACTCTCTGCGTATTCTCTGCAGTTAGTGTATCTATATGTGTTGGCTTCATTTTTACACAAAACAAATAATAACCGTAGCTGTGTTTCAGCTGCAGGACAGCAGTGAAGGCCCAGGTATAAAATGCACGGCCCGCCACTGCAAAAGATTAGCTTCAAATTGATTGGCCTAATAAAGTTGTATCTTATACAATATGATGATACATGGAGATATCTACAGTATAAAACAGTTTTGGCAATGTATTCCTATGTAGAGCTGGGATGTATGATGCTTTGAACAAAACCCTGTATGTCCCTAATCTGCAATATACACTATAATTAAAGGTAATTTTGATGGAAACCTAAAAGGTCTTTTAGTAAGTCATGGTGAAACTGCAGAAAGAAGTAAATGTTTTCTGAAGTGTTTGCATGTTTGAATCAACAGAGTACCACCATATGTGACAACAAGTACAGTGTTTGCCTTTGCAACTGGCACCATATGAGGGGAAGCACTGTGAAAATGATGAATTTTTACAAGGATTAATTATCTCTCACCCATTCCACCAAGGGAGAATCCCCATATGGAATTTTCATTGAATGAATTAAACTCACAGATGTTTCAGCATCTGGTTGGTCCTTTTGGCATTTGCCAAGGCAGAATACATCACCAAGGGGGGGACTGTACATGATCTTTCCTTCTGTTTTTGATTGCACAATTAGACACTTCAAAGGTCTATTGCTTAGACTACTCATAAGCGAAATAAGTGCGTGACGAGCCCTGCCTTTAGCTTGCTGTTGGTCTGAATTCATAGTTTATCAATTAGTTACCAGGCATGTCACGCAAACAGTAGGATATCAAGGAAGCTAGTTTACCACCTGGATTCATTTTCTTTCACTTCTCTTTGTCTTCACTCAGTTCAGTAAACATCTACCCAGACATTATTAACAGTCGCAACAAGGTCTTTACATGTGTGTGTGTGTGTGTGTGTGTGTGTGTGTGTGTCATCATGAAAATGTGGTGTTGAAGACACCTACTGTAGAGAGTGTGAGGGATTTTTTACCTGGCATGGAGGTTGAAAATTGACCAAGAAATCCAAGTCCATTTTTTCAGATAGCCCTGAGACACATCGTTGGTGCTGCTGCTGCAAATGAGGAATGAGGAATACATTTATACGTAAACGCCCATTGTGATATGTAACATTTCAGATCTTTGGCTCTAGGGGGTATTATTTCGAAAATA
The DNA here is from genome assembly GCA_032191485.1 of Leptoclinus maculatus. Taxonomy (NCBI): domain Eukaryota; kingdom Metazoa; phylum Chordata; class Actinopteri; order Perciformes; family Stichaeidae; genus Leptoclinus; species Leptoclinus maculatus. Next base: position 12,807,488 of record JAVDOI010000008.1, on the reverse strand, counting down.
TTTTCAGAAATGTGTTCCATGTAGTCCATCTAGTCTGAAGAATTGTTTAAAGGCTCTGGTCTCGCTGACCACTTTTCTCTTTTTGGAGAACGCCATGTGAAATAACTGCTCTGACTCACGTATTATTCTCCGACTACTCGGTTTGTTGACGGTCTCTCCTGTGTGTGGAAATCTCACTCGAGTCGGGAAGTTTGTCAGAATACGCATATTTGATTGGCTGAGGGGCATCACGTGATGTGATTTACAATGCATGTAATTGGTCGGTGTGTTTCCTGGACCGCTGAACGAGTGCCGTAAAGGCTAGAAATGCTGCGCGGGTTAGTATAGAAGCGCTCCGTCGAAATTATATAATTGTCAATTATCTATCAGTGGTAGGTCAAGGGTCCAGGAACAACGGCCTCTGAGTCCGGACCCGGGTCCGCCTATTAGTGACCCCTGTACTATACTGCTTTCAATGCTATGCCTATACTTTACTATAACTTTATATAACTTTTTTGACATTATATTCTTTGTGTACTGATTTAGCCCAGCAGGTAGCAACTGTTCCACTGAGTTAGGCGTACTTTTTAAAATTGTATACGTACTATATTTTAAGTTTTTAAAACTTTTTTTGACACTTTATACTATGACTTTTTTAAAACTTTTTTCTAAATACTTTAATTGAACTCTATTTTCGAGATACTTTACTATGACTTTTTTTCAACATACTATGACCTTTTCGCGACATACAGTACTACACTATGATGTTTTCTTCGACATGCTTTGACTTTTTATGACTTTGTTTGCCATAATATTCTATGACTTTTATGTTTTTTTTATAGATATATGATAGTATGACTTTTTTCATACTACACTATGACTTTTAAAAAAATACTAGACTGTGACTTTTTTTCACCATTCTGTACTAAGACACTTTTTGACTTTTTTGACCTACTATACTATGACTTTTAACATTTGAATATCTATAGGGAATGGAATCGAAGATCACCTCCGTTTATAGAACAGCAGCTTCAGAGATGATCTCAATGAGCTCATACTATATTATGACTTTTTTTATGACATACTATAGTATGAATTTTATGGACACACTATAATATGTCTTTTTAAAAACTTTTTGGGAAATACGGCATTCTGTACCATGACGTTTTATGAATTTTTTCGACATTCTATATTCTTACTTTTTTTTTTAGATTTCTTTCGACTTATATACTTGTGTTGTGTTTGTGAAGTGTCAACTTCCCCCAAATCAAAAGAAAAACAGCAGAACAGAGCACGCACTATGTTAGCCTAAACTCTGGTAGTGTCCAGGATTTTTTATGTAACCCAACAAACTAATGTAATTAGTTATTTCATTGTTGTCCTTGGAAATATCACTCCGTTAGCAATGTAGTTAACTAGTTAGCAGGGCATGCTTTTACAGCCCCATGAACACAGCATTGGCATGTTGAAATCCAAAGATTGACGTGCCACCAAACAAAGTTAAGGTTGCTTAACTATGATTGGATAATCCCTATCTGTGGGATGGGTCAATCTGTCAATGAACCCTAAAACCAACACACACTAGTGTCACATTCATGATGAAGATTACATACAACAACAAATGACATCATTAATATTCCAGAATATCAGTTCCACTTGTTTTCCCAGTATTATATTGCTCTTACCAGTTTGATAAATAGAAATAACGTCCCCCAATATAGTCCATACAATACTAATGATGTAGCACCCATCGTGTAGCGGGTAAATATTCAGTCAGAGCCAGAACTGAGACATTTCCCATTTGGTTAACATGTGTATCACTTATTATCTTTTGTCACTGTGTAATTAAACTGAAGCTAAATTAAATGAGAGTGTTGTAATTATTTTAAGTGTCTCCTCTTTTGTTTGAAAAAGGTTTATATTTTATTGCAGCACAAATAAACAAACACATAAAATAAGTCTGAGTTGACAAATTACATGGTTTTCATCAGAACTGCTTTCCCTCAGGCATCAGTAAAATCTGTGAGGAAAACCTGGAGTTGTGCAGTGTAATGTAATGGCCGTAATTACATTTTGTTCCATTGTGTTTTTTGGTCTGTTCAGCGAAATTGCTTCACCCAGCCATCTGTTTGCTCTTTGTCTGTCTTTCTCTCTTTCCTACTCTGTGTCATCAAGAGTGGCTAATCACAAAGCTAAAATGTGGACTGGGAAAAATACAACATACAATTTAACAAAATAAACACTACTGGAGAATATTTATAAAAAGAGAAAGCGGATTATGTCTGTGACTGTGAAATGCTAGGAGAGATCCCTTTTTATTGTTATTGTCTATGTCTTAATGAACTCTCCATCTTCAGAATGAACTGAGTAGGAGGTTGTGGCCAGCAAGAGGCAGGTAAATGCGAGTATATAAGGCTTACCTGAAACAACCACAAATTACAATATCTGTTGAATCTGATTAGAAAACTCAGTCCTCTTATCATTTCTTCATGTTATGAACTAAAAGTACAAAAAACACATGCACTCACACAGACAGACTTTTCTTTGTCATTTGGGAGGACTGAATTGATTAAGGATGTGTTTTGGAGATAACGAAGTTAACTTTTTTTTTCTAAAAGGATAATTGTGTTATTTCTTCTTTCCAAAGTAACAGAGTTACACGATTTTAATGATGCTAATAAATAAGAGTTTAACGAGAAGCTACGGTGAGGCAGACTCTCTAAGATGAGTCATCCTATCTGCATTCCTCAAGTATCCATTGTTTGGGTATTTTGCAATTTCTTTTTTTTTTATTTTCATTACAGCTACAGTTCAATAGCTGAATTTTAAATTTAAAAGCTACCACAGGAATCACTTCATCAAAGAATATTCCCTCCTTTAAAGAACCCTCCTACACAGAGAGTAGAGAGAGATCTTTTCAGTAACTCAACCTTTGTTGCTACATGGAAGGTATTAAATGAATCAGCCTCAGATCACAACCTATTGTAACCCAGTGGAAAACGGCTCCTATTTCACTGTCAGTGGTTCTTTATTCTCACAAATAAGTACGTTGTGTACTTGTTGGAAAAACTTAAATAATGTTTCTGTTTAGCCACTGTAATCTAAGCAGCTGGTTCCATAAAGTCTGTGTCCATGTATGAACCAATCTTCACACAAGCTTTCTCAGCTGTGTTCTTCATTAAGTGTCTTAGTTGTCTTTCTTAATGGCTATCTCATCTGTTTGTTTACTTATGACCGGGCGTCAAGGGTTGATAGTAAATCTGTTGTGTTCACGTCAGTATATACGTAGGCTGATGTGCAACCATGACGTCTTCCGATTAGGATGAGATGACCCTTGACTGAACGAATTATCAAAGAAACGGCTCCAAACGATGTTCCAGACTTTATGCAAATCATTCTGTGCCAACGCACTTGTGGGTTTTCCTCAGTATGTCAGAGACAGACCTTTGAGAAGCCTTGATGCATAACCTGTTTGTGTTTCAACTCTGTCTCCTTCTTGCAAGAATAAATGTCCTGTTTAATGATTTTTACATCGGTGTCGAGTGAATTTTTCTAACAGTACACTATTCAATTACTGCACTTGTGCAGGTCTGCACATTCATGCATCCTGCCTGAAAATGTTGTTTGTGTGTGTGGGTGTGTGTGTGTGTGTGTGTGTGTGTGTGTGTGTGTGTGTGTGTGTGTGTGTGTGTGTGTGTGTGTGTGTGTGTGTGTGTGTGTGTGTGTGTGTGTTTACTGATCATTCACACTGGGTGTTGTAGAAATGTAATGATTGCATTTGCAAGCAAGGTAATATTATCTAGAATGTCCAAAAGACCGGGCAATGTCACTTGGTGGGATAAGTGTGAGCTAGCAATTGAATAGAGGTCCATTATTGCCAGCAGAGGATTTCTGATGATGTTTGTGAAAGCTATTATAATGCAGAAATTGAAAGAGCTGAGGGCTCAATACAGAGTGCTCTCTACCAGCTCCAGTTGTTTATGTAAAACACTCCCACAAGGATAGAAAGTCATCCAATTGTGTCTCACTCTGGAGAGGGGGGAGGAAGAAAGAAGAGAAAGAGACATGTGCTTCAGTTTGCAATATATGATTTCAATAAAAGAAACATCCTCCAGCCTGGCTTCAAACCATTGTACTAAAACACTCCTAATCAAAGTGAGACCTGTTACAAGCCGCTGACAGCAGCTCCGTCACCTTTTTCTTCTTAAGTGAAGTGGATCCTCCATCATGGCATTCGTAAGATCCTTCTACTTGTTGTTCCGACCACTTCAAAAAAATCACCATCAACAGCTCAGCTAAAACACTAAATATATATAATCCTTGTCTCAGAGTAGCTCAAACATTAATTTGACTTCAGGACAAGTAACGAGAATTATTTAAAAATAATTAAATAATGGATTTCCAATGCTATTGTAAAACAAAATCATACAAGAATGAGGAGAAAAATATGTAAATGTTTTCCTCTCAAGTATGCTTGAATTAAAATGTAGTTTTCAACGTCATCTGTAAAGAATAGGATAAGACCTTCCTCTGTGATTTCAGCAACTGCTAGGGATTTGTACGTAGTTTATAAAAGTTACTGAGGACAATGTGGCTGTTTGGTTTAATCTCAAATCTCAGCAGATTCAATTCTCATTTGCTATTCCAACCTGCGTACAGAAACACCTGTTATCTTCCATGAGAAAATCAGTATTTGTTTTTGATGTCCTCTATCCACTCTACCATATGCATATACCACGTATACAGCATTCATCAAATGCATAGGTTATGAATAAGGACAAATATGAAGAAGAAATCTATATTTCACTCTCAGAAAAAGGTGGCATTGCATGTTTTGGGGTGCAAAAGCTCCAGGGGCTGGGGCAGTAGCTTATTGAAGTACTTTACAGCAGCAGCAGTGCAAGGACATGATCCCTCAACAGCTTCTCACCTGGGACCGAACACTGCTACTGGGCATTAAACCCAGCTCTTTGTAGTGCTTTTTCCCCTTGCACCACCCTTGCCATTTATGGACTTTAGCAACATTTTTAGTTCAGGTTGAATCGGAGCACACTTCTACCTTCAACCTGGAGAAACGACTTCATACTTTCACAGTGTATCAAAGGTAAGAAGTATTGTGAAAAGTGTGCATTCAGTATTTTGAGTGTGCTCAGTTGAAGCAAAAATCTTCTCTTCTCTTTACGAACATGCATTACATATCAGACCTTTCAAACCCCTCAGGCATTGGGGTTGTTCATTACACGGATGGACGTCATGGTTTATGTTAGTCAGGTTCTTCTATTTTCTTACTGGGAAAATTCATGGCTGAAATTTTTCACATGATCACCGTCACATGACAAACACGCATACGGTATACTGATGGCACACACATGAGTAAAAAGAATATTGAAATACAGGAGATCTTATACTTGTGAATAGTCCCTCAACCTCTTAGAGGAAGGGTATTATTCACTGGGACACTAACAGGCATGAATAAATACGGCTACGGGTGAATGCGTCCGAGGCCAGAGAGACTGCTAAATACAGCCGATAACTTCACATCCCTCTCACTTTGGTCTGGGTGCTACATGGGGTCAGACGGCGTGACACATTTTGATGCGAGGCATATTGTATTCGGTGTGTTATTGCATTTTTGCATCTTAACCTTTGCTACTTTGAGAGATTACATTTTTAAGCATCATCATAATTCTGTTTGCAGCAATTATATGAATCTGTAAATTTAAGTTGAATGGCAAGGGTGTGAATGAGATAGCTGACAAAGACAACTATTTCAAAAGAGGGTATATGGGTGCATTGTCACTTTTTCTGCCTGTATCTGACGATTTCTCTCTAAAAAGGTATCGTTTCACCTTGGAAACAGCTTCCCATGAAACACAAAGTGGGAGGCACTCAGGCATGAAGGAGGTGCACATGCACAGAATTCATACACATGTGTATAGTGGAACACATCACCACACATGATTACTTCAAGTTTCCTCATTTACGCAGTAGTACTTCTGTGGGCGCAGAACAAAGCGCAGGTCCCTTTTTTGCTCATTGTGTCATTTTAATGCCGTGGGTCTTTGTATCTGGGAATGTCATTTGCCAGAACATTTTATGACCATCAACCTCTTAAGCCCCAGAGACTGAGAGGAAGAACTAATCTTTGCATTAAAACTATAAATAATATAATTGGACCTGTGATATTGTTTCAGACCTCGAGGCTGCTTGCTCACCCTGTTGCTATGACGGAGAATTTTCTGGCTGTGACAGCTGTTAAAGGATTGCCGCATACCCTCTAGCAGTCTAGAAGAAGCTCTCTGGACATGGAATGCAGACCAACAGGATGCTGTGAGTGAGACATTGGCTCTTGATGAGGTTTGTCATCTCATCTCATAGAGCATAGAGCCACATAACACGGTAACAACATACAGTAACTGGGCAGAGTTCCTCCTGAGCAGGCAGTTTAAGGTCAGCCATCAGCGGCTTTCTAGCTTTGGATCATAGTACATAGAAACTACATTATTTAAGATTATGTGTACGCTTAAAGGAATAGTTAGACAATCCCGGTTTGTCCCGATTTCAAGCAGGGTGTCCTGAGTGCTGACAAATATCTGCATATCACTAAAACGTCCCAGTTTTAAACAATCACAACCAATATGTCCCGGTTCTTCACCACAGTTAAAATAATAATAACAATATCATTCTTGTTTTTAGCACTTGCATAGAAGTCTATCATGTTCTGTCCTACTCATTATTACTTAACCCAATACAAAAACATAAACAATTTACCACGCGTCTAAATTCAACACTGATTTGTCTGTATGTGTGTCAATTAATCAATGTGTCGTTGTCAAAGCTGTTGCTACGACGCGTAAATCTATAAAATGGTTGGCTCTCATGCCAAAGTGAAGTCATTCTTTTCTAAAGAGAGGCTTACTTCGTAAGTTACCCAGCAAAGGAAATGTTGCGTTCTGCACACAATGCACGAGTACATTGTCGGTCACGCATGGTAGAAATGCCGATATAAAAGATCAAATTAAGATGTCCAGTTAGCAATATTGCATACATTTGCAAAATATGGTCACCCTAACATATTACATTTATATAGAGAGTAAAGCCTACACTACACGGCTTTCAAAGTCAGACGGCTGTGCTGTCCACACTACACAGCTTGCTGTCTTGGAATCATTGACGTTTTCACACTACATGACTGACCGGTGAGAGGTAGTCACACACTACAAGATCTTTCTCCACAGGGAATCCCTGATGAGGTTTTTAATCAAGGCTTTTCTCAGGAAAACACGAGAAGTGACACGGGCATAGTCATGCTTGTTAATGATGTCAGCAACTGTGTTTACATAACAGCCTGTTTCCATATCATGCCTTTATTATTTCCCCTATGTAGATCACTGTGACATGTGTTATGTTTATTCATGCAAACATCGGACCTGAGGTGCAACAACAACTGTCCGAGACAGGCTAGCTAGTTTTCTGTTGTAATGCTAAAGTTAAGCTAACCGGCTGCTGGCAGTAGCTCAATATTCTTCAAGGGAATAAGCTTATTCCCCAAAAGTATTTCTACAATAAACCACAATATTATATGACCAAAATCCCAGTGTAAGATAGGCCTACTCATAATTAAGATAATGAGTGTTCAACAATTGCATTCACTTTGTATTTCTAGCTTCTGCAGCTACCACATAAAGAAACAGTTAGCTGATGATATAATAAGGTCGCTTTAAGTATTCACGTGTAAAGCATAAATATCACAAAATGCTACTTTGTGATCACAGATCCATTTTTGCAGTGAGACTGATTCCGTTATAAATCAAGGCTTTGCCGTTTTTAGTGTTGTATGAGTTATTCATGCAAACATGTGAAAAATTATGCAAAATGGTAAACCTCTGACCCTTGAAGAGCTTTCAGCTTCTGTGACAGCTGAAAAACACCACAGTGATGTTTAACAACGCACATTTCTCAAAAAGCTGTCTGAGCTGTTATGCTTGAAATGCAAACCTACTCAATGACAATAATCCAACACAACCATGAAGTCCATTATAGCAACGCAATTATTCTTAACTGCTATAGTTCAAAGAGTTAGGCAGTCAGTATCATAGCACGACACCTACTTCTTCTCAGCAGATGGTTATGGCTATGAGGGTGTCCTGGATGGATCAGGGGTCTTTTTGTGTGATATAATTCCCCTCACACCTTAGCAGAGGACCAAGCTTTGACACCATGTCTGTCTGTCTCTCACACGCTTTTCTCCCCTGACCACTCTATCATTTCCATAACAAGTTTTCTCTAAAGACTGTCCTTTTGGTAAGCTGCGCTTCAGAGAACGATTTAGCCCAAATTACTGTACCTCTATTTTCTGTCAGCTCCATTTGCGGTTGAAAAATGTGAATGTGAAAGAAGAAAAACATGTTTTTTTCAGGGGTGGTTTTTTTTGGTCATATTTTTACAGCATGGTGTTAATTTTGCAACACATTAAGGAGTAGAGTGAGCATCTGCTTGAGGAAACCAGGTATTTTAAAATGTAGTCCATACCTTAAAAGGACTTGGAACACCTGGGTACTCAACACCAGAATACACCAGACTGCTTGAGGATGAGGAAGCTCAGATTCAACAGATGGATAGCCTCTCTTCTCACAGCATCCAAAGCAGATGGTGCAGCAATATCGACTCAAAGACTTCAACTTCAGTTCAGGTGGAAACCAACGGGGCTGGGTTTCATGTTATTAATTTTTTCCCGTTTTCCTGGCTATTTGTGACATAATCCTGCTTTGATGTTTGGAGATTTGCCTCAGAATCACTTTTTTTTAATGATGCTTTAGAAGACTAATGGCTTTAGCCTACAGGGTTTACAAGAGCAGCCAGCTGTGGGTGGTAAAACGGGAAGATCAATGGATTTTAACATTTATGCTGTTCCTGTTAATTATACCCCAATCCTGATGGAGATTTTGTTGGCACAGTCATAACGAGAGTTGTTTATGTCTTTGGTGAAGGGTCATTATACCAGCCCTAGTTGGAGATCTATCCCCTTTTAATTATCTCTCCATTTGTAAAGTCCTGGTCACAACCACTGCATCATGCTGTCAGCCACACTGTTGAACTCTAAGAGGATGGAGCAAGGTTGACTGAATTGTTATTGCAAGGTTGTAATATACTGAATTAAATCTTGTGGGAAGGTAAAAATAAAACAGAGCACAACTCCTTAGTCATTATACATTTAAGATGAACTACAACTACCACAAAACCTACAGAGAAAATTAGCCTAAATAAACTTGAATACCTGCAAGATTATTTATTATTTTATTCAAAATTATAATAACTGGCACGTTGGATTTCAATTTACATCATCCATCTTGTTTTATATTGTACATTTTTGGACCACTGCACATATCCAAGACACAATTTCTTAATATTGTCATTGCACAAAGGCTTTGCATGTGGTTTCAGTAGCCTGTGTGCACATACTATTAGATTTGTGGTTAGATATGCTGCTTCTGAAACAGATCTATGTGTATTCCAAATGTCCCTGATGGACTAAATGCTGCCAGAGCTTCTTTTTTTCTGTGCGATAATGACTGTTTCCCTCTCTGTGTTCTGATAAAAAAAAAAAAAATGTTAAATGTTCAGCAGATTTCGTTTTGCACTTTATCGACTAATTGGAACTGGTCATTGTGTTTTAGGAATTCTAAATGGGATTTGATTTGGAGGCCTTGTCAACTTAAATCCAAATGTGCACTAATCTTGCAAAAATAAATTAAATCTGTGTCACATTAATAGCCAATTAAATCTATGTGATCAGAATCATAGATTAGCTTGGTCGTTGGGTTGAAATGAAAGCTTTAATGTTGATTTCCCTTCAGATTTCTGAAGACAACAAAAGAGCGTGTTGAGAGATGACGCTAGAGTAAAGCTAAAAGCTCCCCTGTCAGTAGCATGTATCGCTGTGTATGAGCTACTCTGAATGAGTTCGTTACAATTATTTAAGCCTTAATTATCAGACAAAAAACATTGTTCAGTTTGATTTTACGATCACATGATGTATGATAATCAATAATAAATAAACGTTAACTAAAACTAATTAATCTAAATACAGGCATTTTTTTTCACAGCAGACATTATGCCATGTCACAGCAGGCCAGTGTTTCTGGGAGACCTGAATAGAACAGAGCTATCATTAATTAACACTATTACTTACACCTGGGCTTTTCCTGTTATAACAAGTGAAAATGTCTACTTTGACAAAGGCCAAGATACAATACAAGTCAATCGTAACTACTGTGCAATATCACAGAGTGATCATAACATTTTTGAATGGAAAGTAATTTGGTAAGTACTAAGATAACCTGCGGTCCAAAATCACATTCTAGCCCAACCTCACACTTTATTTAGGTATGTTTTTGTTGTCGCTAATGCAACTAAAACTATTACTGCATGTTGCATCATGCTATAACTTACCAAGACATTTCAGTTTGCTGATAATTACCTCCATTATCAAACTGTGACTTTATTATTTGTGGCAGTTACTGGCCATTGGCTCTTCCAGAAAGCTGTGTTTGTTGCTACTGTTCCTGCAGTGATTGAATGTTTATTTCATATTTGTGTTGCAGTGGTGTTGTTGTGTCGACCCAACTAAATTAGAATACATGTATATTTTCGGTAGCAGGGCCCACATGCTTGCTTTTGCTTTGAACAGAATCCTTTTGCATTGTTGTGCGTTTGCAGCACTCTGTAAGGTTATGTACTACACTTTCCTTTTGAGAGCACAATGGTCACCATTGCTTGTCACTCTTCCGTTATGTCTTGTCTGGAATTACAAACAAGGTAGTAATAATAGCTAGTTTCCTGTTGTTCACCACTCTCCCCTGGGGATAACAGTGTAACTGTGTAGCAATCTATGCCAGGACTCTATAATGTCTCTCTATCACAGTCTGTGTGGTGGCACTGCTTTTCTGCAGCGCAGATTGAGTTCAAGCCCTCGGACTACAAGCAAAGATTCGGGCCATCTCTTCATATTTTTCTCCGAAATGAGTCTGTGTGATTGACAGGGTGTTAATAGTAAATAGATCAAACCAGAGACGTCTGTTCAGAGTAAAGGAACCAGTCCCTGTATCCGTATATAACCTGACAGCAAAAACACACCTACTCTTTGGGTTTCAACATATGTTCATAATTCAAGCTGCTCTGGAAGCATTTCTCATCTGGTGCAGTTACAGAGTGTCAGAGATCATGCTATAGCTAATAGTTATATGCAGAGTTGTGACACTACGCATAAAACATCTTCTATATGGATGTCATCTGAATGTTTCTGGTACAACATTGACTTGTCAGCAGCAATGCTCCGACGATAACTGATTTTTTTAAAGGTATTGTGAGCAAAACCCACCCGTTTTCAACAAAATCTGAACAATTATTGATTTAGATCAAGTTATCGATTTAAAAAAAACACCAGTTAGGACAGTCCTTGTGTTCTGTGTACACCTCTGTGATTTACCCTTAATTCAGATGGAACCAAAAAAAATAGCTCTTCAATAGTTACCAGCCTATGCTTCACTATTGACATAAATACAACCTTAGCCAACCGGAAAGTAAAATATAAGAGGCTTGCTTGCCTTGTATTAAACCTGAATTACAGTAGAAATCAACAATTACTGAAGCATGTGGCGGTGTGTTGATTATGACATTAAATTAATCAATACAGTATTTTTTTTTAATTATGTATGTATGCAAATTAATTGACATAGGTCTCTTGATACATTATTTGTTGGTAGTTCTTTGAATTGCAGTGATCACAATTTTGAAATGGCAATAGCGACAGAGTGGTAAACTAAATATTTTTCAATTTCCAATGTCAGTATGTATATTTGTAAAAGGCCAATATCAGAGAATAACTTAATTCATGCTTTTATCGCAAATTCAACCCAGTAGGACTTTGAAGAGACCCCTTTCAATTTGCATTTCAGCTAATAAATGCTTAAGCACTTGCATGTACCAATTTTAACATATAGGATACCTTATGTTTGACTGGCAAAAACCACAAAGTTATCCGGATAAATAAACCTGCCAATGCTTCTGAATCCATGTCTGAAAGCAGATTAAGATTACAGTCTCAAAAAACACCATCAACATTGTGAAGAATTGTGCCCACCAGCACTTCACCCTTGAGAGACACTGGTGCTGTCACACCTCACAGCGAGATTTATCGGCAGCACTGTGAGAGGGTGTATGATTCCCTCACACCTCTCTCCTGACTACGGGGGTCATTGACAGTGACTTATGTGAGAGGAGACAGAAGTGTCATGGGGGAAAATATGTGTGTCAGCTCACATCAGGTCTGGTCCCATGGAACCTGATCATATTTGAAACAGTAAAAAATCCCTGACAGTGATGCTATGATACCTCCAAAACCCGCAGGACAACTATACATATTTCTTAACGTACGTAAGAAAAAACATATCCTGTATATTACGTATGAATTTACATTTTTTTATTTAAAATACGGATGTGGACTATAAAACATCACAGACCTACAAATGGAAGTCTGTTTATACATGTCAAAGCAGTAATTGCATATAAAAAGTACTGTGTAAGGTAAAAAGCTATGTATGTGATACCTTTGAAGACTCATTGTACATTTTCATATTTTTCTCAGACATTTATCAACAGTTCTGACTTTAGGAGCAGGTACAGTTTGTATAACCGTTGACTGATCCCTGTGCTTTCCATCCTTGCCCGGCACATAGCAAAGTTTACAACTAGTCTAATAGTGGCATTTCAAAGTAATTTTGGAAGCCTGGTCCTTGATTTCAGACAATCCAGACTTCTCATTTCATCAGTTTTTCCAGCTGATATGTCAGCTGTCACTAGCAGCTTTAGCTAGCTGGCTAATTAAGCTAATGTTAGCTCTATGAGTTGTTTGAAAACTATGTCTCCAACTGACGTTTTAATGTCTTCAGCTGACTTGTTTTAAAAGGAGAACCCTTTAAAAGGAGTCTTAAATATGCATTTGATGATACATGATAAATGCTATCGTACTGCAGTTAAAGCTGCATGTCCCATGCAAAAGGTTTGCGTGCAGTTGATTGCCCTAATCCCTGTAAAAGACACGGCTGTCACAGAAGAGACAGCTTGTTTTTTGTATTCCAATGTTCAGCCATATCGTGGTACTGTAAGTTTAATAACAAAATGTAAGAATCGTTCATTGTAGCATAACCCTGTTTGTCTGCTTTCCTTTACATACTTGGACTCTAATCTAGTTACAGCAGGTTACATTTGATTGGAACGTGAAAAAGAATTTCCATTGCTCCATGTCAGAAAACGTGACTTAAGACACAATTCATTCAAGATGGCAAACAAAAAGGTGGACATAAAAACTGCAGCCTTGGGATTCCAATGTGCTTTATATCGATCTCTGAGTAAAAGGATATCCAAATGGGCTTTATGCTGCTGTGGTTAACACCACTTGTGTGTATCAGGCCGTGACAGGGATCTTATTGCTGCATCCAGTCATATATCCAGTTTACCACAATATATGGCCATTTACACATTAGTATTGTGTTTGTGCTCACCTTGTAGCATTGACCACTGCAGTAGAGCTCTGCAGTGCATCTAAAATGCCATGTCTATATCTTCATGGGTATTCCATTATTTCAAACGCTTTTTCATTGTTATTGCACAGCATGATAACTTGTTTGTGATGACAAATGAAAATGGCACAGTACAATGTTCACAAAAAATATGTCTCACATCAGGTGGGGGTAGGTTAACTCAACAACTAAGGCTGATTTTGGATCAGCTTACTGTTCGGCATTGTTTTGGTGGAAAATGGAATAATTACCTTTACATGAGTTTGGTTTGTTTTTACATGTTCATATTTACTTCCCATGGAGTAATCTTTCAATGTCTGTATTTTTCTTAAAGGTTGTACAACGTGTACTACACACAACCTTTGAAACCCATGACTGGGGTCCTCCATAAATGCATCCAGTGCAAGAGAGCTACCCAGACACTATGGGCCAGAGATAAATCCTACTCATTTCCTGTGTTGACAGTTGGAGGCTGCTTCCTTGACTTGTTAAAATTAACGGTCCAGAACGTTATTTTCCCATCCAATATGCTGCCATCAATCATTGTGTGTGCCCTCATCACTTTTAAAAATGATGTGTCCCTGTTTTTTACAAAAGCAAAGCAACCGCTTTAGTCACCAGGCAAAGGAGTGATGATGAAATGCACAAGTTTGAGGATAAAATGAGTGGGATGTAAAACTTCCAGATGACAAGTTTGAATTGCTGTCCATACAGGGATGAAGATGTACCGCAATCAGTTCTGGGTAAGATAAGGTGTTTTAATAAGAGTGTCAGGAAGTAATGCACCTCTACTTGTTTCCTGTAATCAACTCACCGACATAAGTTAAGTGCAGGATATGTGAAATGACTGCAGCTCAAAGCCTTCTGTAACTTACTAACTTCCCCAGAAAAAACTTACATTTTTACCACATAAAACTGATACTTGTACTTGTAAGGAGAGTGATATTCATGCATCATGTGTGATATAAAGTGTCAAAGTATTAATAGTCTTGAAAACAGAATCTTGGCCAAAGACTCCAAAAGCTGTTCATCTCTCAAAATCCAGACATGAAACTCAAATGGAACTTTTTTTAGATTAAAGGTTCTAAATAGGACTTAAAGCATTTACCTAACGGCAGATGAGTGATGATTAAAATATAATGTAACGTTACATAACCTTCAAACAAACAATATACAATTTACTTTGTGTTTAGAGGGCATGGAGAAATTAAAACTCACCTGAAAGACAACATGAATATTGTCAGTCCTATTTAGATCATAGGGTAGTAGTGCACTTCAGCCTCCTGTGGCCAAAATGAGTATTACAACAGTATTTATCATAGCACAACAATAGCCTCTGGTTGATAGACAGAGAGGGGAGTACATCATAACTGTAAGCTGTGACTACTCCTGCGTGAAGTATGGAGTCTCATTGCAGATTGGGAAATTGCAAATACCTGGGAACAGATGTGAACGACATCAAGGAGGATGGTATGGTAAGGGAGCATGTTAAGCGCATCCTCATTTCACTTCTAGGCTGATGCTCTCTCCCTCCCTGATCACAGAACAGCAAGGGCTGATGGGAGAGGGGATGGGTGGGAGAATGTGATTTGAGGGCATCAAGAAGCGGAACTGACAGAGACGGATTCACTGTGGCCGAAGCATGCAATTGCTTTTCCTTTCCCCTGGAACTGAGTTGGAAGTGCCTGCGGCTGCAAACAATCTCTAAGCAGCAGCTTTCACAAAGCCCAAGAGCCAGAACCACGAAAGCTCAGAGGCAGGTGAGAAAACGCGGAACTATTTAGAACAAGAAAAAAACAGCTGGTGAGGAATAACTAAAAGTGTCCTCAGAAACAGACAATCTTAATTTAACATGTGGTATGTCTTTTCTTATACTATATAAGGTGAAAAGTGAGCATGTGTGTATGCATATAAAGTATTATGCATGTGTTACCGTCTGAGTCTGTGTGCACACACACACATCACTGTTGTGGGTGTGAGAGCCACAGACGGTTTTGAGTGTGCGCTGTTGTGAAGTTGCACAGCTAATTACGCTGATGTTACAGAGCTCCAAGCTGGAAACTTAAGAAGACAGAGGAGTGTTTCACTCTCTCAGTTTGACAGAAGGATTGAGGTGTACCATTCAATGCACGACCTAGCCTGAGAGAAGGTCCATGTGGATTTCTGTTGAGTTTAAATCAGACAAAAATATTTTTAGAGCAGTACACAGTCACTGCTATCAACATAAATATATAGATACTAAATCAAAATCCCATCAATACACTCCATGCCCCCTAATGAGTCACAAGAGAGTGATATTACAATGCAAAACATCATTAGAACCTATGCGTTAGTTGACAAATACAGATAAATCAAATTTAAATTCCATGTGGCAAACATCTTTTCTTAATGGTCCAAACTATTGGAGTTAACATTTGTTCTTAGGAGATCAGACGAGAGCCCCTGTTGTTTCACCCCTAATGGTGCATGTCTGTGAGGCGATGAGGCATTGTCAGGCTGAGAGCCTCGTCCTCACACAAACACCCTATTCATATTCAACTTGACTTTTTCTTATCACTCAGTCACTCCACATACGTACAATCTCTCACATCCGTTCCCCAATGTTGTCAACACTTCTGACAAGGTAAAAGCAGGTTGAGGTAACCAATCAGGATACTAAAGCCCTGGCCATTCCAAACCACTGAACATGTCAGAGGCTTTCACCCTGTCAACCGACAGAAGCTGAACAGAGTTCCCCCACAGCGGGAGCTGCGGACGGGAATTAATTTGCAAGAAAGACAAAGCGACACACAGGGAGCATTATCCTGTGTCTCTGTTGTCCAACACAATTCGATGTGTTTGTGTAGAGTGAACCACCTCATTTGTCTCGGTGCATTTAATCTGCATCTGAAGCAGCCCCATTGGTGAGGGCTATTACAGCCAGCTGACAAAAGCAGAATTGAAATTCCCACTGACCTAAAGACACGGCATTTTCTTTGAGTAAATGTACTGTGCTTGGCCGAGAATAGAAAAATAATTGCCATCAGGGACCGGATATCGTAAGGATCACGTAACTAGCTATTCTTCCATCCATAATGCATACATGAATTTGGACATTTCTTGTAATTACGGTCTGTCGTTGCCACTATGGAGACACATGTCAAGCTCAATACAATATGCAACACGGTTCAATGTTTTTCCTATTTTTCTACTCATTCCAGCAGATTAACATCAAACACGCAGTTAGGAATGCCACAGTGCATCACCGAACTAAGTCCTTAAATAACAATGCTTAAGCATAGAGTCGCAGTCCAGTTATTGTTCACACCTAGGGGAGTGGGATTTTCCTTGTCTGTTTTTGTGAGTTCACTCTGATGTTTTCTTCTCTCTATCCCTTCACCACTCTATGATCCTAGTTTTAAGTGAAGAAGCAGCTCTTCAAACAATAGTGACAACACAAAACACTGTCCATTACACTGCCAACATGACTGATTTGTGACATATTGCAGATGCTAAATTTGGAGTGCTCTGTATTGCTGTTCTGTGGGTGCAGAGTAGGCTGGCTGTGACAGTAAGGAGTGAGAAGGTTGCCTCCACTGAGGATGCTGTTCTCTCCACTGTGAGTGACACAACAACATCAAAAACATGTATCTGGAAGGCATGTCATGACCCCGTCACCGCGGTCACATGTCAGAGCAGACAGCTGACATGAGGGCAGGCAAGACTTCCACTCCAGCAGCTGTCAGAAACTCCCACCTCCACCAGTCTTCTAACCTGACGCAGAACATGTAGAATGAAGTGATAGAAAAGAGAAAGACAAGGGGGTTAAAGTGGATGCATTTTACAAGAAAAAGGGAAACGGTAACAGATGGTGGGACAAAAAGATGAGGACAGAAAGGGAAATTGCAAAAGCAGGAGTGAAATTGATAAAAGGCTTCAAAGAAGAAGAAAAAAGTAAGCAAAGCGAGACATTCAAACATAGGGAAAACAGCACCATGAATTATTCTGTTGTTATCCTGTCTGACAGCAGTCCCCGAAGACGCAAGGAGGTATTCTTCCGGTACAGACGACCTGTGGAATGAAATATTACCGAGTTTGGTAGCACTTTATAATAACTACACACTATGAAGCATTAGTTAAGCATGAGTAAACACTTAATTCATCATTTATAAAGCATTGTTCCTACATTAATAATTCATTAGTATGCAGTTCATAACAACAGTTATAAATGTTTTATTCTTGATTAATAAGCTCGTCTATTATGTGTTTCATTATAGTGTTTTCATACTTTATAAATGATGGATTCCCCATTTGTAAATGAAGTATTATATATTTTACAAACCAATAATTAAGGAGTTGTAGATGATTAATAAGTTCATTTATAAAGTGTTAGTAAATGATTAATAACTTATTTAGATGTACATTATTCATGCATTTATATATATATATGATTTAGATATGCACTAATGGTTAGGGACTATGCTAATATATGCTTTATAAATGTGTATTAATACTGCAATTCATGATTAATTAATGATTTATTAAGGTAGTTACTAGTCCTTAGTAAAGTATTTTGTGTGACCTCATCTAAAGTGAGGACTATTTATGCCTTATAAAGCATTTATTAATGACATTGAAAGGCCAGCAGTGCCTCAAAACCCATCGTTTTTTAACAGAAAAGGCAAATAGACACAACACAAAGTGATCAAGAACATATCAATATTCATTGCAAGATGCAAACAATATACTGTTAAATACAAACCTCTCAGGCATTCATTCATGTAAGAAACAAACAAACAAAGACATTCTCCTTCAGATAGTAAATGGAAAAGCCATGGAGAGAGATGAAGAGAAATAGTTATTTCCTCCTTCTCATTATGTTTAAAGGTAGTGAAAGACCAGAACATGATACTGACAGTTGCTCTCTCTCTACGCAAGAGACAAGACTCTTAAACCCAGAGACCAATTTACTGTCCTGTTACCTGCAGGGCGATGGGTAAATGTAACAGTAGTATGTCTTGCAGGTGTAATAAGAAGTAGTGAAAGGACAGCCCAGTTTGCCAAATTTCATTAAATGAGCAGATACGAAAGGAAACATTAAATTAGATGGGTAGTAAATGAAAAAAAGCTCCCAGAAAACGATGTGAAATTAAGTCATAGCAATAGTTTGACATTGTGGTTTGACATTACGCTTAATTCTGTCAATATGAAGCTAAAGGCAGCAGCCGCTTAGCTTCGCAAAAATACTTAAAAAAGACGACTTCCTGAAGTCTCGTCATCACCATAAGGTATTTAGGTTGCTCTCAGGACAGAAATAGTCTACAACACTGCAACTTGTTGTTTTTACACTTCTGTACGGATTAAACAAACCGAGCCAGGCTAGTTGTTTGTGATTCACACCATATTGACATACTCATTATCGCCTCACAAAGATGCCATGCAATCTTCTTAGCAACAGAGTCATTACTGGCCACCTGAAGTATTACATTCACTTTCCTTTTGAGCTCTGCTTGGTCTCCAGCAACTCCTGAGGGAAATATCTGGTTCTTTAGCTGCTAAATTCTCCACTTTGTTCACCAGCGAGTCTCTGACTTTGTCTGAGTGCCGTTTGGTGCTGTGCAGGTAGCAGTGTTTTTCTTTTCTTTTTTTTTTTACCAAAAAAAGCTGCGTGCTGCTGGAATCGAGGCTGATGAAAGCATTGAGACTGAAACAAAAGCACAGTTACAGGCCAGAATAACAAAGCCCAGAAGACGCTCAAACGTTCAGTAGAGCTGAAGGGAATTGCAGGAAGGGGAATAATTCTCTGTGGGTTTGTTATTACAAGCAACCCCTTTCACATACAAAACTCATGTAATCCAATCACAGTATAGAAGCATTCATTTTATAGTGTTTTCTTTTATGGCACAGACTGTGCACTTTATTATTTATTTATTTCAGCTGCAGGCTTTGATTGGGCTCTTTTTGAGCAAAGTGTACCCCAACTTGATAAACAATATAAACCAAATTGCTTTAGAGTCACATATTTTTTGTTTGGATTGCATCCGTTTGTCATTTTAGAAAGGAGCTAGGTGCAATGCAAATCAAATACAGTATGTCCTCAATACAACAAAAGAGAATGATTGCAGGCACATTAACAGTGACTAATCTCTTGAGGGGCTAAATTAGTTGAGGACATTGTAAATTACACTATAAGTGTGAAAGACAAAGTGTTGAGAAGGAGTAGTGTTGTATGCCAAATTTTCATTGAGGTTGCAAAGAAGTGTTTTTCTCAACTAGCGGAATATTACTCAGCCATGGCAGAAGGAAGATAGCTTTCAGCTACAGGGATGCATGAATCGGAGGACACAGGGCTCCAGGGATGTCAGGGGGAGGACTGGGGTTACAGCATGCTACACTCGGGGGTGTCTGGTCTAGGAGAGAGATGAGGGAGTAGAGGATGACTGTTCTCCCCGAGGTTAATGTAGTACTATCAGTTGCACAACTGTCCTCCCGTGGCTGCATCTATTTCAACAAATGCTCGAGGAGAAAAGGGAACAGGATGAGAGAGATAAAGACGGCAGGGACGAGGGACAAGAGAGTTGGATGAAACAGAGACTTACACAGTAAAAAACCTGGAATATAAACACTGTTAGGACGGGAAGTATTCGCTTTGTTGTTTTTAAGTGCCTTGAAGGTTGATAGCAAGCTTGAGACTGTCTTTGAATTAATGGTTTAATAACACAAACACAACTTATGTAATCAGTTGCCACAAACACACAACAGACTCAACTGGACATGAAATGATCCACTGTCTCTGACATAAGTGCTCTCGAAAGGTCTACAACTCAGATTATTTACTATTGCTTTAGACACTGGTAAAATACATGCAGTAGCTATCATGTGCCTAAATTATTATTATTATATATTATTATTTTTAAAGCAATAAAGGGGAAAGATTCACTTTATTGACTAGTAGAGTATATCCCCAGTGTTCACTACCCTTTAAAGGAAATCAAAAAGACTTCTGTTCTCGTTGAAGTGTTGTCAATGATCACAATGAAGTATGATTGATGTTAGTCGTCGCTTGCAGCCTCATTTTTCTGTTCTAAATAAACCGAAGAATAAATCCAGTTGCTAAGCCAGTCCCTCAAAGGCCTGACCTTTTGATAAGCCCATCTCTCAAATTTATGGCAGCTTGGAGATGCTTTATTGCCACAACCCAGAAATGGTTCATGTTGACATAAGATCATTTACAAGCTTCTCCCCAGAACCCTCAAGGCCCAACATCTCTATATGTGTAGCCTCCTAAGAACAACAGATTATCCTTGGGGCAAAATAACTTCAGCCTCTGCTTCACCTGAGATTGTAATGTTATCAAGATGGGGGTGGTTGAGACCAATTTTCTCTGCAAGACCTTGATATTTTAACACTATAACTTTGCAAACTTTATTCTTTGCTTTCCCCGGATTTCACAGCACCGATCTGCCCTGTTTTATTTTACTGTGGCCATTTTGTTTCCCTCCACTGGTTTAATTCAGCTGTTGAATTCAAGGCCACGATATGATACGGGTCAAAGCATCCAAAGTTAAAGGTGGCTGGTGTCCGTGGTGGAGGCAAACTACTGTAGCGTTTTGGAACAGCAAAAGGTGAGAATGATAAAGAGGAAATGGACGGTTGAGTCACTCGGGTTTCCTCTGATTCTGGTTATCTGTCTTGAGCTTCTTGTTTGCCTGAATGATCCGGGATGGAACCACCAGGAGCACCCGTTACCCCAAACGTTCATGTGAACCATGACTTTCACTGAACTGAGAGCACACTGCTGCGATAAGGGCTCCGGTCAGACCGACTGTGGAAATGGAACCAGTGAGGAAGCATGGTGGACAGAGCCATCTGGCCAGCTCCAGTCTGTCCTCGCTCTGCTGAGCACAAAGCTGGAGCCACCTGTCTCGTCTGCTGCACTATTCCGCCGAAGTTGAGTACCACCAGGATGGTAAGACAAGCTAATGTGTGTGTATGTGTTCACATTTCCCCTTGTGCATTTTATATAAAAAATACACAGAATTTCTCCTCAGAGAATATCAGTCTGTTTATAAATCTGTATTGCTTCTAAGAAATCATATCATCACCTTCCTAAAATAATGGCCCAAGTAATTTTTTCAGGTTTTTCAGAAAACACAACAAACTTAACCAAATATTAAATATATTATATTAATTAATAATTTCACTCAAAAAGGTTATGACAATAGATGACTATTGACATACTAATAACAATGTCTGTCAATTATGTAACATAAGAGGAATAAATGACTTAGGCACATTTTTTTAACATTCCTTTGTGTCTTAAGCAATTTTAAACCTTCCACTCTGTCAACAATAAAGCGTAACTAACAAACTAACTAAACATAATGCTGAGGAGGCATGTGCATCTCCTCACTTCTCCCTCCAGCTCTTCTTTTCTGGGTTCTTGACCGATGCCTATTAATGTGGCAAATTGTCAAAGAAGTGATGACACTCGACGGGCATGACGTGTTTCATTGACTGGAGGTCCTGGAACTTTCTCTCCTTGATTGACAGAGTACATGGAAACATTCTTATCCATGCTATCGGCTCATTTGGCACCTCTACCCTCCGTGGCAGTGCTTCCCACGCAGAGTTCTCTGAGAAGGACAGCTTGAAATGGATCTTGCCTTCACTGCTAAACTGAAGAGCCCGCAGGTGATGCACAGTCGGATCTCCAGCTTTTTTGCCTGGTCTGATGCTAATGAAGTAAGATCCATCCAGTTTCAGGAACTCATTATGCTTGAGCACCTTCACATGGTAAGGGGATGGCCTGATTCTTGTAGTCTGGAGTATGATGACGTAGTCTCTCAGGGTGAAGATATCCGTAACTATTTTGCGTTCAATAGTGCTATGCATGCTGTCACACTCCATTTGTGTGTGCCCTGCAACAAGGTACCCCATATTTCCTTGCAAGCTCAGGGAATGCATTCGCCACACATGCATTGTGGTTCTGATAACCGCAACCGTCGCTCCACACTATGATCTCCTTGAGTTCTGGATGGTCTTTGATCACACCTTCAAAATGGCGATATTGAAGGTGTGCAAGTACCTCGCTATTCAGGTCACCCTCCGATTAGTCCCAAATGTAGCAGTACCCTTTCTTTGATCTCAAGTCGAAGAGGGTAAAGTTATGGACCTGCAGTTTTGTTTTGTAATACAGGCTGCTGGCTTGGGCTTTTGGACACAGCAGCATAGATTGCAAGTCCATTGTCCAAACGGACTTCTCATTATTCGCAGAATCCTTGTCACAGGATTTATCTTGCCTCGCTTCATCTTTCTGGGTGACATGTGCATCATATTCGGCCTTACTGATATTCCTATGCTTGAATGAAACACAAAAATCACACTGATCTTTTCGCGGAATGAATACGGAATAGTTCTCTTCATGGAACACATCTTTGAATATCGTATTCCAACGGCCCTCACTCCAGCAGTTGCAGCTGCCTGTTGATATTCCCAATGTAGTTGGGAGATGGTTGTGCCTGGGTGAAGGAACTTCTTGTCTTTGTCGGTCTCTGTGCTTCTGCAGTAGTGTGAATCAACAGTGGGCAGGTCCCTCAACCAGTCCTTAAGGAATTCCTTGACATCAGTTTCAAGCTTTGCATGCTTGCCACCCTTAGGTCGAGATTTAGACGGCAGCGCTGCCGCTTGTTCGTCATGGTCGATGGTGTCTTTGTTCAGCCAGTGTGTAATGGTTATTTCAGGGAGACCAATTGTAGAGGAAAAAAGTGCCTTGCACACTTTGAGACTCGTTCCACCTGAAGCTTGCTTCAGTTGGTAGGACAATGATGAATTGCGTCGGGATCCCTCAGCAACTTTCTTTTGCTTCATGTTAACCTTTGTGACCAAAGTGGTGACGTATAACCGACGTTCTTCCCAGGTATTCATTGCCCAAATCTTCTGAAATATCCACTGCCGCTGCTCTTCTGTAATGACTTGGCAGTCTTGAGTTGAGACTCGCTGACATAACTTCGAGTGGCAGGGAGGACCCATAGCATTTGCACTTATTTCTTTGCCACCTTTGCTCTTGTATGACATTCCTTTGAGACGTTTCTCCTTGGATTCATTTTTGCTTCCATGTTCCCGGACTAAGGTGTTTTTTTCTTTTCCTTTTGACCGTATTGTTTAAATCAACATCCTCATCCTGCTGTTCTGGAGTTGTTGCCACCATGGTTAGGCTGTCTTCATTTTCAGGGGCAGAGGACACATCACAGGATGGGGTATAGTCTGGATCGCTGATGACATCATCATCATCAGATATGTCCTCTTCATGGTGTAGATGTGTCTGCTTGGCGTCAGATCGGTGTCAGAACCAAAAAGGAAAAACATTTCAACCCTTTGAGATGTACGGTCACAAATGTGTGATCATTCTGAAAAACATTCATTGCCTTGTGGTCACTTGTATTAAGCTACATCAGGGATTCCCAAAGTGGTGTGCATGCACACCTAGGGGTGCACAAGCTGCCTCTAGACACTGCACAACAGGCATACTATAATACCAGTCAAATGATGTTATGATTACTAATATTATGTTCAAGTGAGATTTTCATTGACTAAAATGCTGACTAAAAAGACTGAATAAAAAGACTAAATAATATGCAATATTTATAGCCTAGCCTATATTATAGTAAACCTCATCACTTACCAATAGGGGACGAGCCCTGAATCATGGACATAACTTCAGTGGCTCGGTAGATTTTTGTTCTTCTTGACGCAGCCGCCATCTTGAAAAGCTTGTAAAATTGCCTAAGTCACATTGTCTTTTGACTTAGGCAAAATAAAACGGCCTAAGTCACACTCTTGACATAGGCCATTATACTACAGGGGTATAATCGCATGATCTGTTCAACTGAGGATGTAGGCGATTTTACCAGAGGTGGCCAGCATCATGAGGAGATGATTTAGGCAACAAAATCATTTTTGTCAAAAAATGACTTAGGCCATTATTTTAGGAAGGTAACAATATGATAGGCTACATTGATCTAGATTTTTCTCCCTGTTCCTAAAAGCCTCTAACACTATTTCCATGCCATGTTAAAGGATATGCCTCTCTTCTTTCTTCTTATTGACTGAGGTCACCCACAAAAGCTTTTGTGACAATATTTTCCCAGAGAATATTGGGTTTTATCTAGCATTTGACATGAAAGCAAAACATTTTTGATATTAATTAAGATACACTGCTGTGCTTTGAAACATAACATTCGGCCAATGCTAAAACCCTCTCGGAGATTTACAGCCTGTATCATGTCTCTGTAGCTATTTGGAAACAAGTGAGCAGTTATTCCCAACCTGAGGTATTTGTATCCCAGCAGGTACTGCTTCAATTGCTAGGGGGTAGATGCAAAGATTGTGGAGTATGATTAAAAATGCTTGCATTTAGGGAGAAAATATCCATCCAAATACAATTAAGTTCAAATACTTTAGATCATTTAATTGCAATTGCAAGTGCATGGAATCTTGTTGGTTAGCTAGTAGAGAGTTAGCTAAAAGTAGTTGATAAATGGTTTAACGGGTTGGCTAAGAGAGGAAATAATATTTGAAATAACCAGCTACAAATAACTAATTAATTAATTAATGGATAAACAGAAATAGTTAGCTAAAAGTAATTGGCAATTGGTTGAAACATTAAAAGCAATGCATAACTGGTCAAAGTCTTAACGTAATGAATGACTGGTTAAAATAGTTACCTAATAGTAATGGATAAATGGTCTGAATAGTAATCTTAAATAAATGGATAAAAGGTTGAAATAGTAAGTTAGATGTAGTGGATAAATGGTTGAAAAATAATGGATAAACTGTTGACATAATTAGCTAAATGTAAATGATAAATGGTAAAAAAAAAGGCTTGAAACCACTATTTTAGTGCATGCAGCCATAGCTCGCCATCCTTTCTTACATCAGCTGAACTGTCGGCCCTCACTGTCGTTTCACAGAAACACCACATGAGAGTGTATCTAGTGCGAGACTCACCAGGGAGACTGTGAGGCTGACATCCATCAAGCCTGTCAGTAGAGGAATATAAGACAGAAAGTATAGAGAGAAAAGACAAAACCTAGTTGGATCTAGGCCCCGTGATAAGTTACCTTGCACATGTCAGTCATTATACCATCAGAATGAAATGATAAGATTGCAATTACCGATTAATTTAAACCACCGGTGAAATTTGAGTAGTAAAGGATGATGGAACCTTTTCTGCAGGTAAAAAAGTAAATTGAGAAAATCTCGTGGATTAAAATAGGATAGTGTAAATGGCCTGCCTCCATGAAAAAGCTCCTTATCTATGTCATGTTATCAATAATGCATTTTTGCTCTTTCTCAATGCCATGACAAATGAAAAATCTCATCTAAAGAACACTTGCATTTATCAACACACTCAAAAGCTTGTTATTATAGGTTTATCAATTTCCAAACAATCTATTGGCGAATCCTTAGCCTATTGCCTAACCCAACAGAAGGGGGTCTTGTCCTTTAATTAATCTGACTTGTCCGTCTGCTAAACACTGGATCAGTTTGCAGGACTGCTGCATTATTCAACATAGCCGAGGGTGAGAGAGGAAGTCTGTGGTCTGGAGTCACCTTACTCTGGGCAGAGCAGTAAAGCGAGAGAGATGGAGAAGGATGAGAGGGAGAACTGAAAGTAATGAAAGAGGAGTTGAGGATAGGGGCAGTGAGAGGCTGACGGTTGGTGAAAAGGGAAAAAAGGAAAGAAAAGAGGAGAGAGATATAAAAGAGGGGAGAGATATAAAAGAGGGGAGAGATATAAAAGAGGGGAGAGATCAAATGGTCGATCTGGTTCAAGGCGAAGGGAACTGCTAAAAGACCACATCCGTATGAGAAACTGCAGGAGGGTCAGAGGCTTGTAGACAGGAAGTCCATGTCCAGCTTTCAGTTCTCTGCTTCTGCTGACAAACCAATCATAAAACCACACAGACTATTTTAGCTGTGTATGCTTTTTGACAGAATATCCAATGATAAGTTGACAACCACACATCTCTTTTTTTTTCCCCTTGTTCATTTATTGTAGATCGCTGATATTGTTCAGAACAAACCCCTCTCCCGACCTCTAAATACATCCGTCTCCTCCATCTCTCTCGTTAAATACACACCTTGTCCCCACAAATACAACGGGCATGTCATGTGCTATCGGTTCATACAGAAACAAATAATGGAAATTAACGGTACCCTCAGGGCAGTCGCTGCCGCTCACAGAGTCATAATAAAAAGCTTTGGAATGGCAAAAGTACAATGTGCTCACACAGTCGTGGCTGCTGGAAAACACAGCGGTTGAAATAAACGAGGCGGACCGGGATATTCTGAAATTAACCAAATTAAATATAAAGCACACAATGGATTCATACATGCTTTGACAGACCTGTTTTACTCAGAGCTCTGGGATGAACGCTCAGGGAGACTCAGCTCATACTCGGCTGTTTAAAGTCCTGGCAAAACACTCACAAAATAGTAATTTACAGCACATTCACCTTCCTGGTTATGTAGTGGTTACTTACTGTACGTCTTTACTCTCGGCAAACATATAGTATATTATTCACATAGTATTCACATAACATAATATACATCTGTATGTACACATTCCTTTCACCTGCAAGAAAAAGTGTCCAGGCACTTCCTACAGCGGTAGCTCGGATCACTGACTACGCTATTCTTCATCCTCATCAAAAACAAGCTGCTCTATCAGTGAACCTGTGGGAGCCTTGTGATGTTGTTGTGGATTCATCACATATTCTGGAGCTCCCACCTGAACCAGACTGTGTTCAACAAACTAGCAGCAGAGTTCGCCTAGCTGCCATTTCTCAGTTTTTGTGGGCTTCAAGGTGTCTCTCCTTGTTTATAGGAGCAGGTCCTGGAGTGATTCCTTTACCGCCCTTCTTGAAAACCTGCACTTTAAGGAGTATCAGGAGATATGGTGGAGCGTAACATATTTTAAAGGGCAATAATTGAGTGTAGAATAGATATTTTCTTGCTTCTGGAAGAAAATGTAAAAAAAAAAACCACAAAGATCTTTTTTTTTTTCTGGGACATTTTTAGAGGCCGACTAAGATCATTATGTGTATCACACATGCCAACCTGCATGAGTTTCTTCCATTGATTCAGGCATTAACAGTTCCAGTGGTCTCCAGGCATTGGCTGGTAGGTGACGCACAGTGTATTTTCTTTGTCCATCAGGTCAGTGATAGCTAAACAGCAGGGTCTGTGGGCAACTGTATCTTACTATTCGTCCTTTTAAAAACACCATTTTTGATTTTAAGACACTAAACCACCATTGTGAAAACACCAATCACCAGCGTTGACGCAAAGTAGCATTTATCCCCCTGCACAATGTTAATGCCCCTTTTTATTTATATATATTTTTTATTTTTATTTTACACCACTAGGAACAACAACTAATATTCATGTCAAAATAGTTGAATGAACCCCATACTGAAAGGGTTATGATAAAATGTTTAGCTTGCTGAGACAGTTTACAGTACAACCAAATGCCTCAGACAACAAAGGAGTAAAAGGAGTTACAGACTCAAACCTGTAACGCAGTACTGGTTGAGACACTTCACCACGGCATTAATGGAACATCATTTTTCACACCACCACTATGGCATGTCAGTACATTTTTCTTTCCTGCTGGGTATAAAATACAAACAATCACTTTGGAGCATGGACATTAGCTGATGCAGTACATACTGTATTGTTTGTAGGCATATATCAAGATGATAGAGTAAAGTAAATAGAGGATTTAAGTCAGTCAATGGGATTGGCACTGTGACAGTAATGAGACAGGAATCTTCAGTGGTGGCACCAGGCCCAGTGCTGTGGTCCCTGGAAATGTCCACCTATAGCACACATGGTAATCCAGCACAAACATTATGGCAAAATACAACACATTGCACTACTGTACAGTTTCTGCATCAATACTGTTGAGGACTGGGCTGGTCTATCATAATGCTGCAAATCTCTTGTTGCTGTTTATACACAACCTTCCTGATTTATTCAGTGATTTAAATAAATCCGTCCTATCATCAGAGAATAAGGCAGTTTATGGTATGGTAGAGAAATCATGCCACAACCACAGTGGACTGTTGTTGTATGTAGCTCTTGAGAGACAAGAAAATGCTTCCAGGTTTAGATAATTCTGTTTTAACTCTGGAATTTCATCCAGCCTCCTTGTTGTTTGAATGAAACGATGAAACACAGCAGTGGTGACCTTCCTTCAGAATAAACAGGTCCATTTTGTAGCTCCGAATATTGTTTTGCTGCTACAGAAACCCTTAGCACAAAAGAGCTTTAGTCCGGAGGCAAAGATGACCAAGAAAAGCACAAAAAATATCAAAAGAGATAAACATCACCAACAAGGAGGAAATCACAGCTGTACATTAAAGGTTAAAAGTTAGAACCATGACCAAGTTTTTTTTTTTTCTCCTTTCTTTCAAGTCCTTTCAATGCCAAGTCCATAGGTCCAAACATTAAAGTAGAGGGGTCACTGGGTGGCCTAAATCTAATCTCCAGCAGATGGGATCCTGCCGCTGTGGTAAACATTTGGTTGCTATCTACCTTCAAAGCAGTCCAAGTACTCCAGGACAAGGTCATAGCAGAACCGATACTGGTCCTGAGGAAAAATACAATATTCTTAAATTAAAAAATGAAAACACATGAATAATCATAGACATAATCATGCCACTTGAAAACGCATATTTGTATTTATTTACTCTCTTACCAAGGACTCAACCATGTTGGGTTTGCAGTTGCGTAGAGTTTTGACAGCATAGAAGATGTCCACCATGTTCTGGTACTGGATCATCTCAAGGAGAATGTTGCAGGCACAGAGGGTCCCACTGCGACCACCACCGTTACTGCAGAGGGGGAGAAGTATTTTTTTGTTTTGTTTTTTAAAACATCTTAGATAGATGACTTATATTTTTTATTTCATTTAAAAAAAAATGTCATCCCTTAACGCTGTATTTTAGCCATGCGCGCACTGTTGCTCTGGGATGGCAATGTGACTGTTCGGTCCACCACTGTGGACATTAATGTTTCCCAGATAACAAAGCCTCCTGACTTTGGTGACCCTTCGACAATTCTGCTAGTGCCACCGTGTGGTTGATATTGCTGTTTCTTTTTTTTTTTTTTTTATAAAATGTCTCGACTATCAACTGTCAACAACTCAGAGTGAATTGTAAAGATCCCTGATCAGAATGTTAGCTTAGCCCATATGAGCATGTTAGCAGGCTGATGTTAGCATTTAGCTTAAAGCACCACGTAGCCTAAAAACAGCCTCACAGAGCCGTAGAGTGTGGTGCGTGGCGCATATTTCTGTCCGAACCAGACCAGAGTCCAGAGAGAAGTGACCAAGCCCGACCCGAACACGACAGGCACTCTCATTTTAATGTCCGACCAGAGACCGACGCAGTTAATGAAGTACTGAGTTCATGCAATCCTGTCACGCAATTGTTGCTACCATGGTTAGTCATTATGTATAGAGAGGTAGATAACAAACTCCGGCACTGAACAATAAGTAGTCTATGTAAGTAGCCTGACACAGACATTTTAACTCAAAAAAACTTGAAGCACCATGTCAAGTAAGCTGGTTGCAACCCGAACCTGAGCATCATTTGTAAATATTTGCCTGGACCCTGGTATCCACACTCTACAGAGCTGCTAGCATGGCAGTAGACTAGTCTTCTTAAATGCTTTTTAATTGAGATTTGTCTACTGTAAAAACGAAGTGTGGGTTCAGACCTCGACTGTCAGTATGATGCATGCAGCAGAGTATATGTACTGCATATGTACAGCAAATTTCAATACAAATATATCTCAGTCTCCAGTCGCCGCCTCCTCATATGTCTGGAAGACAATAATGCCAGTATAAGCATGGCAGAGTATGTGTAATCTGATAACCATGTTGTTTTTGTGTTCATGCCACCTCGTGAAACATTTGATACAGTTCATAAAGCAAACGCACACAATAGCTTGATACAAAAATAGCGACATGAGAAAAGCTGTACAAAGGAAACAATTGAGAAATAACAGCAGTGTGGCATTTCCTCGGAAATATTGCCTTGGTCATCATAAATGAAAGGCAATATCAATAAACTAGTGGAGGACAATCCACTTCCTCTCTCCTGAGACAAATCCAGAGAAGGTGTGCATGGAATCCTCTGCAGCGTACACAGGCAATATTAAGGTAATCAATCGTCGTCAGTGCTTTGGCAGTTCTGAATTTACTGTAGTGAGAACCATCGCATTCTGTATTAAGCCATAATTGATTTGATCTCCATAATCTCTTTCCTGGTTGTCGTGGGTAACACTGTGTGACAGCGCTGAGTGATGTGCTTTTGGATGGGGGCGGTGGGGATGAACGTGTGACGGGTTGGCAATGAGCTGGACGGCCCATTCATATTCATCAGCGGGTGTGTGCTCCGGGGACTTAGGACAACAGAGGGGCACATTGCACTACACCACGGCACACTACATTACAACACAATTTGATTTTCTACATTATGAAAATACAGCCATGGAAGAATATAGCACTTCATTGCACCGAAACCACACAGACTAAAGAGACAACACACGAGACAGTCACTGTCTCGTCAAACAGATCTGGTCGTGATTTACCAAGTTTTAACATGTCTGCACTTTTAAATGTCACTCTTCAACATCAGTAATTCCATGTCTGAGACCTTTTCAGAGAAAGACCGAACATATTTCTGCCTTGTCTCCTTTTATCTCTTTTAATTTACAGTGCATGCTGCGTGTCGCTAACAGATTACTCACAGGCAGTGGACAACAGTGCGTCCTTCTCCACACTCCCTCTGCCACTTGTGCACTTGAGCCAGCAGGTTGAGGAAAGCCTTCTTCGAGTCTGGAACATCTCGATACGCCGACCAGCGCAGGAACTGGAACTGACACACCACCAGCTGGCCCTCTTGGAGCTTGGGATGAAACAGGAACAATTAAACACATGGAATCTGAGTGTAGTCGTACTGTGTGGCTGTGCGCGCATGTGTGCTCTCTATCTTGTTTGTGTTGTATTACATTTTCTGGTTGTTTCAGTGTTTCTCTGTGTTGCCAGTTAAAACCCGTGTTTGAGTTCTCCCCAGGCTGCGTGCTGGCACTCTCAGCTGTGCTCACTCAGCAGACTGACTTTGTGATATATGGGTCTGCAGGTGTAAGCGGGGCCCGCGCTGTGTTCGAGAGAGGTCCCTGTGTGTTCATAACCTTGTCCTATACAATCTCACCTAATACTTAAGTACCAGCGGAGAACTGTAAGTCATGCAAATTGGGCTGGCAAAGACACCAATGATGCATGGAGGAATTGCCTTACCAGATGTGGGATTTACACTATGTACTTTTTTGTTGTACTACTCTCATACCCACACATACATATGCTTACATTGCACTTCGGTTGACTTTTACTCCCTCCCCTTGTATATCATTGTCACGCATACGAGGAATACTCACTAAAGCACTGAGAGAGGGGCAGTGAGAGGGAGAGGTGTGTGTTATTTCTGTGTGATTTGATTTCTCCCATGCTGTGTTAAGTTGCCCTCTCCTTGACAGTGTTGTGCACTGAGTAGAAGAAAGGTGCCATGGGTAGAGGGGAATGACAAGGGCAGTCGAGAGAGGAGGTGAGGACGCCAATCAAGAAAGGAAGTTCTGGGAAAGGCAAGTTGCGCTGCTTCTAATGGCAGCGAGGAAACGCCTTGCATACAGATTTCTTCAATAATTGGTTGACAGTGATCCTGAACAGTATGCATGAGCTTATGCAAATTTGCAGGCTTAAACCATACCTGCATACATACACACACACACACACACACTCAACATAGTGACATGTGAGAAGCCAAAATTACTGAATCATACATATGCACATATCTGGAGCATGAAAGTTGAGGAAAGACCACAGTGACATCCCCTGTGCTCCCTCCACCATGCCAGAACTGTCAGTGCCTTCATATAGCTAATTATATACATGCCAGATACCTATAAAAAATGTATGACATTGTTTATGAAAGAGTTGCAGCTTGAAAAGAGTATCCTGCAACTGAAAATATTGCATGCATTTCGATGATGAAAGTTCCCTCTTTAGTATGCCTACTTGCACCTAAGATAATCTAGGTAATGACAAGAAGAAATTGAAAAAGGGAGAGACTGACCTTTATTGCATGCATGTTAATGGGCTTTTTTTTGCATGTTTTCCATGCAAAGTTCTAATAATATCACTCTTGGGAACATCTTACGGAAACACTGGTTCAATTTTCTGGACTGCTGAATATCAGTCCCTTGTCTCCAGGCTATATTTTAGCGTGTATTTATTTTAGAGTGTATTTATTTGACAACCTCCTCTGTCCCATGAGGCAGACACCGGAAGAAGTGCCGTTGTGTATATGCAAAAGATATAGACATAGTAAGATAACGATGCACAGGCACAAACTGTAGAAATCTAGCATCAAGTGAAGCATTTAACCTGTAAATTTGTGCACATACACAAAGTTAAATAGAAATTCAAATCATCATCGGAAGGTTTCCAGTACACAGTATTTTTTACAGCCGAGTCTATAGTACTTTGGCTTTGAGGACTTGTGTCAGGTGGTTTTTATATGCACATTACAGCTGGCAGCTATAAATGCTCTGTAGGTAAAATGTCACATCTGAATAACCGGTGAGGACCACAGCTAATGCATTTCTAATGAGGTTCAAGTTATCATTTTGTGAAATACCACTGAGTCCAACATGTCCTGTGCAGGCTTTTCAGAACTGCAATGACTCACCCTCGTGACATTCTTGACCCGAAACAGCCGAGTAATGACATCCTCATCTGCTGACATGGACAGAAACTCCACTTCCATGGGCCCGTACTGCTGTAAACCAGGCTCCGGCCAGTACTGAACACAAGGCTACAGGTAGAGGGGGAAGTGGGGGGGGGGGGGAGAAAGAGAGAGAGAGAGAGAGAGAGAGAGAGGGAAGGGGGGGGGGATCAGTGATTAAATCTAGCACAGGCAATACTCATACATTCTTCAGTATTTGTGGCCAAAAAATGCCAAATCAAAGAGAGGAGAACTTTAAGAAGCTCAGATGATATAAAAAAAATCAACCAAGTATGTGTGTGAACGGGTGTGTGCATATATGCAGTGGGGGGTCTGCATGCATGCGCTGTACACAAAAGATATAATACAGTTCTAGAGACATGCAGGTATACATGTATAATAACGGTATGGGCAAAAGCCATGATTGTATGTTACGGTACCATACTGGCGTCAATAAGGAGAGAAGCAGCAGGGGGAGGGAGAGATGTAATGTGCTTTGAGAGATTGCAACAAGAGGGAGACAGAGTACTCCAGTGCCACAAATGAACTCTGTAACAGATTATATAGCAAGATCTTGCAATGAACAACTTAAAAAGGCAATGACTCAATTTTCAGGCAAGACCCAAAAGGAACTGCATTGCAATGGAAAAAAAGAGTTGGAAAAACATTTAACGGGGAGTGGATTAAAGTGGGACTGAACAGGTGGTACCTACAATTTATTTTATTTTTTATTTTATTGCTGTGGCCTGTGGGCGGTGTTTGGTTTTGGCTCGACTGTTTTCCAAATGACAGCCCGGTAACAAACTTTCTCATTTCACAGATTATTAGTCTCATCTACTACTGGCAGGATATTTTGAGTTTGAGCAAATATGACAAAAAGTTATTTCTTATTAAATTTACCAACTGCCGGTTTAATGAGCACATCACACACAATGGTTACAAATTTAATATAACTTCTTGCCATTGTTCTACAGTTACAAAGCCTGTTAAAGCCCTCAAAGGTCATATTTCTCTTTGGTGAATTAGTTCATTAGGTTATCTAAGTAATGGCCCCTTGAGAAACAGTAGTGTCACTGCTGCTATTTACACTCAAAACATAATTGACATCCTCATCTGAGCATTATCCATGAAACACAAAAAGGGCTGATTTTACAACAATCCAAGTTAGACCTTGGACAAAAAAAGATTTATAATTTACAGTCAGCTTTCGAAGGCTTTGATACAATTTAATACATATTTCACATGATTAATGTTAAATATTTGACACGGTATGTAAATCAAGCATTTTATGCCTATAAAAATGCCAAAATCTAGATTCTGCCTGAGCCATTATCTTTAAGGCTTATTTAGGTGGTTTATGTAATTCACTAGTGATTCATACACATATTAAATATACAGGTGTTAATACTGCACAAGGTAATGTGAGATTACACACAAGTACTTGAAATTGTCCTTGTAAGAGTTGCTAATGATGTATCGATGAAAGCTGCTACTTAATGCTCTGTGCTGGAATGTCTGATCTCAGTGCAGTTAGACATGATGGATTAAAAGATTCTTA
Source organism: Leptoclinus maculatus (assembly GCA_032191485.1). Taxonomy (NCBI): domain Eukaryota; kingdom Metazoa; phylum Chordata; class Actinopteri; order Perciformes; family Stichaeidae; genus Leptoclinus; species Leptoclinus maculatus. The sequence continues at coordinate 12,772,536 of JAVDOI010000008.1, read as the reverse complement.
TTCAGAGGTTTAAGTAGAACTGTCCTTGATTGGTTTTGTTTGTCTACTGCAAATTGTATTGTGTTTGTCAATGGTCCGCCTCACAGGCAGTGTCCCCGTGTGGTGTACCACAAGGGTCTATTTTGGGGCTAATCTTATTTTCTCCTTCCATGTTTTCCTCGGCTACATTCTTAGACAGCATGACATTTCTTATTTCTTTCCATTATTATGCCGATCATATCAACTCATAGCTGTCCCAAGGTTGTTTGAATTATTCAGCAACATTACTGTTTATCTGCCATTAAGGACTGGATGTCTGCCAATCTCCTTTAGCTTAACTCCAACAAAACAGAGATCTTAATTATTGGCTGAACACGTCCGTAGTCAAGTTGTGCCAGCTTTTGGCTCTTTAACAGAGTATGTTGTTCCTGCTGCAAAAAAATCTGGGACTTACATTTTATCAGTCTGGAGTCCCATATTACTACTGTAGGCTTAGTCCCTTTCCCCCACCTGAGAAATAGCTCAAGAATTAAATCATCCCTTTCTCTTAATGACACTCGGGGCTATTTTACATGCTTTCCTTTTATTCACGCTTAATTAATGATCTGTTCATCTCTCTTAATCAGAAAAGTATAGGCTGGCTCAATTTGCTCAACAGTTGGCTGCCAGACTCTTTACAAAAACTTTGAGGTGTGATTCAATTTCCATGCTTTGTAGATTTTTGGGATCTATTGCTGACTTTTTAAGTGTTCTTCAGTTTGTCTCCTTATTATCTGGTAGAGCAAAGGCTTTAACAGGCTTTAAAGTCTCCCTTTAAAAATGCATTTATGACATACTTTTAGTTACTTGTTCCTAGTGTTCCACTGAGTTTGTTTGATGTTTGTGTTTTGTGTTAAAGTGTTAAAGAAAGAACAAGGACCACTGTAGCACAGAGAGAGACATATGTTCATGAGAGAAAGTGGAAAGTCAAAAAATAAAAACCCTGGGATGTGGCTCAAGGGCCCATTCTTCAGAGATGTAACTTAAGGAGGGGAAGGAAAAACTGGGCCGGGAGTTATCTAGTCATGCCATGAGATCAATGTGGTTAGGGATCAAAGCCTGACAAAATAGCAAGAAGAAACTAATCCCAAGCACAGTAAGATACAGAAATAGTGAAGCCATTGTATGTCAGGAAAAGTCTCAAGAAAAGTTCAGATAACCTCGAGAGTGGAATTAAAAACTTAGCGCAAAAAAAACGGCTCTTGTGTGGAGCGGACTCAAAAATGTTCTACGGCTCTTTTTCTTTATAGTGTCAGCAAATCAATAGCAATAAAACAGTATGTAACACTTTGACCTTACCCAGGCAGAGTTTGACTGGTTGAGTTGGTTGAGCATGACCACTGCTGTGCAGCCGTAGTCAAAGACAAGCCTCCAAAAGTCAGCCGTGGTGCCCGGCAGAGGGTGAGGGGTGACAATAAAAGCAGCCTGCCGATGGAAGCTGTCAGCGAGAGCAGCGTTGATGTAATTGTTGCTCTCCCCTTCTGTCGTAACCAAGAAGGCCAGTGCGCGATCAGGCGGCAGAACATCCATGCTGCGGTTCTTCTCTCGGTTTCTGGGCAACAGAGCAATGCTGCACTCTTCCACATCCAGGTGGGGAGTCACAGAGTTGAGCGTCTGCGAATGGAAACATTGAGGAGGTGAGGTGAGAATCACAAACATGGAAGGCGTGAAGAGTAGTGAAACACAGCAGAGGAGTCAAAGATGGTAGAGAGGAGGAGGAAGAAGAAGAAAAATAAGTGAATCAGACAGGAGGGAGGTGAGAACGCCAATTGAAAGAATCTAATGAACATCACATTGACAAACGGAGTCAAATGAATGAAAGGGAAATATTGCATACCAGTTCTTTGATGAACTCTCTGTTCATTTAGCCGTAATTACATTAGACAACATGAAAAAATATTTTGATCAATAATACACAGCATCAATAATAGATCTGTGACTTGCCGAGCAGTACTACCGGTTTTCAGTCTGTAGGATGAGTAAAAAGGCAAACGGAGAGCTCATGGGGCGGTGGAGAGGCTTGCAAAGACAATGTCAGACGGATACCTTTACAAGATCAAAGGGAGGCGTTTTCCTTCATGAAGAACTAACAGTTTGTGATCAGTGTTGCAGCACCTAAAGTACAAATCACTAATTCTAAGCAATACATCTATTCTAATTCCTATGTAAAGAATAAGAATGGGGGTGGGGGGGGGGGGGCAGGTAAAGCATGTGGGAACACAGCTGGCTCTCTTCTCTCCTAATCAATATCTAATAAAAGGTTCTGAGACTGCATTCCTACAAACCAATCAGAGGACTTCAATGGCAGTCACACAGAATCAAAAGTGAAAAGGAAACAAACATCCTCCTGCACGGATACACATGCGCATACATTTTTGGATGCATTATTATTACTACTGCTTTATTATTGTTGGTGGTAGTAGTATTAGTAAAAGTACAGTAGTAGTAGTAGTGTAGGTACATAATTCTTTATCAGTGCTATCATTAGTAATACTGTAGTAGTAGTATTAGTAGTAGTACTAAAGTATTATATTGTTGTTACTAAAAGAAACAGTAGAAGTACTAGTTCCCTTAAGGTAAATTAAATAATTGTATTAATGATATTTATTAGATGCATTACAAATGCAAATTACCGTGTGTTGGCTGTGTAATTGTGAATACATCTTTTGGGTGCATATTTTTCCAAAAATAAATGTGTGCTTGGAATGTTGATCAAGCTCATGATGTTGCCATCCAGCTAAAGACTGACCTGAAACTCCTCCCGCAGCTGAGAGGAATTACTCTGGGAATCCACTCGCAGCATCTCTTTGTAAGTGACGGCAAACTCATTCACCAAGATGGCAGTCTCTCCGCACAGACAGGCCTCCAAAATAGCATCATGGATAAAGATATACTGCTCCTGAAAAGACACCATGTAACATAATTAAGTGCTGAGTTGAGTATGTGCACAAGTGGGGGCATGCATATGCACATGTTATTGCAAACAGCTAAACACACAAAAGGAGGCAGTAAAAGACAGAAAGAGATTAACATCAAACGTAGATGTGAATAAATAATTAAACAATAAAGAAGAATGACTCATAACTTTGTTCTGAATTGAACATGTGCTATAATGTTGGTGGTGTATGTAAACTGTTGGGGAATAAATTCATATTTCTAAGTAAACAAACAAATGCGTTGTGCATTTAATTAGGACACCAAATAACTACAAATGTGAAACAGCTATGCCAATGTCGGATTTACATAATAAGGGGTAAACATGCAAATTAACTGCACATCTAAAGAACAGCACATGCCTACACAACACATTGCGAGACAATGCAATTCTTTTCTCCAAAACTATTGCAATGACCTTTACATGAGTCCCAGAGGGGCAGTATGATAATACACCCCCAACCCCTCGCTCTTTGAATTTCCAAACAGGAGGGAAGCTAATAATAAATAAAATAATCTAACTCTCCAGAAGTTTTGCAGTGGAGACATATTACCATATTATGACCAGTAACCTCCTGAATATGTGCAAGACAAGTTGCAGATATTTGACTCGGGTCTGAATGTGAAGTAGTTTACTAGCTGTGCAGTCGACCTGACCTCTGTCTGGATCATGTTGATGCGTCGAGAGCAGAGGGTTTTGACACAGTTGTAGATATCCACCACGCCTTCACACTCCGCCATGTCCAACATGACATCCAGCACGATGTAGCAGCCGGTGCGGCCCGCCCCCACACTAGCACACAAAGGACAACTTTCACGTCTTAAAGCATTAAATCACCAGACTTTTGAGTTAGTACAAAATATTGTTAGGATTCAGTATGTCTCCTCAGGAGCACAAGTTGTTAGCGCTGCATGATTTAAAAGAGAATGGCAAAGTCTTAAAGGTCAGCTACAGCATACAGGCGAGGGTCATGCCACAAATGGAGTTTGCTAATGCAGGGTACACACTACGCGAGAATCAAGCCAATTTCTGGGCACAATTCCCCCATTTTTGGTTCTAAAGATTATCGTGCCAGATTTTCCTGTGGTGTGAGGTATTTTAAACGTGTGTTTTTACATGCCCCATCTGCTCGGGAGTCCATCCTGGCCACACCAATTTCAAATTGCAAATATCACATATGCTTAATATTTACAATCTGATATCCTATTGTGAGGGTGGAACCTTGGGGACAGCGGAGTACGCAAAATCGCAAATCCTTGCACTGCACACACTATAAGAACAAAACTGTTACATTTATTATTAATTATATTTGTTTAATCTGTTAAAGGTCTAATAGGTCTTAAAAACGCTCTTATATACGCACACATGCACTAAAAGCACTCACAGCACTATATTAAAAAGCAAGGAATATTAAAACACACAGAAGAACAGCGACTTCATTCTCTGCTCAGCTAGATATCACTCCACTATACTGTCCTTAGCAAACTGCTGCTTTATTAATGCTCTGTGTCTAATGTGCACCTGTAAGCTAGCACTACCAGACAAAGGGGCAAACTAGGCTGCCCCTTTGCTAGGTACTATTATCATACTTGTACTACATTATGTTTTGGCTGTACCTTCTTTAAGTTACGAGACGCTTTGCTAGGCATCCAACAATACAAAATTCAGTGAAAGTAAATCTATAACACAATACAAAATCTAAATAAACAAATATATCCATGGTCACATTTCAAGTCCAGTCAATTTATTCAGCAATCGGGGTGTGTCTCTAATAGCCAACATTTTTGCATTTTGTTTGTAAAAGAGAACAGAGATGTGTGGCAGCTTGATTAAAACCTTACCCCTACCCTAGTTTGTGGGCTGCCAATCATGTGACTTTCATTCTGCACATCACAGTTGTCCTGAGCCTCCCAAAGGAGAATACTATCTATAACTAATACTACTTGCCACACTCGAAAAAAAATCAATTGTGGTAACACCATATTTACTTTTCAATAAAAGTTACAACACTACGGGTTACAGCTGCTGCTGAGCGTCACATTACCTGCAGTGGACCACCACAGGGCCGGCGTCAGGAGGTGTAGAGGCTTTCACTCTTCGTATAAAGGCCAACAATCCAGTGGCGTGATACGGCACCCCGTGCTCAGGCCAGGATGTGAAGTGGAACTGACGCACCTCATGCTTGGTTGAGTATCCTCTCTGTAAACAAAAAAAACGCAATACAAATTAGCATTACATGTAAGACACTACATTTATATGGCATGCATCGTGACCACAGTAGCCTACAGGCCCATATTTCATCCAAGACGGGCTCCCATCCATTAAGAGACATCCGCGATAGAGGTGACAGATTTTTTTGGTTCAGTGTGAGGACAACCATGACATTATTTACGTAGGGTGCTAGGTCTTCTAGGACAGTTAGGCCTCTGGGCATCACATGCTAGAAGCAGCTGCAGTGTGACAGACACGCAAAAAGGAATTACTGAGGCTCTCTGAGCTCAGGGAGGGCTGGGAGATTTTCTCCTCTCTACTGGGAGGCTGCTGCAGTCACACAGCAATTTCTTCCTCTGTACAGCGATGACAAAGTAAAGCGACGCAAAGCAAAGATTTGTTGAAGACAGAAATCCCAAAAAAAGAAAGGAAAAAAGCTATGGAAAAACAAGCTGTCACCAGCTCCCAAATTCGTGCCGATTTAAATAAGCAGCGGCATGTACCCATGGAGAGCGAATGTGACAGTGTGATGATAATGCTGTGTTTGTGCCACTGTCACTCCAGCGTTGCTCTGAGCCCCTCCAATGTGAGATCCCCCAGGAGATTGACAGGAGGAGGACCATCAGGGGCACAACACTGTAACGGCTATGTCGGAAAGACAGCAGGGGCATTCACATAGCTACTGGTGTTAATTCTCTCTTAATTTAACATGCAGCCTTCATACGCATCAGCAGTGGATCCTGTCAAGTATCTAATCCCGTCTATTAATGTACTACTTCTAATTCTAAGAATATCACTACAAGTACTAATACAGGCAAAAGATGGTGATGAAACAAGGGTCGACAAATCTTAGATAAACTTACTCTCTCCAAGGCGAAGGTGCGAACTGTGTATTCAGCCAGTGTCTCTGTCTTAAGCAGAGTGATTTTGATGTCACCATACATCTCGCTGTCATCAGGCCAGTATTTACAGCATTTCACCTGTTTGAAAATAGCAAAGCAACTGACTTAAACCTCTTGTTAACATTCCTGGAAAAAGCACTTGCAAAACTGAAGAAGGTATAACATATCTGTTGATAGATATCCATTTGTTTTTCTCCAGTTCAAAGTCATTTTTCAAAACACAGTACATCCCCCGATATTAAGAATGAACCGAACTAAAACATCCATCCTTTAACACAAACTTTTCTCAACAGAATGAAAATCTGTTCTTTGAGAGACAATATGATCCAGTGTTCCCCAATTTAACCTTCTCAGACTTATTAAAGTGCCAAATTTTCCAAACCGTCTCTCTCTTGAGGAGTGATTTCTCTGAATCTCCCACTCTTTTTGACAAAGACACCTTTTACATTTCTATATATCTATAGGATTGTACCAGATGAATTACTTCCAGGAAATGTGCTGCAAGGCCATTCTCTGCTACTGAACAACGTTGTTGGGGTGTTTTAGGTCACCGCATTCCTACTGACAATGTCAATTTAAGTAAATAGCGTCATCATACCATCAATAAATCAATCAATCAATCGACTCTAAGTGTCACCGTTAAACCTTTCCTGATGCTATTTTATTTCCTTTCCAACATATTTTAAATGTAACCATTAAATTAAGCATTAAGCATTCAATTGTAATAAAAAAAAAGATTAATTGTAACACTTAATTTCACGGTAAAAGAGATTAAATATTACCTGTATCATTAGAATCCATAAGTAAGTGATAGTTTTAAAAATATTAAGTGATTCATTTGCTGATTTAACTATAGCAAATGAATATTGGTGTAACATTTAATAAATTCTAAATGTACAGAGGTTACACTTCAAATGCTGGGGACCAGCAAAAACAATCCTCTGCAGATATTTCATCTTGGAGGGCAAAGGAAAAAAAGCACAATAATCACATAATCACATAATCGTTGGATGGTCATAATGGACAGGAAGGCGGCAATCTTCTTCACAAAGACAAGGCACAAAGGAAGTAATTTTGTTTTATTTAATGGAGGTGATATTTGCACTCAGTCAGAAAGTTACCAGAATTATTAGTATGGAGAACCAAATTGTATGTAGGGCTACTCTCCTACAAAATTGGTGTAATTTTAGCCATTCATTGAGTATTACATTTATCTTGCCTCGACCGAAAGGATGGGGTGCTTAGAGCAGTTTTTATATACTACATGTATATGCCATTAATCCTGTGTAGTCATGCAGTGTATATTCAAGGACAGCAGCCCTAGATATGTGACTCATTTGTATGCCTCACAAGTATACAGAACATTTGATTGACTCTAATCATTTGAGGATGTGACGTACATTTCTATACAACAACTTCGTAAAAACATAATTTCATGATGTTCTCTAAACAGACAGCTAAGAGATAATCCATGTAGCAATCCTTTAAAATGTGTGTGTTTAATGTACTGTATAGTGCACAGAGCCTTTGTTTAGCCTCATTTAAAGTGTGGTTTTCAATTGCCACCAAGAGAATATGGTACAGAAAGTTAAAGGCATTGTTTGACATTTTGGGAAATGTGCTTATTCACTATGTTAGATAAGAGGATTGATTCCACTCTAATTTCTGTGCGGCAAATATGAAATTACAACCAGCCGCTGGTTAGCTTAGCTTAGCATAAAGACTTGAAACAGGGGAGACAGCTAGGCTGGCTCTGTCCAAAACTCCAAATGAACTCGTGTATCTCATTTGTTTAAACTGTCAAAAAAAGGTTGATAGGTGGATTTTATGGTGTAACTTTGCCCAGTCTCCAGTGTCTGTGCAGAGATACTGCTGGCTGTAGCTTCATAGATAGCAAACACACATGAAGAATCATATTGGTCTTCTCATCTAACCTTCAGCAGAAAGAATGCACAGCAAGCTCCTGTGAGATCTATACTCATCACACACATAAAAGCCTTTTATATAGACACCAAAATGTTCCCTATGGTGAATGTGGGATGTTTCTGAGCACTTGGTGGTGACAGGGGGAAAAGAAGGGGGGAGTGCACATCGCTTACCCTGCCAACCTCCATCAGCTTAGTTATCATGACGATGCTGAAACAATTTTCTTGCCACACCATCCTCCAGAAATCATACAGAGTCTCCTGCTTGGGTCCTAGTGAAAATAGGGAAGAAATAACAGTGAAAGAGACGAAAACGGCGGGCATCAAAGCATATTCTGCTCAATAAGGGAGTTCTTGCGGTTGTGAGATCTCGTATTATTGTGACCTAAGTGTCCTTCCTCAGATGGCAGGGCGCTGATCTCTCAAGATTGTGCTGTCAATAAAGTTATTGGGAATTCCAAGCAGGGAAAGGGTGATGGGTGACAAAACAACAGCAGTCGCTGATGATGAAAGCCCGGGGGAACCATCACTGACTCGTTGCCATCAGAGGAGCAGATTTCAGCTACAACTTTAAAACGAAGATCACCTAGGAGGGAAATGCTCAGAGAGACAAAAACACTGCTGATGTTTTTCTTTCTTTCTTTCTTGCAGGTTTAATCCCGCTGTCTCTCTAACAGGGTGAAGAGGAGGTGCTTAGTGCAAGATAAGCAGATGAGCAGAGCTTGGGTGACTTTGTGATGGAATCTCCCTAGAAACTCCTCGGGAGACACTCCTTAGGGTTTAGAAACAGCAGAGGGACATCTTTAACAGAGTCCGACTGTTCATCAGAAACAACTTTTACATTTGAGCGACAGAGGGTGAACTAAAGGTTCTCTCCCCAACAATGAACTCGCCGCTCGCCCTGACGCAGAGATTGAAAAGCTATAATTAATGTGTTTAATTATTCACCTCTTCTCATGATTAATTCAGTGACACCACTAGCACAGCCTTCACGGGTTGGTGGTCACACTATTACCTTTGGATTTGCCGTAGAGTTGTGGCAAGGGACTGTTCATGAGTAGGCTCATTGGTTAGATCATCTTCAATATATTACATGGTGGCAAAAGGTGCACACCCGAGCTGCATGCACGCACGCACGCACACACACACACACACACACACACACACACACACACACACACACACACACACACACACACACACACACACACACACACACACACACACACACACACACACACACACACACACACACACACATAGCCTTGCTTGGATACTCACCCTGAGTGGCGATGAAGTGGTTGGATCGATGGTAGCCCTGAAAGAGAGAAGAGGGATGACATGCTGAGTAAGCCATCTGCGCCTCAGGCACAGCTGTATGGGAGGGTGTCTCTCTGTCTCACCCTCTTCCTTGCATTGTTCTCTGCATTTTTGCTGTCCTAAAACTGACCCACTGCAACTGTTAATCGCCTTTCCTGTTTAACTGTCCAGCACTGTCTGAGCAATTGCACCACTCCACACCATGTCTTTGCTCTCATAGGCTCCACAGAGAGTTTGGAGCAGTTGAGGCAACATGTGGTAAATACTGCACCTTGACAAACTGCTGAGCAATAGAAATAAAATGTGGATTCCGGCAACGAGTCGGGTTAGCTGACTGAACAATGACTCATTCTTTGTGAAAGTTTAATAAAGATATGATAAAGAAACTAAAAGGCGCACACTCTTCAATTTCAGGTGTCCAATTTATTCATCAAACTTTCTCTCAGAGCACAGTCCCATAAAAACAAATCCATTTTCATTGAAGATGCAATATGTACTACATCTGGGATGATGAATTCAACCATAACCACATTTCTTTTCCCAGCAAACTCCCCCGTTGAATTCTTCCCACAAGTCAAATGAGTGGAAGAATATCATACACAAGTTTCACATAAACGCATGATATCATCACCAACATAAACAATTCACAAGGCAAAATCTGATACGTACAGTGAAGTATTCTGAGATCCTTTATATATCAAAGAATGTGACAGCCTTTGATATAGATGACAGACATTTTCATGTGGTGAGGTATGGGGTGAATATGAATGAACATTGAGATGTCACCTCTACAGCCTTGAGGGGAATAAACATGGGAAAGACCACCTGAGGTACTTTACAGCATGAACACTCAAACTGTTCAAAGGAAGTCCTGAAAATAAGTGCTACCTCTCTAACCTTTCAAGGTGAAGGAGACACCCGTCTCCAAGACGCAACCCTATGACAACATCACCAAGAAAACTACAAGGATTTTGTGGTTCACGGTTTGTTGTCATTTTGAGCAGCCGGTAAGGATAATTGATGCCCCAATTACATTAACATGGCTCTGTAGAATTGAGAAGGCAGGTCAGGATTAGTCTGAATAAACTCCTGAGCCCACCGGCTGTCATCAAATCAGCATGATGGGGCAATCCACGTTCATAACAGTTTCCATCTTTTTGCAGAGGGCATCTTCCTAATATGTCGAGTCTGTCCACGTTGCTGACTGAATTTCATCCAGTCATGTAAACGGGGACACGTTCGAAATGGAGATGGATGACCAGTGCTGTGAGGCCTGCTATCCACAATTCCTCTGGCCCCGGCCAAACACTATCAGCAATGCTACCACTCCTCCAATAAGACCAACACCATAGCCACTAAAGTCTTGGCCACTTATGAGAACCCCTTCCACTTCCACAGGCCACTTCCTCTATCCGAGAGGACACATCTCCTTGAGTTAATTTACAATAAAAGGGCTAAAGGGGCTTTATTTGAGGGCGGGGGGGGGTCAAATGTGCACAAACCTGAAACACACTTTCACATCTTTGAGCATTTGTGGATAGAGGATAGTGGAAAGAGAACAGGGAAGTGGAAAGAGAATAGAGCGATGGAAGGCAGAAGAACGAGCAGTGAAGTACTTACTTCCCTGTTAATCCGAATCTACAGGGTCCAAGGTCGAGGGAGTGGGGAGGGGAAGTAGAAAAAGAAGACATATAGGCTAGTTAATGAAAGAAGCTTTTGGTAAGTAGGAGTTATGGTTACAGACAGGTGGGAAGAGGTTTGTGTGTGTGTGTGTGTGTGTGTGTGTAGGTGTGTGTGTGTGTGTGTGTGTGTGTGTGTGTGTGTGTTTGTAGGTCTGGTTTGTAGTCCCAGCAGGACTGGGCTTCATGTGTTCAAGTTCCCATTATTTTGTGCGACTTTACGGCCTTGTTCATTTACTCTTAATATATTGTTTGCTTTTTTCAAATGAAAATGACTTTTGGTTTTCTTTACTGTAAGTTTTCGCTACGGATTTTCAATTTAAAGAAAGTAGAAAAAATACTTTGATGTGCAAAATCAGTGGAGATCCCCTTTCTAAATAAACAAACGAAGGTGAAGGTAAATGTATTATTTGTTCAAGCTTAAATCGAGACTGTGATCAGATTCGATTGGAAACAGCCTGACGATATTAACAAACAACCATCACATTTGGATTCAAATGCTGCTAAAGTCTGAGTGCTGCACTGAAATACGTGACATGCCCCTTTTTCCTACTGCCACACCCACTTCCAAACCAGTGAGACAAGATAGGAGAAAAAAAAAAAAGAAATCTTGGTTCTCAACAGTAAAGCAGTTCTTACTGTACCAAAAATGTATCCATGTTGGAGCCAATCGCTTATAGTAAGAAGCTTATTCTTAAGCTTAAATTGGCCTTCGAGGTGGGACAAAATAGGATGCTAGCATTATTTTTACAATAGGTACATTGAGACAAAACTTAGTAACAGTATTTGTGTGTAGGTGTGTGTGTGTGTGTGTGTGTGTGTGTGTGGTTGGGTGGGTGGGTGCGTGCGTGCGTGCGTGTGAGAGTTTTGGATTGTTGCCATGCTACACCTGTCAGTATGACTGTGTTTCTCTTTAGAAGCAGCCAATATGTAAATCAGCAACAGCCATGACGCACTGGACTGCTCTACATTTGCAAAAGGCACAGGGAGCTTTCAAACATATGCAAAGTGCTGCTCCTCTTCAGGCAAACAAACACCACAGCCAAGTAAATACTCTGGCATTAAATGACAGAGAAAGAGGAGACAGAGAACTTGCACTTTTTCACCTCCGTTTTGAAAGCGCAATAATAGTTCAGAGAGAGGAAAAACTTTTCCATTTAACCTCTGGTGAAATAATCACAGGTTGTCCAAAATATGCTTCGCTGTGGTTAATAGTTACCATCCAGCTTGCTGGGTCAGCCTTGTCAGGGCCTGATGCTGACACTGTAGTGGCTGCTGAGTGGTGTTTTCCCTCTATTGCCTGCACCTTTGTGACCTAAACGCTAATGGAGACCCTCACCATAACTACAATCCTAACAGCAGGCCAGGTTTTTAATGCCCTCTCATTGTAATGAACTCTCTAAAAGCATGTCACCACTCCTGTCTATACTCTACAGAGAAATAAAAGAGAGGGAAAAAAGCCCTGTAGTGTCAAGCATTTTTGATGATATAATTTGGTCTAAAGAAGGAATCCACCTCAAATCAGTCGTCAATTTATGCAGCTAGTAATTGTCTCTCACTGACATTTTTTTTTATATTCCCTATAAAGATTTTCACAGTCGTTCAAACTCTTATCAGCCTCAAACAGGACTGGGAATACATCTGCCTGCCTGAACTTCCCACCGAGCGGCATATATACTTTACAGTAGTCCCAATGAGAGGCGTGCAGAATAAATCTTGTGAGATAAAGAAATCACATCAGATTGCCAGACTTGACATGACTCAAATGAAAAACATCTGAGGACCATATCAACAAAATCACAGGGGAACCAAAAATACAAGTTTCTATTTACGAGTATATCTAGTAGTAAAATTGTATTTCTTTTTTTTTTTTTTTTTCAAACTCACGGTGAATTTCTTTTGTTAATAACTTCACTGTTGCCATCTAAACGTGCTACTTCTGCTTTTGGAAAAAAACCTCCTCTAGTTTTTATGAATGAGAACACGTATGAATGAGACCGTTTGAGACACATTAGCAACATATACTGTACATGTATTTCATATGATCAGTGAGAATGTTATTGTGGCTCTGCATGTGTGGCAGACAGTTCAGGTGAACAGTGGACAGGATAAACTCCACCAAGCCAATCCAGAGATTGAATAACATCAATCATGTCCATTTAATTTAGGGGGATTTTGTGGCATCGTACAGAAAGGGTCATCTCCTCTGCAAGGCATTAAATGCATTCATTCCACTCTGTTTTAATAAAAGCAATAGCAGAGTTAGTCTGGGTCAGGGATTCGGTGCAGCGATTGACAATCACGGCAGCTGGAAAAAAAATCGCCAGGAAGGATGTTTGATTGGATGAAAGCTTCCAGGTGAAAGTGGGCCAGCAGACTGGTGAGCTTACAGGAATGAGAGAGATGGACTGTGGCTTTGCAGGGTGTGAGAGATAGAGACGCAGCAGAGGCTGACTATTTGTATCCCATGTCGAACAGAGGCAGAAAAACAGGATTAGACTTACATCAATGTAGTTGGCGTTAATGTAGTCCGAGTTGGGGTCTCCCAGGAGAGGGTGGAGCTTGACTCTGTGGCGGTCATCTGAGACGGATTAGAATAAAAAGAGCAAAGGACTGTTGAAATACAAAGTGTACACAACAATTTCTCTTCATTTTTTTTACAGAAAATATATTGGTTCTGATGACTTACATCCCAACGTGTCATTCCTCCCTTTGGTTTTGTCCTTCTTCTTAGTGCAGTCCCAGCCATCAAAGAAGCTCTACAGAGATAAAGAGACCCTTGCAGATTTTAGGAGCGGGACCTCTCTGTATCAACCATTCAAAAAATATCTTAGATAAACAGTAATCAAAGCTTCAATACATGTTTTCTTTTGTTTTATGTGTGATACGGAAAATTGTGTTTCATGGCGAGCATGATAAAAGCCTATCAGCACATCAAGCACGGCGAAGGAGATCAAGAGCCATTGTATCCTACGGAGAGGTTTAGTGGTCATGCAATTAATTAAAACAGTGCAACGAACAACCCAGTAACTATATACTGTACCTTCTGGGTTCAAATTGTGTGGACACCATCGATGAGACTATCAAGAGATACATAAATCCATCAAAATACTCCCAGAATTGAGTTTTATCACATGAGGCTGTGCCGCACAAATTGACCAAACAGCGATCATCGAATCATAGTTTAGCAACCATAACTAGGCACGGCAAGTCTTTGGATCTTTGGAAACAGGTTTATTGCCAAGTAGGTTTTCACATACAAGGAATTTGCCTTGTCCATTGCTACTTTGGTCCATAACGGTCACAATAAATACAGTAAGATAATAGATAAAACAAGTACTGCAAAAGCCAAGAATTATAAACATAGAACAGAAATGTATGATCAAAATATCTAGTGTAGTGTCTTTTTGATGTAGCCATTTAAATGCATATTTAAGGCTGCTTGTACACAGTTTTCGGTTTAAAATGGGGTCACCTAGAGACATTAAAAAGTTAACTGGAGATGGCACCTGGAGCTCCTCCAAGTACTGGAGCTCATGTTACCTTAACTAGCTAGCTAGCGATAGCTGATCAAAAAAAACGACAGTTATTGCAGGTTGTTAGCGAGACATGAGAAGCCTGCTTTTGTCTATCTTTGTCTAAAATCAAGGTCACATTGTTTCAGAAATTCCATCATTGTCAATGCCATGTGAGAACAGAAAAATGCAAAAACAAAAAGCCAATCATAGCTTTCTTTTACATGATGAATAAATTGTTGCAAATTGAGATTAAATATTGTCGATGAATACTGCTCTGTATGGTTCTTTATACAGTGTATGAATCACCGTATGATGAGAAGACTTGTAATTAGAGTGAAGGCAGAGAAGCTGACACCCGCTTGGTGGGTTGCTGTTCAGCTGTATTATATATACACATTATACTCAGCAACACAGCTCCTCGCTCCCTATACACCTGTCTGCACGGATGCACTGATGAGCAATTACTCTCACACAATGTCATAAGGCATTTTTAAGTTATTTTTTAAATGATTTATTTATCTATGGTTTATTGGATAGGAACATATACATTCTACAAAGACAAACTAAAAACAGCTGCAAGTATCATGGTGCTTACAGCAGATGCTAGTTTGTAAGACCCAAGAAGGTTTTTTTATGAAACTAAGAGATTAGAATGAGGTATGTGAAGTCTGCAAACAGCCCCTTCAGTTCACTCACACACACACACACACACACACACACATATCCATACCAGTCTACCCCCCGTGGTTTTCAGCCACTGGGGGAATTTGGTGAAACTCTGCCCAAGTATGCATGCTGAGCAGGGGATTACAACTCAGTTCTCCCCACAGAGAGCCAAGAACCAGCCAAATCCTGCCTGGGATTACACCCTCCTCCCCCCCCCCCACACGTTTTCCTCCTCTTTCCTTGCGCTCTCACTCGCGGTCCATCTCTCTTTCAATGAATCCCTCATTGTCTATCTATCTTCATCACTTCTCTTCCTGTTTCTCCCTCAATTCTATTTTTGACACTAGACCGCTGAGCTCTCTTTCTCGGCTCCCACCACTCCTCTGCTCAGTCCTCCAGGGAGGAGAGAGGACCAGGGAGAGGAAAACACAGGAAGAAAACAGTGAAAGAGTGGCAGTATATCGAAGGGAAGTGAAGAGAAACAACACAGAACGGTGGAAAAATGTATTAGAAACCCTCATTGGCAGGGATCATTGGAGTGGGTCTGTTAAGAGGTTTAACATGAAATGAGGAAAATGAGATGAAAGAAATAATGACACAGTGCAGTACAGCCTTGAACTATTAACATTATTACTATTTTAAAAAACAATTTTATATTCTAACATCTTGATGCGATATCAACATCCTACTAGATTTCAGAATGTGAATTGTTTGTTCCCCCTCAATAAGAAGGCAATAGACAATCTGTCCTCCACAATTTCCCTTTTGGGATCACCTAATAACTGTTATGTCACCTTGTTTGACCTGTAATTATTTCACCCGCATAATTTGTGAAATGCCAGAAACTGTGATGAGATTCATAATCCCACCATATCCAGTCAAAATCCAATCAGAGATGACTGAGATGTGATACAATTGGGACACTGAATTCAAGAGAATATAATAAATAAGCCTGAATCACGCTGCCCAAAAGGTAGCATTAGGTAGCTGTTGTTGTTTTTTTTAAAGTGCAGTAATTCAGTTGCCCCTGGTGCAACTAAACTTCCATCATCCTTGCTAACCTCAGCCTCAGGGTGCAAAGTGGTATTATGAAAGTTTTGAGCTCTCAAGTAAAGCTCTGTGTTTGTTTATTCGTAGGTGTCTTGTGGTGGGAATATGACTGTAGTGACAGTAGCTGCCATACAAGCCCCTTTACAACTCACTGTAAATTCTTGATCAATGTTTTTACACAACATAGGTATTCTTCAGGGAAATAAAACCTATACCTGCCGGGGGAGTGTAATATGATACTCCTCATCATTTTCCTTCATAATGGAGAGAGACACTCTATCAAAACACATACTCTAGCAAAGAGGGGAAAAAAAACAAAGCAAAGAGGTGTGTATTGATTTTTTGAGTGGAGTGTGTTTTGCCTGTGAGGGACAGTTTAATGAGTCTACAAGCAGAGTTCCAGAGGGGAAAACCATGAACCAGAGACAAAAGATGTTTTCTCTCTTCATAAATGCAATGGGCTGTGGGTGACAGGAATGGACTTCTCCCCCGGGTGAAATTTCAACTCTCAGCCGCAACCGTTCCACTGGGGAGGGGTATTCAGAGATCTCAACCCTTCATTATGTGCCCTGAAACATACAGCTAGATATAGCAGCCACTGGGCCAGCAGGGGGGGGGGGGAGAAGAAATGTTGTGCCAAAAAAACATGTCTGTACTCACAGGTCAGTTCAGGACTGAAACCCCGCTATGAATTGGTGCAACAAAGAAACTAACCCAGCACTGATCTGTCAAGCAAACTCAAGTGATTTACAACAAACAACAGTGCTGGTGCAAGCAGATGCTGAACCTTTTATGTTCCATTATTATAGTGTGTTTGAATTAAGGTAATTAGAAATGCAAAGCCACTAAGACCAACCCCCCCCCCCCCCCGCTAGATCATTTGATTTGGACATTACAGATAGGTTTCAAGGGTGTGAACATCAGCAGGATCATTATGGAGCATCATCAGACCTCTGCTGTGTGAAGATCCCAACTCCTGACCACATCTGGGTTGTCCCCCAACACAACATTCAGTGGTCCTCAAGGTTAAGAGTATTGTCCTAAACATCAGAGTCTAATGGTTAACTTTGCAAATTATAAAGCATTTACGTTGCACCATATATTGCAGCGGGAGGTAAATACCAACATTGCTACTAGGAGGAGGTTTGTATGGAGGTGACAGGGCATTTTCAAACGTTTCTGTACCCTTTTCATCTTCTCAACCCCTCCAGTCTCCCCTTTCCTCTCTTTGCTACCCCACAATCTGTTAGCAGTGGACAGGGGACTCACTATCTGGAGCACCACCAGAGACGATTAACCTCATCAGGCCTGTCGTCATGACAGAGGTCTTCTTTTGGCCCAAACGAGGATGATTTATTCATACACCCAGCAACGGTGTGATCCAGATGCCTTTTTAACCCCACTAATTAATTTCAGTGGGTGGTAAGCGGGGGCACATGGATGATGTCAGAGGAGGATTGATGGCCTCCAACACCGCTCTCACGGGAGTCATTCCAGCGTGGACTCCCTAAGCTAGCAGTTATCCACAACATGTAGTAATTGCACATGATCCTTCTTACAACTGACTAACAGACCATGAAGATACCCAAACTACTCACTTTTTAAGCACTTCATCTCAATCATATCTGGATGAGCCATTGTGGCCTACAAAAATGGAGGCTCCAACCAATCCATTGGTTATTTCTTGACATGTGTTGAGTTACAGAAGATATATTGTATCCATGCCAGAACCCAATCCGCACCTTGAAGAAGCTCTGCTCACAGCTCTGAGTTTGAATGCATAGGCTTGCTGCACTCCAGACTCTGTGGGCTATCGCCAGCATTGGGTATCTGTCATGATTGGACTACTTTTCACAAGAGATTTCACTGTGGTCAGGAGGACAGAATCTCACCGTTTCTTGTATGTGGGGCTTGGCATCAGTCTCGGTGGGCACCTCTCACTTGTGCACCTTTCTGTACTGAGTATACAAGCTCAAACACTCCCAGAATCTTCAAGCCCTTCCTGCAGCACAGACGGTTTGGCTATAAGATTTAAAGGTTCCTCGAAATAGTTCATCCACCATCTAACAATGTTGAGGTCAACCACTTTTGCTGAGGAAGTCCTGGGTACTGACCCACTGTCTTCCCTGGGGGACCAAGCAGTGTTGCAAAATAGTGATTTTCCCTAGCTCTCTCAACTCCATTGAGCTCCAAAGCTTTCACTTCAAGCCTTTTTTAACTTGCCAGTTTTCTCTGCTGTGTTAGGACTGCGCAGGTTAACCAGGCATGGAAGTACATTAGTGTAGCCACTGTACCGGACCTTATGGTGAGGAGGGAGCTAACCCACAAAGCACTGCTTTTGTCTTTGCTACAACCTCCCCTATGGCAACAAGCTCGAATCGGGAAATGAAAGAATGAGATCATGGATAAAAGAGGCTAAAATAAGTTTTTTATTCCACATGGTGGCTGGTCTCATAAGGGCAAGGAGCTCAACAATCTTGTACAGAAGATCCCTGGTCACAGCTTTATAGGTATACTGGCATACTGGATTGGGAGGAAACCTCATGATTTGAGAGATGCAGTGGCGGGCCGTCAGGGCCAGCAAAGCCTTCTCTGCTGGCCTAAACAGAATCACAAAGTTATAGCTATTTTATAATTTTATATTTTTTCTTAAATACACTACATGTATCATAATTTATAAAAATATTTTTCCCATTATCTTATTTTCTCATTGCACAGCTACTGTCTTCCTCAGTTGCTCTGCTTCCAGTGCAGCTTGTTTTAAGTAGAGCTTTTATCCAATCAGATTTCACCTCTGTGTCTCTAGGTAAGAAGAGAGGCCCGAGGCCTGCAGACTCACAAGTGAATCCATGTGCAGTTTAAGTGAATGGGGATGATATTGTTGATTGTCATAGTGTTCAACCAATCAGATCTTTAGTTTGACATGTTGGGCGTATTCTTTGACGTGTCAGAGCCGGCTAGCTGGCCTATAAGCACGTCAGCATTACGTGCAGCTCAGTTTTCAGGAGCAGCTCTGCAGTGAGGTGAAGCGTGTGCTGTGATTGGTCAGTGGGCGAGCACGTGACTATTGTGAAACGAAATTTACAGCAGAGGCTTAGTCGGAGTAGTGAGAGTTCAAATTGAAAGATATGGAAGAAATTATGATATTCTTTGCATTTTCTTGGTGTAGATTTTTTATTTTTTTACCTAGCTTTGTTTTTTAACACTCAATGGCTGAAATTGGAGGAGAAACGGATTTGTGAGTTGGGATTTAACCGTGGGATTAAACTCTTTGTCAACAAAGAAAGGAGGATGTGATCAGCATTTGGTAAGTCAACTGCGTTTGTTTTTTTACATCTAATATCTGAATGGCCCTTGATTGTGTAGCAGAATGCGTGTTGCTGCTGTTGTTTTCCCGTGAAGCTAGTTAGCATAGCCTCCCAGAACACTTGCGGAGCCCCAGCTGTTTTTTGTTTTTGTTTTTTTTGTTCCGGTTCAGAGGTCACACAGCCCGTTGTCTCCTAGTGAGCGCAGAAAACATTATATTTCCTACAATTTAAGCTTCTGCATTTTCCAAATGCACTAGTATTATTCAAACGTATTGTTCGGTTTGTAAGCCTCGTACCGAACAGTTTAATACGAATACGTATATTATTACATCCCTAGAAACGAATAATAGCCCTAGCTGTGGCGCCATAATGAGGTTATTAGGTGGTATTTCAGCAGTGAAGGCCCAGGTATAAAATGCACGGCCCGCCACTGGAGAGATATCTTCCAGCTGCCATGGACGCACCTACAAAGAAGAAGACGCTTTCTGCTGTGACCTTAACCCAGGTAAACTGTTATAAAACAGTTGGACTGGATGAATGGATGGATAGACTGCAGGCTTTTAGTTTAATACTTGATTTATGGATTATAGTAGTTGATAAGTAACAGTGAAGCCCCTTTTATTATCCATATACAATAACTTGAAGTTTCAATGAAGACGGTGACCTTGTGCGTCTTTGAGAAAAGCAGGCAGAGCAGCTTTATGTATAAATGTCTTTGGCTCTATTTCAATTAATCTTAGGTGCTCCACTCCTCTAACAGTTTTAGTTTTATCAATTATACCCATGTTGTCGAAATTACAGGGTTGGTTAAGTTGGTCATTTACGAATACAGTCATAGTATGAATACAGACACTGGTGCACAAACAGCGATTCTTTGTATTGCTAATCATTTCAAGTTGTCAGAGTGTGAGAGTAATAGCTGTCTATGTTGTCGTGTGCCGTGTAAGAGAGGAGCACCCTGGAATGTCGCCCTCTCACCTCGTATTCCTGTTTAAAGCCGTATCCCTCTGCAGTCTTCATCTGGTTGATGTGCTGGAGAAGGTCGGCCACTCGGACGGCGGGGTGGAGCTGCCCTGTGTGGTAGGGGGAGCCTTTACGTCCACACTGGTGCCTCGGGGAGCCTCCCAGCAGGCTGCTGGCCTCGTTCACTGAACTACGAGCGTCACCTGAAGAAGACACAGACACATTTGCAATTTCAGCACGACTCGAGATGAAATATTCATGTACAAGACAGGTTACGATATAATTAGTTTTGTAACACGTTCGGTTTGGGATGACAGACACTGGTATTACCATCACATAATGGCATTCTGCATGCTGATACTGACAAAGACAGTACAGTATATGTAAGACGTGTGTCACTTTGATACGTTTTTAGGGCAAAGATGTCCTTATAATAGATCTTATGTAGATGTGACAGCAGCTCTGTCTGGGCTGACGTGTGTAGCAGACCAAGATCTGCACCAACTTTAGAGTAAACACATCTGTCGCTCCTTCTCTGTGCGACTGAAGAGGAGATCAAGATGAAAAGTACTGACAAGCATCACAAATCATTTATTTTGATTCAGTCAAATATGTTACTACACTTGTGCAATTCTCCATTTTTTTTGCAGTCTTGTGAGATATTTTTTGTGAATCAGCTGCAGGCAGTGCAGGTTGTACCAAAGAAAATTTTTTCACACAGGATGATAACTATCTTTCAGAATACTTCAAACATTTATGGAGTGAATGAGTGGCGGTCAACAAGATTACAAAATGAGGAATGATGTATGTCAAGTTTGAAATTGCATTCTGTTGTTGTGGCAAGCTGATAGGTTTGTGTACACTGTTCTTCACGTGTCTCTTTTCTTACTGCGTGTGCCGCAGGTGTGAGCATCCATGAAGGAAAGGGCCATTCTTTCATCTTCCTGTAGGGTGCTCTGGTCTGTGAAGCTGCGCTCCATGGAGCCCATATGGCTCTTCTCCTGCCGGTAGGTAATGGGTGTCTTATTCATGTTCACTGGTTTCCTATTCATGGGTAAAGAAGAAGAGGGAGGGAGGGAATGCAATAAAGAAGAGATTGTAATAAACAGAGAGAGAGAAAGGGGAAA
The DNA here is from genome assembly GCA_032191485.1 of Leptoclinus maculatus. NCBI lineage: Eukaryota > Metazoa > Chordata > Actinopteri > Perciformes > Stichaeidae > Leptoclinus > Leptoclinus maculatus. The sequence continues at coordinate 12,750,914 of JAVDOI010000008.1, read as the reverse complement.
TGTTATGTTCAGTAAAAAAATAATATGGAGGTAAAGATTATGAGAAACAAAAATAAAAAAGGTGATAAAGTGAGGAAATAGTGAGAAAAAGGGCATCGACTGCCTTATTGTTTTCCCTCTACAACTTATGATTGACAGCCAGAGCACAAGCATGGATAGGATGGATCACAAAACGATGGGAGAGCAAAGAGGTGGAGTCACTTACGGATAGTAAGAGTAGTAGTCCCTTCTGGCAAGAGTGCGGGAGAAGGAAAAAAGAAATCAAAAGAAAGAAGAGATGTAAGATGAAAGCAATGTCTGCTGAGGCCAGAATGCATTGATTACAGTGAAAATGAGATCCATCCTCTCGTGAACTCGGCTGTGCGGACGGCCATATGATATGACGCATGCAAACGTACCAAGCAGGTGCTGACAGACCAAACCACAGCGAGATAGAGTGATGTGTATTTCCTTCTATCGAATACGCCTCAGTGCTACACTTCAAGGACTAGACCACGTGGCTTCCTGTCACAGCAGATTTAGCAATCAATTCTCTGCGAGCAAACTTCATGGTGGCTTAGCAGTGGAACCCGGACTTATGTGCGGAGTAGTGGTGACTTTCAGAAACAACATTATTCAATATTAGCCTGGACGCTGTGTCAGCCATTTAATAATGATTGCTGGAGCCCCGAGTAACTTACTATTTGGCATGGCAGGTTCTTTAGAATTAAATTTATCTCATTTTAGTAAGGTTATTTGAGACTTAAACTCGACCGGCCTGCAGCTGCTGCTACATTAAAGCAGAGCCAGAGGTGTAGATGATCTACTGTAGACCTGGGGGATCATTGGCTAATAATCTCTAAAAGCACACCTTTTCCCTCCCAATTACCATCTCATTTAAGGGTCAGGCCTCTGCTTGGTGAGGATAATTAAGTGGATAATTGAATTGCATCCGACATTTAATTAGATGCTTCACACTCAGATAGGCTCTGCAGACGAGAGCTGTTTGGTCCCCTCTGTGCACCATAAGGGAACGAAAACAATGCAGCTCTGGCTGTTGGTCCAGCATCTTCCCTAAACAAGCATGACCTTTCTCGAAAGTTCAGGAAGTATAAAACCTGATTACTGAACTGTTCCAAAACAAAACATAAAAGGAAAAACAATGTGGGGGATGTGGTGAGATTGTGCATAAAGATGCATGTTATGCACTCAACAGTTATCAGCAGACGTTTACCCTTTCTTAATAATGATGATCACGGCACCCAGCAGAAGGATGAGGACCACCAGGCCTCCAGCGCACACCCCGAGAATGAGACCCATCTCCTCGGAGTGTTGGGTAACCTCCAGAGCCTTGCGGTGGTCCTTGCAGGCCGCTAGAAGCAGAAACACAGATGCGCGTTAAAAAAAGGCACAATGCAAATACAGAACATGAAGGAACGAGGCAGAAGGGGCCGAAGAAATGATTCACAGGAAAGTCTGAAGCAAAGAGTGTGAACAATGTAAATGCAGAGATGGGAAGATTAAAAATTCACAGCTTTGAAGAACTTATCATTCGTGAACACAAAACTCACAAATGTAGACTGTTCACACGGCACTAAAAACGTTCACGCTGCTTATCCTCACTATTGTGAAGAGATCCACTGAAGTATAATGATATTCTTGAAGCCAAAGCTACTTTTCAATAACAGTGGTATTTTGAAATAGCTGGCGAAGATGAAAGAGACACACAAATAAAGAAGCGATGCCTGAAGCAATGCAGACAGTGATTGTTCATGTTGTCCAACCCAAAAAAACCTGCAATCCTCAGACATACATAATGACCATTTATGCTTTGACAAACAAAATGATTGGCCTGCAGAACAAAAGTTTGGTTGTCTGAGAGGTTTCAACTGGCTACTTAGGCTGTTCATGATTCATACGGATGTTTACAGAAATGGAACGGAGATGGGAAAATAATGTGATTGCTACAAATTGGTGTAGAAGAATAAACTATTTCCATAAGAGTTGCAAACATGTCAGAGTAAGACAGGAAACTAATTTGCTAAGATCCATTAGTCAAGTACAAAAAAGGCTTGCAGCACATTGTTCTTCAATCTCTTGTTGAGTTGCACAATCTGACACCTTGTGATATTACAATTGTGCAATTCTGTGCTATGACACATACACTAAATCTTTGAGGTGCATTGCTATACAATACCGAACAATACAATACAATACAACATTTTTCCCAGTCACAAGTAATACATACAGCCCTACAATACAATCTCAAGGTGCCCTTGTGTCTGTTGGCTACTGGAAAGGTCGTTATCATAATAGCGGGTTATTAATTTCTCTGGCATAAAGCTTTGTACTTGTAAATGGTGCTGAGCAGTGGGCCTTTCTTTGTCTTGTTCTAGGGGCCCAGTGATCTAGTTTTTCTTGTGTGTATCAGCCTGTCCTCCAGCCCTTGACAGCCCCGAAACTAACCCCTCTCAGTCTATTGGAAAAGCACAACCTATCTGGAGAGCGGTAGAAGAAGTCAGGCCTGGGGATATAGCTCTATCTTGCAGCCTGCTGGGGAAGAATCAGATCTAGGGCAGGGAAAATAAACCAGAGCCATGTTTTAGCCTGACTATCTGCAGCCCCCCCCGGCTGTTTTCATTTTCACTTTCCGGGGTGCTTTAGAATCCTATACCAAAGATGAAAGTAGGAGAACATTTCACTATTTGGCAGGATTTTCTATTCAATGATGGGTGTTTGGCATATCTGAATGGAGAAAATGAGTCATTGGCTTGATTATTTGAAAGGAACTGTTCCTTCTAAAACTGCTCAGGACGTGGCTTTTTGAATTGCTACCTCTATGTAAGATGTTGTTCCAAAAATGTGACATTTGTCTGTGTGCTGTTCAGTGTATAGACACCAAGTCTGACAGGTATATTTTACTTTGCAGTAGTGGTAGGAGACAGTTTAGTCAGACTGAATCAAAGATTACTTTTTTTGTAGTTTCTATTCACACACAGGGACACGCTATCATCCAACGGTGCCTTTATGTCTGTGAGCTACTGTACCTGAAGATAACATCGATTTCAGCCCGTCTCAAGGTGCTCCCTTCAAAAAACAGCCGCAAACTCAGCACTTTCTGTTTATTTTATGCTGTGACTTCATTTAAAATTACACGTTCAAGTGAAATACAGGGGATGCATTATCTTGGCTGGAAATGTAGATGAGAAGGTGAAAAATCAATTTCAGTTTTCTGACATTTTGGACAGATAAGGCGGTTTTGCCACATTTAGCCTCAAAATTTCTATTAAGCCAAACACGAGCATGAAATAGATTTCCACATGAATCCATGCACCTGCCACCTGCCCGATGGTGGAAATTGGCACTTAGAGGAGAAATGGAAGTCTATTGTTGTGTTGAGCCTGCAAGAGGATCCTTAATTAAACTGTCACCTGGAAGTTGAAATGTAATCTCCAGCTTTGTTATCCAAGCCAGAATCATTTGCCTCCACTTTGCTTGTGATGGGCTGCCTGATAATAACGGCTTAGGACCCGATGATGCAGAGGCTATGTTAATGGTAGAGGGATCACAGAGATCACAAACAGCAACTAAAAAAATCCTCTGACCTGTCGCACCTTGAAATTGGAAATCACCCTGAATTTTTTTCCTGTCAATTTGCCTTTCAAGCTCTATTTTTTTCGCTTACATCATCGTGTATGTGGGTGATGTAATGCTGGCAATCTTTTGAATCATTTCTTTCTCTTTCTCTCTGGTCTTTCTATTTCTATGTTATTGTCAATATCTTACCTATTTATTATTTTAACTGTTAGAGCTCCATTGTGCATTTCTTTCTTCCTTCCGTTGCTTAGTGTCAAAGAAAAGAGGCAAGCACACTGAAAAGCCCATTGGTGTGAAAAAGCATAATTAATCAATGCCCAACCGGGTGTCTGTGTGGGGCAGATGGAGTGAGACGCTGAGCTGAAATGGCTGGCCTTGCCTTTTGGCTTTATGCTTGAGGAGAGCCTCATCTCTTTCATTTTTCACTCACAAAAATAGGACTTCACCAAAAAAAGACACCCCGCCAAGACAATTTACTTGCAAGGCTCTGCTTACTGTTGCGGTGCTATGATAACTATAAATACATGACTTTTATTCACCATGATCTGACAGTGTACTACAGCAAGAAGGGCTCTCCTGCCATCAGGACTTAGAGTCAATTTCCCTGCCCTTTTCATGTCCCCTTGAATCCAAAAACTGAGGTATAGAAGAGGGGGGGGGGGGGGGCTTTCTCATACTGATAGGCCAAGGTAGCTCCGTCTGGAAGTTTTGATCTGGAGGACCCTCCTGGACCTTGTTGATGTCAAAGCCATCAGATGTAGCTGTGTAGTAGGCTGCTGATGAGAACAAAGAGACTGCCTTTGATATAGTGTGTCCCAGCGTCTGCCCCCGAACAAACAGGATGAAAGCCTGACCTTAAATCCCTCCCTGCTTGTTGCCCTTTTCTCAGAGGCACACTGCTAAACAACAGGGACCAGTCAGAGAGAATTTCTCCAGATCCCCACCTTTGTACTTGAGAGAGAGGAGAGTATCGACTGCAGTATTGACTAAACTAAACAATACTGTTAAAAATCACACTCTTAATTCCTTATCTAACAACAATGAGAGAGTAGACGACATCACAAAGCACTCAGAAACGATGCAGGGAAATTCATTCAAGGTCACAGTGTTTGTGGGAGGAGAGATATTCATGTTGAATTACCTTTGCGAGCTATGCGGATGCAGTTTATTCTGGATTCCTGAAAGAGAAAGAAAGACATCAGAGGGGAGGGTGTCACTTTGCATTTTGCATAAAAGAGATGTGATAAAAGAAAAGAGGATGACGTGAAATACTGAGCTGAGACACAGATGTATATATCACATTGAAAATATGACCACAGCCGATAAAAACACACTCGGAATGAACATTAAAGCCTGATGTTAGAGTAAACAGGTGAGGACCACATCTGGAACCACAGAGTTGTCTCCCCTTTCTGCTGTTTCTACCCTGACTAAATATTCAAATGACTAAACATGAGTGGGTTGCACTATGCTTCTCTAAAAAAAAAATAGCATCATTTAATTTTTGACAGAGACAAAGATGAACTATACAGGAAAATAATATTCAGACAAAAAGGACAAAACACCTCAGAGTTAAAAGTCCTATTCATGATGAGATTACAAAGTGTTGTGGTGAAATGTTTGAGGAGATCAGATATTCTTGCTGAAGGAGAAAATATTGAAAGGAAGAGAGCATAATTAAGAGGAGGGATTCAGACCAGTGCACGGCTATGAAAAGGAATTCATTTTATTCAAATTTCACTGATGACATCTCAGTATTATGAAAAGGACCTTTGTCAAACAGCACTAATGAGATCCAAGACTGTAATCCAATTCCATCCTGCCACCACTTGGAGGACATGCATTATCAAATTAAGATTTACAGATGCTAATTCAGGCATTATGGGACAATTATGCAAATGTCCACATTCGGAAATGAGCAAAGAGCACTTTCCTCAAACTCCAGTTAAATAGCTTTTTTCTTTTTTAAATTGAAAATCCATTTCACACTGACAGACACTTAAACAAGTTCTTAACATGATGGTTTGATCTAAAAATACAGACCCAGGTAGTTTGTCAGACAGACTGTGATTATAGTTTCACAAACAAACCGCCAGGAATCATAATATATTTTTTCCACTAATAAATGCTATTTATTTCCATGCCTGTACTGTGAGTTATCAGAAAGAAACTCTATTGACAGTACAGCATGGTAAAATCCAATGTAACAATTGTCAGTACATTGCCTTTTCATTTAATAACTATTCTTTTTAGATTTTTTTTCAGTTCAGTGGTGGAAAGTCAGAAAGTTTATTAAAAAATGATTCAAGTCAAATTTTTAATGTAAGACACACGCATACATATCTATATATGTATATTCCTGATACGTTCTTTATTCAGTCCTTATTAACTCACAATTTTGCGTAACGTATTGTAACATCATGCTCAGCAATGCCAACATGCTATGCAGGTATAATCTACACCATGCTGGCCCTTATTCTACCATGCCAACATACCATAGTTAGACATTTGGTCATAAGCCAAAATATTGGACCTGATGAAGGTGCTTGGTGAAAAGTTTAGGGATCCCCCGATCAAGCTGAAGTAAAAAGGCTAAAAACTGAATTCTCAAATCCTGGTTGAATATGTTTTTGTAAATCTAGATTTAAAAGCTGCATGAACTAATGACCCCTCTATTCTGTTATATTGTGGCAAATATTTTTGTTGTGATACACTTTGAAAGCAGTACTTCAAGTCAAGAAGTAGTATTGCTACTTGCATGACATTAAGGTTCTCTATTATATATTCTGAACCTTAATACAGCAGAAAATAACTATTGGCTATGTAACGCTATAGTGGAGAAATGTCTACCTGAGCAGAAAATGAAATCGCTTTCCCTCTGTGTGTGTTGTTATCCGAGTTTCTCTGTGCTTTGCCGGCCGCACGTGCCTTATAGTGCATGTGAGAGTGCCCCACTGGCTAGGTCATGGCTGCTGCTCTGCGCTGAACTCGTACATCGGTTACAGCTGATAAAGCCGTCTCGACCCCAATGGGTCTGTGCGAAAATGTAGAAGCCACCCTCAGGTTCCCCCACATTTATCACTGTTAGCTCTTTCAGCACTGTTGCTGTTGTTCGAATTGTTACTGCCGTTAGCACAATTAGCGGCAAGCCAGCGGCTCAGCTGTCGCCATGTTGAGAGCTGTGCAGAGGCAATAGATCAGCTCTGAATTTCGTATTGAGCCTTGAGCAATTTGATTCATTAATAATAATTAATCAAATTGCTTTATATTGTATTTTTACTGTATGTGACTATGAGCCTTTGAGGAGACATTATCCATCAAAAAAAAAAGCTGACTCATCTGAACCTGCCTCTTGTATAGAGACGGCATTTGAAACCTTACATTCAATCATTACTTGCTTTGGCAAATTAAGACAGAGCACATTTTCACTTATATTTAATCTGATGGTTAAAATAGGCTGTTGTGATGGATCGACGCAATCTCTGTAGCATGCACATCTGAATCATTGCGTGCCGGCTCAGCAGAAGAGCCGATAGGCCAGCTCCAGATTGTGGGACACACATCACAAGGTCTGGCCGCGCTGTGCCAGTCACGCCAGAGGCGCTGGTGGTTCCTGGCAGCTCTAAATAAAAAAACTCAAATACCAACATGCAACGCGGGGCTCTACGGCACACACTCAAGGTTTTACAGTGTGTGTGCTTGTGTGTGTGAAGTTGGGAGATGTAAGTGTAAATGTTATAAATGACTATGATGTGACCTGCAAAGCTACAGTGTATCCACAGTATTTCAAGTACCTCTTTAGATGAATCCATCAAAGCAATTAGAGAGGCTTGACAGTCACTCTCCAGATAATTAGCATGGGTAAATGCCAAACATTATGGTCCCCATATACTGTTCAAACTATTCCCACTGCTGTCACAGTTGTTGCGGATTAGAGGCAATGTTATTTCACACAAACACATTCCAGAAAAAAACCGCACACTTTAAACTGACGCAGACTTTGATTTAATGCATTAAATAATTAAATACAGAGGCTGACAATTTATATTTTGATAAGGTGCTCAGGGTGCAAATACCTTAAATGCCAAAATGCCAAATATGACAACTTTATCACCACTTCCACATGCAGAAACCCTTATCTGCAATTGTTTTATCCAAGTAAATATATGACGGCTTTTAATCCCAGCTACCCTTTCAGTTCAAGAGCAGGTAAAAGTCTTTTTCACCTTTTTCCACAATGACTGGGCATAAGGTAATTATGTTTCCATCTTCTGAATAAAATCCCAAAACTACTTTAATAACTAACCCACAGTACATAAATATGCTAAATGCATTCATGCTCCTTTCATTTAGAATGCTAAAATTCTCTTTTTTGGCCTACATTTTTTGTGACAAAGTGAGCACAGTGTTAAAATGTAAAAGGCCTGAAATACATAATTGCACACAGAGGATAAGCAGGAATACAAAACACAAAGGAAGACACAAAATAGCACAAAACACATTACGCAATTATAGCATTCCAGTCCATACAGGCTGCTTGAGTCAAACCGTAACATCTGCTTTGTGGTTTTAATAGACTCTCTCATTTACACTTTTAAATAAATCTGTAATGTTAATAATATCATTAACAGGCAAGAAAAAGGCATCAGCGTCATACTGTATAATTTTGTTGGTCTGTTAGTTTAATTGCTGTTATGTTATGCTCTTTTATGTAATTAGCAGTTTTTCATGTGTCAGTTCATGTTGTCATAGCAGTGCTGCGACATGTCCTCTATGCCTTGCTGTTGATTGGTTATATGCCTAGCAACTAGCTGCCCCTCAGCAGTGCTGAACTGATTAAATTGAGCTAAATCCCAAGCTTTTTAGCTGACATCCCCAGTAAATAAAAACTAAAAAAACGTATTGTGCCTAAGAAAGAGCAAACATCACACCCACAACAAATATTTTGCATTGACAGTGGTGTGATGTCTGAAACACTGACCTTACAATAAAGCAGCATCTAAATTTACATTTTGTCATTTTTTGACTAAAACATTTTGTGCAGCCATGAAAATTAAGTTCCTTCCCTCCCAGCACTATGTTGTTCCTTCAAAAGGAATGGTTTCAGTACTGTAGTACCAACACAGGACTGATGGCCAGATTTCTGTGACTGTTACTGTATTTTCATGCGAGGGCAGCAGTGTTTGAAAGAGTGGGGACAGTGTTGGCTGTGTGATTTGGCACTGTGCTTCCACTCATTGTGGGTCATGGATGCTGGCCTCCTGCCAGGCAAAACAAAACCTAATCCCATCCGCCGGTAAAGCCAGGCCTCCCCTATCTAATCCCATGCTTAATAGCCTAGTTGTGTGAAGTGCTCACACTGCACTACCTCCGTGTGTTTCTCCACTGGGTTGGAAAAAGATCCTACTGGTGTCCATGGGACTTTAACCACCGATAGGACTCGAAAAGTCGCACAGACCAGTAACCCAGCTTGCATGCATTTATTCCCAGATGATGATCACACAAGGCTTCATTACCTACGGCAACAGCTCTCAGCTCAGTCTGTGAAGATTAAAGCAGCAGCTTTCTACCTCTGATCATCTGCACCTGTGCCCAATTATCTTTAAGTAATTGCCTCACCCAGGTAGCAGCTCTTCCTGTAATGGAATTTGGAAAGGTAATGTGGCGTCCTCTGGGTATGACTTGAGACTGGAGGGCTTTGTGTGCACAAGGGTGTTGAATTGGAATGAAACAACAAACAGCAAAACTTTGTGAAATAACACACTGCTTCTCAGCTAACAAGGTCTACCACCAGGATTCACAAAGTTTCTGTTATTTAGACACAAACCCTGAAATGTGAAAGCTTTAAGCCAGGCTTACTTCGGTCTAAAAATACCGAACTGATTATGTACATAAAGAAAGAGACGAATAGATAAGGACATTGATGAAAGGGCCATTGAACGAAGGACATGAGGCAACAACAAAAGGACAAAAAGGAAAGGAATAGGACAGAATAGGAAAAGCACAGTGAAGTGAAGTGCGTTGTTGATTCTGAGTAATTCCAGCTAATCACAGCTTTGCTAGCTGTAAGTAATTGCAAATAATTCCCTGTTACACCGCCATCTCAATATGTTTTCATCCAACAACCCCATTCATGGAACAAATACTCTTTCAAGGGTTGTGAGCCCAGACAATGCCAACTGTCCTACAGACACAACCATAGCATTAGTAAATACAGATACTCATTAGCAACACTCCTCATTATTCTGAACACTACTGTCCACATGAAGTGTTGCCAGGTCTTCCGCACCACTGGTGGGAGTTAACAGTCACTCACCCCTCTGAAGTTGCTCATAGCCTGGAAGTAGACAAGGTAGCTTTTGCGTGGGTCCAAAGGGCTGTTCCAGTAGCCGTTGTAAGTGTGATTGTCTCCCACAGTGAAGGGACTGGCCTCTGGAAGGCTGCTGGGTGGCAGCTCGGCAGTGTAGTAGTGTGGTGTGCCCCGGGCCTGCGCCTCACCGTGGGACATGGGCAATGGGAAACACTCCTGAAGCCCCAACTCTCTCTTTACTTTCTTCACGGTTTCCTCTTCAACCACCACCTGGTATGTACTGGACACAGAGTGGATGTGCACCGTAAGTAAGCCATGTTTAGCGTTACAAAAAAAAAGATCTAATATGTACATTTGAGATGATTTTCTCACCTGACAGGTGCCCCTCTGCCTTGGGCGGGGCGCAACAGGACAGTAATGGTGCTCTCTGTCTCGCTCAGGGGGGACGGCATGTCTCCGTAATCAAACGTCGGCGCTGAGGACACAGAAACGAACATATTGGCTTATCCAGTGTTTCGTTTAGTCTACCTTAATCCATTTTTAACATCCGTCTCTGCTTCCTCATAAACATGTTCAGGCCCTCAATATCTTGTGAAACTGAAAGGCCTCTTAGAGCTATCCCTCCCTCAATATATACCCAATACCCATATCCTCATATTGAGTACACCGTCTGAATGTCCCTTCTAGTCGTCTTGGATACAAGACCAATTAAGCCGAATGTGTGCGACGCTAAATTGACCGGGTTTCTCATTTGAAAGGTTTTGGCCAAAGTCGTGCGCCTGATATGTGGTGGCACATTTCTTTAATATCTAAGTCAATTAGTGAGGGGTAGGAGAGCAAACTATTCATGAGGAATCAATGATTATCTTATTAAAAAGTGGTTTGCTCATACCGCAGCAGAGAAGAGCTGACATCAATTAAGGTGAGGCATTAAGGGAAACTCAATGTGCATTTGCTGACATTAAAGGTCTGTTGAGGTTTGTAAAACTAAAAGAGGGTTTGATGCCTGCTGCCAGATAATGTCGGTTTGAAGGATGGTTGTGTATCAGCCACAGTGGTGCTCACGTCTTCATGTGTATGTGCGAATGAGGAAATGTGTGTAGTTGGATACTCTGCGGTGGGTATTGCTTGAAGATGCTGACAGTAGTAGCTGTTGAAAGGTGTTCAGTGTTTGCTAGCTGTCAGTGCCGATGTGAGAGACACTCAGTGTAAGTGAATGTTCTGCACCGTGGGCCAGTGGAGGAGGTTGAAGGTGATCTGCAAAGACTTTTAGACTGTATCTGCGGTCTGGCTTTGTGCTGGCGTTCTGTCTGACATACAGCCAGTAAGCAGTGATTGTGCTCTAAATCTATAATTAAACTAACCGGGGCCCCTTTGTTAAGAGATGGGACAGAAGGAGTGAATAAATGTGTGAGCGAGAAAGGGTGGGAGTGGCTGGGCTGTGCGTTCCTAAGGGGTGTAATCCCATCCCTTAACAAGCACAAATGCATCATTAAGAGGAAATAGAAACACCAATGCTGGTTTTCTATCACCAGTAATAAGCCCTGAGACTCTCGGAAGTGACACTCTGGTCCCGAGAATGTACTGCATCTTTCTTTATGCATAATATAACATCCCCTCTGCTTCCTACGAGTTATGTCTTCAGGACTGTGAGATGACAGCGTGTCAGTAGTTTGGGGAGGCAATGGAAAATAGCTCTTACACTCTGGGAGCAGTAGTTTTGCCTCCGTGAGAGAAGGTCAAAAGAGAGAAAACTTGGATCCTAATTACAGCACGCAGTGGGTGAAGTCTGGTGATGTACCTGCAAGGTGCAACAGTGATAGGTGGCGATGGCACAGACGCTATATGGAGAGGCTGCCTTTTTCCATTTCTATTTTACAATCTTACGGCAGCTTTCACACTCCCTCGCAAGCACACATGCTCAGCTTATACCTGAGATGTTAGTGGTGATTTCAGTGAGGGCGGTCTGCCCAAAGCCCTTGACTGTGCGGGCTCGAACTGAGATGAGGTAAGTTGTTCCCGGGTGGAGGTTGGAGAACATGTGGTAGGTCTCATTCTTCAACTTGGACACAGTTCTTCTCGGCCCCGGGACGTTGATGCCTGGATCAGACGACTCAATGCTCTGGTAACCTATCTGTTGAAAACAAGATGGTCTCAAGGTAACATCATAAAAACCAGAGTCACCTTAGCACTGACTTTAAGCCTCATTATAGTAGCTGCTGACAAATTTCAAGTGATGGATTCATACTGATCTGCAGAGGTCATTAACTCAAACAGCTCCGTCATAAAAAGTAATTTGACTGTTTGATTGAAACGATTCACTTCACTCAGAAATTAATTTGCTTCTCTAAATCAATTGCTAATTGCTCGTGTATCTTTATAGTTTTAGATGAATACTGTAGGACTTGATTGGCATTGGCACTGTTAAGTCAAAGTCATACAAGCAACCTGGAGTTTTTCAAAAAGTGCTGTGAGTGGTAAAAGATTGTCTGACTGAGTAATGCATGTTAAAGGCCATGGACCGAGAACACCACGCAGTAAAAAGTGAATTCAAGTGTTTGAATCAAAAGCGCTGAGTGTTTATGAGTTCAATTAACTCTTTAATTAAAACTCAAGAATTGCTGTTCATGAGTGTCCTTTAAAAGCGAACTATTTTTTAAAGTTTCTCCTCAAGAGGTGATTGGCCTTGCCTCCACAGTACTCTCATGAGAATTTCCACTTATACTCTGTGAAATAGTGGAGAGCTAAATGAGACGACCTTACTGCAATCAGACAAGGGTAAACATATAAGGATATACAATACATTAGGGCTGGGACAGATCCACTTTATTCAAGGAATGAACACACAGGCACTGCTCATATGCGTGTAGTACACACACACACACACACACACACACACTGAAGATGCCACTCAAGCCAAGCTCAAGCCTTTGCTGATTATCATAGAAGAGCGTAATGCTTACTCATGCCTCCTTAGTGTGGAGGTAGAATTAGGAGCCATCCAGTGACTAAACACAGACAGACCACTGTGCTTCCTCAACAAAGGCAGACATAAAAGATGCCTGACTGTGCACGGAGCAGTACTTGCAAAACAGCATGGCGGCCGATGGGCTCAGCCAGAGCTGAAGAAGTTATTTTTAGAGTTCTACATTAGTTCATAAAGTTCAACACACTCATTCTCCACTTTAAATGTCAAACCACAAATCCTATTTAATTATATCCTTGAGGCGACGTTGCAAGTGAGGCCAAGGAAAGAAGGCTTGAGGATAGGTAAGCAGGCCCACTGATGGCTCACCGCAGACAGAAGGTACACAGACAATCCAAAATCATTATCTGGCGAAACATAAGGCTTGACACGGGGCTCTGTTTTAATGGCACAAGACCAGTGTTAAGTGATGGGGCTTGGCCATGTGCACAAGGTCAGGTAGAGCGAATCCGAGTAACGCTGCTATTTTTCCATTTTTCCACCGTGCACTAAACGGTTGGGTGAGGGAGAATACAAAGTGGAGCAGAGTGGTTTGGCGATTAAGCACGTCTGTACTGTGCCAATTGCAGTGGCAGTTGAAGAAAATGGCTCCCCAAATAGAGAGGAAAGCACTTTTGCACTGGGCACAAAAATACAAAAGGAAAAGGCACATTTCAGTTACAGGAGCATGCTAATGTTTTAGAATGTTGCTTGAGATTAAAAAAATGTATGTGACTGGACGTGCTGTCTATGTGCAGTTTGAGTATTAAAAGTGTCATAACAACACACTGCACCTATAGCTGCTGAAAACCCAAAATACTCTAGTTGACCAAACATTCTGACCACAATGTCAATTTATAGCTCTTCTGGAGCTTTCTATCATATCACGCACCTTCCTGAGTAGATGTTTGCCCAGTTGACATGGAATTGCAGATGGTCAAATTTAAAGTTGTCTGTGCACTTAATGGACTTTTCATCAATGATTTGGATTAATATTAATTTTAATTGAAAAATAGATATTTGAACTCCTAGAATTTAGGTGTTTGCCAAACCTTTCAAAAAAACGCTATAGCTGTTCCAAAAGCAAAACAAACACAAGAGCAAAGTTTAAGGAATGGATTAAAAGGTGTGTTAGTGTGTTTATCCGCTTTAACTGAAAATGTAAAGCCAGTGCTAATGCATGTCCGGCTAACTTACCTACAGATAAAGGGAGAGGGTTAGCATTAGCTGACTACATTGTGTGGGGTAACAGGTTACATAAAGAAATACAAATCATTTTGAAGTATTTCCCAACTGTTAACGACACGGTCCTGGATGCAACTGGTGTATATCAACGTACATTAGCGGATCTGTACTGCGTGTTATTGGATTAGAGGAAACTTAACAGTCCAGTAATGCTAGCCCCAGACAAACTCCTTATCAAAGAAAGCGTTTAGTCGTCATCCTTAAGGCCTTTCCTTTAGTAACGTTAAAAGGGAAAAATACTGTTTAAATAAACAGTTAAGCATAAATTTAAACATCTGCCTTGCTCGTCCAAGTAAGTCAACTAAACTAACAATTTACGCTAACCATGCTAACAATCTTTAAAGTGTCTCTCTGAGCTCACCTCATATTGGGTAATTAGGCCATTGGGCTCGACGGGCTCCTCCCACTTCAGGAAGATCATGTCATCCAGCGGGGTAAAGGTGAGCGACTCTGGCGCTATGCCTCCGGGAACTACAAGAAATTGACAGAACAAACATTTGCCGGGGAAATTGAAGTGCTAATCCCACAGTGAGCTTCTCCTGTCAATATCACAGAAGTGAATGTCACAGTGGCTCAGAACAATGCACCACATGAGACACTCAGACGAGTGAGCAGCAGGCACAGCACATCAGATAAGGACACAGTTAATTTATGAACTGCATCAATTATGTAACCACAACGCAGACAAGAGAAATAAACTCTAAGATGGATGCTATCATTTTATATCAGTCTTCAGTTGAAATATATTGATCAATATGTCAGACACTTGCTGGTACACTTATTTCTGAATGGCAGAGAGAGGACTGTCAATGCGTGAACATTCAACATTAGACTGTGTTAACAGTTTTTTGGGCCATTCAGTTGCAGCCCCAGTCCCCATGGTCTGTGTGAGCGCTGTACAGAGCAAGACTCATGTGAGATTCAAGCCTGAGGCTAAAGCAAGATCCAAACAGCTGAGTCAACTGTTATTCTTTGAATTGAGTTAGTCTAGAGGACAGAGGAGTTGCTTATTAAGGCTTTTGGAAGAAGCGTTCATAATTGACATGTACTGTATGTATATATGTATATATATACAGTATATACTGTATATATGTATATATATGTATTCAATCACTTCAGGAAAGAAAAAATCTTTCTATTGCTTTTTAATTTTCTCTTGATCTTTTTCTATCTTTCCCCATACTGTATAGATCTTTTTCTAATAACCTTGTTTGTTTCGATTTTTTTTCACGGTAGAATTGATTCCTCGCTCAACTGCCATGCAGACGATGTGCTGCGGCACAAAGGAATAATAGGAGATAAGAAATAAGCACGAAATCCTCTCAGGGTTGCCAGAGACTCAGATATAATGTTTTCTCTGTTGTGTTATTTTCGTCTAAAAATGAAATGGATCTTTTGTAATGCTGATTCCGCCTCAGTCAGATGGTCACACTCTCTGTATTGTGTTTAAAGGAATGCATAGGAGCTGTTGTTATTGTTTTGCAATATCTAGCAAATTTACCACATCATATATGAATTTGTATGGTTTACCCACATATCGTGCACTTAATTAATGTTGAAAAACATCATCAAATCTCAAAAGCAACCATCACAGCATAAATGTGACAGTAAAGTTCTGGTTGTGGGCAGTCTCAGGTCGGGATAGTCTCCTGTCTGACATTTGCTATATGAATAATTAAACAATTTGAGGGAATCTGCTATATTTTAGACATCGCACTCCTCCAAGGCAGCCGTCTAAAGTCATAATGTCATTTTGGAGGATGCAGGATGGTGCTGTTGAACTGTATACTGTGGCTAAGTGGAGAGCAGGGTCGCCCTACAATCAGAAGATCGGCGGATCGATCCGCTAGTCGATGTGTCCTTGAGCAAGACACTTAACCCCAAAATTGCTCCCGTAGCTGTGCCTAAGATGTGTGAATGAGTTAGTCTAACTTAGCCCTTGTCTATCAGTGGGTGAATGATGACAAGTAGTGTGAAAGCGCTTTGAGTGATCGGAAAGACTAGAAAAGCACTATACAAGTACAGTTCATTTACCATTTATTGTATTATAATGACTTGACTGTGTTTCTTCTTCTAATATCAATGAGGAGAGGCTAAATTAGAGAAAAGACATATTTGTATTCTATACCTCCTGATGTAAGTAGGATTGGTTGCAATATGTTGTTGCATTAGACTGCATTAGTTTTAGCTTGGTGTGCCTACTGACTGTATATTAATGTTAAAGGTAATCAATATCAATTCTCTTAAAATCTTTACCATTTTGTAATGGCACTTTTCATCTTTAGTTTTCCTGGCCTCTGCTTTCCATACCATCTATTCTGTAACCTCCCCAGGAGACTTACTGTCCTCCTCGGTCTGGAAGTTGACCTCTCTGCCCTCTTTCTTCCCCTCAGGGTTGGCCAGTGACAGACGGACATGGATGCCGTGGTAGGGTGGCAGATCGCGCAGTGTGAAGCGTGAAGCATTGTGTTCCACTGCCATGCACTCGCGCACAGTGGTGTTGTGGCCTCCGCCGCCTCCCGCCGTGGTGTAGCGGTAGCACAGGGACACTGAGTAGGTGTGGCAGCGTGTCAGGTTGAACGCCAAATTCTCCCACTGCAGGGACAACTGCCTGGACTGGATATCTGTGGCTGCGAGGCCTCGCAATGCACGCATAGGCTCTGGGAAGGGAGGAAGATTGAAGGGAGAAAAAAAGAAAATTGAGTAATAAAGACAGTGGAGACAAAAACAAGCAATGACATTAAAGAAGTCCTGAAGGCACAATACTGAATTCTAGAAAATTAAACCACAGGTGACTTCATTTTATTGTGAAATATTTGATTTCCCAGCATACGACACTGTCATTGATCCCAGGACTACCCTAGCAGTCTTTCACTTGTTTCCCTCCTAGATGCGGCCATATTGCCACGCCACAACATGGAGGTTGACATGTTGACACACCCACATCCCCCATGGCAGAGCGGGAACTTGTGCCAATTGTGCTAATTAATTGGACAGGCTGTGGGTTGCTGTCGCACTCCCACCAGTCCCCACCTCTGTGTCGCTGAGCAAATTGACTATCCAGTAGTTATACTTCTTTATCCTGAGGTTTAATCCACAAACAAAAAAAATGCCAGTGCTTTACAAGGGCACTCACTTCCGCTGGTCACTTTTACTTCTGGGTCATTGCGACGGACAGATGTATTTTTAGAAGGCACCAAGTTAATTCTGGTCACTGCCGGGTTAACCCTGACTTTCTCTGACTAAAAGAACAACAGCTCTGTCTTTGATATCTCCCTCAAATTTAATGGCTAGCTGAAAGATAAAGAGAGCCTCTATACGCAGAAGCACAGACCAGCCAGTGTTCAGGAGGATGTCCGAAAACTAAAGAGAGGCTGAGTTAAGCCAAGGACATCCTCAGTATCAATGGGGGCATTTATCAGTGGCCATTATAAACACAGTCAATTCCTTTTTGTCAAGCAATATGCTACCTAATGTATTGTATTGCTTCATTCTTTTAATAGGGCACGTTGAGTAATGGGCCAGGGAGGCAGGGAATGACAGCAGAGATATGGGGTACAGGAAGAGATCATTGGAGTTTGAGGTTACTGGCCAAGGTCTTCATTCCCGTACTGACTCGTGCACTCAGTGGGATTCTCACTGCAGCACAAGGAACTCAAATAAGGCAGCTAATGCATCACTTAGCAGGAGCTAATGCACTGAAACAAGAATTATCTAAGAAAATGGATTTTAAAGTAGCTGTGCAAGGACACATAGATATGCATACATGTTAAATAATTATTAAGTCCAGACAAACAAACAGACAAACATTTATATGCTACTGTAACATAAGATAAAACAGCCCTATGCCAAGATTCTTATGCACGTATTACTGCCTATGGTAGAGCAATTCTTTTAAAATGAAATTTTACGACATTTCCAATCTATACTGATGGTTTCTGCAGTCTCCAGCCTTCTCTTTTAATTTGCTGTCTGGCAGTAGGCCGTCTAGGCGTAAATATGACCATTGCATTGATCAGAACCTCATCCAGACTAATGTGACGGCAGATAAATGGGTGGGCGCAGCAATCGCAAAGTAGTACACTGCGGCCAGCAAGAAATGTTAATGTTCCATTGTTCAGTGTGGCTGAGGATTGTCTTAATGGTGCAATTGATAGTCTGCACAGTCTGAGAGCTAAATAAAGAGAGGCATTTAACTGCTGAGTTGATGAAAGCGCCGCCAAAGAGGCCACAGTGTGCTCATTGTGGCTTTTCTCAAAGTGGACATTTGTGCCAGCCCCCTTCCCTTTGCTTCGTCCTTTCTGTGTGTATGCCACGGGCACCCATTCTCTGGCACCCATTCTCTGGCACCCTGTGGCGCGAAAACTGCAGCCACCCCAACATGGCCAGAGCCCAGAGCACCATGTTGATCCTTGGAGATTGGAAGTTAGAGTAGATGTGACAGGTTCTGGTTTATTATCTCCCCTAAAACTGTGAGATGGGATAGCAGCAGGACAGAGCAGAGTTGCCTTATATTGCATGCATCGGTGGAGGGTATCTGCACTGACTGTGTCAGACGGGAAAACCCAAATTGATACAGACATGCACGCCTTTGCCCATGTGCGAGCAAAAAACACAAGCACACATAAATCCAAGCACCCCAGATGTAAACATACAGGGAATTTTGGCTGAGAATGGAAAACATGATGGACGACATGCCAAGAAAGGCAAAGCACTTGTGTTCCTAATGTGTCTAATTTCAGTCATGCTCCAGTGTTGGCTCCCTCGAACAGACCAAGAGCATCATGGGCAGGGGCTTTCCAGAAGGTTCAGTAACCCAGCAGCAGGTTGAAGCCCATTAACGTAGTTCGGGTACCACCTGCAGTACAAATGCCCGGCTCTCCTCTGTGATTTACTTGAGGGGCTTCAAGCTGTGCTAATGCACCGTGCTGATAATCACAGCAATGGCTCATCGAGCACACCTGGATGGCCATCAGAGGCAGGCAGAGACCGTATTCACATTCACGGTCATTAGTTTTACAGCAGCCGTACGAGGACAGTTCGACTCCGCGAAGTTGTGTATGCGTACGCCGGCTAGCCAACATGTTTGAGGAAGGATAGAAGTATTCAGCATGACCATAGAAGAGTGAGATTAGTCACGGTGGCGAGACACAGCTCCTGGAGAGGAAATTCACTTCCCTCCTAAATACAGCGAAGGTTCCAAAATTCCCTTCTGTTCGCTGGATAATTGCACCTCCCTGAAATCACCGCAGCACCCCCAACCATCTATTTTCTCCTCCTTAAACCTAATCAGGCCAACAGCAAGGTTGGACGATTAGGATTCAGCTGTAGTATGTGGGGTCAGTAGGGATAGCGGAGACCAGATGGTTTGGAGGTTGACCAGGGGGAGCTATGTTGTCTCCTGCAGGGTCAAGCAGGTGAGATACACCAGGTGGAAGAGGTTTACAGGGTTGCAGCTTACTGTACAGTTTATAACACATCAATACACCCAGGTAAGGACTGTGAACAAGGAAGGGAAAAACTACAAGACAGAACGATTAGCAAAATTTATTTCACCTATACTGCCTCTGTATTGAACTAGCACTGCATCTAAATGCCCTGTTTAACAGCTCAGCACACAGTAGTATCACTTATGCCACACATGGTTGAACAAGCTAATGTCACAGTGGTTGAAATGTAAATACATCATTAAAGGTTGAGTTAAGTGACTTTCACAAACACCGATACCAGCAACCGAAAGCAATTTCCGTACGCCGTGAATCTCCTCTCGCTTCACCTCTCGCACATTCACTCTCTCACTTTGAAAAACCACCTCTCTCTCCCCCCCCCCCCCCCACACATGCTCCCACGCCTTCCCTACACTCTTACTACTCTTGCAATCGACTTTTTCCACTTTTTTTTTTTTTTTTATTGTGAATTTTCTGTGCCTCTTGGGTTGAGGCGGGGTGTGCAGGGATTGGGGGAGGGAGCGCTGTGAGCTCACTCATGGTGCCCTGATGAATGGGGGGTGTCTTTGGCTGTTGAGAGAGGAGAGTAGCTTTAATATGTCATTGGAGAGGGGGGCCAGGGAGCCTCTACTGAAGCAGTGTAGGGAGATATGTGAGGGATGGTGTGTGGCAGGAAGAGACCGTTGGGCATAGAAAAGAGTGATGACCATGGAAGACTCAAATCCACAGACTGCCTTTGGGTAACACAAAGCTCTTCATTTTGTGTGCCTGTGAGCGCTGCGCACACACACTGCAGATGCAGGCAGCGGTAATGACTGTGTGCATCTGCATTAACACAGTACTCTTTGTGCTATGTGTACATTTTAAAGTAAGCATGGGAGTGGCTTGCCGGTATCCCACTTATCTCCCTGGGTGTTCTGTGTCTGCACACTGACAGATGATAGGGGTGCACAGATGAGAGCAGGGAGTGCAAAATGTTGAAGAAAAAAAAGCCTGATAGGAGGAAAACCTTCACCCGAGTGATGAATCTGCATCTAGAATGTTGCTGTTTCTTTTAGTATAAAAGGAAGCTGGAAGCAAGACAATAGAGCTGAAACAATGTGTCTATTATATAATTAGTTTATAAGAAACTACTGTATTTTTGATAATTGGTTCATTGTTTCTGTTGTTTTTCAAGCAAAAGTGGTAAACCAACCTGGTTCCAGGTTGTCAGATGGGAGGATGTGTTGCTTTTCTTTTTCATATACGACAGTAAGCTAAATATCCTCTGATTTTGGATTGTTCGCATAAAACAAAAAATTTGAAATCACGTTGGGCTTTTGGAATTCATAATTTTCAATACTTTCTGACATTGATAGACACAATATTAATTGATTAATACAGCACATAACCTGCAAATGAATGACTATAATCCTTAGTTTAGGCCCTACAAATATGTGAAGTTCTACAGATAGTATATTGGCCAAAGTCATGTGTCCTTCATTGTTTATTTTAAAACACTTAGTGTATCTGTGTTTACTGTGATTGATATGTTTCCACCTACGTCACCTACACATTTTGTCCATTTCTTTCTTGTCCATTTATTGTTCGTGCCAAAAATGTCTATCCTCTTCAGTAGATATCAAAGAAGCCTGCTTTAGGCTAGTCACTGTAGTCAGTCAGCTGTTATCTTTTAAATAACAGCAAAAAAAGTCTTCCTCTCAGTCTCCTCAGCTCCAGAGTTCAAAGAACGCCAGTGATAGCAAATGTGTCATTTCTTAAGAGATACGTATATGCAGCGACCGAGTACAACTTGTCTATCAGCTCCTCTCTGATTGAATTTTAGCAGATTATCGTGACAGATACAGCCCCATAATGTAAGACTCTCTGAAGTTTCGGGGTGTTGCTGTTGGGCATTGGTACTTTGAGCTGTGGACTTTTCATGGAATTAATTAATTAAGTGCAAAGAAGACACATTTATCGGTATTATGTTAATCTAGATTAAATCTATAAACCTGTGCAATTCAGAAAATCACAGAGCAGCATCCTGGTACAGGTTGCATTGAAGACCCTGCTGCCCCAGGTGTTCAACGCACTGAATTCCCTTATCCGGAGCTCTGGGGGACTGCAGCACCTTAACAGTGCACACTGTAATTCCCCTAAGCACTACACATTGCATAATGGGTCCTTTCAGAGGATTGTCTCTGCCCAATAAAAAAAAAAAAAGTGAATAGCCTGTTTTCTCTGCAAACATGACAACATACTTTCATATTCAGATACAGCAAAGAAATTCATGCCATAGAAGAGATGTAAGTGTAAGTAAGTAAACAATACTCAGAAATAAATAAACATGATTTTGTTTTCATTCTTATCCCTCTAATCCTCTTGTGACCACTCTTGTCAGTACTATTGCTACTGCAAACTGCTGTTCGCTGGTCAGTTGCTTCTGCTGCTGCATTGTAAGCTGAAAACGCACCACCCAGCTTTTATTATTGTAACAAATTTGTTTTAAGCAGAATTATGAACTAAAATACATTCACCTCTAAAAATCCTTGAACACTTACACTAACACCATAACCCACCATGACAGCATTAGGACGGCCACGCCCTGTCCAGTCGTACAGTGTGTTACAAGCTCACCTGCACACTTGGTCCTGCTCACGAGAGGCGGTCCAGGTGGGCCAGTTCCTCCCTCTCCGGGCCGAGTCAACAGCACACTGATGTGGTACTCTGTGTCTGGATCCAGGTGCCACAGCTTATAGGTGACCATGTTGACTCCGTGCACCTCTGACCACGGAGACTGGCTGGCGCGGTACTCAATCTCCTTCCTGATAATGGGGCCATCTCCCAGGATAGAGTTGGTGTTGAGCTGGATGATTAGGTAAGTGGAGCCGGCACGCAGCAGCTGGGGTGGCGCAATGGGGGATGGAGGTACTGTCAGAGGAAATAAAAAGCAGTGTTTTTCGTTTTCCTGTTCAAACACAAGTTTAAATCGTTAAAAGGCATTTGCTGGCGGGCCCATAACACTACTCACAGTCGAGGGAGGTAAAGTTGTGGTATAAATGTCATTAATCAGTTGTATGCAAACAGATGTTTAAAGCCTGCTGAGTCTTAAATGAGTCCCCAGAGACTGCAGGATGTGAGCAGGTCAAACTGCGTCCAAATAGCAGATTAGTCATACCTATTAACAAGACATCCAGATCCTCGTATAGATTTTTAGCAAAGTAGTGAGTGAAAAAACAGCTGTGCATGCAGTGCATTGAATGTGTATGATCTTTGCTGAAGGATTAAGTGGTGTACATTTTTGTCTCTGACTGAGTGTTCAGTCCTCAGAGCTGGTAACCATGATGAAAGAGGAGACTCTGCATCCCTGTCGGAAAAGATTGCCAAACCAAGGATTAATTCCAGAGCCCACCGGTCAAATGTCACTTACTGGCAGATCCAAGCCACTGAACAATTACACGGGCAACAGTGTGAGGGAGGGAAGGGAATGCAAAAGAAATGAGGACAAAGCATGAGAAAAGATCAGCGTTAGATCTGTGGCTGTGACTAATCCTTCATCCGGCAGTGGTGCCTTTGTCTTTTATGGCGCTCCTCTCTGTAAGCTTTCAACATTACTAGCCCCTCACCTCTACTCCCAGCTGCTTCCCTTTGCCTTGACTTAGCCTGCAGCACCTCATCTTAGGGCTGTCAATGACTGCATCCATAATGAAAGGCCAAATTTAGGCCTAAGGCTAAGCAGCCAATGGGGCTACATTTTTAAATAACTCACTCGTGTATTTTGTAAGTTCACAGCTCAGTTTATTTTCTCTGCATTTAGTTTGTTCATTTTACACTTTTCTCAGTATATTATTAGTTTTCTTTTTCATTGACTCCCTCTATACAGAGCTATAGAGTGCTGCAAGGATGAGCTTTGATGGCCAACCAAGAAGTTAGCATCGCAGTAGTTCCCTCAACAAAAAGTCAAAATGATTCTCCATTGGATTTTGGATTATTGCAGAAAATAAGCTCTGTGGCAAAAACACATTTATGATATTTACATATTTTGTCGATGTGATGGCGTTTTGTAGTCTCATTCAGCCAAATGTTAGCTACCACCTTTTAAGACACATAAAAGCTTTCAAATTCACGAGAGAGGTACCGACTGACGCATTTCAAAAATGTTAAAACCAATGACTTCCAGAGGAGAAAAATGGAAGAACTCAATTTCAGGTTTTAGGACTCATTCTTTCTCAAACTAAACATTGCTCTCTGGTTAATTAAGGATTTCTTTGCAGTGAGACTCATGCTTTAAGAGGGGGTAAATCCCTGAAAACACATCTTCAAATGTGCTCAGGATCAAACAATATGGGGCCAAAAAAAAAAAAGCCACAGTCATACAGTACCATAAGGAGAAAGATGAGAATGTTTTATTCTTTATGTGGGCACGTAGCTGTCCACTATGGGGCAATAAGAGAGCTTCATCAGGATTCCTGCATTCAATCTACAAAGTTTAAATGGGTGGTTCCAACTCATTCAGGGAATGATTAGTCCCTTCTTAGCGGGGCAGTGTGTGGAAAGGGATTCATAAAAGTCTCGTTAAGGACTTGGTCTCAGCTCCTGTGAAACAGATTACAGGGTCACAGGCAGTCTACTTGAACATGACTTAAAACCAGGCATCACACCTACTCGTGGTGCAGAATGAGCTTCGTCATGAATAACATCTTTGTCCTGATTAAAAACTAGAATTACTGCCTCGCTCGTTGTATACTTCTGTCAACCGGTCAAGTCGTAGTTTACATCCATGTCTTTCCAGACTCTCGTTGGAACTGGAGAGCGTGGAGGCAGTGGCGTAGAGGAGCACAAGGGCATAAATCAAAGCCATCTTGGATAACCTTTCTCACCCTCTCTACAACGAGCTGTGGCAGATTGGCAGTTTGTTGCAAAGAGTATGAATGACAAGATCAAAGCCTGTGGGGTGTTCCTCATCCGAGTCAAGGGTCTAAAGATGGAGGATGTCGTTTGCAGTAGAGAATTTAAAGCCCCTTGAGGATTTGTGATATAGGGAAATATAAATAAAATGAGTTTGACTTGATTTTGTTAAGCTTTGTTGTTCTTGCTCGGCTGTGTGTCTAACAGTGTGTAAGTTCATTGAGAGAAACAACAGAGTCCCGGTCCTCGTACGTGTTCACATGCTTGGCCTATAAAGTTGATTCTAACAGAGCACAAAGTTGTAGCCATGACAGTAGATACAGTGCTTCCAATATAGATGTTGCTGCAAAGAAGCTACAAATGCTAAAACGTGGACACTTCACACACAAATCTTCCACCCAGCAGCACAGACAATCTATATAATCACCACAGTTTTAAGGTGGGCACCCAAAATTAGTGTCACCAATTTAGTATCTGATCATAGGTGAAATATGGTCACAATCTTCCCTTCCGTTGCATGGAATAATGGCCAGAAAAGTGTTTTCCCAC
The DNA here is from genome assembly GCA_032191485.1 of Leptoclinus maculatus. Lineage (NCBI taxonomy): Eukaryota > Metazoa > Chordata > Actinopteri > Perciformes > Stichaeidae > Leptoclinus > Leptoclinus maculatus. Next base: position 12,725,932 of record JAVDOI010000008.1, on the reverse strand, counting down.
ATGATTATTACTTAAACTTTATTACAATCGTCATATATACAGGTACTTACATGAAATTTGACCTTTGCATTTAAGCATTAAGGGGCAGTGGGCTGCCGTGAAGCGCCGTCGGAGAAACTTTGGGTTCAGTGTCTCACTCAAGGACACTCAGACAGTAGGAGATCAAACCCCCAGTGGTTAAAGGATGACCTGCTCTACCCACTCAGCCACCGTGTAACACAAATTACAGATGAGGCTGCTGGGAATGTCATTAGTTTAGCAGGTATTTGGTAATGAAAAAAAGTATTGCAAAGAGAGAAATTCTGACCACATAATGCCACTGGAGAAAAAGTTATTACAATGGATCCTGATGGGGAACATGAATGTCCGTACCAGATTTCATGGCAATCCATCCAAATGCTGTTGAGACATTTCAAGAACAACCACAAATGTCAACCTGCTATTGTTGTTAGAGGAAAGTAAAGGGATCGTCAAATCATTCAGATACATCATCTGGGGATCATGAATGTCTGTACAAACTTTGATGGCAATCCACCAGACAGGTGTTGAGCTATTTCAGTCTGAACCAAAGTGATAAAGGGACCAACCAATTGATCAACAGACCGACAACGTAGAGACTGATATTGCCATTAATACAGCGTGTTTTGCACTCTCTCTAACTCTCCTCTGCCCTTACATCAGTCATTTAAAAAATGTGATATCAGGAGGAGCATACAGTAGAGGACAAGAACATTGGGAATCTTTCATATTCTTATTTCCCCTTCTCAACCTCCCTTTGCTGAGGGCTAGAATTTGTTATGCCATCAAACCATCCCACAGCCATGTCATTACTACGCTGTCAAAGTGGTGTCAGGCTGTGGGGTTGGAGTGAGTAATGGGAGTGAGGTCACCATCTGAGGTACGTGATATGACAGGGGCTGCAGCAGCCCAAGTCAAGTGTACAGCTCTTTGACAGAGACCTGAATAGCTGAGTATGGCAGCCTTTTTGACAACTCCAGCTCACATGTCGGGGAGATTGCATTTGCCATCCAAAGAGCCTTCATGTGTGTCGGGCACCGTACAATTTGGGCTTTGTGAATTTTATGGAAATCGGTTAAGTGTCTGTGATTTCACCCATTATGCACAAAAGATATCCTATGGGTGATTTGAAATGTGTTCACACGAGTGCCTTAGTGTGATCAATTTCATTTTTAATTCTCCTTCTAATCACACGCAGTAATCTACTGTGACTGAGAGAAGCAGACAATCCTGTTATCATAAAAACAGCAGGAAAACGGATGGTTGAGATGAAAAAAGCAAAAGGGGAGAGAAAGACCAAAAAGAGAACATTAAGAGACAAATAAAGAGAGAGTGTTTACCTTTGACAACGAGTTCAGCAAAGTTTGAGACCCCAGAGCCCCTGGGGGACTGAGTGACACAGCGGTAAAGGTCTTGATCCGTTCGCTGGACGCCGTCTAGCTGGAAGGATACCATAAAGCGCCGGTGACTCAAGTGCTTGACTGATGCCGTTGTTAAAATGTCCCCATTGTGTCTCTGAAAAGCAGGAAAGGACAGGGTCAGAGAAAACAGAACGGGTCATCATGTCCCTCTCTCTGACACACACAGGTACATGTCATTTCATAAAGTGTATCGTGTACAATAGCTACACACACAAACATACACATGCACACACAGCTAGAAAAATAAGCAGCAGAGGCCAAGAAATCGTAGCTGTTGTCGTAGTCCCTGGTATGGATCAAGCTCCCAAACCCTGGATCCCACACTTCCCATGATCCAACTCTCTTCATTAGACCCTCCCTGCCTTTCAAACTCCATGCCCTCAGCTTGTGAGACATTATACAACCCTTTTCATGGTTGTATAATATTAAAAGACAAGAACAGAGATGTTAAACCTGGTTGTTAAAACTTTATGTAAACATTTGGACCAAAAAAAAAAAGATTCATGCTAAGATGTATGCTTGTTTTTGATTGTTAGACTATTCACCAGAATAATTGTGTGACAAAGTGTGTTTTATGTTTATTGAATATCTGTGTATGGGTCGATAATGTAACACAAAATAGTTTGTTAACTGTTTCTTATGGCGTCTTCCTTTTATTCCTGTTAAAGTTTTTTTGGGGTGGGAGTTTTTCCTTTTCCGATGCGACGGTACTGGGACAGAGGATGTCGTGTGCTATACAGATTGTAAAGCCCTCTGAAGCAAATTTGTTATTCGTGATTTTGGGCTATACAAATACATTTAATTGAATAGTCAATTTAAAATGGTGAATATAAAAGTTATACATCAAATATAACTTGCACACATTTTTGTTTGAGGACCTAGTTGGAAATTTCTGGTTTTAATCAATTTTGATAGAATATTTGGGGGGTGATGGCGAAACTGTCAATGTGGTGTAACTGTTGTTGATTGTACCAATTAAACTTGCTTAAAACATATAAATATATATATATATACATACAGTATATATACAGTATATTCGTTTGGGCTGTCCTCAACCCAAGATATTCTTAATCGACTAACACGATTTTGTCAACTAATCGATTAGTTGATTTAATCAACGGATCTGTTAAACTGAGTTACTCCACAAAGAATCATACAAAAGCACAACTTTAAATATTGTGTTCACCAGAGATATGCTCATGAGTTTCTTGGAAATAAGTCACTAAGTATGAAAAAACATTTATTTTTTAAACTAAAAAAGACTAATCAACTAAAGAAATAGTCGACTAAGACCAAAACAATTAACTCACATGTGTCAAACTCAAGGCCCGCGGGCCGAATCCGGCCCGCCATGTCATTTTATGTTATGTTATGTTTTATATTTCCACCAGCAAAAAAAAAAAATTTATAAAAAAAAATGTATTAAAAAAAAATTAAGTCATAATTATGATATATATTTTAATTATCAAGTCTAATTTTTCATTTGTTTTTTTTGCTGCTGAAATGGGCTTCCATATAAAGGCATGATTGTCTTAAAATTAAACTCTATGCTGCTTCATCGTGTACGCTACAGTGACCATAAACTACATCTCCCACAATGCACGTTGAGTTTTTGACCCGCGAAATGACGGACTGCGGCCGCTAGTAGCGTTAGCGTTAACTAAATCGGGTTTCCAACGAATTATTGAGTTGAAAATGTTTGAAAAATAAATGTCTAAGAAGAGGAACATTGATACAGAGGGAAGGACATTTAATGAAAGATGGGAAAGCGAATATATGTTTGTTCTTCAAGGAGAGAAACCGGTCTGTATGCTATGCTATGCTATGCTATGAAGCAGTGTCGGTGATGAAAGAATACAATTTATGTCGGCATTTTGATACCAAACACAGAGCCAAGTATGCTACATTTAGCCTCCAAGAAAAACATCAACTTGTCCAAAAATGTAAAGGCAGACTCCAATCACAGCAGAACATATTCACAGAAGCTACAGACACAAATGATGCCGCTGTGAAAGCTTTATTGTGGCGGAAGAAACCGCCCGAGCTTCCAAGTCCTTTTCAGAGGGTGAAGGAGTGTATGATCAGGGTCTGTGAGCAGGTGAGCCCCGACCAGGTACAGGCTTTTACAGATGTCACTTTGTCAAGGAACACCATCGCAGACCGAGTTAAGGAACTAGCAGGCAATCTGACAACACAGCTAGCCGAGGAGTCGAGCAGCTACGTGGCTGTTTGGTTGATGAAAGCACAGACAACACGGACACAGCGCAACTGTCCATGTTTGTAAGCGGCTGAAGGCAGACTTGACTGTCAGTGAGGAGCTCTTGGATGTAGCTGCCCTCCATGGAACGACGACGGGGAGGGACATTAGTGATGCAGTGGAGAGGTCCGTGAGTAAAACTGAATACCCTGGAGGAGTTGGTGGGGCTAAAGAAAATGCAAAAAAGTAACTGCCACACACCTCTGATAACTTATCATCGCATTATCCACCAAGAAGCTCTGTGTGGAAAGGTTCTGGAACATAATATAATGACCACGGTCACGAAAACAGTGAACTTCATTCGGGCGCGTGGCCTGAATCACCGCCAGTTCCAACTGTTTCTGAAGGAGTTGGGCTCGATGCATGGAGATGTGCCGTACCATGCACAAGTACGGTGGCTGAGTAGGAACGCGGTCCTCAAACGGTTTTTAGTTAGATGTCACATCTGTCACACATGTTCTTAGCAGCTCACAATCATTTGTTGTACCATAGTTATGTCCCTCTCAACTGTGACAAACATGCTTTGAACAGAGTTAATAACTAAAATAACTAACTCGTGTTTGATGATTTTTGTTTTTTATATTTTCTTTAAAAGTTTGATCTTTGATTTATGTTATAATAACAGAGAAATGTGCATATCATTTTACATTTATATAAATGCATTTACAATATGTTTACACTTGAATAAACAATAATTAAATGCAGAGAGAGTTGTTTAACAATATGTTAGGAGTGGTTACATTTATACAGTCTTACAGTTACATCCGGCCCTTTGAGGGCGACCATGATGCTGATGTGGCCCGGGGTGAAAATGAGTTTGACACCCCTGAATTAACTAATCAACTAAGAGTAGTAATTCTGTATGACTATTACAAACCAGGTACACACATCTTCCAATCTCTCCCGTCTCTCACACACACACACACACACACACACACACACACACACACACACACACACACACACACACACACACACACACACACACACACACACACACACACACACACACACACACACACACACACACACACACACACACACACACACACACACACACACACACACACACACACACACACACACACACACACACACACACACACACACACACACACACACACACACACACACACACACACACACACACACACACACACACACACACACACACACACACACACACACACACACACACACACACACACACACACACACACACACACACACACACACACACACACACACACACACACACACACACACACACACACACACACACACACACACACACACACACACACACACACACACACACACACACACACACACACACACACACACACACACACACACACACACACACACACACACACACACACACACACATTAAATACCTATTAACTAGCCCTTGTATGCAGTTATTGCTCAGTGAACCCCCGAGATACATAGCCAATAATGTAGCAAAACACGCTTCAATTATTGCTATCTGGGTCAGTTCTTATTAGAGTTGTGTGATTAAAAAAAAAGGAGGATTTTCCAATTGTGTGCAATTTAATTAGAATGGCAGGACCATGTCTCTGATTTAATCCCGCAATATGACGATCAGACATGCTTTAATACAACAAATGAAATCTTGTTAAAATAATAGTGAATATGGGGGTAATACATGTCACGAGTGTTGTCCCTTAATGGAGCCCATCTACTACCATAACTGTCCTTGGTGTGCAATGTTATTGAACCAAAACATTTAACTGCTCAGCAGTTAGAATTGGGAGACAGATGGGCTTTGATGTATTAAGGTTTAATCAGTTTAGTAAATAGGCTGACGGATGAGTAGCAGCATGTAGACTGTTTTTTAGTAGAAAAGGAGAGACAGTAGAAATGGCTGTGAAACAACTGCTGCTCTTAGCATAAAAAACAGAGTCTCGAAGCACAAACAGAACATAAACAAAAGTGAGTTGGGGCAGAAAGTAGGAAACAGAAGGAAATAGTGCTAGAGAAAAAGCGTGATTCAAATGAATGTTGCATGATGCACCTCGCTGTTGCACCGTGAGAGGCATTTCTCACATTGTTCCACACCATTAAAACCACTAGCATCTGTCAAGTCCACATAGTCTCGACAAAACACATTGAATCTGACTTTTTTTTTCTCATGTTTTCAGGCCATTCTCTTTGTGTGAAATGGTGGACATTAATCTTGAAACTCATCCTTTTGATCTTCCCATTTTAACAGAATCCAAAGCATGTGAGCATGCTGGGATTAACAAGGAAACTTTTGGGTTATGCGAGGCCATCTCGGCCTCTGTTGTGCTTCTGATTTGGGCCTTTCAAAAGCCACAGACCACACAAACCTCGGGTCGAGCCTTCGCAAACAAATACATAAACACATACCCTCTGATTAGGGTTAAGCAGGCAATTAATCTTGTGACTGCAAAGAAATAAAAAAATCTCTCAATTATACTCTGCCGCATCCTCCCCGTTTCTTTTTACAGTATTTTCATCACCTAGCATGTGGATTACAGAAAGGAGGCAGGGGAAATCAGGATGAATCAAACAAGCATGAGATCACTTCATGTTACGTAAACAATCTGGCTGTGGCTAATTGGCGAGGAAACGACAAAACGATCTGTTAATATGGCAGACGTGTGCCGTCAAGACTGCGCTGCAGCTGGTACGGCAGATACAATGAACACAAAAGGGCACAACAACAGAAAACAAGAGTGATGCGAGTCTATATGAAGAAAACGGGTCAGAGAGACATGTGTGACACGGACAGAGCAGACAGAGGTATGGTGAAGAGGACAGTAAAAGGCAGAGGACAGGCAGAGAAGGAGCATTACCGTGGCCTGGAGATCTCATTACAGCAGGCGCCCAATCAGATTTCACCTCTGTGTCTCTAGGTAAGAAGAGAGGCCCGAGGCCTGCAGACTCACAAGTGAATCCATGTGCAGTTTAAGTGAATGGGGACGATATTGTTGATTGTCATAGTGTTCAACCAATCAGATCTGTAGTTTGACATGTTTGGCGTATTCTTTGACGTGTCAGAGCCGGCTAGCTGGCCTACAAGTACGTCAGCATTACGTGCAGCTCAGTTTTCAGGTGCAGCTCTGCAGTGAGGTGCAGCGTGCGCTGTGATTGGTCAGTGGGCGAGCACGTGACTATCGTGAAACGAAACTTAAAGTAGCCAGCAAAGCTTAGTCGGAGTAGTAAGAGCTCAAATTGAAAGATATGGAAGAAATGATGACATATTATTGCATTTTGCTTGGTGTAGATATTTTTTTTTTTTGACCTAGCTTTGTTTTTTTAACACTCAATGGCTGAATAAGGAGGAGAAACGGATTTGTGAGTTGGGATTTAACCGTGGGATTAAACTCTTTGTCAACAAAGAAAGGAGGATGGAGTTTGTCTTTAAGTGATCAGCATTTTTACATCTAATATCTGAATGGCCCGTGCCCTCGAGTGTGTAGCAGAATGCGTGTTGCTGCTGTTGTTTTCCCGTTAAGCTAGTTTAGCGTAGCCGTGCGGTCCCTCAGCTGTTTGTTTTTTTCCCGGTTCAGAGGTCACACAGCCCGTTGTCTCCTACGTGAGCGCAGAAAACATTATATTTCCTACAATTTAAGCTGTGGCGCCATCATGAGGTTATTAGGAGATGTTTCAGCTGCAGGACAGCAGTGAAGGCCCAGGTATAAAATGCACGGCCCGCCACTGCAATACAGTATAGGTTGGCTGAGGTCAACCATGATTAACACTAGCTGTAGTGGGTGTTAAGATGTTGGCAAAAGCTGTGAATGTGTAGCTGCACAGCATTTGCAGCATGAGATGATAAAAAATGTTTGCCCTAGAGCATTATGTTTGGTCCTTTAATCAGAGCTACATATAGAGGAGGATTCCAGGACCACAGAGTTATTCCCCACCAGAGGAAGACCTGCGTGGCCCGTCTGACCTTCACAGAGTATGCCAATGTAGATGAAAAGACAGATATCTAAAACACAGCACATGATTTGAATAAAAAAGCCTTCATGGCCTTCACGGCATTAAAACTGTCGACAATCTTTATTTAAGCACAAGCACGTCTGGGACACATAATGATTCAAAAACAGAGAAGACCTTGTTGCAATGGTTATTTAGGGTAACACACTCCACTTAAAATACAGTAGAGAGTTCAGATACACGTTGTCTTCAACAAGTTATGAGTAATCAAACAAAAGACTACAAAGAGACACATAATGACCACAAAGAGAAGCAAAACAGCAAAGACATTCAAAACGACCACAAAGAAACATAAACCTTCCACAAAGAGAGAAGAAACTACAAACAGATACAGAACAACCACGAAAATGAACAAAACGACCACAAAAAGACGCAGAAGAACTACCCACATTTGTAAAACAAGCACAAAGAAACACCAAACGACCACAAAGAACCGCAAAATAAGAGGAAAACCAACCATAAAGAGAGGCAAAATGACCACAGAGAAACACAAAATGTTCACAAAAAGATGCATAAGAATTACAAAAACATGCAAAGCAACCACAAAGAGACACTCAAAACTACAACAATGAGACACCAAACAACCTAAAAAAGGAGTTGTTTTGTGTCTCTTTCAGTCTGGGTGTTTTGCTGCTTTTTAGGAGAGGTGAAGGGCCTTTCACATGTCTGTGCCCAGGGGCCAATGTCTCACTCTCTCCATGAACTGAAGTACCTCTAAAATATAGAGGATCCAGTCTATCAGGTGTGAAAACCAAACCAAAACCTGCTATTTTCCTTTTGTACTGTTGAAGGTTTTGGAGGTACAGAATACAACACTCACAATAAACTTCTATAAACTCCATCATTAAACCACTGACCTCCAGCAGGAACTTCTCAGTCTCCGATGCTCTTCCAGCTGCAACACACTGAAAAGTAGCATTTTGCCCAGCATTGACCTCCTCATCTCCCAGCCTGGAGAAGTGCGGCGCCTTATCTAAAGAGACAGACAGAGAGAGAAGCACAGTGAGATCAAAAGACTCCATTACCATTCAGCCAGTTCACAACATAACATTTTATCAAGGCTTTTCTTCTTCTTTTCAAATACATAAACAGGAATTTCAGGCTTCATCCAATGTTTGCCCATAAAAACACAAAGCAGCAACAGTTTCTTTCATTTGAAGGTTTGAAGCAGCACTAAACCTAAACGACTTTCTATTATAAATTTTGTATTCAATTCATTGTGCTTCATTTGTTCCTTGAAAGTACAGATGCATATTAATTAATGCATATGACTTAATATTAAAATTCCTTTATCCTTTAACTTACTACGTATTTATTTTTTGATTGCTCATAGCAGTTTGCAAAAATGAATTTACAAATGAAGTTGCAGGAAAAAATAAACAGAAAAGCAAAAAATAAAGTTTAAGTTTATCTTTTCGCTTTTTTGGGTATGTGTCATCTTTGTGTTGACAGTGGAGGATAGAAGATGTTGTATTGCTTTCCACTTCCAGATTCTCCAGACACATCAGAACATGTACTGTATATTCCCATGATAACATTGAAATACATTCCAATAATAAAATAAAAAAGTGTAAACATACTGTTTGAATAAGACAAAAAGTGTGTAAATATGTTGAGAGGGTCACACACTGTGAACACAATGAGAATAGAGGCGATATGAGCAGATTGTGGGAGTGAATCTGCAGAAGGAAAGCCACAGAGTAAGCATCAGTACACCACATCTCGACTAATAATGTCCCAGCATGCTGAGCGAAGTGTGGGAGTAGCCCTCTCACCCAACTCCGTGATTAACAATAGTGCAGTGAGAACCGGACCCCTGCAGAGGCAAATCACTGGGTAAACGCTGGCAGCACTGCCTACAATCCCTGAGAAATAGGGGTAGGACAAGTCGACATGTCACTCTGGATGACTGACAGGGAGAGATGGCAGAGCAACAGTGAAGCGAATGTTTGGGTCTCACACATCTCCTGCTTGGTTTTGCATAACATTATGTTGCTATCTAGCAAGAGGGGTGGGGGGGTGGGGGACAAAGTGTTGATCTTGTTTGTGTACAGTAAGTAGTTAGGGGAGAGCGCTCGCATCTGCACCCTACAGGTGGCCATGTTTCCTTTGAGTGACTCTCCCTCCTCAAGTTATTCATAATTCATGCCTGAGAGCCAAACATAAACAAACAGCGAAATGAGTGTGAATGGAAAAAAATTAAATGTCCCCACAGTTGGCAATAACTGCTGTGTTGTACAGCAAAATGTGTCAGATTTTATCCTCAGGACTCTTTAGCCTGATAAATATTTCAGTGGAGCGTAACACTGATTTCAGAGTCAAAGACTAAGACTCAAAAAGAAAAGTCAACCATCCTTTAACCAGAATTTACAAAAAGGAACTTGTTGAGCTTATTTATTTTTTATTTAATTGTATATTTTTTTTACTATGCCACACTTCCCTTCAGGTTTTCCTCCCTCGCACTGTTAGCTGCCAACTAATGGAGGCTGGCCATGTGCCACATCATAAGGCATGTTCAGGTCTTGATGAGAGTCTTAATTATTTAATGGCCGCAGTGGGAGCATTCAGGAGATGCCATCTGCTGTCTCGGGGAGAAACAGGGTGACTGTACGCATACAGCACGGGTTCGACCAATCTCGCAGCCGGTGTTGATTATTTTTTTTTTTAAATCATTGGTGGTATCCTATGTGACATGACATCCCTGATACGTCTTCAAACACTATTGTGATAACAGCAGGGGATATATAAATAGATAATGCTAAATCCCTATGACAGAAAAAATATCCATCAAGCTTGTGTCAGTAATATATGTCACTTGAAAGCAGTGTGGACCAATGGTGTTAATGCGCTTTGAGCCCTCGTGTTCAGCAGTGGGTTGTACACGCCACGGAGTGTGACACTGAAAGACTTTGTCCAGGTATTAAGGGACGTAGTGATTATGTTTTACACAAGGTCCTCAGGGGATAACAACACATAGAACCGCCACCCTCACTGACACAAAAAGAGCTCCGCTGCTGGGAGCCATTGGTTACAAAAAAAAACACCCTGAACATTCTCATAAAGCTTTGAAATGCAGTGCTTGATGGGGGAAAAACCCGTCTGTGCACAGTGACTTATGACGACAAAGCTACGCCACACTTTCAGTCAGGCCAGGGCACATGAAAGCCTTCAGAGAGAGAGAGAGAGTTAAAGATTTCACAGATTAACACATTTGGTTGTCAAACAAGGCTGGAGGCAGGAACGGCAGGTGTGTTTTCAGGAGTGTTGGCATTTGGGTGTCACAGTGTTTTAATAGCACTTCTGTCGTCACTGGGCGCCTCAGGACAACCTGCAATTCTAATATAAAAAGGTCGATCAGCAATCACTCTTCTCCGTATCCTATTGAAATACATATTTCCCTCAAAACCACTAAACTTTTTTTATCCCTCGAACACCTCCTGTAATTGCAATTCATTGTCAGAAGTGGCACTTACAGCAAGGGTAGTTGAGCACCATGATGTCATCTATGGCAATGTAGCCTCGCCGCTCTCTGGAAACCGTTGCCTCAATCAGTACCTGCAAAAGTGAAGTGAACGTGAATACGTGATGAACAGTATAATTCACAAGTTTAATTCATAACCACAACAGCTAAGGCATACACTTGCGATTAACTTAATGCTCTCAAAGCTGAAGTGTACAAGCAATTTTCTGAAGAACATTGAGGGGCTGTGTGAATTCCATTGCTCGCGTCCCGCTTTCGGTGACAAGACGCATCATTTACAAACAAGCCCACCGCCACATGGCTGCACATCTGCCGACCCAAAACAAAAAGCGAGACAATGTGAGAAACAAGAGAAAGACAGAAGCATAAAAATAGGGAGATGGATAAGTTTTGCCTCAGTCCGCAGGGCCAAGAGAAGTAATAGCTTTACCAGGAGACACACAATGTGGCGCCTGACTCATGAGCTCTATTCCACATTCAGGGCACAGGCTGATGTGAAGCCATAACAGCAGATAATACAGCTTGCACGGGGCCACGAGACTCAAGGGAGGACAAAGCTCCATTCCGTCCTATGGAACAATAAGCTGGATGAGCAGCAGGCTCTCATGAAACCTAATCAATATCAAATCACCATCCTCAGTAATAGTGAGAGAGTTATGAGACACAGGGGTGATGTTTGTTTTCACAGCACCAAGGACAGTCTTCCATCCACACGTTTGATCGAAGGCCGGCTTTGAGTTATTGTTTCTCATAATCCTCTGACCAAATGATTATAACATGGTTCCTATTACTGGGTCTTGATTTTTACTGGGGCCGCCACACACACACACACACACACCTACACCTACACACACACACACACACACACTCAAACTATGTTATATCCTTGGAACTACTTTAAATGTGTGTCTGGTGTCTGTGTTTACACGCAGGTGGAGCTCAATGGGTTATACAGGAGTGGAGCTCATACTTGTCAAAGTTATGTAACTGAATCAAGTTCTAGTAGCTTCACCAGTGACTTTTTGTGTTGCAGAATGAATACACTGAGGCTGGGTACCTGAAATGTCATACTGGCGTTTCAGTGCCAAAACCGAAAGAACATGAAAGTTAATACTTGACGTTGGAGACAGTAGTTTGACCAAAGAATATGAAGGTACTCCAAATAGCTTGTTCAAAAATGTTAACTGCATCCCATAGTCTATCGTTGATAATGCAGTTTTCCTATTATCTTTCAAGGGAATATGATATGGTTGAGAGCTCTGGAAAAAAAACTGTAAGTGGGCCGTAAAATACGTTTTGGGAGATTTTCAAATCATGTTTCAAACTCCATCCACAGAAGAAAACCTTGAGATGTGATTGAATGTTCAGGAGAAAGCTAAAAAGTGAGCTAAAAATGTTTTTTTTGATACCTCAGTTTGAGGGATATTAAAAGGATTTTCTACAAATCATTCTCAAATGCATCAATCATATAACTAAATTACATCAAGACACAGAGTGCCATTTGATTGTACATTTTCTGCACTGTATGACGATAAAACTGGGTATTTGAATTTTCTCTTGTCCCGATGCCAGTATGATACTTAAATCTTAAGGTCCACTCGTTAGCTTGTTATGTTTCAAACTCCATCCAGTGAGGAAGACCTTGAGATGTAGTTGAAATCTCAGGTAAAAGCTAGAAAGTGGACCTTAATGTATACGCATTTTTGTCAGAGCACTTTTTGAGATACCTCGCTTTGCGGAATATGAAAAGCAATTTCTACAAAACCCTTTCTCTTTTTCACAAAATAATATAACTAAATCACATCAAGACAAGTTATAGTACCTTCCAACCAATGTTAATCTATGTTGTACAGCAACTGCATGACACGTATGACAGTATCAAACATCTAATGCCAACTTTTGGCATCAAACCATTTTTACATGTTGCTGAAGACTCTTAAAAGTAGAAAAATACCCTGACTAAAAAGACACCCAGCTTATCTTCACCACCACAATCTGCTTGTGTTTTGGAAACCTCATTCAAGAATCACAATAACATCTCCGTGACCTCTGGCCTAAATTCCAACTCCACCTCCCTAGACTTGGGAGGGAACACGTGTGATTACAGCAGAAATTGGTGCGACAACATCCCAGGCCATGCATGACCCCTAAAAGCACCTGCATCGACACATCGTGATGGGGTCAGCGAAAAGACTCCTGACAGAAAGAGACGGCGAAAGCCAGGCATGCAGAGAGAAGAGAGGGGAGGCTAGACGGTTGACAGAGGGAGAGGTGAGGAGGAAGCAGGAGGAAAGGTCCTGTCTGCTGGGTCTCACTGTTGGAGAGTGACCCTGCTCTACTTATAACTGGCTGCTCTCCTCCGGCTCAGGGAGGAACACTCAGGCTAATCTTCTTCTGCCAGAGTCGATTTTTCCTGTTTGGTTCCCAGACACCAATGAAACCTGAGCCGGAAAAGGCCACCGATTTTTAAAACAGGAAAATTAACATTTCCTCTTTTCATCATTTCCACTCTACCCCCGTTTCAAGTGGTCTATTTTCTTTAAAAGCCTGTGTGGGATCCTCTTCCCTCATTTCACTCTTCCTATCCTTCAATTTTTCATTGTCGTGCTTTATTTCTTTCGCTGTCCATCTTTTTCCCTTCCCTCCCTTCCCTCCCTTCTATTCTGCAGCTGCCTAAACATTTAATATTTACAGCAATGATTTAAGCACAATATCCTTCAATATGTTGACCTGAATTAGTTGCGTAAGCACACACCGCCATGCCATCAGACTAACATCAAAATTAGCCGGAAACATTGATTAGGCTTAATGGTATACACAGAAGAGAGAAAATTGTCTTGAAAGTCTAATTGAAGGTGCCATTACTCTCTGCTGAGCTAAAACACTAAATAACAGATTGATTACTGGTTAATCCTCACTCTTCTTAGCCATTAGGATCGGAGGTTATTAAGAGGGAGACATTCAGAGCATTTGTTTCAATAAACAACCTTCCCAGATTTGTATTGAAAGCCACTTTCCCGAAGAAACTTTCTATATGCTTGTACTTTATTCTAATGAATGGCTACTTTACTTCCAAAAGATATAAAAATGCACGAACCGTCTTCTGAAGAAAAATACAAAAGTGGGACACGCAGTGATTTATGACTGATATAAAATGCACATTAGGAGAACATATTACATTACCCTGCATTATTGGCTTTTAGAAGCAATTGTTATGTATACAAATCAAGAGATGATTTATCCGGCCCTATAAACAAGCTTCTACCGTTCCCACTCCGGTCAGGAGACACCATTAGACACGGGGCTTTTACTCACCATTAGACACAATAATATATAAATAACTTCTTGAATATTCACAGACAAAAGGCCGCATGCTGAAGTAAATCTGTTCAGGTGGAAAATGCCAAAGGATAACAGCCTGTGTCTGACAATATGGTTTAAATCATAGAGTCTCAATTTGCTCTCCACAGTATTTCACAGTAAGTCTTTTCCATCTCATCTGGCACGACTCATCAGGCTGAAGTAACGAAAATAGGAGATATTATCAGACAAAGCTGAGACAGGAGGATTCTCATTCACAAGTCTTTGATGTGCCTACCACTATCCAACTCGTCTAATAAGGTAACAAGATGGAATCATGGGAAACATTATGAAGTGGGCTACTGTGGTTTAAAGAGGTCAAGCTAAACAGGCTAGATGTGCACAGAACGTGATAATCAAATATATGCACCTACAATGTTTGTTTGTCTTTAAGATATTCAAAATGTTAGGAAATAAATCACATTCTTCCCGAGATCTGGATGAGAAGATCGATACCACTCTCATGTGTCATTTGTTAAGTTCACAACTGGTTAGCCTAGCCTAGCTTAGCATATAGAGTAGAAGCAGGCGGAAACAGTTAGCCAGACTCTGTCCAAAGGTAACACAAAAAAAGAACAAACAAACAGCACCTCTAAAACCCACTTATTAACACATTGTATCTCCTTCATAAAAAATACATCACCACACTAGGAGTTATGTGCTGGGCTATTTCTTGGCAGAGCGCAGTGATTTCCTGAAGGCTTGCCATCATTGTGGGGGTACCAGACAGTGGATTTTGAATGTATCAATGTGCATTTGACATGACGTGAGTATGGTATTAAGATCACACCTATTCTAAAAACACCTTCAACAGGCAGGGTGTAGTGAAACAGGGGATGGATAATATATTATACGCAATATCAACAAGTGCAAAAAGTAAAGCAAGGCAGAAGAAAAGCAGGTCTGAAAAAGATTCTGACATTTGGAAGGAGACGAGGTATAGAGAGAAGAAAGTGAGAGACGGTAAAGAGGGGAGGGGGACATGTCTCCTGCTGTAGCTGGCAGTCTTGTAGGGCTAGATAACATCTTTAATATTTGATAACAAGGTTCTCCAGCTATTGCAATGTACGCCAGACCAACACAACATCTCCAATCGAGATATCTCAAGGTGATCTTGTTCTCTTAGATTTTCACCCGCAAAATACATTGCACTCCAAATCCCAATTTCACAAACTGTGATAGGAGAAAATGATGCAGGTGCAATCCTTCTTCAATGCTTAATACTGGCATATTAATTATTTGTTTTGGTGACTACAAGAGAACTGCTTTCACTGTTTTTAATTACTTTCCACAATGACTTTTTCAAAACAGTAAACAGTATCTTTACATGCGCTGTAAACAAGGTATATCATTACAATGTAAACCATGAAATGAGTAACCTTGATAGTAATCGTACATCTATACATGTGCAGTACAAAAGGCTAAACTGACATTTTGTATCCCTGTGCTGAAGCCAAGGAACTGGGAGCTCTAATATGATCTGAAATCTAATAAGACGGAAAAACCTGCGGATTTGAAACCCCACTCTAAAATGATGTGTGTTCTCCTGGGATTTATTTTACTCAAGAGACAAAGATAAGAAGTGCCTCTTCTCCACCTCCGCTTCAAACGAGCGCTTTACTAGATTAATGACATGGTAAATCTGCCTACCTATCACTTCAAATCCAAAGTGATTGTATTAGAAATGCTATGAAGCTAATATAACCCATACCCTTTACTATTTAAAGTCACACAAGCTGCAGCTAACGTGCTTCAGAGCTAAAAGTCTCGGCTGAATTTCAAGAGACCTGTGTTGAAGAAAACCAGTGTAACAATGTCCCATCGCCCTCCTTTTTGTTGTTCTGTTTTTATTGCACTGTTGATGGTTAACAACAGAGGATAGCATTAAGATGCTGTTAAAGAAAATAAAAGAGAGCAGTGACGTGTGGTAAGGCAAGACCTTGTGTCATTGCACAGTGATGAGCTCTTTGACTGCAGAGGGATTAGCAATGTAAGCTGTGGTATATGTGACTTTGAGGGGGCAGTTTGTTTTGCTCTCTTTGTACTGAGAAGCAAGCTCAGTGGAGTTAAAGTCAAATGTGAAATGAGAGAGGAAGCAAAGAGGGAAAATGCTTTGATTCCTTACATGAAGATACATTTTCTCTCACGGTGCCAAAACCTGGTGACCAAAATCCCCCAATTGTGTTCCAATACATTTGAACACTGCGTTTTTCCCGCACATGAGATAAAAGAGAGGTTGTTCAAGACATTCTATTAAAAGGCTGTACTGTCAATACTAATTTAAGTGTACCGTTTGTCCTGTCTTCAGAGTCATCTACTCCTCCTCATAAGCCCTTTATAAACCTCCTTCTCCTAACTGGAGCCTCTCATCGGGGCCGCAGAACAATTCTGACTCACCTACTGGCCATCATTGTTTACTGGGATGCTTACAAGAACAAGAAAGTGCACAATTCCACTGGGAATAAAGATAGAGGGAGGTTGAGGAGAACAGAACTGGTACAAGTAGACAGGTACATTCAGTAGTAGTAGACAGAACAAGAGAAGGCAGGTTCAAACATATTGTATTTGTGAAGTATCTGTCCTGATGTGGTGATACTATGACAGAATAGTGGTCAAGGCTGTTTCATAACAGAGAGTTCACAGCTCAGCACTAACTGCATCCATCAGCAAAAAACACTCGACCACTTTGGGCTCACTCATTGTTAAACATTCATCATAAGAGAGACAGCTATTTAATACATTTAATTGGGGTGCTGTAAAAGTAATGATTCACACTGAAAATGCCATGAAAATAAAAGAACAGACAGTGAGAACCTCATTATTTTTGTTGCGCCATTGAGCTAATGAACAGTTTTACTGGCAGGGGTCCTTGCTGGCTTGTTTATGAGGGGCAAAGCTCAAGAGAAGGTGTGACTGGCAGTAGCATTGATTAGTACAGCCCACAATCCTCTTCTATGCTGATTTGTAGCTAGTGAGATGAGACTTTTTTTACGGGTTTTTTTCAAAGGTATTTCTAAAAGGCCAAGGGTCCCTTAGGATTATGTTGCCTGCATTTCAATGAAATATAAACATTCCTGGTAATACACTTATTCACTTTCTTGTCAAGACTTACAGTAAAAGAGAATCAATCAAGTGTATTTATAAAGCACATTTAAAAGACAACCCACGTGGATCAAAGTGCTATAACAGACCAGAGCAGGTAGCTAGAATCACAGATAAAAGAAACACAGATGTAAACAGATCGATGGCATTCTCATGTCCGTACGCTAGATATGAAATGAGAGCCAAGAGGCGATTAGCTGAGCGTAGCATAAAGACTGGAAACGGGAAAACAACGAACCTGTCTCTGTCCAAAGGTAAAAAAAGGAAATCCAGCACCTAAAGCTGGTATGTGAATCAAATCAACACGTTGTATCTAGTTTGTTTCAATTTGTACAAAAACATCTGCCTGTCAACCTCGCGGTGACCACCAACGTCCAGGAAGTCTCTGCTTCCAGACAAGAAATAGTCCAGCTAATAACTCTGTAAAACCACAACTTGTTGTTCTTACACAACCGTTTCTGTAAGGATTAAATACATTTGATATAATGAATGAGCCTTAGAGGTGTTGGTAGGCTAGTCTTAATGCTACGCTGTGCTAACGTTTTCTGGCACTATAGCGTGCAGATATGAGTGATATCAATCTTTTCATCTAAAGCTCGGCAATAAAGCAAATCAGCATATTCCCCAAAATGTCCGACTTTTCCTTTCACAACAAATCCCACGAGGCTTTGACAGCGTACCAGTGCTTGAAACAAGGTTATTTCCATTGTACTTTGGGCGAAGTGCCACGGTGTTTAAATATTCTTCTAACGTGTTTGTGTGTCTCTGTATGTATATTGCATCTCTGATCTCATTTTAAGATCATGTGACGTTGGTAGACAGCCAGCCTACATCTAGCCCTCTTATTCAAAGGGCTCTCTTTTCTTTTACATAGTGAAGCTCAGATGTTGCAGAGCAGAATAGAATGTAATTAAGTCGGGGGGGATTGACAGTTCTTGATAAAAATGCACAGTAGTCAACTTAATTGCTTTTTGACAGCTCCGCAGCGTTGGCAGGAAAAATAAATTGGATTAATAGATGGATATCCCTCGTGCTCACCTGACTATGCCATCTACAGACCACAGCACATCAGGCACCAACAGTAGATGCCAGTCAATGTCTGTCTTCTACAAGTAGGCAGTGACATGTCGTGCAAATTGTTGGAGTCGGCTGAATACACAGTGCACAGGCCTCAGTGGGGGAAATCTCTACCAGGCATGCCCACAAGAGAGCTAGTTAGGGCCCTCGAGCACTAACGTTAGCTAGATTCACAAGGGAATCCATGCCAATTAAATTGCAAATGCAAGTAATTAACACCTGATTCACCTCGAGGCTAAAATGAGTGGTGATCAACAGAGTTTGACTGTGTAACATTTTTCATCTGAGCAAGATGTCGGTACATGGGTGTGCAGATCTTAATCACGGAAGTGAAAAATCTCTTGACTGTTAATTAAACTCCTCAGTGTCAGAGGAGCATCTTGTTTCATTAACACATCATGAAATCAAGGACCCATTAGTCAATTCATCACATGTAAGAGTACAGAATCTCAACCTGGGAGTGACGGAGTTTGTACCTGGTATTCATTAGGCCAGAAGGTGCTGACTGCCAGCTCAACCTGGTGCCACTGCTTGGCATGAGACCCCGATATGTTCCAAACCGGACTGCCGAGTGGACCCCCGTTGACTCGAACATACGCCCGCAGGGCCCCCGGGCTGTGGCCATCACGACTGTACAGGAAGTAACTGAACTGGACGCAGTGCGTGTCATTTTCACTCAGCGTCTGCAGCAGCAGCTGAGCACGATGACCCACGACATGCTGGGAAGAGTTCACCAACATATAGGATCCTGGAAGGAACAGAAGAAATGCATCAGTTCATTTTAGTATTATAACTTAATGGGTCATAGCAACAGTTTAGACAAGTTGTGGCAAGTAAGCATACACACAAAAAGTTACCAAACAGCTTAAATGCCTGCGGTGTTGAATCATCCTAAATTGGAAATTGAAAGCAGCCAAACAGACACTAGCACTGCGTCTGCAATGCGCGTCTGTCCACGAGCAGTAATAACTTTTTGGTCAGTGTTTTATTGTTCAAGGTTTACAAAAAAATATTTGAGGTATTTTATTATTTATTTACTGTGTTGTCTTCTTTAAAAAATGAGAGCCAATAAAGAGAGACATAATGTACTATAAGTGTGCACTATGCATTATGTAGTAAGATTTACATATCTGAAAGGGACTGGAGGTAATAAATATACATTGATTATTAAATGAATCAGTTAATAATTTAACCTCAAGTTAAACTTGAGTAACAGAAAATGAAAATGAATCACTATAAGATAAAATGAATTACGATCAATACAGTGAGAAAAAAAAACAGGAAATATACATAATGTAAAAATGTATTCAGAATGAGTATAGATTACTTACAACAGTCTTTATATTGTGAATATGTCCATAGCACAGGTTTTCAATTGTTACTAGATTTACAGATAAATGTTGGCGGTTTGTATATGAGCCATTGAGGGATTTGTGTTAAGCAGACTCATATGAACCAAGCCAAACTTGTCACAAAGGAACAAATCTGGAGTTAACCACTCTAAGCAGGGTGAATCCACAAGAAGGAAAAGTGAAGGTATTCTTCCCCAACTCATTGTGTAATGTGTATGCGGTTGATAACCGCAAAAGAATTGTGCCCTGTTGAATAAAAGGACACAATCTGTGCTGGCTAAGGCACTAGTGAATACTGGAGGGAGACACAGAGAACAAGTGAGAGATGGAAGAAAAAGCAGACAGACTCAGCGAGAGAAGGTTTTTCTCTCTGCAAGGTGACGTCGAGGTAGGAAACGAAATTCACAACCTCCCCCCAAAGCCTCCTCTAATCAGGATAACATAACCCCATTGCCCTTTGCCTAGCATCTGTCCCGCCTTGAGTCTGTGCCCGCTAACGTGATTAGCACAACAATGTTGGGAGACCTTCCTGTGTACTCACATAATCAAGCCTGTTGTCTTTGTACGCCAAGGTCTTTCTGTTCTCAGTCAGAAATGAGCCCGAGAGACCAGACAGACACAGCCTTGGCGCCAGGTGTCCTGAAGACATTTATTCTCCACTCAGATGTGAATGCTGGATTGCCAGACAGATAATTCTTAACATCCCACACAGTGTGCGCCTCTCAACTGGGAAGCATCCTCGACACACACTATACTCCGTAATGTTTTCACACCTACACCAACAACTCACCATGCAAACACAAGTAGTACGAGTTATGAGCAGGGAACCTGTATATGCTATCCAGGCACAAGAAGAAAAAAAACTCGCTCTTGTCTTCCTCTTGTGTGCAAAACAAGACAAGAGATCGAGTCCTCTGCTTCTTTACCAGCACTACTGAGAAAGCACTAATTACCTCTTTAAGTGCAAATAAGACAAAGCACCCAAATCCACAGGCTGATGTTTTACATAATGGAAATTAGATCAACAACCCTTAACCCGGCACTATAAAGGAAGTTTAACTGAGAAGCGCACAGAAGTAGGGACGGTCATTAGCTGGAGGCTAGAGTAGCGGCCTTTACTGCAAAGCCCTATTGCCCTGCAGCTCACTGTCAACCGGCCCGGATTTGTGTCTCGTCCCGGCTGAGGACCTCTGCACTCTCATTTCGCATTGCTTAATTAGATCTTTCAGAATCTGTATCCTCTCCTGCACCCTCAAGGCTCCCGAGGGACTCATAAGATAATAGCAAAGGGCTGAAGTGCTTCAGCCGTATTGTCCTCACTGCTGGTTATTTTCTGGACACGTGCCACTTGTTTCATATACATAGACATCATTAACACCTTTCTGTTGACTTTGCATTTACTATAATGTCACGTGGGGACACGTGAAGCAGTCATTCCTCTAACCTCTTTTGAGATTCAAATCGAAGATAGGTGAAGTCATATAATTAATAGGGTGCTGTATGTGAGTGCATATGACGTATGAAAATGAAAATGTCCATGAATTAAACATTGTGGCAAAATAAATCGAGGTCCTGGACACATTCTGTGCAGTAATCCTGATATATTGTGAGATAATAATGGCAGCCCATTCAATATTGACATTATGCATCATTTTGGTTCATGTAATTTGGCAACGTGTTGCCTCTGGAGCAAACAACATTGTTTTTAAGAAATGTTTGTACCCAAGGAGTGAAAAAGTGTAATAAATACAAAACTAACGAATTATTGGGAAGATAGTTTACCTTAATTCAACAAATATTCCTACAAAGCATGTTTTATTTAATTAATAAATAAATAATCTTTGTATTCTTGGTTTCAATACTTAGGAAAAGACTTTTGTTTTCTATTTCCTGTCAAATGTCCCATATAGGACTGCAACTCTTTTGATTAACTGATTTAATTTGCAGTTTCTTGAAATGACAGAAAATATTAATAAATGTCCATGGTTACATCTTGATATTGTTTGTTTTTGACGACCAACAAAAACATCTCGGTATTTAATTATTTGATATTTTCATGATACAAAACAGGTAAAAGCAGCAAATCTTCACATTGATTTAAGAGACTGGACCTTCTTCGTTGAAGGACTAGTGAATATTAACTTTAAGGTCAGTCAATTTATCCCAACCTTGACATAGGGACACTCTGAGTATCTATCTTTAAAAAAGCTGTGGTGATTAATTAAGAACGGGTTACCGTGAAGAAAAGAAGAGGTCAAGGTGACTGTTGCTGACTTGCGTGCACCAAGCAATGACGTTCTACGACTTTCTATGAAAAGCACTCCTCAACTGAAAGTTTTTATTATTAATTCCATGATTGTGCACTTTGACTGTAACTTTCAGTATGTCATCAGCACTAGACTCCATAAGTTTGTCTTGTAGGAGAGTTCTGTGGCACTTGTGCTTGCAATAAGTTCAATAACCCTCTTGTGTAACACGTACATCAGTGTAACGGCAATACTCTGGGTAAAGACATTTAACTCTAAAAACAAGATACTGCTAGGATTGTTTTCTTTATATTTGCTTCTGAACCATAGTTAGACAGCATTTATTATGATAAACCCTTTGACCTTGTTCCTTTTAAAAATAATCTGCTGAGTGGCTTGAAGAAATCTGACAATGATGTGACTGTGGAATGGAATACTCACTATAATTCACAATATTCACTGTATACCTTCCATGGATGGTATTGTTGGGAGGAAATTATTTACTGCAAATTAAAAAACTTAGCAGCTCTCATCAATGTCACTAAAGCTTTTCAGTTGTCAAGACGTTTTTCCACATCTGCCTCCCTCGCCTGTGGTGTTACCCCAGAGTGAATGTTAGGGCCACTGCTATTTTCTGTCCAAATGCATATAGATTAATGTTATTGTGCCATTTATTATCAAATATAAAACAACCTGATAATACTTTTCCTCTAATTCCTTTGTTTTGAACATCAAGTCACTTAAGTAGTATATTCCTGCTTGCTCAAGCTGAGGGCCAAAGCCAACATTTAATTTCTTGGTTTTAATACCTACATAATGTAGAATTCGGAAATTTGTCTTGAGATTTTTTCTTTTTTCTGTCAAATGTTCTATATAGGGCTGCAACTATTTTGATTATGTAATTTATTGTGTAGTTAACAAAATTAAATAAAAAAAAGTCCAAGGTGACTTCTTAATACATAAGTTTTTTATTTTTTATTTATTTCACAGATTTGCCTGCAGTCATCCATGCTCTCATATCCTCAACAGTGCAACTAATAATTCAGCCCAATGAAAACCGCCCACCTCTAACTTATTCAAAATGTAGATAGAGGACAAGAAAACAGCCACCCCCACCACTCTTGCCTCCTGCTGTACGTTTTAGAATTGATTTTAAGATGTGACTGATAACTTTTTAACACTCTACATGGTCAGACTCCCAGGTACATTATAGATATGTCAATCCCACAAGAGTCGCAGGGCAGCCTAAGATAGAGGTCTTCTGGTTCTTCCAACAAATTGCCTGATTACCAAAAGCGGCCTTTTCAATCACAGACCCTAAGGTTTAAAACTAGATATATGGGCACATCAGGCTAAAACCAAAAGAATCAGTCTGATTGTTCTCCTGGATTTATTAGGTCACTGTCTTTGTGTAGCACGCTTGTATTGTTGTTTTATTTGTCATATTTGTAATCTTATCATATTTTCATTGTTTTGTTTTGCTTCCTCTTCTGTTTTTCATGTAAATAACTTTGTATGTTTACATTCTCATTGAAAGGTAAATGCTGGAAAATATATCTAAACTAAATCAGATCAAGCTTTAGTGTTTAGAGCCACCGTGCATGCCCCCCCCACACACAAGCACCTTTCATAAATGATCCTCCAAAGCACCGTGAAATCTGATAAAGTTCCATCCATCCATTGAGGCCCCTCCCAAGGGCAAAAGAACATCCATAACAAGATTAGGACTGATCCAGCACATCATAATTCATAAGGAGCACGGCTGGACTACAACCTGGTCACAGGCTGTAGGTGACACTATCTGTGGCAAGCCACAACAGATCAAAAAGGCAGAGGAGGGCCATAAACAGAGGGTGGGGTTTGAGTTGTGCCGCATTGATAGATTAAGTGAGGTCACAAACAGGGAAAGTGCAAATAAGACGCAGAGTTGTTGACATAGAAGGTGTGAAAATAAAACGGGGGAAACAATATGAACGCAGAAGGCCAACGCATCATTTTCTATTCATTTTCCTCCTGTTTCTCTGTATGACCCATTCAGATAAACTTTGTTCCTATGGCATCTAAGGCCAGAGTCCAAGAAATCTCAGAGAGAGCAGAGAGAGAGCAGAGGTCTGAATATACGGGGATCAATGGCTATGTTAGGGTTTAAGAGGCGTCCTTGATGCTGCTTGCCGTATCATTACATGCCAGCTCTCAGCACATTGGCCTTGATGCTCGTCTTTTCACCACGCGCCTTCATTCTGCCTTGCACTTTGTACTGAGAAGGTCATGTGGGATTTCAGACTCAATCTCTAAGGTTCTGATGTCCCAGAACTGTCTGTTTATTTGCTGCGGTCCGCAATAACCTTCAGTACAAATAAATGAGTAAATAAATAAATAAAGCAGAGCTCTGGCCATTGCCCTGAAAGGCACATTAGTGTTGTCATTTCCCCGATGTTTGGTCTCCCTCTGGAAAAACCGGCTCACAAATGTAAAATTGCCTCATCATGTAGTGAAATTGTTCACGGAGCAATAAGAGCTCTCAGTGGAAGACGCTGCAATCACAGACATAAACACCTTGTTGCTAACATCAGACGTTAATGTGTTTACTGCCCATTACTGTACAAAGTAAATGACTAAAAAAATAATTATTTGCAGTGTTTTTTTGCCTGTCTGACCTCATAGTTAATTTAAGGAAAGCCTGGAGGTATGTTTAAAAAAAGAGAAAACATAAACAGAGGACTGGATGAAAAGAAACCCGTTGAGAGGAGGGACAAGCTTCCTTCCTAATGGAAGATCTCACACAGGGACAGGGCAATAACAAGACATCACACAGACTTAATCGACTTATCACAATGACACACAATGACAGCCTTCCTACTGGGAATCTGAGGCTGACCTTATACTCCAAAAGTAATCAGCAGAACAGTTTTCTCTAAACATCAGCAGTCATTTTGCTGGCGGATTTTCAAGCCAAGCCAACGTCAAGCCAACGTTAGCACCATGGGACACTTTTGCTGATGTGTTTTTGGTTTTGGAAAGATTAAAAAGACACTAGACTACAAACTCTGTAAATGACTCCCTTATAACAACGCCTGGCACGTCGCCTCAACATGTCAAGAAATCCAAAACGTGACAGACCTGCCGTGCCTTGTTACTGTTGCTTAGCTATGACTGCACAATCACTATTAGGGGGAGGGGTTTAGCAACCGGTCAATCCTGTGATGTTACAAAGGCTGACGTTAATCAAACATTTTCTGAACCAAAATTTAACATTAACAGATCACAAGTCTGCTCACACACACCATAATGTTAGACAAGTGAGAACATTGGGGTTGGCTGCATAGGACCCTTGTCCATTGCAGCTGGATCAATAGAGCACCCTGCAGCTTTGCATATGGGCATGAAGGACTGACAGGTTTTCCATTCCCAAGGCTGACACACCACCTGAGGAGCGTGACCTAATCTCATTTTCACCCCCTCACTCATACTATCATTCACAGCTCCACCTCCGTCATACTCGTTCTCTCCCATTCAAATCATTTTTCATTATCATCGCCGTCATCCATCAAGCAGATTTTCTCTCCAGCAACCTTAAATTATTCAAAGTGTAGAATAGGTATTGACATTTTCTGTTCTTTGAAACTATCCCGCCCCTCTGGCTCTGGTATTTCTTATTGACCAGAGATCAATTTCAAATGACATCTCCTCAGTCATTTATTTATAACCGTTAATAATGGAACAGCATTCGCTTCATCAACTCATCGTTCTTCATCTCTGCGCAGTCTGTCCTGACTGGACTTTACTTTAAAACATTTTGAGACATCTACACCGTATGTCCTCATTTTATGACTTCACTATTCTCCTAAGCTTTATTTGAAAATTGAAAAACAGACCAACAAGTGACAGAAAGGAAAATATTGAATTAGGCTGTGGGGCGCCACGGGGCACTCTTAACCTTTTACCAGTACATTTCCTTTGTCTACAGTCCGAACAACCCATCCTCAATTTCTGCTTTTGACTTTGTCTTATCATTTTAAGCCAGAGCTGTGACTGTTTTCTCTGCAGGTCTATATCGCCTCAAGTGGAGGGCCAGCAGACCATTACCAACGCCTCCGGGGACAGCCTGGTGCGCACAGGATAGAAATGGAGAGTGAGATAGAGTAGGGGGGGCCAGCTGAGGACTGATGTTTGAGCAGAAAATAAATGAAATACAAGTGGCGCTATTGTCGAAGTAGCCTGTGCCTTCCAGCGTTTGAGAGAGATGAGGCCATGTCAGCAAGAGCTGTTGTCTTTTTTTTTACAAGGAGAGAGAGAGGGGAAAGAGGAAAGGTGCAATTTCTCAACAGTCTGCTTGCGTTGACCTTTTGAATTGTCCTCCAGGCGGTTCAGGATCAACTGGCAGATTTGCCCAGGAGAGAGGCGGATCAGTGGACACATGACAAAAGAGAGGAAGGAAGGAAGAAAGTGATATGTACACTTTACCAGTCTGTTTGTCATCACCTAATACAACTTTTATAAAAAACACATTAATTGGGCTGTGTCAAAAAAAACAACATCAACCTTATTCACCACACACTATACACAGATATAGACACTCAGTGGTTGTAGTGTAGTATTACTCTAGTACTCTATACCGAGCAGTAAATTGTGATTTCAGACACTGAGCATTATCATTTTGCGTCTGACTGACAGATGTTGCACAGCTGTAATTAGCATTGACTCATTGTTAGCGTAAGTAGTGTGCATAGCATGACCACTGCTTTTTTAAATTTCCATTGTGGAAATTTCTGAGGGCATTATGTCGAGCATGAAATTCACACTCACAATTTAGACACACATGAAGTGGTGTACAGTTAGTGCACTATATAATAAACCCACACAGTTGAGCTTCTAATTCACCTCACAGACAAACTGCTGCACACAAAGGGCATACCTCTAATAGGATGGGATACTGTTACGAGTAACCACAACATTAATTGTGCAATGGCGGCCTAGGGGTCAAGGCACTGACCACAATGTCCTTGTTTTGATATGTTTTTAGAAACTCAATTTCATGTATTCTTTCCGTGTCATGATATTGCTGGAGCACAAAGTATTTTTGATATTTTAAGACCGAGAGTACTCCAATCCTTAAGTAAGTCATAATTTGTGTGGAAACTTTCAAAGAGCGATTGAAGGAAACTGACCTTCCAAATACCACACCAAGTGAGTTCACTGATTAGTTCTTCCTCAATGCTTGAAAGTGTGCTAATCAGTCAAATCACCCACTGTAGTCCTGCATACTCTCAGCACTGCATGGTGCATGGTTGACCAACCGTTCTGTAGACTAAATCATGTGCAAGTCCTAATAAGGACATAGTGGAACTCCTTATTTCTGTGTGTCAAGCCAAATCAACACAGAAATCACTCAGGATTAGCAACAAAATGTCCTGTGCAGGCATAGGTGACTCTGCAGCACCAGCTTTCCATCCAAACCACAGACAGACAGACAGACAGACGGACAGACAGACGGAGGTAATGTCTGATGCAGACCAGAGAGCACCAAAAGAAGTTCCTTTACATATTTGCCCAGATTTTTACCATATGACTGAAATTAGTAACTCATTAAAAGAGATTAGTTCAGCTTTCCAGAAAGGCAAATTAATAGAATAGTTGCAAATTTGTCTTTTAATGCATTCTGGATTGTTAGAATTCAGAAGACCTCCTCAAAACTGAGCTATTAAGACACCGTTTAACTGTAACTTCAGCTTCCCGAGCAGGGATTCGTAGGGCAGGTTGTGCAGCAGAGGCAGTTCAACTAGCAGCAAACAATGAGCCATAAACACCTGTAATATTTGGTTAAATGAAGCACCTCAAAAAAACATTTCATCTATTTATCCTCTTAGACACAAAATTGTCACGATTGGCATATTCATTCTTGAGTAATGGCCCAAAATGTGTTTTGTGAGGTCAAAGGGACCATTGAACACCATTCTAATCCGTTCAACCTTGAATGTAAGTGGCCGTTTGAGCCAAATTTGAAGGCATTCCCTTCAAGGCGTTCCTGAGATGACCTTGACCTTTCACCTTTGACCTTTCATCCTCGAGTCCAGGTGGATATTTGTGCTAAATTTCCTTCCAGGTGTTTCTGAGATATCGCGTCCACAACAATGGATCGGACGTACATAAGAGCGCACCTACAACCCAAAAAACATCCTCCGTCTACAGCTGTTGCTGGTGCAAATACTGTTCATAGTTTGATTGAGTGTAGTGCAAAAAGGTTAACGAAGAGCTCACACTCTAAGCTCTACAGGAGCTTGCTACCTTTTGTTGCACAGTGCGCTCTATGACAGCATGAGCGCACACACGACAACCAGGAGAAGGTCACCCCTGGCGGCTCTTAAGGTTGGTCAGAGATGTAATCAACCGTGTGTTCAGGCTATAACCTCTATAGCAGACGGACAAACTGGATAACCAAGAGGCCCTGATTAATTTTGTCTCCATTCAGTCTGTAAAAAAAAAAAGAAAGTTGCTCACCAATGAGCCATGCATCACCATTAGCAGTCTGGTCAAGGTGCATGCCCATACTGCTGTTCTGCAGAATGAACATGTTACAGAGCCCTCCGGGCCAGCACTAAACTGTGTTTAGCCTATTGAAACTGGCATCATACATTAACTGTATGATAATCAAAAGGGAAGTGTTTATAATTGAGAAATGGAAAGGCTATGGAGATGGCATTTTAATGTCCATGTGTATTGCTCCAGTGTTTTTTTGCAGGACAGTAATCACCTGCAAATACCTTTTGTTTTGCATCTGTGCTATGCTGTTATAAGAATTTGACTAATCCTGGTTCACATTTGGGAGCATGCAGCGGACGGGTTGCAGTGATGAACCTTACTTGATAGCTGCCTCCTTCTACTACATACTGGAGGCCAGGAAAGCTGAGAAAATAACACACTCCAAACATGTGGAGAAAGAGGCTGGGACCTTGTTGTAGTCCTGCTGAGCTGTGGCTCCCGGGTGTTGCAGAAATCCATAAACCTCGCCCTTTAGCACTCAACAGCACTTTATCAGCCAGTCATCACCCTCGGAGAACACATCACACAGCCCTGAAAGACATGCTTCCTCCCTATAGCACAATTAGCCCGGAGCTTCCAAAACATCAAATATAATATTGATAAGTGCTGCGCTTCACTGTGGTTCATAGGTCTTTTTATATCCCCATCCATCACGATCAATAGATAGGGTATTTTCTGCATTAGGTGAGGGAAATGCCATTTAGAAGTTTGGAATCTCCTGCCACTAAAGCATTGATTTGGTAGAGCCAGATGGCAGACAGGACTTTCTTCATTTGGTGTCTGCATTATTAAAAAAAAAAGAAAAAACACCAATAAAACAGGTGATTCCAACTTTTGAACGGCATATGTATATCAGTAAGAGCTCAGACATAATTCATGCACAGTTTGTACTTCATGGATTTTGTAACTACTTGATCTAAAAATCTAGTGTTTGTGGACACATTCATAAATTAACATTTACATAATATCTAATTATATGCATGTTAGATTAACTGTCGCGCATATGTTCAAACTCAGGTGCAACTCTCCGAGGTTACGGCTCCAGACAATACACATATGGCTCCTCATCGCTGCCCTACATTTAACGCCTACAGGGTATTCACACATTCCTCTGTAAAGCCTGCACATTTAGCTTCACTGCAGCATCCAGGCCTTGAGGGCTTCATCCCAGTTAGCAGTTCCCCTGTATAGTGGTGAGAAAACACATCCTCACATTGCAGCTATATGCAAATCAGAATATTTTTATATTTTCTCAACTGTTGAATGAGTATAGGCTTAGTCTAGAGATCCATCTGACCGTCCTCCTCTGCTGGGATGCTTAAAACATGATCTTGGCCTTAGCTTTGACCTACTCTTTGTCCTGCCGCTCAGCACCCCAGGAGGAAGAAGATAAAATAGAACAAATGAATGGCGCTCCATTTATTCATTTTCTGTATGGCCCCGTACAAGCTAAATTTAACATTGCTGCAATGGAAGACAACCTGTTCAGAGTTTTTTCCCCCGACGTCTCTTTCTGATATAGTCTGGGGTCCTTTCTAGCCCCTAAGGCCCTAAAACAAGGGTAGAGAAAATGTATGAACGAATAAATAAATAAATGAATATTACATTTCTCGAGGATGACACTGCAAATCATACCAGCTAATGAGACCTGAGATAGAAGTTTCCCTCACTGGACATAGAGGACAGGCCGAGCGGCTTTGTGTCTACGACATTCAGAAAAGGAGAAGACAATCCAGCGACAGGCTTTTCTGATTAGATTTTCATTAGCCCCTTGTTATCAATGACTGATCCCATTAACAAGTCAGCATGGCGACATGCCCCTGTGGTAAACTGAGAGGCCCCCAGGGATGGTGGGCGCAGCCGCATAATAACGCATGCCATGGTTTGGTCATCTGTCTTGACACGAAGCTAATGAGATAGTCACGAGAGGAAATGAATGGCACTTGGCGAATGCTGACAGGCTTGAAAGTCTTGTTCACAACACTTCCTGAGGAAAACATTATTGTCATACTACATGTACTTGAAAGATATTTGTAGTTTCTAAAGCTCCACTCGAAGTCAACATTGTAGTGATTTAATTGTGTGGCTCTAGGCACACTATATCCCAGCATATTAGACTCAACAGTGATAAATCTGCATAATAAGCCATTCAAGCAAAACAACCCGATACACAATCTGCTCGCTTTCTCTCCACACGGACACGCAAACGCACAGTTTGTGCACATACTTTTACACCTAATGTTGAAATTCGTGTCACAGTGGTGCCAACAGATGCAGCTTAAATGGCCTTCAGCATGCTTTTTAGCAATTACTCGGCTGGTTTAAAAGAGCCTTCACCAGTGCCATCAGCAAAGTTGTCCACCCACACTGTCCCTCCCAAAACACTTAAGTCCCAATAAACACTGCCAGCTTTTTCCCTGATGGATGTAAACACAGTTACGGTGCTCCAACAATGACAAAGCGTCTCTCCGGCTCTACAGATTTGTGTTGTACGAGCAAGTTACCACGTCTGCACACACTGGGTGGCATTTATTTAGTTGTACTCCCTGAATGAGCGCTGTGAACAATATCATTGCCATGTGGCGGCATGGAGCTGTATAGAAATAGAGATTGTGTCCACTGCGTCACAGGAGGACTTTGGAAGCTGATAGATGGACAGGTGCCAAGCTCAGCCCAAGACGAGGCCACAGTCTAGTGTGGCATAGATAAATCTGAGGCGGACACTGATAGGCCGCAGAGTCATCATAATGACAGGCAGGCTGGAGCCAAAGGCAGGAGGCTGCAGTTACGCCCATCCCAGAGGTGTAATATGCTTGTGATTAACTGTCAATCCCCCCCCCCCCCCCCCCACACACACACACACACACACACACACACACCCGTTTGGTGGGCAGACGTTCTATCTCAGTAAGAACCACTCGTCATTGTGACAGCTACTGTAGCCCTGACCTTGGCCTCCATCAAGAATGCTGCAGACATATTCTAAGAAATGTCCAGTGATATAAACAATAATACAGAGCCATTTGAAATGTGTTTCTTTTGTTGTTTTCATCTGAGACACGTATAAAGTGTCACACTATGAAAAGTACAGGCGTAAATCATTTGCTGTGAATTCGGGGTAAATTAAGTTTAAATTAAGCATTTAAAAAAAAAACATGGCTTCTAAGAGACCACGTCAAATTGCTCAACTGCAGCAGAAAATGTTTGTCTTCTTGCTGGTAGAGTGCATGCTGGCTCACTGTCACACTCATGGCTCATTGGGACTGAACAGAACATCTGTGCTTTTATTTGTTTCAATGACAAGTCAAAATATCTGCTGTGGAAATAAAAAGGTCTATAGCTCAAGTATTGTTTCTCAGGTATCATCAATCACATACAACCCCTCCAGTCAACAGGTAACCTAACTGCCTTTAGCTGGCACCTCTTTCCAAAAACAATGTCAAACCTCACTGTCACACATTTTCATTGAAACTATTACTGGATAGGGAAGAAGTAGTCCCTATAAAATAGTAATATTGATGTTGTTTTTTCATTTCTGTGAGCTCCACAAAATGATTTATATTCATCTCTACTGTGGGGATGAAAGCAATTAGTGTTAAAATACATAAATACTATCTTATCCAGGTGCTGAGCTCAAAACTGGAACTGTGATTTAGGCTTCCCATGGATTTGCAACACTGTAAAATGCTCCATTTCCTTTTTTTAAATTCTATTTCATTACAATTGAAAAAGTATAATGTTTGAAGCTAAAATTGTCTCTTTGTCATGTATCAAGATCAGGGTAGAGGCAGAAATATCAGATGTTTGTCCAAACCTGAGCTAATAAAACCCAAACTACGTGTATGGCTTGATACCTCTAAAGGTAAGCGAGAAACTTGTTTCATTGTAATTTCAGTGAACTGAATGTTTTGAATGAATTTCATTGAGAGCCAACAGTGAAGATAGACAGGAAACATTGAGAGGGAGAGGAGGGGGGGGCATGCAACAAAAGTCCCTGGTCAGAATTGAACCATGGGCATTGCAGTCGTGTAGTATGAACCTTAACCATTATACACGGGCACCATACTGAATCTTTTGAGTGCCTCTGTTCCATTGAAGAGTCCCAATATGCCATGTGGCAGTGAGTGAGTATGAACAATAGCAGTGCCTTTTATATCTCCCTCAACTAAGTGGAAGGCAGCCGTTTAACAGTAATTAATACAACCTGTGATTTTCCTCCTTTGACATGTCAACATTTCTGCTTTGAAAAAGGCCTATTAAGTTATACTTTAAATCGACCCTGAGATGGAAATTTGACCAATGCTTTTGACCCGTCCTAACCGCCGGGCAGGATTACTCCTTACACCCAAGCTCCACACAGAAAATGTTAATGTTTGAACTGTGAAACTGTGAAATGACAGCGTTGACCACTAGAGCCACTGTGCTGCCAATTAACGCCAGCCGAGGAGAAAATAAACCCCTGCATATGCAGATATAGTAAGGAATTCAATATTCATACAGCAGCATTCTCGAGACACGCACTGCTCAGTGACTCAGTGGTGGCTACTTGATGAGCCTGTTGGAAACAAACACCGGTACTATGGAAACTGTGACCACTAATTTCACCACCATCTTTAAAACAATAGATGCTACATTTGTTCTGATAAAAAGTGTAGAACCTTTGTAACGACATGTATCTTTGGACATAAATGGCCATCATCTATCACGATTGCCTAAAAAAAACATCTGTATACAAAAGAAAAGCTGAGCCAGTTGAGACACACTTTTTTTTTTTTAACCGTGAAAGTGGTTTTGGTTTTTCAAAGCTTAGCAGAAAGTGTGCTTTTCTTCCGCTCTTTCCATTAAAGGTCCCATCGATTACTACCTTTGCCGGCTGAAAGCAGTTTTTTTTCTAGCCCTCTTTGTGGTGCCCGTCTGTGATGTGACATCCTTGTCCTGACAACGATGTGAGAGGTAAAAAAAAAAAAAAAAAAGAGACAAAGGCAGCAAAGCAGCACAGCCAAGTACTCACTGAGCCTTTGTTTCATCACACTAGGTACGCAACTATGCACACTAAATACAATGAAGCGTGATTAAAACAGACACAGAAAAAACACATTTTTCCTCATGACTCTCTCTTGCTTTCTGCTCCCTTCGCTGCATTCGCTGTTTGTCCTCCAGTTTTCTTTTTTTTTATTCTTCTCCCAAGATTTAATTCAGTTTTGCAGTCTTATTCTCGTTTTTATTCCTCTTTTATCTGTGTACCTTGAGGGAATTAATTAGAGCTGGTCACAGATGATGGGCTAGGCAGGGTCCAGTATTGTTGGGATGTCTGTCCTCCAGCAAGGCACCGGCCTATCGGACAGAATATAAAGTCGATGCATTCTGAAACAAACTGTTTTTACTTAACCTGTGACTCTGTAAATGGACCATAAAAAATAAGAAAGCAATCCCTTCTGAACATGAGCATATTGCATTCCTCTTGCTCTGTAAGTATCCTGCGGATCCGTTTTCCTGTCGGGAATTTCATGCACGCAAACTTCTGATAAATTCACAGACTGTCGGTGTCGCCATCTCTGCAGTGCCTCTCTGGTAGTTTTTTTTTTACAAAGATCACTTCAAAATAATCAATAAATCACATCACACAAAACTTTTTTCTCCCGGTTTCTAAATCTCTACAGACATCTCAGACTCTATTTCTCCTCGTTGTCTGCCAGGGCTATATCTCTTGCTTAAAAAGGATCAGAAACTGTCAACTGCCAGACTCTGAAGAGCAGCAGCGAGGCCATTAGGCAACCGTGGAGTTTGCTGTGCTCGCTTCAAGAGGGTTTGCAAGAGAGCAGCTCTGAAAAGCCCTGCCAAGCCACAGCCTAAGGGAGCTCCTGCTAGCTCAGGGCCCTACTTCTGCCTCTACATCTAGGCCTGCGCTCATCAGCCAGTGTGTCTGCCATCGACAATAGAGCCAGATGGACAGCGACCGAAGGACCCGTCCGCTGACTCTCCAGAATACGCAGCCCAGGAGTAAAGCGTCCAGAAATAACTTTGTTAAGCCAGTAAGACCTTAGTTCTATGGGTTTGTTCAGGTGCACAGGCACATAATCCTGGTGCTTGTTTCTATCCGGAGGAGGTTTGCTGAGCATGCATGTGCTTTTTATGGGCACACTCACACATGTATGCTCTTTTCACTTTGAAACCATGACCCTTGTTCACACCTGGAGGCTCCACAGTACAATCACAGTCCACTGTGGACCAAAGCGTTATATTCCCTGCTCAGACTTTCAAAGCCAGGCTATAGACATTTTCGCTACAAGGACGTTTCCAAGACTTCACCAGGACATTAATTAAACTATCTACGATACCATTTCATGCAGTACATCGATTCTGAGTATGTAAGAGAGAAGAGATGCTGAAGATACAGTATTTCACCCTCATATTAATGGCAATATAGATATAATTAAGTCATAGAGAAATCACTTTTTTTTGTTTTAAGATGTCTGAAATATGAAATGTCACATGAGACAGTTAATTCAAAACGTATTAAATTAATTCACTGCAGTCTCTCAGTGAGGAATAGTCGAAGATCAACCAAAGGACTGTTTAGATTTAGAGGGATGCTGGAGGCGGAAGGATTCTGTGTGGTCCAGTCTGATGCGACGTTCGTCTATTTTGAGATTAATGTACCTGACAGACCGAGCTAGGACAGTGCCCACTTATGTCACAGAAGTTTTCTAAAAAGCCTTATGCGGTTATTTTCCGTATTCCAAAAGAGACCAAATGCCAAGTGCGCCCCGAAAGAGAACAGACTGTGCATTTCTGTGTGGTGCCGCGACCTGCCAAGTGTCCCAGGGTGTGAGGTCTCCATGAGATGAAGCACAACAGAACCGGAGGGAAGAATAGCAAAAAATGACAAGCCTTGAAAGCCAGCAGCATTAGAGACAAGCCTTTGAACTGGAGAGTGGGCTAAACCTTCACACTGAAGGCGTCAGAGGGAGGATTTACAGCTGCATCCTGCCACTGTAAACAACCAGGCATGGACCATGTGTCCATCCACATACTGTATATACATATACATAGAATATCTCCTGCAGGGTATTATTAACACACACTGTATACACATTCTCACACACATGCACTCACAAACACAGTAATTATACTGTATCCAGCTCACACGCTTATATGTAGGAGCATATTTAAGCCTTTCCTGGTCTTTGAAGTGTTCTTCTGCTGCTCTTGGTAGTGTAAAGAGGTTCGACCCGCAAAACCCATGGAAACAGGATTAGTCTAGGCCCGCTTCCTAATTAATTGTCGAGGTGTTTGGCCAATAAATCTTGGTTATCTGGTTCTCTAAATCGTAGAGGAAGTGGCACGACTCTGAACCCAGCCGCTGGAATTTTTAACAGTCTGTGCTTTCTGTAATCAAGCTCCGAAGAATGCGGAGGGAATATCTGCTTCATTTTGCTCTTCTCCTAATTCAATTAAAAAAAAGATAGGCCAGTGCATTGTGGAAATTGTTGTGCATCGTTAGATTAGGCTCTAATTGGCTGGCTGTATTCTGCAGCAGGTTTGGCTGTGGGTGTGTTTTTTCCTTGACACGGGGTAGGGGAGGACAGGATTATGAGGAGAGACAGTAACTCCAACAACAAAAACAAAATGTGAGGGATTATCTGACTGCAGAACACCTGAAGCTCGACTGAAGAGGTACACATTGTAGAGAATAGTAGACGGAGCGTCTTGAGACTGGCATACTAGCAGACGTGAGTAGAAAAATGACACCCTCACACCCAGAGGCATACATGCCGACAGCGATCACAGGTTGTGGGATAGCGGTAGCTGGTGTTCGACTGCTCCTCCCCTGACACAGACAGTTTGCCTCCCCAGAGAGTCGCAGACGAGATTTTAGTCTAGCACTCGAGGTCTGTTGCAGCGGGTCTGTGTGGCATTTATAATGCACCAACCAGAACTGCCATGTCATCTTATTCTCAATATCATGCTACAGCCCGGGTGTGAAATAAAACTCAAAGAGTTAGGCAGAGATAGAGAAACGCAAGTGAGCCAATGAGTGAGAGTTAATCTGTGGGAGAGCAGAGATACAAGTGCAAATGTATGTAGTTCGAGGACAGCCTGAGACTCTGTGAAATGTGTGTGTGTGTGCGCATGTATGCGTGTGTGTGTGTGTGTGTATAAAAATAAGTGCATGTGATCTGACTCCTCTGCTCCCAAAGAGGCCTCAAATAAATTAGGTTAAGCGATGTGCAAATCCCGCAGCTGTTTGTGGGAGTGTTTTGGAGCGGTGTAGGGGGCATCCAGCTGAGCACCACAGACTGTGCCTGACACCTCAAAGAGAACACATCAGAAGACGAAAGGAGCGGCTTCGCCTCCCTTCAGGATTCATGTTCATGAGAACGCCTTTGAAACGTTATGTTTCCCACAAGTTGGATTCTGAAATTCTGTTTTCTCTGCAATGAAAAACACAACGACCAAAGCGTATAAAAGAATATGAGTTTCCGCTGAAGTTATGATTATAGCTTTTTCTATAGCTCCCTTTAGAGCGCATGGCCCTTAGCAAGGTGACGGAGAAGCAGCTCCCATAGCAGTGGGAAATGGAACTTCATAATTGTACTGTCACAATAAAACTGATGCAGAGCTTCCAGATTTCACTTTATGGCATTGTCTGAAAACTCACATAAACCTGCACAGAGGCAAAGCGGCCTTGTGTTTCCTTACATTAATCAATTACTGTATATGCAAAACAAAAGTCAGCATACTATGAATGCGTGATGGTGTGCATCCGAGTGCACGTGCCAAGTTCATTCATGCATGTGTTGCGTTTTGTGTGGCACCAATTTACAGCGCGTGCCATCATCTTCGTTCTCATCGTCCAATATTAATATCCGAGCAAATGCTGTCAGACAGCTCCTAGTGGAGAACCCCCAGCAGTCATTAGCTGTAACAACCTGGGAGTGTTCCTCGGAGGGACATGCTCTTCGCTGCAATTACAAACAACACAGAGAAAGCGGGGACCATGATGCCACGATCGAGCCACCTTTTCAGCGTTTTTGATGTTTTTTTGTTATGCTACAAATACTGAGAGGTTGTTTTTTTTTTTCCCCAGAGCAATTTTGAGGCTTCAAGCTGTGGCTAGCGCAGGCATCTGCAGCCGCAGTTTGATCATAATCGCAAAAGACAGTCGCTGTTTTATGCCATTCTAGCTGGATAATTGCAGTCAATATTTCTGAAGGTAGGAGGTACTGAACAGATTTGATGGAGGCAGTAAAAACAGTAATGACTGCGACTGTAAGAGAGGAATAGAATGATGCAATCCTACAGAACCCATGAAAGCACACAAGCCATTCCTTAAAATGAATATCTCTCATTTCGGAGGGCTGCTGGAACAACCATTGGAATACTCATGATAGGATGATCATACATTCTCTAAGTCATTTAAGATCAATTTTATGAAGAAGGATCATTTTTGGAAAAAAAGATGAATTTACATTTTTAGAAAGTCCGAACTTCACTGCAGTCAATTCATCTTTGTTTCAGTCCACTTTGGTGTCCCTTCTTCATCCAAGTCCTTCATACAGTAATAACTCATTTGAAAGGCAATGAGCCTTTCAAATGAGTAAATGGAGAATAATAAAGTTTGGCGAAGCTTGAGAAGCTAATTGTCTGCAGTCTGGTAAAAAGCAAAGAGATGGAGAGCATACTAAACAGATTGGCACATGATAGACAGATGCATAACAGACATTTTGTCACTTCGATCCTTTTAAGACACCTCTGTTAAAACCATGCTGGAAATATCTTCCACCCAACACATCTCAGAATACTAACATATCGTCTCACCTCTCCTTTTACACATATTTCTAGCTCGCTCCTCATACGACCTACTTGTGTCTGTCAGAAATCCAGTTGAATCAATTTTAAATATCGTGTCTGTGCTGAGGATGTTTGGTAGGATTTGTGGGTACAAGCTTAACTTATCTAAGAGTGAACTGTTCCCCGTCAATAATGTGGCACAGAATTGATCATACTGCCAATTTTCATTCAAGTCGGTTGGAAAGTCCTTCATAATACCTGGGCGTGGTCGTGAACAGGTCTATTAAGTTGAACTTCAAACCTCTATTTGAACAAATGATCAATGATTTCGGTCAGTGGTCCCTGGAAAGGGAGAGTTGATCTAAAAATAAATATTCTCGCCATATTTATTGAATGCTTCGCCATTGTCATATTCAGTTTTTATACGACTAGATAGAGAAATCAACCGTTTTGATTGGAATAAGAAACACCCTAGAACTAGAAAGGACTTTTAACAAGGACCAACACAGACCGAAGGCATGGGACTGCTTCATTTTCAGTATTATTAGGTCAGGTCTCTCTCTGACCTAATCGGATCAGCCTCTGGGATCAGGCCATCGAAGTAAATGATCAACCTGCCTGGATGCAGATTGAGCAGGCCTCATGTTGTTCTTCATTTCCTGGTTCACTGTTTTTCTCCTCCCTTCCTATTCCATTGGAATGTGCTAAAGCTAAACCTGTTGTAAGACAGTCCCTTATAATCTGTGCTAAAATACGACAGCATTTGGTATGGCATGGACATTCTCTCCTTGCTCCTCTGCGTGCAAACCACCATTTCCATCGCTCTCTATTAGATAGCTCCTTTGAATTATGGACTGGATAATGGCATTATAAAAATGAAAGATCGTCATATTAATGGCACGTTTCCCTCTTTTGAATTACTGTGCAATAAATTTAATCCGCCTCAAACCTTCTTTCGATTTCTACAAATTCATAACTGTATTAAATCCAATATGACTACCTTTCCTAGTGCACCTCATAGCACCCAGATGGAGTCTTTGTTTGCTGTGGATTCTTCGTCGAAGGAGGTGATATCAAACATCTATAACTATGTGTCTAATCAATTAGATTTATCCTTAGATTTTCTGAAATCCGCTTGGGAGGAGGACCTGGCCATTGGTTAGCAGTTATTGGTGCACAGAAGGGTGTGCACTCAGCATCTATATGTATCTTATAAAGTTCAGGGTGTTGCATTGTCTCCTAATTTCCGTTGATCAAAGATGTTATGCAACGATTTAAACTCAGAAAACTCAGATTCAGTTTACGAGGTTCCATTGAGCTTTTCCATAACACCCTTTATTGATTATGTAGAGGCTAGACAATAAATATCTGATTAAATGTTTACTACAATAACTAGGTAAGACCTAGAGCGAGATCCCCATGTAAAGCAGCTTTGTATTTGGTTAATATTTATACTGTCTATACGTGTCCTGTTGTTTTCATGTGTGTCTGTGTAAATTCTGTAATGTTTTTTAAATACCTCATATAATTGGTATGCAGTGTTTACTATTTGTTTGCTAACTAAAATACCAACCGACGTAAAAGGGAAAGAAAGAGAATAGCGGGCATGAGGATGATAAAGAGGAAGATAAAGAAGGAGATGATGTAATTCAGACTATTTCTATCCAGGCAGCCGGGCCGATCCCAGTAAAAGACAGGCAACAAATGCAGATAGAGCCTTGGACCCCTGAGACCTGATATAATATATTAGTTATTGTTAATAATTCAAATAGCCATCCATCTCCAGTTACACATTCTGCTTGCATCAGGCCTCTCACATTCATTATCATATCAGTTAACACGATTTAATGCAAATGGCTCCACCCAGAAGCAGCGCCTACATATCAATTACTGACAGAGTGTTGTGCATGACAAGACTTATTATGGTAACACTGCTGAATTAAATTGCACCTCAGGGGAAGTGTGTGAATGACAATGGCAGGAATGGATGAGCGATGAGGAGAGAACATGAGGAAGGGGAATGAAATGTTTTGTCCCCCACCTTTTTTCTCCCCTGAAGGACCCTCCCTAAAGGCACTTCATGAGTCTCCAAACCAGATGCCAACTCAAGAGGATCCTACGTCTCAAATCAATGTTATTCCAACAAATGGAGATGAAATAACCAACACTCAGAACCCCTCCTGGCAACTGGATTGCCACCCACTACGTCTGCAGAGGAAAATACAGTGAAATCATCAAGTCTCACAGCAGAAGATCAATGACTGCATACAAATTCAGCTCATTGCGATTTGCAGGGATGTTTATCTTTGCCATTATTTAGCACTTTTCACAGCGATTATGGCGAGGATACTAAGAGCATAACGCTGAAGTTTCAGTCTAAATGACGCATCGATCAGATACTCGGCCACAGTGACAGCTGATATAAATGTGGAACAGATAGTTACTTTTTAGAGGATTCAATGATATGTGTTTTAAAACAAAGCTTGTAAATGTTTTATAAGACATATAGATTGTGATACATTTAAAGTGTGATGGTGCTTGGTTGTCTAGATGCCTTGAAAGAGCTGTTGCACAGCTGAGGCCACTTTGTGAATCCTTCAAGGAACAACCGGTTTTCCCAGTGGGACCTCTGGAGTATGAATCACAGTCCCAGAGGGACACAGGGCACTGCATTTATAAGCAGACGGTGGTTACTTCACACTCCCACAGGAGTACACTACAACATTGTGTTCCCCCTTAGAAAAGCAGTCAGCCGAACAATGAAATAAAGCAAAGCGCTGAAGAATAATATCATCCAAATAGCAAGTCAGCCAGTTGGCAATATTAAGTGCAATGTTCTGATCCCATAGCAAAATGAGTCTGTCTAGAATTTTAATAAACCGGGTTGACTCAAGTTTTGAACTTTCTGTCATTAAAGTACTGCCGCACTTTGACATTGACATTAGCTTTGCTCTCAGTAGAATTGTCTGTGGAGGCTCACTGTATCTATATCTGCTGATAAGGCTTCTACACACACCACCTCACCATTCTTGCAGCTTATTAGTTCAACAAGTTTAGTTTATTAAGCATTTATTTTACTTTTTAGCAAAGCACCGCATGGCTAATCTTTAATTGCAGTGCTACATGCAAAGGATATCTGTTTTATGTAAGAATGATTTATTAAGCACAATCTAAAAAAACATACTTTGAATGCAACACATTACAATGACCCAACAACAACACATTGTAAGTGATAAGATCTGACCAAAACTTGATTACCCTGCTTGATCCTGGAATCATTATTTCCTTCAGCCAAAATCAGCTGTGCTACCGTGTG
This sequence comes from Leptoclinus maculatus, assembly GCA_032191485.1. Taxonomy (NCBI): domain Eukaryota; kingdom Metazoa; phylum Chordata; class Actinopteri; order Perciformes; family Stichaeidae; genus Leptoclinus; species Leptoclinus maculatus. Next base: position 12,683,974 of record JAVDOI010000008.1, on the reverse strand, counting down.
GCCACTGATACACACCCAAACCAAGAAGACCTTGAAGTAAAACTACCTTCTAAGTCCAGTGTCATTTATTTCCGAGGCATGAAATGCATCATGCATATTACGGAAATTAGGTAGTACATGTATATGGTGATGGATAGCTAATGTTTGGGGGAAAAGATAAAGTGGTAATCAATCAATCAATCAATCAATGTCATGATGAAGTGCAAAAACAAAAGCAAAAAGGTTGATAGTATGACAATAAGTGAACATTAGGGGGACCAGTGTTCTGCTTGAGCAAAGATGAATCACAGGAGCCGTCAAAAATGTGAATATCTTCATCAAAGTAACAGATTTTCATATATCTTGTTCTGACATCTTATCTGCTGTGTTCAAGTACTTACAAAAGATCAGAGACGCCTTTCCCTCTTTTAATGTCACGTCCGAGGAGCAGATCGGAGACTCAAGCGCAGACAGACACGGGAGACGAGGTTGAGTAGACTGCTGGGTTCTTTAATGAGCACCAAGCAGACAAAAAACTTAAAACAACTCCAACCGGGAGCGAGCAAAAACTAACAAAAAGGCAAAGTGACAAAAAGGCAAAGTGACAAAAAGGCAAACTATGAGCAAATGCTGGAACATGGAGCAGACAGGGGGACGAATTAAGGACGATCTCACAACCAGCACAGGGAAAGCAGGGGAGTATATATGTGTGGGGTGATTAGGAAATTGAAGGCAGCTGGGTGGACTGGGCAGGTGAGTAGGATGAGTGCAATCAGGGGAAACATACACACACACAGACACAGGAACACAGGGGCAAAGCCTAAACTGTGACATTTAAAACTAATGTAGCCCAGAATGGGTCATGAATGAGTTGTGATATATGAATGCAGAACTTTTTCTCCTCAATTTCTAATATATATATGTATATATATATACAAACAAACATTTTAAGAAGTACATGGAATCTATTTGTGCTGGTTTCTAACAACTTGTCAAGGCCCACAAGCCTATGATCTGTGAACATTCAGAGAGCCCTGGAGCACAAAGTGTGTCCACAGCGGAGAGGAGGAGTGCACAGAAGTTGGGAAATGTCCAAATACACATACTAAAATTATCCACACCAGGCACACATACAAAGCTTATTCCAATCTCAAGATCACCCAAGAGTGAATATGTGATTAGCAGAAAGGAGGATATCAGGAGAAGAAAGAACACTTATTTATATAAAATATTTGAAGAGCCAGCGATGTTCAAAGCCAGCAGTCGGGAGTAGAAATGTCTTAATTCAAGGGTTTTCATTTAATTCAAAAAGGAACAGAGAGCAGGTTGGATTAAGTTATTTGAAATTCTGGACATTTTTGCAAGCATCCCTGTGTCTAAAATTCTGAGTTCTGAGCTTGAACTAACTTGCAGATCAATATTAGCTCTAAACATTAGAAGCTATTAGAAAAATGTATCACTAATAGTCCGTAGTGTTGGTGACAGTGGAGAAATGAGCGCACCCTGAAACTGCGATGGGATCTTTCGTGCACATCTAAATGGGTTTTGTGTTTTATTATATGCAAAAAAAAAATGTGTGTATAACATTGTATAGGACAACTTATCTGAATTAAAACTGAATTCAACAGTAGAGTCTCACACTAGCATATCTCTCTTATTGGTTGAAACCTCAACTTTCGCAAAGGAGGAAGAAACTTTGAAAATACAAGCAGCATTCAGGCATTCATGGTCCCCAGAGGATGAATCCTAATGACTTTGGTGACTTTATTTCTAGTGCCAACACTAGCTCAAACATTTCACTTATCCAGAAAGCTATCTCAACATCTACTAGATAGATTGGCACAACAGTTTGGACAGACATTCCCAGAAGATGAATCGTAATGATTGTGTTGATCCTCTGACTTTTCGCTGCCATAACGACCCTACAAATCTCCCAACTGTTTGATACATTGCCTAAAGTTTGGTTTGAGTTTCCCAATCTACAAACACAAATGTTATTGCGCTAATTAATTAATTTAAATCACTTAAATAACTTATATTGGAGCCATTAACCATTTAGAAAATATTAAAACAGCTACACTACTCACATGCTGATGTTATAACCCTCCATTTCAGCTTGCTTTGCTATTAAGTCCTCAACAAACTGTGCTGAAATTGTTTAAACAGCAATATTAAACAACCAATCTCCCGCTACTCCAGTCGGTCAAAAAGGGCCAATTATGTGTGAGCAAAATGCCCAATTCCTGCAGCTAAGATGCTGCAACATATTTTGCAGTTGTCAACCTGATGACCTTTTTCATGAGCTGAACTATTATGCTTCAAGTGACCGACCACTTCATCTCACCTGAGTTAAGGTGACTAACCAAGAAAGTCAATTTGGCTACAATCCTGAGTGTGCTTCCCGAGCCTCAATTATGTTGTTAAACCCGCAACCTTACACAAGAAAGCCCTCTAGCTGTCCCTCTAAAGCGACACTAATTAGACTGGGAACGACAGCCAAATCGGTGCCGCATTACCATACCCATCACCTGGGTGTGTGTGTGTGTGTGGGCGAGCAAAACATGGAGAGCAAAAGAACTGGTCGGAGAGTATACACCAGTTAGAATGCAGGCTTCGGCTCTGGAAGCCCTTCCCAATTGTGTCTCTCTCATTCACATTAATGATTCCTCTATATCTTGTTGAAAAGGCATAAAGGGAGCTAGCGACCGCTTCCCTGAATAACAATTTAATTAATTTGTTATATTTTAAAAGCTTCTGTGTAGTGACGGGCAAAGTAGACTGAGCTTTCAGACAATTATATTATACATCAGTGATCAATAAACATGATCTTCTTGGCCTTGAGGTAATGAGTCGTGAGCAATTATCCCTGCGAGCCACGGGTGTCCGGTCCTGAGCCACATAAGACTGCAGGTTTTCATTCCCACCAAATACTACAGCTGCCAATTTCACTAATTAGTTCCTCCCTTTCTGACCGAAGGTGAGTTAATTAGTGAAATCAGCTGGTGGGACGTTTGGCTGGAACAAAACCCTGCAGACAGCACATCAACAGCACATCAACAGCACATCAACAGCACATCAACAGCACATGACCGGACACGACTCTCTTCAAGGGAATAATTGTCCTCTGTAACCCAAGTTAAATGAACTCTGTATGAAAAAGATGTGAAACGGTTCCTTTCCTCGTCATAAACAAAAGATGCAATACCATCCCTAAAAGTACACGGCAGACAATTTTTTTTCATCCCTAATTTCATTCATCAGCTTTAACCTTGAAGCTGATACATTGCTGAAACCATTATACGACTTTCTATTTACCTCGTCTTGGAGCTCCATATATGCGCTCTTCCTTTCAGTTCCTCAATCATTTTTTTCAAAACATGATTAGAAATATATCCATCACTTTAGAGAGAAACGTTTCTGAAAAACAGGTTATTGTCCTATGACATGCTATGAGACAGTAATGAGGTATCGAAATTGATATCGCAAGTGCAATTTTAAGATGGTAACTGTCAATTTCCCCATTTATTTAACGTTAAAAGCTTGGTTGGGAAATTTATTAAGAAGCAATAAGGGTTAGGGTTATATTTGTTGATATTTTCCCAAGAGCAAATGATCTGAGACAAAAAAAGAAAAACAATCCGGTATCTGATGCTGTCCTAATACTACCATGCTAGCTTGACAGCTGTGACATGTTTGTTGTTTCTGTTCATAATGATAATGTTAGGTGTTCTCTTACATGTGAATGAGACATGAGGCTAGTGATGACAACGCTGTCCTGCATTCCTCTCCAGAACTCTCTCGTGGACTCGTCCTCCAGCAGGATTCAGGCCGTGTGCTTTCATGTGTTTTGGGGGAGTGGCTTTGGAGGGAGGCCTGAAGGGATGGGCTGTTATTTTTTCAGTTAGATCATTTCAAAATCTAGCTTACTCTTGCTGATCTCTGGCGTTAGGACTGGGCGATAATTCAGTTTTATAATTAATCTTTCAATGGAATCATATCGGGATGAAATCATATATCGAGCTCTCATGATACACAATGACGTCATCTAATTGTTAATAACAAGCACATTCTAACTAATATTTCTCAAATCCCTAACGCTAAGCTTAACACCTTAAAAGCTCTGAAATGAGACCTCAAGGATCCAGGGCTAAGCAGCTTGTAGCCTCAGTCTGCGACGCTAACGGTAACATTAGCTTAAGCATCTACAAGGTGATTTATTTACTCAACAGTTAGTTATTGTTACCATAAGTGGCCAACCATGCAGCTCTTATCAATAACTATAATGCTACATTTGAATCTCATGATTATATTTAATATTAATTTGTTAATATTAATGTCAAGTATACCTCCAAAGCGACATTTCAATAATTTGTCGATGCTTCTATAGAAAACTAGGCAGGTTTACTGACAAGTTGACTTCTCTCTTACTTGTCCATAACAACAAGCAACTTTACTATTTATAAATACATGAATATATTCAGAAATATTAATGTGGACATGAGTTAAGTCTCTGATCATGCTTGGTACAATCATATAGTTTCATTCTAAATAAATTACAAATACAGGCCGGTAGTTTCATTTATAGAAAATAAACAATCTAAATCACAGTTGCAATATTGGTCGGAAAAATTGCAGGTTGATCAAATCTGACTGATAACAGCAGACAGATCTATAACACGTTTCACTGTTTCAATACAAGCTGCAAATCAACAAGCTATAAATTGTGTGTCCAAAGGTGAAGAGCTATACTAACTGAATTTGGAGCCTACAATAAATGGATACCTTATAAATGAGATGACATATACTGCATATATATGGAGAACGCCGACTGCCAGAGGGGAGAGGTGGAGGAAGGCAGTGTAATAGAGTTTTTAAACCAGTGACGATGGCTGGTCAGCTCTGATAACAACGCCTCTCTCCGACAGCAGACGCATCCGTCTCCTCGCTCTGCCTCGTCCTTTCATAGACGCAGATGAATCTCGGGTCGATGTCAATGACACACACGCACTCGTGTGCAGCTGGTCCGCAGTGTGCGCCCGGGGCCAGGCAGGGGTGAGAGGTGACAGATATGAATAGGGCAAAAAATATGACATTGCCCTCCATAGCCGACTGGTACAGGGTGACGAAGATACAGATGGAGGTCCGTGTGTTTTACTGTATGGATTAGCTCTGTTAAGGTCATTGAGCCTGCTGCCAACTGACCTGGCCATAACCTTCCTTCGACTTGAGGTCCCATCAAACTTTAGAGTCCATTCAGAATGTCTGTGGGTATTTATGTAAGATCTACTGTGCTAGTAGCTAATAAAACAGCCAATCAATTGACTCAGTAGCTTGTTGCAACGTGATGTACAAACACGCAGATGGAGCTGGATCCGAGCCCTTTTTAAAAGTTACCTTCATTGTATGTGTAAGGCTGGACAACACGGGAGACATTTACAAAAGAAAAAAAAAAGAAAAGATAAGGAGAGAGTGGGATTTGCAAGATTAGCATGCAACACATGGTGAGGCAAAAAATAGCATGTTTCAACACTCTATTTCAGTACTGTGAGAGAATTTCTGTATAACTCAGCTGGAAGCTAAAGTCCCATTTTCTGCATATCTAAGAGACACTGTCTGTATCATTGCTGAGGTGGGCTACTGAGCGAATGTTTGTGTGCTCAGTGAACAGGAAGGAACACCTTACACAGAGGGTTGAATAGGGACCTTTTAGCAGCTCTCACATACCGGTATACCAATCACTGAACTTAAAGGCAAATTCCACAGATTTTACATATCAAAGTCTGTTTACAGGTCTTGGGGAGTATACTACTGTATATGATAAACAAATGTATAAAGCCTATATTCGTCTTTTTGTTCCTGATTTTTACTTATGAAGCTTTACTGTTGATGTCTCGGACCTGAAAAAGTACTACCCGTATTTTCCGCACTATAGGGCGCACTGGATTATAAGGCGCACTGTCAATGAATGGTCTATTTTTGATCTTTTTTCATATATAAAGCGCACCAGACTATAAGGCGCATTAAGCGAAACAAAACAGTCAGTCAGTCAAACTTTACTAAACTTGTTAACAATAACTCCCAACCTTGTTCAGTTGTAACACGTAAAAAAAACTCTGTGTGGTCTTCTGTACTTGGCGCAGGTCATCTTCTTGCTTCCTCCACTTCCGTACCATTGATTCATTAATGTTGAATTCTCTCGCAGCTGCTCTATTCCCATGTTCTACTGCGTGACTGATAGCCTTGAGTTTGAAGTCCGCGTCGTAAGCGTGTCTCTTGACAGGTGCCATTTTGGGGTCCTTATACACACACACACTGTAATATTATGGTGAAGCACAGTATGTATTACTCCGCGACGCTCCTGACTACGGTAGCCGTAATGCTGCAAGCGGTGCGGCTTTGTAGTTTACCAAAGTCGTACTAAAACATTTTGACAGAGTGCCGTGTACCACACAAAATCGCTTCGAGGTCAGTAAGCACAACCAGAATTAATCCATATATAAAGCGATCCGGATTATAAGGCGCACTGTCGTTTTTTTAGAAAATTAAAGGCTTTTATGGCCTTATAGGCCTTATAGTGCGGAAAATACGGTATCAATCAATCAATACTGCCGTTACGGTAGAAATATCTATAACATGTCTGATCTGTTGACCTTATTGAAGAAATTGCAAATTACAGCACAGAACAAGGTGAACCAAGAAAGCAAGATACATTGCCATAAGCTGCTTTTTAAGCTTGATCAAGTCTTTAATGGATTTCCCCTTAAGGCCACTCCACTACACTATAATGGATATTGCAGCAGACCCATAACTTTTCAAGATAATGAATCTGCCTTTCAGAACACGAGGCACACTTGACATGCAGACACATTCTTCTTTACAAGGTCATCATCCTGCACGGATTCATAAACAGCGAAAGAATTTAAGATTATCAGTGGCCACCCGACATCTCGGATCAAATTCAAAATAAAGGAGAACGTGATAAAAATAATGGGCCATTCCTATTAAGACCTCACTGCATTTTATCTTTTTTTTTTTCCCCAAGACTATTTTCTCTTTCGTGGGAGCGGTAGTCTCTAATTTCTCCTGGGAGTCACAAGCTGCAGCTATCTCAGCTGTGTTTACTAATCTTCCCTCGACACCAGTTTCTCGGCCCCACAAAGTTAATACTGTTCCAATGTAAATAGCCTTATCTCATAAACTCTTGTTCCCCCCCCCCCCCACCGTGGCTGCCCAATGTGATACATGGTTAGAAGTCAACCCAGGGATTAAGCCAGAGAGATGGGGAATAACTAGAATTTCCGCCTTGCGGCTGTATGCCTCTGCCAACCAGTCAAGTCGCAGTTTACATCCATGGCTTTCCAAAATGTCATAACTTCAGTATTTTATCCTAATAGACATTTGTGTGAAATTGTCAGAATTACCATATGAGTTATTGACGTGACAATTTGACCACCAAACTCTAATCAGTCCAACCAAGAAGACATTTGTCACTACTGCCACTTTACAATGAACATGGGTAATACACTGCTTTTAGTGCGGGGCTGAAGGATGAGCAGATAATAATTTAAAAGTAATTTGTCTGGTGGTTCTCCGAACTGATCGATCGAGAGTTGATGCCCGGAGCCTCTCTCTCGCCTTCTTGCCATGTGCAGATTACAGTACCTGCCTCATTCCACTTGTGTTAGTCTGTTCCACTGAAGGCCCTCAATCACCGTAAATGCCATGGCAGCAAGTTTTAATTAAACCCAAAGGGAAAAGTATTAATTATCCCATCGCCTGCCATGAATTGGCTGGTGGCTGCAGGCAGATTCTCGCTCAAATGATGAGGTGGATGTGAGATTTAAGAGTTTAGGATTCAATTTGGGATTTATCAAGTTCACAATTCTATTTTGATAGAAGCCTGCGAGCATGAACTCATTTTTGTCCTATAAATCAAAATCACAACCGTGCACTTTTAAAAATAACACCATTTATACCTGTTCAAAGGCTAATCGTGTCGTACCTTTTTTTTTTATTGTAGGCCTTAGGAGTATTTCCTAAGGCCTACAATAATTTATTTTAAGATGATCTCCAGTTTCTGATTGTAATCTGTACATCTGCTCCTCTTAGCTTATCTATCTTTATATCTGCCACATTAAATGTCAGTCCTTTCTTCCACACTTTGCAAATTACTGCCGCGACGGACATGCAAGTTCTTTCTCACCCTTTTTAAATGCACGTTTTGTCATGTCATGAATTGGCAGAACTCTCATTACCATATCATAGACTGATTGATTGGTTATACCCGAGGGACGCAACTTTCCACAGTAGAAGTATTTTCAGCAGAAAACCCGCTGCTGCCACTGATATTTCTGCCGAGAAGCTGAAACAGCACTCTTCTCTTTGTCAGATCCCTGTAGGTATTTGTTAATGCAGAGATGGAGGAGCGCCTTATAAACTATGCATGCCATCTCCCTCTGGCAACCACCAGTAGAGAGCATGATGGCAGGAAAACGCTAGTTTCTATTAGTCCTGTGAGGCTGGTTAACATAAAATTATCCTCGGGGTTAGCAGAAAGCAGACAAAATTGGGCTGAGTGTTTCATTAAAGCTGGAGCATAATGGACAATGGACATCTAAGACGGCTGATTTGCATACAGTCAAACTTTTCTGATATGTTGTCCTCATAAACAAAAGTCTTTTTTATTTCTCAGACAATATAATAAGAAACCAAAGCACAGACCAACTGCTGGCATGTCTCAAAAAATAGCCTCTAGTATTGGGCACCATGAACTCGTACTTGATGTGTTTTTAGATTTATAGTGAGCCAAGCGCCTGGTCTGCTCTGTCTAATCTGTATGCCTACAGACATCTGATCTAACTACACAAAATGGCTGCAGCCTGAAAAACAGTCGAGTACAGAACTGTAGAACAGAGGAGCACTCACCTCGCAGGAGGTCAGGGCTGGCATAAGGTGAACTGTACGTCCGAAAGAGCAGCCAATCAAAGTCATCGTCCTCCCCCTGGGTGAAGTCACACAGACTGGGGTCTGAATCCTCTTCAAACGTGCAGCCAGCTGCTGAAAATAAAGAGGAAAATTGAAACAATGGCCATCAATGAGAGAAGCAGCATGGTTTTTTCGGTTTCAAAGAGATAGCTTTACCTCACAGATGACTGAGACACATTAAGGACAGAAATAAACTAGGGGTGCAATCACTTTTCTATTTTCATTCAAATTGCTCATTTTGTCCGACCATCAGTCCCAGACCCCCCCTTAAAACAGCAAGAATGTTGGAATGCATGCTTGAAAATGATAAAAATGAATCGATTATCACACTTTCTTAAATATAACAGAGCCTTGGTGCTTTATTCTTTTCACTTCCTCTCAACCTCCTCCTCCTCTTATGGAAACTGGAATAAAAGTCATACAACCAAGATGTCTTCATTCTGCACTAAATGTACACTTGATCAACTGACAATGAAATGTGGCCTGCAGCCACGCTGACCACCTCGCTGCCCTTTCAGACTAAAGCAAGGACCTGTGTTTACTATGTGATGTGAACATTTCAACCCAACTGAGCCAACCCCGCTTTGCAAGGCTGCTGCCACCAGTGTTTGAAACAGAGCTGGTGCTGCTCAGCTCCGGTATGAAAGGCTGCACAAGGGTCATTGTAATAAATATAGTGTTATAGATTAGTATAGTAACCCGAGTGTAGTCACTGACTAGTAGGCAATGTGTGGCCCTCCAAGACAAATATTACACTCTTTGCACTTGTGAAGATGAGTATGAGTTTGAATGGTCAATATCAGCCTGAATGCGAGTCTATTACCCGATATCATACACACGGGATTGTGTGTCAAAGTTGTATTAAATTAAATGTGTCCACATGTGCACACATGCTCTCAGACCAACTACAAACCAAGCAATGAGCTATAATTACTTCAGACTCACACAAAGGAACAAAATCCCTGGCAAAAGCAATAATTGCCCCTGCATGTGAGGAGGATAACCCCTCTCATAAAGCATCCACAAACAAGACTACATATCCCAAAGCCCATGCACACAGGCATACAAATAGTAATAACATTTGGGGAAAGCAGGCACCCTGGGGAATGTAGTGATTGTTATAATACCTCACAACCTGCTATTCCAAGCGCCAAAAAAGCTAATTTTTTCAAATTATATTTAATAGCTATGGCTTTAATGGTCCTTGGGTCCTGAATAACGTGCTTCAGTTCTGCATCTGTTGCCATATTTCACATTAATCTATCGGTGTGAGAATTACAATCTAACAGCGGGCATTTTGAACTGCGCAGTCATAGGACCAGAGCCTGTGTCAGTAATAATTGGAGTAGGACAGCACGAGACGCGACATGCTAATGATAGGCATAACTATGAAAAGCTCCTGAAGGTGACCCATGTGGTCTGCAGCTTTATTGCTGCTCATTCTTTTCTCTAATCTGCCATTAAACAAATGGTCTCAATATGACAGGCTGCAGAGAAAAAGGCCTGCTAAACTGTAAGCGAGGACACATAATTCTCTTTTTTACTACCATTGTATAAGATAGCCACAGCTTCCGGTCATTAACAGGTCATTGAGATGGCTGGTTTGGTATGTTATGGGCCAAATTAAAATGGAGGACGCAATTAAGCCGATGATAGAGCTGGGTGCTGTTTGAGAATTTTCGATGGCAAAATGTGGGTTTTGGCATCATCACCATGTATCGTTGCATTGTTTGCTAAATACAATCATGTCTTTCAGCAAAAAAACAACAAAAAAACAACAACAATTCAATAAAATGTCATATTTTTCGATGCATCAGTCTTTAAAAGCTGTTCCTTTAAAAAGGAACAGCTACAAAAAATGAATAAATAAAAGTATCCCTGTTTCCTAATGTAATAGAGAAAATATCTGATTCAAGAATTGCTGTAGGACCAAGCATTTGATGCCACCTTTTGTATTTGATAGATTCAACAGAACATATTCAAAGATTTTTTTGGATGTTTTTTCCCAAGTTCCATATGTGCCATGTGTGCGTAATGTGTTTTTTTAGTGCTGTGTCCGCCATCTCGTAGCAGACACATAAAAATGGCAGACACAGCACAAATATACTGTACAAATATAGCAAGGCAAATCACAAAGCGGACAAAACTCGTTCCACAATCAGTGTGAATCGGGAATTTGCTTTAACTATGCTGCCGAGCACCATAACACTAACCACAACCAGGGGACATGCGCTTCTAGTGTGGATGAGCCGGGGAGGAGGGTCCAACTTTGAATGTTGCGTTAAACACGCCGAAACCGAAAAATCCTACTCATTATGCCTTTAAGTTGCTGATGACTGCAAAATGAACGTTTCCTGCTGCTGCTTGTTAGTTTTTAGGGCTTTTATTGTGAAGCAGCTAAGGAACTTCCTTTACTAACTAGAATTACCGCTTTGCGGTTGTATGCCTCCGCCAACCAGTCGTGTTGCTGTTTACATCCGTGTCTTTTTCAAAATGTCATCACTTCATCATTTTATAGTATTTGACATTTGTGTGAAACTGCCATAATTAGCATATGAATGAATCAGTTATTGCAAAATAACGTGTTTTGTGAGGTCACAGTTACCTTTGACCTACAGATTCTAATCAACCTTAATCCAGCAAATAAAATACCTGACAAATCCAGATGCTTCGTCACATCAGTGCTAAAACTATATAAGAAGACAATATTACCATGAATCATTCCCGTTCAATGATCAGAAACATTGCAATACAACCAGAGATATTACAGCAAAGCCCCCCCGTGGTAATAATGTAATAGCAAAATATATTTTTCTTTTATAGTCTCACACTGATTATCATCATATCATCCAACCCTACATTCTGTATCAAATAAGTGGAAAAGTAAATGCAGTAAATAATCTGCTCTGTGTCCACTTTAGAAAGTCTCTACTGGCAAATTGAGCGTTGTGAGCAGAGTCCTTCATGGTGCCTTGAAATAAAGTAGCATGATTAGTAAAGTGCTGCTATTTAGACTCAATCAGTCAATCAATGATTGAACTGGTGTTTCTGCACATAAAGGTGTCAGCACTTTAAAAGATCTTTCTGCAATAATTACCTTGGTTTCACTGTAGAGTTTCATGTACTGTAGCTCTAAGTCACTCCGTGCACTATACCCGCCGCAAACACCTTCCACAAACTCTACAAGTTACCACCACGACTCTGATGTGAATGTTTTTCCACTGTAAGTGGCTTGGACTATACAGTATGTAGCAGGTCCCATCACAGGGTGGTTTTGATGTTAAATCAAATGTATTTTAATGCACAAGCACAGTGCAAACCAGATGCACTGCATCTGAAAATGAAGTCAAGTCGCAGTGACCTTTGACCTGCAGATTCGAATCAGTTTATCCTCGAGTACAGGCAGATGTTTGTGCCAAATTGAAAGAAATTCTTTCCATGCATTCCTCAGAGATCACCAGGTGAACTGACGGACGGAGGACCTGAAAACACAACGCATCTGGCGGCATAAAAATTATATATATATGCCGCTATTTGATGAGTGAATTTGTAGGAAGAAATGGCAAAAGAAGAAGCCGGAATATTGAGCTCGTTATATGAAGAGCTGAAGACGATCTTGCTTGGTGCTCTTTGAGACAACGTTCTCCGATGGAAAATCATTTGCACCTTGCAAGAAAGCAGCATGAGATACCAAAATAGTTGTTGCTGTTTGGTTTGTAAGGTTACAGGTGCTATACGGTGTTGTACTTTCTCCAGATGGTGTATTCACTACAGCACTAACACACTCAGGGTGCCCTTGCCTACAGCCAACCAATTACATCACGCATGCAGCTCCGGTGATTATACGATAACATTGGAGCATTTCTACCGTTGTGTAAGCTCAGTCCATTGGGTGATAGTAGCAGCCAACCAGCAGGGGAAGGAGTGTGGGTTTCTCCCTCTGGGTTTGATTTATAGCCCCGTGCTGGGCTGTTACTGCACAGATCTGCTGCTGAGGCCAGGGGTTAATTGTCCCACACTGGGGTCTATTTCTAATAGAACAGCCAGAGATATGGGACCTGACACATCCAAACGCTGGCACTATATTATTCCCTGCTGCTTCGGTAAATGAAGCCTGCAAACTCCTCCCTACAAGAAACTCATCATCCAGAAGAAGGAAGACAGGACGCAAGGCCAGCGCTGCCCGGGAATGTCATCTCCTCACAGCACACTGGGAGGGATCCAGCTAATCTATTATGACAAAACACACTGCCTCCTCAGCTCCTCCTGGAGGACCAATGGGTGTGTGGATTTGTCAGTGGCCATTTTTTACCTGAATAATTACAGCATAATTTAGTGCAATGACCGGTGCAAAGTCAGACACTGCCAAGATTTTATGGCTGAGGTTAAGACATGTTTCACAGTTAGCAGTTAGCGAACTGTCTGCTGTTTGCTGATATGAATCAACCTCCACTTTAAATATATAGCTTTGCACATTTCATAACAATATTTCTTTCTTTTGTAAATATAGTAACTCAATGTCACTATTTTGTGCTCGGAGAAATTCATTCTGGGGAACACATGAAAGCAAATGATAAGGCCCATATGATTCAAATGTTTGTGAGACTGCTAACCAATGTGTCTGATCTACTTGCCAGGATTGCCATCATTTTGAATATGTAAGGTAGGCCTACAAAAGCGACATGCTGTGCCTCTTCTTGGAAGCAAAACGGAAGTACTGATTAATCCAATTTTTTTTTCTAACGAGCCAGGAAGCAAGCTAGTTTCAAGGATGCAGTCGAAAAAACATTGTTCAAACCGCTCAGCAGGGCCAAATCGGACTGCTGCGGTGCCCTGCATGCAGTACAGCCATGCACTGCTCGCAGAAATACCTGAGAGCGGGAGGGAGCGAGATGAGAAGGGTCTAGAGATGTTGACGGGAGGGGAGGGAGGGGGGGGGGGGGTAAAGACTCGGGTGAGAGAGATTTTTGTCACTCTGTTTAAACACTAATCTCAGTGTTTTACAGTGAACCGACACAGATCACTCCATAAATAAATGAATACACAACCTCTCTGACTTTATAGCAAACCCGAAATAAACTTCAGATTTACACAGTGGAAGCGATGAGCTACACGGTCAGAGGACGGATGCTGTAGCTCCTCTTTGATTTCAGAAGGACATAAAAGAAAGTGGCAACTTGTTTACCAGACACTCCAATTTGCTTCCACATTTGTAAGGGATACATAAAATGTTCCCTGGTTTTATATGTGCAGTTAATCAAGGCTTTGCGTCTCTCTCTCTGCACATATCAGTTGTTAGTGTCACATGTAGACCTTCGTGTTAGATTTGGTATCTCTCTCTCTCTCTCTGTTTACTTGTATAATCCCTTGCCTTGCTATCTAATTGGAGTGTCAGCTATGCACAGTGGATATTGTCAGAGTCTCTGCTTATCCCCTTTATTTGCATATGTTCTAAGCAGAAGGACGCTGGCCTAAGCTTATTTAAGGTGTTACTATTCAAACAACTTTTCACTTGAATAAATCAAACACAGCAAAATAGGAAGTGATTAAAATAAAAGAAGTGGCTGAGCCCCGACCCGCAGTATCAACAACAGTGTTTTGATATTTTAAATCTATATGGTCAAGTGTGGACTGTGATCAAAGTGCAATTCCAAAATGTACACTTCTTATTTTCTAATATTTCAAAGAAAAAGAATGATCTGTCATTAAATACAGAAAGCAATCTTTTGATCCGAAACACTGCAGTTAATCTTTTCACTGGCTTCTAAAAGATTTAGTACAGTGAGCAGAATAAAACAGTAGAGTCCGACACCACAGGGCAATACTTGAACAGATTGTAAATTAGTAGTACTTGTTCGAGTAACAAATAAGCCCCACGGAGATAGTAAAAAGCTGTATGTGACAAATCTGCTGAAAATCTGCTCAAGTGATGAAATGTATTACAGAACAACTTATTGGGGACATAAAAAATGAAATATTTAATCCTCGGCATGTTACAAGACCCAGGTCTGGGCCTCAGGGATGAAATATGAATATATATGAATATAAATTACATGCAACATGAGGTGGGCAACATTGATACAATCCTCTATGACAGATTGTATAATTTTCTAAAATAAAAAATGTGCTTCGTCACATCAGTGCTAAAACTATATAAGAAGACAATATTACCATGAATCATTCCCGTTCAATGATCAGAAACATTGCAATACAACCAGAGATATTACAGCAAAGCCCCCCCGTGGTAATAATGTAATAGCAAAATATATTTTTCTTTTATAGTCTCACACTGATTATCATCATATCATCCAACCCTACATTCTGTATCAAATAAGTGGAAAAGTAAATGCAGTAAATAATCTGCTCTGTGTCCACTTTAGAAAGTCTCTACTGGCAAATTGAGCGTTGTGAGCAGAGTCCTTCATGGTGCCTTGAAATAAAGTAGCGTGATTAGTAAAGTGCTGCTATTTAGACTCAATCAGTCAATCAATGATTGAACTGGTGTTTCTGCACATAAAGGTGTCAGCACTTTAAAAGATCTTTCTGCAATAATTACCTTGGTTTCACTGTAGAGTTTCATGTACTGTAGCTCTAAGTCACTCCGTGCACTATACCCGCTGCAAACACCTTCCACAAACTCTACAAGTTACCACCACGACTCTGATGTGAATGTTTTTCCACTGTCAGTGGCTTGGACTATACAGTATGTAGCATCTGAAAATGTTTAGAGTAAGAGGGGTATTGAGCATTCTATCTCATGCTGCATATCTGTTTGTTTGCAAGTTTCAGGCATTAATTCAATTTAATGTACGCAGGTCCCATTTTAATGCATCAGTAACGGCTGCTGGCTGTGTTTTTAGCATAGATGTATAAAGAGAACCGGGGACTCATTCATTGCTATTAATTTTGCTCAGTGGAGCATGAAGCAAGAAGATTTTGTATAAAAATTTCCAGGATCTTTCGTCGATCCTGGGGAAAAGTGTTTTCAGGCACAAGGGGACAAAAGTTGAATATGCAACTTTATTTTCTCAGTAATGGTGAGTCGGGAAGTGTAGTGTTTACCTGCAGAGGAGACAGGTCTCAAGAGCATTATTGTCTTTTCTTGGATCCTCTTATATGTCAGAATTACAGACGTTACAAAGTGCTGCTTGGATTCTCATCAAACTCTCGGCAAAGTGAATACATGAATTTATGAAAATGTCGAACTCTGCTTTTAGCACAATACATAAAAAAAAATCAAGGAAATTAAGATAACATGTACACGAGAGGTTCAGAGGAATCTCTGACAAACTAAGAGTGATGACACACAGCTGTGCCCTGGAAATAAAAACCTCTCGTCTTTCCCGTCTGAGACAAAGTCTGAGAGATAGAAACCAACGAGCCAATTTCAAGACTCAGAGCCAAACACTTAAAACCCCAGTCTCCCATTTATAACAAAAGTAGTAGAAGCCGATGTGTGTGCTCCGAGAAATAACTCACAACCTTTGCTTTAATGTCAACTCGGCCTCTGCCCTTAATTATCTGGCAGCCATGATGGGTAATGAACACCAGAACCTGCGAAGTCACCTGGGAAATGCAGCGTGATGATGAGGCACGGATGCGTGCCGTATAGTCATCAACAAATGGGAACCAAACCAAGCTGCGAAAACCAGTCCTTACTCGAGAGCTCTCCTACTTCCACAGCCTCATCTGAGTCTGTGTTGACGGAGTGTCTGGCTGGTGGGGATCCAGGTGGGAACGGGTGAGTAATACTGGAGGCAGTTAGGGGGAAGAGAGTGGCTGATTTGCATTGCACCGAGTGTGGCCCAATGCATCAGCAGGAGACAGGTATATTTATTCTCTACAGAGGCTCTCCTCCCCAGCACTCCCTTGGCTGCCTCTGAAAGCCATCCATCCCCACACCTGAATACGCAATGAAATCATCTCTCTGCCTCCCCGGGCATTAATAACTCAACCCAGGTGGCTGGATGGGCCCCGGTCACACAGAGAGGGACAATAAACAGATTGAGAAAAGAAAGGGTTGTAGAAGGTGAACAGGTACAGTAGAAGAGTTGAGCTTCAGGGTGGCCTGCGCTGAGATTATACTTTAGGAAGATATTAAAAATGTAATTACTAAACATTAAAGTACTGAACCTTATGGTTCCCTATTTTAAGATAAATGGCCCTCAGCATTGTTCATATTGTTTTTGGACTCTCTCCTTTACTTAGAAGAAACAACACCCTTCCCTCAATATCTCAAAAGCAAAAGACACTTTTGAATTGGTGACCCAATAACTAAGTATCTCAAAACACACAGAGCAAGAATGAATTCTTAATGGTTTTCTGCTATTTTCTTGATTTGATCAATTATACCGGTTTTTCTTAATAATCTCATTATTACTTGACACTTTGGCAATATTGTCCCTGTTACATTCAAAGTAAATGAATCACAGTGAATCGGTGTACTCAAATATAAACCCTTAAAGAGTTGTCGATGAACACTTAAGTGTAAAAAATGGATGCAGCAGAACCATATATATCGTCTTTTTTATTCCATGCATTCTTCTTCCTTGACAAAACCTGGCACCCACATTTCCCACAATGCAACTTCACAGTTGACAGTTTGGTTGGAGACTTGGGTGTGTTATGCTAGAAGCTAATGTAGCCTCGAGCTACTAGCCTTAAGCAGAGATGAGAGCGGGCTAGAGGTCTGGTAAACTCACTTCCTTTTAACTCCAACGCCCCAGTTTTCTTTTCATATTTAAACTTGTAGTCTTTGTCACTCGAGGCACTTCATCAGACCTCTCTGAGCTCCCTCTGGAGCTACTAGGTCATTTTTTTCCACACATGCACGAGTACACCCAAAACCTGTAAACAGGACTTGGCAGTGTAAAATTGATTTATACGACACACATTTATTACTTGACAAATGTAACTACTAACTACATTTAGCTGATAAACTATAGGAGCTACTGTAGGCTAGTGACAAATAACTGAGATATAACGTTCAATCACTCATAACCCGCCGCCCAGGGACTACAGATAAAAATGTGCTTTTAGCTGTAACAATGTATGTATTGTGTAATGTCCCTTCTAAATAAACAAAAAATAAATAAAGATCCATGTCTATTCTGTTTCTTGAACTCGGATGAGAGAAAGAGAAATGGCTCTACCCTGCCTTCAGCAAAAAAGAAAAAGATACATAACCCTCCCCCTGGAAATTTCCATACAGTAATTCAAATGAAGGAAAGCCACATTGCTCAAGAGCATTTCCTTTTTCATCTTCTGATGGTGAACAATGACACAAAGGCTTGCTACAGTTGTATTCGCACTGAATCTTAAGATACCAGTCTTAGGACGATTCATCTTAGAAATTAATTTTGCCTTCACTTTAAAGGGCTGGTACAATATTTCATCCT
Source organism: Leptoclinus maculatus (assembly GCA_032191485.1). Lineage (NCBI taxonomy): Eukaryota > Metazoa > Chordata > Actinopteri > Perciformes > Stichaeidae > Leptoclinus > Leptoclinus maculatus. The sequence goes on along the minus strand of JAVDOI010000008.1, from coordinate 12,665,612 downwards.
CGGTGGAGGGTTGATGATTAAAGTATCTCGGATGTCAGTAGAATAGTCAAAGAGTCAAAAATATTATTCCTCCCTTTTCTGTGCTATTCTGAGGGCAACACGCGGGGAAAACAAAGATGCTAAGACAAAGGCAATCTGAGCTTGTTGTCTTCTGTTTCTCCTTCTCAGAGAAAAAAAGAAAACATCAATTATTCCCCTTCCCAGTTCCTGTGGGTATCCTTCCCCCAACAGCAGAAGAATTCTCAGTTCACACTGCTGATAAGCAGTTAATTATCATACCTTTTTTTTTTCCATTTCAAATCGTTGGTCTATTTTGAGTTGATGTCTTTTTCAGGTATTGCTGTGCATTCATTTCCACTTTCTCTTCACTTCCTCAGAAGACAAGTGGATCGTGACAGCAAAGGGCCATATAACACATCAGTTTAATTAGCAGGAGGAAATCTCTCCTGTCTGGTGGCTTCATATCCAACATTTGTTTCATTCAAGGCTCTAGGTCCATGAATACTCTTTTAGATTTGAGAGACATATAAAAGAACTAATTTGCAAATGTAGGTTCAAAGCACAGAAATAATAACCATACTGCAGAATAGGAGGCCCTTGACATAGTGAAGGACTATAAGACATGAGTCTCTTGGCTAGAACACACGTTTTACAGTGAGGGAGTGAGACAACTGCAGCAAAGGAGCTCATATGAAATGGGATATATTGTGAATTTAGCCAAAAACTGCATTGTTTTGATTCAGCACGTTTAAGTGATCCGTCGATGTACTGATTAGTTGATCGACTGGAAATGAATTGGCGATAAGTTTGATACTGAATTAAATGTTTAAGGAAATGCCAAACATTCGCTGGTTTCAGCCTCTGGTTTGCTGCTTCCTTCTGGTTTATTTATATATTATATATTTAGACTCTTTGGGTTTAGTCTTGAACTGAAATGATTAGTTCATTTAGCTTGATTTTGTCCCGTCACATATGATAGTAAACTAAATATCTTTGGGTTTTGAACTGATGGTCAGAAGAAAAAAAAACTCTGGGAACTCGTAATGGACATTTTAAAGTATTTTCTGAAATTTATGCAAGAAAAAAACCAGCAGATTGGTTCATAATGAAAATAATTTAGTTATTGGTGAGTGTAATGGTGCGTTGGGCTCTGGGAAATTGTGATGGCTGTTTTACACCATGTTATGAGATTTTATAGACTGGTTTAATTGATCAAATAAAAAAAGCTTGACACAATAATGAACTTCGTTAGTAGCAGCTCTAATAGCGTATGCATCCGGTAAAGGAAGGACTGCACACCTGAACAGTATTTAAGATTTATAAAGGTGAGTGTGAATATTCAAGACCAGCGGTAGAGACCATGGGTTCACTTTTACTTACAAAGTTATTGAATTAACCTACAAAAGGCTTTTATTCCTTTGATCTCTTTTCTTATTACATATTTTAAGATCATTTGCAGCAGTTCATTTTCCAATTGGATTTCTATGACAAGCACAAATACATATATATATATATATATATATATATATATATATATATATACAAATATTTCCTCTGAAAAACATAATGTCACAGGGCAGTTTTTGCAGAGATAAATAATAAACGTGCGGAGATAAAAATACTTCACTATGACACACCTCGCTCGAGAAATAATTGATGTCTTTAATTTACATACTGATACATTATGACCTAATCATAATGATTAATAATCCCTCTTAGTGTTATGAATCACATTAGTATTATTATTACATTCTCTAAACTATGATGCAATTCAAATGTGCTTAAATGGTGATTATGATGTGTCATACAAAACACATATTTAATCTTGAATGTATTACTCGCGATATGCGTATCTGAAGAGGGTGTTGACTTGTAAATGTCCACCTGTTAACACTTCCTTTGTGTTGTAGTAACCGAACAGTTAAAAGTAAATATTTTATTCATTTTTCTGGCTTAACAGCTCCAGTTAGAGAGATACTTTCAGAGATGGCTCCTTCTTGTGTGATTTCTATCAAACCGCCTGCAGTGTGAATGAGCTGCGATCGCCGCAATACGAGCAAAGTGACGACCTCGGGGTTCATTTAAAAGGTCACGAGCACAGCGTCTGAATTTAATATCCACAATTATTTCGGGAAAACAACCATCTCCCACGCAAATATAAACTCGTATTCCCATTCTGACTGACCTTGGCCAATTCAATGCAACTCCTGACCAGCTGAGCCAATTCAATTTGACTGTGCATCCTAATCAAACTGCCTGTAGCGTCCCGACTCGCCAGGAAATAAAAAAAAAAAACTGGTGTCTATCAACTCTGCTAAACCACATACCCCGTAGCAGCTTCACTGCTCTGCTGCCCGTCAATTCCACTAACACAAAGGCAGCCAATTGCTGTCTCCACAACCTGCAGCCTTTCAATTCCACTAACCCACACATAGGATCACGTGAAGGCAGGGAGAAGGGAGAATTTCAGTGAGAATTTCAGTTCTCTCTTTCTCCCTCACATCCCATTGTTCCTATTGTCTATGCAGCATAACACGTGTATGCTCTCTCTTTCTTTTCTTTCTACATTTGGCATCAATATGGAAAGGGCAAATTATTTTACCCTTTTTAAAGTTTTTTTTTTCTGGGTAATTAAGCCCTTTCCTGAAACCAGTTTATCAAATTTACTCAACTGAGAAACATGACCTTTGTTTGCTGGTTTTAAAAACGTCGCTGTGAGCACTAAAGAAGAAGTTGTGCTCCATTTTTCACCTAAACACCAATAACAGCACCGCAGGCATACTATACTATAATATAGTCCTACAAGCTGTGTCGAACACATACACCAAATGTGATTTGCATGTGACTTTTTAGAAAGTAAGTAAATATTGAAAATTATGAAGCATTCACAAACAAGTTTTTCCTCTAAACCAGCCAGGATTTTAATTGTTTAATTACCAGCTTACAGTGAGGCTGAAGTGTAGCATTGTGTCTGCTGAACCTGTGCATATTTCTCCATATTTTAAATTCATTTACAGGTTTTGGGGGGAGGGGGGGGGGGGGATGCATCATGATTATCCATCCACAGTTTAACACTCAGAAGCTAATCTGCTACATCTGGGAATTGAGGATGCATTTTGATCCCATTTGATCGACAGTAACTCATTTGATTGGGGGACAGCCCTGCACAGCTCAAACCAGTGAAAAAGACATTCAGGTTCCTGCATAGCCGGCGAAAGGTTTAACAGGACCTGTTCTACACCTCAGCTAGTCTGATGCTATGCAGCAACCGCCCGTGTCCATCTATCACATTCCTGAAAGCAAGAAATCAGCATGACAGCGAATGTCAAAAACATCAAACAGTGTTCATTTGTTGGGTCAAAAACATGCAGCTAATCAATTAGACTGCACAATAGTGTTGGTTTGTTACAGGCTAAGAAGTATTTCAATAAGTCTGGCCACTCCAAAGCCAAGCAGAAGTCATGCCTAAATCCTCCCATTTAGGCATGACATTTTAAGGGATTATCAGTGAAGAAATGCAGTGACACCTGTGCTGCTGGTGCACAGAGGGGGGTGGTCTGGCACGTGTCTTAGCAGCAGTAAGCAGGTGCATGAAAATAGCCACCTAACACTAACGGAAATATGTAAAATCAAGCAAACAAACCACCCTGTCACTACATAATTAGTGACATTTACGGTGTAAGTTTTGATCTTAATTGGAGGCTGTGTCTAAAATCCCTCCCTATACACTATACAGTGCAACATGTTTACCCTCAATCATTACCACAACAAAAAGAAAAAAGTAGTGGCCATGGAAATAATTTGTTCTAAAAATCCCACAATGCAATGCGTCACATTTTATAGATCCAGAAATGACCATTTGACTAACAACAACGTCAACAAGGAATGAATGAAAGAAAAAATGGATCAAAGGCAAAAAAAGTCAAACTCAACTAAAGAGACACGCTTAATCACCTTGTAACAGTATCCTCCTCTCCTCCCAGCATCCAACTGCTCCGCTACCCTTTCTGGGCTGCCACCCAGCGAGCCGTCAACGTCCACCTGATCTTCTAGTATGCGGGCAGCTCTTATGAGCACGTTTCTTTGGCCTGCTGTGGGCCTACTTCCTGGTGCAGCTGCCACCTGCCCAGTCGCGTGGTGTTTTGCATCAATCTCGCTGCGGCCGGAGCCAAGTGGTCAGTCCAGTGTGTGCTCATATATGCATGTGCGCTTCCGTCTGTAAGCATTCATTTATATGTGCTATATACGCTGCTGCTGCTGCTGCTGCTGCTGCTGCAACAGAGACACGGCACAGACAGGCCGTCACTCAAACAAAGATGGACGTGTAGAGAAATGGGAATAGACATCCAGCAATCACACATGAGGATGTGCTTTCACACTCAATCTGAGGAGACATGGCCACAACAGACACCAAGTAAACCTAAAACTGCCCTCAACTGTCATGGCACTCTCTGTTAATTCTTATTTCTTCCTCAGTGCTTGGAGAAGTGAAACAAGGAAGTGATTAAACTGACCTCAAGTCCAAGAGGGTTCTGATAAATGTCACTACTTGAGTTTGTGGCTTTCAACTGTTATTAGTTTAGTGTTTGGCAACCTAACCTGCCCTGAACTGGTCCTTCTGCACTGCAGCCTCGATGTCTGAAAGATCCAGACTGAAAGACTAGACTTTGTTAGTTCAGCTGGTCCTTGCAGCAAACATGGAATGTGAAATCAGAGACAAGTCCAGCACCGACCGACCTAGCAGCTCATTGATACTCCGCATCATCCCGTGGTTTTGAGTTTTTTCAGTCATGATGAGTTCCAGATACACAATGAGAAAAACAGCAGCATTAAGTAGACGCCGCGGCTGATTGTCGGTCACGCTGTATGTTTTCAGACATAATAAAGAAGCGCGTACGAGTGTTTCCACTGGTCTCTTGGGGACTAATCAGTGACTGTCTGCTGTCGACACCATGTGAAGAGAGAAAGGAGAGGATGGAGGTGCAGAGAGCTGGCTGGGTGCGTCAGCGACGAGGGGAGACAAGACGAGGACAAAACCATGTTCCAGCCATGTTAGGGCGAGTGAAGACGGCAGGAACAAAAAGCCTTGTTTGAAGTCATTAGCCGTGCCTCAGTCGCAGCACTTTGAAGGCAGATTCAAAGCTCTCGGAGTGGAAAATATCATTGAATATCCAATTCGCACACCCTGATTAATTGCATGGACAATGGAAATGTTACACGCCTCTTCAAAAGAAAACCAACATGTTAATACCAAGTCAAATAGCGTTGGTGCTGAAGTGACAATGGAATGTAAATTGAGTGTGTTTGCTAAAGTGAGAGCTAGAGAGTGAAAGAGAGAAAGATCATAAGGAGTAGCACTCTCTATTGGATCTCAGCCAACCAGTAGAGGACGGTGTTTGAGGTGAGAAGTCCTGGGGAAACAGAGAGAGGAAGGCTCTCTCTCTCTCTCTCTCTCTCTCTCCTCTCTCTCTCTCTCTCTCTCTCTCTCTCTCTCTCTCTCTCTCTCTCTCTCTCTCTCTCTCTCTCTCTCTCTCTCTCTCTCTCTCTCTCTCTCTCTCTCTCTCTCTCTCTCTCTCTCTCTCTCTCTCTCTCTCTCTCTCTCTCTCTCTCTCTCTCTCTCTCTCTCTCTCTCTCTCTCTCTCTCTCTCTCTCTCTCTCTCTCTCTCTCTCTCTCTCTCTCTCTCTCTCTCTCTCTCTCTCTCTCTCTCTCTCTCTCTCTCTCTCTCTCTCTCTCTCTCTCTCTCTCTCTCTCTCTCTCTTTCTCTGACAGTTCAGAATTAGAAAAAGAAATTCCAGGAATCCCTCTGCAGCTTCAATCACTGTGCCCTGTGTGAGCTCTGATGAGTTCCCCTTGTGTGTGGAAGACATTAAAAAGGAGAACACAATGCGCCACAACACAATAAATTCTGCCAGAAATCCGTGGCCATGCTTGCATTGCACTGACAGCCAGCAGTGTTGTTTGTAGCAGGCATCTGTGTTTTTATTGGACTATGAAAGTGGGGGGGCGTCTACCACCGGCCCTGAATGACGGCAGCAGCTGCCTTTCTTTGAAGAAGTGACACGAGAGGCTGGAGATGAAATGGCTTGATGACTTGGCCAGAAAATGATTGAAATATACGTACTAGGCATTGAAATACTGCTTCTTCCAAACTTTAAACAGTCACAACTGAAGAGGGAAAATTCTACAGGTAGGAGCTCAGCACATTTGTCAGACCTTTCTGCCGAACATCAAATTCAACACGAAAACACTCCAAGAACACAGAGCCTGTGAAGCATTGACCCCTTTACACTCAATTTCTTTGAGAAATCCTGATATTCTGCTGCTGAAGATAACTTAGCAGATCCACAAAAATGTCTAAGAAATCTGCAGAATAAGGACGTTCTGCTGGCAGATGAACACTGAAAGTTGGTGAGCAAGGGGGTTACATATGGCTGCTGGTCATAAGACCCTCTGGATGGCACGGGGAAAATGAACAGCCCGAAGGAATAGCAGGACAGCAAAACAAAACACGCATAACGATGTGTTGCTGTGGTGATTGGAAGAAAAAACAAATGTAATAAAACGATGCAGTGTCGATGCAGCATGTGGAGTCTAATTTGCACATCCAAGTTCCTCAAAATTATTTAGCTTCTCTAACCGACAGTTTAAGTGGTCAACCCCTGCGCATGACTCCTAGTGGAAAGGAAACACAATACTTGCAGCTTATTGTTGATCAATAATATCAACAATTGATTTTAATTCAATGCAAATGCCAAACAACATACTGCACCAGTTCATTAAAACACCTTTTATGCTCCACTACATCTTTCTAGAATGAGCCTCTTCATAGTAAAACATGAACCCGTGCACAAGAGCTCCATTTGTAGCAGCAGTATAGCAGCAAACATTTCTTAGATATCCCACGCCTGTGGCCAACTCTCTGATCAGCTGGGTGCAACCCTGAACATTAACAAGCCAACATAAGAGCATGCAGAGCCTTCAGATATATCTGCACCCTGCTGTGTCTCAGTTGCCATTCTGCCCCAGTTGGTTTTCCTTACTGATGGAGGACCCTACAGGCTACTTCCATCTCCTCCTCCCTCAGATACAGTTATGGGGACCCATGCAGAGTGAACTAGAGGTCATGCAGCCACAGATGGCTGCAAGCTCAAACTCACTGAGAATTGAGAGGAGAGATTGGGAGGGCTGTGGAGTAATTTGACTTCTACTCTGAGACTTGATGTGTTATAGGGCTAACTATATGGATATGATACACGTCTTTACTAACCAATTTATCTGTATGTATCTATTTTTCATTAAAATCATGTAAGATGACCTACTTCTCCCAAGTACTCAGTATTCTCTTTTGAGCAACCATAGACATCAAACCCTGAATGAAATGCCCACAGTCACATATGTAGCAGATTGAATCATCCAAATGACAGAAACGTGACTGGTATGCTAGTTGCCTCGAAAGGCAATGATTTGAATTTACTTCTACTACATTTTCTTTACGAATAATGCAATAAAGAACACAATTCTTTGTTTTTGTTCATGTAATCGGAGACGTTATTGTTTGAGACAGTAACAGTAGCTGAGGAAAAATGTTCTTCCTAAAAATGTCTCAAAAGTCAACAGTGATTTTGTGAGCGAAAAAAAACGAATTAAAACTCCCTTTGCCACACCTCGGCTTAAAAAAAGGATCATTTTCCACAGGCCATAAATGCACCTCAAAAACATTTTCACGGTAGCACGTTGTAAAAAGATTTGAGCTGCTTTCAAAGACCTATGCGATTTAGTAAAAGGTCAGTAAGATAATCCAATCCTTTCATGAGGGTTTTACCCTTTTATAAGAACTGCACTTTTGTGTAATAATATCTTCCATGAAGGTGCAAACTTGTCTCTTTTAAGGTCTTGAAGGGGGAAATGAATTGTCGGGAGCAAGGAAACATTGTCATTTTGTATTAAAGGGTGTGTACCGGTACATTTTTTAAATTGCAAGTATAGTGATCAAAATCTTGACTTTTAGAGATGAATTTCAGGGCATTTGCAAACTGACATAATGAAATGAGTCATTTTCCCACCAAACTTCACATTTTACAGCCTCATTACACAGATAAAGTAAAATTAGTTATGAGTTTTAATCAGGGATCAGGTAGTTTTAGACCTCTAACACCTGGCATTATAATGGAGTGGGGGGCTGAGTGGATTTCTTTTTTTTGATATGTTATTGTCTTGGCCCTGCTGGTACACTCTACATTACCTCAGCATGTGTCTGTCTAGCTTATGCTCAGGACATTGTTCAGAAAGATCCATTTGTGTCCTAATTATAAAATCTAATTATGTTGAAATTGGACTGCTATTGTTACATCTGGCAAGTTCTATGAAATTGCAGTTTTGCTCAGAATGCAGGTGTTGCTTGAATGTGTCTTTCATAAACAAAGGAATCATTCATAGTGTTTGTGTTAATTGTTTATGTCCTGTGTCTCTATCTCGATCCCATATTGGTCCAAAAGAGGTGTGCTTGTAGTCTGGGGACATAATTGGTTGTCAATCATTAATGGCTCATCAATACACATCATTCAACAAACACTGCAATTTCTTTCAGCTGAAAGTTGAAAAAGTAACTACAAAAGTTGAAAAAGTAACTACATAAAAAAAACGGATACATATCATCATGGTCTAATTATCAGAGAAAACACTGTGAAAAAGAAGTAAAGTAGAATAACTTACAAAGGCTTATCTCTGAGGGTTAATTGCTCTAGGAACTCTGGGAGCATGTCTTGTCGAACATAAATAAATAATAAATTTGATTACATACAGTACACAAGGCCTGAGGCTGAACCTACAGGTGAACCCTGGCTCGATAGCTGAAGATTCAAAGGGACTAAAAGCACGTCACTAAAAATACCTTCACTGCGGTAGTCATGAAAGCAAAAGGACTTCCTGTCACAATCTCTCTAACAAGCTTTTTTGAGGGGTTGAATCGCTCCAGCTGCCATCACAGACCGTGTGAGCCTCCATTTTATTCACGCTGCACTCGGCAGGCTGCAGAATGACAGGATCCCAACGTGATGTCCCTGGACTGAGATGTTTCCATCATGATGTCCTCTGACAACATAATTATGCATTGTATCTCACTTCGCACGGCTCGCCAAACCACATCAGCTGCAGCTCATAGTCCAGCATCCCGGCAAGCAGCGGAGAGGAAGGTAGAGGGGGAGGATGTGTGTGTGGGGGGGGGGGGGGGGGGGGGGGGGGGGATGAAGCTCGAGGCCTGACGCTAAGCAAATGGAATGCAAAGGCGGTAGATTGGAGACCAGACGCAGAGGAGCCTGAATAGGGATGTCGGAGGAGCGCCAGTGGTATTTCACTTTGCATCAACGTCAGATTAAGGGCACTGGCAAGAGGAGCAGGAGCTAAGGCACCGAGGGGCAAGGGTGGCAAAAAGAGTGCAGGGAGCGAGTGAGGAGAGTGTTAATCTTGAAGCAGGCGCTGCCACTGCGCATAACTGAGGGAGACCGTTTTAGGGAACTGGAAACATGATGAAAGATGATGAAGAGAAATCTGCCCCTAAGAGATAGGATTGGCCCTGTGCTGAAAAGCACTATAATCACATGACATCATGTTTACAATGACAAACAGTATTAGGTAGTTAGTTAGTTTGAGCAGAAGCCATATATCTGGCAACACTTGACCGGAAATCCATGAGCATATCAAAAATGAGAAGGGAGGCTTGACTCATGCTTTCCAATTACTGCAAAGTACTTTGAGATGTTTTCTGGATATTTTCATTTTGTTGCTTAGGAGCATAGGACATGTCCATTTTAAAGAGAACAACGGATGACTGTGAGGCTGACAGTGACCCACTGTGTATGCTTGCTGCACACGAGCAGTGACTATAAAATAGGGATTTACTTTGTATCTCAACTATATATTTAGTGTGAGGATTAGGCAGGTCCTACAAATTAAACATGACTATAACTACTGAAAGAAGTAGAAATGCAATCGCCCAATGCAACGCAATTCCTAGGCTATAAAACGCACCCTAACTCAATTCAACACACTCCGTGCCAAATTCATAAAAGGACTGCGCAGCTTTGGCGCCCGCTAAACAAAGATAGAAACCGTGTAATTCTCCGAGCACCCGCAAAGGGTAAAATTCACTGCTATGCCAGGCTAAAAGCTTTTTGGTGCTCCTGTGGTATTTGCATTACTTTAAATTAGGTATAATTTGGAGCAAAATTGTCTCCTTTCTATGTAAATGAGCCTCATTGCAAAAACAGCCCAATTCACAGAGATTAGCACTAACAGCCACATGCAGTTGCAGTGAAATTATTAGTGTCTTCATAGAGGTGGTGGGAACGGAAGGGCATTTATAAGCACGCCCAAACTTTCCAGTGATCTTGGCGTATTGAATCCCAAATACAGTTTCTGTCTCTCACGTTTAAAAATTCTTTGCCTGAAGTTTTGAGAAATGCCTCTGCAACTCGTTGGTCAAGACCTGTAGTTCTTTTTCACTCTGCCATTGTTCTGCCTACTGTGTTCCTGCTGCAAAGGCAACATACAAGTTGCCACATGGATTGCTGCAATCAGAAGCATAAAAGGGGAAATTGCACTCAACTGCAAAACATTATGGGCATGTTTATGCTGTAATATCATTAGTGCAATATCTTTTGTGAATCGGGGCAGATAGCGGTTGCAAGCGATGTGTCATGTTGTACAAGTCATGTTGCCATCAGTGGCCGCAATTTATTCTTTCTTAATGCGTCAGTTAGTGATTTTGCTGCTATAGCCTTAATTGGTCTGATATGACCAGTAGCTTAGTGGCTAATATTTGGTGAACCATAATGCCATCATCACGCTCCTTTCTTTTGACAGACAAAAGTGAAAATTGCTACGAAGTTTCAAACATATGTCGTGATCCGGCATTTGCTGAACTGGCCGATGCTGTCGTTTTTTCTTGGGAGGACTGTGTCGGATTAGAGCGGCAATAGGATCACAGTCTTGGAAGGTTTAAAATGAAGGAACATTAATCTATGCTGTGTGACAGCATTTAAACAAAATCTGCCAAATTAGTTTAGTTTACAGGTTTTGGAAATTCAGTACTAGAAATGTCAGAATGAAAGCAAACGATGAGAGGACATATGAACAGTCAAAATGCAACTAAATGATCTGCAGTCACCACCTGCTAGAGTGTAACATGTTTCACTGTTCACAAACGCATTTTATCATGTTCTTTCACACTGCATTTAGTCAAGAAAACTGATGGAAAGTTATTTTAGAAAGACAATTCCATCTAAATGGCTGAATCTTACAGAGGTAATGATACAAGAGTGTGATAGCGTAGAGAAGGAGACACTCTCCCCCTGGATAACCATGTGCCTCCAACTCTACTAAACTGTGTCTCCTCTGGGTTTCTTTGACCCAATGTCTGAAAGAAAGAAAGAAAAAAGAAAACAGAGTCAAAGCAAAGGGGTCTACAAAGTCAAAAAAAAACATAATATCACATCAATCTAAAAAAGGTCCTTTTTGCCGAGTTATCCCTCCCAGCTGAGGCAGCTGGGGTTTTGCCACACCAAAAGAGCGAATTATCCCCGATGATCCATTTGGCAACTTCACCGAGGTCATTGTTGTGGAAGTAAACCCTGCTGCAGCCAATAGGGGATGCTAGGTGACAGGGGTGAGGGGTTCAAAAGTGGCTTCTTATATCTCCACCTCCATTAATCACACTTTGCACGCCTGTGGCTCACCGAGCAGTGTGACATTGACAGCGCTGAGAATGATTAATACTTAATGTGGCGTTTAAGAGAATGATTTATGCCATCTGTTAGTGGATGACATGCTGCAGAAGTTGAGGGCGATATATAAAGAGGAGGGGTGGGGGTGTGTGTGTGTGTGTGTGGGGAGGGGGGGGTGATAATCTCAACATCAAATTAATTGGGGATGTGCAAGAATAGTCCACAACTAAGCAGGCATTGTGTTCAGTTGCAGTTTTAATTCTTAGTCAAAAACTGTTCAAGCCATCCATCCATTTTCTGCCACTTACCCAGTTGGGGAGAATGGTATTGAGGGTATGGTTGTCCATGTCTTCCCGCTGTTGCCGGGGGATGCCGAGGTGCTCCCAGAAGCAGGTGGGATAAATAATCCCGACAGTGCGTTCTGGGTCTAACCCAGCATCCAAATCAGATGCCTCAACCTTGCCAACCACCCCTGAAGAGCTTTTAATGAGCAGGAGCAGCGGTTCTACTCCGAGCTCCTTCCAAATGTCCAGGCCAATTTCAGCCACTTGTATCCATGATGTAAAGCTGCATTCATACTTCTTGGCAAAAAAAAATAATAATAAGATTAGCAGCAGCAGTCATGCCTCGAGTGCCTACGGTGTGGGTTTGGATTGATAGATTGATGTCGTTCTACAAAATGTAAAGGTGAATCAATTATTTACCTAACACTCACACAGGCACATGTGGAGGGATGACACACAGCTCCCAAAGCAGTTCGGGGGTTTAGTGCCTTGCTCAAGGGCACCTCAGAAACTAGTCTATTTGGAACTTCAACAGGCTACCCTCCAAGTTCCCGAGCCAAGTCCATACAGACTGAGCATCTGTCGCCCCGAAGGCCGTATTTGCAGTGTTTGCATTGTTTGATTTACTTGTGATGAGGAGCAAGTGTGGGCAACACATGCACACTCATTGATCTGTTATTCACTGGGATAGAAAACAGTGATCACTGGGAGCAGGAGGTTTGCGGCGGGGATGGCTGCGTTACTGAAAAAGGAGAAAACTACTGAGTGCCACTGCTTTCTTCAATTTCCTAATGTTGTCTTTACAATCAAAGATGTCACCTGGCAACAGGGGCTTGTAGGAGAACACAAATGGATCAGATCCATGCATAGATCGACTGGTAAATTGAGAGCTTTGCTTTCTGGCTCAGCTCTTTCACTCCAACACGCTTTGTGGATCTCAAACCATCAAGAGGCTTATTTTGAATTTTAATGGAGATCCCAAAGGTTCCAAAGACAACAAATATCAAAGGCAAAATTTTGGCAAATGTGTAAAAAGATTCCGCACAATGCAATTTAAAATATTTCCTTTTGATGAAATGGTGCAGCGATGAAAAACATGGAGTCTTGGTTCTGAATATTTTATTCAACTGAAACCTCATATGGTTTGATTACAAGTTGATACAGATCCTACATGATGCTGTCATGATATTTCCTACATCAAAGCTACTTAAATTGAAATAAAAAAGGAAGAAAACTGGTTGTTGAGTAGTTATTTAAAAGGTTTAGTGCTTTAAAGTCTATTGCACTGTTCCCAGCAGTTACAAGTCTAATCTCAAGACTTGGTTGCAAATGAGCAGCGTTATCTCTGCCTGCCTTGCCTCACTGTTTCCCCTGTAGTATCTACGTATTCAAACAAACTGTCAAAGCCCCAAAACAAACAATTTGTTATCCACCAGAGTTTGCATTGTTCAAAATACTTTGCATCTAATCTGCATAAAACGTATCCGTCTTTCGTCAGGCATTGCCGGCTTTTTCCTCCTCTCCTCCTCTGTTCGTCAGAGAGCTATCAGACGACAAGGTGAACACAAGGGTAATCAGTTTGGTCACTGCTTTGAATGAGTCTATTCTGGAAGGTTATACTCTTGTTTCCAGTTTTGATGTTCCTGCTGAGAGTTAATCGACAAAATCAGTCTTTCGGCAACACTCTGATCTTTACACCCAATAAACAGCCTGTCCAAACCTTCGCTTCAGATTAATGTTAACATTGCGCTTTCATAAGAAAAAAAATCTGTTTCATAATCGAGATCAGAGAGAACGTTACTGTATTCAAATGTGGAAGAAATGTGTCCTTGGGTATTTCTATTCTCAACCCATCCAGAACCCTTTAGGGACCAGAGGGGGGGATGTTTGTCAGTCACAGGCGAGCACAGGCTGGCCTATCAGCAGAACGACAACTGCAATGGTGTCCAAGAGCGTGGGAGCAACATTTGGAGGAGAAAAGCTTGATGCTTAGATAAAAAGAACAATCCAGACATGAAGCAAAACAACCTCACCTTTATACATATGTATTATCTAGAGCTGATGCTTTTAAAATCCGCCCAACAAATGACTAATTTGTTTTTATTAAAGAGAGAGAGAGAGAGAGAGATACAAAATGCAAATTGAGGTGTTTAATAATAAGCCCCCCCAGAAAAAACTGATTTGTTAGAACAAGATACTTCATCCAATTAATTTAGAGAGTCTTGAAACTGCTAGCCTCTGCACCTAATGTTGTTAGCCAGAATGTGGAGCTGTCTGAATTTAAATATATTACGACTATTTATAAGTGCAAAAGACTTATTTTTCGCTCGACCTATTTAACTTTCCCTTTTTTTTTTTTTTGCACCTTTGCTCCTTTGCGAGTGCCTCCTGTCTGTCTACGAATAGAAGAGAGCATTACAAAAAAAACAAGGTACTTAGAGCAGTGAGTGAGTGAGTAGTACGATTTCTGTGAGAGAAAATCACACCACAGGAGTGAACCGCAGGATTCATTTCATACAAGCAGTGAGGTGTTAAACAATAGTGACCTCAGATGTCTCATTTTGCCAATCGCAAGCAACACTCATGTCTCATTAGCGTCCAATTGCGTGCCTCCGTTTTTTTGCTCTTTGCCAGCTAAAGGAGTCGACTGAGACATCATCAAGGTGTATCTGCAGCGGTAAAGCAGCTACTGCACCTTTGGCCGACGTGAAACGTCCTCCAATATTAATTCTAATGATGCGAGTGTTGTAAAACAACGAAGCAAGGCAGTCTGAGGCGAGCTCTCTCATACACACACACACACTCATGATTGATTGATTGATTCACAGTGGTAAATCAAAAAGCGGGGTGCCTTTTCAATCACAGCTGAAGTCTTTGAACATAAATAACAGCAACCATCTTGCCTGTGGCAGTTTCAGCTCACTATAAACACAGGCACTTGGCAGTCTCTTTGAGAAGGAGACAGAATTCTTCACAAATGCAAATTTATGTACACCCCATTTGACACTTTCCACTCTTGATTGGTTTGTACTTTGCCTCCTTCTCCATCCTACTCATTATCAAAGATGATTAGCATTATTTCCAAGGCCCAGATCGAGGCAATGAAGAAGCCTAGCGAGTGGAACAGGGCTGTGAAAGCGCCACTAACCCTGACTAGTACCCTGCCAGCCACAGATAGCCAGCAATCCCTTTCTTCTTGTTGACAACAAAGAGACATTGCAGCTATTCACCTGAGACCTGAGCCCATCGCAGGCCTGCAGAGGTACAGTAATAACAACTCCGCTAACTGCACATTGAAGAGGGAGCTTTCTCCAGAGGCAATTAGTTCTGAAGAGCTTTGTCTGTTCTTTTCTTGTCTGCAATTTTAGCAATAGCTACCAAAATTACAGAGCCCGGGAGAAATGACTGCAGCGTTTAACTGTGATTTAGTCGTGCTTTTGAAAATATAAAAAAATAATAATAACTGCCACATTTATAGCATTATTTGTGATCTTTGTCGCCGCATTAAGTTCTGTTCCACTTTGAGCGAGGCATTTATGTATCTTGAGAGCAATATCTCACTTTCATTTAAGAAGATGACGGTCTGCCAATTTGGCCATCAGTTCCGAAAACACAGCCAAAAAAATGACTTCCAAACAGTTCCAATAACTATCGTGTGTCGTTTTTGTTTTTTTAATATATTTTGACAATGCTTTACAGGGTTTTTGCCAGTCCTCAAAGCATGAAAGAGAAAATGAATCAAGCGCAATCTCTTTTTTGGCAGGACTGGATCTTTCAAAAGCATGGCATTCAAGCACATAAGTTGCCCAGACAAATATACATAGATAAAGCATAATGAACACACAGCTCAGTGTTGTGTATTTACAAGCCTGTTAAGCTTTCACGAGCTTTGCCATTTTGCCCATCAAATGTCTGAGAGAGAATCTCAGACTGGATTACCAACTGGAGTCGGGGACAGACAGCATGATGATTCATTCATATGTGGGAGTGACACTTCCACCTACTGCTAATGAGAACTGAGATATACAAAAATAGACCGTTTTGTAAAATTATTTGCATACTAAATTAAACCATTACCATGTCAAAAGAGGTCCCTTAAAATGTTCTAATCTTTTATGCATCCCTATTTGCATATTTCCTTGCTTCCCGTAAAAAATGATTCACAGTTTTGCAGTCAGTTATCACTTCATTGCCTCAAACTGGGTCATCGTATCTCCAGGCAGAATTACAATCAAAAACCTCAGCGAGACAAATTTGCTGTCAGTCGCCATCACGCGTTTATGTACGAACAGAAAGCTGTCAGCGGGACGAGCAAAGACAAAAAAACAAACTAGAAGAGGGCAAAGAGGAAGCGTTGTGGATCATGCAGCAGGCCTAACGGGTCGATAGGAGACAAACGTATGTCTAATAAGCCAATGATGAACCCAGAGAGGTCCCTCTTGTGGGGGCCAGACCTGCTTCTAACAAATGTGTTATTGAGCTCACGCCAGCAGCCAGTCATAGAAATACACTCGGTATCTGAGAGGGAGGAGGAGTGTGAGAGATGACACATGAGAGACCGCTGCAGAGGGTTAAAGTATCGATCATACAATCCACTCTATCCCCTCCAGCTAGTGACAAGGACATAATTGACACGCAGCAGCGTGACAGCTTGAGCATCGGAGGAATCATTAGAACAATTCAACCTCCAACACTGTTTGGACATGTTTTAGACATTAGTATGAGGGAAGTACCTAATAACCGAAGAAATACAATTAGAAACACTGAAATGTTTTACAAAATGGAAAATCAATTGTCATAGCAGCCACTCTTTTCTCGGCTTGCATTTGCTGAATACTGGATGTTGCTTCTTTTGAACAGACAACACGCGGAATAAGGACTTCAACTGATGACAATATTATATTTATCAATATTGATTCATTAATGGCTATTGCAATTTCATAGTGCACAAGGTGAAGTTGTCATGTGTCATGCGTTGTTCAACCAGCAGTCCAAAGCCAAAAAATATTCAATGTACTATAATGTTAGACGAGGAAATGCAGCTAATACTCAACCTAGCTACAAACAACAACTGTTGGCTTGAAACTTTTTCTCTCCATCGACGAATCCATTAATCGACTAATCGTTTCAGCTTTACACTGAAGTATAGATTCTTATAACTAAAAGAACTCATGAATTTAAATTACACAAATTCAATGATAAGTGCTGCAGTAGTTTATCAACATATACCTACATGAGTCACAGATAATGAAGACAAAATGGTAAAATTGCTTCCAGATAGGTTATTAATGTGTTGGCTCCTGATAGAATTGCAAAGTGCACTAAATTGTATAGTGCTTCCTAGAGGGTTATCATGAACCACCAACAATAAGTCAGGACCACATTAAATCCATTTCATCTGCAGTTATTCATCAAAGTGATTCAGTAATATTAACTGCATGCCGTGCATTATAGATATGACTTATTGAGCTCCGAGGCTGAATTACATTCACATGCCACAGAGTCCAGTGAGTCAGGCTGCAATGTGCCCGGCTGTACTTGTACGTGTGTACGTGTGTGTGTGTGTGTGTGTGTGTGTGTGTGTGTGTGTGTGTGTGTGTGTGTGTGTGTGTGTGTGATATAACTGATTCTTTCATACACCGCCCTGGCTCTGTAAATGGGAGACAAACAAAGTTGCTCGGAGCAAGCCGCTAGGTTCTAAATGTCTAAATTTAAAGTTTCTATTGAGGGTTTTGAATTGAGTTTTGTATTATTTACATATTTTTAGTGAAAATGTTGTCTTTGAAAGGCTCAATGCAAACAAATTTGGATTGAAGGACGACATTTTGATAGAAAAAACACGTTGCGAATTTTGGAAATGATTACATCTATCTTTTTTCAGTCAATTCTGACTTCTGGACTGAGATGACAGAGACAATTACAGAAACGGGGAGCGCTGCAGTGCTCGCTGTGAGTGTGTGCGAGTGTGTGTTTGAGAGCGAGAGAGAAAGAGAGACAGAGAAAGGAAGAGAAGGTGGATTATTGCACGCAACGTTTCCATTAGTTATTAATAATAATTTGAATGTCAACGTTATGAATGAAGCTTCAAAATATTCAGTGGGCTACAGCCCTACAAGCCACACAACACAGTTTTGCGTTTTATGAATGGACCAGCCAAATTATTTTCAAGTTACGTCAAATGTAGGTATATATATATATATATATATATGGCTTTTTAAAAGGTCCTGTAGTTATTCTATAAGGCTGCATTTCTGGAAAAATTAATCATATTGGCTGTTTAATAAAAGTCTAGAACAAACCCTGCACAGCACACAGCTTTACTACTCTGGTTCACTCTCACTGTCGAGAGTATTATTCAGTCAAGAAAAGTAAAAACATAAAACAGTACATAGCACCAAATGGTAGAAATACTGAGTTTGCAGCAAGCTACTGAATGTCGTCGCATTTAGTAGCTGAAGAGTCAGATATTTCCCTCGCCTGTTGCTGGAGACCAAAACAGAGCTAGATGGAGTGAATATTGGACATAAATCTGGAGGTTGACGGAAACACGACTCCAACTGAAGCTAATGTGGCTCTGTATCCGCCGGATGTGTAAATAAGCCGCTAGTTCGCAATGTCAACATTATATGTGTTGCGTTTACAGCTCGTTGCACTGCCACAAAAGTGGCACAAAAAAAATCGATTAATGTAGCTCTAAGAGAACACAACCGCCGTGCTGTAATCAGAGACCTGTGAAGGCCTCATACAACAGTGATTGTTCCCCCAAATTGCTTTAGTAATATTATTGGATGGGTTCAGGCATGTTTTCAGTTGAGAAAGGGTCTCTAGGTTCTTATCTTGTTATTTTCTGCATGTTTTATTATGGAAATCTGTGTATTTGTATGGTTAGTGTTAATTAAAGAAATTCCCACTGGGATGGCTGCCTGTGTTTGTTGTCATTATTTTCTCTATGCATGCACACATGCATTATCTGTCCAACTGTGTTTGTCTTTCTGTGTTTGCATATACCTGCAAGCGCGCATATATATATATATATATATATATATATATATATATATATATATATGGGTATGCGCTTGCCTCCCTGCTGTGTGTGGGTAGCAGGATTCAGGTGGAGTTTGTGATAAATGTCCTGTTTGGTGCTGACGGAGCAGGTCCTGGAAAGCTATACGTCCCAGGGGCAGGAGGCTAATCGCAGCGGTTTCTCTGGAGCCCTTCTGCTTCTGACTGACCAACAACTGTAACCCCCCACTCAGCAGAAACAAACACACACACACACACACAGACACACACACAGACACACAGACACACTCATATCAATGATTTAATTTCTACTGTCCCAAATGTTAATGATCAAGTTAAGTTACATCAATTTTGTCTGTAAATCCCTTTAGCAAACAGGTTTATCACAAGGTGGGAAAGAAAGGAGTAGAGTGATAAAGCAATAAAACGCATCCTACATATACTGTACAGCTGGTTATAAACTCACGCAGGGATTCAAAAGCATCTGAATGGCTCTGAGAAAAAGTAATCAGTGTTTTCAGCTTTTCATTACCTGGAATTTAATTACCTACAACCACCACAGTAATGCATGTTTAGTCCATTGTCAGGCATTTTGAGAGTTTTCCACGCTTATCCTCTTGACAATATTTGCATTTGTGATCAGAGCTGATACTGTGTGTAGACCCAGTTCTGTTTAACAAAGCATTAATTAGGTAAACTCGACAAAAGCAAAGCCGGTTCCCCTGGCCTCTGTTTGGCTCTCTCTCTCTCCCTCCCTCATTGCCTTTCCCTACATCCATCCTCCATCCCGCAAATCTCAAACACAGGCACTCAGACGCACACAAAGTCCAGTGAAGCAGAACGCATCTGGCTACACAGCCCGTCAATCTCGCACTGCTGTGTGGCCTTGCTGCGGGACAACGCCGGCTCTGCCCGGTCTTGCTGCTGGTGTTGATTTGAGGCTTCACACAGGACAGCATGAGATCGCACAGAGCAGAGGCTGGAAACATAAGAGGAGTGGATGAGACAGAGGGAAACAAGGAGAGAAAGTGGAGAAGGAAAGACTGTGGGAGAGAGAGAGAGAGAGAGAGAGAGAGAGAGAGAGAGATGTGGAAGATACGCTTTTGCCCACCAAGCACCGGCAGCACTAGACGCATGCATATGAAAAGCTCTGGTTGTGATCATTGCTGCTCCTGGAAACTCGTCTGAAGCGTGGCGCTGTTTCCGCAGAGAACAATGAAACATTTTCAACTCTCAGCGCTCTGCTGTGTGCCGTGGGCGCTAAATACATGCAGAGTTCTCACCGCTGCCAAGAACATGCCAAACGCATCTGACAATAATGTGAAAAAAAGGAGGCAGCCGTGTAAATAGAGGCCCCCTGTGCACACGTAGCCGAAGGGTGCGTGGGGGGGGGCTGGAATGGTGTCAAATGACTGGATCAGGTCGACGGAGATGTGAATGAAGCACCGTGTGAAAAGAAATGATGACAAACGGAGCCAATGCTTGACAAATCATAATAGCATTACCACCTCTTCTAACCCCTCACTCCTCATTCCTCCTCAAGGTAAGAAGGATTTTTGGGAGTTAAAAGAAGCTGTGTGACCGAATGGAGAATGCACAGTGCAGCTGGGAAACCTCTAGCAGATACTACAGAAGCGCTCCATTATATCTTCGTACTTATCCTGCTCCTTCAGGCACAAACTGAACGCACCACTCTGCTTGAGCGCAAACGTGCGACACCATCGCTGAGATAAACTGCTTTCTTAATAACTACAAGGTCTGTGAAGACAGCGAAAAGGCTGACGGAGAGTGTGTATGTATCTATCTGCGTCTTTATGTGTAAAAAAACAAACCAAAAAAAGGAAAACTTTATTTTTATTGTCACATTGATACCATAAACTAAATTACAAGTGGACGTAGTCACCGTGACGTCACCCATTGGTTTGTGGACTGCTGGTTTGAAGCCGTTGCCAATTTTTTTTGTAACTAAAAGTGACACTGAAGACATTTTTAGGCAACCAAAAAGGTTGCAATTAACTTTTAACACACAGTTAAAGGGTTACAGTTGCCAGACCGCAGTAATTTAAAACACGGGCAACTCCCAGACTGGACAACGCCGTGATAACGACCTGTGAATCAAAAGCTAGCCCCGCCCTAAAGCATACTCCACTTTATGGCCTGTTTTACTCTAAATGGACCATCATTTACTGAATGAACATCATGCTGTACAGAAGAAGACTGTAATCTAGCAATTGAGACCATAAACACGTTTTTACGATGTTTACTGGGGTAACAAATCACGTGAGAAGTAGGATCATTTTCTCATAGACTTCAATACAAACAGACTTCTTTTTGGAACCAGAGGAGCTATTACAAAAAAATGCAAGAATAAGGTACTTCAGCATTGGCTCCTGTACACGAAGAAAAAAAAAAACTGATTAGTTGATTAAATCGACTCAGAGGGAGAAACCCTACAAACTATAGCTGAGGCTATAAATACAGTGATATGTGAAATTGTTGATGCTATATTTGTGACATCCCCAAATTGTTAATGTCTGAAGGTAATTTTCACATTTCACATTTTTGCTTTACTATGAGCAATTAAGCTTTAATCAAAACTGTCAATTTCCTGTCAAGCGACTACAATTCATGTACTAATCATTTCAAAACTCCTCATCATTTCATTGAAGAAAAGAATCCTGTTAATCCAATATTGCCATAAAGCAGACCTCATGGATTGAGATAGAAACCCTCTCTGTGTTCCTGCCCTGCTAATATGATCCATTCCTGTTCACGAGACCCTTCCTGGTTATTTTTCAGGATGCAGATCATTTTATCAAAAGCCATGGAGAGAGGGCAGTATTTCTCCACACAGGCAGCCGATCCACCGGCCATTTAAAGGTGGCACGGAAAACAGGACCTGCGACAGGAAGCTCTCCACCCTGCATACTGCTAGAGGCCAAAACAATGTGCGAGTACAGTGGCTGCTGAGATAATAACATACCATGGTGTGTTATGAGCTTTCATGTTGATATAACCACTAATGATCTACCTGAGCGCCTGTCTTTGTCTGGGTTTGTTGGTGCCTAGTGGCTCTGCTAAACCCTGTGCCACACACTATGCCATGGAGAGATTCGAGAGCTGTAATTTTCCTTCCTTTTTAAACATATATGTGTCCATGTGCTCATTTACCCTGCAGCAATCAAAGTCTGCCGAGAAACGACAGCAATCCAGCAATCATGGCCAGGGAGGACAACCTCATTTTCATGAGCGTCGTGTTTTGTCTTTTTAGAGCCAGAGGTTGCAGCCAGCTCAGTTTCCCCTGAACACATTTCATCAAAGCAGCAGCTCGGCAAAATCCCACTGAATCTGGCCTGTCAGCTTGAGGATGACAACAACAGGGCGGCTGTCGGCAGGACGTCTGAGATGGTTCTATCCCTCGTTCCCTCCTCTCATCTCCAAGTGTCTGCATTTCCCCAGCTTCACCTGCCCCCCCTCGCACTTCTTCACCTTGACCAGGATACATGACTGGGGAGCTGACAAGCCCAGGCATGTGTGTGCGAGAGTCTGTTTTCTGAAGCATTTGTAGGTCAGAAAGAATTGCCTCACTGAGAGTCTGACAGAAGGCTTAGAATATTTTTTTTGTCTGGACTGGCAGTAAAGCCTTGCTTATGAATGTTATATTATAGCACAGTGTGTGCGGAGAATAGAGAATTCACAGAATATGCACACATTCAAAGAGAACAAATGCTCTGTTTCAACAGGTGAGTGCAGACACAAAGCTTTTATAATGCATTACAGGATTTGAGGCAGCAGGACTATTCATGAAAGTGGCCTTCGGGACAACTCCCTCAAGTGAGTTTAAGTGTTTAATCTGATGCACGCGGCTTCATGTGGAAGGCTTAGACGGTTCTAATCGAACACACCCAAAGAAACAAAAGTCTTCTATTTTCTGGTCAATAAAGTCGTAGAGAATGAAAGAACTGCCATGAAGTGGCCATGAAGATATGGCAAGTGATCGCTTCGATGAACGGCTTCCCCTGAATGATACAAACTTATGTTGTTAATTGTATTGCCCAAGGTGCAGCTCATGGGCACACAGAGCACTAACGTATCTGTGAACCCCATCAGCTAATGTGGAGAGTAAAGTCGAGAGGAGCTGTGGATCAATTCAGGTTAAGAGAGGCCAAGGTTGTTTGCCCTGAGAGTAATGAAGGGGCGAGTGTGTGACTATGCATGACTGCAAATGCTTGTGCAAGTTAACTGTAAAAGATATGATGACAGATATTTTAGATGCAGAGAACTGATAGTGACGCTTTGTGCTAGTGAGGCAGGAATGCTAAAACACAACAACAGAAAAGACAGGGGTGAGACAAAAGGTATTGTGTGTGTGTGTGCGTGTGTGTGTGTGTGTGTGTGTGTGTGTGTGTGTGTGCAGGCATTAAAGCAAGAGTGTGACTTTTCCATCGACCAAATTATAGAAAGCAGTTCCTAGACCGGTACCTGCTCATTACCCGAAGATGAGTTACTTTGCAAATTACAGAGCAGCCAAATGTCCCAGGTGTATCCATTTAACCTCCTTCTCTCCCTCCCTTCATTGCACACACCTACCCACACATGCAACCATACACACACACACACACTTCGATGCACAAACTATTACTTCTGGGGAAAGAGATGCACAGATTTTAGTTCCAGGTGCGACATTTGTACTCTGCACCACTGTCGCCATCGAGACTTAGTTAGTATAATCAAGTTAATCTGTACGGCGGGAACTGGCTAATGAAGTTACCTTCTTCCTTCGCCCCAGGCTGGGAAATGATGTCTCTGTCGGGGGCCTTTTAACCTCCACATGCTCGCATGTTTCCTCAAAAAGCCTCCGGAAACACACACCTTCACACACCAGCTTAATGAGTGCCTGGGGAGGCAGGCAGACACACATACTCAAAGACAGGTCTTCTTTGAGCTTGTGCTCACCCTGCCTAGAATACTGAGCCCTTCCCAGAAACACTGAGTATACTGTAGGTCCCTGTGAAGCCCAGGGGCTGACAGGACAAGGACAAAGATGGAGAGGAAACACAGAGCCAAGCAGGGGGAATGATGGAGCAATGAAGACAGAGAAATTAACAACAGAAAAAGCACCTTGGCACAGGGATGGATGTGAAAGATGCGTCTTTTAGAAATCCAGTGATATCTAGTTTTACTTCAGGTCCTTTTTATTACAAGAATCACGGTACCAGCACAACATGGGGGATTGTTAGAGAGAATGTCACTGCTATTTTAAGGTTTTATTTTAACCCTATATAAAGCCCAACACTACATTTTATGACCAAGACAAAAAAAAGTACAATGACTAAACGTAGCAGCAGACAACAGCTGTGACAAAGCATATGCTTTCCACGTTTGTCTTCCGGTAATTCAGACTCAACTTTTTCTGCAGCTGTTTCAAAATAAAAGCCTTCAAGAAAAACAAACGGATGGCGACCGACTACTGTGAAACAATTGTGTCAGGTGTGGAGCAACACTCACTAGTATTTGCTTGTATATTGGGCTAAATCTACCTTTAAGTACTGCTTATGTTTTGGTAGGGAAAACCTTGTAAAGACACTATACTATGCAGACGGAAAAATGGCACCATTGAAAGTATGCAGAATTGTCTATTAGTAGTTCTTATTTGCAACAGATGTGCTGATGATTATCACAGGATTACTTGGATACTGAATAAAAACAAAACATCTGATGAGTCTCTGGCAAGTTCTGGAGTTATAACAAGCATTTTCTTTTTTTTTCAATTGGATTTATGGATGTTTAAACTACAATATCTAAAGTTCTTTTGTTTTTAGAACACTGGTATGCACCCGTTTCTTTCACTTCACGCAGAATCTGCCGCGTGCCTCTTCCTCCGCATTTATCATCCTCTAGTAAACTGGCTTTGTCTAACCCCCTCTAATTGGCCGGTTGAACTCTGACCTTGTGGAATAGAGCTGTTGGACCATAATCTATCAATTAACAACTAATTCCAATAAAAAAAAAGCAAAACACTAGACATAAGCCAAAGGGATTTAGCCAAAGATTTAGGGTATTCATGATTTATAACTGGTTTATAGATCATTAGTATACAATTACTTAACCAGTATTAATTAGTAACTTATAAACAGGGACCTGTCAGAATGTGGTACTGGGATTTATCCCCAGGAGTTGAGAAAGAGCACACAATAATTTCAAGACTTATGAAAAACACATTTTCTTCACAATAACTTCCGAACTTCACCTTTCACCCATATTTCTCCCATTACTCATTTTAACCAGATGGTATCAGCCACAGGTGCAGACGCAAGCATTTATTGGAACTAAAGAAAAATCTTTCTTCACCAACCTCAGGAGAAAATAAAAGACAGACCGACGGCCAGACCAATCTTAAATCCTTCAGCAGGAGTTTGTGGCGCCACAGGGACTCACTGGACTGGGATAAATCCTCAGTTCCATGGCCTAAGCACTGAACGAGCCCGTTCCCCCAGGAGCATATGTGCCTAACCAAGCCAACAGACAACCAGTGAAGCGAGGAACCCTCCTCTGAGAGGAAAAACCTAGTTAATGCATCTGTCATAATGATAGTCTCAGCCACCATTGCACCTCCACAACCCACTACTGAATCCCAATCAGAAGTTGTCTCCTGCCACAAAATCAGAAACTCACTCCTTATCCTGGCTCAGAGAAAGGAATTAAGATGTCAAGTTGTCGGGAGAAGTTTTCCTCTTTTGCTTCTCCTGTTAGGAGTAAATGAAGCCAAGTTAGTCAGATAAACACATTCCTGTCTGCCTCTTGTTCTGGCAGCGCTACGTCAGACGTGACCGAGTTAGCCCTCCATGCTGTGCAGTCCCTCTGATGGGATTAGCTCTAAAAGACTGTGGAAAACAATTCCCTGCTCCCTCTGAAGCCAAAGTTAAAACAAAGCATTTCTGTGTCACGTTGTTCACTGATAATTCTGCCAACTATCCACCGGCAAGGAATGTTTTCTAATACAGGCAGAGCTGATACCAGGAATAAATGCACAAGTTCATTGTAAATAAGAGTAATGCGACGATTTAGGTGGGCCATTTGATGTAACCTTTCTGTGTTCGGATTAAACCCGCTCCCTCCATTCTTATTATTCACACTGGCCTGGTTCCCTATCCTTTCAAAAGGGCAACAAATGGCTTCTCTTGTGGTGCAGAGGCTTCAAGCGTCGGGTTACCTCTGCATGCGCATCACAATAAATGGCTGGACTGACAAAAAATAAGCTATCATACCATTCTCTGTTTCACATTGCCAAACACAGGCTTTCCATTGCAGCCACCATGTTTCCTAAAGTAGAGGAGGGCAAAGACTATATCAGGCTTTTAGGCTTCTTCTTTACAGCTCGTTCACTCAGTTAATGAGAACATAAATTACATTCCACAAAAATATCTGAATCATCTATAATATTTATAAGAGTGCGAGACGAGTGCACAGCGCAAAGAGAGGAGAACAATTGTGCGTGTTTCGTTTTTAAGGGTGCTGGTGTAAGGCAAATATGTCTGAACACTGCTAAAATACCTCAGGGAGGTGTACAGCAAATTATTACCATTTTCTAATTAGGTTGAGACAAATGATTAAAAAAAAAAAGTTTTAATGTGTGAGGAAGGAAGAGAAAGCAGGAAGGTGGTGTGCTGCACACTGTGAGTAAACAAAGCTATCTGCGGTAAAGCCTATTAGCTCAGAGCGAGGGATCTCAGCATCAACAGGGCTCCATTGTCAGTTGTCTTACCGTCACATGATACCACTGCTAAGCAGAGTAATACCCATATTACCCACCATTCTCCTAATGCCTTTTCTCCTGTCCCCTGTGATCAGCCTACTTCCAGCCATAATCCCAGCTATAAGCTGATTCCTAATTACCCTGGCTGTTCTGGGTAGACAAAGGGCAGGACATGGCCGACCCGCTCCGAGCTCTCTGACACACAGTGTACTCAGCTACTCTCTAAACACAAGAATGGCTCCAAAGCCTGTTTCTATGGCAGAGCCGGGCTTTTTTGATCTTTGCAGTGCAATGTATTTATCATCAGAAAAATATGTCCTAAGCAAAGTATGTAAATTTTTTCATTAGCATTTTCACACTGGGGAGGAATAAAGCAAACAAAAGCTCCATAATAATCCACGTGGCTGTGATTTATGGAAGTTCAACATGGCCAAAGGAGTTCGGCAAATATTTACATATAATCAGGTGGGAACAATCACCAATCTGCCCCTTCCATATAAAACACACACCTAGGCGCTCGCGATCATGCATGCAAACACCCACTCTTTCACCCACCCACACACACACACACACACACACACACACACACACACACACAAGCAATTATTATAATCTTCTGTTTGTGGTTTTGAATTAAGCTCTTTGTTAACGACACCCCGTGGGCTCCCTGGACATTGTTGCATATTTCTGGCTTTGTGCTAATGTGAGACACGCAAACGGTGCCCTGCCCTTGGCTGCAGAAGGTCAATGCTATTTGAAATTTGGCATTGAAAGCTTTCTGTCCACATTAGTCTTTCCAGGCCGTTCTCAAAAAGTTTGCCATTTGTATTAAAATGCCAAAAACAACAGAAAAGCATTGACATCTCCTCCATTGGTCACGCGCAAGCCCCTAGCGCCAGCAGCTTTACAGTAGATCGTATCACAATGGTGCTGTCAGCTTTTTGAAAAGCTCCCTTTTCCCCTGTTTCACATGACAATGTGAGGCCAGCGTTTTAAGACTCATCCATGGGAAGCTTTTTCCAAAAAGGTCACATTTTTAGTGCCAGCTTAGCCAAGTACAGATCCATTTCCAAACGTAGTAGTGCGGACATGGTCTTTGCCTTGACTGTGGAAGGAAAGATGAAAGGCTCCTCAAACAAGGCTCTGGGTCATGTTGGTGCCCACTTCAATCCACTCATAAGCCCCTCATCGCTAGGAGCAATCACCTCCCCATTCCGAGCCTCCCCTTAGGTCGGCCAGGCTAAGTCAGGCGGCCAGCGCAGGAACAAACAAAGGTCTTTCAAACAGTTTGACGAGCTGTCCCTCAGGAACGCCAAGCAGCTCAGCAATCACCGGGAGGAGGACCCCGGAGGGCCCTGGTGGGCTATGAAGCGTGCTCTGAAGGAAGGTTAGTCAAGGCTACCACACCTGGCATTCAGGGGAGAAGAAGATCACCTCTCTGGGTCTGTAAAAACAGACCTAAACATCAAGGTATGTGCAGGCGTTATGAGGAATTGTATGGTACCTTTTCTCAGAGCAACACAATAATAGCACAGTGATCTGAAGATAAAGGGCACATATTTCCTCGGTCAGGAGCGATCTCTCTTCATTAGTGTCCCTGCAGGACTGACTCACACACTGTCTAAATACACTGGGCAGCAAAAAAAGAGATTCATCTCCTTGCCCTCAGGCAATTATACCACCTTGTCAAAAGAAATGAATAATAGACACTGTTTTCAATGAATCAGCTGCAAATGAGTGATTTGATTTGTGCATGCTGCCCACCGTGACGCTGGGGACATGGTAACGAGGAGGAAAAGCTGAACTGCTTGCCCCTGAAATGTCTTACAAGGAGACAAAGTGTAACAGCCAAGAGGGAAATGGATGTTCTTTTATGAAAAAGTTACTCGCGATCCCCCTGGGCAACTGCTGAAATAGTAGCATGTCAAAGCGAGGAGGGTTGTGATGGGAGGTCATGTAGGATCGAAAAAGGAGGGTTTCAAGAGGAAGAAGACAATAAGCTGACTGTGACAGGCTGTGTTTTGGAAATCAATAAGCTCTGTTTTTGCTCCGTTTAATTTCAACACCTGAAACAGAACAAAGTGCCGAAGCCCAGCCGAGTTCCCCAACTCGCTTTACTAACATCATTGACAAAAGCTTTTCAACCCCACTGGCGGTCAGGAGCCAGTGTGCTGCCTGCCAGTATATCATAGCACGCGTATCGACATGTGTTTTCACATCAACTTAAGATGTCATGGACTTCAAAAACTTGTTGAAAACCCTGTTAATGTCACCCAGTCAAAAAAAAAACAAGATTAGCCAACATCTCACTCATGTTAATTTGACTTTACAGTCGAGTGCCTCATACATGTTATATGTGCTCAAGAGGTTTGGTATCAGGTCCACTGACTGATTCACTGGCAGCTGGCACCTGTGCTCCCACAGCTGCTATGACCTACCGGTAACCCACCAGCGACAGCAGCTGTCCCAGCTGAGTGTAACCGCTGTGTCCATGTGACTGTGCTGCAAGGTAAGAGACACGAAACGCCTTCACCTCAACAGCATACGGGGA
This sequence comes from Leptoclinus maculatus, assembly GCA_032191485.1. Lineage (NCBI taxonomy): Eukaryota > Metazoa > Chordata > Actinopteri > Perciformes > Stichaeidae > Leptoclinus > Leptoclinus maculatus. The sequence continues at coordinate 12,636,277 of JAVDOI010000008.1, read as the reverse complement.
CGGACCAATGCAAGCTAGACGCCGTATAACTGAGAAGGTATGGCTTTCTTTTCTTTTTTTTTTGAGCACAGTTTTACTTAGACTTCATGCCGTGAAGGCCTCAAATACAATGCCCTTTTAAATTGGCACACTAGCCATTATCCATGCTCTGTTGCACTTTAATGCCCTTCAATTTCCACTGTCCTAATAAAGTTTACGTGAAAGAGTGTCAGTTTAATAAGTGTGAGATACATCAGAGTGATAAGTGTTCGGGTTCATGGCTGGGTCTCTGCGAGGATATTTTTTTTGCCCGTATAGAGACCAGTCAAACCAGAAGTACCACCTCCCCTTGGAGAGCAGGCATCGTGGCACAAAGGCAACTGAGGCCTGCATCCATTACACCACCGGGGAGAAAAATGTCCTGAAGAGACTGTTTCGACTTTTGGCAGAGTGTCAGCGGTTCAGATTTCATTGGGGGGGGGGGGGGGTTTCATATGCAGAGGACTACAGGCAGCTCAACTACAGGTCACATGTCTACACTATAATCCTGGCCCAATCCTGAACCCTGACTCCAGTGACCCGAGCATTCATCAAACACTATCCATACACAGACAACAGAGGGCCAGAAGAATCGGGCTGTAAATGTGTTGACATAGGAGAAAGGTAAAGAGCTGAAACACAAGCAGTGGGCTAAATATAAACTGCTCAGCTGGCTCTCTTTCCTCTGGGTAGAAGATAAGGAGCAGCACTCGCAGCATCAGACTTCCAGACCCACTTTTTGTGGTCTGGGGCTCGCTACCTCGTGGGAGGAAAACACAGGGATTGCAACTCACAGCCCTGCTTATTCCTTTGTTGGATAATAACACATCTGTGCGTGTGCTCGAGCTACGCGGTCTCACTCGCCTTCATATCCAGCCTATAAACACTGGTTCATGCGTGAATGATACATTTCCCCTGTCCATTATTCGAGTAAAACATATGCTTTTAAGTGATAATGAGTATAATAGTCCTGTCATTTTAGACCAGTACATCAAGAGGATAATTCACAGCTTATATGTAATATATACAGCCGTCTTGTGAATATGAGCCCACTCTTTCATGTTTGAGAGGATTTCTTCTTTTTCCTGTCTTTTGCGCCGCACAATGCTGTTAACATTTCTCTGCTGCAAACCCAGCTCCTTGTATTACATCATGCAAGTCCTGGCTGGCTGGCTAATTCGCACTCCTACATCAAACTTGCAGGCCACAGACGGGATGCCACTTTGATCAAATGTAAGTAAAATGGACTTGCCGGAGTCTGAAAGATCAATACCACATTAATAACACCTGGCCCGAGAAAAGCCTGCACTCTGGCTGTCGCTGCGAAGTGGAAAGGAAGAGACAGGCCAAGGCAGGCCACTGACTGTAAATCTTTGAGTCTTGGCATCTTTTCCAGGATGCTGGAAGGTCTCACGTTTACCCTGAAGAGCCCAGAGAGAGCGGCGGCAGCTCCAGCCACTTCTAGCATCGGTGCCAGGGTCGAGTCGCTCGGTACTCTGGGACCTTCTTTGCGTGGATTGGCCACACACAGTAGAAAGAATCCTGCTTTTGGACGATGCCCTCTTCTCAACCTGCTCTTGTTCTGCACCGGAAACATGACTCCCAACCTGCACTCAACCTTTTTGAAGAGCAAACAATCCTCCGCCTGAGCAGGCCACAACCCACACAGCCTTTGACGGCAAAGTTACAAAGTTACGACTGATTTAGAAACAGTAACATGTGATAATTAAATTCTCAGCAGGATTAATTTGAGCTGCAGTATAGCATAAAGAAATGTCTGCACACTCAGCAGAGCAAAAACTAAGGCGAGATGCATACAAGAGAAATGAGAAATGAGACCAGCCCAAGACAGAAGAGGGCCCTGATTGGGCACGAGCTACCAGTGATGAGGCGTGCCGATCGCGGCGCATGGCGTTAGGCATAATTCTTTGAACACATACACGAGATGGATGCGTTTCATCATCCAGTCTTGTGCGATGAGTGAGCCAATCGGGGGGGGGGCTGGCTCTCCTCCACATAGCCCCGCATTACAATAGATCAGAGACAGAAACTGGAAGAGGCACGCTGCAGAGTAGAGGACTACTCTCATCAGCACCCTGTTTAATCACTCTCTCGAGTGCTGAAGGCGGAATGGACGCAGAAGTCCTGCTGTGGCCTCAGCTGAAAACAAAACACCCTGACAATGTGTCTGAACAAATCCCTCCGTCTTTCTCAGCTTCCCGCTCTGAAAATTCTCTCACACTTTTCTTCCCCTCCAATCCCCCTCCATTCTTTTTTGGCGAAGTTTTCCATCTGCTCTCTGAATTACTGCCTGTGATGCCACAAAGATGGAAATCAACCAGTCTTTTCAGGAGTCTGATTTAGGACCAATCACTACCGCCCCCCGCCCCCCCCCCCCCCCCCTCCCACCCTCCCACCCTCTATCCAGAGATGGTGGCCTGGCTCCTGCAGGGAACCCTTCCACTTTTTGGATTGTGCTGCAACTCTGCGGCACAAGGGAACATTTTCTACATGATGGTTATGTTTTTTTCCTAATAATAATTCACAAATGCATATCAGGTTTTTTCCCCCCTCATTCAGTTAGATGCTCATTATAGTGGACACATCTGATGTACTCTTATTTGATGATCAAAATATCATTGCAGCTCTAATTCCTGTACACATGCTGCTGCTGGTCCTCTGTTACGTTTCCCAGCGCTGCTCCTGATGTTGACGCAGTGTAAACTTGAAGCGCTAAAGTATTATTCATTCCATGCCATGCTTTAACGAGACAGTCTGGGCTTCACAGTCCTTTTCATCTCGATCCAAGTGTTATCTTATTCAGTGAAATAAGTAAAAAGGATATTCTGCCTTAACTTTTGACAGGGAAATGAGACATGGGATAATTACGCCACACAGTTGGTAGCATTTGCTGCTAATAGAGGAGACAGGTGGTAAGTGAACATTCATTCGATTCCCATAAGAGACAACAGAGGAGTGAAAGTGTGACATTGGGCTGAACAGAAAAAAATCAACAACACAGAGGAAAACCGGACTTGCATAACCTCTTTGTGTCTGAGAAAACATGACGCAAATGTGATACTTTTTCCTCTGATCAACCTCATTACAGTCCTGTGCAGCAGAGGGCCTCTATATTTCATAGGCTCTAATAATTTCACTTGCCCTGAACTGACAGCCTGGACAGACAGCGGCATAAGCAAGAAAGAAAATATAGAATTCATCGCTTGAAAAAGGCAAGTAATCCCCAACGGACTGCAGAGTCTTAATGGTTATTATTAAGCATTCAAGGTCAAGGTGTGGTCCTCACACAATCACAGCAATAAAGTGTTAATCAAAAGGAGACACTTATGGAGGTCAAGGCTGCATTTATGCTCCTTAATTTCCACCTATAGGATGAAGGCAGGTGGAGAAGCATTAAAGGAGGCAGGCCAACGGGATCAGAAGCCACAGAAACAAGCAGCGTTAACTATTAGCTGCTAATGGGAGGGTAAAAGCGCAGGTGGCGAAGCTCGCAACACTCCAGTAAACAAACTAAAAAACCCAACACCATGTAAATTTCAGTTGACAGCCGTAGTGGAGCGTCAATGTTCCATTCAGCTCTTTTAATTACCTGTGTGAGATTTAATCCTTCGTATGTCTCAGCCCATTCCTCTTAATGATCTGCTCCATTCACCTCTTGACAATACACATTCTGCTTGCATGCTTTTGCTGCTTCTTTTAAAATAAGCTACAAGTGTTATGCTGAGCATTAGGTTTTCCTTTTTTTTTTACTGAAACTGAAGCACCGTGCCAGTGAGGAATACAAATAGTCGCCGATAAGTCAATGATCTCAAAATGATGAAGCTTTTTTCAACATGCATGTGACAAACACTGTGACGCACTGCTTTACAGTGTTGAAGCAGCCTGCAGTGTAAATGTTATCAATTATGCTGCTTTATTAGCCTGATTGTATGTTCTACAGGGCTAAAAATCCACAAATCTATGGGTGCGTGGTGTGTCAATGAGACAAAGAGACTCGAACAGGCCCAAGTCCTTTTAAAAACAAGTATAGAAAAATACAGCACCGTAATTACATTGCACAATGATTAACAGAATTCAGGGAATAAAAAGAGATTTTGAAAACATGAATGTGAATGAATATGAAAGGGTCTGTGTCATGTGTCATTCCTATAAAAGATATTTATTTTTACCACTCCGCCCCTCTCTTTCCATCTCTCTGATATGTGGCTGAGTTTCAAAACTGGATAATGAAATGGGAAAATGTCAGAGTATGTTTCTAAATGCCATCTAAGAAATTGCATGATTTTAAGCATTTAATCTGAAAAAGACATTCTCTTCATGTAACAATCCCGTTCATTTACACACAAAACAGAAATAATGACTTAACATTTGAACATGTATCATCATATATGGAGAGCTAAATCAGTGAAAATGTATATTTATTCTACAGCAGGACAACCTAAAAGACTAGAGGCAGCTCATCACATCAGGAGAAAAATCCAGCAGCGTTGAGAATTAATCTGATCTATTTCCCTACAGTGGATATTTGGGGATATTACAATAAGTATTTGGTTAAAAAAAAAAATCAATGAGCAAAACAACAATCCTCATTCAGATGTTTGCTAAACTTCTAGAGAGTCACTCAATGCAACTATGCAGCCCTGTCTGTATGGATCAGCTCCAGGTTTTGGTCTGTGGATGTCAGATTGGTTCAGGCTGTTGGGATTTGAGAGATTCACCGTTCTCAAATATCGACCAAATATCAACTAAATTGCCTGAAGGTAGTGGGAGTGTCGTTCATAGCGTTTTACGGGACAAATTGTAGCTCTGAATGAACTGATTTCTAAGTTTGGAACACAATGTCAAACACCTTTTTAGACTACCTGGCGCCTTTAAATATGCTTGAGCAATAGCAAAAAAAAAAAGCAGCGTAGTGCAGAAGATTGTGTTGTTTGGGAAAATTGGAGCTTTCCCCAGAACGCGCATACGCAGTCCTGCTAAATAACCAGCATTTTTTGCAGGAGTCTGGCACCAAGAAAACTTAATAGACTACTTCAGTTCACAAAGTTATTTAGGAATTAGTTTATATTTTCTCCTGATAGGATTCACACTGTGTCATTAGTAACGGGAAGCAGCAGCACGCAGCAGATAAACGCAGCAACGCGTTAGGGAAAGGAGGAACAAAGTTGTCACCTACACCAGACTCGCTCCGCTTTTACGTTGTAGTGTAGTTTCATCCACATGTTAAAACTTCCCAATTGCATTTATGAGCTCGAGATGAATATCCGCCTTACCTGTTGGCCCCTCGATGCCATCGGCGTAGATCTGAACAGTCAAAATCAGCAGAAAGGCGCAGGTGTTCATCGTGCAGCTGTTTTAGTCCACTTTAAATGTGCAGAAGAAATCATTGCATTCACTCCGTGACGTCCGGACCGCTCGAGTAGTAGAGCTGAGGCCATCTACTACCTCAGTTCTCACTGAGAGGAGTTTCAGAGACACTGGAGGAGACAGGGCAGAGCTAGTTCTGCAAACTGACGTCAGGGTAAACAGTTCAGGGGAGAGATTTCTTTCTTACGACCACTTTCCTTCCCGGCCGCCACTTCTTTGCGTATACAAAGTATGAGCCGGGCGCCTCCAAGCGGCCGAAAGCAGCAACGACACTGTGGTATTCAAACGTCGGCCAAGCAGAGCCCCAGACTGTGTGTGTGTGTGTGTGTGTGTGTGTGTGTGTGTGTGTGTGTGTGTGTGTGTGCTGGTATACACTTGCGTCGTTGTGGGGACCATGAGCAGTTGAATGGAGACATGTTTGCCTGTCTTTACTTCTTCAAATGGTTGTTCATGGTTTTAAATTGGATGTTTGGGGTTGGGATTGGATTAGGTGTTTAAATTAGTGAGTCCAGGCAAGAACTTCATCTCGACACAAGGTATGTAGTGGCTGTGGTTAAGGTAAGACTCCAAGGAATACATGTAAGTCAATGCAATGTCACTCTAAAAGACAAAAAAAAAAAAAGTGTCTGTGTGCGTTGGTGTGTATCTGTGGAGACAGCGACAAGGTGCTGATCTCTTTCTCTGCCTTTTCATCCATTTTGGCTTCATTTTAGACATTTCTTCATATAGCCCAGCAACTCCTAAAACCTGTCAACATGCACCCAGCAGCACAGGTATACAGGATTATCAGTCTGACAGCAACAGATACAGAAAATACTTATTATTTAAAGCAACACATGTAGTTTTTCACTTCTGTGTTAACAATGATGAAGTCATTCTCATGTTTAAACATATCAGCAATATGAACTCTAATTAATCCAGCTATGCATTATACAAAGTTTTATTTGCATTTTCACAGCTGAGGTTAGCCATGGGTTATATTAAAACAGGACAGACAGGCAAGAATTGCCTTCACACCTCATGACAGGTGCAAAGCATATTTCTCCATACATTAGGTCGTCTGTCATGTGTGCATTCAATTTGCATTTGATGAGGTTTCATTTTTCTTCCCACAGCTAGCCATGTTTGTTGGAGAATCCCTGACAGAAATCACTCTTTGCTTTTATGTTCAGTGTTTGGGTAAATATAGCAAGCCACTATAACTCTGACGTGTACAAATATTTCTCTGGCATGTCGTAGTCCTATATAACACGTTTAGAAGCATTAGTCGTGTATTAGATTATGAGCTGGTGGACACTAGTCCAATGCTGCAAGTTGTCCTGCGGCATATCATTACAGCATTACACAGCCTCTGAGATTCACCTTTGAAATTGTTGCAAGTGCTGATGCTGCAGTCACTGCTCTGCATGAACCAAGCTGGTGTCAAAACATGGCCGGGCTGACACATTTAGCGGTCGATCCAAGAATCCCAATTGGATCAAGATACCATTACGCCGGCTATTCATCATTCATTTTGTTGTCTTGTGCGAACATTAAAGCTGTGGATTGAATTACAGGGGGCCAACAGATGCATCTCAAATGCTTCCAACATGAGAGCGCATCTCTAATGTTGTTAGCCAAGAAATGACAGATGAACGATGGATTGCTCAGTAAATGACTTAATTTAACCAAAGGAGCACAAGCTAACACCTGTAATTACACCTGCTTGAAGCATGGCAGTCATTTTGTGTGCGCTGGTATTCAAGGCACAGAGTAGCAATTTTTTTTGACTCGAGAGTATTTTGGCCTGAATCCATTCAAATGCATGATCATTTAATTTGCAGTAAAACCAACAGGATGTTGCAAAACACTGTTTGACTCCAACAACAGGACAGGCGTCAGCCTGATGCTGACAGCTGCACTACGATGAGGTGTTTTATTGAGTATTTCAACAGCTGCCACTCATGACCCATCACAAACAACTGCATCTGCACAGGCAGAATTTAAAATAACACATTATTCGTTCTGAGGGACGTTGTCAAAGGCTGGCTATCAAACCATCACTGTCTATCACACGACATTTGCATGCAGCATGGCGCTTCAAAGGTAAATGAACAGCGGATCACAGGACAGCTGTTGGAATACACTTTGTTTTCATGAATGGAACCAATGTAAAAGGGGTTTACATCAGGGGATAGCTGAACCTGTGAGAAACGGGAGAAGTGTGATGTGATATGTGACTCAGTGGAAGAATAAACAAAACAAATCCGTCTACATGTCTAATATATTGGCTCCCTGCAGTGAGCACTCTTCCTGTCTGTACTGTCACAAAGTCAGTCAACACCAGTGTTTTACAATTCGTATCAACAAGCTGCTTCTGTTCAAATATCAAACATAAAGGTTTTTATTTTAAATATGATCATTATGTTACAGGGTCATTTTGGACCGTTTTTGTCACTTTTCATCTTACTCTCATGTGCATTATGTATTTTTCTCCTGTCCTACGTTTTTTCTTTAATAAAGAGAAAGGGGAAAGTAAAATAATATTATGTCTTTGCAGCACATGTTAGTAAAATCCTGCAAAAAGCAACAGCACGCCAACAGTCACAGTTACCTTATATGTAGTTTTCACTGTCAAGAGTTCATTCTTCCGACAGTGAGTAAGTAGTGCATAGATCGTAGACAGCACTTAAGCATTATAACATTATAATAATATAATAATATATAAAATATTTCACAAATTCTATCAAATTCAACACACAAGTGTAACTTACAAAAGTTCAATTGCAAATAGCATCGGAAACTAGTATGAGGAAAACATTGTCACAAAGACCTAAAAAAGTGGCAAATAGCTGTTAGAGGAGGAACAATATGATCACCAAATATCATCAATAGAATAGATTAGAACCAAATATTATATTTATAGAGATCAGAGTCTTAAAAATTTATTTTTATCTGAACTAAGTTTAGAAATACCAACACGAAGTACTAATATTCAGTAGACAAAAGAAGTGTTTTAGGACCGCAAATAACCATTATTTTCATTATCAATTAAACTGTTGGTTGTTCATTGCAGATTAATCACTTCTATTCTATAAAATATCAGAAAATAGTGAAAACAATGACCTTTGCATATTCCCAGATCCCAAAGTAACAGCTTCATGTTACAAAATACTGCAAATTCTGTTTCACCAACAGTCCAAAACCCAAAGGTAAGACGAGGAAACCAGAAAATATTCACATTTGAGAAGCTGGTCCAAGTGAACTTTTGGGATTATTTCTTAGAAAAGGAATCGATTATCAAAATTGTTGACAATGAATTCCCTGTTGGTTGACTAATCAATGAATTGACTCATCATTTCAGCTCTACTGTGTTTTGACTAAAATGCTCTTCTTGAATGTGTCATTTGCAGCAGATCTGCGCCTGTAACACCGCTTCAGTAACCACAACTGAAGTAACCGCAGTATTTACTATATGGGCATACAAGGGGAGAAAAGTACAGTTTGACAAAGTAAGATCTTCAGGTCTCAGGCACAGTCCCTTACTTAGTCCAGCATCCCTTTGAGATGGTTTCTCTCCCTCACTTACTTTTATGCTTCTTTGACGCCTTTCTTCCTATAACCACCTTGTCAATAACATACAAGTCAGCTGTCTCCTCTACTTCCTCACTTCTAAGGTGAGGGTCTTCTTGATACTTAACAGTCCTCTGTCCTTTGTGGATGTCTAAGGTGTCCTCTCCCTCCACGCTCTCCTGTACCAGCCTGCGAAGCTTCTCCTGGTTCCCCGTCTCACTGAGCTCACGCTCCCTCTCCAGCGTGGCATCATGGCCGTCCCTGTCCCTCCTGCCAGCTCTGATGTGGTGACGCTGGACAGTGGAGGCAGAGAAATGGGCGAAGAGCTGAGGGTTGACGGTGAGCTGAGCGAAAGATGCAGCAGATAAACCGGTAACAGAGAGAGGCTGGATCATGGGGCTTGTTTTGACAGGGGACAGCAAGTTGCGGGTTTGGCTGTTTGACGGGTTGTGATGTTGCGGTCGTAGGTGTTTCATGGACAGAGTTTTGTGGGAGGTGCTTTCATCACAACCCTGCCTCCTCCGCTCCTCCAAAATCTCATCCGACACTAAGGAAAAACAGGATATTTGTCAATATAATCCACTGGTATACCGCTGTATGTACCATATGTATATTCGACAGCTTTCTCACCATAAACATTGTTGTGGATTTTGTTCTCTTCATCCTGGCTGCGCTTCAGGTCCAGAGCTCGCTTCACTGAGTCTAAAAGGCCAAACATCTTACACAGGGAATTAAGTATGACGGCATCTGACAAAACAAAATCATCAAAAGTCAGCTACAACGATTAATACGATTGTCCACAAAACTTCCAAACCACTTGAAAAAACTAAATCAATGTCCATGAATTTCCCTCTCAAACCAGATTTGGCTGCTGGAGCCTTTATTAAAAATCATTGTAAAATCAGATTTCTTTTTTTTTTTTTACTTGACTGACATTTTACTACATTTAAAGCAATTGTTTTCACAGTCCGGTTAGCCCTCACCTGTCTCCTGCAGGCTGGCCTTCTCACTGCGAACCTCCACTCCTTTAAGAGTGGCTAATAATTCAGTCTGGAGACTGGACAGGACCTCCCCCATCAGCCCAGAGTCTGCCACACCCTTCCACAGACTCAGTACTCCATCTAGAGAAGGTCAATTAGGTGGGACATTATTATGATATGTGGTGAACTCTTTGTGTGTGTATGTGTGTTTTCTCTTTTCATATAATAATATAGAGCAAAAAGAGAAAGTGGTTCTGCAGAGGTGATTTGTGTATGTGAGCTGTGGCGTTGGGACAGTAGAAGAGATATTACACAATGGGCAGAAAAGGCAAAGCAAACAAAATAGGAAATGTAGGATTAATGAGATGGAGTGTCAGGGTTGGAAGGAAAAAAAAAATATATATATATATATAATGAGATAGAGGAAATGGGAAGGGTGCAAGACAGAGAGGATGTTAAATGGGTGATATAGGTAGAAATGAAGGAGCAGGAATATGGTTTGGAAAGAGGTGAGGAAGGAGGACAGGGCAGGTTGGAGGGAGACAAAATAGAAGTTGAGTATATTAGAGTGGTAAAATGTCAGAGAGGTGCTTGATATCTTATCTTGAAAGAAATGCATCCACTTTCACATTAGCTTAAATATCTGTCAAGATAAATGCAATTTACCCACGGAAAATATTCCAAATCCCATTCACAGCTATCTGAAGCTAAATTCAAACTCCATGTCGGGAATGTACACAAATAGAAATAAACAGATAGAGGAGATAGAGGAGAGTAGTTATAGGCTGAGTACGTTTCCTTAGAGTTGTCAATTTGTTTTAAGCCCTGTGACAAGCAACACCGCTTGTGCAGTGAGGCGCTGCAATTTACCATTCAAACAAAAAGTTCACTTGAGGCTATTTTACCTACTGTGGTCCAGCTGGAACAAAGCCTAATCAGGTCACCTTTAAAAAGCCCTTAAATCAAGGCTAAGGTCTCTGCAAGAAAAAGCCGCACTTAGAAATGTCAGATGGCGTCGATGGTAGTATAAAGGGACGTGACTCTCTGCTTTTTAGTGGTAAGCAACTTTTTAAGGTCAGTCTGCAGGAATGGCAGAACATCCCGCAACTGCAGATTCAGAGGTTTCATTGGCTCAATGTATCAGAGGTGTCTGCAAGAGACACAAGGGACTGACGGACTGGTGTTAATATTCACAGTCGTCATTGTTTTTCTATTTTTTTTTTTTCGTTTATTATTCATTGCAATTGTGGTTGAAATTTCAATCTGAATGTTTCATTTCTTTTCCTCATCCTTTTCACATTTTTATCCACCAGGATTGTTGCAAATGAAGGGCCTCTGGAGGACTGAAGGTCAGTGGGCAGTGTCTCCTCCAATAACACAGAGGTGTCTAATAAACTATCCAAATTTACCTCCAGGGCATTGCCCTTGGTAGGCTGACAAAAAGGTTAATAACAGTAGTAAATGCAACTTCCCTGAGTTTACAGTGGAGGTTATAACATGACTTCCACGTGCCAGTACAAAACTGCGGCATCCCACTAGATTCCTGCTGTGTGTCATATTTTTGCAAGTATCACATATTACGTTATGAAAGTATGAAGACGGCTCCTATTTTCTGTGTGTGTGTGTGTGTGTGTGTGTGGGGGGGGGGGGGGGGGGGGGGGGGTTGTTTAATGTGCAAAAAAAGTGAATGGATTCCACCTTAATAGTTCATATACTGTATTTGTCCTATCAGTCAATCCATTTCTGAGATTTTTTTTCTCCCCACACGCTCTTCCTCATCCTGTTCAGGCTGTTTGACAAGCAGCCTTATATCCTTTCTTATATTTACCAGGTGTGTCCCCCCTCTTTCTCTTTGCACCATGTCCGTTGGCTGTTGTGGGATTTACATCCCGGGCTGGAAAAGGGCTCCACTCTGCTGTTGCACTGAACTTCTTCTCCAAAGGCTCCTCTACCTCTGCTGCATCATGCACAGCCTCTCCTGAAATGACTACAGAAGAGGATACACTGTAAATAGAGAAACATCTCATATTACCATTGAACACGAGTAGGCAGAGGGAAGACTGCCAAGGGAATCCAACTGTTTTTTTTCCCCTACACTGTTATGTTTTTTTTCTGTACAGTGGTTGCTCAGTAAGGAAACCGGTTTGTTTATCAAACGATATCTGACTGCTCTTAATGTTCAGCTCAGTTACTAATTCCTTATTGCGATTGAGCTCCAACAGCAGGTGTCAGATTCTTGTGAGGATAAATCATATCCAGGTGGCTTTAAAAGTTTTTTGTTTGCATCATATCAATCACATAATGAAAAAAAAACAGCAGCCCAAGCATATGTGGGAGAAAGAAAATGTCAAACTGTAAATGCCAACTGAAATCTACCTGTCAGGGGAGGCACCTGTCCTCCAACAAGGTCAAGAGCCAGACATGACGGGCTTGGCTGCACTGAGGTCCCCGGAGGAAGCCGCGTGCTGTTGATCAGCACATCAAATTTAGTGCTGCGGCAGGTGTTGCTGCACACGGTGTCATGCTGGTAGAAATCTATCTGGCCGGAGTCCATCATTTTCCTGCGAGGGGAAGAAGCAGGTTAAAAGAACACTACAGAGTGTCGTTAAAAACAATCTCAGTAGCTTCCCAGAGGTTTGTTTGACACAAAGCCCATTGATCGGTATATTGACTCACAGTAACACCAAGAACAAGTGCAAACACGATAAAAGAGTGCGAAGTCTCACTCAGCAGCTTGTCTGCGTGCTATTTGATCCTGCTATCATAATAATGCTCCTTACAGACTACCTCTGGAATGCCTTGGCAAACCCCAGCACAGACAGACTCCACACAAGTGCAAATTATATGAATGAGATACGTTGTTGACTTCATTAGATTGAGGTCATTCAAGTCTGACACTTTAACCCCAATGCAACAAAGTAATTAAAGGTGGTGCAGTTTTACAGTTCGCATCAGTCAGCAGCTATAGGAGGAACAGGACGGACAGAAAAACAGTGTTTTCGTTGTATTTTCACAAGTCTATACCTGAGCATTACCCCTCCCAGTCTGATGGCCCTTTTCCAGTCCTTCAGAGTGGCTTTCCCTGCCAGATGTACAAACTGCTTGGGACTGATGAGCTGGTCATTGAACTGGAAGAGAAGAAGAACACAGTGTATGTGTATGAAAGCTGTTATAAGTATGCAGAGAGGAGAATAAGACACAAATGTCTGGTTGAGTGAAGAAGGTTTAACTGTGTCAACTTACTTTGACACATCTGATGTTGATTCCAGGGCACACAAACTTCTTAAATAGTAGAACCGCTCTGCTGTCTCCACAGGTGATGGGGTAGCCGTACTCAGTCTCCTCTCCTTCTGCTTTACTGTCTTCTAACAATCACAAGCCAAAAATAAATAAATAACTTGCAGCAACAGTGTTATATACTCAACAGCAAAGCATAAGTTTGCTCAGTATTCCTGTTGTAGTTTAATATCAGCTGGAATTTCGTACCATGATGTGTCTCTATGGCCAAGACTGTGGTGCCAGTGTCAGCAATGTCATCATTTATCCTGCAGAGGGCGACAAAATGTACACATTTAACAGAATAAGGATTTCATGCAAACTGAGAGTTGAATATTTCTATATTTTAACACAACAATAGCCACTGCATATCTAATCTAACCTTTTTGAAATGTAAATGCTCACTGTCATAGTCTTTAGTTCAAGCCTTCATTAAACTGAATATGAGCAGCATTGATGTCAAAATATTATCATGATACAAATATGTCTACACATTTACACAAATATGTTTGTATGTTTAAATGCGCCTCTCTGTTGTGTCACACAGCCAAACATCGACTGGCCCTTTAAGAATACAAGCCCGTGATGTTACCCGTGCAGGATGGGCTGCAGGTGCAGGATGACTTGAGTCTTATGGTTGTTGCCACTGGACTCCCCTTCCTCCTCCTTCACCGCCGTGAGATCCCCTGAAGACACAGCGGCCTCAGCAGCCGCCATCACCCCTCCCCACAGAGCTGCACGCAGAGAGGGCCCGAGCATGCACGTTAATGTCCAGATCACACACACTCGCATGCAGTGATGCTATTTAGTGCACACACACAAGTCAATAAAAGCCTCCCCCAACAGTCTTCTCTGGCATGCAACTGTTATAGAAATGAATCCCTACTGGGCTTAAAATGGCATAATCCTCAAATGGACTGGGCCTTGCTTCCTATAGTGCTCTTGAGAATGCACATTAATATCCTAGATGATGGGACAAAGGCTTACAGTTTTAACTAAAACCTGGGTTATAAGGACATCATTCTAAAAAGGATGAAGCGATATAATAGCTACAGTGGACATGAATGTTTTCTTCAGAGTGAAATTCTCAAATCAAATAATATCAGCACTGTGTTATCCAACCTTGTTGCATTTAGGCCACTTCTGTATGGCAACAACAAAAGACCTGTTGAACAAATATAATCTGCTCGAGTATTGTTAACAAGTCATATTAAGCAATCATTAAATCCTAGTTATTTATTTTGTCTGCTGTCATAATGTTCAGTTGGCTATATAGCTTACACCATTTCTGAATATGTTATTTGAATTACGAAGTAAGGTCCTTAAATACTGGCTATATAGATGTTGGGAAATAAACTCATTATGAGTCAAATGTTATTAAAGTGTCCACTGGGCTTCTGTCTATGGTCAGATGAATTGGGGTAAAAAAAAAAATTGCCTCCCCGGTAAACAGTTAAAGAATAATGAATAATAAACTGTCACTGCATTAATTATGATTCTGCTCATAATATTATCTCAGTCCTACACAAGCAGCAGCTGAGGCGTTAGAAACACTGGGCGACAATATCAACAAGCACAGGGAGAAATGAACAAACTGTCTCTTAGGTTAATTCCATGGTAGAAAAACAAAAACAAACAACATGTCCATGCATTGAAGAGCATACTGCAATACACTGATCAACATATTCAACACTATGTCAAGTAGCCCTTGTTGGATCAACTCCTACACGGACAGTTGCGTGCCTTTCTCGCCCTCCTTCGCCCACTCAAACTGACGTCCGTCGGTGCGGCAGCACGCACACCCCGGCCAACAAGGGTACGACGGCGCGCGCTCCTGTCCCAGAAGAGTGTGCACAAAAACCCTCCGGGTCTACCCTAAAACTCCGTGACACACTAAACCTGCTACCTTAAATAATATTGTCACAGTTTTTACTTACCGTTGTTACAGCAGAGGGTAGTTCATCCTCTTGCTTGTTAGAGAGACACGAGAGCATGCGCCGTGTGCTGCTTCGTTACACTTCCTGCAGTGAGCAGCATTTGCCTGAGAAGCATCTGTCCCGCTGTCACGAGAAGCGGTTAGTTCGCACGCGATGTGTAAATCGGTCAAACGGCTCGTGTGTGCAAGCGCGCGCGGCGCGGCTTGGTTTGAGCTCTGAGGCACGGTGCCGCATATGCTGGGACATCCCGAGCTTCACAGACATGTTTTTCAACCCAAAAGGAAGTCGTTAATTTTTTTTTTCTTAATAGACAGATCCCTCTTGGTAGGTTTTAGCCTCGACAACATGTGTTTCAGTTGCCACTTGTGTGGCCTCATTTCGTGGGGTTTGTCATGCAATAAAATGCTGTTCAAAACAGTTGAAAGTAGTGTTGTGTATTTGTTGTTGCCTGTATTTCACCAGCAGGTGGCAGGCTTTGCACTTGCAATTTCAGTAAAGCGTGTTAAAACGTCACAAGATATTTAACATTTTTGGTTTTAACCATATTGACTTTTAAACGCATTACTTCACCTTCTGTATTTTCTAAAACAGACATATAAATAGATAATAAATACATTTCTACGGAAATAGTTTTTACAGAAGAACATGGGATCCAGGTTCAGTGTTGCCATATTAGCAAACAAGAGTAAATCATTACTATCACTGCCAAACGACTGGTCTCAGATCAGCCCACCCCTATTTGGGAATGGAATGCTTGTGATTCTGTGATTGACACTAACGGAGAACCAATGAGAGGTCGAGCTTACGTCTCGTGGCCAATAGTAAATATCTAGTACTTCGTACCATAACTTTTTACTGCGGACAGTCCTGCTCGAGCCATCGAGGCTTGCACCTTACTTTTTCCCCGCAGTGTTTTGGAAATCATGCTTTCAAAGTGCGAAAACATCCGAGATGCTGTGAAGTCTCTTGTTACCGTTTTCTGGATCACTTATAGCGTCTGTTCCGTAGGTGTTGACGGCCAGGAGGGTAAGAAAAAAAAACCTATTTCGTTGACGCTTTTTGATAAGATAAGATGTGACGCGAGGTTTTATTTCAAATATCTTGTTGGTCGTTTTTACTGAATAACAGTATTTATTACTGTTTCTAAAGTGACTGATCCTGGGTACGAATAGCTAACAGATGTATTGCTGGTTTACTTTAACTCAATGGTATGTTGTGACATAACTAGTTAAAAAGTTGCAGAAGTGTGTTAAGCGCCAGTGATGAACAACCTCTTCATGCACACGTCCTATTATACTAAATGTAGCATCAGCAACTGTTGTGCTAACTGATATCACCATTACCTAGGCTTGTAATGCACAAGCAGTACACGTTTTATCAATTCTACTGTCAGTTCTACTTTTATGGTATGCACTATGAGAAGCTTAATATATTATATTTGTTTATGTCAGTAACAAAATACAATATTTCAAAGGAAGCAGGCGCAAAGGTCGACCATGTGATGTCATGGTTGCATTCTTTACATACTCTTCCCTTGTTCATGTTTACCTGCTGATCCCACCCAGCAGCTTACCTTTCCCACAGGTATTTTTTTTTCCAAAACGACCATGTGATCACTGTGACCATGCACACACACACACACACACACACACACACAGTCAAATAGAAAAGCAGTTTACTGGCCTGCAGACTGTGACTGTGACTGTGACACTCCGCCATACCCACAAATCTTTTCCTTTGTTTATTTGTGTCTGCCTCTCGGGCTTTGGTTTCCTCACACCGGAAGATGATTAAGTCCAGGGTTTAAATGACTTATTCTGAATCACTTTTTGATTTCTAGCAAGTATGCAAAGAGCTGTGGTAGGGCCAGGGTTTGGGGGGGGGGGGGGGACATTTCAGCCACGGTGTTGTAACATTCTTGTTATGTTGTGATTGACACACAAGACAGGCTAAGGCAACGTAGTGACAGGTAGCACAGGTGAACATCCCGTCTGCCGGTGAGGACCTGTAAAGACCTGCCAGCAAAGCCTCAAGTGGAAAAACAATGTTGCGGGGGCCTGCTTTAGATCGACTGTCTGCTCTCCTGCCACCCAGCTCCACTCCAGTTGTCTGTAATTCACCTTCTAAATTGTCTCAAACTGGTCAGAACAAGTCAAACACACATCCCTCTCTGAATGAAACTAGAAACAGATTGTCCTGGAGACAGAGTCTATAGGTGAAAGGGTTCGGTGAGCAGGGGGGAGATTACCGGCCACCCAGAACTTCCCTTTAGCTCCGCAGCCTCTGTGGCCTCCCACCGGAAGGTGACAGATCCACGCTCCGTTGCCCACTGTTCCAGGGAGTCCTTTGGGGACTTGAGGAGGGGCAATAACATCCAACGGTTTATGGTATTAGGAGCTGAGGAGCTGTCGGTGTGATGCAGGATGTGTGTGACACCGGGTGAGTGGAAGGTTATCCTCCTGTTTCCCCTCAACAAGCCTCCGGGAGCCTTATAAGGAAGACAAGGACAGGGATGACGCGTAGGCTTAGATGGACCCTGGTGCCTTCTTCATGTTTTGACCATTCTTGGAACACGTCATTACTTGACTTTTTGGGGGTCAGGTTGTGAGCCCGCCGCCCCCGCAGCACTTATCTCTGTATGACCACTGTGGGAATTGACTGTGACACACGGGGATGGTAGAGGATCTAAATATTTGTGTTTTCCGTTCCCGTTAAAAGTGTTAGTCACAGCGACCGCAGGTCAGAGGATGTAATGAATCAACATTTGGGTCAAACACTGTTCATTAGGAAAGTAGTGCGTAAATAAATAAAAATACTTTTGATCGGTTTTCTTGCCTTTTCTTTCAAGAACAGCATCTCTTCAAATAAAGTTTAAAAAGTACACATTTTGTATTTATTCTTAGAAGCGTATCTTTTGCAATATGTCCAGTGTACAGGTCATGGTGTGTGGTGCGGAGTACTACTTCCCTCACAGAAAAGTGTTGTCATCAGAAGAGTATAAACATGCCCTGTTCAGAAGAGACCTATTACTCATCTGTCCTGAAATGGTGCATTAACAAAGCCCTTAATATTCTGCGTATTTAGTTTGAGAATTAATGACGAAACCGTCTGCAGTTATGGGATCTTACTCCGCTTATAACTCTTTTCGTGACATGTGTTGTAAAATACTTCAGCTGTGTGAGAATTAAATATTTCCTGTAGAACGGAAGCAATAGGACGATTTAATAAATGAGTCGATGAACAGAGGATTAACAGGCTAAATGTTTGGTAGCTGGTTAATTATTTTACGTCATGCTAATAAGGATGAAATACAAATTTCCAAAATTCACTACTTCAAGTTTGTCAATTGTGAATATTTGCTGGTTTCTTTAGTCTTCTGTCAAACACAAGTGAACACCTTTAGGTTGTGAATTGTTGGTCAGATTTAACAAGTTATGAATATGTCAGCTTGGGCTGCTGAAAATTGGGCTAATTGGGCCATTTTTCACTATTTTTTGACATTTTGAAAAATCAAATGATTGATTGAGAAAATAAGATTCATCTCTAATTAAAAAATGAATTACTTGCAGCCTTTGTACACTGTAAGAACTGAATTTTGTTGTCAAAACAAGAATTCAAATTCAGTCTATTACATTAGTAATTTAACTTTAAAACACCAATAACTTTAACCTTTTGCGCAGTCAAAAAAGGAAAATGGTTCAGTCCTCATTAAGACATTTTTGTGGTAAAGGTATTGACAGAAAACATGAAGAATGACTCTTTACTTCAGTTTCAGTCGCCATTTTTAAAGAGCCTCTTCATAATCAAGTAGCTGGCATCTGAATCTGGAATGAACTGTCCCTTAAACATGTCCTAATGTTGGATATAACCTCGTGAACGGATGTATTTTCCCCCCCATCACAGACTCCCTTCTTGTGCTTGTATCATTTCAGGCAATGGCTGTGGACATTCACTGCTGGCCACAGAGTCTGGCACATTGGCCTCTCAGAACTATCCGGGCACCTACCCCAGTAACACCTGGTGTAAGTGGAGGCTTCGAGTGCCAGAGGGGCGAACGCTGCGGCTGCTGTTTGGGGATTTTGACATTGAGAGCAGCCCAGGCTGCAGGAATGGCTCTCTTGTGATCGCAGACAAGAGCGGAGAACCCAGTCTGGGTAAGCGTGTTCACCCCTGATGGATGTTGATGGATCTCAGGTTTATATGATGATCACTGTGTCTGAGATATTACAGAAGTGCTTCCCATGTCTCCTGTGGAGATTCCTTTCTGCAATGCCTGCTGATAGACCATTAATGTCCCATGTCATTACTGAATACACGCTAGGAATGCCATTACTCTGACACATTGACTGAACCCAGTTTTTCAACAGACACATGCACGTTCTCCAACCAGCTGTATCAAGTCGGGTCCTGAGGGCACACAAAATTGACAAGACACCAAAATGACGAAGATAGAAATATTCTGTGAGGTCTGCCTTTAGTGTTTATCATCGGATTCCTCACAACCTGGCTCATGATTTTTTATGTCTTTTTCTCTGCTGGGGAGGTGTTCTTACATGCAGTCTACATGACTCTGCTCCTGACTATACAGTTGTCGGTATGACAGGAAGACAATAGTGGAGTAACACTGACTCAAATCATCAACTTCTGTTGATAAATGCCGATAAAGGGACCGACGATATATTTCACTATTCAAGAATGTCATTTGCTGTTTTGTGCAGGAGTCTGTACAAATCATGGTGCCAGAAAACAACAAGGTAACATGTAGTTTGTGGGTCTGCGTGTCCACAGGTCCAGTGTGTGGGAAGCTGGATGCATCACAGAAGAATGTGACACTAAAAAGCAATGAAGTGACAGTAACGTTCAGGTCAGGCCCGCACCGCTCTGGACGAGGGTTTCTACTGTCTTATGCCACAGACCAGTATCCAGGTAAGCTCTCCGTAACTGGTTGATTACTATTTGAGAGGTGCTGACATGGTTATAATAAGTATATGGGCACACTGTTGTTCAGTTATCACTCCTGTGTTGTAGCTGAGCCTGTAGAGCACGTAGCTCAACTTTACGAAAGGCCTGAATTATAGTTTGAGTTCAATTTCTCAAATTTGCTCATTTACAAGTTTACACTGGTTTCATTTTAACACCAACGTCTGTGTGACTATTTGTCCTTGTGTATTGTGTGTTGACGTGTATTGTGCGGTTTGCGAGTCCATGAGTCACTTCTTATTGGCATTCATCCTCCATCGCTATCTTTGCTGTGGCGTGTTTGCTCAGAAAGCCGGAGTAAAGACTCCTTCTCTCTCAGGCTGAATGGAGTGAGGCCTCAGGCTTCAGTCTGTCGCTCGGAGTGGCTGGAGCTCTTTTTCCCTCCCCCCTCCTCTTCCCTCGCACGTTAACCAATGCGAGCCCACTACCATCCCGTGTTTTGTTGGAACCTAGCGGCCGTTGATTTAGCGGTTATTTAATCTACACAGTTCAACTCTCTCTACCAATGCAGATTGTACACATACATGTTTCTGGATTGTACAGATTCAATTAAAAAAAACGATACAATGGTTAAGGTTCTTCCTGTGTGTCATTTTAATAAGCAAGTGGACCTGTTTGGTCTGAATGCTAGTCTGTATTTAGAGATAATTTCCTTTTCTCTAGATGAAGTAATCCGTACTGTACAGTATGTATCATAGTTTCCTGTTTTTTACCGAGTTGTTTATGAAACCCGTCAGTGTCTGGAGCCAAGCCCATGTCCAGACGTACAAACCACTGTCTGTGAATCGTGATCACACGAGGACCATTCACTGTACTCGTGAACTGTGACAAAGTCACAGTAACAAAGGGCTTAGTCACATCAACAGCGATGACCGCTTATCCCCTAATATAGCACATGTAGAGCAATGCTAGACCATCGCACACAGAATCTGTGTGTGTGTGCCTGGTTTAATGAATGGTGGGGAGGGTATTATGTAAGCCCGAGTTACTGGGTCCCACTCCATACTATTCAAATCCACCAATACATAGAAAGTTTGAAGTAGTTCTCAGGAGTGTTTATTTCAATGTTTTTCCTTTTTATAGCTCTCATATCTTGTTTACAACGAGGATCTCATTCTAGCTCGCAGCTTTTGAGGTAAGTGGTTGACCTCGACATCTCCCACAATAGATTCAGTAGAGAAAAGTGAGTGTTTCTCACGTTCATTTCTGTCTTTTTCTCAGTGTGTACTGCCCTGCTGGGTGCAAGAATGTCACAGGGGATGTTTGGGGAAACTCTGAACAAGGTTACAGAGATGTAAGTAAAGCACATTTCATTTGGCCAAACTTAGTTTAAACTCGCCGTAGAAAATGACGGCCAGAAAATGACGTAATCGCTCCCCGCGCGCCGGCCCCGTGATTTTCTGGCAAGTGGTCTCGCCGCTTGGTCGTGCACCTCTGAATTTTTGTAACTTGGCGCCCGTGATCACGTGACTGTCACAAACAGTTCACTGATAAAAGCCTTATTTACATCTCTAGGGGTTAAACAAAGAAGGCCAATTCTCCTTTAAATGCTTTAGAAACAGCTGGTCTTAAAAATCTACATTTGAGTATATATTTTGCCAGCCAAATCAAATTGTCTACAGGATATTCAACCATCATTTCTTTTTAATGCATGTAATACATTACTGTTTTCTTTACAGGGCTTGTACAAAGGCAATAAAGTAGTCCATAAATATGAGATATGAGTTTACAGATAGTTACATTCCCTCCGCGTCATTGTGGAGGTTGCTTTATGGCTTTTTTGCCAGTTACACCAACAGTCTATGTGCCATATATGGGCATATCTATGAGTTACACTCGTTGTCTTTTTGGTTCTTCACAGTTCATTTTGTTCGTACACCCTCTGGCGTTTCGGAGAATAATGCAGCGCATCGAGTATAAACACCTCCGTTCGTGCTCGGAGCTCGCACGCCGTCTGCGGAGGCGCCGAGCACGAGAATAAACAAAGTTTTAGGCTTTTTGTGACTAATGTATCAAATTGACTTGATGTCTGAAAGTGGTCCATGTGCTTCCTCTGTTACAGACCTCAGTTCTGTGCAAGTCTGCAGTCCATGCCGGAGCTGCCTCTGATAGTCTGGGAGGTCATGTTACTGTGAACCGTGGGAGAAGTCTTACACTTTATGAATCCACCTTTGCCAATGGAATCCTTTCAAAAATGTGCGTCTGCTGTTAGTGTACTTGAAATGAGAGATCACATTAATGTTGAGCCCCAAATTCATTCATATTTGATTTTATGTAGCTGTATTGACCTTTTTTAACGGTCCTCTTTTGACAGGGGATCATTATCTGAAAAGAAGGTGCTCTTCAGTCAAGGTATGAGCAAGAAATTACATTTATCACGACATGTTGTTCAAATGTCAAGGGACACACCCAGTGTTTTTACAAGTCAAAACATTATTTACATTTCCGCTGTTCATTTCTCATGACATCCTGATGTATTTTAGAATTTTATAAAAGGGATACTCCTTTCACTAAAATGTAAAAAAAATGAATGTGTTGATTAATGCAATTCATTGCAAGCTCTGCAGTAAAGTATGCATGCTTTGTAGTCAATGTTGCTGTATATAAAATCATTGGTCCGTCCTTTCCTCTGGTCCCCAAACAGACTGCAACGATATCCTGAGTGTTTCTGCTTTAAATGCCTCATCTTTCTGGGATAAAGACAGCCAAGAGCACAAAATGTTCTGGTCCTCCAGAAACATGGATTCTAGCCACGAGTTCTTGCCCTGGGCTGCAGACGGAAATGATCTGAACCCGTGGGTGGAGCTGGGGCTGAGTGATAGAAGCACTATCGCAGGTAAAAATGTTGGAAATAGTGTATGAATATGTGCTTATTTAAAAACATTTATTATACTTTAATGTAGCTGTGTAAAGGATAAGTCTGATGACCTTCTGTATTGTTTTATATTGCCAACAAATTCCATGAAAAGCCCAAAACAAACAATGTGTGTGTGTGTGTGTGTGTGTGTGTGTGTGTGTGTGTGTGTGTGTGTGTGTGTGTGTGTGTGTGTGTGTGTGTGTGTGTGTGTGTGTGTGTGTGTGTGTGTGTGTGTGTCCAAAACCTGGTATACTATAGATTATAACTCTGTGCCACTGACCTCTATTGTTTTCCAAAAACTATTAAAAACACATCAGTGAGTTGCGCTGGTTGACCTGTTCCCTAATTAAGATAAACATGGTCACAGTACTTCATTAGTAGTCAATCCCACGTACACCTTCCTGCTGCGTCCCGCCAAAAATACTCATTAGCACACAAAGTGTGTATTAATTAAAATGTCTTTTGTAATATTTTACTGCTGTTTGACTAATGTTTGCTGAAAACAATTGACCTGTTTTTAGAGTTCTTCAGTAGGAACCGATGAGCGTGGGGAATCGACAGGGTGAGGAAGTCATAAAGTAATGACAGGTGGCTCAACACGTTTGGATTTATTGACAATTAAAAAAACTATATCATCAGACTTATCCTTTAAATGTTTAACTTGGCTAAAATTGTTCTACCAAATTTCAACAAAGTGTATCGTTTTCTTTACGTTCGCAGTGTCTTACTGTATTATGGATTATGACTTTTTTCAGGGATAATAACAATGGGATCAAACGACCACTACGTAGAATCCTTCAGTCTTTTTTTCAGCAAAGACAGAAAAACTTGGAAGCTTTACAAAAGTGCTCTCAGCAAAGAAAAAAAGGTACGCATTGTCCCATATTCACTGATGTTCACCTGAGCACCGGAGCTCACATGGCTACTGAGTCTACACTGGTGTTCTCTGTGAATGAGTAACTTGGTTGTTATGCTTCCCAGGTGTTCCATGCCTATACTGAAGGACACCTCAGGGTTCTCAACAGCTTTTTCCCTCCTGTGGTGGCTCGGTTCGTACGGCTACAGCCACTGAGCTGGCACGGCCGAGCTTCGGGTCAGTTGCAAGTCCTGGGCTGTCCCGTCGCCAAGATCACACCGAGGTCACGCTCAGCCGCTGGTGGGTGTTATCACTACTTATCCCGGATCAACGTAAAATGTTAACATGATCCGTCTCACAGTGCGAGTTCATGACTTTACCCCTTGACGTCACGATGTCCTGTCCTGCTTGTCCAACAGAATCTCCACCCATCAAAGTTAACATGGGTACACCGCGGCCCAGCCCCACCCCCACAGATGGCCCAGTGTTAGTGGAGACCAGACTGAGTGTGTACTTGTATCAGCCTAATTTCACATGTGTAGGATGACATTTGATGCCAGTCTATTTTAGAAAGATTTCATGTCAGATCAGTGAAGTAATGTTTATATGTTCTTCTTTTACACTGGACGTTGCTCACACTTGTGCAACTGTTTACTTACTCAGACACTTGCGTTCCTGTAGGCTCCAGTCAACCAGTGATAGTGGCGGTGGGAGTGGTCCTGGCGCTGATAATGTGCGGCAGTTGTTTGCTGGCTGGAGTCTGGTGGAAGAGAAGGTACTGTATTTTAAAACGATTTCACTTTTTTTTTCGTTTATTTTGCACATAAGTCATGGAATAATGTCATAATGTATAAAGTGTTATTTTATTCATGCATCACTGGGAAAGACACTGAGGTTGATGATTATTTTCATTATTGATTCATCAGCTGATTGTTTTTTCAATTAATAATCATTTTTAATAATATTTTTAGCTTGAAAAATAACTGAAACAATTAATCAATGATTTAAATAAATTGTCAATTAATCTGTCGTCTGATTAACTGACTAATTGCTTTCCGCTCTAGTGGCGATGCTCCAAAAAAGGCACAGCACACTACAGACACTGTATCAAGTACGTACGAGACTTTGATTCTGTGTTCATCTCCTTCTCCTTGTAGGAAAAAGGAGTCACAAATGAAGTACTCCTTACCCACAAGTAAGTCAAGTGCTCTTTGATCGTTTTTTCAGTATTTTTTTCAATCTTCTCTCAAAAAGCCTGACGATGTGTTTTGGTGTGTCAAGTAGGTTGTCAGAGTTTCCAGGCAAAGAGTCTCTCATGCCCACAATCGGAGCTCATCTCTTACCCTCTGGAGCGAAATGTCCATGATGCTCTACCTAGCCCTCCTCTTAATGGTGAGAATTCATAGAAATATGTTTTTACTGCTGTGCCTCTGTATCACTACTGTTAGGATCAGCAGCTGTCTTTTTTTTTTTTGCCGGTCTTCGTCCGTTCCGGGTTTACTGAGTGATCTCAAGTGGGGCGCTCTGCCTTCCCTCCTCCATCCTTCCTGCTCTGACAGTCTTCAGTGGTCAGTGTGAGGGAGCTCATGCCAGGCCCTGACAGGCAAACAGCTCTCTCCACGGGCTGTCCATTCTTTCCCCTGGCTCAGCCCATCACCCAGACACAGTATAAACATTCCTTTCTTTGGTCCACGGAGCCTCTCTGAAAGAGACCCTTTAATTGGAGCTTGATAAAGGGCGCTCAGCCTTCACCCCTCCCCACCATCACCACCAGTCCCCCCCTCCTCTCTGCCTCCCCCATCCCCTCCCCCAGCTAGGGGGGCCCTTCACTGAGAGGTCCAGTGATAAACAGGACAGAGGGTCAAAGCAAAGACAATCACAGCCCTTCTAATTAAAATAGCTCCGGCTCCGAGGCTTCCTGTAGGCTCATAAGTAAGGTCTAGGCCTCCCACACCACAGCCTCTTCTGCTGTGGCGAAGAGAAGGGTCTGGTGGAATCCCAAGAGCTCCACTGTCAGCCCCCATACCGGTGATTGGAGGAGACATTGTTGGTGGCCAATTATCTCATGCAGGGGCTCGACATTGGCCTATAGTGTGAGACTGCTTTCAGGGAGAGGAGAAGCATTTTCCCAGAAACTGCAGATGCAAATCAGCAATTGACCCTAAAAAGAGTTCTGGCCGTGTCTAAATATTAACTCACAAATTGTGAAAACTTGCAGAAACCTCTCGCCAGACTCGCTATGTGAGGGGCATGTCTAATCTTAAAGATACAGTTGATGTTTTCATACCCATTTAATAACGTTTTTTTGAATCACAGTATTTGAGTATAAGTGGGGATGCACCAATGTGTTTGAAAGCTCATTGATATTTCCTTCCCCTATTGGCTGACCCTGGTGTGCATTTTGTAAAAGCCTGTTAAGCGATTCTGGTCTGCCTGTTTAAAATGTGCGTAGAGGTTCATTCTTGCCCTTGGGAAGGCCTACACTGTGAAAAACGTTCATGCTCAAGGTTCACCTACTTTATTAGCTATCCCGAGGCTTGGGAATAGCTAAGTAGTTGAACCTTGACTTTAGAATTGTATCACAGTATTTTAAAAAAAGGTACTTTTTTTTTTTACTTTGATCCTATATAATTTAACAGTAATATTTGGGGATGATGTTTTGAATGAAACTAGGAATAGTATTTTTTTTCCAGGAGTGCCTTGTTTACAGGGATATACAACATACCGTACGTGTAACAAGTTGTAGTAGCATGATGAAACACTGCATTGCAACCAAGAGTTTAAAAAAGTGATTCCTACAAGATTACAAATAAATGATAACAAGGACGGTCACTTCCTGTGATTAAGGCAGACATTTGGTTTCTTGGAAAGAGAAGATTGATAGCACTTATCTGTTATATATATATACACTGTACAAGGCTGCAGCTAGTGGCTAAGGTTAGCACAAAGACTGGAAACAGGTGGAAACAGCGAGCCTGGCTATGGCCAAAAGTAACAAAATCCAAACCTCCTAGCCCTCTCTAAAGGTCTCCAATCAACAACTTATGTCTTAAACCTGAAGAGTTTTGTGCCGGACTATTTCTTGCCTGGGACCAGTAACTTCCTGGAGTCTCTAGCAACTGCTCAGAGCTGAAATGACAGTACCATGCCAATGTTTGTTGCATCTTAAACTAATAGAAATACACTCTCAAACTGTTTGTTTTTTTTCCTATTTATTTCTCCTTCCAGACTATGCAGAGCCTGATGTTGCAGCCATTGGACAGAAGGTTGGGTCGACATTCAGACCCTCCTCAGATGAGGGCTACACCACCCCCTTTGCCTTCAACCATTATGACACTCCTGGCAACCTGCCAGAGTACGCCGAGCCTCTGCCCCCAGAGCCAGAGTACGCCACCCCATTCGGCGAGCAGCCCTCGGAGTCCCTCCTACCAACTTTGACGGGGATCGTTCACAGCAATACACATGGACCCCCTATACCAGCACCTACCGCTGGGACCAGGACGACATCCAGCCACGCTCAGTACGACTGCCCCTCACACAGGATGCTATCCAATGGCTACTGCACTCCTGCCCTACATGCTAATGGCCCAAGGCCGATCAGCGTGCTCTACGCAGAGCCCAAGTCATGTGACTCTTTACTACAGAAGCACACATATGAGGAGCCTTTGTGAACACAGCGAGCTCAGACATGGAGGGAAAAAAAGATTCCTGAACTAAAATGTGTGTTGGGAGCAGAGGATTACTCGAGGTGATCTCAAGCGGACAGAAGACATTAAGCTGGACAGTGTTGTCCAGACAGTACTAATGCTGACAGAGCTGAACCTCCAGTGAGTTGATTAGTCACTTGGACCACGATGCATATATACGAGGGGACACAACTCAGATCTGAGAGCCATATGCACACAAGTATTTCCTTCCTGGAAGTATGTCGTTAAACAGCGAAGGTATCCTGTGATGCACAAAGAAAATACAGGTTCAGTTGCCCCTCAGTGATACTGTTTATTAAAATGTTTAATCACAAGCTGCACTTTCAGAAGACACATACAGCAATGTATGCAGTGTATTTAACAGGTTAATGCAACAAACAAATAAGTGGATTAAATACATTACATGTCCTCACAAAACATTGTATTCACAATGTATATTTCAACATGTGTTGAACATAAATGGCACACTGTAACAAAGTGGTAAAGATTGCTGCTGTGACTTTGTATAACCACTAGGTGGCTCTCTTGAGCTTTAAACAGTAATGTATTGTGTAATGATTTGTCTGCTGGTTCTCACTCCTCAGATAATTGTCATCCATTTATAACATTTATAGTAACAAATAAACACCGTTTTAAAATACATTATTGTATTGTAGTATAGCACAGAAAGGCACAACAGGCAAGGTGGTGTCATGATTATGATTTGAGAACACAAAACCTTATCATTAAAAACATTCCAGTATGTGGCCTTATTATCCGTTAAACGTGTGCCACAGTACAGCAACGACATTTCACTTAACTCTATTTCCTAATTTGACTTAATTTTCGATGCCAATTTAAGATTTTCACAGATTTTTGTATGGAGAATACAAATTACTAAAGAAATGAATTCAACTAAACTGAAATGTCATTGCTGTTGTTCCCACTAAGAGGAAAAAGAAGAAGATTGGAAACTGTACTTTCCCCCGTTACGAGGCGTGTTATATTATAACGGTCAGGTGACGGTGGCAGTCCTCCATTATACCAGAAAATGTAATTGTAATTAAACCTTCTAGAAATGCTTCTACAAGCTCTGTGGTGTCACAATTAGCGATGACCTCGCTGACCTCGTCCCCTGCTGAATAAGGCACAATAAAACAACTGTTTTGAGAAAAAATACTTTAGAAGTTGGCCTGGTGTTTTGATTGCAGCAGGAACGTGTTAAAGGTTGTTTTTAAAAAGATGTGAAGCCTGTAGCAGTGATGCATTTGCAAAAACAGGCAGCTGGACACTTTACTTCTAGAAAAATGGCAACCAATCTTAAGTATGAACTACTATCAAGCTAGAAATAGTGCTGTACCAAAGAGCAAAACTTAAAGTTACTGTGAGGAACTTTTAACCGATTATGAAACAGCCAGTTTAACACTGATGCCTTTATATGACCCATACAGTATATACACACAAGTAAACAAGACCATCAGCGAGAAGACTGGCTATCTCTATGTAGTTATTCGTAATGCCATCAGTGCCACTGGGTTCAAATCCCCGCAAAATCAGATGAAATCATGCAGGGTTCACCAGAAACTGCTTGGGCTCGGACCACAGTGGGGCCTTGGACAACAAGCAGCCCTCTGTGGACAGACGCTTCGCTCTGCTGATCCGCTGGGAGCCGACTCGGACGCCACGCTGCTGGAGGCCCGGGCCGTATTGATGGGCCCGCTTGGAGGGAAGGGAGGTACTAGAACCAGGACTGACCAATAAAATGGCTGGTACTTGGAAATACTGAACACTTTTGTCCACAGGGACTGCTAAAATCATCATGAAATTAAAGTTCCTCGAAGTAGCTTTAAATGTGCAATATATGGGATTCAGAGCATTAACATAACTGCAAAAAACTACCCGAGCAAAGTTTCTGGTCGTTGCATAAGCGTAGCGCCCGCCCTCCGTTTGCTCTCCAGGTAAACACCGTTAGCCATAGTTTGCACTGCTAGCACCGTGCTCCCAATCCTTTATATTGCACCTTTACCTACAGCATATATTGCACGC
The DNA here is from genome assembly GCA_032191485.1 of Leptoclinus maculatus. Classification (NCBI taxonomy): domain Eukaryota; kingdom Metazoa; phylum Chordata; class Actinopteri; order Perciformes; family Stichaeidae; genus Leptoclinus; species Leptoclinus maculatus. The sequence goes on along the minus strand of JAVDOI010000008.1, from coordinate 12,606,701 downwards.
ATATTGCATGCGTTTTTAATCACCATTTACTCTGGTGTTTTGATGTTGTTTAGGTTGTAATGCACCAACAGCATGAATTCACTCTCCACTGTTATCGTGGACCCTCTTGTTTGTGCTTAGCTCTTCCCTCTGCCCCTCTGCCCCTCTTCCTCCTCCTCCTCCTCCTCCTCTCTCCCCTCGGACGAGTAGTGCATCAGAGTCTGGTGCCTGTTTCTGGACGGGGCGTCCTTAAAGCGCAGGCCACAGTCTTCACATGCATACAGAAGCCCCTCTCTGTTGCTGCCTGGGTTTGCTCCCTCTTTGCTCCCATTACCAGCATGAGCAGCAGTCAACACGGGAGACTCTCCGGACTTTGGAGCTGTGTGCGAGTTGCTGTCTGAACTGTTCGGCGTATTCAGCCCAACGTTGGTTGGAGGAAACGTCCTGGGACGCCCAGGTGGACAACTACGGCCGGCTGATCCCCGATATGCATCCCCAGGCCCAGCTTCTCTGGCATGTTCGGGGGCCAGTCCGTGGACCGTGCGGTAGTGGAAGCGGATCCCGGAGCGGTTGGAAAAGCTTTTCTCACAAAAGCTGCAGATGAAGGGCCTCTCTCCTGTGTGGATGCGCATATGAATCTTAAGAGCTCCCGACTGGGTGAAACATTTCCCACACTGGCTACAGCAGTAGGGCTTCTCTCCTGTGTGGGTCCTCTGATGGGCCCGGACCCCTGCCAGATGGGGAAACCCCCTGCCACAAAATCCACAGGAATATGGCCTTTCACCAGTGTGAATCCGCCTGTGGATCTTCAGAGCCCCTGACTGGCTAAAACTCTTCCCGCAGTCGGAGCAGGTGTAGGGCCGGGCACCGGTGTGCACATTGAGGTGGATGCGGAGGTTGCTGTGCGAGTTGAAGGCCCTGCCGCACTCTGTGCAGAGGAAGCCCGGTGGTTTTTGGGCGTGCTCAGAGCGCTGGTGCTGCAGCAACTGGGACGGTCTGGGAAAAGATGCGGCGCAGTGCATACATGGATGAAGAGACAACATGGTCGTAGCCGTAGCCGCCCTACCTCTTTCCGCTTGTTGCTGAGTGTGTGTTTGTCTGTGCTGGTGGTGGCAGACCTGAGTACAGGTAGGAAAGGAGCCCTGGCAGGACAAGCAGGGAAAAGGGCCAGAGAACTGTGGGGCATGAGAGCGGGCCAGCTGAGGGCAGGGTAAACAAGAGGTTATAGGACAGTGATGGTGATGAAAAGGATGGTGGGCGTGAGAAAACAGGGAGTCTGCGCCTTCCTGGTTGCTCAGTATCTGGGTGCAGGTCTGCAGGCTGCGATGGCAACACAAGCAGGGAAACATGGAGAGGTGGGAGAAGGAGCCTGAGGACGCTCTGGAAGGAGGAGTCTGCTCTGCAGTTCCTCTGTCTTCATCATCCTTCTGCGGCCGACTGGACGCCCTGGGCTCTAGCTCAGATGTGGTGCTGCTTGGTTCGGGGGTGTCTGGTAAGCACAAGTTGAGGCTCATTGAAGCAGTACTGCTAAGGTCTTTGGGGTGGCACAACCCATCCGAGTGAAGGGGTGCACGCAAAGATTGCCTTGGTTTTAAAGTCTCAAAGGAAGGTGCAGAAGTGGCGGAAGGGCAGCCAGGGCAGGTGCAGGCATTACGCACATCTAGACATAAAAATAAATATGAATTACATTGAAGTTAATGCAAGAAAATGATCATTTGAACATTTGTTTTGGAGCTCTAACCTTGTCTCTTGTCTCTGGCCACTCCCTTCCTCTGTGATGTCCCAGGCTGGATCTGTCGACCTGGCTCTGCCTCCGACTTGTCCCGGACCGGTCGTAGTTGTTGCAGAGGTTCGTGTGAAGCACCTTTGAACCGCAGAGCCTCAACACCACCGCCGCCAGCCAAGCCCCATGCTGCGTTCAGCACATCTGGCTGATCCTGCAAGGCGTTTCCAGATGTGATAAGGTCACCAATGAACTGATGCACCTCCATCCAGGAGCACTGAGCACGCTGCAAAAAGTACAAGGCACAGTTGCAGTCTGAATGCATTTCGTGTATGTGTAGCAAAGGTCCATGTTACTATGCGTTGACAATTAATTAATCAAACGAGCAGGGCTTTGGCTGAAAACATTGGTTCCTCTCAGAATTGACGGAATGAAAATAACGGGGTCGCCTACTTACAACGTCGCTACACTTCTCTTTGTCCATGAATGTAAACACACGCTGGTGCTGTCGTCGGATCGACGGCTCGGCTTTAGATCCACGATTTAAATATTTCAGATACTGGGGGGTCAAAACAATGACAGCAACAAAAAGAATGCACGTTCTTTATTACATGTCTACTGTAGCCTACTACCGTTCGCCTCGCACACAAAGTAGTTCCGGGTCATTCACTCATGTGACACGTTGTAGTCTTTTTCTTTTTTTTCTTCTTTACACTTAAAAAAATATTCACTACGACACATAAAAAACGAAACATGTATTTATATACATATTTAATATACATATATATAAACACACATATATATGCACACATATGTATACGTACACATTGCTCTTGCTCTAAATCAGTATTAGAAGATAAGATAAATGGTTGACATCCAGAAACTTAGCATCTATGAAATTAGCCTTTGACAAATAATTGTATTTAGGTTGCAAGGTACATTTGTTTTTTTAGATTGGAGTAAACTATGGAATCTCAACAGCATATTATGGAAACATAGAAAGAAAATGCTAAAATACTCAATAATAGATGTCTTGTCAAAGGTTTGTTGTGCATGAATAAAACAGGTTTTAAAGTGTTTCAGGTTGTGGTGTGAATCTCTTAATCCTTGTAGATCTTTTCCAATTAAAAACAACTAATTTCATAAAATGAATCTTTATATTTTAAAGGAAGCTATGCACTTTACGCATCACAGTTGGACCATTATCACAATAACTAAACTCACCAATGTAATGCAGGCGTGCTACACAGTAAATCTCCATGACAGAGCTTTGTTTCTAATGTTGTGCATAATGGTAACGACCTGCTAAATATGATGGGCTATCTCAGTGAATGCTGGGTGTTAGACATTTTAAAATTAAGTGTCAATTTGTATTATTATCTTTCTCTAGCTTGACTAAAAAAATAATAAGTCATCAGTGAACTTTAGTTTTCAGTAAAATACTTACCTGACTCTCTGGATGTATAGCTGTGTTTGTGTTTAAGGAGAGACACAAGGCAATGTTTTGGACTAATAACAAAAAACAACATATAAACAAGATATTAACTGGTTTTGCGTTTATTTGCCTTTTTAAAAAAACAACATCAAAAGATACCTGCAGAGTGTAACGATTGAGCAAATCACAAGGTGACAGAATGTCATATTGTTGATCAGTACCATGATTTGCATTCATTAAATACTTTAAAAAAGTACTAAAGGTAAAGTGTCTTTAAACAAAAATCATTTCAAGTTCTCAGCTGAATACAAAAAAAATCCAGTGTTTTCATTCAACTTAATACACCATAATAATCCTAAAGGATTCAATTCCCCCACACAAGCACGTAACGGTAGAAACCTGGAAAACGTTTACATCCTGCATGACTTTGCATAGGCTTCATGACAGTCACAGTACCCTTTCTGCTCCGGTGACCCGTGCCATAAGCTTTACCCAAAAATAAAATAAAATGATAAGCAATAGCTTGGAATGTTTTCTTCAAATTACAGAGGAAACAATTATATTTCTTATTCTAAACCAAAGGTCATACTGCTGCAAACACACTCGATTTATTCAAGAGTCTATTCGTAATAGTGGAAAAAGAAGAAAATCTGCTTTGTCATACAAGGGCACGATGGTAGATATAATGAGAGAGAAACATATACAATATTGAATAGTATATAGCTGTAGAATAACACTTCTATGTTTATGTGGCTACAGGTACAGCAGTGGGTGTGTCCTTATACACAACCTCCACTAAGGAATGTGACTATTGACGAAATTATTATTCTTTCTTTTTCTTTCATTTTTCCGTCACTGCAAATGTTTTTGTTTATTTTTCTTCAGCAATGTCAACCTCCATCTTAATTTCTTTCTCTGTCAGCGGGCAACATCTGGAGGACCAGGGATCAAAACCAGGAGACGGAGGCTCCTTCTTCAGATCTACAATCAGTCCACAGGAGGTGGTATTGCCTTTAGAACTGGAGAGATCCATGGGATCCACTTTAAGCTGCTTCCATTCAGTATTTGCATCGGTCTCTCCAAGATCTGTTTTAACAGCCACTTTGCTATTGATGCGTTTAAATTGTGGTCTTTCAGTGCGGTTCGCCTCTCCTGAGATTTCAAATTCCCCTGGCTCACTTTTAATGGGAGGAAGAGGAATGTTGCAGAGAGTTGACTTAGATGAGTTCCACTTACTGGACAAATCCAGAGGTGCTTCGCACACTGGATTCTGTTTGCTCCCACCTACCAAATTCAGGGGCCCATTTTGCATCGCTCCATGAGCAGCATTCACTCCCAGTTGTTCATAGGAAACAGGCGGTGGAGCCTCTTTCGGCGGGCCCTGCACAGCTGGACGTGTCGGAGAGATTGCAGATGTGGGTGTCGGGCTGTCAGTTTGAGTTGCACTGACAGGAATAAACACAACAAGTTTGACACCTGGGGGTGGCTGTTTGTCGAGGGTTAGCTTCCATAATCCGTCTGATTGACTAGAGCCAGCAGACACCCCCCCTGTCACAAGTTCTGGACCACGAGAATCCTTCGCTGGTGCAGCAGGGCTGTTTAAAACAGCAGCGGGCATGGCGGCTGTATTTGTTGGAAGCGATGAGTCTGGTTTTGCGTCAACCTTTTTTGTCTCTGATGAGGACCTCTTCGAGGCCAGGCGTTTCTTGGGAGCACTCTAAAATTCGAAACACAACAAACAAAAAAAATCCACTCAATGAATTATTCATAACACTAATGGGACATGATAATGATATGAAGCTGGGGAGACCTATAACTTGCTTGAGGAAGTTTTCAAGAAACAGCAACACAATGCAACAAGAAATGGCTTCCAATCTCTTCATTTACTGGTGGTTTATGGAAGCTCCAACATCCCCCTCCACTTAAACATGTTACTTCACTTGGGTGTTTGCAGAATGATGCATGTGCAGAGTTCGACATTAGAAGGCCGTTTCCACGTTCATCTGCTAAAAGGAAAAGGTTTCTCTGTGCGGACCTTCTCCACTGTCTTTCAGTTTGATTCGAGTAAGCAGGGTTTTGTGACATCACAACTTGTTCGGAGGCCAGTTGTCGTCCAAAATGCAATTTACATCGAGACTTATCAGCCAAATAGGTGATGTCTTGTGTCCAGCAGTTAAACCGTTGAAATATTTGCTTATTCACAGCTAATTTAACCGTAAACCCAGTTTATTAATCTTTAGATGTCTTAATACATGTCTGGAGGGGATCTTCATTCTATTAACAGCCGTTAAGCACCGATAGTGTAAATGTATAACCTAATTTAAGCAATTTTCATATATTACATTTTCATATAAATCTGAAGAATTCAAATGTCCTGATTATCCTTGAGTGACATTCTGACGTTTACTGCTTCTAATCTGAAGTGAGATTAGTGACAATAGACCATTTCCTTTTTAATCCAATCTGAAATTAGAGGTAATTTAGCTCATGAATGACATTTTAGTTCTTACGCGCTCTTACCGTAATGCCTTGTATATACGCGCAGCGCAAAACAATGTGGGCTTGACTGTGTTTTTCAAAGTAGAGACTGGTTTGACTGCAGTCAGTGATGCTGGGTGTGGTCAGAGGTGAAACGGACTTGAAGCTGAAATACTACAATTATATGATTTGAATTTAATGGACAGACAAAAAATGAAATAATAAATACTCACCGAAGGCTTGGGTTCTTGTCCACAGGTCTTAAGGTGGCTGTCATAGTTCTGCTGGTGGGGAAAGCCCAGTCCACAGCTCTGACAAAGGCAGGGAGAGATGCCGGCATGACCCCCCATGTGGGACATTAACAGCAAGGCCGACCGGAAACCCTTCCCACACTCAGCACACTTCAGCACCCTCTGGTGAGCCCCGGCGTGTTTCTTCAGCTCTTCAGAAGTGTCAAATCTCTCTCCACACTCCAAACATCGGATCTCATCCCCTTTAGGCTCCTGATTACCCCAGCAGCCGGTGTCCTTCTTGTGCCGCTGGAAGTCCTCCTGGCTGAGAAACTCTCTGAGACACGCCACACAGTGAATGCGCTCGGGTTCACACTTGTGTTTGCGGTACAGTTTGGCCAGGCGGTAGTGGCATCGGCAGCGTACACAGGTGTAAGGCAGCAAACCGAGATGGGAGAAGCTGTGTTTCAGGAGAGCATTCTTCTTAGTGAAGGTCTTTGTGCAGTCTGTGCATTTGAAATTGCGAAGGCACGTCATCTTCCGGTGGCGCGCCAGAGATTTTAGAGAGCAGAAATTGCGGCCACATACCTCACAAACCACCTCCAGCCTACATTTCTTCACGTGATATTCACACGCCGTCAGGGAAGTGAAAACACGTTTGCACAGGTCACACTCGTAGAACTCCTTCTCAAAGTGAGTTCTAGACAGGTGCACTTTCAAATCTTCCTGCGACTTAAAGCTCATCAGACATACGCGGCACCGGAAAAAAACCACTTTGCTCTGGGCGTGCGTGCGCAGGTGGACACGGTAGTTGTAGGTCTGGCAGAAGCGCTTCCCACATTCAGCACAGGAGTAAGGGCGCGCTCCAGTGTGCAGATTCATATGGTCCTGGAGCTTGAATTTGGAGGGCAGCTGCAGATCACAGACACTGCAGCGGTAGTCGCCCCCTGTGTGCCGATGGATACAAGTTAGATTAGAAGGAATTAGATATGGACTGACATGTGAGGGTACATTTGGTACCACCTTATAGCTGTTTTAAGAAAAGGTATGGCTGGCGATATTCTATATTTTTGTCATTGTAAACAAATCCCACTAAAATACCAAAACACATACGGTGCTCTAGTGCGTAGTTTCGGCAGCAGGACAGTGTGTGTGGTAAGTAGACTACCGTGCCCAGATCCGTTGTAATTAAAAAAAATTTAAATTAAGCAAAGGCAAACCGTATCAAGCTTTAGCTTCACAGACAACACTTGTTACAAGGATCCATTCACTGATGGTTCTGATCTTTTCGCGGGACTATTGGATAGTAATTTATGGCAATTCGGCTAAAAACGTCTGTGTTTCAGACAAACTGTAAACAACACACTACTACCTGCTTATGAGGGTATAAGTGAATGAGTCATACCATCGTTTAGTCCCTCCTCCTCCTCGTCGTCATCGTCGTCTTCCTCGACCTCTTCTTCCTCATACACGTCTGAAACCTCACTGTTGTCGGAGTCGTCCTCCACATACTGCATCTCCGTCGATTCCTCCAGCGCAGTGTTTCCATCATCAACACCTTTCTTGTCGCCGTCATCCTCTTCGGCTATTAGCAGTGGGTGGTCTGTGTCTTCTGGCCCTTGTGCAGGATGTTGTGTAGTGCAAGTGTCTGACAGAGGAGCCGTGGTTTGTTCAGCATGCAAGGTCTGTTTTGCAGCACCTGCTTCTTTACCAGCTTTTACCAGTCTTTGTAGGTGTGTGGTTGAAAGTGAACTGGGTGTGTGACTGGGTGGGAATGAGTCATCAGGAGAGGTGGAGCTATAGGGTGTCTCCCTACATGAGGTCTGTAGGATGTCTGGGTATCCCAACTCTGTCAGCTGGATGTCAATGGTGTATTCAATGGACATGACTGCTGGCTGAGGAGTCACAAAGGGGTTGTGAAACACAAAGAGATGCATCAACACACAGAGTTATGGGTTACATGTTAAAGGCCCAGAATGTATGTTTATTAATAAATCAAACAAGTACTGTTGTCACATTTCGCCTTACCTGACGAGCGACCACATATGGTTATATTCCTCTGGATCTTACTTCTTTGTTTTATTTTCTATCGAGCTCGCAAAACTACTTTGCGTGGGAATGCATTCATGACGCACCTTCACGCGCTGCTGCTCACCTCGCTCACCTCGCTCACCTGGTAGCGTCAGCAGGAAGGAATGATGGTACGGCGTGGCTTCAGAACAATCACAAAACAAGCCTGCCCCTCTTCGGTGTTTGCCTTCTATCCTGAAGCAAATCTACACGGGGGGGACAAACACCGAAAACATTCGCCTTCAACGATGTGAAAATACAGCGACGATAGCATCGGATTAGCTTGCTACAAACCTCACTTAACCCATGATGACCAGAGCCCGATCAGATCATAAATGGGAGCTCAAAATGAGGAAAACAAATGAAGCACTACAAGGAGAGGGAACTAGTGAGGGCGCTCGAGCACACCTTGTGTTTCGGAGTGGTATTACGTGACACACAGCCAATCAGCGGCAGGAGAGTTTCACCGGGAGAGCGAGTTTACTACTGCGCACAAGTACTTTATTTGAGTGCATATACATCACTTCTGTACCCCATTTATATGCTATTCTATTCTACTCCACAACAATTCATTGGAAATATTGTACGTTTGCTGATTAAGAGTACAGTATATCCAGAAGCTCCACCGTGACCAGCTGCGACATTTAAATACTGCATTCAGATCAGTATAGAGAAAAAAACGTATGAATCAGTTACAATAATATAGAGTTGAAGAGCTTTAATGCTCTGAGGAAATTGTGCATGCAATACTTACTTTTATAGTTACTATTACACTATAGTTTAAAGTAAAAGTATCCCTCCCTGTATTATGACACTGGAGTATTTGATTATTACTAGTTTACTATTATTACTGTGGTTTGTCAATGTGGAGTCAGTTCTAATGGCTTCATACCATCTAAAACTGGTAAATGCACCACCTTTTCTAAACTGGTGGTTGGTTAAAATATGTATCTGCAAAGTAACTACAGCTTTCAAAAGAAATGTGGTTTAGAAAAGTACTTGACTTTATCATCCACGCATAGTTCATGGATGGTTAACTTTGGCCATTTACAGTGGGTACGGAAAGTATTCAGACCCCTTTCAATTTTTCACTCTTTGTTTCATTGCAGCCATTTGCTAAAATCAAAAAAGTTCATTTTATTTCTCATTAATGTACACGCAGCACCCCATCTTGACAGAAAAAAACAGAAATGTAGAAATTTCTGCAAATTTATTAAAAAAGAAAAACTGAAATATCACATGGTCATAAGTATTCAGACCCTTTGCTGTGACACTCATATTTAACTCACATGCTGTCCATTTCTTCTGATCCTCCTTGAGATGGTTCTACTCCTTCATTGGAGTCCAGTTGTGTTTAATTAAACTGATTGGACTTGATTAGGAAAGGCACACACCTGTCTATATAAGACCTTACAGCTCACAGTGCATGTCAGAGCAAATGAGAATCATGAGGTCGAAGGAACTGCCCAAGGAGCTCAGAGACAGAATTGTGGCAAGGCACAGATCTGGCCAAGGTTACAAAACAATTTCTGCAGCACTCAAGGTTCCTAAGAGCACAGTGGCCTCCATAATCCTTAAATGGAAGAAGTTTGGGACGACCAGAACTCTTCCTAGACCTGGCCGTCCAGCCAAACTGAGCAATCGTCGGAGAAGAGCCTTGGTGCTCGAGGTAAAGAAGAACCCAAAGATCACTGTGGCTGAGCTCCAGAGATGCAGTAGGGAGATGGGAGAAAGTTCCACAAAGTCAACTATCACTGCAGCCCTCCACCAGTCGGGGCTTTATGGCAGAGTGGCCCGACGGAAGCCTCTCCTAACTGCAAGACATATGAAAGCCCGCATAGAGTTTGCCAAAAAACACATGAAGGACTCCCAGACTATGAGAAATAAGATTCTCTGGTCTGATGAGACCAAGATTTAACTTTTTGGCGTTAATTCTAAGTGGTATGTGTGGAGAAAACCAGGCACTGCTCATCACCTGCCCAATACAATCCCAACAGTGAAACATGGTGGTGGCAGCATCATGCTATGGGGGTGTTTTTCAGCTGCAGGGACAGGATGACTGGTTGCAATTGAAGGAAAGATGAATGCGGCCAAGTACAGAGATATCCTGGAAGAAAACCTCTTCCAGAGGGCCGAAGGTTCACCTTCCAACAAGACAATGACCCTAAGCACACAGCTAAAATAACAAAGGAGTGGCTTCGGAACAACTCTGTGACCATTCTTGACTGGCCCAGCCAGAGCCCTGACCTAAACCCAATTGAGCATCTCTGGAGAGACCTGAAAATGGCTGTCCACCAACGTTCACCATCCAACCTGACGGAACTGGAGAGGATCTGCAAGGAAGAATGGCAGAGGATCCCCAAATCCAGGTGTGAAAAACTTGTTGCATCATTCCCAAGAAGACTCATGGCTGTACTAGCTCAAAAGGGTACTTCTACTCAATACTGAGCAAAGGGTCTGAATACTTATGACCATGTGATATTTCAGTTTTTCTTTTTTAATAAATTTGCAGAAATTTCTACATTTCTGTCAAGATGGGGTGCTGCGTGTATATTAATGAGAAATAAAATTTACTTTTTTGATTTTAGCAAATGGCTGCAATGAAACAAAGAGTGAAACATTTAAAGGAGTCTGAATACTTTGCGTACCCACTGTAGTAGATGCTACAGCAGAGACACTAATTATCAGCATGTCCTGAACTACAAAGGGAAGCACACCATAAGATCAGCGTGCTTGGACAAAACGTTGGATATTAAAACCGTTCGATTAGTTAATCCGCCCGGTGGAAAAGGTAAACTTCAATTAAGTCAGTTTCTCGTTGAGCAAGCGGCTAACATCTGAATCTTGTGTTCCTGCATTAGAAGTGAGACAAAGACAAGGTTATTTCTTCAGCAGCCTCCCTTGGGATAGCATGTTTTATTACACATTGCAGTGGCGAGAGAAACAATCCAATCAGTGAAAAACACATGATATACACAGTTTCCTTTGGGACTCTAAGGCATTTAAGAGTCACGAGTTCCATTTAAGAAATGTCCAAGACATGAAACAAGTGAAAAATTAAAAGCAGTATTTTTTTTACCATAGACAAGGAGGATTATAGTGAATCATTCCTGCCCACATTAAATCTGGAACTCTAAGCCAAAGTCATTTTTTAGCAGAACATAATCCTGTAATTTTAAAATTCTTCCTCAATGAGACTTAATTTAGAAAGGAACATAATCAAAATATTTAGAGTAAAAGAAAAAATGCACAATATGAACCAGAAGCTGTACACAAAACATTTCTCTTGACAAACTGTCTGAACATTCAAACATAGTATCTCTACTAGGCATCTAATTTGCTTCAAAATAGGTACATGCCCAATTTGTGTTGGAATAAAACAAGAGGAAATAAAAACTTTTTTTTTTTTTTTTTTTAACCACAGTGAGTTGAACTCGAGACTCAAAGAAATAAAATCAAAACACACACATTTCAAGCTTTAAAAAAAAAAAAAACATTTAAAAAGTTAATCAAACCAGTTTTTTTTAACAGATAAACTATGTTTTGTGGCAATGGGTGCAATAGATGGATTTAATATTTGGTTAGTCAATTTAGGAGATGTGTCTGTATGTCCAAAATCTCAACAGCTCATAATCAAAACTCAAATCCAAAACTCAAATCCAAAACTTGCTAAAACGTCATTCTCAAAACCATTCCAAACTCTGAACTACCATCAGGAGGATCAGATCTCCAATGTTAAAAGAAAAAGGACAATGCCTGACTAAAATCTTCAGAAACCATACACTTTCTGCGAGGTCCCCGCAGCTCAATTATCTCTTTGCACTTGGGTTTTCCGGCTCTTCCTCCGGGTGGCTTTTCTGGTGAGCTTTCAAGGTGCGCTCGCGGCCAAAGCTCTTCCCACAGACTGGACAGGCGAGGCGGCCGACGGCGTGAGCCCGTGACATGTGGGCATCCAGCTGCTCCGGACGGCCAAAGCTCTCGTCACATTCTTCGCAGGGATGGGCTTTCCGCGGGGCGTGTTTCACCTTCTTGTGAGCACGGAGCTGAATCAAGCCGGAGAATGTGAGGTCACATTCGGGACAGGGGTGCTGACGGGCCGGAGGAGGAGCAACATCCGCTTTAGGTTTCTTCTCCTTTGCTGGAGCTTGACTGTCGTCCTCAGGACTCTTCGTATCTTCAGCTTCTGATTTGGCTGCTGCTTTAGAGGGACGCCCACGCTTCGCCCCACTTGCTTTTCCCTTTTCCTCGGCAGGGGGTGCAGCTGACTCTGGTGTGCTGCTGGCCTTCACCGCCTCCTCGGGCACTTCGGCCTCATCTTTCTTTTTCCGCTTCCCCTTTTTCTCCGCAGCTGCCGGATCTTCCGCTTTGGAAGGCCGTCCTCGTTTCTTGACGGCTGAAGCGCTGCCATTGCATTGCTGACCGTCGGGGTACTTCTCCTGGTGTTCTATCAGCTCCGGTTCCGTTTCAAAGCCCTGACCACACTTCTTACAGCGGTGGGTTTTCGTGGAGTCCTCCGGCTGTTCTGCAGTCTCTACCTCTGGGCGGAGATGCTGGGTCAGGCGATGATTACGCAACAGTCCAGCGCTCCGGAAGGTTTCATTGCAATCTTTACATACCAACTGTTTCTCTGGACACACCTGTCTTCTGTGGGATGTTAGCTACGAAGGTGAGAGGTGAGAGGTGAAATAAAAAACAAAAAACACTGGGTGAGTTTCACAATGAGCTTCATACTTGTTTGGCATTCATGGTGTTTTTTTAGCCTTAATACTGCCAAGGACATTTATTTATAAGGGTAATCATTATACTCACTTCAGAGAATGTTTTAAAGCTCTCCTTGCAGTGGACACATTTGAAGGGCTTGTCATCCTTGCTGTGTGTCGGCTGGTGCTGCGTCAGTTCCTCAGAGGACAGAAATGATCGGTCACACACATAGCATGTGAACAATGTGTTTCCCTGCGGAGAAATGGGGGGAAGAAAGAGGCCAAAGTTAAAATAATTCAAGACCAAGAACTATGTTGTACCCAAATTTATCAGATTAACTTTATTCGCCATGTCTGGGTGATCTTGAGTTACCGATAACACAGTAACATTGTATAAGCTGTATATACAGTGTGCATTTTCCTGCTTACACTAAATCGCAATATATATATATATCTCAATTTAACTAAGTAACTTACTCAAACACTAACAGAGAGAATTAGATTTACCTTGAATGATAAACTTCAGAATTTGTTTTTTTAAATATGTTACCATTTATTTATTTCAAATACTTTCAATACATAATATTATAAACAAAAGCCATAATCTTCATGAAAACGTATAGACAAACTGTTACTCTCAATGTTACTCAATGCACTGATATTGTGAAACTTATAAAATGTATTATTGTTATTACCTGCTGAAGCTGTTGCTTGTACTCTTCCCGGTGGCTCTTCTTCATATGCCTTTCCTTGGCTTTGGCACTGCAGAAGGTGATGAAGCACTGGAAACACTGCAGATTTTCATGCTGGTCTGCAAAGACAAATTGAGATTAGAGAAATCATGCAACAGACACAGTTAATCTTTCAGGGGCTCTCAGCAAACGCATGTAAAGCTGTGACCATAGCACCACTTACAGGGCTGAACGGAGGCCGCAAGAGGTCCATTCAAAATGATGGGTTTGCGTGGTTCTGCTTGTTTTACAGGGGGAGCTGCAGGAGGTGGATCTGGCAGTCCCCGACCCATCACTATCTCTTCTATGTTCAAAATGTCCGAGTCCATCCTGGTGTACTGGCGGGTCTCAACAGGCACACACACAGAACAATTGTCCTGAATGCTGTTAAAAGAACAAGGACACATATCAAAGTACGGTTACTTATCACACGGAAACAACAGCAGCTTGGTTGACAGCGGGAAAATAACACTGTGATAACTAATCACACGTTATGCTCAACAGATGACAACGAACAAATCATTTACTAACTTATTTAGGGTGAGGCTACAGTAAAACAGCGGCTGATAGAAACCACAACGTATATATCAATATTAGTCCAGCTATTCAATAACAAACATTTAGCTAAGTTTCAGCTAATCTTGGCTAACGTTACCGCTACGTTACTGCCGTTAAGGCCGCTCGCTAAGCTAACTAGCGCCATGAGAACCTACGACCATCCCGCTACCAATTCACTTAATAAAATACATTACTGGGTGTATATGGTAAACTAACCGTTTACAGATTATGTAACTACTTTGGTTGCATGCATGTGCCCGTAGCTGACGTTTATAATAAAGTAGCAGCCTATCGAGCGGGCTAACGCTAGCTAGCTAGCTACTGGTTAGCGCTAACAACACTGGCTGCCATTCAAAGAGCACCGGAGACTTGTTCGTGCCTTTTCACATATCAAGTTGTAACTCTGTTGGGCGCTTGCATATGTCTGACATGACTCAATAAGATGCACGTTCACAAATACGCCTAAATCTTGTAAAATATCACATTTTAAATGGAGTAGACGTTTACGTTACCTCTAGCCGCTCTTTGACGATAGTTTGACTGAAAGAGTTGACCCTACAGAAGTACAACGGATAGATCGGACACTTCCTGGTGTGTGACAGATAGCCGTTGGTACAACTAAGATGGCTGCCATGCAGTCGTTGGTACTATGTTTTTATTGTCATTTGGTGATGCTTTGACAAAAATTCAAATATAAAAAAAATGGACCAGCCGGGTTTTTCTGCCGCTGATACAGAGCTGCACTTTGTATCGTAGTGAGTATAGCTTGAAACACAAACCTTTCTTGGAAAGGACGCACAGTATTACGGTATACTAATAAAAGATCCGCATTCAAAATACTGCCATGACGGTTAATATACTGTAATATACTACAGACAGCTAGCGTTATATCTTTATGAACATGGATGAATCTTATCTCCCCTTCTATTCAGTCTGATTCTATGGTTGATCTCCGTCACGTGACCAAGAACAACTTCGTGAAAAGTACTTTGTTATAATACAAAGAGTGCACATAAGATGTACGTTCAATCAACAGTCTAAATTGTAATTCACTTTCACTTAGTCAACTTCTCTCAACGTTTTGAAGTCCATTTCTAACTCTTCAAACCATCTGTTTGTACTACAATGCTCTCTAAAATGATATCTGTGGTATTTGTTAACTCATATCCCTGTAGTACAACATATCTCTCTATAGGAGTATGTGTATACATTCAATTTTACTTCTATTCTAAAACCATCTTTGTGATTTCCGCCACAAATGCAGAGTATCAATACATATTGGAGAGTATGATAAATGCATGAAATCTACCTAATGTCAGTTGAATCTTTGTTTCACTGTCACAGCTTACTGGGACCCTTGTAAAGAACAAAGACATACTTAATGTTATCAGAAACAATTAAAAATGTCTCTTGTGAAAAAGGTGTATGGTGCCAACATTTCTCGACAGTCTTTAAAAAAAAAAGAAGCAACAATGCATGTATTTTTTCTATCTCTCTCTTTTATTGTTTTCTGAAATAAATAAATTAAATTCATAGATCTTAAAGAAAGCTCATCATGGAATGTCAATTCGGTTAGGTTAAAATATATAGTAAAAAAAAAATCATGGTAATTTAAATATTAAAATCATACTTTGTGCTTCTTCTGCAGCACAAAGTGTATGGCTATGCATATTTTTTTACATTTCCTTCTGAAGGCAACATAATTTTACACTTGCTCGATGCCATAATAAGCCACATCACAAAGCATTCGTTTGTTAAACTGCAGTACAAATAATCCTTCACAATGTATGCCACGGCCAGTGAAAGGCATCAGGACAGAGGAGATACCGTATTTTTTGATAAGCTGGATTTTCATACACCAAAAGCACAGTTACATTCCAACTCAGAGAGCAAAATGTTGAAAAATATAAGGGAAATTCTGTAGTGGACACTACACTTTTTCCAAATTCCCTTGATTATGGAAATTCAAAAAGCAGTTGTGGTTGCGTGAGATACAAAGAAAGACACAGCACTTAAGGCATAGCACACGGGATGTTCTTTGACAGTCCCCAAAGCGACACCTGCCCCCTTCTCCCTCTCCTAGCTGCTCCGGCCAGTGGCCTGAACCATCGTACCGTGTGGCTGCATCTGGCATAGGACTCTCCTCCACCAGGCTGGGATTGGGGGTTTCATTTGTTGCATGAGCCTTGTCTTTGGGGGGGTGAGGGGGAACTGAGTCCTGGGTATCCGAGCTGCTACAGAGGATCAAAGCCTTCGACACCTCCAATCTGAAGGACATGAGAGTCAAAGGTGCAGACACTGCCCTGTGGTCCTGTCGGTATAGGAGCCAGGAGTTGACCAAAGCTAGATCTGTGAGGTACCAGAGCACCGCTTGAGGCCAGCAGGTCGGGGCTGAGGCAGTGAGGGGGATAGGGTAAAGATTCTGCAAATCTCGGTTGAGATGAGCCGACATCTGGGCCTTCTCAAAGTTGTCAATGAGTGAAGCCATGTTCCTCTGGCCATTTCCTGCGGTCGAAAGTATGAAGCCACAGTGCGACCTGCGTAACATCAGCTTCCCATCTGAGCTTACGAACTCATCTCCAATCTGTCCTCTGGCTCCTCCAACCCTTCCTGCACCATGAACCCCTGCAACTAACAGACGCTCTAGCATTGCAGGGGTGGAGAGTTCCTGTTTGCAAAGAAACACCATACTACCTTTGGGGGCCATTTCTTCCACAGCATCTTCTTTGCCGGAAAGACCCAACTTGAGATCCACGTGCAAGAGCAAACCGCCAAATCCAATTAATGTTGTACAGTTTAGAGACAGCTTCTTATTGTGCATCTTCCCAGGCAAAGCAAGTGGATATTGGTCAACTGCATAATCCCCCTCTCTTCTCAGCGACTGGCATCCTGCTTTGAAACGGCACAATAATGGCTGAGCCTTCCACAGCGGATCGGTCTGCGTTTTCAAACTGTTCAGGTCATTTGGCGCGTCCTTTTGTCTCTGCCCGTTACTATGCTGACAAATTTGACTTTGCCTGCTTGAGGGAGTTTTACCTTGCAGTGCATTTTGAAAGTCACTATCATGTCTTCCTTCCTGAACATTAGTGTTGACTGGATCTTTCGCAGGAGAGGCGAGTTTCAAAATGCGAGACAGCTCGAGGAAACGGGAAAGTGGCACGGCCTCAGCAATCAAGGGCACCTTAGTCAAGTCCTCCCAATAGAGCCTTGGACTCGGAAACTGAAAAATAGCAAAAGACCAAATAAACCTTTAGCGGTCTTCCGTCTAATTAACAGAGACAAGTAAAGATGAAAAAAAAAACAGAGCACAAACCTTTAAAGTTCCCATTGCTATGTGGATCCCGACAAACTGTGCAACCTCTCTGGCTGTGACAAGTTTGGTCATGTTGGAGAGTTTATTTGTGCAATTGGCAATTTCTACCCAGGTATCCCAACCAAAATAACTGGAGAAGTAGTCAATAGGCTCTTTGGTCCTGTTTTCCTCTGTCAGTGCTTGGAACTGGCTCGTTGAAGTTGGCAAACTAAGGGAGAAAAATATAGTTAAAAGTTCGAATGAAACATTATTTCTGCACAGTATGACAAAACTATTAGTAGAGAATATAATTTTTTAGCAGTGCTCTGTTAAGGTTGTATACTGTACTTTTGTGACAGCTCATCTGGCCGTTGTGCGCCGTTTGTTTGATTCTTGTAGAAATAGGCCATTACTTCTGCTTCTGAGTCAAGCTGAGGATCAGACAATTCAAAACCACCCATGTCCTCTTCATCAGAACTTTGGAGGAGAAAGTCCCGGAGGTCTGGTAGATGCTGACACTCAGTGTCTGCCACAGCTGAAAGATCAGATCATAAATGGACAAGTTATCTAAAGTATGATCGACGATCGAAGTAGCTTAAGTACGTTTATCAGGTACCAACAAGTAGACGTAACTTCTAACAGAAAACAAACCATGTCCATCTGCAAAGTCACAGACCCCTGGTTCCGACAATAGTCCTCTCTCTCTCGTTTCCTGGTAGTCTAGTACAGAATGGCTCCCTTTATCTGTTGTTAATAGATTGAGCATGAAAATCTTCCTATAATCTTGGGTAAAAGAAGAATATCACTGGAAAAGGCAATGACTCACTTGAATTACTCTCCGTTTCTTGATGTTCTGTCTGCTGGGCATCACTGGATGCTCCTGTTGTTAAATTCCCAACGTTGGTCTGAACAGCTCCAAGTAGAACCTCCCTCTCCTCCTCCTTCACTGGGTAGAAGATACACTGGTTGGTGTTGAACTCCGGGGTGACGCAACCCTCGTCCCTCGTTGTCTCTCCACTCTCCATTACTGAAAGTAAAAAGCCCAAAACATCCAACTCTGAACACATAAAGCCCTCGAAATCTTACGGTGTCAATTCAGTACACAAAGTGGATTAACAAACACACACATTAGCGTATTTAATCATCGCCTTTCAAAGCTAGAGCTAGGAGACTGTTAGCTAAACTGAAAAATAGTTAACAGCTAAAACTGGTACAATACATCTCTTCACTTTGTATTCGATTAATGTTTTTTGTACATGTTCCCTGACTAATCTTCTTAATGCTAAACTAAGCTAAGCTAATCACCTCCTGGCTGCAGCTCCACTGACTTGTAAGAGGTCTTCTTATATGTACACGTATCTTCTAATGTTGAACTATTACTTCAACATGTACCTACAGTATGGCCTAATACTTACATGGACTGGAGGAGTTTTCAATGTTGACCTGCTCCACATTCCATCGGATGTGTCTGCTGCCTTGCGTGGCCTCATGCAGCACGAGGCTGCTCTCCTCCTTCACCAGAACAGTCCTTATATCACGATGGTGCTGTGGCTGCACACTTGCACTCTGTCTGTTTTGACAGGTGAGTGCAACCAGTGGTGGATCTGAGATATTCTCTTCAACCTTGATCACCTGGCTCCCGAGGGCTGCAATGCTGTCCAAACCCTGGAACCGCAACAGATGTAAGTTTGCAATGTTTCATTTATTATTCATTGATGATGATGAATGGTAGTTGTTGATACAACTGGCGTCTCACCTGTCTGTGATTGTTCCTCGCCGTCATCTGACACGTCTCCTTGTCAGCAGTCGCTCTCTGTCTAGAGGGGAGGACCTTCTCAAGTATGATGCCTGGAGACTGGTCAGACCCATTGTTGTGTTCCTCTCCTCCCTGCAGTCCTCTTAGATGCCTTACCTCCTCAACACCAGTGGTAACGGACTCCAGCTCAACCACAACTTTCTCTTTTGGCAAAGATGCAGTTGGAGCAGTGGCTTGGTTGGCCTCAGTACTGGTCTCTGGCTGTGAAGTCTTTGTGCCAGTCTCACCTTCGTCATTAATTTCTGAATCGGAGCTAATGGGACATTCTTCGTAAACTACCTGACACTCATCCTGTTCTGTCACTGATTCCGTTCCTCTGATAGTATCTCCGACTGAAGCTCTCTTAGATATCACATCTCGTTTTAGACGCCCTGTTCCTCTTCTCCTACCACTTGTAGCATTCATCGAAACAGCTCCTTTCCCTCCTTCTTTTCTCTTCTGGACTAACAGTTCTTCCTCCTCTTCTTTGATCTCCACATGATGTGTGGAGCATGACACAGTCTGCGAAGTTAAACTGTTTCTAGTTGTTGTTTCGATACTAACTTGCCCAGGAAGCTTGTCAGTACTTTCACTCACAGAATTGCAAATTCCACTTGATTTATTTTGGGGAACAATGTCTTGAGAGGTTGGTTCATCTCTCTCATTCTGCTCCCCGACAGTGACTAAATCTACCTCCAGAAGTAGATCCTCCTTAATGTCTTCATCCGTGGTAAACTGAACTTGAGATTCTGAGCTGGGATTCCTCGGAGTACCTTCTTCTTGCTTGTCCGCATCCGACGCCGAAGGTTCTCCTGTTTCTGAACTCTTTGTCTGAGTAGAGGTACTTAAAGGGGGTTCAGATGTGAAATTCAGAGGGGTCTCAATGTTTTTCCCCTCATCAGATGGCGAATGAACTTCAGCGGGGGTATGAGATTGATAATCTCCTTCCCTTTTACCTTCAGCCTTATTTTCATCTGCACTCACTTCAACATCTGAAGAAGGAACGGGTAAAGATGGGGATGGAATCAAAGCCGGAAAGGAGACACTTTGCTCTCTGCCCTCTAATGCCATCTCTGCAAGCTCAGGCTCAGTGTCCCAGTCTGAAGCAGCATTCATCACTCCAACAACCTTCTCGTTCCGTTTTGGAAGCTGGTAAAGATCCAACCTGGAGACGCCTTCAAAGATGTTGCCATTGGTGTAAGTGAGACCGGGACTCTCCATGATATGAACCGCCTTGTGCTTCTGTAGGGACGAGACATCGCTAAATCTTTGCCCACACTCCTTACACTCCAAGGCACGCTTGGAATTAGAAGTTATCACTCCTTCAGTCTCCACTTTCGAAGAGGCTTTACGTTTCCTGGTGGTCTTTGGTTTGGTGGGCAGCGTCTCAGGCGTTTGATGGGAAACTTGTAATGAGGACAACAACGAAAGAGCTTTCTGGTTCTTTTTGGGTCTTCCTCCTTTTTTCTTACCGTCCGCTGTAAGATTATTTGTAGACTCACTTGTTGAAGTTGTTTGGGCATCATGAGGTGAAGCCTCCTGTGTCTGGCCTGATGCTTTTGAAGGGTCTAACTTGTAAACTTTCAGTTGAGGCTGTTTATGTCCTTTCAGTAGAAGTAGCGCGTCTTGCGTTATCTGTGGTGCAGGGAAGTCTGCTGAAGCTGTGCTTGTTTTTGTGTTGACTTTTTCCTGTTTTGCCAGGTTTTTCTTTCGCTTCCCATCCTTTGCTTTCTTGGGCTGATCTTTTTGCATTCTTTTTGTTTGTTTTTTCTTTTTAAATACAGACAAGGCTACAGTTTTGTGCTCACTTGTGAGCGTAACCCCCTCCCTGGCTACTTCTTTTTGCTTTTGCTTTTTCATCTTATTTTTTATTTTATTCCCTTTGATTTGTTGCACTTGTGGGTCCTTGGTTGATGAAGGTGATTTTATTTCAGAATTAGATACCAAATGTCCCAATTTCTTGTCCCTTTTCCCCTTTCTTCCCTTCTTCTGTGACACTACCTCTGTCTCTGAGAGATTTGTTGGTGGTGTTTTACCTCTTACTCCTTCTTCCTGCGTTGGCTGACGCTGCTGTGATGTCTTCTTCTGTTTCTTGTTTTTCTTCTCTTTGCTTTGTGGACCAAATTTAACAACAAGGCGAGACTTTTTAGTTTTTTGCCGTTTGGCAGGTGTGGCATCAATTTGGAAATCATCCTTGCTTATGGATCCGACCAGTTCTTGCATATGTCCTTGAAAGATAACAGCCCTGTTTGGCTTTCTTTTCCGCACTTTAACCAGTTCTTGTGCTGACATTACATTTACTGGTAACTCTGACATCTGTGGCACCTGCTTGGTCTCCAAGTGTGATGGAACCTCTTCTTTAGCAGGTGGATCCTCTACTTCCGACCTGTTCTCCACCGGCTCCCGACTCTCCTCGCTATCTACCAGCAATTTCTTAGATGGTTCTTGTTCAGATGGTTCGTGTTCACCTTTTTCTTCTGGCTCTTGTGGTGCAACTCCATCCACCACAGGGTGGCCCTGATCTAGACTTACTGTTTGCATCTGTGAATCAATCTCTTCTTTGAGGTTAGTTTCAGATTCACTTGTAGTTTGTGTGAGCGTTTCTGGTGGAACAAAAGGGCAAGGAGGGGGGCCCTGTTGCTCCGCTTGTAAAGGTGTCAGCTCCAGCTCAACTGTAGTCATAAGTAGTGGAGCTGACAGGCAGGTCTCCTGCTCCTCTAATACAGTCTGATCTGCAGTCTTTTCCAGATCAGTGGTTGGTACCAGACAGGAGGACGGGATTTCATTATATGGCACAGTTTGGGATTGTTCTAGCTCCACAGTTGGTATAAGTTCTAATATGACTGTTTGCTCAAGGTTTTGCTCTACCTCACTCTGACAAATAATTTCCTCCACAGGATCAGACTGAATTGCACCAAAATCGGGCTGTTGAAGGATCTGATGCATCCCCTCTCCCTCAGGTCTCTCTGTATGTTCAGTCTGAACGAGTGTTAGCTCTATATTTTCACCTACTACTATGTGGGAACCTAGTTCTAAGAAAGATGGGTTTTCCAACTCCCCATCTGGTGTAATAGGTTCCAGTATAATTGTTTGCTCCATTAAATCAATTGAGTTGTTTGAAGGGTCCATTTCAACTATCTTAGATTCCGTTTGTTGCAGTCCTATAAAATCGATGTGTGGTGGGTGGAGATTAAAATTCGCTGTTTCTGCCAGTTGTAATATCTGCTGCACTTCCAGTGGTGAGGCATTAGGTGGCACTTGCCCCAATATTACAACTTGGTTTACTTTCTGCACATTTCCTAAGGACTCAATAAGTCTGCGAATCTGCTCTGTGTCAATGTTGGCATCCACTTTTTGCAGAGGTCCATGTGGCCCCACCTGTAGTAGTGCTGGTTGGTAAATAGATATTGGAGTTATGATGGGCATATTTAGTTTCACTTGCTGCCCAGCTGAGAGGGCTTTACCGGCTGCAGCAGGCAACCCGTTGTGCTTGGTTTTCATGTGATGTAGCCGTGTCTTTGTACTCTTGAACGTGGCCTTGCATACAGAACAAGGATACTTTATGGTAGAAGCACCTAAAGATAAGAAAAGAAGACAGCTGTGATGCATTGGGGTATACCACGTAAAGCACAACACGTCCTGCTACCTGACAGATACAGTTTGTTTTCTAGAATTTTATCATTTTTAAAAATGCACTAATTCAGGAGGCCAAACATATCACATTAATGATGTGTTTTTTGTTTATCATTTAAGTTTATTTTCTAATACAACCGCAATATTTAGAAAGCTTTCACCATCCAGAGAATAAAGAATAACTTAACAATAAGCATAGTTTACTTTTCTGTGTTTATGTAGACTAATTCATTTCTAGACTGTATCTCTTTTTGATAGACATGTATAGGCTACAAAAACATTAATATAAATTCACATACTACACATTGTACGAACTAAGCTAAGCCCTTGACTCCACTGTTTAGAAAGGCTGCCAGGGCCTCTAATATATTGTGCATCCATAATAATTCTATTACTTTGGATCAGAAAATGTGACTCAGACTGAGAGTCTGCAGCAATCCTTACAGCTCCGTGAGGCCGTACATCGTCACAGCAGTGCTTAAAATAAAGTCAAATGTTTCCCCTCTTAGTTTAGCAATTTAGCATGCTAACATTTGCTAATTAGCACTAAATGCAACAAGTCCAGCTGAGACTAACTAGAATGTGGTCAGTTGTGCTAAGCAGTAATATTAGTCATAAACCAAAGTATTGGGCAAATTTAAATTTTGAGAATAACAACATGATTACAACATGAATGTCTGTACCATAATGTCGTGACAATCCATTTCATAGTTGTCAAGACATTTCCCTCAAAACCACAAAAGTCAACCTCATGGTGGTGCTTGAGGAAAAGTCATTAAGATTCATCCTTTGAGAACCATGAATGTCTGTACAAACTTTCATGGATATTTCAGTCTGGACCAAAGCGGTGCACCAACAAACTAACATTGTCATCCCTCGAGCCATGTTGCTAGCATAGCTAAAAAGAATGTGAACATCTTCATGTGTAAACTGATAATAAGACGTCCATAACATGGACATTACCATCATCTTTCTTCAGTTTTGCTTTCGCTGCGGTGTCGACCCCATCTCCTTCAGCTCCCTCTGGCAAGTGTGAGACCGCATGTTTCTGCAGAGCTTTGGACATTGTGAACCTCTTTCCACACTCCTTGCAAACATACGGCCTCTCTCCAGTGTGTGTGCGGCGGTGATACTTCAGCAATGTCATTGTTTTGCAGGGTTTGCCACAGTCGGTGCAGGCATAACCGTCCTGGCCAAAATGGATTTTTTTATGAAGGGTGAGCTCTGATGACTTGTTGAAGGCAATGCCACAGATCGGACACTTGAAGGGTTTCTTCTCTGTGTGGGCTTTCTGGTGGACCATGAGCTCTGCGGAGTTTGTGAACTGGCGGTCGCATACGTAGCAGGCGAACAGGGCGTTCCTCAGTATGCACTGTTCGTATTCTGCTGGGTGGCTCAACTTCAGGTGGCGCTCTTTGCTCTTGTGATCGCTGAAGATTATGTGGCACTCGATGCACTGCAGGGAGAGCTGAGACGCTGGAGGGAATCAGGGCAGGAGGGGTAGAAAGTTACATTACATACTGTAACATACAGTTCATCCATATACTTAGGATAAGGACAAATACTCATAAAAAGTATTAAGTCCTGCAAAAACAAAAAAATGTGTCTCTGGAGGCTCCTTCATATGCACATTGGAGCTTTATAGTCAGACCAATACTGTAATGTTTAGGCAGATTCCAATATAAATATAAGAGTTTAATAAATATGATATACCAGCCAATTGTTTTCATAAATGTATAATGCAAACAAAAGTTTTGATGAGAATCTTTTCAATTTGTTTACTTTCAGGCCACAACATATATTCAGCAGTGCACTTGTCAGTGCTCGTGGACAAACACATAACTGCATACCAATATTTATGCAATAAGCTAATAATAATAATAATAAACATGCCAGCATAGAAATAACAGTATTCATTAGACTACTGTATAAAATCACAGCATCTATTAACTGTGTGGACGGCCGTATCACAATGTAAACCGAGATTTGAGAAAA
This sequence comes from Leptoclinus maculatus, assembly GCA_032191485.1. Lineage (NCBI taxonomy): Eukaryota > Metazoa > Chordata > Actinopteri > Perciformes > Stichaeidae > Leptoclinus > Leptoclinus maculatus. The sequence goes on along the minus strand of JAVDOI010000008.1, from coordinate 12,582,082 downwards.
CTACAAAAGGTGACTTAAAGTGCTGTTAATTTTTTATTTTCATAGCGGGGAGTGTTTAGTCCTAATTTAATTATCAAACAAAAAACAGGTCTCTCAATTCTAGCCTGGCTTGTTCAGAGAGGTAGAACATAGAACAAAACAAATACAAGTTCAAATACTCACACGTCAGAGGCATAAGCAGTGGTTTGGACATGTCCATCTTTAGAGGATCTACCATGGCCTTCTTGGAAGGAACGTATTTCCTACCATCACGTACACCTTTATCCGGTTTCTTTGCCTTTTTCCCATTGCACCCAGGACTTGCATTCGTGTCAGGTGTCGGTTCTGCAGGGACACTTAGCTTTGAAGCAGTCTCCATCCCCGCAGTGTGAACTGAGGGCTCTGTCAGTGGCCCTACAGCAGCCTCCTTCTCCACTACCTGTGTGACTGCCATACTTGGTGCTTCTGCTGGTTGCACCCCTGTCCCATTCTCCTGTGGCGTGTCTACTCGTTCAGTCCCAGCAGTAGCAGCTGATGTGTTCCCCTCTTCCTGTGCATCTGGTTGACCCGGTGCCGGCTGGGCTCCAGTCTCAGTGTCCAGTGGTTGCACTGTGGCGGCAGTGGTCACAGGGTCTGCTCCGCTGTTGGACTGGGTCGGACTCTGCATGGCTCCCTGCCTCTTTGCTTCTCAAATGCACTTGTTCATGTGTTTCTATGAAACCAGGTCACACACAGAAACACAGAATGGCTGTAAACCAACACATACATGAACACAAACAAGGTACCAAGGAAACAATCATTCAAACTGATTTATATAAAAAGGGTTTTATATTTTGTATTTTGTAACGCAGTTAACAGCATCTTTGTTATCTATGGCGACAGCTGGAGGACTAGGGAATGAATGGGTTTAAAACATTTGAATTACAAAAGAACACCGACGGATGGGGGGACAGCCGTTAGAGGCTGATGTATAACCCAAACTCAACACTTTAATTGGTATACATAGTGTATGAATAGAGTACTTTTACATGATAATATATTTTAACAAACCCTCCATAATAACCACAGACACAGATTATAGCAGCCCAGTTAGCTTAAAATTCACTGATTTGCGGTTAATATCGGCTAGCGATTGTTAGCATTCCCATCGCGTTACAGCGCTCAAAGATGCTAAATATTCATTCACTTTAACTACGTTGCCGTTTTTACACCCTTATAGCTGTATGGATGCAGGAGGAAGCGGTTTTAAGGTTACCTAGGCTGTCTTGTCCGCCCCAAACATCTCCGCGTCGTTCCTCACAAAGCAACACAGAGGAGCTGCAGACATACACGCGACGTCACGTCTGACGAGAGCCGCAAGGGAGTCATGGGAGTTGTGGTTTTCGCCACAATCAGCCCCCCACTCATGTGCTGCTGTTTACTCTGTTAAAAGACTACAACACAGCGTGTTGTCGGTACCAATTAGCACACTTAACCTAGAATACATTTAAAGATGAATAATTGTATTGCCATAGCCCAACTATTTCTATCCTCAAACCCGTAGACACGGATTATATATGTGATGTAAATGTAACAGTATAGAGTTGAAGCAATATATGTTTGCCTTCAGCTCTATACTTTTCAGTATGTTTTAAAAGGAAGCGCAGCTTGAGAGTTTGGACTTGATTTAAAAGGCTTAAAAACGACTTTGGTAAGAGTTGAGGTCATTTTATTTCTGTGTATATACAAAATAATAGAGGTGTTGGTAAATACTTTTTCATTCTATGGTCCACAAATTCTCCCTCACTTGAGTCTCAGCCATTGTCTAATGAAATCTTCATGTAGAACTGAAAAACAGAACTAGTCAATGAAGGCAAACTATAACACGGTACTGTACATCAACACCAGATAAGTATACATTATGTTTACCACCATTCAGCAAAAGAAGGTCCTGGCAACAGCAATGCAATTAATACTACTTGTTGAGAAAATAGCATAATGCTGGGAGTATCGTGCTTAGGACTCAATTGAATAAGGCTGAATAAGGTTTACAGTACTGCATCTCCTGGCAAAAGTACAAAGTAAACAGCCAGTTGGTGGTGCTATTGCTGCATGTGATGTGGGGTCTTCTTCACTGTAAATTCCAATTATTGCAGTCCCTGGAAACCTCTATAATTCAATAACAAAAAAGTCCATTAGCACAGTATTCTGCACCATTATTGCTACCACAGTTCATATCTATTATTTTTTTAATCAACATTTACGTATTTAATGAAATACTGTATTGCTTATATATGATTTATACCTTATACCTCTGTTAAGTCCTCTAGTTTTAATGATTGTATTTTTTTTAACCTTTATAGATATGTGCAGTATTCATATCCCATTACATTTAGTATTGTAGAAGCTACATTAGAATTAGAAATCGCTCCGTATGGCCAGCTGATCAACCATGCATAAGCTCATGATAGGATTTAGAATTAATGGGATTGTGTAGAAGTCTCTTGAGCTCCATTAGATCTCACTGCATTAATAAGTCAGCTATTACTTACAGTAAAAACTCCATTAGAACTTTAAACTGCTGATTGTGGCAGAGTGATCAACCATAACGTATAGCAATGACTTGTATATGAGCTATTAAATGCACAGAGTAGTATGAGCACTTTCAAATATCTCAGTTCTTAAACATGCTTCAGCCCACTTTCATAACATGCAAGATGTTGTCTGTTTCAATACACTTTTGGCAAGGTTGTTAAACAGATATCATTTCAGAAGTTATTTGTATATTGCTTTCAAGAATAACAACAAATCATAAAACATTTAACAAAATACTACTTTTATGAATATTTCAATAAACCCATAGCATAAATTAGGTTGGTAATACATGCTGGAAAGATGTGGTGCTCAAGAGCATTCTGAATTTAAACTATATGCTCAAAATATTCAACATATTTCCCTTCAGTTTAAACAGTAATGATGTTAATAGTCCACATTGTGTAAAACACATTATTTCCCCCCAAGTACATAAAGACAAACGCACATTTTTTTTTTTTTAATGCATTTAATTTGATTTGGTTATACAAGTAGAAAATGTAAAAGTGAAGCTAAGCTACCTCCCTCCGAGTTTCTTTCCCCTCATGACGATGTTTTGCATCACCTAGTTTAATCACCTACATTTAATACCTGTAGTTTAATCTCATAGCATGAACTGTTGTACTCTGATGTAGATACTCATTATCTCCCCTGGACTATTATACTTAATGTAGTGTAACAGCAGGTCAAAGTTCAAGTTTAAAAATTCTAAGCACACTATAGATATAAAGAATTGTTTTTACAAATTCATCAGCAGTAATTATCTCTTTGTTTCTTAGCCCTAACGATGTATTTTTAACAATAAGAAATGTAAAAAAAAAAAAAAAAACGCTACGGTCAACAAAGGCACCAGTCTGAGAAAAAATAAATGCTTCCGTGAGCCTTCAACCCTCAATATCATCCTGTGACATCGGAAGCTCACCAGTAGCATGTTTTATATAATGCAAATGCAGCTCTGCCATTTCATCAAAGCCCATGTCGCAATCGACACACTCCCATTCCCAATACTTGTGCTCTCTCCACATGTTTGTTTCCTGTGGCTCCCTCTCGTCCGGCTCCTGTCCCGTTGGTGGCTGTACGGATTTCAACTCATCGGGCGGAACAGATCCGGCCGAGCCGGGTGGTTTTGAAATCTTGAAGTGATGCACGGTCTCTTCACAATCCGACACTTCGGGGTTTGCATGGTTCCCGAACACAGCAGCCGCACACGGCTCTTCCTTTTCATTTTTCTGCACGCCTTCTTTCGTTCTTGGCAGCTCTACCATGCTAGCGAGAAGTCTCCTCTTTCTAATCTCTTGTATCTTTGCAATATTTGAGTAATTCCTGACCCCCAGAGGCCTCCCGCTGGACCTGACGTAAACTCTAAGATGCCTTTTTAGGTGTGAATTTAGATTTCCAGATTGGGAAAATCTCTTCCTGCAGAATGTGCACGGGTAAGGTTTTGCTCCAGTGTGGGAGTTGTAGTGGATCCTGAGCTGTTTAGATGTGCAGAAGCTCTTGGGGCAAAAATTGCACGTATATTGCCTCAGATTGTGACTCTGCGTGTGTTTATCTAGCAGCTCTTCATCTTTGAAGCCTCTGGCACAACTTAAACACCAAAATGGTTTTCGTTTATGAAGGTCGATGTGAGCCATCCACGACGTCACAGAAATGAAGTCTTTGTTACACTGATCGCACCTGGGAGGTTTTGAATTTACTGACCTGTGAACTTTCAGGTGACCAAGTAGCCGTGCTCGCCTGATAAATGACAACCCACAGTCTGGACACTGATATTTGGTCAGAACATTGGACTCTTTTGATGTAGATTTTTCATGCAGCCTTTGGTGTTTTCGGAATGAAACCAAGTATGTATAAACCTTCCCACAGACCAAGCAAGCATGCATCTTCCCAGGTAGCTTGCTCGTGTCGGATGTGGCACCTTCAACACCTTGTGCTAAGCCCGAGGGGTTTGTCTGCAATGAACGGCTCATGTCACACCCATCTGCATCACCACCCGGGCCCCCACCTGTGTTTTCTCCATCGTCTACTCTCCCAGAATCCAGTTCTGCTGCAGGACTCATGTTGTCCCCCGTCTGAGCCGCCTCCTCCTCTTCCAGGGCATGCTGGTGCAGGTGAGTCTTGAAGACGTCCCAGTGTGTAAACCTCAGTCCACAATCCTTGCATGCTATCCTGTACTGGTCGACTAGAAAAGGAGAAAAAAAAAAAAGACCAAATTAGAATGTTTACAAGTACAGATAAGTCATTTCATGCACAACAATTTTAACTTCAAGTTATTGTACAGTATATAAAATAAACTAGCATGCATCTTCTGCTTTTATGAATAAACTATTTTTTCTAAGATGTTCCAGCTGAATTTTTGCAGATTCAGAAAGAGCCTGGTCGTTACTGGTAAAGTTACCAATGTTTCATTTTAGCAGGTAGAACTTACAAGCCTGAGTTGGGTTTCTTCTCTTCGTTCACAGATGTGTGGGGGGGGGGGGGGGGGGGGGGGGCAATCGAGTGAAGTGTTGAGTTGGGTGTTAACTACTAAAATCATTTCAATCTCAGAGCTTTGCGCATTAAATCATTATCTATTAAGCCACTCAAACAAGTAGGACATTTACAATATTACAGCAGGAAACTTGAGATAATTTAGGATCAGAGGACAAATTAGTAGCCCAAGTCTTTTTAGAATTAAATTTAATTATTAACTTAAAGACAGAATAAGTAAATAGCATCATCAATTTGGCTAATCTAATGTTTTTATTTTGAGGTTTATAATGCATCAATTAACTTCAATGTAAAGACGGATATTTTGTAGTGATGAATGAACAAAACTAAAACTTCTCCATGAAGCCAGTTTCCAAGTATCATAAGATGACTTTCTAATCAAAAGCTTTATCTTTAAACGCAATTCTGATGAAATCAATATTTATACTCCTCTGATCCTGCTAGTTTGCAAAGCTACTTTTAAAAAGGTAGTATAAACTAGATGCCCTGTTTGTTAGTTTTGATGGATTTTAAGAAGCCTTGGCCAGAGACTTCAGGTGAAAAACAAACCTTTTGGCCAATTCTGGTATTTGTTTACTATGTGCATTGATTTGTCCCTTCTCTAATAAACTAAACATGACTCGTCAATAACCAGATACACGCACAGCACATATTTTTTTTAACAACAAACCAGACTAATAAGTCCACCACAAACATGCAGATCGACTAAATAGAGGTTAAATGAATCACACAACACAGTTATTACGCAGAAATGGATCAATTTATTTCACTTTTAGAGCACTTTTTTTCCTTTGTTTTAGAAACAGCATGTTAAACGAGTAGTCAGCGGGTATATTGGTCATCTCGGGGAAATAACAGCTTTTCATAAATTAATATATCAAAGTAACATCTCTCGTACAAGACAAATAAAGTAAACTAACAACTATCCTATATGAACGAAAAACACTATTTTAGTTAAAGTAATGAATATTTTCTCACAACTTAGAAATATAACACTGAAAAGGAAAGAACATGGGAGCTTATACATCAATCAATGCTAAATGTATTGTGTGTTACATACTATTTGATTGTTAAATTTGTTTTATGGTAGTAAATAGCTGCAATGTTTTTTTTTACCAATTCACATAAGCAGAGCACATGGTTGAGTTTGATATATTTTGTCTTCTATCTGCCAAACCTCAGGCTTTCAAAATGGCACAAGCTAAATTAGTATATATTAGCCGTGCAGAATCGTTCATCGTCTTCAAAAACTTTAAAATAAGTAGTGTGTCAGCAATGCTATTCATTTCGAGGACAAACGTGGACATGCATAAATGTTTCCAAATATTTTTTTCGATATATCTAGATATGAACTACCATAAATCGGCCAGTAATTCTCAAAGAGATTAACTCATGATGGGTCTATTCAAATCAAATAGTGGCTCTAAAGTATCATTGTGACATTTCAACATTAGTTTATAAAAAGGGTTATTCTTAAACATTTCTACATATACTAATCCAGTGTAAAGGAAAATAATAAAGAATCTCAAACAATCCAGAAACAAAGAGGGAAAGCATGTTTCTACTCAGCCTAAACACATTTCTAACAAGGAATTTTGTAGCTTAACATATTTAAGTAGTTTTGCAACCTCCAGAAGAACTCCTCCTCCCTCCGGAAAAAAAAAAAAAATCCACAATCAATACAGTTTCTTCACTTCACTCCTTTCCAGGTTGTATGATCAGATATTCTCCTCGGGCATGTTCAATATAGTGCTGGTGCAAATCGGTTTCTTGACAAAAAGTAGTTCCACATTCAAGGCACGTAAGGCCATCGGTATCTCCTGAGGAGACAGCAGCGGGGGCGTCACTCTGCCCTTTGTTATCGCCGACACACTCCTGGTGATGATCGATGAGGTCCTGTATCTCACTGAAGGTCCTGGGGCAGATGGAGCAGTGATACGAGTCATTGTTACAGTGCTGGGTTTCATGTTTTTGTAACGCAGTCGGTGACAGAAAGGCTTTGCCACAATGTTGGCACTTATGGCTACTTTGTGACGGGCTGTCTGAGTTAGGCGTGGAGGTCCTAGGGCCGCTGGGTTTTAAAGGCTTTGAGGTCATGGCGGCGCTGAGCCTTAAGCGGACCTCGTTGGGGAGACGACAGCGGACCTCGTCGTGCCAGGCGAGGTGCTGCTGCAGCTGGTTCTCCGTCCAAAAGCCGTGGCAGCACAGGGCGCAACAATAAGGCCGGCTCTTCGCCTTGGTCTTGTGGGCCCCCAGTTGTCCCTCGGTTTGGAAAGCTTTGCCGCACTTATCGCACTTGAAGAGGCATTTGGCCGTGTGCTCCGACAGGCGGCTAAGAGGTTGGGAAAGCTCAGCCGTGCTTTCAGGATTCTGGATCTCCCGTTTAGACTCGTGCTTCGTCTCCCGGCACACTTTCTTATGGTCGAGGAGGACGCCTGGAGAGCTGCACTGCTTCCCACAGTCGAGGCATGATACACATTTCACAAATGGGGGGTCTGATCGGACTTTCTTCTTCCCTCTGCCGACAGGGGTGTTGTTCCCCGGCACTGCAGTGTTGCCTTCTGTCTGTGTAACCTCACCGCTTGAGGCAATGGACTCCGTTTTAATCCTCAAAAGAGCCTTGTTTTTACCTTTCGTCCTCTTCGAGTGGGCCTGCCATTTGTGGGCACGCAGACCTCTTGCTTTAGCAAAGGTCATCGGGCAGAGGGGGCACTGGTGGGCTCTCGGCTTCAGCGTCGTGGACTCACTCCCATTCAAGCTGACATCCAGCTGTTCTGGGACTTGATGATCTGCAGCGTTTCTATGCTCGTTTTCACAATGGGCAGCGAGGAGTGAACCTTGCTCAAAGGTTTTGTTACATTCTGGACATGAAAGATCGCTCTCAACATTTATCTTTGAATCAGTGTGCGGCACCGGTTTGGTTTGACACTGAGGATTAAATATCTGGTGACGGTGGAGAACAAGACGGTTAAAAAACTGTTTGCCACATTTGTGGCACTGGAAAGGTCCGTCTTCCGTCTTGTGGCTAACGGATTTCAAATCATCATCTTTTAGCGTGGACAGCGGAAATTTCTTTTCTTTGTGCCATCTTCTGTGGGAGCCGAGAGCCGCGTTGGACATAAATCGACGGCCACATTCCGAGCAGTGAAACAGTCCTTTGCTCGGCTCTTCCTGTTTAGGTTTCTTAAGCATGGCCAGTTTCCCTTTCGCTACAGATTTGTGACCCTCAGCGTGAACTCTTTTATGGAAATTCAAAGCCCCGACCACTGAAAAGCTTCTGTCACACTTTTTGCATTTGTATTTCAAATTGGTTGTACTTGGGTTGTTTAAGTCGCCTTCATGTGTTTGAATTTCCATCTTCAGCTCCCCGCTGTCCATTTCATGCTTTACTTCAGTGTGTACTGCTATTTCCTGTGTGGCATTCAAGCTATTTTTGTGCAATGTTAGCGTATCGTTATTTTCTACGGGTTCTGTCTTACAAACTACCTGACGGTCTCTTTTAATGCAAAGCTTTTGATGAGCCCTCAAAGAGGCCTTGTTGTTGAAATGTGCGAGGCACGTAGCACACTGCAGATCCTCCAGCGCGACGGCAGATCTCTGCGATGGCGGCGAGTGCCCGGTCTCGTACCCGTGGCTTTTCATGTGAAACTGAAGCGCTTTGGCCCGTGAGAACAGCTTCCCGCAGTCGGGACAGCTGTACGTGTTCTTCTTCAACTGCTCCACCTGATGCTGGAAAGACTTGATGGGCGGCGGGAGCAACTGGTCGCTGTGCACGACCTGGTGTCTCAGGAGGCTCGAGAAAAGACGAAACGACCTGTCGCAGAGCTCACATTTGTGATCTCCGTTTTCGTGTTTTCGCATGTGCAACGCCATGATGCCCTTGTGACGGAACTTTCTACCGCACACGGGACACGGGACCTTGAAGCGTGGGCGTCTACTAACGGCGTGCAAAGACCCCGCGGCACCTTTGCCGAGCCTCAAATCTGTACACGGAGTCGGACTTTGCTTGTGGTGAGAGTAAGCTCCGAGAGACCAGAAACCCTTCCCACACTGCTCGCAATGATAAATCTTTGGGCCTAGAAGGGTTTTCTTTGGATTGTGTTCTTTCTTAATGACAGAAATATTCTCCTTTTTTTGTGCGGAGCAGTTTCTCATATGGTTAAACAAGCTAGCTGCGTGGGAATAAGACATCATGCAGTCTGGGCACTGGAATTGTTTTCTTTTGGGATGATGCAGCTGATGGGAGACTAAAGCAGACAACCGTGTGAAGCGTTTACCGCACTCATTACACGTCAGATTTTTCTTCTCTAATCCCTCTGCCTCATCCTCATCATCATCACTTGTGTTTTGAGTCTTGTGCTGTTGAATGTGACTGCAGTGTGCTGCGTCGCTATTGGCCTCGTGGCCACATGTGTCGCACGTGTGAACTGCCACCGACTGACCTTGAGTCTGCCGTTTTCTCTTACGAACGCCATGCCACATTCTGTGAACGCGCAGCGATGAGGCGCTAGAAAACCAGCGGTAACAATCCGGACAATCGAATCTCTCCTCCGTCGTTTCGTTCACGGCTTCGCTCGCCATCAGAGCGCACTGCTCGTCGGTTTGCTCAAAGTCAATTTCCACAATTTTCAAATCCATCTCTGCTTTTGAAACAAGACGACTGGTGGAAAATCCAGCGTCGCCGTCGTCTCTTACTTCCTGATCCGATTCACACAGCAGCTCCAGATCAGGATTCAGGTCTTGGACGGGCTCATCCTCAGATTCGCTTGCACTGATCACCTGCACATTGAAGTCCCCGGGGTCATAACTGTCCACGTCTTCATCAGTCTCATTTACAGGCACGTCTTCTGCTTCTTCTTCCACACTGGTAGAAAGCACATTCTCTGAGTGCACCGTGTCCTGCTCAGCCTCTTTTCTCACGCTTTCCAAAGTCTCCCGTTGAGGTAGCAGAGAGGTCTGCGTCGGAGCCTCCTTCTCCGTTTCTCTGAAAACATCCGTGTGATGAAGCTGATGGGAGTGAAGCGCCGAGGCCCTGGAAAACTTCAGCCCGCAATCTTTACATTCAAACGCCTTCTTCTGCAGCTGACACACTTGATGAAGAAACGACTTGGCCGCGGTCTCGTCGCTGTGCGCCATGCGCTGATGCCTGAAGTAGAACGTTTGAGTCCGAAACACTTTCCCACATTCCTCACACGGGAACCTGTTGGCAGGATCGTTTGAGGGATTAGTGTGCCACCGCTGATGGTTGAAGAGGGCAATGTGGCCGCTGAAAGACTTTTTACACTCACTACAGTAAAACTCACTGCAGCTTTTCTTTGGTTTGTCTTTCATCTCTTCTGGAGAGCATTGACTGTTGCGGCTAAATCGTTGATGCGTTTTAAGGCGCATCATAGCGGTAAAAGCTTTACCACACGAACACATGAAAGTCTTTTCAGGAGTATCGACCGTCTGGTTTTCGCTGGGCTTGGCTTCAACACGTGACTCCTGGATTGCGTCGACTGAACTTTTGTTTCGCGACTTAACCAACTTTTCCTCATGACAACGACGGTGTGCATCAAGAGCTGAAGCACGAGAATAATTCCGCCCGCAAGACTCGCACTGGAACGACTTCTTTTTCAAATGTTCCAGGTCATGAAAAACGGATTTTGAGGCTTGTCTGTGTGAGCGCTGATGGTTGAGGAAGTGTCCAAACACACCGTAACATTTCCCACAGTCTGGACATTCATAGGCGCGTTGCTTTGTTGTCCCGGAATTTAACTGAAGACTAGGCTCCTTTTGAGCGGTTTGACCGTGGTTCTTCTCCATATGCGACACAAATTCACTCGGTTCAACAAACGATAGTGAACACCAAGTGCAGAAATTATTTGGTTCATTGTCCTTTTCCGCATGGTGTAAACCATCCGATTGGTCTAAACACGCGCTTTCTTGTGGGTGCTGATGTCGATGCTGCAAGTATGCTGCCTCCTCCCTGAAGCCTTCTCCACAAGCACGACAGCAGAAAACCCCTAAAAATAGAAAGGGGAAAATAGGAGGTCAAAGCCACTCCTTCTTCCAGAGAACGAAAAGACAGAAAAAAAAAATAAGAAAAAAAAAATCACATAAACACAGGTGCAAATCATATCTTTATTTTAAAAGGTGATTAGAGTTTACAATATAATCAAGAAGAGAAAATTGGATTCTGGTTCTGGATATATAACAACATCCATTTAAATATGTATTGTATTACAGAGGGGCTAGTAGGTACAGCGCTTTAGCCAAAAGACGTCTGTGAAGTTTATTACTCGTGGTTTGATAGGATTGCATTCTTAAAAAGTCAAATGTTACCAAAGCCTCACATTGGAATACATTGTGCTTCACCAGAGGGCTGTGAAAAAAACCCATTAAGTTTCTTCACTGCAAACCTGATGCAACTTTCACAATCAAATCGTATGGCATACACCAGCCCTACTTACAGAATTATTAAAAAAGGAATAGTGATGGACCGCAGATCTAGGTTGAACCTTTAGTCTGGGATCACACCACTAAAGTAGGAGAGGACGCAGCAACATTCAACATATTGTGGAACTGCCTTCAAGTGGCATTTGATAGTCATATCTTAGACAGAGAACACAATATGCAGTTAAAGTAGTGAGAACACGGTTGTCTGTTGCCCAACAACAAAAATAGACACAAAACTGGTTATTGTTCTCTTTCCAAAAACAGAAAATGCTTTTTTTGTTTTCACATTGCCATGCCATGAAAAAAATGTCCTCCCCCCGGTTTCATTATTGTTTAGAATGCCAGTGTGCAACAATCAGAATACTATGATTTGTTAATTTCTCAAACATCTGTGGGTTGTCCATGTGCACTATTCGAGAGTTTATAAGAAGTATGGTTAACACAACACCATTTGGAAGCTTTATGCACAATCAAGACTTATGACATTATGACCCCTGCCTAATCTAATCAAAACGTCATATGAGTATTTAGGTAATGTTGGCCTGCCAGGAGTTATACAACCACGTCTTACAACGAACAGACAAATACTTCAGTTACCATTGTTCATCATTTGAAATAAAAATGGTCTTTAATAAACACTATTGACACCATTTGTACCTTCCATTACCATTCAAAATGTGATCTAAAAGGGCATGCTAATTTAGCATACACAGGAACTGCCTGAATACAGTATAAGCTACATTAACAAGGAATTAAGAGTTTGTTTCTGCCAGTCATTGTAGGGAGGAGCTCATGAAGCTAAACTTACAAATAAAGAGTATTTGGGTCAGAAACTCAAGGTGAACATTGTTGGGAAAGCATAAGCAGGATAGGTCAGAGTGAACCTGCATCCTCATACATACACTTAACTACAGCATGTGTGGAGGTTACTAAATGTATAAGAAAGCCCCATGATGCAGTGCGTTACTGCTAACACACCTCAAACCCACTATAGGTTTGAGCATCAGCTTGGGCTGTTGCTGGGTTAATTCAATACACAGAACTCTGCATCCATGCACATGAAGTAGTCAAAATGCCAGGGGTGGATAACTATGCAAGTTACTGCAACGCGTTATGCATTTCCCGAAAAAAAAAAGCATTTATTTAGCATTATATTGTCCTGTGCCTGCGGTGAAGTTGGCGTAGGAGGTCACCACGCCTGTTACATACTGCTGGTGTATTGCTAGTGCTAACGACGTTCACGTTTATCTAAGTGACCACTACTGGATACTTACGATCAGCGGTGTCCTCGGCGGATGGAAACACGTTGTTTCCAGATGCTGTGTCTCCGTCGTCGGGTTTGTTTGTCGCTCCGTCCTCTTTGATCGCCGAGGCAGCAGCTCCGTCCATCTTGGAGTGTCTCTTGTTTGTGCAACACTAGCTTACTCTAGCTAGTGCTCGTTAGCATCACAGCGCCACGGTTTGCTTGGCCTGAGTTTGTCTTGTAAGCAGTAACCCAGATGAGAAAGGAGGAGGAAAACAGAGTGTGTCAATCTAGTCCGTTTCCACACAACATGGCAGCATCTTGTAATGCTTTTAGCAATGCGAGTGACGATGAACACAGCTAGCTGTTACACACACATGCAGCGCTGTGTGGTTGCGCGTGCATCCCTTGGCCGGAAGTGGATTCTTCTTCTGTTTGTTTCCTTCAAGAAAGACGATGGCCCTGCAGCGAATCCAGCATGGAGTCCACTCACTAAACAAAGTCTGAATGTAGGAAATAAACAGACTGAGCTTCTAACGTGCTCCATACAAAGTTAACAATTAATATTATTACACACATTTTCGTGTCTTTCTTTTGTCCATACTGACCCCAACAACACATCAAATATATAATAAAGTATATTATAATATTTATATTATCTGAGACAAAAACTTTCTGGTGAGGTTCCTTCAGACGGTCCTTGTGGGCACCTTAGGTTGTTATGTAAATAAAATACAGAAAGTAAATTAACAGTGTTATAGTTACAGAATTCTTGTTTTCCACAAGAGTGAAATACACTTAATTAATTTTACATTTGGTGCTATGAGGATTGTGTAGTCATGTTATGAATAATTAGGATTTGATATGAGGGATTCCAGTCCCAATTTACCAGATTAAAGAAAGTGACGCTGCAGAGCCTTTGTGTTCTTCCTCTAGCTAAACTTCATAGAGAAAATGCCAAATTATTAATCACAATTTGCCTTCATCGATCTTGATTCATACTTTCTGCATTTTTTTCCAGAAACAAATTAAAAACTACCCACAACTTTTTCCATACTTGATAGCAGTACTCGACACCCTTCATGTCACTCCTCTTTACGTCCATTCTCTTCGCAAACCAAATGTAGAAGTTAAAACATTTAAAATATAAAAACTTTCCAAACCAGGATTTAATCCTTTTGTTTGTTTCTTTTAGCATGAATGAGTGCTCTATTATACAGATGTTAAAATGTTGAAGCTTAACCCTGAACTTCCCTAACAAGTACTGCTCAACACAACGTTGTAATCAAAGGCAAGTTTTATTCAATCCAATATGTAGACATCATGGGGAAATTTCTATTTCTTTCCATGCTAAAACAGTGGATAGAGGTAGAAGGGCACATGTTTTTTTTTTTTTAAACGTAAGACGCTGAATGTTAAGACACACAGGGACGGTTCTTTTTTTTGTACAAATGGACCGCGTGTTTATTTTACAGTAGTAATGTAGTAGTAGTGATTTTCAGTCAATTATTGGGCCCCTAAAGCTACTCAGATGACCATTATCATAACAGAGGAGATGGGATTCTGTACTAAATCATTCAGTATTCACAAAAAATACATTGCATTGTACTCAAAAGTGGACTTCGCTTTATAAATATGGGTACATTCCAATCTGAAATAGTCATTCTGGAAAGAGATACACATTACATGGTACTCATCGGTTTACAGTCAGTAGGTGCTAAGTACTGCCACCCAGAATCTGTTTAAAATCATCAGTTCGTCTCGTCAATTTGATAAATATTACTGACAAATCTTCACATAAATGCAAGTTTAATTTATTACAAAATTCACTATTTGACAACAGTGTTTTGTAATGACGCTTTCTCCCCGTTATCAATAATCACTGTTCAATTAACAGAGAACTCTTGCTGTGAAATGACCTTTACATGTAACTGTCACATTTTGTTTACACTTACTTTCGCTTTGACGAAATTGACCATGTTGAGAACTTTACTTGCGAAATATTTGAACCCGTTGTGACTACAGGTGCTTTCCCAACATGTAGTCAGCGGTCGACTGTTACGTTCTGACACACCCCCAGCCTCTCCTCCTCAAAAGCAAACACTTAACTTTCTTTAAGGTATCTTAGAAAGAGTTGCTCTGTGTTCTGGGAGTGAGGTCACATTGTGGAGTCTACCTTAAGCACAAACTAGGCCTAGAATGCCAAGACAGCAGACATGCAGACTGTACTCCTAAAAGGCACACAGTATACTGTACATGAAGAAACACAGTTAAAATGGTTCAGGACATATGAACAGAACTATAAAAGTACTAATATTATGCAAATCTAAATGCAGTCGGCAATAAATGAAAGAGCGTGGAACCCCATGAATCTGCACCCCTCGAACCGGTTATTTGGATAACTTATATGCATTTAAAAAGAAGGTGAAACTAATTCATTGGCATGTTTATACACCCTTTATTACAAACACCCTGTGTAGTCTAATTTGGAGCTGAACAACTTTAAATGTGATTAAAGTGTGCAGACTAAATCATTTTTACTTCTTTTTTTTTGTATCCACTCAACTGGTCAAACTGCTCAAGTAAGGGGCAAATAAATGAGGTTCCACTCAGTAAAAATGATTTTAAAAAAACTAAAAAAACCACACAACTAAGTCTTGGTGCTAGTGTAGAAATGTCATATTTCTCCTTGTGCATGTTGCAAATAATGCATTTGTAGATCTAGCTCCCGGGGAAGAGAACACCCACATATCATGCACTGGAGAAGCCGTTCTGGGCCGAAAGGCAAACGGGGTCCAAGTTTGTGAGGTTCTGTCCGAGGGGCGAGCTGAGGTAGGGGCAGGGTCTGTGTTATGCGTGGCCTTTCGCTCATCACCGCCTGTGGTGTGAAAAAAATATTTGGGTGCGGGGGTCTTGAAAGTGTGACCGTGTGAAGAGGGTGTGGGCCGGGCAAAGCGAGAGGAGGGAGCGGAGCAAGTGGAGGAGTGAAAAAGGGAGGCGGCTGATTGATGATTATTTGAGTGCCTGTTACCATCGGCTGTTGCTGCAGCTCCTGTCCATTCCCGGGCTTCAGTTGCCCAGTGAGCAGCGTTCGGTTACTTTGGAAGCCCCATACTGGCGTTCCCAACCCGTGGCCAAAACGATGAGGCTCGTATTGAATGGAGATGGGAACCTTCTGTGTCGTGGCGTGACTCTGTACTACATTGGCCCAGGCGGATGACACCTGCTTTTGCTGCAGCTGGAAATCTTGAGTCCTAACTAATTTCTCAGGGTTTATAGTCTTTGGAATTCCCGGTGGTGTCGGTATGTCCCACAAGGTGCTACCGACCCCGTGAGAAACAGGAGTTGAAATTGACATAGCACCGCTTTGGTCTATTTGAGCTGAGGTGGACACACCCGCTAGGCCTGAAACCCACTGCTTCTGCAGCTCACAGCCGTTCCACGGCTTCTCTGGCTGGCTAACAGTCAACGGCATTACTTGAGGATTGCTAATGTTCCACCCTCCAGCGTCTTCTTTCTTAGGAGGTGTGGACGGCTCCCTTTGTATCGACACTGGGGCAACTGCCCATCTTGGCAGCTGAAGCTCTTGACCAAGCTTATTCAGAGAGCTCTGTGAATTTGCAAGCAGAGTCGGTCTGATGCTCCACAGAGCTGACCCATCTATGTAAGAAGGAATAGAAAAATCGTGAGGCAAACAGCTGGCGGAAGTGAGCACCGTGGACGCGTGTGTGTTGGCCCAAGTAACAGGCTTGTGCTGCCTATGCTGCTCCATGTCATTCACTGTCGACGTGCTGGATTTGTTGGGCACGGCTGTCATGAGGGAGCTGACGATAGCAGCTGCACTCTCTTTCATGTGCGACGACTCTGAGCTCTGAGCAGATGCGGGGCCCGACTGAGTTATCAAAGGGCTATCTGCCCAGCCCGGGCCCCTCAGATGGTGCTGCTGCAGGACGGGCTGCGGCGGGCCGTCAAACTGGGTCTGCTGTGGAGCCGCATGCTGCGACGACGGGACGGGCATCACCTCTCCGCCGTCCACCTTCCACTGCACCGGCTGAGGGTGGAGCTCCGACAGCCACGGCTCCTTCGGCTGTCTGCCTTGTACGTCCATGCGAGGCGCGAGCACGGGAGGCTGCGGCTGCACCGCCCTCCTGTGCAACTCGGCGTCTCTCAGTGCAGAAACTGGATACGGAGACTGCTGAGGGCTGACCATCCCAGAACTTCCCAAAGGTCGAGACCAGCCCCACATGAGCCTCCCCCCTCTCCTCCCCCTGCTGCCTCTGCCTCTCATCCTAGCACCCAGCAGGGAAGAATTATACTGGCTGAAACCCTGCCGCTTGCGAGTGTGGATCTTCTGGTGCACGAGCAGGCTGCTGAACCAAGAAAAGCTCTTGTGACACTCGTCGCAGCGATGAGGTCGGTCCCCTGTGTGTGTGTTCATGTGATCCCGGAGCAGGTAGGCCAACCCGAAGCTCTTGTCGCACCGGTCGCACTTATGCGGTTTGTCACCATTGTGCGACATCATGTGGTGCTGCAGTTGGGTCTCGTCGCTGTAGCCTTTGCGGCAGCTGGTGCAGCGGAACGGTTTCTCCTGATGCAGCTTTTGATGCGTTTTCATGTTCTGCAGGAAGGCAAAGTCCTTCCCGCAGTCGGGACATTTGTACGGCTTCTTGCCTGTGTGGATGATGAGATGTTGCTGCAAGTAGCTACCGAATCTAAAGCCCTTGCCGCACACTTTGCACTGGTACGGCTTGTCCTTGGAATGTATGCGCATATGCAGCTCTAACACTGAGCGGTGGCGGAAGGTTTTTCCGCACTCGGAGCACTTATACGACTTAACACTGATGCCATCGCTTCTCCATTTCTCCTGCACATTCTCACTGCTTAACGGAGTGAATTGAATTTTAGGTGGCATTGCCGCCTTTTCTATATGTTGTGCTACAGACTTGTGGACACTTAACAGGTGCATATTTAAACTAGATTCATCACGATAGACAGACGGGCAGTGGGGACAGGTGTGTCCTTTATCCCAGTCCTTGTTATTGTCCTTTGGGGGTTTGGGTGTCCTCTCCAGCGTCTCATACTCTGCCTCGTGAACAAGCATGTGGGCCCTCAGGTTAGCCGGTAACAAGTAGGTCTGGGGACAAAGGGGGCAGTTGAAAGTGCGTTTCGGCTCATCGCTCTGGTGTGCGTTCTCTTTTCCCGGCCCTCTGACCCCCTCTTGTGCCGACGTCGGGGCTGCCTTGCCGGGCTGCTCAGCGGAGGGGTTGTTTTTGCGCAGTCTGTGCTGGCGGCAGTG
Organism: Leptoclinus maculatus; assembly: GCA_032191485.1. Classification (NCBI taxonomy): domain Eukaryota; kingdom Metazoa; phylum Chordata; class Actinopteri; order Perciformes; family Stichaeidae; genus Leptoclinus; species Leptoclinus maculatus. The sequence continues at coordinate 12,564,065 of JAVDOI010000008.1, read as the reverse complement.
AGCCTTCATGTTCTGGGCAAAGGCAAACTTTTTACCACATTCGGGGCAGCGGAAGGGCTTCTGGCCGGTGTGCAGGTACTGATGCTGATGGAGGAGGCTGCTGTACTTGAAGGTCTTCCCGCAGATGTTGCACAGGTGAGAGCGCATGTTGTACGTGTGCTTGCGTCGGTGGTCCTCCATGACGGAGTAGTGTTTGAAAACCAAGCCGCACTCGGGGCATTCGTAGGGTTTCAGGGCGGCGTGACATCGCCGGTGGTAGTGCAGGGCCATGCTGTTGGGGAACGATTGACTGCACTCTTGGCACGTAAAGCTGCTCTCCATGGAGTGGAGCATCATGTGCCTCGTGACGGACACCTTAAACTGGAACTCTTGTCGGCACAGCGGGCAGTGGTAAGGCTTGTCTACGACATTGCAGCAGTTGTGGTCCCTCAGCTTATCCACTGTGGAGAAGACCAGCTCACATTCTGCACATTTAAAGCTACCCTCCGCTTTCGTTTGCGTCTCCTTCTTCGGGGTAACCAGCAGCTCCTCCTTCTCTTTATGTTCATTTCTGTGTTTGATGAGGCTGCTGCGGTGCTGAAAGGTAAGGCCGCATTCTTTACAGGTGAGGGGCGTGAGCTCGTCCTCGTGCGTGTGAAAGTGCCGGTGGAGGTTGAACGTCTCGCGGCGGGTGAACCTCTTGCCGCACTCCTTGCACACCAAACGGCACTTTTTGGGCTTAGCTGTCGAAGTGGCGTCCTCTTGTCTGTCTGCCTGCTCCTCTTCCTCCACCACGTCGACTTCTTCCACCGGCCCCATCTCTGCGCTCCTCTCACCGGGATGCGATGTTTCCTTCTCATCGATCTGCTCCGCGTTAACCGTCATTTTATCATCAACGTGCGTGTCCCGCTGCGTCCCTCCAGCGCTCTCTGTGGCATCACTGGGGTCTGGAAGTGAAACGCACATCACAATAATAACTTAGCGAACGGATATTAAACAGTATGCAACCCATCCAGATAACTGCACGCGACGCGCACAGCTTCCCACGTTAGGTATAGATCACAGCCCGAGGGCGGGAAGCTAGCCGATATTGTTATGGTGATTACATTTAGCAGAGTTGACTACTGTACCGGTAGTGAGCGCTACAGCTCAGGTTAGCCCGGAGGCTAAAGCTAACCGTAAAAAAAACATTAACGTTAGCATACCACACTCATCATTTCCCTCCGTGTGTGTTTTCGCCGCCTGGTCGTCGTCCTCGGTTTCGGACCAGTCGAAATCCCGTCGGTCGCTGCCACGAGCCTCGGCCATTTTTTCAGCCGATGTTAAGTCCTCCAGTGAATTGCATGTCGTTTTTTCGGCTCCAGCACCGGACTCGACACTAACCTCAGAATGGCTGGCAACACACGAGCCGTCGTTACCCACACTCTGCTCATCGGCAGGGCTCCTCGCGGGTTTATTATGTGTTGCCTCATCTGTCTGATTTAAGCCGCATCCTGACTCCACCGCATCGGTCTTCTCCCCAGATGTTTCCACCTCATCCGCAGGGTATTTCTGTCGTTTTGGAGACTCCGACGGGTCTACGGCGGCCATGTTTCCCCCATGCACCCCCTTGTCCAGAACACACAAGGATCATGCTAGCCTAGCCCAGCCCGAACAAGGAATGTTTCCGGTCAACTCTTTCAAAATAAAACAACTTTTACTGACACCTAAATTTGGTTCACGTCTGAAATGGCTACTGCTGCTCTGGTTTTGTTGTTTCTACAACGCTCTCTTCACAACATAAGTAAACCATCAACATAACCATCAACATTGCATTCACTTTTTTTATGCTATGTGACAAATTCACAAGTGATCGGGTGAATTTATTTGCAGTCCACGTCTGACTTTTATTAAAGTTTAGTTACATTTCATCGGAACAGTCGCTATCTACAAAATATAGATTGTGCAAAACTACGTAGATGATGGCCATATGCTGTTTCTTTGCAACTATCTACAAACACATTCATCATACTGCATGCAAGATTAGAATAAATAGCCCCTACATACTTATGTATGCTTTTGAATTTCAGAAACGCATGAATTGAAGTCTGATGCCTGCTGTGATGTTTATGTCGGAAGGTTTTACTGTTTTTCATCAAAAACTGTCAAGACTTTAAAATGTAACACGGCTGTCTTAAAACACACTGAACAGAACAGTCTAACTTTATTGTCCAACCAAAACAGGAGAAGACTTTCTCATGAAATTGTTAAAGCACAAGCATACATTAGCAGGTAAGTACAATAGCTGTATAACTACCATATATGGTAACAACTGCAGATAATGAGTACTTTATGACAATGTAGTTCATCAGGAGAATTGAGACAGTACTGAACTAGTAAGAGCATCATGAGCTTTGCAGTTCGACTGCATGGCATGGACAGTGACATGCATATTAAACATCAGCACCTACAGTATGTTGTTCTCTGGGTATTAAAGGTCCCATGAGTGAAGTTGTCACTCCACAAGGCAGGAAGTCTTTTAGCATTTGTCTGAGGAACCAAGCTAATGTTAAGGCCACCCTATTATCTGATGCGTCTAATTTCCTTTTCCACTTCAGTCCTCTCCGAAGACAAGCTAACGTGTTCTGAAGTAAAACTCCAAATACATTTTTTTTTACAGTAATACTGTCGATAAAAATTTCTTGTCACATTTTGAAACACCAAATATGCACGATGTGCACTTTGAGTTTCTAAGTGCTTTCTCCTCAGCGCCGTCTCCTGCGCCTGTGATCGACAGCTCTCCCCCGCCGAGGCCTCTGCACACTTCCATTTGTGTTGGTGGGCGGTTCAGAGGGACAAGTGCCATGTATGTCAGGGGACGATGGTGCAGGAACCACCGCCACAGCCGACTGATTATTCGAATGCTGTGTGACTTGTGGCTGCTGCTGTATTTGTGTTTGGTGCTGTTGTGACTGTTGTTGTACTACATGTGGCTGATGCTGATGTTGTGTTTGCAGTGGTGCTTCAATCCTCTGTTGTTGCTGCTGCAGTGGTTCTGTGTGTTGTTGCTGCTGCTGCAGTGGTTCTGTGTGTTGTAGCTGCTGAGCTGGCTGTAAGTGCTGTTGAGATGTTTGCGATTGGTGTGCTTGTTGTACACGATGTTGCTGTGGTTGTTGCTGGGCCTCAAGCACTCCTAACAGCCTTTGCAAGAGAACATTGTTTTGTTGTAGACTGGATGCTAATGCCTCTTGCGAAGCGACAAGTGTTCTCATGTCCTGCCTGAAACCGTCTCCAAACTCCTGCAGACTCCTTTCTACCCGGTTTCCCAGTTGAATTGCTGCCTCCCCTAACCCTCGTAGCTCATCTTCAAGCCAGGAGCTGCGCACAGGGGCTTCAAGAGGACCCTGGTGTGCTCCAAGTGAAGGCTGAGGACTATTGGGCTGGGGGCTGCCATTGAGGAAAGGAGCACTGTAGAGGGGGGAAGGAGGCAGCCATCGTTCTGATGGAGGGTGTGGTCCTATGCCCAGACCCAGTCCTAATCCCAATTTATCTTCCATGCTGTTCTCTCCGGGTTCACACTCAGATTCTCCCATCTCTCTGTCTTGCTCAGGATTGTCCTCATCTTTCTCGAAACCATCTCTCTCTGATCCTTCCACTCCCACACCTGCAAAAAAATATTGGAAGTGAACAGAAGTAGATATTAGTTGCATGTATGGAATCTACAACAAAAAAAGTCATTTATTTAATTTACCTGTATCAGAGTCAGGGAAGCATGGGAAACTGGGCTTTGGTCTGGTGCTTTGCTTTTGCCTGGCCTGTGAAAGTCTGGGACTAGTCTGGGAAGGACGGCCAAGCATCGAGGCTCCTCTGCTGGACGGCAGGTAACAGCTGCGGTGGCGGGCATCCGCTAGCCTGCCTCCGTTGCGTCTCTTCAAGTCGTCCCAGCGCTTTTTTACCTCGCGAAGGGTGCGTGGGACTCTGGACACGGCATTGACTCTCTCTAGGATCCCTGCCCAGATGCGCTCTCTCTCCCGCCGCCGGAGCCTCCCCGCGGGACCAAAAAGCTCTCCTTCACACCGAGTGACTTCTGACACCAACACCTCCAGCTCTGCTCCACTGAAACGACTCTTTCTTTTTCCTGCACTGCTAGCTGCCAGCGCAGCTGACATAGCTCTGTCTGTAGAGAGAGAGAGAGAGAGAGAGAGAGAGAGAGAGGTGAGAGAACAGCCCAAAAGGGAAAGAAAAAACACCAAGTGAAGCTAAATATACTGTGTGAGGGAGAGAAATGTGCAGCAGTGTCTTATTTCCACTCTACTAAGCCAACACATTTACAACTAGCACTCATTTTGGAAAGGCATGGAGCAATAAGAGCTAAAACCATAATTTATCTCAGTCTTCCTTGAGTGATACTGGAGCTAAATGTTTCTTTTGGTAAAACAAAACACTGTAGCTGTTTGCAGATTTGCACATATAAAATGTATCAATGCGTATTCAATAAGTATATGTGTACTGTTGCCATTGGGAGACACATGCTCTGCAGCCCAGTTTCCCATAATGATCTTAATCTCATTCAGGCTTACTTTGTTCAATGGACAAGAGTTCATCCGAGGACATGCCGGGTGCCATGATGTTGGGATGCACCACTACCACGTTGAAGGGGAGTCCCCCAGGTAATCCACTGCTCTGGTCACAGCTACCCTCCGAGTCGTCATCCTCCCTGGGGAAGCCGTTTTCTGAGGCTCCCCCTCCAAAGGGTCCCTCCGGAGACTCCACTTTGATGTGCATGGGAGGTGATTGCTCGTACAGCAGCCCCCCCTCCTCGTAGTACTCAGTCATGGGTCAGACCTGATTTACAGCAGAACTGACTGGCGGGCCAATTCTGATACTGGCAGCTGCTGCCCCATTAACAGGAGTTCAAGGTGTAACTGAGCTAAAGACATTACAACTCTTCAGTATACTGTATGCGATGATTATGAACCTACTTTGACTACAGCTGCCACCCACACTGATTTATGAGGAAATATGGAGTTACAGTACCCTTAAATACTGATTTTTACCAGTAATATTCAATTGAATCAAGACATTGTTGCTGCTTAGTGAGAGATACTACCATATTGTCTAAGTAGAGCATAAAGTCCATAGACCTTTATGGCTAGCTACAGCCACTTAAATCCATTGCTATCATTTTCATTTATTCTAATATGTTAGTGAAAACATAAATACACGGTGTAAGAACACCTGGAGCAGACTAAGAGCTACATCGAAACGTCCAGTTGTCATACAGTGAGATGCACCTTCAAGGCGGAGAACCGCCTCGAGAGCTGAAATAAAACAACAAAACATAACACTGTTTACAACTGTGTAGCATTTTATAACAGTCTGTCCGTTTTTATTCCTGTCGATGACTTCTGTATTCTGTCGCATCGATGCGCATTTTTTTCTGCACCACATCCGCAACGGTTGCGCATTCCGCATACATTAGGTGCTGATCTTCTAACTAGCTGTTAGCTAACAGGCTACCACAGTTTGGGGTAAAGCTGCGTTTTGAACTGCCAACGATAGCTGAGCGGACAGGATAAAAAAAAAAAAAAAAAGCCAACGCATTTGTATGTCTTACCTCATAATAACTGCACATGGGAGACAAAACAAAACCAAAACACAATTGGTGCAGCTGTTAGCTCAGCAGCCGATACACAAACCGAAGACAGTCGCATGCTATTGACGTCACTGAGGGGGTCCGTTCAGGACCAATCAACGTTTGGAGATGTTAGCCAATGTACCTCGGTTTAATGTACACGTCCTATAGTTTCCTTACATTTCTGAGATGTCTTATCAGTAAATTCACAGGAAGATACGAGTCATTTTGTCCTAGCAAGGAAATAGAGACAGCAATAATGTTTCTACCCCTCAAATCAATTATTAATTGGTCATTATCAAGTCATTGGACAGCAGATCAGACATTTGTTTGGAGGCAATTCAACATGTAGAATGAATAGATGAATTAATTAATATTTGATTGGCTTTAAATAAATGTATCTGGTAATCAACAATAAACTCAATACAACAAAGAAAAATCAAATGTCCCCTATAATCAGACTTTCTGACAAGTGTCTAGGAAATTATCAGGAGTTCACTTAAGATTGAAATAGTAAATCATTTCAGTTAGTGACAATAATAATTACTGACAATGCAATCGGTAGTAGATTTGCATAGTGTAACATGCCTTATAATGATATGTTTATGTATAATAGCACTGCATTAATTAAAATTCATACAATTATAATCAAGAGTATAAAAAAACACCAGTAATAATATAACCTTGGCCTGTCTTCGTGTTTATATTTTCTACTCAGTAATTAATGCAATATACTATTACTATTTAATACATTCATTAATATAAATGTATCAAGATTGATAGCTGCATATGTATCTGTATCTATCCGCTAAAAAATGAAAGACTCATGGAAATCGACATGTTCTCTTGGACCATGCTGCTGTTTCCCAGGTGGGATAATGTTTAATCTTTGTGCAAGGTGCATGGAAAAGTCCTTGAGAGAGAGTAAGATAAAGAATGGTCTGCCTGTATATAAACCCATCGCATCTGCTCCTGTAGTGTGTAGATTCTGTCGGTGCATCATGAAGTACTTCATTATTCTGGCCCTGGTTGCTGCAGCCTGTAAGTTCTTCTATATGTGTGGTGATACAATCTAAATGGATTTTTCCATGGTTTCCAGGGGCGGGATTTAAAGCTTTTTAAAATAACTCACTGTTTGTGTTACAGATGCTGCTCCCATCGAGGATGACAAGATTGTTGGAGGCTACGAGTGCAAAAAGAACTCTTTGTCCTACCAGGTCTCTCTGAGCTCTGGCTACCACTTCTGTGGAGGCTCCCTGATCTCCAGCACCTGGGTGCTGTCTGCTGCTCACTGCTACAAGTCGTAAGCGGAGACATTTGATTTTGCATACATACATTAGGTTCGCAGTCATACTAAAAGCACTTTTAGTGGTTCAAAATTGGCGTCATTTTCTTTCAAAATAAAATACAATCTGAGATACTGACTGTCCCAATTACATGTGCAACGTCAAATTACTTACATGTAGTTTAAGCCTCGTGTCTCTCTCTGCAGCCGCGTGCAGGTGCGTCTTGGTGAACACAACATTGCTGTCAATGAGGGCACAGAGCAGTTCATCAACTCTGCTAAGGTCATCCGTCACCCCAGCTACAACAGCCGCAACATGGACAATGACATCATGCTGATCAAGCTGAGCAAGCCCGTCTCCCTGAACAGCTACGTCCGCGCCGTGTCTCTGCCCTCCAGCTGTGCCAGCTCTGGCACCCGCTGCCTGATCTCTGGATGGGGCAACCTCAGCGGCTCTGGAAGTCAGTAACACACTGCAGTCATAAGTGGAAAATAGCTTTAGTACATAGTGGAGTATGAATATTTACATGTATTGTCTATCTTCCTCTCTAGGCAACTACCCTGATCGCCTGATGTGCCTGAATGCCCCCATCCTGAGCGACAGCAGCTGCAGGTCTGCCTACCCTGGACAGATCACCTCCAACATGTTCTGTGCTGGATACCTCGAGGGAGGCAAGGACTCCTGCCAGGTACGAGCTAAAGTCATCATCGCTGTTTCTTAGCGCAACAAACTTTTGAACACTTCAGCTTACATGTTGTCCTTTCTATCTGCGTCCCATCAGGGTGACTCTGGTGGCCCCGTGGTGTGCAACGGTCAGCTGCAGGGAGTGGTGTCCTGGGGTTATGGCTGCGCCCAGAGGAACCAGCCTGGAGTCTACGTCAAGGTCTGCAACTACAACTCCTGGATTCGCAACACCATGGGCTCCAACTAAAGTCACTTTAATAGAAGCAACATAATCTCTGGAATGTTTTACTGAAATAAATGATCATCAACCTCACTCTCTGTTGTTCCTTGTTTTGTGTTGTTGGATAAAACATACATTCAGAATTAAGAGAATCAGCAAGAAGGAAAAAGAGAGAAATATTGTCCTTTAGAAATGAATAGAAGATATACGTCAAAAAGACTGCATAAATATCAGCAATCACAAATCTACTTATCAAAAACAAATAAAATGGTCAGAAAATGAAAAACTTTTCACCAACATTAGAAATAAAATACCTCATGAAATAAAAATGCAAATGATTTACATGTGTTTCTGTACTTTCACAACTAAAATGCTGAACTGCTGGAGAGGAAGGGAGTACTTACCAAATATATACGTATATATGTGTATATATATACATATATATATATATATATATAAAGATTGTACAAAACAGTTTGGCATTAGAGGGAAATTCATTATTTCATAAAAATGATGATACATTTTGACTGCATGTTTCTCAAATCAGTAAAATTAAATATAACAACTTAACTGAGTCACCTTGAATGATGAATACTGTGTTTATTTCATCATTGATATTAATAACAACAAAAAATAGTTATATATTATATATATATATATAGTATATTACTGTATATGCATGTTCGCAACCTTGACAAAATATCCTAACAATAAATACTATATGGAAATCAATAATTTGACTCTAAGATTAACTTCATGTGACATCACAACATCAACAATTATTTAAAAACACAAGGCTTGCAAACAAGTGAGGCCAACTATTGTTCCCCTTAAAAGAAATAGAAAGACTAAGTTTTGATGTATACATTAATGTGTGGAAGCAATTGCATTTGTTGTATATTTGCCATCAGACTGCATTGAAATAAGCAGTTTGATAATTTGATTGTAGTTTATATTTATGAATCAGGAGAACAAACAGCAGACAGACATGAAAACATATCTTTACCTGCAGTGTGGGTGAATATACACACATCATAAATTAAACACAGACAACTTACCTACACTGTTGATGAAGTTATTGTTTATTTCTCCAGATGATGGTATCTTGTGCACATAAAAGTAATGTCTGGTAGTAATGTAGTGCATGTAATTTACAGATAAAGAGGAATTTAAAGAAAAATGTAATACAAGAAAAATTGTAATTTCAAACAAATCAATAGGTACATTTATAAACTCAGTGTACGTGACAGGTGGTGGGACTAAAGCTCACATTATCAATATGTTGGCTCTCGTCTTCCAGATGTGTTTTCACACACCTTATTCCACGACAGAAAGTTTGAAAAAATAGAAATAGTTCATGACCTTGGCCAATCAGATAGCAAAGGGACAGAGTGGGTTTAAAAGGACCTGCAGTGCAGCTGAGCTGACACCAAGGCTGAAACGGACACCAACATGAAGGCTTTCATTATTCTGGCTCTGTTCGCAGTGGCATGTGAGTATGAATATTACTTTTTAGTTGTTCTTTAAAGTCATTTTGTCCATTTTATGACAGTGTGTGGAGGTTCTTTTAAAGATTTTTTTGAATATTGAACCTTTTATTATTTCCATCAGATGCTGCTCCCATCGAGGATGACAAGATTGTTGGAGGCTACGAGTGCAAAAAGAACTCTTTGTCCTACCAGGTCTCTCTGAGCTCTGGCTACCACTTCTGTGGAGGCTCCCTGATCTCCAGCACCTGGGTGCTGTCTGCTGCTCACTGCTACAAGTCGTAAGCGGAGACGTTTGATTTTGCATACATACATTAGGTTCGCAGTCATACTAAAAGCACTTTTAGTGGTTCAAAATTGGCGTCATTTTCTTTCAAAATAAAATACAATCTGAGATACTGACTGTCCCAATTACAGGTGCAACGTCAAATTACTTACATGTAGTTTAAGCCTCGTGTCTCTCTCTGCAGCCGCGTGCAGGTGCGTCTTGGTGAGCACAACATTGCTGTCAATGAGGGCACAGAGCAGTTCATCAACTCTGCTAAGGTCATCCGTCACCCCAGCTACAACAGCCGCAACATGGACAATGACATCATGCTGATCAAGCTGAGCAAGCCCGTCTCCCTGAACAGCTACGTCCGCGCCGTGTCTCTGCCCTCCAGCTGTGCCAGCTCTGGCACCCGCTGCCTGATCTCTGGATGGGGCAACCTCAGCGGCTCTGGAAGTCAGTAACACACTGCAGTCATAAGTGGAAAATAGTTTTAGTACATAGTGGGGTATGAATATTTACATGTATTGTCTATCTTCCTCTCTAGGCAACTACCCTGATCGCCTGATGTGCCTGAATGCCCCCATCCTGAGCGACAGCAGCTGCAGGTCTGCCTACCCTGGACAGATCACCTCCAACATGTTCTGTGCTGGATACCTCGAGGGAGGCAAGGACTCCTGCCAGGTACGAGCTAAAGTCATCATCGCTGTTTCTTAGCGCAACAAACTTTTGAACACTTCAGCTTACATGTTGTCCTTTCTATCTGCGTCCCATCAGGGTGACTCTGGTGGCCCCGTGGTGTGCAACGGTCAGCTGCAGGGAGTGGTGTCCTGGGGTTATGGCTGCGCCCAGAGGAACCAGCCTGGAGTCTACGTCAAGGTCTGCAACTACAACAGCTGGATTCGCAACACCATGGGCTCCAACTAAAGTCACTTTAATAGAAGCAACATAATCTCTGGAATGTTTTACTGAAATAAATGATCATCAACCTCACTCTCTGTTGTTCCTTGTTTTGTGTTGTTGGATAAAACATACATTCAGAATTAAGAGAATCAGCAAGAAGGAAAAAGAGAGAAATATTGTCCTTTAGAAATGAATAGAAGATATACGTCAAAAAGACTGCATAAATATCAGCAATCACAAATCTACTTATCAAAAACAAATAAAATGTTCAGAAAATGAAAAACTTTTCACCAACATTTGAGATAAAATACCTCATGAAATAAAAATGCAAATGATTTACATGTGTTTCTGTACTTTCACAACTAAAATGCTGAACTGCTGGAGAGGAAGGGAGTACTTACCAAATATATACGTATATATATGTATATATATACATACATATATATATATAAAGATTGTACAAAACAGTTTGGCATTAGAGGGAAATTCATTATTTCATAAAAATGATGATACATTTTGACTGCATGTTTCTCAAATCAGTAAAATTAAATATAACAACTCAACTGAGTCACCTTGAATGATGAATACTGTGTTTATTTCATCATTGATATTAATAACAACAAACAAATAGTTATACATATATATAGTATATTACTGTATATGCATGTTCGCAACCTTGACAAAATATCCTAACAATAAATACTATATGGAAATCAATAATTTGACTCTAAGATTAACTTCATGTGACATCACAACATCAACAATTATTTAAAAACACAAGGCTTGCAAACAAGTGAGGCCAACTATTGTTCCCCTTAAAAGAAATAGAAAGACTAAGTTTTGATGTATACATTAATGTGTGGAAGCAATTGCATTTGTTGTATATTTGCCATCAGACTGCATTGAAATAAGCAGTTTGATAATTTGATTGTAGTTTATATTTATGAATCAGGAGAACAAACAGCAGACAGACATGAAAACATATCTTTACCTGCAGTGTGGGTGAATATACACACATCATAAATTAAACACAGACAACTTACCTACACTGTTGATGAAGTTATTGTTTATTTCTCCAGATGATGGTATCTTGTGCACATAAAAGTAATGTCTGGTAGTAATGTAGTGCATGTAATTTACAGATAAAGAGGAATTTAAAGAAAAATGTAATACAAGAAAAATTGTAATTTCAAACAAATCAATAGGTACATTTATAAACTCAGTGTACGTGACAGGTGGTGGGACTAAAGCTCACATTATCAATATGTTGGCTCTCGTCTTCCAGATGTGTTTTCACACACCTTATTCCACGACAGAAAGTTTGAAAAAATAGAAATAGTTCATGACCTTGGCCAATCAGATAGCAAAGGGACAGAGTGGGTTTAAAAGGACCTGCAGTGCAGCTGAGCTGACACCAAGGCTGAAACGGACACCAACATGAAGGCTTTCATTATTCTGGCTCTGTTCGCAGTGGCATGTGAGTATGAATATTACTTTTTAGTTGTTCTTTAAAGTCATTTTGTCCATTTTATGACAGTGTGTGGAGGTTCTTTTAAAGATTTTTTTGAATATTGAACCTTTTATTATTTCCATCAGATGCTGCTCCCATCGAGGATGACAAGATTGTTGGAGGCTACGAGTGCAAAAAGAACTCTTTGTCCTACCAGGTCTCTCTGAGCTCTGGCTACCACTTCTGTGGAGGCTCCCTGATCTCCAGCACCTGGGTGCTGTCTGCTGCTCACTGCTACAAGTCGTAAGCGGAGACGTTTGATTTTGCATACATACATTAGGTTCGCAGTCATACTAAAAGCACTTTTAGTGGTTCAAAATTGGCGTCATTTTCTTTCAAAATAAAATACAATCTGAGATACTGACTGTCCCAATTACAGGTGCAACGTCAAATTACTTACATGTAGTTTAAGCCTCGTGTCTCTCTCTGCAGCCGCGTGCAGGTGCGTCTTGGTGAGCACAACATTGCTGTCAATGAGGGCACAGAGCAGTTCATCAACTCTGCTAAGGTCATCCGTCACCCCAGCTACAACAGCCGCAACATGGACAATGACATCATGCTGATCAAGCTGAGCAAGCCCGTCTCCCTGAACAGCTACGTCCGCGCCGTGTCTCTGCCCTCCAGCTGTGCCAGCTCTGGCACCCGCTGCCTGATCTCTGGATGGGGCAACCTCAGCGGCTCTGGAAGTCAGTAACACACTGCAGTCATAAGTGGAAAATAGTTTTAGTACATAGTGGGGTATGAATATTTACATGTATTGTCTATCTTCCTCTCTAGGCAACTACCCTGATCGCCTGATGTGCCTGAATGCCCCCATCCTGAGCGACAGCAGCTGCAGGTCTGCCTACCCTGGACAGATCACCTCCAACATGTTCTGTGCTGGATACCTCGAGGGAGGCAAGGACTCCTGCCAGGTACGAGCTAAAGTCATCATCGCTGTTTCTTAGCGCAACAAACTTTTGAACACTTCAGCTTACATGTTGTCCTTTCTATCTGCGTCCCATCAGGGTGACTCTGGTGGCCCCGTGGTGTGCAACGGTCAGCTGCAGGGAGTGGTGTCCTGGGGTTATGGCTGCGCCCAGAGGAACCAGCCTGGAGTCTACGTCAAGGTCTGCAACTACAACAGCTGGATTCGCAACACCATGGGCTCCAACTAAAGTCACTTTAATAGAAGCAACATAATCTCTGGAATGTTTTACTGAAATAAATGATCATCAACCTCACTCTCTGTTGTTCCTTGTTTTGTGTTGTTGGATAAAACATACATTCAGAATTAAGAGAATCAGCAAGAAGGAAAAAGAGAGAAATATTGTCCTTTAGAAATGAATAGAAGATATACGTCAAAAAGACTGCATAAATATCAGCAATCACAAATCTACTTATCAAAAACAAATAAAATGTTCAGAAAATGAAAAACTTTTCACCAACATTTGAGATAAAATACCTCATGAAATAAAAATGCAAATGATTTACATGTGTTTCTGTACTTTCACAACTAAAATGCTGAACTGCTGGAGAGGAAGGGAGTACTTACCAAATATATACGTATATATATGTATATATATACATACATATATATATATAAAGATTGTACAAAACAGTTTGGCATTAGAGGGAAATTCATTATTTCATAAAAATGATGATACATTTTGACTGCATGTTTCTCAAATCAGTAAAATTAAATATAACAACTCAACTGAGTCACCTTGAATGATGAATACTGTGTTTATTTCATCATTGATATTAATAACAACAAACAAATAGTTATACATATATATAGTATATTACTGTATATGCATGTTCGCAACCTTGACAAAATATCCTAACAATAAATACTATATGGAAATCAATAATTTGACTCTAAGATTAACTTCATGTGACATCACAACATCAACAATTATTTAAAAACACAAGGCTTGCAAACAAGTGAGGCCAACTATTGTTCCCCTTAAAAGAAATAGAAAGACTAAGTTTTGATGTATACATTAATGTGTGGAAGCAATTGCATTTGTTGTATATTTGCCATCAGACTGCATTGAAATAAGCAGTTTGACAATTTGATTGTAGTTTATATTTATGAATCAGGAGAACAAACAGCAGACAGACATGAAAACATATCTTTACCTGCAGTGTGGGTGAATATACACACATCATAAATTAAACACAGACAACTTACCTACACTGTTGATAAAGTTATTGTTTATTTCTCCAGATGATGGTATCTTGTGCACATAAAAGTAATGTCTAGTAGTAATGTAGTGCATGTAATTTACAGATAAAGAGGAATTTAAAGAAAAATGTAATACAACAAAAATAGTAATTTCAAACAAATCAATAGGTACATTTATAAACTCAGTGTACGTGACAGGTGGTGGGACTAAAGCTCACATTATCAATATGTTGGCTCTCTTCCAGATGTGTTTTCACACACCTTATTCCACGACAGAAAGTTGGAAAAAACAGAAATAGTTCATGACCTTGGCCAATCAGATAGCAAAGGGACAGAGTGGGTTTAAAAGGACCTGCAGTGCAGCTGAGCTGACACCAAGGCTGAAACGGACACCAACATGAAGGCTTTCATTCTTCTGGCTCTGTTCGCAGTGGCATGTGAGTGTGAATATTACTTTTTAGTTGTTCTTTAAAGTCATTTTGTCCATTTTATGACAGTGTGTGGAGGTTCTTTTAAAGATTTTTTTGAATATTGAACCTTTTATTATTTCCATCAGATGCTGCTCCCATCGAGGATGACAAGATTGTTGGAGGCTACGAGTGCAAAAAGAACTCTTTGTCCTACCAGGTCTCTCTGAGCTCTGGCTACCACTTCTGTGGAGGCTCCCTGATCTCCAGCACCTGGGTGCTGTCTGCTGCTCACTGCTACAAGTCGTAAGCGGAGACGTTTGATTTTGCATCCATACATTAGGTTTACAGTCATACTAAAAGCACGTTTAGTGGTTCAAAATTGGCGTCATTTTCTTCCAAAATAAAATACAATCTGAGATACTGACTGTCCCAATTACATGTGCAACGTCAAATTACTTACATGTAGTTTAAGCCTCGTGTCTCTCTCTGCAGCCGCGTGCAGGTGCGTCTTGGTGAGCACAACATTGCTGTCAATGAGGGCACAGAGCAGTTCATCAACTCTGCTAAGGTCATCCGTCACCCCAGCTACAACAGCCGCAACATGGACAATGACATCATGCTGATCAAGCTGAGCAAGCCCGTCTCCCTGAACAGCTACGTCCGCGCCGTGTCTCTGCCCTCCAGCTGTGCCAGCTCTGGCACCCGCTGCCTGATCTCTGGATGGGGCAACCTCAGCGGCTCTGGAAGTCAGTAACACACTGCAGTCATAAGTGGAAAATAGCTTTAGTACATAGTGGAGTATGAATATTTACATGTATTGTCTATCTTCCTCTCTAGGCAACTACCCTGATCGCCTGATGTGCCTGAATGCCCCCATCCTGAGCGACAGCAGCTGCAGGTCTGCCTACCCTGGACAGATCACCTCCAACATGTTCTGTGCTGGATACCTCGAGGGAGGCAAGGACTCCTGCCAGGTACGAGCTAAAGTCATCATCGCTGTTTCTTAGCGCAACAAACTTTTGAACACTTCAGCTTACATGTTGTCCTTTCTATCTGCGTCCCATCAGGGTGACTCTGGTGGCCCCGTGGTGTGCAACGGTCAGCTGCAGGGAGTGGTGTCCTGGGGTTATGGCTGCGCCCAGAGGAACCAGCCTGGAGTCTACGTCAAGGTCTGCAACTACAACAGCTGGATTCGCAACACCATGGGCTCCAACTAAAGTCACCTCAGTCCTTTGTTAAAGGACAGAAAACTGCATATGCCTTTAATAAAAAGAAACCTCAAATACATCTCATCTATTTGATTTCTTGGCAGAGCAAAACATATTGTACTTAAACTTATAACTTTTAAAATATGATGCCACAGCTCCTTAGACTGTGATGGAAACAACTCCCAACTCCAGATGTTTAAGACTACAGGTAATAAATGTAACCTACTGTATTTCTGCTCATTATGTTGATTCACAAGTTACTTCTCTTGTCAAGCAATATTAAAAGGATATTGGTGACATAACCTTCTTCTTAACCTAATAATTATGATTCAAGGATCTCATGAATGTAGATTGAAGGTGCACACATTCTGACCTAAAAATAACAGACATAATCATATATCAATACAAAAATGGCCTTTATTGGTATTAAGACAAACTCTTTACAAAATCAAGGCTGATGTTGAAGCATGAAACGGTATTTTTCAAAGGCAGTGAGAAAGTATGGGTGTTCAACGTTGCACTTTGTATTTCAGGTGTGGAATGTGTATTTTCGAGAAAATGTAGCATCACTTATTTCAGCCATTATATTACAAGTCCACAAAAGAGCAAAGTCTTTGACAAACATGTGCATGAGTAAAGCCGATACTTACTTTGAATGTAAACACAAAATGCTGATACAAGTCCTTGTTGGAGACCAGAACAAAAACTAATTTCAAATGAGTACATATCACTTCCTCTTGAAACATTATGAATAACAGTTCACTTGCGGAAGACAAGACCTGCATCATTTGAAATGCACACATTTGAAATTAAATTCACATTGGTCATGAAGCGAATGCATGTATTAAGAGGTGTTTGTAATCTGTAGAACTATACCGCTACACGGTGTGTTCTTTGTCAGGTCTGCAAAACAAAACTTTCACAGCATTAAGGGTGAATAAATGAACTGAGTGTGACGTCTGCCGCTCTGATCAGTGCAGGGCACTTTAAAGGATAATGGATAAATGAAGGCTCAAAATGTTTCAGTGGTTATTTCATGTTTTAATCAAACTTATTTTCCATAATAAGCCATTCATAAACAGCACAGTTTCTGTTTTCAAATGCTTATTTTGTTGAAGCTGATGATATTATCTCAGGGCTGACTCTAGCCGGCTATAATGCACTCAATGTACAAAATATTTGGAGCATCTTTTTTGACACGTTCTGCATCTCTCGTTTGTTTTTTGATGGACAGAAATGTAATTACAGAAACTAACGACAGGCTAGTGGCTTCTACCTAAAGTTGCTTGATGAACGACATTAAAACAGAAAGTGTCCCTATTATTTTGTACATTCACGTGTGTATATTTTCAAAATCTGTAAACGTGTCAAGCATGACAGGTTGAATACACGACTGTAAACAAATCTTCCACTTATGTTTCCATGCATTTCATTTCCCATAACCTTACCAGGTGTGTTCTTATTTTAGGACTACAGGGTCCTCTGTGTTAAACATGATGAGCACAGAAGAGGGTAACGTATCTCCATTTAGGTCTTTACAACTGGCCCCTAGCATGCTGCAAATAATGGTGATAAAGGTCAGAAATGACGGGATATGCGTCGCCACACACGGCACACTTAACGCCGTCTGCAGACGCCTCATTTGATATGCTGTCATTTCGGCTAACGTGTCTTTTCACAGTTCTCAAAGGATGAATTGGTTTTCCAAGTGCATTTTCATCTATTCCGTCACGACCGGTTCCTCCGTCTTGGATCGAATGTGTGCTGCTGGGATGCTGAGGAGCTTTACCCAAATCAAGACCTTTACTTTTGACAAAGGGACTCGTGGGAGCTAGAGGCGACTCTTGCGTCGCTAGGTCTGGACATTTGGATAAGGGGCCCAGAGGACCGTTGTAGTTTTCCTCAGGATCTGGATGTAATGTAGCCATGTGGTTATTTGTGGGAGGGAAAAACATTTTCTTGCTGGACTGTGTATGATCGTCTATGGATAAATCGAAATCGGAGTCCTTGTGCGTTGAGGAATGGCAAAGCTGGTGACTGAACAGCAGATCTAGAGTCTTAAAGCTGCACCTGCACTGCTCGCACTGGTAAGGCAGCAACACCTTCTTGGGCCTGACCTGAATCCACTGGAACTCCGGGTGCTCGCTCATGTGTTTTTTATACGAATGCACAAACCGAAACCCTTGCCCGCACTGAGGACAAGTGAAGCGCCCGCGTCTCTGCCGATGGATTCTCTGATGACGCCACAGTTTCTTCCAGTTTTCGAGAGTCTTGCCGCAACAGGAACACGTGTAACTTTGACCCGAGGCGTGGGTGAGCATGTGGGCTCGGAGTCTGCCCATGTGTCTGAACAGTCGCCCGCAGCTCGGACACAAATATTTCTTGGGGTCCGAGCGGTTATCGAGTTTGTTTAACTTTGACACGAGGTGTGAGAGCTGGTGAGCCGGTATGACCGTTGACTGGAACGGTTTCTTTAAGTTAGCCAAGCGTTTCTTGGGACTGGTCCGTGACGTCATCTTCTGTGTTTCGCGGTTTGCGCCTGTGAGGGAGGAAGCTGAATTGTGTCCCGATGAACACCGGAGCGCAGGCACTGTATACTGTATCAATGACATCGTCTCTTCCTCCTTTATCGCAGAGCTGGAGGCGTTTCTCTCTCCTCTGCACTGACTGCGATGGGCACTAAATTCAGACAGCACACCGAACAGCTTGTCACAATACAAGCAGCGATACAGTTTGGCGCCGGTGTGGGCTCTCATGTGGCCGTTGAACTCCTGCAGATGGTCAAAAACATTCTTGCAGATGTGGCACGTGTATGTTAGTGCAGGCTTTACGCGCCTGTTGGCTTGCAAATCGTCACTGCTTGCTGAAGGTCTACAGGAGTGATTCTTCGCGTTGCTATAATGAGTGAATGCTTTCTCGCAGCGTGTGCAGTTGTACCGCTTCACGGACCAGTGTGTGAGCTCGTGAACACGGAGGAAATAGGCCTGACCGAAGGCTTTGCCACATATATCACATTTATAAGGCTTCTCTCCCGTGTGGACGCGCACGTGTCTTATGAGGGCCGACTGAAACGGGAACGTTTTACCGCAGTATTGGCAGACTTTTTGTTCCCTCTTTTCTTGTGAAACGGGTCTACGAAGTCCCTCGCCGTTTTCGTGGTCTTCCCCTCGGCTGTGTTTGTCAGATTTGTTGCTCTCGGAGTCCTGGTCCAGCATTTGTGCGTGCATCTTCATGTGGGAGGAGTACTCCGAGCAGGAGAATTTGATCTTGCAAAATGGACATTTTTGATATATGTTGCTCTTTTTGTGCGTCTTGAGATGAAGATTTAAGTTTGAATTTTTGCTGAAACCTTTGTCACATTCAGGGCATTTGAAAGGCCGTTCTCCTGTATGAATGCGTTGGTGTATGATGAACTGAGAGAGAAATTTAAATGTCTGACTACAGTAACCACATTTTAAAAGAGTTTTCGCCCCCTTTTTTAGGTAGCTGACCTTAGAGCCGGCTTCCTTACACTCGTCACCATAGTCTGTACTTTGTTGAGCGTCATCACTGCTTTTATGAGCCTCTACAAGCTGCTCTCTCTGTAACAAAACACTCCTTATTCTCCTCCTCCTCTTGCCGCCTCTCTTGCGCCTGAAGGCCCTGTTGGGACCCTGAGCTTTAACTGTGGTGTTGGCATTGCACTGGAAAGATTTCGGACCATTTGACTCTGAGAGAGGATTCAAATGATCCAGCTCTACCTCGACATTCTCGGCTTTCACAGCGGGTGGGACTCCAACGGCTTTAGCTGGTTGTTCAGAGGACGTTACAACATCTGTGCTGGAGGACTGTGCATTCGGCAAGCTTTTTGGGGATCCAAGACTGCTTTTTGATTGTGACTCCTCGCTGCCATTCATGTCGGCAGACTGTTTCATGTTCACAGGGTCGTCACTCTGAGTAGGGCTTACCACCTTTAGACTATTCAAACCCTCCGAAGAAATAACTTCAGGCTCAGCTGCTGGCTGGGAACTCAGTTTTCTTTGCGGTGATGCGACTTCCTTTAACTCCGTCTGCTGCTCTTGCCCTTCTTGCTGGTACAGTTGACCGCTCTTTCCACCTGTATCAGTCTCTTGTTTGTCAGTGTTTAGTTCCACCTGCTTATCAGTCTCTGCTCTCTCCCCACAGCCGGTGTCGTTGGTCGGCAGCGACGAGGCCTCCTGGGAAACATCCAGCCGGCACACTTTAGCTGGAACTTGCTGATCAGCCAGTTTAGATCTTCTTCTTTTAACACCTTGAAAGATCAATGCATTACTACTTTCTGTAGGCGTCACCTCAGTTGGTTTGGGGTCTACGTTGCTTTCTGATTCCGGCTTTCCTTCCTGTGTCGAAGCGCGTTGTTCACCTCTACTCCTCAGTCGCCGTGCAGGACCACTGACACTATTAACAGAAGCACTGGCAGCAGCAGCCTCAACAACCATAGTTTTAAAAGCTGCCATTTCGGATTTTCTGGGTCTGCCTCTTTTTCTTTTTGGCAGCACAGGGACAACATCTTGTACTTTACCATCAGACACAGTATGAAGAGCAGACACCTCATTATGAGGCGAATTACTGATTAAGGGAACGACTCTTGGCAAAGGAAGTGTTGTGCTTATCTCCTTGTGTTGGACTGCATCATAACCAGCCAAACCTGGATCTTTTTTGCCTTTCGTCAACAGCGGTTTGATTTTCCGCGGGCGGCCACGTTTCCTGTGGACCTCCACAGGCTGTCCACGGCTGTCTGTAGTAGAGCTGCACACAATCGCAGGCGTCTGAGACTTTGCTTCCATCTCTGCCTGTGAAGACGTGTGCTCGCTGTGTTGACAACCTGCTGCTTCAGAGTTAACTCGGCCTTCAGACTCCACCTGCCCCGATGAGTGGGATTCGGGTGCAGGTTGAGTCAGTTCCGCTGCTTTCATTTCCTCTCCCCACCTAGAGTCCACGTCTTCCTCACTGCCTCTCTTGTCTTCAGGTATCTGTGAGAAAGAAAAAGAAAAACTGCGTTTGTCACAAATGTAGAAATGGTGTACGTTTTCTAAAATGCTATAAATATAAAGACGTTAAAAAAAAAAACATGCATCTACACAAGTGTTAATGCTGTCATAATTAGTTCTGTGGTGTTAATGTCTATATGTATGCAAGTAAACCCTGAAACAATCAGGAGTACAGTAGAAGACCACATGCTCATGAATATGTATTTAAAATGACATATATTAACAAACAAATGTATCTCTCAAAATACAATAAAAGTGTATAATTAAATCTTAATGTATGTTTATTTCCAGCCTTTAGGAACTGTCCTCCCTTCATCTGGATGTCGTAGCACCAACATAAACATAACTAAATGATTCACTGCACACTTAAATAGTCTAAATGTGATATATTCAAAAACAATATTAAAAAATAAATAAACAAGATAGTCCTTAAAGAGCCCTCAAGTTTAAAAGTTGTTATACAGAAAATGCATCAATGTTCCAATCGTAGGTTAATCCAGAAAGTGGGCTGTAACCTGTAATAGACAGCATAACGTTTGTCTCTCCCACTAACTACCTGCTTGCAGTCCAAAGGCGCATGAATGGAATTGCGAGGATGCGACGGCGCAGAGGTTAACTCAGAGACTGTATCTTGGTCACTGCTTCCTCTGCTGAAGGACATTTTACTCCCCATGTCAAGAGTCTGTGAATTAAACAGTGACAAGGAGGCTGTAACTCATAAAAACAGGAATGAGTAATCCTACAGAAATCACGACACAATACCTTTAACAGACTAGCTCACCTATTATTATTATTGCTGCTGGCTTGAATACACTGCATGCATTGGCCATTTGTCGCTATAACTTAGGAGTGGATGGCTGCATTACGAGTGTTCAAAGCTAATACAGCCCATCAACTCCTTCAGGAAAGTTAAGTCGGTTTATGTGACAAACTGAGAAATCAGAGATTCAAGCAGCGGCGTCTACAGAGAGAAGCCTGCTGTCAGCAATCACCGGGCAGATTTATTCTGGATTAGTTGCTTTGCCAGACTTCAGTTTCCCCACAAAAAAATACAAAAAACATTGTTAGTTACTGCTAAATGAGACATCTGTCCAGAGAGATAGCCACGTAGCAGATTGGTGACTCATTTTACTGGGAACTGTGGAGTTGGGAAAGTCTTTCCTATCTTACATAACCGGTGGTGGGAAGAACATTTACTCAAGAACTAAACTTAAATACAATACTGAGGTGGTTGGTACTTTATTTGGAGTAATACCACTTCAGGTTACCAAATGCTTCACTACATTTCAGAGAGGAATATTGTACTTGCCTCCATTACTTTTACATGAGTTACACATTTTTATAAATGATGATGTATCAATACAGAATAATCTGCCCAAATGTTTATTTATTAACTATATGCTATATTAAAATGCTGCTTACAAGTTAAAGCATCAGAAATAACAATCCAATAATATAATGGAACAACAATGACAATATATTAAAGTAAAACAGCAAAACAATGAATCCTGTAACATTATCTATATACTTCTGTACTTTAACTTTAGTAATAATCTTCATGCAGGAGTTTAGCTCGTCGTGGAAATGTTTCACATTGTAATATTGCTTCTTCTACTCAAGTGAAATATGTAAACACGTTCTCTATCTCCATTACAACACACCACCAAAGTTACATAGACTTAAGCTAGTGAATGCTTGAATGAATGAATGAATGCAGTACACCGGTGTGTCTAGATAGATGGCTGCTAATGTCTGCAGACTCATCTCATGGGAGTCTTTTTGATGCACTGAGCTTTTGATTGTGATCCAATGCTCACACACACACACACACACACACACTCACTGAGACGTAAACGTGCTCCCAACGGATCACTTAACGTGTATTTCAATCACATATGACCCAACAGACCGCTTAATTAATTACCAATTATGATACAAAAGCTACTAACAGCATGCATATAGGCGTTATCTGTTGGTAGGCCACATTGCTAGCTCATTAATTAACGTCACAGGCCACACGAACCTCACCGTTAACTACGATGTCAGCTCATAATACCTTCTTTATAGCGAACATATGTATATGTAGGATACCTCTCAACAGCGGTCACCAGATGCGACGGTTGGTACTGTTAGTAAACACAAAGTGCTTGCCTGAGTGGGAGAGTCAAGGCTGGTCTCTGCGTAGCCATTCACTGACCGCTGATCAATTAGCTAGCATTGGCTAGCTCAAAGCTAACGTGTGCGCTGTCGTTTGCGTGGCTGTTAGGCACTTCTTTTTTTTGACAATCGTGCATTGGTCTGGGAGCTGATCTGTTCATTTGGACCTTGGCTTTCTCTTCTTTTTTCAGAGCAGTCTGCAGCAGTGAGCCACTCGAGATCCGAGCACAAAGCAACCCGAACGTGTCAATCACGGAGTGGATGCTTCAGGTGGTGTGGGACATTTGGGAATTATGATTTGTTCTGTAGAAGGAGCTAATAAACGACGTGAAAGTGTGATATGTGAGATATAACGATTGAGGACAGGAAGCTTGAAAGTAAAAAAAAAAATCGATGCACACCGCAATCATTAATTCGGCTAGTAGACAAACTACCACCTGTCACATCTCAAAGTTCCAACAGCAACCACCCAAATGTATTTATGCGCCGTTGTTTTCTGCTCCACAAACAGGGTTTCTAGATTACAGGCACACAAACAGCACATGAACGCCGCATCCACGTTTTGGATATTTACCTCATCATAAATGGACTCACACAGCGGCTTGTTGTTGCTTTGAAATGGCCCCATGGCTGTGTAGTGTGGCCCCCTCTGCTGGAGATTAGGGCCGCAAGACAGACAACAACCATGCGATAGACCACTACATCACTGAGGAAAGGGGGCTTCCGGTATCAGAAGCTGAGAATAGAGAAGAAAAATAAAAAAGACGTTTCTATAACTTCTTTTTAGGATTCTATATTACCACTTACCTTACTGACACACTTGTCATAGTCTTACTGGCACTGTGCTAAAAGTATTACATATCAAACTGCCAATTGAAGTACTGAAGTAATTGAGGTCAGATTTATGCACTCAGTCCATTCACCATGAGAATAACCTTGTTGATAACATCACATGCTGCTTTATCCCATAAACACACACACAGTGAAATTAAAAATATAGTTTAATACAACATAATATACTGCATTCGTGAAGTCTGACAAAGCTGGTAAAAACACACAAGGTATTTTGGTCAATTCCGCACAGCCTCACATCACATTTCTGAGCAAAAACATAAAAAAAAAAACAGTACCTGGTTAACCCACCAAACATGGGTAAATCAAGCACATAGGTTTTGATGATTAACTTCATGGATTTACACTATCTATAACAATTGCATGGGAACCATTACTGGACTGTTTACAGTATTGACAAAAGAAATCCAGCGTAATTAAGATGCATGTTTGTTGTCACTAGTAATCCTACACTACTTTATCTTCTAAAGCCAGAAAGCATTGCGTTCCTGTACAATGAAGCTAAACAAGTAGATGCTCTTCAAACAGGACTGCCTTTATGCTCTTGGTCCATAATGAACATAAAATGTGACGTGCAAATTGGATTTTGCCTCTCTAGTTGTGTCAAGTCTTAATAGGGACCGAGGAGGTTACTTGGTATATCATCTCAGCAGATTTGTCTGGTCCGCTTTCCACTATGTAACAATCATCGTCTGTCTTCACTCCCGTTTTCCCGTTCAGAGGAACCGCCCCTTGCCCTTTGTCCAGACCGACAGCCAGGACTTGGTTTTTCTTGATGTTACCAGAAACTGGAACCCCGAGTTTTCTCTCCCCATTCATCTGAGCGGCATTGGGACTTGTCACCGGCGTCACCCTCTTTAGTCTGTAATGTTTGCCAGCTCGCACGTGCTTTGCCATAAACTCGTGGGCTTTGGCACATTTGTGCCTCTGTAGCAGCTGCGCAGTTTCAAAAGGAAGATGACAGACTCGACACGGGAACCCATTTGACGCGGAGGACGTCTGCATTAGTTTGCTTGGTACACCCGATGCAGGTTGTGTGGGCCTCTTCAGCTGCACAGAGGGAGGGGCAGCGACCCCTTGGCTGCTTCTATTGAATGCACTGGGACTCTGACTCATCGACGGTAGGGGGGCAGTGATGTATGGCCTGGGTTTCTGACTCTTCACCTGCATGGATGGAGAGATATGAAGCCCCTGCTTGCTTTTATTGTATGTACCGATTTTCTTATTTTCCGACTGCAGGGTGGAAGTCATAAGAGGTGATCGACTGCCTTTACTGGCGGCACTGGGACTCTGGCCTTTCGACTGTAGATAGGAAGCGGCCCAAGGCCCCGGAGCACTCGGACTCCTGTTTGTACTGGCTACAGATGTCGTCTTCAGAGCCGGCGGTCTCGCGGTGATGATTCTGAATTTGGTAGTGAGGGTGTTGGTTGCTTTACAAACATGGAAGCGAGGCACTAACTTCTTGCTGGAGAGCAGCAGCCCACATCCTATACAACCAGCAACTTTATCTGTGACATGAGAGCTGTGGTGGGAGATAAGGGAAGCCCGTGTTACAAAACACTGCCCGCATTTAGCGCATATGTAAGGCTGTGTCTTGTTAAATGCGCGCATTGTTTGCAGCAACACAACAGGCTGGTAAAGTGTCCAAAGATCCACTGTAGGTGCACCTACACCTGCAAAAATGTTCTGCATATCTTTGTCATGGGGATTTGGGGGCAAAGACGCTTGTGACACAGAGTGCTGCAATTGAGGCACTTGTGAGATCTGTGTAGACCGCATGGGAACTTGTGGCATAGCAGCTGATGTAAAGGGCAGCATGGGCTTCACCGGCGCCTTCCAGACCACCTCACCGGTCTGCAGTCGCTTCAGCTGCTCCTCCTCCAGTATGCGCTTCTCAATTCTGCGCTTCTTTATTGTTCCATGGTCAAGCACTTGGTGACCCGGTTCATGTGTAGCGCTGTGGTCCAGCATGTCTCTGTATTCAACAAACTCAGTTCCACAGGAGCAGATGTGACTCGCAGCGGAACAAAAGTGTTCCTCGAGGCATTTCCGATTTGCAAATATCTGCTCACAGCTGAAGCAAAACCGTCCAGCGTCCATCAAGTCTTTGCCCAAGCCGTCCTCCAGGACACTTTGTCTTCCTCTCTCCATCATCAGGCTAGGTCTGTTCACCGTTTAAGTGGAGCCCTCTGGAGCAGCTTTGCTGTTGGAAATAAAATAAAAACATATTTAAAAAAAAAAAAAAAAAACATGGCAAAATATGTAATTCAGTTGTGACGTTACCTCATCGGTTAATGGTGACTGATACTATCTGAATAAGGAGCTAGCTATGCTAACCGCTACACACAACGGCATGCTAAGCTAAGGAGAGATGACTGGAACTTTAAACATCACTTACAGTTTCCTCCCAACATTTGCTCGACTCTGAAAGAGAGTCAAAACTTAAGAGACGAACAAATAAAGTCTTAAACTCATTAACGTTAACCAGATTATTTCTATATCATAAACCCATAGGTTGTGAAATACATACCGTAGAGTCATCCATCAAATTACTAGGGTGGCACATTTACTGTACTATTATTCCATACTGTTTAATACTTGGAAAAAATACGTTAGCTAGACACGTTTAACAATTGATGCCATAATTTAGTTTAACGCGCCCTTGCGTCGCTTAAAACCTAGCATGCTAACGTTAGCCTCAACTAGCTCACGAACAATAACGTTAGCTTACCTTGTGTCGCCGTGTTAATATTATTGTTTGTCCGACCGCACAAAGCTTGTCGATTGTCGTTTCGTGGGACACTCGCATTCGGGCTAAACTTGCCGGTATTTAGACCGAGTAGGTGGCAGCTAGCCCACTAGCCACACCAAAAAAACAAGAGGAAAGATCCCACTCTTCTTCTACGGATGGCGCGCTTCTACAGCAACACGTCCGGGTTCTGCATCGTTACAGTGACACCTGTCGACCGGAGTTGCTGATTCACCTTTGATGTTATTAGTGCGGTGGTTCTGCTGGGTGATTTTAGTCTGCATTACACAAAGCAATATAAATAATATGACTATGAGGCTGACAGGTCATTCCTGACGTTGGACACAGCCTTAGACAAAACGGTCAGATTTCCCTACCAGTGTAGTTTTTCTACAGTCAGCTTTTCCCCCAGTGAAAATAAGCAGTGACTATCACAGTTTTCATTTTTAGAGTACTTATCAGTGGCGGCTGGTGGAAAATGTTCTTGGTAGGGCTGTGCCACATCCAATCAATTTCAGCAAACATCCCAGAATGATTTAATGCAAACAAATTAAGGTATCAAACGCGCATTACTACTTTGCAGTTAAATATTTAACATTTATTCCAACACGAAAAAAAGCAGTAAATAACACTTTCACAAACACGTCAGGACATCTTATTTTAGTCACCCTCACAGGGAATTCAGTATAATATAATATATATAACATATAATAATATTCTGTATAATATAATAATATATATATATATATATCATATAATATTCTGTATAATTTAATAATATATATATCATATAATATTCTGTATAATATAATAATATATATGTCATATAATAATATTCACTATAATATAAAACACACACACACACACACACACACACACATATATATAATAATATATATATATATATATATATAACTATATATCCATTTCTCAGACAGGTGCTTCATGTCCCTCACTCCCTAACTGTCCATGCTGGTTCTGTCCCCGTTGTTTTAAAAAGATAAATAAGTTATTATCATGACGTCATCCAGCTAGTCAAACCTGTCTGGTGTACAGCTAGTAGAGAAGCTTCATGTACTGCTTCTCTTTCCTGCTAGTCTGCTGTCTGATTGTGAGGTCAGGCTGATCTGGGATCAGCTCTTTCAGTAGTTTCTCCTCTCAGTTCTCCTCTCAAACGGGTCTTGGAGGAGTAGTGCTCACACTGGCGCTCTCCTGTAGAGACTTCTCCTGACGAGAACGCGCAGCTTGGGGCAGGAAAAAAAACTGCCCCAAGCTGAATCTATTTGAGGACGCTGATTGGCTGAATTGTATGTCACTCATTTATATCTTTACTCAGCATTGGCTAAACTGCTTTATAGACCCGCCTCTTTGAGGCAGTTTTTCCAGCGCCCCAGCCAGCGGAAGAGGAAGAGCAGACAGGCAGAGAGGACAAGCAGGAAAAGCATATATTTACCGCAGATATCATATTTTACACATATTACTGGGTGATTCCATGTTTCAAAAACACAAATATTGACAATATGTATAGTTTATTTTTATTTAAAATTTTATTTTTATTTATATTTTTATTTTTTGTAGCTCTAGGGGGGGCGGCGCCCTAGCGCCCTCTATGGACCAGCCGCCACTGGTACTTATTATATGTATCCCATTTCAGAGGCATTGACAGAGCTGTAGATGGATTACATAAAAGTGTTTAATATATTTGTGGATCAAATTAAAGTTGACACAATTTAAATTATATAAACCTTGTGTGCAAGCCTTTGTGATCCCATCCCCAAGGAGGGAAAACTCATTTTCCTACCATTTGTTTACCGGTATTTTCTTTTAAATTAGATTGATAAAAACAATTATCAGGCCTCTGCTAAGGTGGGAAATAAATGATAATTCAGTTTAATCAACACTTGTGAGAAAACAAAAAATGTGTTTATTACTATTGTAAGAGTAGTTTGTTTAAACACCTTACATTAAATTAAACATCTGATTAACCTGCTAGCTGTGATAAAGCCCACTGTTCCTCATAAACAATATGCAATAACTACAGTTTTTCTACGCTGGAATACTGATGAGCAACAGTATTGCTGAGTGGTAATTTGATTAAATACAAAATGAAGTTAAATAAATCAAACAAAAATTTGACAAAGATGGTCCTCAAAACTGTCTGCAGATCCAGAAGTAAAGTATGAGACACCTTAAGGTGCACCCTGTACCATGTCAGTCGATGCTATGCTTTAATTGTGTTGTACATACTTGTGAATATTCAAAGTCAAAGTAAACCTGGAGCTTTTAGGGGCCCTTGGGATGTTGGTCATTCAGCCGGGACAGAGACACGATACGTCATTTATTTGTTTGCATACATAATGTAAAGGCATAAAGGCAAATGTATCAAATTTTCAGATTTCACCGTGGATCTTTGCACGCTGCATTTAGCAAAAGAAACATGTACACATTTGACTCCCACGCCCTTTTGTCTTGGACTTGTATTAAAACAAGTTCTTTATAAAGTATACCACTTTCTTTTGAAAATATCTGTCTAACAAAAACTGTATAATTTTGAAGAGTAAAAGCCAGCACATAAAACAAGGATGGCTGCAAAAAGAGTTATTCCTGGCTTGCATTTGAGATATTCGGTCCCATACCACACAAAACGACATCACCAACATGTTTTACAACTGGTATGTTTATTAACACCAGGAACAACAATCAGCTACATCACAAACTCTGTGAGAAAAGTTTGATTACCAAATGTTAAGAAACATTTACAGGCTAATGAAGCTATTTAATAAAAAGAGATTAACTTGACAAAACAAAAAATGTACTGTACATTACCACGTTTCTTTTTTCCCCCATTTTTTCTTAAAGTGACAAACTACAATTACACATTTCATAATAAATCAAAAATACACTCATCTGGTGGCTGTACAGTGTCACAAAAAAATTAAACCTAAGTAAACTACAATTGGCACATATGGAAAGAACGAGCTCTAATAAAAAGTGATCTGTTCTTATGTCCCATGTTCGCCATTGTTTGCTGTCATTAAGAAGTCAGCTGTTCTCGTGTTTTGGGCTTCGTATCTCCAGCCATGATGCGATGAATCCTCCTTCGGTGGTTTTTGAGTGATTTCAGGTTTGGGTAAGTGCCCTGACAGACATCACAGCGGTACGATTCAGACTGTTTGTGAGTAAGCAGGTGTTTCTGTAATCCGTCCACGGTGCCGAACCAGCGAAGACAAACGGGGCAACGCACAGGCTTGATGGCGGGCTTGCAAGCCCCACTCCTTTGGTGAAACATGAGACTGATGGAGTTTGGGAAGTCAGAGTTGCAGTGAGAACAGTGGTACGCTTTGGGTGGGTTTGTGGGATTTGTGGCCCGCACACCTTTGCATCGATTCCAGGATAAGTGCCTTCGCAAGGAACAGCGAGTGGCGAAAGTGTTGCTGCATCGCGTGCACACAATCCGCTGCTGCTTCTTCGTTGGATTTGCCTGCTCTATGCGCGGTTGCTTCTGCGGAGGCTGACGCACTGACCGAGATGGCTGCTGCTGCTGAAATCTAAGTAGCAGAGGTTGTGATCGTTGTGGTTGAAGTCCCTTCAGCAGCTGGTGATGAGGGTGCATGTGGATCTGCAGATGAACTTCATAGTCCGCCCAGGAATTAACGGTCTCTCCACAAGTTGGACACGTGTAGGATTCCTGTGCGTGCTTTTGCAGGTGCTCCAGGAGAAGCCTCGGGGACGTAAATCCGACCCCACACTCGCACGTCACCCTCCGTGGAAGCACGGAGGGCAGTGACATGATGCCCCAGTTGCCTTCGTCGTCGTCCTCCTTGGTTTGACAGTCCGTTGCAACGGCCGACACGGTCTGCTGCACGGGCCGTCTGTCCGCCTGTGCTGCATCTTCCATTGTTTGTTGCAACTGACATCTCTTTCTGTGCACCATCATGTTATCTTTGCGGTTAAAGGTCTTGCCGCAGATAAAACAAGCAAACATTGGTTTCATATTGTTGCCGGTTAGCGGAGTGGCACCCTGACCGCCACTCTGACCGCCGCTCTGTGCGACGGGTCCACGTGGCCTGAACCCGCACAGCCGTAGATGGCGCCTCAGAGTAGACGGGCGACTGTAGGTTTTCTGACATTTGTTACAAGGGTAACGTTTCACACCGTCTCGGACGAAATAGCGCAGGCTAGGAGTCTCTGCAGACTTCTTCACCGGTAGGTCGTTGCCAGCTTCCTTTGTAAAGCCAAGCACCTCCATTTCATCATCCAAGGGTATCGTCCACTCCCCTTCATCACTGTCTTGATCATCATCATCTGCTGCTGCTGCATCCCAGCTGCTGTTTTCTTGTCCTTGCTGGAGCGAGATCCCACACAGAGAGGCCTCTTTATGCTCCTCGTTCATGGAAGAGTTGGAGTAGAAAGGTGAGAAGCTATTCGCTGAATGAGTCCAGGCCGACTGTGAAACTGCAGACTTCGGGGAATTTGGAGAGGTGGCCTCTACCTTGATATGACCGGTAACCTCAGTGCCCACGGAAACACTCTTGTTGAGATGCGATCCAGCTTTAACACCGGCATCCATTTTGGCTTCACTGTTTGATCTCAATACTGGCATTTGAATGGAGGGAGAAGGGGCCTGCGGAGAAGGGGCCGACCCTGGGCCCTGACACTTGTGCATTTTGAGGTTCCACCTGCGTGCATAGCTGTGCTTGCACGATGGACAAAAGAAGACTTTTTTTGAATCGTTTAGATTGTGGAATGGCACTATTTTTTGGGGAACCGGAGACTTTTTTTTTAAAGAGCTTGACGGCTGTATGGTTTTGTTTCCCAACTGAGGGCATACGTGATTGTCAGGTAGAGGCAGCCGCCCAATGATGAGCTGTTTGCAGCGACGACAACATTTAATTCTCTCTTTTTTGTGCAAGAAATGATGCTCTGTCAGTTTGTCCAAGTCTTGAAACACCCTCCGACAGCGGCCACATTGATATCTCCCATATGGGCCGTTACTGCCAGGAGCCAGGAGCTTCTGACGGGTTTCAAGAAGCACAACGGGTGATAAAGTCTTTGTCAGAGAGACGACCCTTTTCTTACTGACCTCAAGAATCCTGCTGATTGATGGCGCTTTTGTCTTTATACCGGGTTTTGCGAGCAGCCGCCTCAGCTGTTCAATCGAGAGATCGTTTATCGGGGACACCTCAGGTTTTGCAACTGGTGTTATATCAACAGGGACAACTTCTTGTTTGGGGGTAACTGTGTTATTGTTCTGATTCGGTGACACAGGGGGTTGAAATCGCTTCATGTATGCTGATGCCAGCAATTTCATTAGAGAGTTATTTCTGGGCAAATTGTCACGCTTTTCGCTGCTGGGAACAGAATTTGTTTTGTCTTGCAAACAAATGTCCTCCACAGTCTCTGGTATTTGCTCCGCTGTGGCCGACATGGTCTCAAGTGGTTTCTCCCTCTGATCTTGGGGGGGTGTACATTGGCCTTGAGGAGCGGTTACTATGGAAATGCCATCCTCCAGGCTTACATCTGCTTTATGGTCCGTTAATGTGGGTAGTTCGACAGCTGGAAACCTTGAGGTAGAGGGGCAACTCAGAACCAAACCTGGCTGAGTCACAGTTGGAATGAACAGTACATGCGGGGAAGGAAAGACTGTCTCACACCCTGTTCCACTAGAGAGAACACTGTTACTATCCAGAGGTGGCAGAAGCTGTGGCTGAGCGACATGTGATCGCTTGTGCTGCAGCATAAGACTGAAGTCTTGAAACTCCTCTCCACAATCACAAATAAAAAAAGAAGGAGAATGGCTCTCGGGCAAGAGTTTCAGGGGACTGGGGTGCTCAGTAGACGAGTCCATACTTGCAAACAGTGTTTGACGTGGGCTGATGTTCGGCTGTGAAGGGGCAGGGACCTTGGAGAGTGCACCGGCATGGGTCGCCTGGTGTACAAGCAAGGAGGCCAATCCAGTGAAGGTGGCAGAACACGCCACACAACGGTACACTTTGGGGGTCGAAGTACTTCCCTGTAACCCGAGCATCATGGCAGCCAAAACGTATCAGGCAATCCAGGTGTTGTGGTCATGTAAGGAAGTCACCTGTAAATCACACACACAACATACACAAAAACAATGTCACCAAGTGAAAATTGACACACAATCACAATTTTCTAAAATATGTTTTTTAACCATCTACTAATTCTACTTGCATACCTGGATACAAAATAACATATTTTCACATTCGTTTCACAGTTAAATACGGTTTAAACGTGGTTACATCGATGGAAAACAAGCATGAGAAAACTATTGTAATATTATTTCATATTTTTTAAAGAAATGTGTCAATTTGCATTGCACTATATGACGAGCAATATGGTTTGTGTCATGAGATATTACAATTTAACATTACTACAAAACATTTTGAGGCGGGGTTTTAGCAAAAGGGTCCAGCCGGAACAATGCCTGATCAGATTCAAAGAGCCCTATATTGTAGGCCTGCAAACACGAAGAACAGACCATGCTTAGCCAGTGCTGCCTTGGCCTGCATTTTCTCCCAGCATCCAACTCAACAGAACAACTGAGAGCTGCCCTGGATTGCAACAAGAGACACTTCCCCCGCCTGCCCATGGTCAGCAAATCCATCAGGTCTTTCTGCAGAAATGGGATCACATCCCTGCAGACGTAGGCCTCATTCCCACTGGCTTTGTATAGCACGAGTAACCTCCAGGTGCATTTCCACACCTGCAGGGTGTGGGAAATGCATACAGTGATCTTGGCTCTGAGCCCAACCATGGCAGTCTTAACATAGCCATGTTGTTGATCAAAAATAATTTGGAGGACAAGTATGCCCATGAAATGCATTCATATATATTTTTTTAATTTAGAGGAAATAATATCCGGTTTTCTCATCCGTAATCACCCCCAAAATATACCTATTAAGTAATATAAAAAGCTCAAATAATATAAACGTATTACTACAGACCAGAATATCCTGTCGCACAGGAAGGACTACATTTTTGTTTTTACTGCCTAGTGTTGTTTGACTGCTCTGCATGCACTTACAATGAATGAATCGGAATTGATTATTCTTAAAGTTGTGCTCCTCCTGAGGATGTTTGGGCATGTTCAGACCTCTCTTTACAGATTATAATACATTGTTGATTGATTAGGAAAAATACACAAAAAAAACAAGAGCACAGCATGAATCTAAACCCGTAGATCTAAATATGAAGATGACATTACCGGGGAGGAGAGCCTTAAACGCGGCTTGAATTATACGACTAAGCCGATGACAACGAGCTGAAGCACGGACCACCGAACAGAAGGTGGAACTGAACACTCAAAGAACCGTTGCCAGGAAAAAACAAGCCAGTTACCTCCAGAATATTGGGGATCTCAAGCCAAGTGTACGTTAGCTTGCTAATGACCACAATGCTACAGAGTATAGGGACGTTGTTTTACCAATAACACACTCCACCATCACGTAGTATCGTTTATACAATATCTAATAGTACGCCAATTAGCTTCTCACACGAGCACTATTCATCTTCTACCGTTTGCTAGCTTGGCATCTGACCCTCTACCGTACACAACCACCAAGGTCTTGTTGAAACATCTCAAGAGGGGTTGCTAGTGAAAGCCAACCAGGGGGAAGGCCAGAGAAAGGGATAACTAACGCTTACAAGCTAACGTTAGCTACCATGTCAAATGGAGCAGCTTTTCCTGCACAATGACCAACCGTTTATGAATTATCTTCACGCAGCCTACTCACCAGCCTCAGGAGCATACGGAGCATACGGAGCATTGGGGTTTTTCCTCAAAGTGACTGTGCGGGAGGAGACGAAATGGCCCCGCAGACATCTGTACCCGCAGGTTAGCGCGGCTCTGCTCTCTTCTATGGTTAACAAACGTGATGCTGTGCCAGGAGGAAGAGGCATCGAACCGAGAGCTGCAGCTGCGGCAGGCGCGGAACAGAGCTACTCGTGGGGTTTATAAAGCGCATGCGCACTTCACCCAAGCGCCGTTAAGAAAAGCGCTGGGCGGCGGCGCGGTGCGCATGGATGTAGGCGGTGCGCCATGGCTGCGCCCATCCAGGGCTGCGCCGCGGTGCGCTGCGGCCACAGTTGCAATAGCGGATCATGTG
Organism: Leptoclinus maculatus; assembly: GCA_032191485.1. NCBI lineage: Eukaryota > Metazoa > Chordata > Actinopteri > Perciformes > Stichaeidae > Leptoclinus > Leptoclinus maculatus. Next base: position 12,529,430 of record JAVDOI010000008.1, on the reverse strand, counting down.
AGGGGCTCTATCCTGAAGCCCTAAAGGCAAACTTCTCTCATACGCAACTGAAATAATGCACAATGTATAGCGAGCATACTACACATTCAGAAAACCTTTTTTGTTGCATTATCACAAATTTACCCAGATGTCTAACATAAAACCTTTTTTTTCCCAGGGCGGCCATGAAGCATACCATAGTCAATTACCGTTTTTTGTTATCCCCTCATAATATTTGATGTAATATCGTCTTTTAGACACATATTCAGACACAAATGAAGATGATGAATACAAATCCAATCTCAGAACCCATCCACTATCAGCCTGACTTTCCGAAAGATATGGTCTCTAACATGAGAGACAAAATCCTGGACATCGTGGCTGACCACCCCACGGTGAAAAACATCATTGTGCATACATGAAGCTGTGATATTGTGAAACAACAGTCTGAAGTCCTGAAGCAAGACTTTATTGATCAGTCAGCTCTGTCAAGGCTGAGGTGTTTATCAGTGTCCCTCTTCCACCAGTCAGAGGAGGAGATGAAGGATTCAGCAGGCTGTTTGCACTGAACAAATGGCTGTCAATGCATGTACTGACCATTCAGTACATTTTATCAACAATTTCTACCTTTTCTGGGAGCGCAGAAGGCACATGGAGTTTGCCTGAACAAGTTAGGGGTAAAACTGTTTACCTCTACCCTATCTTTCTTCCTGCGTCATCCGTCTGTTCCTACTGCCAAGGACACGAGACAAGAGGAGTCTAAACAAGAGATAAAGAGCCAAGAGGAGGAGCCTCCAACCTCTTCATCAGGGACCGCCTCTGATCTCCCACTTTCTCCACCCTTCCGAGAGGAGGAGTCTTTACCTCCCTCACCAGCACCTACTTCCACCCCCCAGACTCCATCCAGGTCCCCCTCCTCTCTACTCACACTCTCCCCATCCTCCCCCCACCTGGAGTTCACTGACCACATGAAAGAGCTGGTCATTGCTGGAACCAAACCCACTCCTCGACGTACAGCCCCACCCCCACCACTGGCTCGAAGTCCTCAGCCATTTTTGACACAATCGGCAAAGTTAAAGCACCCTGCCCGTCCCCCACCTCCACTACGGCTCCACAACCATCCTCTGTCTCCCCTATAGTACCTGATAAAGGCAATCATTTATATCTTCTGGCTCCAGGCAGGCTTATGACACCAATGATTCTCTCCAGGAAAAGTCGGGGCCCTGTATGCAGCTAGCCTTCTCAATTCCTGTCCTGATAGTTTATAGAAAAAGAAAGGTGAGGCTGCGAAGAAACAACAGTAAATCTTATCTTAAACTTATCAAACTTAACATTCATTCCTCGTCAACCTGTCCAAATACATTGGCCAAATAAAGTTTTAAACACATTAAACTTAGCTTTATTAAATGTCAGGTCTCTGTCAGGAAAAACATTTTTAATCAATGATTTTATGACTGGGGCCTCTTCTGTTCAATATCTACATGCTTCCACTAGCTCAGATTATGGAAAACAACAAAGTGTGTTATCATAATTATGCAGACGACACACAAATCTACATAACTATATCACCAGGGGACTATAATCCCATACAAGGGCTGGGTAAATGCATTGAACAAATCAACAACTGGATGTGCCAGAATTTTCTTCAATTAAACAAAGATAAAACAGAAGTAATTGTTTTTGGTACCAAGGACGAACGATTGAAAGTCAGCGCTCAGCTTCAATCACTGATGTTAAAAACCACAAACCAAGCCAGAAATCTAGGTGTAGTTATGGACCTGAACAGCCATATGATAGAAAAATTCACTCAAGACCGGTTGAAAATCATTAATCACAGGACATTTATTCTTTGCGCACAAGAAGGAGCAAGGCTGATCACATACAAACAATATGTCAGGATTGCTCAGAGGTCTAACTCTGAGGCACTTGCATATATACTGCAAAACAACTGCATATGATTGGTCATGGATAGTAAAACAGTCACAATGATTGGTACATGGGTTGTTTCAAGTTGAGATCTTTGTCACCCGAGGTGACGCACATAAATCGCGTTCACTCCTCATTTCTGTGAAGTGTATCAGTTACTTCACTTAATCGTCTGCCCTGGCACTAAGGTCGTCTCCTCGCAATCAGGACGTCCTCCACAATCCTTGTTGTCATTCCGATTTAGGACCTGGTGCCGAGGGAGCTCCCTCCCTCAGCAGGCCTTCGACACTTTGATAGACTCAACAGCCGCTGAGCCGAATGTCAAAGCGAGTTCACCATAGGCAGGAAATGTCAGAGCAAGTTCACACATATGCAAGTCGTGAACTTTCTCATGAGGACACCTCAGCTGCAGCTGATTCAGAACGCTGCAGCTCGAGTCCTCACTAAGACCAAGAAAGTGGATCACATCACTCCAGTTCTGAGGTCTTTGCGCTGGCTTCGTGTCCAACAAAGAATTTACTTTAAAATCCTGCTGTTGGTTTATAAAGCACTGAATGGTTTAGGGCCAAAATACATCTCTGATCTGCTGCTACCTTATGAACCATTCCGACCCCTTAGATCATCTGGGACTGGTCTACTTTCTGTTCCCAGAGTCACAACTAAATGTCACGATCAGGCTTTGCCTTCTGTGTTCTGTGTGTGTCTTTGTGTAGCTCCACACCCTCCTCACTCTACCTGTCTGCCACTCCCTCAGCATCAGCCTAACTCCCTTCACCTGCCTCTGATCACTAATCAAGCACTCCCTCCTCATCAGCACAACTCCCCTCACCTGTTCAAGCCACTTTATAAACCCCTGCCTCTCAGTCACTCTTTGCCAGATCATTGCCATGTCTACCTGCCTGTTTGGCATGTCCTGTTCCCGGGTTGCCCGTCTGCCCGTCTGCCCGTCTGCCCGTCTGCCCGTCTGCCCGTCTGCCCGTCTGCCCGTCTGCCCGTCTGCCCGTCTGCCCGTCTGCCCGTCTGCCCGTCTGCCCGTCCCGCCTTACCTTGCCCCGCCTCGCCTCGCCCTGCTGGATTTCCCCCCCTCGTCTCTTGTTTGTGGATTCCCTGTTGTGTTTCTGTAAGTTTCCTGTTCTGATCTTATCATTTATTAAATACCTGCTTCACTCTACTTCTGGTCTTGTCTGCACTTAAGTCCTCCACCACACTCTGTGACACTAAACATGGAGAAGCAGCGTTCAGTTTTTCTGCTCCACATATCTGGAACAAAGTCCCAGAAAGCTGCAGGTCTGCCGAGACCCTCAGCTCCTTTAAATCAAGATTGAAGACTTTTCTGTTTGCTGCTGCCTTTAATTGAACCAGATTCAAGGATAGTAATCAATTTCCTGCATTTCTGCATTTTACTACTGTATTTTATTTCTTACACTGCTTTTTTTAGAGTTTTAATGACTGTTTTTAATGTTTCAATGAATGTTTTTAAATCTCCTTTTACCTTACTTTTTAATGGTTTTATGTGAAGCACTTTGAATTGCCTTGTTGAAATTGGCTATACAAATAAACTTGCCTTGTGTTCACGATGGATAAGATAAGAAAACATGTACGGCTGGATTGTTTATCAAGCAACCAGTTTACAAGCTAATTCAAACAATACCCAGGTTCCAAGATTGCACTTCAGCCAATGAGATCCGCCTACTTTGCTCTCCACACGAACTGTTTACCTGCAATTTCATCAAAGACTGCTCATATGTGATTGGTCAATATACTATAACAAAATCATGTGCCGTTGCCAACAGATGTATATGTGAACGCAGAATCTGTGTAAAGATGTGCAACAAATGTAGCAATTTGTAAATCCAGGTTAAAAAAAATTATTTTCATGTGAACTACTGTTTTAATAATATAGTATACATTATATTATATACTTTGTATTTTCTTTTATATTGCTTATCTTTTATATTACTCTATTTAATTATATTTGTTATCCGTTAATCACATTTCATATATGGATGTTCCTTTTTGTTAATTTATGTAAAGTACACCAAATTGCCGCTGTGTATGAAATGTGCCAGAATTAAACTGTCCTATTGCTTAATATAGATTAGTACAAATCTAACACAAATAGCCCCAGACTCGGGCTGGGCGGTATACCGGTTTTAATTTCCCATACGATATCAATTTTTCACATACCGGTGCAAAGCCGGAACAACTGCTGTCTGTCTTCACCAAGCAGCTAAATATACTGTCTACCGCTGCAGTCGGAGCTAGTTATCTTATCTGTATTGAGAGGGACCCCTAGTCATGGTCATAACTTTATAACAATTAACAACCCACAACTAACGCTCTTTAACAGAGCATCTGTTCTACAAATCTACGTTGGTACATAGAGGGTGATAAGCTGTACGTGGAGGGTCTTAGGACCCAGGGGAATGTAGGTGAAGGAAACAGGAAGTGAAGGAAGAGACGCCACACAAAACAGCTGTTCACCGCTCGTCACGATCCTGCAGACCAGTGATTCTCAACTGTTGGGTCGTCGCAGACCCGTTTTCAGTGGGTCGCGGGCCTTTACTTTATGCAGCGGAGTTATTCACGCTCCTTTCCAGCATTTACGGCACTTGTTCAGCGGTGCAGGAAAAACACCGACCAATGCGTTGTAAATCACGTCACGTGATACAGTTTAGCCAATCAAATAAGGGTATTCTAATTTCACCAGTGCGATGTACCCACACCGTGACACAGGGGGGAGAGACAAGGAAAGAATTCACAGAGCAGAGCTCTTGTAATTTCAGATGAGAAAGTTAAATATCTTTATGATCTTTTCAAAGAATCAAATTGCTATAAAGACCAGAGTCCTTAACCTATACACTAAAAACACTGTGATAAAAATGTCTGCTCCCTGTATTAACGTGCGATAAACTATGCATTAATGCGAGAGAAAAAATACCGTGACACCGGTATAATCTTACAAAATACCGCGATATAAATTTTTGGTCATACCGCCCAGCCCTACCCCAGACTACTGTTTATTTTGACCTGTCCATTAGGCTAGCAGAAGCTGCATTTTTCTGGTTAACGCTTATAAGGATATGATGGCCTGATTAACCAACTTGGGGACCCCAGGTCAAAAAACAGCTGTAGGCCCTTGGGGTTTCCCTGTGAAATAGGTGTGTCACCTCCAGGCTCCTATAATTTCATTTTATAATATGCTTTAGTGGTGCACACAGTGACAAAACCAATTTAAATTACCACAGACCAACTGTCAACCAGGAGCCTCCGAGCCCCTTTGGGGTGTGGGGCATTGGGCCACTTGTCCAATTGATTCAGCCTTGACAACCTTAGCCAATCTCAAGCAATTCAATTCAATCCCTTCACCGGCACAAGTAATGGCCAGAAAGCTTTGTCCACTGAATGGCCAGGCCTTTGTCGTGGTATCCCGTGGGAAACAAGGACATTGGTCTGCTTCACCAACCTGATGTACAGTAGGTCCACATACATCTGGTAACCACATTGTCTCCAGCTACTGTAGTTCTTTAGCATTGGGAACAGTGGGTTTCTAACAGTATATATACATGTGATAATTGTCAAACTGCTTCCTATTCTGCAAACTGGGCACATTGCCACACTGCCTTCCTCAACCTCTTGAATAAAGCAAGTGCTCCTGGGATGAAAGAAGACTGCAATTACTGGCTGCTCTCTCTCTGAAATGTGGACATAGTGCATCACAGAACTTTCTGGGCTTGATAAGATAAATCTGAGCCACTTTCCCAAGAATGTGTGCTCTCATATTGCTATATGTTATACTCAAAGCACCTCAGGCAGACTGAACATGAACTGTATCTTCTTTTTCAGGATATGGATATTACATATTCTCAGTGGCGGGCCGTGGATTTTATACCTGGGCCTTCAGTGCTGTCCTACTACAGTTGAATTACCTCCTAATAACCTCATTATGACGCATCAATCCAGCAAACCCTCCTCCGCCGGGGCACCGGGGTTGTGGAGCTGTTTCCCTGTGAACGTGTTCGTTGAGTTGTAGATCCACTCGAGTCTCTCCAAAAGTTTTCAAAAGCACCGTAGCTTGTGTCCTGCCGTGCAATGGCGTCCTCAGGTTAGCGTATAGCTCCAAACACCAGGAGCTCAGTTAAAATGAAACACATTCCCAGCCATAAAATGTGCAACGCTTCTCCGACGCTGTCAGCCAGAAATACCGTTCATACAAATCCTTTTCCTGGCTGAGTCAGGGCTGCCAGCTTTTCCTGAAATGTCCTTTCTTGAGAAAGGCGTTATCAGTAACTCCGCCACTAAATCCGTTTCTCTTCAGTCATTGAGTGTTCAATAAACAAAGCTAGGTAAAAAAAAAAATAAACTACACCAAGCAAAACCCTACACATGTTATAATATCTTTCAATTTGAACTCTTACTCCTCCAACTAAGCTCTGCTGGCAAGTTAAATTTCGTTTCACTTTAGTCACGTGCTCGCCCACTGACCAATCACAGCACACCCTGCACTTCGCGGCAATCCCCAACCAATAAAACTTCTCCTCATGAAGGAACCTTTTGCAAAGAAGTCAATATTCATTCAAACTGTTCGCTGAGGGGACTGGCAGTTACTCCGATTCCCTAAAAAATGGGAATATCCTTTGTCCTGCTTGGGAAGATGACAGGGCATGCTCTCAGGTTCTCTTGCCGGAGCAAGTCCAGTGCATCAGTGGCAGCCACTAATGGATCTGTTGTGGTTGTTCTGGATCAGAGTGATTTTTATCTTTCGATTTTGCTAATTTAATGGTCTACTGCTGTGATATTTACACATCTTACCCTATGAATTAAGGATTTCTTTCAGCCAAACCACAGTTGCTCCAGTGGAAAAACTAACCAAGATGTGTCAGAATTGTATTTATTATTATTATTGATTTTATGGTTTCTGTCCGGTTTGAATGAAGTGTGTGTTACGATGAGTTAAAAAAGGCAATTAAGCCTGTCTTAGGTCGACGTAGAAGATAAACTTAAATTCAGAAGGTGCAAGGATGTATCTTTCTGTTAAGGTGTAGCAATATGTCCTTCATTAACATTTTGTTTATTTATCAGACGTAGTTTGTGCGCAATGAATCCAGGTAGGCCTACATGTAGGCACAGCCGGCTCTACTCCCCCAGCAGGAGATCAGCTTTCTCGGTCAATATAACACGCACTTTATTTCTTCAGTGGACTACATTTACCATCAGCACTGATTGGACATCCACATAAAAGGTGCACATTTTTTACTCATTAAAGTAAAGTACATCATCTTGAATTTTAGTAGGGGTGCCCACATCGTTGGGATTGATTCACAGTATTTTTCTATGCTAACATTACTATCAGATTTTCTGGTCCAAGAACAGGGCTCACAAAAATGCCCCTTTAACAGAAACCAAGATTACTGTATCTGTTACTATAACTAATGGCCTGAAACTAACCTGCAGTGGTAGGCTCTATGGGGCTGAGCAGGTGCTTCAGTCCGGAGCATCCATCCAGACTGAAGCACTTTTTAGTACCTTCAGTCCTTCATCTCATTATACCATAAGTCAGATATATGTATATTTAGTTTTTATAATAAAATGAATACAACTTGATATGGTTAGGTATACCTACTTCCTTTAAGCTCAGGTGTGAATCAGTGTTAAGATGCAAGAATCTCACATTTTAGATACAGTATGGATTTTAATAGAATTCTGTTTGTATTGAAACACCAAAATAAAGATAATCTTAGACCGTGACTCTGGGCATTTCCACCATTACTTTCAAAAGGGTAAGAGTTCAATTAGATAGAAGAAATAAAATAGACCACGACATTTAATACCGTGTTTTGGAGTGCAGAAAACAAATGGTATATTGTTTTTGCCTTTTCTACAAAAAACAATTCTGTGTTGGCAAACTAAATGTTCAAAGCGCTTTCCTAAATGTTGTTGATCCGGGATAGTCATTGGTTTTTGCTCCAGTATGTGCACAATATTGCACAAAGTATTTACTCTGTTTTTGTTTGTGCCAGTAATATCTACTTCATTCCTCATTTGGAGTACATTAATGTAGCGCTCTGTGCGTGTCGACTTGGCTCATATTTTGGTTGGTGGAATGAAGTGCAGCTTTTCATTGCAAGCTTCCTTTCTGTTGGCTTCCCACAAAGTACACAGAACTACAAAGAAACAGACACAAATTGATTTTCTAGTTGACTTTACTCCATAATTGAATGCATCAACTCAAATTTCTTAAGAAAGTAACATTCTCAGGTTGTTTTTGTGAAAAGAATATTCAATTAAAACGTATTTTCAATGCATGTACAGTAAACTTGGAAACTAGCAACTTCAAAAAAAATGCAACCCATTATAACATACAGGGAAATGTTTTAACTGAAAAATACAAAATCATCTATAGTACATATAGTACAAAATGCCAATAGATTCAAATGACCAGCTTGAAGTTTATCTTACATATTATCAACAGAACTAAAGGCTATTTCAAAATAAATGTCAAACATCAGAGATGATCATGTTTGATAAAAACTACAGCCTTTCCATAAACATCTTATCCCATCATGCATCATCTGTATTCATCACACAGATTGTTTAACAGCTTTACACAAGTTTACGAGCCATAGATTTACAAACACTGTCAAGAAATTATCCGGCTCATTTACTGTATATAAATCCCATAGTCGAACAAAAAAAAAATATATACACTGTAAATAGAAACGCAGGTGGAGAGGGTCTGTCATAGAGACATCAGCCAAGCTCTTTGTTAGTATGGTACAAGAGTCAAAAATACAAATTGGATCTAAATTGTGATAACAATTGGAGGTACACAGTCACATGTAAGGCATGGAAGGGATTTCAAGTTACTATAGCTAGCTATTCAAAAGGAGGATAAGGTAGATGGTTTGCAACAACCCTTACTGAGAGGACCCAGCATGAGTCTGTTGATGTTCCTCCAGTAGGTGAGGAAAAGCGAAGGCTTTGTCACATTCTGTGCATTCATACACAACTTGGCCGACATGGCTTTCTTGGTGCCGCTTCAGATGAGACCACTGGCTGAATGACTTGTAGCACATATCACAGCGGAACGCTCCAACTTCATTTTCAGCGTGCACTCTCATATGCGATGACTGATCTTGTGCCGTATTGAACTTGGCGTAGCACTGGGTACATTTGAACTGGCTTTCGACCATGGATTGAGCCGGGGTTTGTTGACGATGCCTTTGCTCGTGCACTCTGAGGTACCGCTTCCTGGCAAACCTTTTTCCACAAAGCGCACAATTGAATGGCTTTTCATTTCGGTGCTGTTTATTTTGATGCTCCAAAAGACCACTCTTTGAGGAGAACTGCATTGAGCAAACAGCGCAATTGTACAAGTCCTCTCCAGTAACGTCGATCTCCTCCTCCTCTCCTGCTGCTGCTTGATAATAAGTTACAGCGGATGTCTTAGCTGATGGATTTGAGTATTCAGCCTCTTTCGATGCAGGCTGGGAACAGTCGTGCTGATGTAAAGCATCTTTTCCCCAAAACCTCTGGCCACACTGGCATTCAAATTCCATAGCTGCTGTCACATGACAGCACTCGTGTTCTTCGAGCTTACTTTTAGAGGGAAGTGTCATTTTACAAATTCTGCACTCAAAGGTACCATCAGGATGCGTGGGGAAATGACAAATCAACTCAGCGGCACTGGCAAAACACTGATGGCAAACGGGACATATGAAACCATGTGATTGAGCCACATCTGTATCTTCACTGTTTTGTTTCATTTCTGCTGCAGCATCACCATGGCTCTTCAGATGGCAGAGGAAGCGCTGAGAGGTGGCAAAACTATTGTTGCACTGATTGCACGGATATTCACTATTAGACCATGATATGTGATGGGTGGTCCTGTGCTTTTTCAGGTGAGATGCGTGCAGAAAATATTTATCGCAGTCTGAGCAGGAGTATGGCCGCTCTTTGGCTTCCATGCAGCCATGCTCCGAGAGCTCCTCTGGGTCTCCGAAACGCTTGCCACAAACACCGCAGCGATATTTAAGTTCTTTCGGGGATACCGATGAGCATTCAGCAGACTTCTCATGTTCTTCCCTTGAAATTGGAGGTGGGGGGCAGTCACTTGACTTAGAGTGGCTTTTCCGATGCTCAACTCTACTACTCTTGGAGAGAAACACAAGACTGCATATATCACATGGAAAGTTCTCTTCACGGTGGGTAGACATGTGTTCCGCCAACTGCAACGGCCCTGGGAAACTGAAGTCACACTTGGAACAACGGTAGGGACGGCTCTTTCCATGAGTATGCTTGTGTTTACGTAGCGCAAAGAGCGAGACAAAGCCCCTACCGCACGCCTGACACTGAAATTCAGACTTGTGCATTCGATGATGCTGCTGCAACTGGGACGCCTGGAAAAAACATCTACCACATTCTGCACATTCGTATGGTTTTTCCCCCAGGTGACAACGCTGGTGGTCCTCGAGACTTTCCGATGTCGGGAATGTCTTTCCACACACGTGGCACGGGAAGTATGGCGCAGAGTCTGAGTCGCTGTCCTCACTGCCGGTATTTGCATCCTCATCGCTTTCACCAGTTGTACTGACTTGACTGCTGGATGGTTGTTCAGCGGGGCTCTTTTCCTGTACTGTTCTCACAAGATTCCTCTGCTCATTTCGATGCCATCTTCTATAATGCCTTGACAGTGATTTTTTTACGCAATAGGCCTTGTTACAGAAACGACAAGAAAACACATCGTCTGGATGCTCTTCTCTGTAATGATTACATAGAGATGGTCTTGTCCAAAACCTGTAATTACACAGTTTGCAAGTAAAAGGCCTTTTTGGGTCATGACATGTTCGGTGGATTTCAAGACTAGATGGGGTCTCAACAACTCTGGGGCAGTCAGGGCAAGAGTATTTCCTACCGGTTCCATGCATCTTCATGTGTCTTGTAAGATTCCCTTGACTAGCAAACTCCTGCCCACACTCAATACACGCATTGCGCTTTTTCGCTTGTTCTTGTCTTCCATGGTCTTCAAGGTGACTAATGAGCATTAAGCCATCCGTGAAGCTCTTATCACATTCTGAACATTGGTACTGCACAGCTTTCTTCTCTTTACTTGAGCTGCTCTGCACCTGTTTTCCTTCTGAATTTTCGGAGGATTTGTCCATTGAGTCATCTTTGCAGGAGAAGCTGGTCTGCAAAACGCCAGTGCCACTTGATTCGGAGGCCTCTTTGAACACTAGAACAGAGTCATTCAGCACAAAATCAATCTCTGCTTTCAAAGGAACTTCCAACTGCTGGGTTGTACTTCTCTCTGAAATGTGCCCAGATCGGCATTTCCTTTTGTGATTACGGAGAAGCCTTTTATTCCAGAAGCCCCTCTTGCATGTTTTACAATTGTAAGGATAGTCCATTCTGTGTACACGCAGATGACCGGTTAGTCCAGCTTTATTTGTAAAGGACATATTGCACTCTGGGCAGGACAATGGATTGGGGACCGTACTCTCAAGAGCTGTATCTAGTTTACAGATTAATTTAGCACCATCACTGAGCGGTTTGTCATAACTCTCATCCAAAGGCTCTTTTTTGATGTTTGGTATATTTGACAGATGATGTTGTAGGGGAGCAGAGGATATTGGTGGGACCATTGTTTGCTTGTGTGCACTTAAAAAATGCTCTTGAAGCTGTGAAAATAGCAAGAAACGGGAACTACAGTATGCACAAGAAAAGCCTTTTGGTGGGCTTTTAGTGGTTGACTGTTGGCTTTGGCAAACAGTGGACTTGGATAATCTTGGTGTTACAGTGCATTGTATTTTGGTGCACTTTGCGGCATGACGCGTCACGTAATCCTTCCTTATAAATCTCTGGCCACAATCATCACAGGCAAATGGCCGCTCTCCTGTGTGCAGGCGGGTGTGCACGATCAATTGCCAGGTGTGTTGAAAAACACGGGGGCAATAACTACATGTGTATTTGTACTTTTTGTTCAAATAAGGCTGGATACGTATTATTTTATTTCTCAGCCCTATAGGCGGGTTTGTTGGTGGATTAGTTTCCAGTAGCAGAGAAGCATTTGTTTCTTTGGAGATTGTCCTGCACCTCCTCATCTTCTTGTGCTTTTTCAGAGATTTTTCATGAGCAAATGACGAGCCACAGCGTGTGCACTTGAATAATTTTGTAAGATGGAACATAGTGTTATGTCGGGAAAGCTTAGATTGAGTGGAGAAGCTCCTTGAACAGATTTCGCACTCAAATGTCTCCTGCTTTTCAGCAGCTGCCAGCATACCAAACCTATTTTGCCAACCCTTGCCAACATCATCTAAACTGATTTTGGGAATACGGACTTCCAATCGTGTCTTTTTCCCTCTACAGCGAGTCTGATGTACTTTCAGATGATCATACCTTGAAAAGCAGCTGTCGCAGGCTTTACAGAGATATGGTTTGACTTCATTGTGTGTCAAAATGTGACGTCTCAGGCTTCGTGATTTCACGAAAGTCTTGGTGCAGAATTTGCACTTTAACCCAGCTTCCCCTTCTGCTTTGGGCTTTTGTGCTGCCTCACTGAGAGTAGGCGTCTTTGACAAAGGAGTTGCAGCAGAACCTTTGACTTTCGACTGCCCCTCTTTGTCAACACCATCACAGAAAGCTTCATGCTTCAAACACATCGTCTTCTTTCCATAACTGTGTCCACAGTGCATGCATGCATAGGGGTACACACCAGTGTGTGACGCAATATGTCTCAAAAGTAATGATCTGTACCTGAACCTCTTTGTACAGTGCGGGCATTTAAACTGAAGCATCTTGGTTGCATTGGACTTTGGAGGCATTATGCGGACATCCTGGCTTGTCTGTGAAGTGCTTTTACAAACATCGCCATTGGCGGATGATAAGCCATCGTTGAGCTCTGAAGTTCCTGTGCATTTCCTCCGATGTTGATTTAATTTTGTAAATCCAAAGTACTGCCAACATCTTGAGCATTGAAGCAGGGTGTTTGCCTTGTGGCCACGTTGATGATTTTTCAGGCGGTTTTTCCGGAAAAATCTCCGTGGACAGTAGAAACACAGATGTGGCCCCATCTTACCTTCAGACTCCATTTTGACCAGATGTATGGTTCGAGTAGGCAAACACTTCTCACTGTGAAGTTTAAGATACAAGTCACGGTAAAACTGTTTTCCACAGTTGGTGCAGGAAAAGGGCATGTCTCCAGTATGTTTGAACATGTGGCGCAGCAAATAGCGGCGATTCACGAAATCCTCTTTGCAAAATGGACACTGGTATGATGAGGACCTAGATATATGTGTAAGACAATGTTTCCTCATTACTTGGGCATCATTAAATACCTCTTTGCATAGAGAACACTGTAGCTGCTTTGGCCCACTCTGCTCTTTTACGGATTCCAAGGACTCCCGTGGTTTTAATGATGGCCTCTCTCCAAAACAACGTGTCCTCCGTTCTCGGTTTTTGTGGGCTTCTAGGTGCCTAAGGAGATGTGCAGGATACTGGAACTGCAGATGACAGTCTGGGCATCGAAGCATTCCCCTTTTATCATGGGAGCTTCTGTGCTGGATCAGTTCACCAATAGTTGGAAGAATCTTTCTGCAGACAGTGCACTGTATCCTCCTCTGGTGAACAATTTTATGACCAATCAGATAGGCACGCTTTTTGAATCCTTTGCCACATTCCAGACAGCGGTACGGTCTTTGGCCTCCGTGACTGCGCACATGTTTCTCCAGTGACTGTGGTGATTCAAAACATCTTCCACAAAACTTACAGCTCAGGGCAAGACTGCCAGTTGTCTCAGTTGATTTGGAGTTAACCTTATTCTCTCCAGTGTTTGAACTACTTAAAGTTGCTGGTTTAGACATGGTGGAGAAAACTGAATTCCTGTACTTGAACATTTTACCAGTGAGTTTAAACAGCTCATGTTTCTTCATATGTCTGTACTTTCCAGAAGCATGACAAAAAACTGCTGGACAAAGATTGCATTTGTAACGTGGTACAGTGAGGGCTGTTAACGCTGGGGGTGTTTGTTTTTTCTGTTCACTTTTCTTTGACTGCGTTTTCTGCTCAATTTCCTTCGTTTTTTTCTGTTCAGCCAGTTCCTTTGATGTTGTCCTCTCTTTAGCAAGCCGATTTACACATTCTCTGAGGCAAAATGATTTAATATGTCTGTACCGGTTGCTTGATAAAGTGAAGGTAACATGGCACAAGGGACACCGATATTTACCGGAAATCTTTCCCTTCCCATCACATATGGAGTTTCTTACGCAGTCACGCAAATGCCGAGCTCTGTTGTAGGAGTACTTGAAAAGCCGTGGACAGAGAGGACACTTATATTCCCCCTTTGGGGTTTTCTCACCACTGTGTTTTGTGGTACACTGACTTGTTGAAACTGCCAGACTTTTTATCTTGTGTACGTTGAAGAAGTGCTTTTTGACCTTGTCTGCAGTTGAGAAGTATTTACCACATGAACTACACCGATGGGTTTTAGAGATGTCGAAAAGCTTTACATAACATCTAGGTAGATCTGGATATGGTTCGTTCTTTACATGAACCTTTTGTAGAGGTGTTTTAGTTTCTTTGATATCAGAATCAGCATCAGAATTTGTAACTTCACGGTTTGACCCCTTGCATCTGCCGGGTATTTTCTTGTGCCTTTGCATGCTACTAGACTGTGAAAAGTACAATCCACATCCATTGCACTTATAGGGTGTTTTGCCAGTGTGAGATCGTATATGGCTGATATATTGAGTTATTGTTGAAAATAGGAGTCTGCATCGAATGCACTTGTAGCTGCTAAGATGGCTTCTTTTCTTCAGTCGGCTGGAGTCAGAAGAGAGCCGAGGGCTATCCTTGGTCACCCTACACACATGTTTCTCCGATTGTTCATTCCTCATCAGGTAGACATTACAAGTCGTGCAAAACTGAAAGTTTTGCACCGAATGGCAACAATGGTGGTGTTCAATTAGATGATCTACATTGTGGGTTGTGTGTTGGCAATCGGCACAATGATAAGAGTTACTCGCTCCATTTACTGACTCGGATGTCTTCAATATGACAACAGGTTGCAGGCGTTTTCTCATTTGTATAGAGGATTTGAGTTGAGGTGCTTGTCCTTCTGAATAGTTCATGCTCTTGCTGTCAGGTCTGGCCAGAGAAGTGTTGTTATATGGACTTATGTCAAGTTTTGTTTCATCAGCATCGCATGAAGAATCATCTCCTGACAGTGGTTCACCATAGAGGACGCCAGACAAGGACAGCTCATCTGCAGATGTGTCCGACTCTTTAAACGACTCTTCTGCATTTTCAGCAACATCTCCATTAAGACTTCCTTGTTCTACAGCCACTGGACTTTGATGTTGGGACTGTTCTGGAGAAGAGGTTACATTTGTATTCTCTGCTGGACTTGTCAATTCCTTTTCTTCACAGGTAGTTATGTCTGTGCTTAAGGTGTTTGACTTTGAACAAGATTGTAAACCATTAGAAACACTTTGTCTTTTACAGTCACCAGTCAGAGCAGTGTCACTACAATCTGGTGCTGAGGAGGTTGGTGTTCTCTCTTCTGGTGAGCTTGTCGATTCCATTTTGAGACATGGATTTGTGTCTGTGTTTGAGCTGTTTGGCTGTAAGCAGGATTCGACATTATTAGCAACACCTTGCTTGTTCTTGTCACTTGTATCAATAAGAAGACTAGTGACACCAGGGACACTACAATCTAGACCTGGAGAATTGGTGTTTTTATTCTCTGCTGCACTGGTCAATTGTTTTTCTAGACAGGGATTTACATCTGTGCTGGAGCTAGTTGGCTGTAAGCAGGGATCAGAATGATTTGCAACACATTGCTCATTCTTGTCACTGGTCACAATTTCTTTCTCCTGAGTGTTGGTCTCCATGATTTCATCTCGACCATCAGTGGAGTTGGGATTTAGGGATGTCTGCCCATCAAAAGTCTCTTTTTTTAATGAACTTGATTCTCTTTCTCTTTTTAGGACTTCACTTTTATCCTGCTTGTCCTCTTGCATACTTCTATCTTGATCATCTGTGGAGTTGGGATTACCATTTTCTTGGTTGAATGATTCCTCAATTTCCATTCTTAGGACTTTTTTGCCTGAAGGAGCTTGCACATTGTTCAATGTAGTCATTATAGTTGGCACAGCTGCAGCAATCTGCTCTTCGTCATTGCCATCCGGGTACTGTATTCCATCATCAGTCAACTTTTCATTGCCACTTATTGAGGTGTTGGAATTTTTTCCTTGAAGGACATCTCTCTCCACATCCTCCTTTTGTTTCTGACCTGGACAACCACCATAATCATTTCTCTCCTCAACAGTCTTGCTTCCTGTAGTTGTCACCATGTTAGAAGTAGTAGAGGACTGATTGTGTCCTGTGTAAGATGCGACAGTTTTATCTTGACATTCCATCTTGTCTTTAACTATGTTTTCTCCTGCCATCACATTTGAAGTACTTGGCAAAGCTACATTAGTCCCTGACATATTAGGGCACAGACTCTCAGTCGGAACCATCATATTTCCATCATCAGTGAAAAGCCATTCTGATGAGCTTGGTTTTGTAGTAACAGCAGTTTTGGGTTTTCGAACTGAATTGCTTGCCATAAATTTACAAGAGGGCCTTGTTTCACCCACATCTGCATCCGAGCAGCTACTAACATCCGAGTAATCCTCAAGAAGTGATGTAGCTAGCATTCCACAGTCTTGCTTAAGTTCTTGCAATTCTGTGGCAAAAGATGAAGGAAAAGATCCCGATGTCGATAGTCCATCTGTGGCAAAATCTGAGATTTCATTATTTCCACATCTTGGCAAGTACTCTTTTTCCATTTGTTCTCCATCAGCTTGCCATGGGGTTTCGTTGCTGTATCTTTGATAAAGGCAATCTGAACTGGGATTTTCTATACAGGGATTTGAGTAATAGTTTGTGTTGAAGTTTGAGTTTGTTGCAGAGGCTTCATGTGAAGCCTCTGTGCCGGGGAAGTCATGATGTCCAATGAAGTTCTCTATATGGTTGGAAAGACTTCCCTGTGACTCTGCTGTCCTCGTCAAAGTGCTTGGTTCTGATGATAGAGGTGGAATGTTGTGAAAGTATGAATCCCACCCATGAGCCATTCTCTGCAAGAATTGGAAGCTATAGCATATTTTGCCCAATCCTGAAAACACAAATAAGCATAGAATTACAAAACAGAAACTACAACCATTATCACTTAAAAAATGTACACAATACTTGACAAGAAAATTCTGACCTTTTCTTGGACTCACAAGGACTAGGACTATCCAGGATGAGTTACATCTGCATAGAAACCTGGAAAATATATATATATATGGATTCATATTATTATTGTGAAGATTTTACAAGGCCACTAAAAAAGCAAATGCTGTCAAAATACAATCCAAAATGAATTTATCATCAGGTAGATTTACAATTTACTGTTCAGTCTGTGACGAGTTTGGATGGTGAAATGTGGCCTGACACGAGGGGGTGAACTACACAAATCCCCTCCGTAAACCCCCCCTTTACAGTGCTTTCGCTTATAGTTGTGGAGGAGTTTGTTAGTCCCTGGAAGTCTCAAAGCTATGTTGTCTGGTGCACCGTTTCTGGTGGGGTCAGCAATGACAAATTTGGTCCCAGGACAAGGGTCCTACCATGAGTGATTTAAGAACCTAGTGGTGGGGGTGGGACAACAAAATCCCTGCCATGTGGGCTCAATTCACAAAAAGAGGGCCACAAGGGTAAATGTGCGATGGGCAATGTTAGTATAGTCACATTAGTGAAGCATAGCACCATGTAAACACCATGTAAGCGTGAAGTAATGTAAGACGGTACTTGGTACTAGTTGTGAAGGTGAAGTAGGAACACCTGGCATTTTCCATATCTCAGGGGAGGTATGGGACTTGTAATCCAAGTGGGCCATGTTTAAATGCTGTATTTCTACTGTTTACGGAAGCTAATAGTTGTCAGCAGTAACATCCAGTCTTTTAGGATCATAAAGTGTTTTGGCATCTCAGACGCCTTTAATTTCCGTGAAATTCAAATTGGACTGACAGGATTGTATTTCATGTCTCCCAAGTAACTGAAGCAACACGACCCTCTGCAACGTTTTAACGCAGGGCTGATTTATGCCTGAACATCCGCTTATCTCTCTTTTATGGACAGTTGGACTCAGCAAAGCCTGTTCCACACCAACTGGGAGGAGACCCTAGGCCACACCTAGAACATGCTGGAATGCTTATCCCATCAGGCCTGGGAAATAACTGGGATACCAGAAAGAGCTGGATGGCATGCATAGCTACGGGTAGGAGCATCTAGTCTACTTTGCTTCAGCATATGACTTCATCTCTCTCTGGCACACTTAAGCAGTGTGAGTTTGGAAGAGACCCACATCATTTGGCAAAGTTAAGTAAGAAAGTACAGTCCAAGGCATCACAAATACATACAAAAAAATGATGATACTTCTTTAAAATACCCACCTACTTAGATTAACTCAATGATTACAATGAGTTGAAAATATCTGAACCCATCAATTGGAGTCTTAAAAATATATGCAACGCTTTTTATTAGCTTCTGGGAGTTTACACACTGCATGTATTCTTTGTTTACTTGGCTGTTTTCTCTTGGATGCAGAAACATTTACAATCAATCAAATTAAGTTTGAAGAAGTAGTAAAAACAATAGTAGCAACAATCCTGCATTTCAGATGTTAATTTAATGGAATCCTTCAGATATTTCACGTAAGTAATTTCCTTTAAAACAAGCATTGCTCAAAGACACACAAACTTAACCAATATTAAAAACCTGGTGTACCTGGTGTTAAACGTCTGCGGTCATCGAAATATTGAAAGACGTGGATCCTGGCTGTCTGTAAAAGGGAAAGAAATACAATTATTATTACCCTTATAAAATGTTTTGCATTTTGTTTTTACAAGATATAAAATGGCAATGGAGGCTATTGCTCCAGACAAGATAGAAATCAAGGCGTATGCTTGTTAAATGGGTACGGCTGTTACAGCTAGGGATGCTTCGATACCGAATACCAGTATCGGCTCCAATACAACCGCACCAGATACCACTACGGCAACGTTAACCTCTTGTCAGTTGAGCCTGAAAAGCCGCCCCAGCTGCAACAACAACAACCTGATGAACAAACCGGTTGAACACATACCACTGTGCGCAATATGCAAATTCATTCAGGGTCGGGCTCGCTCAGACATGCTGTGAACTCATGGTGTGAGCAGTATCAACGCGAAATTGGAGCGGGAGTTTTAAAAATCTGCTTCCACATCCAAAATCCTTCCGTTCATGCTCTACATTCGCTTTGTTTAGTTTGAATTAAATTGTAAGGAGTTGGGTGGGGATGTTATTAAAGAGACAAAAGAGCTATTAGTAATTTACTGCTGCATTTCTTTTAGGTGTTCCAATGCCAGGGTATTGTGCATGCTGGGTCCGTGGTATAGCTTATTGGCACACTCAATTGTAACAGAGCCATCTTTGCATTAATCTTCCACATCTACCTCCAGCTCCTCTTCCTTTTCTGACCAACTCCAACAGATCCAAGTCTCGATTTTCAGCTACAAGTCCGACAGCACAGCATCAGTTATATAAAACAGTATGTTGCACCTTATTTTCAGACAACATATTAAAAATGAAAATACACAGTTTAAGTAATAATACACTCAAAGTGATGATGGGTATTACATATAGCTGTGGTACAATCATCAACTAACCCCTCAACAACGACAGAGATGTTTTTTGCTCAATGAAGTCAGAACTAACATTGTGCTCACATGTGCACGGTATAGGATGTCTTTGTAAGGACTGATTTACAAATGATAATCTCCCAGATATTCTGGTAAATCTCCCCTAGCTAAATTAGCTGCTTAAAATGGATCACGCTCCCCACATCCAAAAAGTCAAAAAATTACCTCCTAGCGTCTATTCCTAACCACTTTTCCTTGACCTCTGTGGAAAACGTCACGGGGTCAAGGAAAGATGTGAAGGAGAATTCATGAGGAGTTAGGAAAAGACAACGTGGTGTTTGGAGTATCCGACTACACTCTCACTAAGCTGCGTAATCATGATGCGACGGCGGATGTCACTGACTGCCATGACGAAACTACAACGAAGGACTACAAAAAACAAAAACATGACCCCATGACGTCCATAACTCAGTTGCATGCAGGGTATTTGCAGAGCTTCTTTTGTGATAGGCTGCTTCACTCGTGGTGTGAAGGAGAGAAACCGGAGCTCCTTCCTTCCTGCTGCTGTCACACTTAACAATCAACACTGCTTCCCATATTCTTTCAGTACACTTACTCCTGTATTGTAATCAAAATGGATAAACCCTAGTATTTTTAGCACACCAGCTCTCTGTCATTGAGTACAGATGAACGGCTCCTGTTCTCCCTCCATGCCACAGCGCACGTAGCTGATCCGTGCACCCGTTCAGGACACCGCAGCAAAAGTCAGAGAAATGGCCCCCGGTCTCCCTCCCTGCCACAGCACACAGAGCTTCCCTCGCATATCTGCTCAGAACACACTGGCTCCGTTAAAAACAGACGCATATTTTGAACAGAAAGATGCTTCTGAAACATGCTGCAGCGCATCTGGTAGGATATACTGTATAGGGTAGTCGAGATCAGCTTCGGTAGCACGTTGCAGCCAAGACACGTCTGAAACTATCGTCCTAAATAGCCCAGCTTTCCAGCTGTTCATACCAGGCTTGAAATCAAACCCACCGCTGTTTCCCAATACGAATTCAGTACCTCAACTAAAGACACTGGTGTCTAAAAACTGTACTGACAGGAGAGAGGCACAGGAGAGCAGGATAGGCGGGGCATCAAGGCCACTGTGGCCAACGGGCATACAGTTTTCAGAAGGGCACCAAGGCCAGACAGAGGGGCCATGACGGCCACCGATTAATATCCCGCCCTCACAGCAGCACCAAAAAGCGAGGTGAAGAATTTTGGGAGAACCTGAATTATGAGCTTGTGCACCTGAATGAAAATGTGCAACCAATATAAAAAGATAGTCTGGAGCCCTGTACAATTTTTCAATACTATGAATTAACGCTCGGATTCAGTCGGATTGATGTGGAATAAATGCAATAGAATAATAACTGGTGACACAACAAGCACGACTGGACAATCTGAGACGGTGAGAACTATTCTAGAAAAAGGAAACAAAAGCAAAATGAAACAAATCAAATCATACCCTCTAAACTAAAGAAGGGTTTTACCTGAAATCAAACGTGATTACTGAGCTTGTTCACAAGATATGTAGTCAATGCTGATCTACAGAGGAAACCATAAAGTGCATTTTTGGATGGATGAGTCCTGATTAGAAAAAGGACATGGTGTCAGTGCAACATGAAACTCATTAATGTTGTCAAAGTGGTGAGCTACATTAAAACTGAGCCCAGAGAACAAAAGATGTGCGACGACCCCGAGGTCTGAATCAGACAAATCAAAGTGGGTATCTTCAAACATCTTCCAAAAAGTCCAATACCTTTTTCTTGCTCAGCTGCAGTGGAGGGGTAGAAACAAGAGGAGGGAATCCTGTTCTATGAAAACACACGGTGGCATACGACACATACAGGAAAATCAATTTAAGCACAACACCGTAAAACATGCCATTTCAACTGGTCTTGGCCGCGTCGTGTAGATGAAGGGACAGTTGAAAACAGACGAGTTGATCGGGCTCGTCAGCACATGACAACAGCTAGCGGGGCGAGGTGTGTACTGGTTGTCATGCAGGCAGAGCCTCCTCCTCCAGTTAGAAGTGGCACAAGCAATTTACGCATCCCCCCACCACTCACTGAGGGCTATCTGCACCTGCAATAGCTACTGAACTGCTTGGCCTTGACAGGAATGGCAGAGGCAGCTACTAAAACAGTGCCTGTGACACCTGGCAGTGGTGTGTAGCACACTCAACAGCAAAACAGCAGAATGCAGAAGAATCGTGGAAGCCAATAGGATGCATCTAATATTTTGGATCTCCAAGAAGAACGCTTAATTTTGACGATTTACAGCCTTTCTTATGTGAGCCACTATGCTTACATGGTGTACCACACACACACACACGCACACACACGACGACAGAAAAGCATTGAAAGCTAATACTCTCTTGCAGAAAATACGATCCCTCACCCAGGAGATCTTCTGGGTAGACACGGACGAGTACTGTATCCTTCTCTGTGGCCTTGCTCGTTGCTGTTGAACTGTGACATGCTATGTTGCCTCTATGTCAGCTCTGGTCTTGAGTGGTAGGATTGAAGCAGGTCAGCTAGAGCACACCATGTAATGGTGTGCTCTAGCTGCCAACTAACTTCACTGTCATTGTAATAAAGCTACAGGAACGCGAGATCTGCTGCAGTAAATCCTTACTGTCAATATGATCATTGCAATGATCATATTGACAGTAAGGATTTACCAGCCACTTGAATCAGCAGTAATAACCGATGTGATCGCCTTGAGGGGAAGGTTACATAGCTACAGTGACATGCGCACCACTTTGTGTTGCGCTAATCAAACTAGTCAATTACAAATCCTTTAAACTGCCCGTGTAGCCATGTGACAGCGGCACAAGTGTCTTTTAAAACAAACAAATGACAACACAGCTAATGTGACCTAGCCCAACATCAGCCAAAGCCAGGCACATCAGACCACAGATCGCCTCCTAAATGACAAGAAGGGCTGTCGTGATATCAGATTTTCACTACACTTGTGAAAATGACGAGTGTTAGGAGGTGGAGAGAGAGTCTGTAACCCTAACAATACAGCGGGATGTAATAGGTGCTGGATTATTTACATGTTATATGTGTACTATTACGATTGTATCAATATTTCCCTTTTTTTTAATATCACGGTTATTGTCAATACCAGTATACCGAGACACCCCGAATTACTGCGGATTATTAACACATCATGTAGTGTTTGTTTCATTAGTTCCTCTCTTTAAATGGCTTTTTGGAAAAGCCAAAACATGACACTATTGTTTTCGAAATCCATATCTGAGAATAATGGTTGTCAATTAATTATTTGTACAAAGATATTGATGTTCTGTTTAGATTGAAACGGTCAGAGAGGTGATAACTTAACTATGCGTTTGTTATTGTGGTTTTAGTTTGCAGTGCTGTTGAACTGGACTTGTGTTTTTCCCACCCCAGTTAAAAACATGAGGGGACATTTTAATATAATGCGGTCCAGTGAAACACCATAACTAACTAACTACGACTACGACATGTAGTTCTCTATACCGCTGTTTGAACAAAAAGTGGCCGTTATAAGCATTACAAAGGTAGAATATGTGGCAGAGCGGTGCATTAGATTAGGTTAACTTGTACCCAGGGAGTGTGTCTGGTTTGATGGAGCTTCTATTGCCAAGGGACCATAGGATAATGTTGTTTATGACGAATTTCTCTGCTCAAATTTTACTAGGAAGTGCAGTTGTAGACGCTTGTTTATCTCAGTTTACGGACAGATAAACCACTTTTACCTGGTTTTGTATTACAGACATGTTAAGGAAACACTTTGTGACAGAATGGCTGAGGCTAGTCAGACACCCCCCCCCCCCCCAAAATAAAAGGGGGGGGGGGTTTTGCACTCTTCCAACATGGTGTCCCTCTTTACCTGGAAAGCAGGTCTCAGGTGCATACACTAGGTTACATGGTGTACCCATCCATCAGCACCTTCAACTACAACCCTGCCAGAGGACTAGTGAATTGATATGAGAAATACATCATCCGAGATAATGAAACTATTTATGTAAAATATAATTGGGCCAAATTATAGGACAGATTATACATAATATACTTAAGGGTGACGACTTTGTTCAACTGAGCATTTGATAAACCCTTTTAAAAGCAATTAAGCCACAGGTCAACAGAGCTGCCACACTCCATGGACGTATAAAAGATAACCAGCAGGTGTTCAAATGTGACCAGAACTTAGTCATACAAACAGGTTATATTCTCGGTGATGATATGGACAGAGATGAGCATTTTAATGGAAGCTGTGTGCTGCTCTCGTCTTGGTCGTGACATTGTAAGATGCTGCACTTTAAGACAGTCTGGACGGAGGACAGCACCACACACAAAAGGAAACGGAGAAGATGCAATCAGCTCCACAAAAACACAAACAACCTCAGCAGCGGTTAGGTCTGCGACTCTAGCCAAGTACTGACGCTGATTGATGTTCTGGGTGAAGCTAACTAGCTAGCACCATGCTACCTAGCACTGATAACCAGCAGCTAACGGTGAACGACTCCTCTGCAGCTGATCTTTAGCAGGACCTCTTACCAGATCTGTGCTCCGTGGTGCTCTTCACGTGCTTCACCGCCAATTCCTTCGTGGCTTCGTGTTAAAGTAATCACTTCCAAAGACGGTACGTGCCGTCTTTCTTTTGTCAGGACACGAAGAAAGCCCCTGTCCTTCTTGCAGATGGCTTCCGTCTGAAAATCTTTTTTTCTTTCTTTCTGGAGAGTGAGACGATGGGGATCGTTCAATCCCCCCCCCCAAAAAAGTGTTTCCCCCGGACGACGACGTGGGCTACACGGCTTGTTGTGCCCCGCGTAACGGCGTTAGATCCAAATCCGCCTCCATTATCTTGTATTTGCGCAATTTTCAGACAATGTGCCCGCAATTGTGCGTACGTTACACAACGGTCTGGTCACAACCAATAACATGGTGCGGGTACTCCTAGAGAGCCCGCCCCTGCGTGTTCTATGGCTGACACAGCCAGAGAATGGTCGGGGCAGCAGCGCGACTCCTTCCGGGCGACCGCGCCATGGTTACCTCCTTGCTGCTGCAGCAGCTGCTCCTGTAGCAGGCAGGACTACTTGCTCCGGCAGTAATCCCACTGATCAGAGAAGTCCTAAGTGGGGCTTCAGCGCTCCCCTGTGCAGTTTTGGCACCACTTAGTTTGTGATACATGAGTATGAGCAACGTTACTGGGGAACCCACCAATCTGACATGCATACTTGTCTGCTGGACTAGATGTAGTTGGTCTTTAAAGGGTTAAGTTGCATACCACCATTTTGTGTTCAGGGCGTGCAGTAAAATGGCGCCACCTGTTCTTGTTCTGGTCTGACAAAAAACCCATTGGCTGGTTGCACATAAGAACCACTTACCATGGAGGAAGAAAACACATTGTTCTTGAGAAGAAGAAAAAAAAGGGGAACAGGACCCTCTGAATATGTCTGATATTCTGTGACCAGACAATTTCTTCTGCTGTGTTATTGCACCCATCTGGTTAACTGTGCTTTTACCTTAGAATGTGCAGATCACTGAGTAATTGATCTTACGTCACTGAATATATTTGAGTGTGTAAAATGAAATTATGAAAATTAATATGGAACAGCTTTCTACCGCTAAACCTGCCACCCACTGATAGAGAACCAATTAGATAACGGTCTCTATTGTGGCAGTCTGCAATAAAAACGGGTACTACTCCCTATATATTTCTGTGTAACTGAATGACTTAATTGTTGGGTATTGTTTTTTTCTCCACTATTGCCAAAATCAAGCACTGAAGTTAAGATCCATATTCTACAAGCTGTACAGTTGCCTGCAACCCCCCAAAATGGTAGAAACACTACACGTTACCCTTACCCCACCTAAAGCCATCTGTCAGAAGGCTGTGCTTGTGGCTCGGAGGTTACTAGTTCAAATCAAACTGGCTGTAACATGCTGAGTTGGGATAGAGAAGGAAACCCCCACATTTCGAAAGTCCTAATAAGCCCTCTCCCTACAATGCAGTACTGCCCCTGGCCTATAAACCAAACAAGTGAATAACCCTCAACTGTGGCGGCACTGGGCACTTCCCATATGTCACCAAAAGTACTGTAAGAAGTGGTCTCTACAATGTCATATGTTTAAGGCAGGGGTATCCGAAAAACTAGTTTGAAGTTTGAATTCCGCCTCTCTGACCCCTGCACTACAGACAACAGCACCACTGTGCTTCGAAACCCATTATTTGTAATGGCTTGCACGGCTCCTCGGCGGCTTTTTGGCAACCGAAGTGTGCCACGATATGCTCTGAACCCAGCGGTGAGTGCAGCGCAAACCTTGTCCTGTGTTAAACGTCCTTAAAGAGGTTATAGTTGTGAAAGTTACAAAAGGGGGGGGGGGGGGGGGGAGATGTCTATTCTGACATCTGACAAGCGCCTTATGCCCAGAACTTCAAATAATAGGTTTCCCTTGTAATCCTCTCACGCTGTCAAGTCACGGTGCAAAACTCCTCCGTTGCAGCAGACATATATAGAAACGGAAGTGGCTGGTGATTAGCGGGAAGCTGCAGAATGGAACTGAAAGTGCCAGCAGACCATGTATTTCATTGCCCCTGTCCCCTGACGGTTGTTCTCCTCTATGTTGTCCTCCATAGCTCTCAGCTAGAAGCAGCATGGATTCTTCAGCACTTCCACACAATTTAAGCTGGCAGAGCGTCCCGACTGAGAAGCATCTGCATAAATCCAATTGGAATTGCATTTCAAAGCACCTCCATGCGCGCAATTTATGTGGCGCTTGCTAAATTCAGTCAGGATATGGATGGATATGCCAAAAAAAGAAGAAACTAGTGTACATGCTCTCAGGCCCTGGAGACTTTTTTGGTGTATACACCCAGTGTGCAACTTTCAGAAGAATGAATGGGGCACCATCTTGGAACGTAGTACAGATGGAACAGTGGAAAGTCACGTTTTTTTGATGATCATGGAGCTGTAAGTGCATTATGTAATCATAACCCAAACAAAGTGCTGTTGTCCTTGATTATTCAACCCAGTGCATTATTTGCAGTGGATATTGAACCCAAAGATTGGATCTGCGATAACAGACCATGTACTCGACAAAATCAGAAATCCCATAAGTGGCCCTCAGATGGTCCTTTAGTCACTCATGACTGTTTTCTTTCTGTTTTTTTGCCTTTTCCTTTTGCAGTATTCGGCTCATTCGAACCTCGCCTGGAAAGTGGACGAGAGCAGGCGGTTTTCAGCCGCCTTCAAAGAAAAAACAGGAAGTCAAAGAAACAGTTATCCATTTAAATCTGATCTACTTGTATTTTACAGACCTCATTCGGATTTATTCATGCGTGTTTGTAAATATATATTTATGTGGAAATGTGCTTGTATCTGCATTGTATTCTATCCTTTGTTCTTTTCATGTCTGCCTGTAAAACACTTTGATGGTCGTTTTTATATGTGTTGTATAAATAAGCGTTATTATTATCAATCACACAAGACATGTTTTTAGATTAAACCTTCGTTGTTCAACATGAGACGAATAGCCAACAATCGAGCGTTAAATATTACAATTACGCAGAAAATTTAGATTTTCTACAAAACGTGGTGTTTGTTGTCAAATCTAAGAACCAATCAGCTCAATGATCTGGCGATAGCCAGGCATTTCCCATCATGCCCTGGGTCATGCAGTCGGTGAAAAGCAACTGCGGCGCCTGGCTCTACAAACGGCGGTCTCCTCGCTCTCTTGAGGTTATCGTTAAGTGGGGATCAAGTCGGACACAAATCTAACCGGCATGCATTGTGCGTCGATCGCCGGTGATTGATTCTGCGCAGGACTGTCTCATCTCGAACGAGGCTATTACCTTCAGTATTGGTCAGTTCACAAGACAGGTTTCCAAAATCTAGCAATAATGAAAAGTAGGATGAACTTTTGGGTTCTGCACACAAAACACCCACTGCAGCAGAACTGTGAGTTGAATTCTCAGCAGATGCTCTGCCAGTTTGGTGAACAAGAGGATCCCCACTGGTTACTCCAGAAAAGTTTTTCATGCATCCCCTCTGCGTGGACACTACATATTTTCTCATGCTTGTGACTGATGCTCAGCTAACCTGTCAGGCTACATGATTTACGAGCCTTCATGTTGCAGTTCACACTTTTGTTTTGACACATCAGTGACTCACACATGTTTTATAGTGGGAAGCTGGTAAGGTATCATGTAGTAGTGGCAGCACTGAAACCTTATGAATTGTTCAGGTTGACCTATCAGTTAACATTTGAGAGGGGTATAGAGGGCCATTGGAGAGAGTTTAGCACAGGGGCCACCTCCAGTTCTAAAGAGTGAAGCCAATGCGGAAGTGTCTCAAATGTGCATTATTTCAAATGGCCAGCAGGGGGCGACTCCTCTGGTTGCAAAAAGAAGTCAGACTGTATGGAACTCTATGAGAAAATGACCCTAACTCTCACTTGATGTATTACCTCTGTAATCATTGTAAACATGAGTTTATGGTCTCAGTCGCTAGTTTCTTCAGTACAGCATGGTGTTCATTTAGTAAATTATGGTCCCATTTAGAGTAAAGTAGACAATAAAGCAGGGTATGCTTTAGGGTGGGCTACCTTGTGATTGACAGGTCACCACCTCTACCAGATCCCTATACAGCGTCTCTACGTCTCTCCTCCGCAGTCCAAATATGGTCACTTCCATTCACTGGTTGCAAAAGGTCATGATGGCGACGGCCAAACTACCGAACTAGAGGCTTCAAAACTGCAGTCCACAAATGAATGTGTCACAACGAATACGTCCACTTCTTATAATAATAATAATACATTATATTTGTATAGAGCTTTAAAAGGTACTCAAATGCACTTTACATGGTAAAAACAGAAACAATTAAATCAATTACAATATAAACAATAGAGATGACAACAGTAAGGAACAACACAAGAAAAAATACATAACTAGCATCACAGGTTAAAAGCAGATTTAAATACGTGAGTTAAAAGTGCAGTTTTGAAGATGGCGAGTGACGGAGAATGTCTGAGGTGCTGGGGGAGGGAGTTCCAGAGGGAGAAGGTCCTGTCCCCCTAGGTCCGATGCTTGGACAGAGTAAGGGGGGTAAAATGGTTGGCGTTAGTGAATCTGAGGTTGCGGGAGCGTGTCGTTGCAGGAGGTACGAAAGGTATGAAGGGGCGAGGTTGTGAAGAGCTTTCTATGTAATGAGGAGAATCTTGAACTGGATTATCTGCTGTATGGGGGGCCAGTGGAGGTTTTGAAGGACTGGGGTGATGTAATCTCTGGTGCGGGAGTGGGCAGCTGAGTTCTGGATGTATTGTAGTTTGTTGATGATTTTGGCCGTACGGGATGCTGTAGCAGTAGTCCAGTCGAGAGGTGATAAAGGCATGGATTAGTGTTTCAGTGTAGACGGGCAATGTTTTTGATATGAAAGAAGACGTTTTTTGTGATGTGATTGACATGGCGTTCAAAGGAAAGGGTTTGTTTAAAAATGATACCAAGGTTACGGATATGTGTGGAAGCAGGAACAGTGGTGCCATCGATGCAGAGGGAGAAGTTGTGTTGGGATTTGGGGCCGATGATGAGGATTTCAGATTTGTCCCTGTTGAGTTTGAGAAAGTTTGCTTGCATCCATGTTTTTATATCTGTGAGGCAGTTGGTGATTGTGGAGTGGGTGGTGGGGGGATGGATTTGGTGGAGATGTAGAGCTGGTCTAGAGTTATACACAGTCTATGGGTTTAGCATCCAGTAGTAACAAGTGCATTGGAGGAGGCACATGGTGTATACACACTGTATTTAGGAGTCAACCAAAGTTACTGATCTGGACAAGGACACTTGAATTGGTTAATGTATTCTAGTAAATTAGAATGTGCCATTTTGCTGATTTACCTAAGACAAGGCAAATATTTCATAAGAGGTATGTTTGTGTATGTGAGAATTGCAGACAAGGGTGGAACGTTTTCTGGTAACGGGAACACACCATGCATTTAAAAGGTGACTGACCATACAAGACAAGACTGATAACATGTAGGGATGTCAGACTACAGTAGTCACAGGTATTGTCATGCAGGGACCTTTGTGTAGAGGTCAAGAACCCATTGCCCAAAGTGAATGGTAAATTCCTGAACACATACCAGTGACACACAGGGAATTATGGGGAAAGCTATAATGGACCAAATGGACTTGTTTGAGTTACCTAAAAGGGGCGGTTCCCTCATCAGTTCATGTGCTTATGACCACGCTGATTGTACTGCCTTTGATCAAGTCTGCCTGTTCAGATACATTAGCATACAGAACCCCTTGAATGTCTGCTGTCTTGTTTTGGAGTATATCAGGGCCTTTAGATCATTTATTGACCTGAACTTTGTCTGGTGTGTCTGTTTTATTGGCTTGTTAAGAAGAACAAGTTATTTACCAAACCAGTTGAATTTCCCGGTTTAACCGAAGGCCATTCAGGCCATTGCTGTTGGCTGCCCATATGAAGAAAGGGACATATGCATGTTGTAGAGTATGACAAGGCATAAATCCTCTTAGGGTGTTTTGAAAACTGTCAGATGTGCTACATAATATAGAACAAGGATGGACACCTGGCTTTGCAGCAGCTGAGTATGCAGATGTCTGAGCAGATGGGGCAAATCATTAAGGGCAAGAAAGACCAAAACAAAGAGCAAACAAACAAAACCATACTAGCCTGCCCCCTGGAGGAAAAAAATGTTCCCTTTGAATCAGCAGATGGTTACATTATATAGAGCAAACAGAAAGGTATCGGAAACAATTCTAATGGATGCTTTCATTAAAGGAGGCCAAAAGTGACCAGATTGCATGTTGCCATCGGGAAAGAATATGTTAATGTGATCTATTGTATCTATACATATTGTGATCTATGTCTCTATAAAGAGAATCGGTATTCGTATGCTGCGGCAACTGGACAAGATTTTGGTATCTGAAGGGTTCTGGTTTCCGTTGCAGTATTGACCAATCACGTTCGAGCAGGCTTTGGTTGAACTCAGGTATACCGTCCATTTGAAGAGCAAAAGAGGCAAAACGCATTGGCTTGAATGCAATCTTGGAACCCATTGGCTATCATCTGACGATTTTGCTTTATATTGGTTTAAAATTGGATTGTAAACTGCCCACTTGTGAAACAATCCAGTCGTACAGGTCATCTCCCACGGAAAAAGAAGTCTTGGTCCAAATAACCACTGGCTACACCAGAATCCCAGAAATACAGGTCCATGCCCCCAGAGGCTAGTCGTCAGACCGATAGCCGATGGGTTCTGAGATTGGGCAGTTGTAATATTAGCTTTTATGCCAGGAATAAAAGGCAGTGCTCACAAGGCATTAATTATACCTTCCTTGCTGATATGCAATTGAGCAATGGCTACGTCCTGCCCCTTGAAAGCAGACTGACCAATCATAAGAGTAGCATTGGCCAGCTCCGACCAGGGTCCTATAACTATCCAGGTGTGCTCAATAGACTCAAGCAATCTTTTCAGATTTTCTTTATTTTCAGTCTAGTTTTGTGGATTTCAAGCAAGTCACGGTTAAATGTTGTGCTTGAGGCACATCTAATAGTGATTCTGAGTACCCGCAGAAGTTGGAAGGAGATATATACAGTATTTTTACTTAATTTCATTGTTCTCTGACTCGATCGACAGTTGATCTGTGGGCTTTAGCTTCTATCTTTCTCTTTTTAACACGTTTTTGCTGCCGAATCAGTTTGATAAATGTATTGCTCACTGCCCAAATAGTATGCCAGTACATAACTCTTCCAGCTCAAACTATAAAGCAAGGAATCTCAGTCTGTCTGTATGTACGTGTGTGTCCTGCGCATATCTTATGAACTGTCAATCTGATCTACTTCACACCATGCAGGTGTATTGTTTATTCTATATTCATCAACTTTGATTAAACAAGCGAACGGTGCAGCAGTGGGGGCGGCGCTTCAGGGCTCTACGGACCGACTGTTGTCCACAACAGGCATTTACAGGCTGTGACTGCAGTTCACTTTTGCTACTGGACGCTGGGTACACTAATGTTACAACCGAACTCTTCTTCTCGTCCCTAGAGTCAAAGAGCGATAGCCTACTGGAACAGCAACTCATATTGTTTGTCATACTAACTTACAACACTAGTTACGTTACCAATGGCAAAATTACTCAGCTAATTAAATCCATGTTATACTTTATACCGTGGTTATGTGAAAGCAAGAAACTAATACGCATATTTGGTAATTAATAGCCCGACTATGTGCATTTCACCTGTTTCTGACCGCGAGTAGCCACAACTTTCAGGGGCGGATTTAATGAGTTGAGGACTTTGTGTTTCACCCGTTCTCTAAATGGGAATGTTTATATTCAGAGTGGTAGTGGTAGGTTTTTTAATCAATATATTTTATTTTGGCATTTTATGCCTTAAATTGACAGTGGAGAGCCCAGAAATGTGGAGAGCATGAGTAGGGGAATGACATGCAGCAAATGGTCCGGCCAGCTTGAAATCGAAACAGGGACTCGCTGCTCAGGGCATTTGAACCCATGTGCTCCCTAACCACTTGGGGGTCACCACACAACACAAAGCTATTAATCCCACACAGTAAAAGACCTGCATTCATTTTTCTTGAAGTGCAGTGTGAAAGAGAGGCACTAGCACAATGTACTTGAATTTACTTAACGTCTGTTGAGGTGAAGCTTTCAATTCTAATATGATAGTTTAGTTTAATGATTAATGATCATCATAATCACATTATAATCATTATATTTTGTGACTAAAGTCAGAATCTGCAACGTAACCAGTAACATTTTTCTGTCAGGTAAATGCAGTAGTCGGCTACTGGTTGTCCTCTGAAGCAGAAGTACACAGTGAGTAAGTAAGTTGAGTTGCATATTGTGTAAGTGCTTAGGGAGTCTGTTGTAAGTTATTTAAGGGTACAATGAGTTAGAATAATAACATAATTCAATATTTGTTATATCTAGGCCAAACATAATTTATCAATAGCTGTTTGCGGCCCCTTTAGTTGAGGGCCCCATGCAGTTGCCTATCTAACCTTATGATAAAGTCTGCACCTGTGTTCACCAGTGTTTCTGACCGTGGGTAGCTGAGACTGGGGTACGTGACATAACTTTGGGCTGGGAAGTGGATTCGCTCAGGACCCAAGGAAACTCAATGTTAAGAGTTAAGTTGTTAGTATGAGCTGTTCTTAAGAAAGCTGCAAGCAGAAATACCACATGCCAAGCATTCGGGCTTCTACACACTGTTGTCAGAGAACTAGGGCACACACCCACTCAGTCCTCTATATTGAGTATGTTCCACTAAAAGTTACGGAACCAGTATGTCTGCATTATTTCAGGTTCAAGAAATACTGAAGCAAAGTAAATGTTTTTCATTAAGAGGTGTTTCAACAATGGCTAGCCTAAGAGAAGAATGTTTTTTTGGCCATAGCAGATGATTGCAGTACTTTGGTTGGCCACAAGGACTAAAGCGTAGTTAATGGTCACCGTAGTGAAGCTGGTACGAGGCGCGCGCCAGAAAATGACAGAATCACAGCGTGAAGGCTCCGCAACTGGCTTCTATAAATGCAATCAAGTAGTGAATATGAGATATGAGTTTACAATGAATTACAATCCCTTCTCGGCATTGTGGAGGTTTGTTTATGGCATTTTGCTGTTTACACTCATCCTTATGCTATACCCTCTGGAGTTTTGGACAATAATGCAACACACAAATTCTTGTGAATGCTCGCGCACCATCTGCGGAGGCTAGCGCTATGTTGCCAAGCTCAAATATAAACAATGCCCAATAGGCAGTAAGGCCGACTCTGATAAGCTATTACTATATCTAAAATGGACAACATTGCTGTGATGCATGGTTGTTACATTAGTAATTTGGCAAGAGCAGTATAATAGAGATGTCATTAAACTTAAAACAATTCAGGAATACAGAATGCTCCATTGAAAAGTTATGATACGGCATAAGGTTGACTCTAGGCATTAAGTAGAAAGGGCACGCAAAGTAAGCTGTACTGCTTTGAAGATAATGCAACATGTGTAGTCTCCTTTTCTGTAGTTCTTAGGTATCACCATCTTGCTTGTCATTGGATACACTATGCTCACAAAGCTGCTATGGACATTATCTTTTTAGTTAAACAGGTTAGGACATTGTGGACTCAGGATAGCGGTGTGCATTGCTGCCTACCACAGTGTCTTTTGATACTAGTACTAGGTAGGAGTCACCAAAGATATTTTCCATAGAGGCCATAAGAACCAATATTTAACCAATCACATTATTAGTTTCTTCTGAACCATTTTTTTGAAGTGTCACAAAATCACAAGAACCTTGTCAAGAATTTAAAAAATCGAGTGGCTGATGCATGTGCCAACATTTCTGATCCACAACCCACACAAGGATTTCTCTCTGTGCAGTTGCCATTAGTTTGCTGTACAACACAATACAAATGAGAAATAAGACACCTTCATAGTATGTAGAAAGGAACTAAATTATTTAGCCAGTGGGGTTTTCTTATAGACAGATAACTGTGAAAAGGGAGTCAAAGCAAAACTGATGGCACATAAAATAATTTCTCTGTACAACTTTAATGGCACAATAAAAAATCCACTCCGTGACAATGCTACCCTTTCAAAAGGAAGACATACACATACCACTTATTACAGGCAATATCAAAATCACAAAAATTGGGAGTAAAACATCATGGAAAATGTAGTAATATGATTGACAAGAACAGCATTAGTAGCCACTAAAAATACAATGAGAAGCCTCATGTTCATCCTTGCTAGTCAACAATTGGTGGGACAGTTAACTGTACCTGAAGCCTGTGGGAGAATACTAAGTTTGCAATTAACCGATGTCAAACGTTTTGTTTTTATTATTTTAATACAAAATTAATTTGGTATGCTCCCCATCCAAGCCTTGTCTCCTGAAATTCACTAATAAACAGAAATTTTCTCTTCATGCCAAAGGAAAAAATTTGTATAAAAGTAGGTATTCAAAAGGAAACGTTATAAACTTTACATCGATATACAGTTATTAAAATAGTTGCATTACTACTGAGTCAAAAACACTCAACTACTGAGCGCTTGATTGTTGGCAATAACAAGTGGTTCTGACAGGATAGTTACCCGTTGTTTTCTGAGCCATGAGAAGTCTGGTGCTGAAGAAACGTGTCCAAGCATAAGAATGTCTCAGTGCACTCAGTGCATTCATAGAGAACCTCTGAAGAATTTCCTTTATCATTTTCAGTATGGTCCATGAAGTCATCCTCTATGTCCTCTGCATTACCCTTCTCTAAGACAGGGTCCCTACTGGAACCAGTGCCGTGAGAGGTTTGTCCAACATCATCAGCTTCTCCAATGCTAGGATGATTTTGAAGGTGAAGCTGCA
This sequence comes from Leptoclinus maculatus, assembly GCA_032191485.1. Taxonomy (NCBI): domain Eukaryota; kingdom Metazoa; phylum Chordata; class Actinopteri; order Perciformes; family Stichaeidae; genus Leptoclinus; species Leptoclinus maculatus. The sequence goes on along the minus strand of JAVDOI010000008.1, from coordinate 12,494,388 downwards.
GGGATGAAGGGTTCTTGAATTGAGCAGGACACCTCGGACACTTACTAGGTTCCTTTTTATGATAGCGCAAGTGGCGTTGGTACACACATAACAGGCCAAATCGCTTCCCACATTCCTGACACTTGTAGTTAACTCGGCCCGCTTTTCCCGACTGTTTCCCCTTTGGATGTTGCTCTGGTGATGCCGTTTGTTCATTGTCAGAGGAGCTCTTGGTTATCTCATCAGGAGAGCTTAAGTTTTTGTCGCCATTAAGAATAGGGGCAGGACCATCTTGTGGATTTGTGAATAAGTGTTTCGGACCTGGTTTCTTTTCCTGTTCAGTTTTGTGGTACATGGCTATATGCCTTCTCAAATCACAGCGCTGTGGAAAATGTCTACCACAAAATACACATGTGTGCATAGTACCCTTGTGGTATCTCATGTGCCGGGATAAACTACTGGAATGATTAAAGACGCGATGACAGTGCTTGCAAGGATGCAGTTTGCCATTTGGATTACTCGCCCTTCTACGTCTGCCTTTAGGTGGCATTCTTCGCTTAAAGGTTTTTTGCGATTCTTGATTCAGCTGATCTATTTCCTCCTGAGTTTGATGTGTGAGATGATGCTCCTTCAGAGCGGTTAATTTTTGGAAACGATCCCCACATAAACCACATCTGTATGGTGTGGAAGACAATTCAGTATTGATCTCATCACTAGTATCCCTTAAGATTTTACTACCAACATTCTTAACATCAATAGATGTACCATTACTGTAGCAGTTTTGAAGAGGTATATCTATGTTCTTAGAGTTCACCTCAATTTCGATTTCGGATACCAAAGTAGCATCCGGCCCTTTTCCTTTGCAGTGGTGCAGTGAATGCGTCTGAAAGTCTGACATCCAGAAAAAATTGCACTTGCACTTTCTGCAAGCATATGTTTTCTCGGTCTTCTTTTCCTGCTTATTCAAAACTAAAGCCTTGGACACGAGGTGATTTTCTTTTTGATGAGCATTAAGTGCATCCACTTTAAGGAATCGCTTACCACAATGACTACAGCAGTGAAACCTTTCATTGGCATGGTCTTGGAGGTGTTTCTTAAGGTCCTGTCGACCTTCAAAGATCTTACAGCACAGAGTGCACTTGTAACCTCGCTCTGTGTTTCGATACTGCTGGTGACGATGTAAACTCTGTAGGCTGTTGAATGATCTGCTACATATTTCACAACGGTAATGGCCCTGACGAGACTTGTCCAAGTTTGAGTCTGATGGCCTTGGTCTGAACACATCTCTATAAGGAGAAGGCTGTGGCCTGAGGGTTGGAGACACTGGTTTGATGGGGGATGGAAAATGCGATGGCAGGACTCCAGGAGATACTGGTTTTACAGAAGAATGTGTCTCGAAACCATTCACAACTGTCAGTGTACCATTTTCTTGTAGCACATATTCTCGGGGGACTTCAAATCCATTTGATGAGCCATCCAAGGAAAATGACTCCAAAGGTCCATGAATGGCCATGTGGGCCAACACATTAGAGTACTGACTGAACCCATCACCACATTCAGTGCAGATGAAGGTACTTGATTCTCCACTCAACTGTGTTGAAGCAATAGTGTTCACTGATTTCTGATTTTCCATGATGAATATATATTGGCGATGTGCTGATGGCATCACTTTTTCAATCTGCAGTATTAGTAAAAATATATCCAGACAACCACACAATTGGCTTCCATGTGAGAATCGGTATGTCCACTCTTCCAACAGACTGGTTCTCAAAAAATGTCCTTGCGAGAACGGTCATCCCTCTGCTAGGTTTTTCATTTTGTATCAGCACCTGGGGGGATAAAAACAAGAATTAACAAACCACTGAAGCCAAAATTTGTCGAACAAAATATCTAAATATGCCTGATGACTATGCAGTATTACTTTGCATTAATTTCAAATAATCCAAGTTGGATGCCACATTAACTAATTCATATTTTTTTATTTATCCCGGTAAGGGGAAAATTTGTCTCTGCATTTGACCCATCCCTGTATATAGGGAGCAGTGGGCTGCCTATGACAGGCGCCCGGGGAGCCGTTAGGGGTTCAGTGTCTTGCTCAGGGACAATTCGACACGACACGTCCCAGCCAAAGATCGAACCGTCGATTACCAGACAACCCTCTTAACCCAGTTAAGTTTTGCAACCAGTGAACGAAAGTGACCATATTTGGACTGCGGAGGAGTGACAGAGACGCTGTATACAGATCTGGTAGCAGTAGCAACCTGTCGATCACAAGGTATTCCGCCCTAAAGCATACCCTGCTTCATCGTATATTTTACTCGCAATGGGACCATAATTCACTCAATGATCATCATGCTGTTCATTTAAGGTAATAAATCAAGTAAGAAGTAGGGTAATTTTCTCACCAAAGAAATTGTGTTTTCAAATCAGCCCAATTTTGTGAAAGTTTGACAATTATTAGCCCAAAACTTTGATCTATACTTTCCTACTGCCGTAGATATTTTGGGAACACCCCATTTTCTTAAGTTAAGAAAAGCATGTATGCCTTTTCCCCCTTCTTAATCCCAGCACACAAGTGTCTGTCCCTTCAACCACATATTCAGTTGATGGGTACAAAGAGGATTTTGTACTTAAAAGATTCCAAACATTTCAGAGGCTGCATACCTAACAATTTTCCCACTCACTCTTCTACTTATAAAAGGCCTTTGAAGAATTGTGTTGGCCCAATTCCTGTCCTCCTGGTGTTGGATCATAGTACTGTTTGACGCCTTGGGAAACACCGATCTGATACACCAAATTGGCATCACCACCGGTATCTTATTTAGCAAATTGGGTATTGGTCATGGAGTAATTGATCTACATTAGATGCAGTTTCTTTATCAATGTCATAATGAAATTCAGTGTTTCTGCTATCAGTTTTATTCATTCAGATAAGACAAGCTGAGAACTCACTTTTTAGTGTCACAGCACTAGGTGGCCCTAGGTTACAAAAATGATTGAATTCTATGCAGCGATGTTAGCACGTTTCAATCTAAGAGAAAGAGCGCACAGTACTCAGTATCGGCAGATTCCCTGAGGCATCGTAATCCGGAGAGATAAAGTTGGATCGGTGAATCCCTCCCCAACCACTGGCTTTTTGGAAAAACAACAGCAAAACGCAGTAAGAAACTGATTATTCATGTTATTTAACCTAATTTATGTGCACTTGTTTCATTTCAGCTAAGTATGAAAGTCTCCTGCGTTCATCTTATGGTGCTTGGTCTTTCACCACAGATTCATGTAAACAGTGCAATGGACTTAGAGATGACGAAAATTAATACTCAGTGGAATACACTTCGTTCAGGTAACTCAGGCAACGACTACACCGAAGCAACAATCACAATTTTCATTCTTTGTAAAAACAAAACAAAAACATCAGCTATGATGCAGGCAATTTTTCCATATTGCAATGCAAGGCTATCCATTAGTCAAATATATACATTTTATTAATTAATTTGAATAACCTTAATGTACTTTAAGTGTGGACTGTGCAGCTTTACCATCAAGGAAGAAACAAGTATCGGTCGGGATTCAGTATCGGCAGATACTTTGCCTTGCTGTCCCAACGAAAACCATTCATGCTGTACTACATCTTGAGTAGTTGCGGTTTCACATAGCTCACAGCAACCTCCCCCCAACCCTTATTGAAAAATGCATAACTCCTCTAGATAGGGTAAAACTAAAACAAGGTAATAAGTTGCCCTTAAAAATGTTAATGTATCACTGAGGGCTCTACCATCCAAGGATATTAGTAGAAAGAGGTGCTTGAGAGAAGCCCTCTGCATTACTAAACAAGTAAATGGACTTTTCTAGTCTTCCGACCACTTGGAGCGCTTTTACACTACATGTCATCATTCACCCATTCACACCCATTCATACTCTGATGGCAGGGGCTACCATGCAAGGTGCCACCTGCCCATCAGGACTATCTAATCATTCATGCCCATTCATACACCGCAGAAACAGCGTGCACGAGCAATTTAGGGTTAAGGGTCTTGCCCAAGGACGCATCGACATGGACTAGCGCAGCCGGGGATCGAACTGCCGATCCTCTGATTGAAGGACGACCCTGCTCTACCACTGAGCCAGTTGCCCAAGTTCAAGTCTCTCATGCCCCTTTCAGACCAATATAGTGACCCCAGATGGGTTGCAAGGCATGCTGGAAGCTGCCTGTCTTTGGTAAACTGGCATGTGGATTCATCACGTGTGCGGAAACAAGTTGTGAACACAACTTGCAATAAGTTGCTTATTTACAAGCAAACACATTTTGATAAAGTGAAGATAATGTTGTATTCAGATTAATATTATTGTACTTGGCAAAACATACAACCCCAACAATGCAAACTAGGTCAGGGTGTTAACCACAAACCCACAAAGTATACAATTCTGAGTGAAATCTGCCAAAGAAACCACAGCCATGAAATCTGACCCAGTGCAAAGTCTTTCAATGTGTACAAGGGCAACTTCCACTTCCTTACAACATTACAAATCATTGAACCTTAAAATGTCTACAGTAGGCAAAATATGCAACAACAATAAACATATGCAAGATAAAGATACACTATTTTGGGTGTTCCAAACCAATCCACAGCATCAGGGCCGTGGTCCGCCTATCAGTGACCCCTGCTGTGTATCATTCAAAAAAAGGAAGTTTGATAGGTGAACACCATGTATTTATGTATTTACTTATGCTTTCTTGTGGCATTATGATTAGGACTGATAATGATGATTTGGAGTGATCGTACGAGAGCTGTCACTGGCTTTATTTCCAACCTTTGCTAATTTACACAATCCTTATTTGCAGGTGGTGACAGTTTGCCAGGTGAGGCGACTGGAGAAGGTGTGTGAAAGTCACCGCGGTTACTCCTCTGCTCCAGTGAGCTCCGATACTCTCATCGGATATCTGTTTACACTTTGTCTGCTGTATCTGTCCCTATGGAATAAACCATGAATGAATAAAGTTGTGTTCACTGCAGTGATTTTACTGACAAACTCAGATCATACTTGGTGATATATGCACAGTATCAGAAGCTTATTGAAAACTACCGACGCTCTGTTCTGCATTTCTTTAACACTAGCTGACGTTAACTTTGCTTAACAGCTGACCACGAGATAGTTATGGCTCACTTGTACCAGCACAAATAACACTGCTGGTTTGACCGTTTATGATAAAGAATATATAAGTGCAAAGTAACGTGTGATATGAAGTGAACATTTTAAATTCACTTATAATTACTAATAAATTAGTCGAGCAACAAAAAATAATTGCCAACTATTTTGATTATCAATTATTCCTTTTAGGTTGTTTTATTCATGCAAAAATGTCAGAAAATGCTGTTCTCAGTCCCTCAAATAGACTTCATGCTTTTGCACATTAAACTGAAAGTCTTTGGGTTTCAGAATAACAACACATTTAAAGACATCACTCTGGACTATTCTCTGACATTTTGTAGACCAAACGATTAAGTAAGAAAGTAATCTGCAGCGAAATGTTGGGGTCTGCTCAAAGAGGCATCCATGTTTTCTTTCAACAAAGGGGTCTGGGGTCTGATAAGGCCATGAGGCCAGGAGTCATGACCACACCTCCCCCAGCTCCCACCAAAACTGAATGCTGGCCCCTCATTGGCCAGAAAGGGACCCCCCACAGGTTTCAATACCTGGCTTTATAAGCGGCCGCGAGACTCAACTCTGCCCTTTCCGTCTGAGCTCGCTCGGTGCCAGGAGGTCCACCAAGGAAACGTTTGCCTCAAGAAATCCTGTATAGGTCACTAGTAGATTCGCTGGCCGAACAGACTGTGTTTTATAGTTTATATCTTTTTTTTTGGATCCTGTTGCGAGTGAATTGATAACTTCTACGACCAATTCCTCCACCTTTAAGTGTACACATTGCCGGCGAAAGGACGCCAAATTCCCTTTCCTCCTCATCGAAGGATTCGCTCAGCCCCTGCAGAGGCTGAGTTTGACCCCGCGCACGCTCGGAAGCGGCGTGACCGAGCTTAACCCTCGAAGGATCGATCTCAAAGGAAGCGTCAAAATAGTAAGAGTTATCTTGGTATCTGGGCTTAGAGAGTAGATCAGTTTTGTGTGTTATTCCTTTATCGTGTTTAATTAAGTTACTGTAGCGTTTATAACGTGTTATTGCGCAAGCATCGCGGACCGCGAGTCCCATTATCCTGTGTATTTCCTGCTGTAACTGTGATTTGATCCTCACTGCTAGTAGATTCGGAGATTGTGATTTTATCACCTTAAAGACAGAAACCGCGGCAGCCGAACCTCGATTCGCAGACCGAGTTTCAGGGTGATGAAGAGCAATCTTCGCGTTTCATCGCAGTGATAAAGATCTGTTTTATTTTGGGGATTATTTTATTATTTTGTTCGGTTTTATTCTCTCTTTCTTAAATCGGCTCCGTGAGTGGGATTCAGAACCGTAACTATCACTGTATAAGCGCGACTGCCCGGTTCAGAACCCGACCGCCGAGTTTTACGTGATAAATCAGCGGTTCTCACATCCTACAGCAGTGTCATAGTATCGTGCTCAGAGCTCGGTTCCCTCTCTTTCTTTCTCTCCTCCTACGAACACGCACACACATAGTTAGATTCACTGATTTTCATTGACCATCTCAGACACTGGTTACGTAATCGATTGTCCCAACCCACATTGTGCGTAGATCCACGTGGTTACCTACGTAGCCACGTCCCCGCCATCTTGGTTGTTGACCAACAGGGCCCGGCCCCTTTTTAGATTAACCCCACCACTGTCCGAGTAGTTCCCTCCTCCTACACACACACATACACATACACACACATAGATCCGCACTCCACGTTTGTTCATTTGACTTTAGGTATTAGACGTATAATTGTATGATAGTGTTTGTTGGTTTTGATATTATTTGATTTGATCATTTATTATTCGGATGTAATAAACTCTGTTATATTTTAAAGAGCAGTCTTTTGTGATTACTGGTGCATATGTGTGTAATAATAGCTGGATGTAGTGGCCTGTGCTCGAACTTAAACCGTCACTCCAAATGTAATAGTACTCAGACTATTGACATTGTGAGTGAACGCTAATTATGAGACTTAGTTTTATCGTTTGGTTATTGGTCCCTGTCCGCAGGGTGGTGCCCCGTTATTATTAATAATCATTAATAATTGTTACTGACATTAATACTTCTATTGATGTCAATAATTTAGTTTCTTAGATACTGATAACTCAAACACGCTCCTTTACGTTCCCAACAGAAATAAATAATGAAAAGAATCACTATTTGGAGTCCTACATTATATACTGGAATTACAACTCCTGTTGATTTTTAATTAGTGTTTACAAAGTTGCTGGCTCACATGCACTAACACCATGGCTATTTCAACAAAGTAAGAACAAGATGGGATTGCAACACACACAGAGAGCTACTTCATTCTCTGCTCAGGTAGACATTATCCACTATATCTTTACATAGCAAATAGTTGTTTGCTGCTATATTAATGCACTAAATCACGTATATTTCACCTTTAATAAAACATACAATTCAGTAAATTAATATTGATGCATTTATTTGTAACATTTTGTTTTACAAAGTCAGTAAAGCAATGTTTAAATGTCAAGCCTGACATTGCCTTATACATAAAAAGAATAATCTCACTTACACACAGTGAGGCACGCAGCTTGTTAATTAAACACTCATATCAGATTAGTACTCGTGATCAGCGGTTACCCAAAGCCCAGTTATCATAATCAGTATCAGGCCTGAAAAAGGTGCATTTTTGTGTATTTTCCACTATAGATATGATTGTTAGTTTGGCTTTTTTTTGTGACAACAGCTAAAATGCTGGCCACGTCCATTTCAAATGCCATTTACAGGACATAGGATTAGAGTGGAGACACAATTAAAATAGCTTTTGAGAGCTAAGAGATTACAGGTTTGAATAGAACACGTTTCTATTGTTATTATATATGTATCAGCAAATCATTAAGTGGACTTATTTTGAACTCCCAAGAGCTTAAAGGTACATTAAATACCCATTAAGCCCATGCCAGACTTTTGACATTTTGACAAATCAAACTATAAAAACATTAGAAATTGGTTCAAATGACAGATTAGACTTTAAATTTGAACAATATTCTACTCCTGCTACAACAGATCCAGCCAGATGCTGCTCTCCACAGATCATACAAAACACAACAGGACAGACACTAAATATCAAACAAATAGCTTGGATGGAGGTTATATTTCCAGATAGATTCACATATTGCTTCATTACTTCTAATGTGGGCTTATTGTAATCGGCGTATCTTATCTTGCCAAGGAAACATATACCTGTACAAAACTAAATAACAAGCATGAGCGCATCCGCTATGAGGACAGTGTTATTACCAACATCAACACATCCAAAGCTCACACGCACAGGTGAGACTGTCTCATTTGTTGTGGAGCTTTGACAGATCTTTTATCCGACGAAGACACGACGACTTTCCGTCTCGTGTGCATGATTTTAGGATGATCGCGAGCAGCCGAGTGTGTTCAGAAGACGATGTGTGGCGACTGGACCCTTCACAGACATGGATCTATTTTAGACAGACAGCTAGCCTGATTTGCAAAGCTTAAGATTAATTTAAACTAATACGCATTGTAAAGAGATAAAGCTCACGTACGATCAGCCCACACATTGTTTCAAGTGGACGTGAAGCTGATATTGTGGTCAGAAAACAGCTAACGTTAGCTGCTGCTAGCTAACGCTACATAGCAAGGGGAGAAACGCAACGCACGTTTATTCACGTGTAACAAAACACGTAGGACTCGGCCAATCAGCTCGATGTAAACACAACTCACCACTTATCATGGTACATCTCAGTAAATGGTGAACTTCATGTGCAGCGACCCATCAGTGCTGCTCTTTAGATGACGGCTGTCTGCCGCTGCAGGCCGGAGCTATTTCTCGCGGAACATCGTAAAATGGTAACAGCTATGACATCATGACGCAAGCAGCATACGTTTATGACGTTTTTGTGACGTTGCAAAATACACCCGACCCTGTAGTAAAATGTGCCTATAAACCACACAATTAACTTTAAAAATAATAATTAATTATAACACCTCTTTTTTAACTAACTAACAATTTAATGCAGAGCTTTATTGAACACATGCTCATTAATCTATTGAATATATTGCTTTACTGTGGAGTATGGCCTGGATGAAACGGACCCACAGTCCACTCACAATTATAGTTGACTGGAGTCAATTTCCCCCAAAAATATAGCTTCATTATATAAAACAATATCTTATTATTGACAGAAAATTAAAAAAGCTTGCACACGCACCATCTTTTATAAGGTTGCAGAAGATAGAAAAAAAAGTTTATAATGTATTTATGTTTACATACAAACTATTATGCTAACAAAATGTACACATGTATCATAAGTGCTGCCTGAATTATCAGAATAACACATAATGATGTGAAAGCTAGTATTATATATTTATACATAATCACAAATGACTGGGGAGGTTCCCACATTCTGACTGGAGTAGCCTATGAGACAGTTCTCTCTGCTTGTCAAGGAATATAATGAAGACAATCATAAATCAATACACACAATACTTGACAATATATCAAACCAACAAAGTGAAAATGGATTGTGTTTTAGGAATATAATAAGCCTATAACAACTACTTTATGTATTCATTAGGCTTATATTAGCCTGTCCTGACAGTAAAATAAAAATACACAATGAAATGTTTATCAAAGAACATGGTAGGCATGTAGCAATCAGAATACAGTGTCATCAGTTTCTATGGTGTTGCAACATGCAGTGTCGATCAATGTGAATCAGTGGCAGCCAGGTCAGTGCACCATGAGAAATAAACATTTCAGAGTTATTCATCTTAAGAAAATAACCATAGTGTCTAAAAGAGGAAATGACAAAGCAGACCTACAAAAAAACAACCAAAAGAAAGTTTTATGGGGATTGATATTGTGCACATTTTTCTAGGTAGAGGGTGCTGGGTTGAGTTGGGCGTATATACACGTATATACACTGTAATATACACACATATAATATATATATTGTATATACATTGTGAAAATAATTTGTAAATTTTCAGTATTTGTTTCTTTATGTCATGGGCAGCTTTAAGGGCTGACATTCTCTCTGACTGGTGTCCACTGACATTGTGCCATGTGTGAGAGACAAAAACCTCCTGCTGGAAACCAGCCTCCAATGCATACAGGATATATTTGCACACTTCATCCATACAATCTTGTCCATTAAACAAGTACAGCAGTGGGTTCACGCTACTGTTGAGAAAGGATGGTTGCTATAGGGACTCCAATAGTGGTGACATGGTCTAATGTCTCACTTTGATTCGCCACAATTGATCTACCGACTCAATTAAAGCCATGATGTGATAAAGAGAAAAATCTGAATAATAGGACATAATGTAAAAGCTAATGATAATTGCTGACTTTGGCACTAAAAGTCTACTCAAAATATTTATACAAAATCACAAATGACTCATAATATACCAGCTTCCTGACTACTTGACTGGAATGCCTTTAATATTGCAAACAGTGCTACAAATCTGTTTGCACTATTAAAAGCATATTAAAGGGTGCAAATCAATCAGTGTACCCAGGGGTGTTTTTTCCTTTTGAAGTTAGCTGTTCTTGATCTGAGAAGCACTTGATTGGTAAAACAGCTCTCTCTACTGGCCATGACTATAATAATAATGATGAAGTGAACAAACACTAAAAGTATGTATTTTGATTGGCTGCTTGTTAGTTATGTGTTACATCAGATAAGTTGTGTATGTGATATACACTTGCACCTCTTTCTGTATTAGGAAAATAGATTCAAGGCACTGTGTTTTGTGAAGTTATGTGGTCATTATGAGATGCACATCATGAGAGGAAACATGGTCCAAATAATATTTTAATAATGGAAGTAATAGCAGAGTTAGGACACTAAGGTAAAACAATCTTAAAATAAAAACAGTCAAATTATAATTTACATTGTTTACATTAGAAATGTTATGGAGAGGTTGATCACAATATGAGCCTTGAGGGTCCTTTGAAAAAAAACAACAACAACAGAAACCAAGTTATTTGTTATATACAGTTACATTTGCTATTTGCTCCAACTGGTGACCATTGAGTTTGTGTAGGTATAAGAGCGAGAAACCTCTTCCTGGAAGGCTGTCTCCAAAACATTCAGGATGGATTTGCGGACTTTATCCTTGAAATCTTGTCCCATCCACACGTACAGCAGTGGGTTCAGGCAACTGTTGAGAAAGGCCAGGCTGGTTGCTATAGGGACTCCAATAGTGGTGACATGGTCTAATGTCTCACTTGCATGATTAGCCATGTGATTCACCAACTCAATTAAAGCCATGATGTGATAAGGAGTCCAGCACAGGAAGAAAATAGTGATAACTGCAGCGATGATCTTAAAGGGGCGACTTGAGTGGCTGGCCAGAGTGCGGTTTCTTCTGAGACGATGGATTATCACAGCATAACAGGAGACAATGACGGTGAAGGGGACAACAAATCCCAGCAGGAAGCGGGTGATGGTCATGGCCTGATGACGAAACTGTCGCAGCTGATTCACAGATAGCGTTTCATAGTCATCAGAAAAAGCAAAGTTGTTGAAGCAGTTGATGATGTCTTCATTGTCATATGACGGCCCAGTGTCCCTGAAGACGAAGTATGGAGTGCTGAGAATCAGAGCCAGTACCCAAACACCCAGACTCACACAGGATGCCTTACGTACATTTCGGTGATTCTGGGCCCAGATGGGCCACACCACAGACACACATCTGTCCACACTGATCACCACCAGAATGTAGACACTGGCAAACATGTTCAGAAAGCTTATTGTGCTGTTCAGTTTGCACATGAACTTGCCAAAAGGCCAGTGGAAATCCAAAGCTGTGTAGGTCACACTCAGGGGCAGAAATGCTGTGAAGAAGAAGTCGGCCACGGCGAGGTTGAGGAACAAAACTGAGTTAACTGTTTTCTTCATCTTGAAGCCGGTCACCCAGATAACCACTCCATTCCCGAGCACACCAAGAACAAAGGCCAGGCAGTAAATAATGAGAGACATGATGTGGAGAGACTGTCTCAGATAGGAAGGGGTAGTATTCATCTTCATCAGTGTTTTGAGCCCTGCAATGGCAACATAAAGAAACAATATAAATATTTTTATTTTTATTACATAGATATCAATAACAGTCTGAACTTATATAATGATACAATAGACAACTCTTTGACAAAACACAATTTTTTAAAAATGTCATTATTATTCATGAATTGAGTTTTATAAAGTTAGCTCGGGAACATGGACCACGCCCTGAACACAGCTCATTTCCTCCGCACAAAGTATTTAAGCACAACGAAGCTGTTCACTTCCTCTTCGACTCTGCTTTCACATCCCTCCCCCAACCCCGTTTTTGTCTATTTTCTGCCTATCTCTCGCTCTCTCTCTCTCTCTCTCTCTCTCTCTCTCTCTCTCTCTCTCTCTCTCTCTCTCTTTCTCGCAGGTTTACAGGAACAACGGGGGACTCTGCATCACCAGAGCTTCCAAAGAGATGGCCCCCACTCTACAGTCTCCATTCCCCCAGTTCCCGCCAGCCATCGGACACCAACGGTCCCCCATCGCTCGCCCAACCTTCGTTCTACGACCTTCTCTACCCTCCTCGTTTCTTCTCCCCTACACTCTTACATCCCTTCATCCCTCTACCCCTATCCCTACCCTACATCCCCCTACCCCTTCATCCCTCTACCTCGACCCCTTCATTCCTCTACCCCTATCCCTACCCTTCATCCCTCGACCCCTTCCGCTTCCTAATTCTAACAATCATGCCATCACGCAATAAACCTCTCGAAACTCATATTGTTATTGGCGTGGTCCTTGGTTGTAGTGAAACATTATTGTACGTCTGAGAAAGTAGGCACAGCTAAATCTGAATACTTGTCTTTTACCAAGGGTGTGCCACAGGGGTTCTGCACCATTTGTCTGAGTGTGAAATTCATCTTTGCGCATGCAGATAATCCTGTTTTATACTGTGTTGCTGATCTTGACTATCATTTAATGAACAGCAAGATGCAAGTATTAATCTTAAAATAAATCAGCATTCAACAAATCTTTGAAATGAAAATATTTTCCGTCACTCTGATGAACAATTAATCAGTCATAATGCACTATCACCTCAATTCCATTGTCATTGTTGTTGTATAGGTTTATGTTCATATACTGTATATACATATATATATATATACTTTTTGATATATATTTATATTTATATTGTACATAGTCGTTAAATGTTTATACTTACATCTGTTCTACTTTTTTGTTGTCCTTGTTTTATTTTTTATATTTTTCTTGCTTATTTGTAAACTTGTTAATGTACGTTGAGAGCAAAGTGAAAACCGGAGTCAAAATCCTTATATGTGTACGCATACATGGCCAATAAAGCTGATTCTGATTCTGATGACATTCTCCAGATTCAAAGACAAAGATTACAATAATACAAGATTGGCCAGATCACAAACTACAAATATGTTGGCTTGATGAAAATATTTCCAGTTAAATGTTACGTATAAACCCTTGTTGATCAACTGCAGCTGAAGCTTGGCGTGCAGCAGCGTCCCTCTGAGCTGTAGGGGATGTCAGATATTAACATGCTGCTGCCGTCAAGTTACCACTCTGCCCTCAGGTTCATCAGTGATAATAATTATCATTCTGAATGACAATATGGTTGATCTACCCTGTCTGAATAAAGTAACACACACTGGTAGCCTACTTATTAATCTACAAAGCCCTTGTTGAAACATTTTATATCGCATCTGTGCAGTTATTGGTTGATTCTCCAAGAGCCCGAACCAGAACCAGAACCAGATTGGGAAAAACTGCTGTTTCATTGAATGATCTGCGATGTCACCTAAAAATTAAAACAGTTCCCTTTTACAACTGTAAGACCTTTAACCCAATAACTGTCATCTTTCTGTCTGGCTGCTTCTGACCCTGAACCTCGTTTGACAGTAAGTGTTATTTTGTTTATATATTATTCTACCAAAATGAACTGTCCGTTGCTGCGGAAAAATCAACATTGAGGCATACATCAAAGAGGAACATATTTTATGACCAAAAGCTTTCGTTGTGTTTTATTTTTTTTAAAATCATCATTGACCCACAAAAGCACCAAGCTCTCTGATAGAAGCGGTTTAGCCTATACTATCAATTCATTCCAATGCCTTATTATTTACATAAAGGGTTAGAGGTCTCAATACCACAAATCAGACTTTTTAAGTGTCATATTTCCTTTTAACAACCTTGTTGGTTTAATCTCACAAAAAAACATAAAATTCTAAGAAGAAAAGATACCTTTCTCAAAGATGTCCAGTTGCTCAAAGGTGAATCCGTGGCAGAAGTAATGAACCTGTGAAACCTCACAGATTTAAGTCTTTGGGGAGAAATGTGACGTCAGTCACACCAACGCCCACGTCGAGGAGGAACTACATTACATTTTACATTACACTACTGTCATTTAGCAGACGCTTTTATCCAAAGCGACTTACAATAAGTGAATTCAACATCGGTTTTCAAGAGAACTATTAGTCACCAGGGCCCTGTTCCTCGTACGTCGCTAACTAATTAGCGAGATAAGTTTGAGGATGAGATCGGATATATCAGGCTTTTCCGGTTCCTCGAAGCAGGTTTAGCTCAATCACCATGGCAACACATCAATAAGCTTGAACCTGCTCCAGAGCAGGCTCAAGCTGAAGGAAGATGGATAAGTTCACCACTCCCCCGGCAAAAATGTCATCTCCCTTCCTCATCCCATTAATGAAGGAGCGATATTAGTTAGATTAGCGTTTTATAGGGAGAGAGTTCTTCGAGATCGGTCCGTGTACGTTTTGATCGTCTGTTTTACCGTTCATTCGATGAAACGAAAATACGGAAATGTCCGTATTTTAACGGTAAAACAGATGACTAAAACGTACACGGACCGAGATCGCCAAGATCCCTTATCCCATCACGATGACTTCCTATACGAGCGCTATCGATTCTGAAGACAAGGAATCATTTATTAACAAGACCTTCTCGAGTCATACATTGTGAACACCACACGAGCATTGACCGTCTCACAGACTGGATCATAGCCGTGAGCTGTTTTGCGAGTGGTACATTATTGTACAGTGTCGGCGATGCCGCTGCATGCCGTGCTGTTCGTAAAGTTTATTTGGTGCTTAAGAAACTTATGGATGTGTTCAATACATTACCATGGCACATATTGTATGGACTCACCATTCTGAATCATGTTTGTGTGCTTAGTTTTTACTTGTTCCCATGTCCTCTTGATGGCTGGTTAAACTACATGGGGCTTGAAAGCACTCATAATTATATGACAGTGTTATTAGTACACCATAGCATATCATTATTGTACTCATGATAAGAATAGAGAGAATCACACAATTTCTTTTCACTGCTTCAATTGATTGAATGTCTGATTATGAATAATATACATACTGATCCGCCCATACACAGATTCACACACACATATTCAAACTCCTAGTTCTATATGGTAATCTACACATACATGTATAGACACATGTATAGTATGATACATAAGCGCATACAGTACATATATCCTCTGTCCATGAAAAGATTCATCAGAAAAAAAACGCACGTGAAAAGTGAAACCTATGAACACGTTGGTTGACAGCTTATGAAAAAGTAGTATTAGGTTTCTACTATAAGTACTAGCCTTTTCTGAAGCCGCTAGCTCCATGGTAACATCCGCTAGTACATTCACTAGTACATTCGGGTCTGTAATGTATCTTTTGCCGTCGAAATGCTGCAAGACCTGACTTGCAGCGGTCATGGCGACTGTGGACAGTGTTTGTTTGGGCTCCTTTTGTGAAAAATCCATAAAAAATAAAAGAAAATCGATGTTTTCTTTGCAAAGATGAGGATTTTGTGCATGCTGGGATACCAAAAACGGCCATGGTTTGTGACGTAATTTTCGTAAGCAAGCCGTACCAACGGAAGGGATGGCGGTGTTAGATTTAGCCATGATTATGGTCTTGACTTCCTCATATGCGTTCATGATCATCTCCTGCTCGCCAGCGGAGAAAAAAGACGCTCTTTCTTTTACTTTATTCGCTATTGTACTGTTAGAAAATCATGGTTTCGGTGATCGATGCTTACTCCCTTTGACGTAAAACGGGCACGCCCAATTATCCTGATGACTGAGGTCTTGCTCGACTTAGCGAGACTGTTTGAGCGCTGATCAGCCTTTGAGGAACCGAGATAGCCTGCCTTCAATCATCTCGCTAATTCAAGCTGGATCATTGGACATTTGATCGACTTAGTTGAGCGACGTACGAGGAATAGGGCCCAGAAGTCATAAGTGCATTTCCTTTTTTCTTTTTTTTCAAACAAGTATCTAAACTACAGCCAGCACGCACCCAATATATATATATATATATATATTTGTACATCTCTTGTAAAGAATAATATTTAAACTATAAGTGTTGTGCAATTAAACGTTTTCACAATTGCTAAAACAAAAATGTGTCTTCATTTATATAAACAACTCCAGCATAGTACTACATTACACTGAGTAGCATCTTGTCAGTGCTGCTTTACATTGACTGAGGACTGTTTCTATAAAACCTGAAAGTAACAGGTGAGATTACATCTTTTCCGGACAGATCATTTAGTTTAGGCAGCTGTACAAGTCTTGGTCCATCCTGTTTCTACACCTAATCTGTATCCTTTGAACATTTTGAAAGATGCACATCAATGTCACAGCGGTTTGCTTGCTTGCTCATACAAATTTGAGAAACTACAAAATGTTTCCACAAACAGTTGGCATCACTTTACTACTGCTAATGATAACCATACTGACACCGTGACATAAACCATCCTATAAAATATAATGTCCCTGTATTGTTATTTTTGTTTTGTGACCCCATAGAGGAAGAGCATACTATGACTTGTTTGCCTTGTTCAAATGCTACGAAATAGAGTCTCTGTCCTTTGGGGCACTCCAAAAGAGAAATCAAAAAGTAACCAAACAACCGAATGCTTAAATTGTGGGTTGTTAGACGACTGTATTGATGTGGATTAAAGTCAAAATTGCTTGAAGTAGAGAGTAATAGCTCTGTGTTACTGTTTGAACCCATGTTTGAACATGGACACATATACTATGCTGCCCAGTGGCGGCTGGTCCATAGAGGGCGCTAGGGCGCCGCCCCCCCTAGAGCTACAAAAAATAAAAATAAAAATAAAAATATAAATAAAAATAAAATTTAAAAAAAAAATAAACTATACAAATTGTCAATATTTGTGTTTTTGAAACATGGAATCACCCAGTAATATGTGTAAAATATGATATCTGCGGTAAATATATGCTTTTCCTGCTTGTCCTCTCTGCCTGTCTGCTCTTCCTCTCTGTGTGTGCACGTCTCAGCTGCTGGGGCGCTGGAAAAACTGCCCCAAAGAGGCGGGTCTATAAAGCAGTTTAGCCAATGCTGAGTAAAGATATAAATGAGTGACATACAATTCAGCCAATCAGCGTCCTCAAATAGATTCAGCTTGGGGCAGTTTTTTTCCTGCCCCAAGCTGCGCGTTCTCGTCAGGAGAAGTCTCTACAGGAGAGCGCCAGTGTGAGCACTACTCCTCCAAGACCCGTTTGAGAGGAGAACTGAGAGGAGAAACTACTGAAAGAGCTGATCCCAGATCAGCCTGACCTCACAATCAGACAGCAGACTAGCAGGAAAGAGAAGCAGTACATGAAGCTTCTCTACTAGCTGTACACCAGACAGGTTTGACTAGCTGGATGACGTCATAATAATAACTTATTTATCTTTTGAAAACAACGGGGACAGAATATGACATATATATTATTATATTATACAGAATATTATATGATATATATATTATTATATTATACAGAATATTATATGATATATATATATATATTATTATATTATACAAAATATTATTATATGTTATATATATTATATTATACTGAACTCCCTGTGAGGGTGACTAAAATAAGATGTCCTGACGTGTTTGTGAAAGTGTTATTTACTGCTTTTTTTCGTGTTGGAATAAATGTTAAATATTTAACTGCAAAGTAGTAATGCGCGTTTGATACCTTAATTTGTTTGCATTAAATCATTCTGGGATGTTTGCTGAAATTGATTGGATGTGGCACAGCCCTACCAAGAACATTTTCCACCAGCCGCCACTGATGCTGCCTATGTAAATCCATCTCTGCAAGCAAAAGAGAATACATCCTTTACTGATATTTTATCAATATTAGAATTTACTTATTTATAATACTTGTTTTGATACATTGTTTTTTACTATGTCTCTTGTTTGCACTGCACTATGCTGCTGTAATCCTGTAAATTTCCACTGCAGGACTAATAAAGGATTATCTTATCTTATCTTAAATTAATTGCACACGTCTGGGTTATCTACGGTGGTTTCCTCCCTCTCTGCATCCTCTTTCACTCTTTATCAGATTTCCGCTGACATTTGGAGACAAATATGACGTGCATATGATATCTTTAGGTTAGAAACTACTTTCTTAGTTTGAACAAGCACAAAACTTGTGCTCCCCCAAACACTTCTGGCACGACTTCATTATGAGTCAAACATCCAATAAATACGCAACAGTATGGCGTTGGCTGAAATGTTCACTCACAGTTCTAAATGTCTCCTCTTTTAATTCAACAGTGACAGACGACATTAAAGAGGATCTAAATGTTTTCATGAGTTTTTCCTCAATGTGTACAAACTATTTCACTAATGAAATGAACAAATGTATCATAACATTTACCCAATTGAGATCATTAACAATATCTATAACTGTGCAACAAATCAGTTTGCACAATTGAAGGCGACAAATCGATTTTTGTGCTGCAGTCTTTATTTCTCTCTAAAGTTTGCTGTCCTTGGTCTGAGAAGCATCTGATTCTGCAGCACATTACTGGATGTTGTGTGGAGAACTCCTTTTGACCTGGCCTCCACTTAAATATGTATAACAGTTCCCTCTGCTGGTCAATTAATACAATGAAGCAAGTCTGTAATAATAATAATTAGAAAGACTATCAACAACAAAAAGTATATCCTGTATCTATTCAAAGCAGAATCTTTTGTAAAATGATGTTGTGATTAGACATCACAGGGGGAAAACAGTGAAGTCCAAATCATATTTTAATAATAGAAAATCGTAATAGCAAGAGAAATTACAAAAACAATCATCGTTTTTCAGTCAAATAAACATCTAATCAAATACAATAGTACAACGCTTTTAAAGACAGGTCGCTCTATGTCACAATATTTATACCCAGTCTTACACATTGAATCAGTGGCCATTACCTTTTTCTTTGGTTCTGTGTTATCTGACAGTTAAGTAATCATTTTTGATTAGACTATATTAGCCTGTCCTAACACTAATTAAATAAATACAAATGTTTATCAAGCCAGCAGTCAGTACAGGGAAAGCAACAAGTACATCGATGGCATCCAGGTGCTCAATACACTACAATAAATATACATTTATGGGTAATTTGTCCGGCGACAATAATCATACAGGCCAACTTAGAAAAATTTAAATAGAATATCTACATTCTAAAATGGTGGAGATAAAAGCAACTTGGACTTGTTTGCATGTTCCCTTTTTTTGTCTCACACGGGCAAGGAAATGGTAATCAAAATCTGTTGCTTAAGTGACCGATGGAAACAAACACACAACTCCCATTGTCAAACTAAACCATAGTTTTTTTGTTGCTTGTGTTACACAAAAATATCGTAACACCTATTTTGAAACCACTGCTGGGTTCTTTTGTACAGGAAATCCCCTTTCGCTCCATTATGGTACACACTGAAGGCATCTTTACAACTCGTCTTGAGGGTTCTAAAAAAGCAAAAAAAGTAATTTGATACACACTTATATTTGTATCAAGATTATTTGCTATGTACAGTTTCAGAATTTGTTTCTTCATATCATGGGAAACCTTATACTTCAGTATTAAGGGCTGACATCTCTTTGCTCTGACTGGTGTCCAGAGACTGTGTGCCAGTGTGAGAGCCAGAAACCTCTTCCTGGAAGGCTGTCTCCAAAACATTCAGGATGGATTTGCGGACTTTATCCTTGAAATCTTGGCCCATGAACACATACAGCAGTGGGTTCAGGCAACTGTTGAGAAAGGCCAAGCCGACGCTTATAGGGGTTCCGATAGTGGTGACATGGTTTAATGTTTCACTTCGATAAGTCGGTAGGAAATTCACCATCTCTATTAAAGCCATGATGTGAAAAGGAGCCCAGCACAGGAAGAAAATAGTGATAACTGCAGCGATGATCTTAAAGGGGCGACTTGAGTGGCTGGCCAGAGTGCGGTTTCTTCTGATGCGATGGATTATCACAGCATAACAGGAGACAATGACGGTGAAGGGGACAACAAATCCCAGCAGGAAGCGGGTGATGGTCATGGCCTGTTGACGAAACAGCCGCAGCTGATTCACAGATGGCGTTTCGTAGTCATCAGAAAGAGCAAAGTTGTTGAAGCAGTTGATGACGTCTTCATCGAAAAATGACGGCCCAGTGTCCCTGAAGACGAAGTATGGAGTGCTGAGAATCAGAGCCAGTACCCAAACACCCAGACTCACACAGGATGCCTTGCGTACATTTCGGTGATTCTGGGCCCAGATGGGCCACACCACAGACACACATCTGTCCACACTGATCACCATCAGAATGTAGACACTGGCAAAGATGTTCAGAAGGCTTATTGTGCTGTTCAGTTTGCACATGAACTTGCCAAAAGGCCAGTGGAAATCCAAAGCTGTGTAGGTCACACTCAGGGGCAGAAATGCTGTGAAGACGAAGTCGGCCACGGCGAGGTTGAGGAACCAAACTGTGTTAACTGTTTTCTTCATCTTGAAGCCGGTCACCCAGATAACCACTCCATTCCCGAGCACACCAAGAACAAAGGCCAGGCAGTAAATAATGAGAGACATGATGTGGAGAGACTTTCTCAGCTCGGCATACTCATCAATAAATGTAGGGCCATTATTTCCAGATACATCTGTTGTACTGATGTTATAGGAAGGGGTAGTATTCATCTTCATCAGTGTTTTGAGCCCTGCAATGGCAACATAAAGAAACAATATAAATATTTTTCCTTTTTTACCTTACATAGATATCAATAACAGTCTGAACTTATATAATGATACAATAGACAACTCTTTGACAAAACATTTTTTTTTTTTAAATGTCATTATTATTCATAAACATTATTGTACGTCTGAGGAAGTAGGCACAGCTAAATCTGAATACTTGTCTTTTACCAAGGGTGTGCCACAGGGGTTCTGCACCATTTGTCTGAGTGTGAAATTCATCTTTGCGCATGCAGATAATCCTGTTTTAGACTGTGTTGCTGATCCTGTCTCTCATTTAATGAACAGCAAGATGCAAGTATTAATCTTAAAATAAATCAGCGTTCAACACATCTTTGAAATGAAAACATTTCATATCGCATCTGTGCAGCTATTGGTTGATTCCCCAAGAGCCCGAACCAGAACCAGATTGGGAAAAACTGCTGTCTCATTGAATGATCTGCGATGTCACCTAAAAATTAAAACAGTTCCCTTTTCTACAACTGTAAGACCTTTAACCCAATAACTGTCATCTTTCTGTCTGGCTACTTCTGAACCTGAACCTCTTTCGACAGTAAGTGTTATTTTGTTTATATATTATTCTACCAAAAATTAACTGGCCGTTGCTCCAGAAAAATCAACATTGAGGCACACATCAAAGAGAAACATATTTTATGACCAAAAGCAATTAGTTTAACTAACTCTGTTTTCTTTAAAAAAAAAAATCATAATTGATCCACAAAAGCACCAAGCACTCTGATAGAAGCGGTTTAGCCTATACTATCAATTCATTCCAATGCCTTATTATTTACATAAAGGGTTGGAGGTCTCAATACCCCAAATCAGACTTTTTAAGTGTCATATTTCCTTTTAACAACCTTGTTGGTTTAATCTCGCAAAAAAACATAAAATTCTAAGAAGAAAAGATACCTTTCTCAAAGATGTCCAGTTGCTCAAAGGTGAATCCGTGGCAGAAGTAATGAACCTGTGAAACCTCACAGATTTAAGTCTTTGGGGAGAAATGTGACGTCTGTCATGCCAACGCCCACGTCGAGGAGGAACTACAGCCAGCACGCTCCCATTTAACTTTTTTTTTTTTATTTACATCTCTTGTAAAGACTTATATTTAAAACTATAAGTGTAGAACAATTACAAGTTTTCCCAATTGCTAAAACAAAAATGTGTCTTCATTTATATGAACAACTTCAGTATTGTACTACATTAGATCCGCCGCCCTGTGTTTCACTGAAACCTGGCTTGGTGAGCACATCCCGGACAGCGCACTACCTCTGTCGGGCTTCCAACTCCTCCGAACGGACCGCGTAACGGCGCTGTCGGGAACAACGAGGGGAGGCGCAATCTGCTTCTATATTAACGAAGGTTGGTGTACGGATGTCAGTGTTGAAGGAATCATGCAGCCCTCACTTAGAAACCCTCTTCATAGACTGTAAACCATTTTATTCACCGTGGGAGTGTTCCTCATTCATTCTGGTCGGTGTTTACAGCCCAACACCTGCTGAGCAGATAACCAACATGGAGCATAAACATCCAGACTCCCTGCTCATTATTCTTGGGGACTTTAACAAAACTGCCTAAATAGGCTACAGAAAACGTATTAAGTGTAGCACCAGTGACAAAAACACACTGGACCACTGCTACACTGTCATAATAAAACCTGCAAAGCCTGTGGTCAAGACTGTGAGGAGATGGAGTGTTTTTGGGGCTGCTGCTACAGACCTGGATGAGCTCACTGACACTGTGACATCGTACATCAGTTTTTGTGAGGACGTGTGTGCTGACTAAAACCTTCTGCACATACAACAACAATATACTCTGGTTTACTGAAAAACTCAGGCAGCTTCGTCGGGCTAAAGAGGAGGCCTACAGAAGTGGGGACAGAATCCTGTACAACCTGACCAGAAACACACTGACGAAAGAGATCACGGTAGCAAAGAAGAGCTACACTGAAAAGTTGGAAAACAGTTTTTCAGCCAACGACCCCTCGTCAGTTTGGAGAGGTCTGCAGATACTCACCAACTACAGGACATCATTGCCCCACACTGAGGAGAATCACCAACAGGCTGACGACTTATATTTATATTGTACATAGTCGTTAAATGTTTATACATCTGTTCCACTTTTTTTGTTGTCCTTGTTTTATTTTTTATATTTTTCTTGTTTATTTGTAAACTTGTTAATGTACGTTGAGAGCAAAGTGAAAACTGGAGTCAAATTCCTTGTATGCGTATGCATACATGGCCAATAAAGCTGATTCTGATTCTGACATTACACTGAGCAGCATCTTGTCAGTGCTGCTTTACATTGACTGAGGACTGTTTCTGTAAAACCTGAAAGTAACAGGTGAGATTACATCTTTTCCGGACAGATTATTTAGTTCATATCAAGGCAGCTGTACAAATCTTGGTCCATCCTGTTTCTACACCTAATCTGTATCCTTTGAACGTTTTGAAAGACGCCCATCAATGTCACAGCGGTTTGCTTTCTTGCTCATACAAATTTGAGGAACTACAAAATGTTTCCACAAACAGTTGGCATCACTTTACTACTGCTAATGATAACCATACTGACACCATGACATAAAACATCCTATAAAATATAATGTCCCTGTATTGTTCTTTTTTATTTTGTGACCCCATAGACTAGAGGAAGAGCATACACATCAGATTTTAACAACCCAAATTACCTGCAGACTATTGCCCAATCAGAACAGTATGAGACGTATGCAGATTACCAGGTACTGGATGCGCGGTCAGATTAAATGAGACACCGGAAGAGTCCAATTCAAGAGTTCAATTTGTTTTTATTGTAAATGGTGAATAGACTTAGTCTCTTAATAGTCTTTCAGAACCAACTATTGCACTTGACTGGCGGACTGTATACTGCACCGACAGAACGCTAGACTCTGGTAAGAAGAGGGGAGGCAGACTGTGTTACATCAATGAGGCTTGGTGCTCAAACGCAGACACATGACAAAACAAGCAGATGGTATTATCATTATAGCTGGTGATTTTAATCAAACAAACCTAAGATCTGTTTAACTAAATTCCACCGGCATGTCCACATCTCCACCAGAGGAAACAATACTCTGGACCATGTTTACACAAATATTCCTGGTTGCTGAAAAAAGCCCTCCCCCACCCCCACTTTATACAATCAGATCATATTTCCCTGCTCCTGCTGCCTACATATGCCCAGCTAATTTAACTGGCTAGACCATTAGAAAAAACAATTAAAGTGTGGACAGATGAAGCTACAGCTGCTCTAAAGGACTGTTTTGAAAGTGGAGACTGGCACATGTTTAGGGATGCCTCCACTCAGGAAAATGTCATCAATCTGGAGGAATATACATCAACATCATATATGAGCAAATGTGTTGATGATGTGGTGATCACAAAAACAATAGAAAAACCTGATGAGAGTGAATATGAGTAAAGCTGCTGGGCCTGACAACATAGTTGTGTACTAAGAACATGTGCCAACCAGCTAACTGATGTCACCACTGACATTTTCAACATATCCCTGTCACAAGAGTGTTCCCACCTGCTTCAAGACAGCCACTATCTTTCCTGTACCTAAAAAGTCTGCAGTGTCCAGTCTAAATGACTATCTCCCTGTGGCACTCACCCCCATTCTGATGAAGAGCTTTGAGAAGCTGATTCTCCAGCACATCCGAAACAACTTCCCACCCAGCCTGGATCCTCACCAGTTTTCATACAGAGCCAACGGATCCACAGAGGATGCTTTCTCCACTGCTCTCCACTCAGCCATCACTCACCTGGAAAATAACAACACTTACATCAGAATGTTGTTTGTTGTTTTCAGCTCAGCCTTTAACACAATGTTACTGAAACTGATTGGTTTCATGATTGGTTTCACTTAGCACTCTGGGCTTGAGTACCTCACTCTGCAACTGGTAATTCAATCAGGAAAGACAAGTCAGATAAAGAAAAGATAATTGTTTATTGTGAACAAATGATATGTGATGATATGATAAAAGTCTTCAGAGTCTTTGGCTCTTGGACTCTACAGGGAGATTTGTAATGGAGGGGCGTCTGCCCTGAGCAGCAGCAAGATAAATCCCCCCGTGGAGTCAGGACACTGGTGGTGATGGTGGCTGATGAGGCTGATAGAATGATGAGTTGATGAATCTGCGAAGATTGGGCGGAGATAGGGAGGTGGAGGGTTGCGTAACAGCAGCATGAACGTACTGAAGGTAGAGAGACAATCATATTTAAGAGAGACAGCAGGAAGATGATAGGCCAACGATGTAATTGCCTATCACCCCCCCCCCCTCCTCCTCCTGTTGATGCTGTATATCCACGACTGCTACACCACACATGAAGAGAACTCTGTTGTGAAGTTTGCAGATGACACTATAGTCATCGGCCGAATTACAAACAACATGACACTTCATATAGAGAGGAAATCAACAACCTTCAGAGTGGAGCTGAGAGAACAACCTACTGCTCAACGTCAGTAAAACCAAGGAGCTGATTGTTGATTTTAGAAAAAAGGAGCCAAAGACACTCCCCCTGTCTACATCAATGGAGCTCAGGGTGGAGCAGGTGAACCGTTTTAAGTTCCTGGGAATCAGCATCACAAACAACCTGACATGGTCATCACACATCTCCATCCTGGTGAAGAAAGCTCATAAACGGCTGTATTTCTTACGGAAAAGTAAGAAGGGAAAATTCCCGTGCCAAGTTCTTGTTTACTTTTACAGAGGAGCGATAGAAAGCATCCCGACTGGAAACATTACAAACTGGCAGGATGTGTAGATCACAGGACAGGAGGGCTCTACAGCGGGTCATTAAAACCGCCCAGAACATTATTGGCACCCATCTACTGAGCCTCAGTGATATTGGTCTAGAGGAGCAAAGAGCACAAATTATATTAAAAGACAGAACCCACCCCAGCCACAACCTTTTCACCCTGCTGCCGTGTAGCAAGAGATACAGAGGTATCAGCTGCCGTACCAGCAGACTTCAGAATAGCTGCTTTCCTCTGGCTGTGAGACTCCTTAATATATCCTCCACCCTCCACATATGATAGAGGTTTTGTGTGTGTTTGTGTTTTGTTGTGTAGCAAAATGAGACTGCAATCTGCATTTCCACCCTGTTGTACAATGACAATAAAATAGCCTTGTAACCTATACATGTAAACATTTACCCATTCACAAATTGATGGCATAGGATGCCACACAAGGTGCCAACCTGCCCGTCAGGATCTAAACTCAATGCTCATTCACACATTCAAGCTGATGGCACAGCCTTGGGTAGCAATTTGGGATTCAGTATCTTGCCCATATCTCAACAGAAAATATGTCTCATGTATAATTTATAACCTTACACAAAATGTAATACATAGGGAATAAATATCAGGCTACTATATAAATGACGAGTAACACAATGTACATCATTAACTTAACATAAATAACTCAAGCATCAAGGTCCTGCATACATAAATGAAATCGGTGTGCTCCAGGAATGTTTTTTGCCTTTTGAAGTTTGCTGTTCTTGATCTTTGGTAAAACAGCTCTCTCTACTGGCCATGACTATAATAATAATGATGAAGTGAACAAACACTAAAAGTATGTACTTTGATTGGCTGCTTGTTAGTTATGTGTTACATCAGATAAGTTGTGTATGTGATGCACACTTGCACCTCTTTCTGTTTAAGGAAAATAGATTCCAGGCACTGTGTTTTGTGAAGTTATGTGGTCATTATGAGATGCACATCATGAGAGGAAACATGGTCCAAATAATATTTTAATAATGGAAGTAATAGTAACCACAAGAACCACAATAACATCATAATCAATATCACCATTTATGGACTCTCTGCAGAGTTAGGACACTAAGAGCAAAAAAAATCTTAAAATGAAAACAGTCAAATTATAATTTACATTGTTTACATTAGAAATGTTATGGAGAGGTTGATCACAATACGCCACTATACAAAAGTCATACAATACACAGAATAATTGTGTCCTTTTCCCTTTTTCTCCATTCAATTAGTTGATTGATCTTTTAAAAAAAATGCCAAATATTCACCGATTCTAGTTTCTAAAATGTGCTGGTGCTTTTTCTTTATCTTTTTTAATAGTAACCTGAATATTTTAATTGATCAACTTTGTTTGTTTTTGCTGTTGGTCGGACAAAACAAGACACTTACAGATGTCACCTTGGACATGTAGTAGAGTAAAGTAAAGTACAAAACTGGCAGATAAATCGATATAATGAAAATAGAAAACAATCTCCCCCAAAAAGTAACTAACAATGATCAAAAGATTAAACCAAGCCAAATATAAAATGCAGCTTCTACTTGAAACCTTATAATATCATAGTCACTATAAAAGGTATTTATTAGGCTTACATTAGCCTGTCCTAGTGCTGAATAACGTTGGTAAAAAACATGTTTATCAAAGCATGCAGTATACATGTAGCAGTCAAAAGTCAGTTGAATCAGTTTCTGTTGCCAAATGGCAGGCGACATAAGAAATAGACATTACAAGATGACATTACAGCCAACATTACTAGACTAAATGAGTTAAGCAAAATCTAGTGTAACTAGTGTAATTTGTACCAAAGATGGTCTTTGTGGTCATGTGCCCAGTTTTGTCATGTACACACATAATGGGATCAGTGGGTAAGAGAGTTGGTAAATTAATTTGCTATAAATCTGTTTATGCAGTGGTTCCTCGTCACTATTTCACACTGTAGATTCTATATTTCTATGGCAAGAAATGTATTGTGTTCTTTGTCAAAATATCCTTATTATTATTGAGGCGATGTGCCAGACTTTTAGATTATTAATATAGTCTACAATCTTGGCCTATAAACAAATAGGACTTGTTTTATTGCTGGTTTGCCATCACATACAGGCTGGGGCATAATGTACTAATCAACATCTGGAATGTATGCGCGGGATGAAAAACATAAAGTTCCCTTTGTCAACCAAATCTTAGATACTTGTAGCTTGTGTTGCACAAATTAAACCATAAACTGATGTAATATCTATTTTCAAATTATGAAAAAGATGGCACATTACATATCCACTAGGTCTAGTATGGTAGAAACTGAGGATGCTGCTGTGAGTCAAATTGCAGCCAACAACAGGACTGTGAAGTGAAGAAGCACCATTGTTACTCAAAAGATGATTGTAGCCTTTTGCTCTATAGGTTATTTAATTTGGGTAAAGTTGTCTTCATGTGTTTATTTATGGATGAATGTTATTCTATTTCTGTTTTCTCCCTTGTAAAGCTCTACATAAATAAGCCTTATTATTATTAATAAAAAACATTTGACCTTTCCATGAATTAAAAAAGCTTTATCCCACAAATGCATCACACATAGATCTAGAAGTTATTGTATAATATTACCATTTGTCTGCTCTACCAGATTGTAAATACTGTCGGTGAGGTTGCCAATTATAAGTCTCATATAAATCAAACGGTAACAGGTGTAATGTTTCAATTTCAGATAATGTATACAGATCGCCTTGAGGGTCCTTTGATAAAAAACAACAACAACAGAAGCCAAGGTATTTGTTATATACAGTTACATTTACTATTTACAGTATTGTTTTCTTTAAACCATGGTAAGCCTTATACCTCGGCATCAGAAACAGACTTTTCTTTGCTCCGACTGGTGACCATTGAGTTTGTGTAGGTATAAGAGCGAGAAACCTCTTCCTGGAAGGCTGTCTCCAAAACATTCAGGATGGATTTGCGGACTTTATCCTTGAAATCTTGTCCCATCCACACATACAGCAGTGGGTTCAGGCAACTGTTGAGAAAGGCCAGGCTGGTTGCTATAGGGACTCCAATAGTGGTGACATGGTCTAATGTCTCACTTGCATGATTAGCCATGTGATTCACCAACTCAATTAAAGCCATGATGTGATAAGGAGCCCAGCACAGGAAGAAAATAGTGATAACTGCAGCGATGATCTTAAAGGGGCGACTTGAGTGGCTGGCCAGAGTGCGGTTTCTTCTGAGACGATGGATTATCACAGCATAACAGGAGACAATGACGGTGAAGGGGACAACAAATCCCAGCAGGAAGCGGGTGATGGTCATGGCCTGATGACGAAACTGCCGCAGCTGATTCACAGATAGCGTTTCATAGTCATCAGAAAAAGCAAAGTTGTTGAAGCAGTTGATGATGTCTTCATTGTCATATGACGGCCCAGTGTCCCTGAAGACGAAGTATGGAGCGCTGAGAATCAGAGCCAGCACCCAAACACCCAGACTCACACAGGATGCCTTGCGTACATTTCGGTGATTCTGGGCCCAGATGGGCCACACCACAGATACACATCTGTCCACACTGATCACCACCAGAATGTAGACACTGGCAAACATGTTAAGAAAGCTTATTGTGCTGTTCAGTTTGCACATGAACTTGCCAAAAGGCCAGTGGAAATCCAAAGCTGTGTAGGTCACACTCAGGGGCAGAAATGCTGTGAAGAGGAAGTCGGCCACGGCGAGGTTGAGGAACCAAACTGTGTTAACTGTTTTCTTCATCTTGAAGCCGGTCACCCAGATAACCACTCCATTCCCGAGCACACCAAGAACAAAGGCCAGGCAGTAAACAATGAGAGACATGATGTTGAGAGACTGCCTCAGCTCAGCGTGCTCGTCCTTATAGTCATACTCATCATCGTCGTCGTCATACAAAGAGATATTTCTTCCAGTGGCGTCTGATGTATTGTTGTGATAGAAAGGGTTAGCAGTCATTAGCTCCATCATTGTCTTCTTGAGACCCGCTGTAAAAAAAAAAAAATAAAAAAAAAAAAATTATTTTAACCAGAGGTCAATAAATGTGCCGAATAATTCCTAAATAATTTTCATAAAACATAAAACTTCAGTCCACTCCTGAAAATGACAAATTGTACCTTCACATGTGTCAGCTCGGCAAAAAAGCCCACAGATGATGCTGTTCACATAGACATCACTTGAATTGTGGGGCACAATAGACATTAAAGAACGTCTTAATGGCGTTTTGAAGAAAGTTTCGCAACTATCTATGCTAGTTAGAGGCTTCATAACAAAACATGAATGAATAAACTAACTTGAAAAGTATTGCACAACATGCAACACTTAGACACGCGCAAAACGCGCACCAATTTTCCCAGTGAATGAAATTAATCGGTGCACATATGAAACGTGAACAGAAATCTGGAAATCCGAGTCTCGCCACAGAAAATATAAGCAAACGTCCCCACACCCTATGCAATAGTTTATGGGCGTAATTAACCGCTTGGCAGTAGGCGATTTGCACTGTCAATTTCTTACAAAGACTTTTGTCGACCTCAAAGAGCAGCATCTCTCTTCAAAATCCAAACTAAGAATTTTGCCAGAGCATGCTATAGCCAACATCAGATGATTTTACAGACTATTTCTTCCAGAACAAAGGTTTCTGAAGGTAACAATGGTACAGTACCTACCTAAAAGCGCCTGTCCGATGAGGATGTGTCCGCTGGAAAAGACACACCGGACGAGTCTGACTAGTCCGTGGAAGTCGTGGAGTTCTGATCCATGACTCCTTAAATATGTGACGTCATCGCTCATATTGAGGCGGGACCTCAGGCGGCACGCACCCCCTCCTTTGAATGCCATTAAACTGTATACGCTATTCTTTGGCTGTTTATGCATTGCAGTTCAAGTTAAATCATTTTTGATTATTTAACTTTTCTAAAACAAAACACAATCTTTGCTTTATTGATGTGTTATGCATACAGCATGGAGACGTAGTATATATGTGAACTTCATGACTGTAATATACAGATATTATATAGGCCTACATGCTGCTATCTCTGCAAGTGTGCTGCTCTGTTACTAATCTGAAGTCTGACCTAAAATCCTGCCAAGACATGCCTAACGATAGAGCCTATTTGGGAAACTCCAAAAGTGAAAACAGCAAGTAACCAAACAACTAAATACATAAATTGTGGGTTGTTGAGATGACTACCTGAGAATGAGTGGAGTTGTGACTTCTCATGTGCATCAGTGACCCTGTTGCGTAATTTGTTTTTCTCTGTGTGGGTTGACCTCACGTTGGCTTGAGGTTAAGTGGGATTGCTCTGTGTTGAATGTGTGAATCAGCATCTGATCGTGTAGGTTACATGTCCCCTCTCTTCACCCTGCAGCACGTGTAAGAAAGTCACAGCAGCATCTGTCAATAATTTAGGGTTGCCGTGCAGTTTAAAAAAAATTGCAGGCTACACCCTCCATGCCACTGTCCACTTGAAGCTGGACACATAACCGCGGTGCTTCTGTAGATTCAAACCTGCAAACAAAGAGATCTGTTCCTATTTGTAAGAATCCCATTTTGCACTATCAATCCAATCTATTTTGAAAGTGCTATCATACTTGTAAATGAAGTAAGTAGAAACACTACTGACAGTACTCAAACAGTACAAGGCTGCCATACTTTTGCAGTTTAGCCATTTTCTGTAATTTAAATAAAAATGTTGCATGAAGTTGGGTTTGGATGGGATATTCTTGGTCACTCATTACAATGAACCATGCATTCCTAAAACCTCTGACATGTACAGTAAAGTAAAGTAAAGGTGCATAAGTGTAGGCATCGCTACATAATGGGACTGGCAACCAACCGCAGACCCGATTGCAACTTTGAAACAAAAATTCATGAACCCACCCTGAAGCAAATCTAAGCAGTAAATCTAAGCAATTTCATCTTTTAAAGCCTGCCTGGAACATTCCTGTTGCCTTTGTACTCCAGATATATCCGAGTCAGATTCTCAGAGTCCTGAACATTTTGATCTATCCCAAAACCTTGCAATAACATGGAACTACCAATTAGCTAAATAATTAGAAGAGTTAAAAACAACAAATAACAGGGCAATCCACAAGATTCGAAAGAACTGAAAAAACGCCCAGACTTACTGAAAGTTTGTGCAGTGCAGTGAACATTTGTTGTTGTTTAAGTGGCTGGAGGCATGGACATGGGGGAGTGTTGGCTGAAGGAGACTGAAAATCAGTCTCATGTCCCCAGGGTACAGCCCTACCTTTCAGTGGGGAAGAAATGTTTCATCTGAGATAGACTTCATGGTCATAATTCCTCCCACATGTTTCCTCTTTACTCTCGGTTTTTCTGCTCCACTACCCACACATTTGAGCATCTGTAAGACATGGTTGTGATTTAATTGTTTTTTTCTTAGAATGTTATGTGGAATATTGCAAAACATGATGAATGGACTGTTTCCTGAATGCAGTAATCTGTGTTCCTTCACTTTCCCCATGCAAATACACTGACGTTGAGACAAGATTACCAGTGTGTAAGATTCATTATTTTTAAGATTATGTAACTCATTATGCACGGTATCTGGATAAGCAAACTTTATCAACAGGAATTAAACAGATGTTGAAAAGCACTCAGCCAATATCTACCACAGAAGCAAACTTGTTGGCACATCATTTATTAAAAGTAGAATTTATAGACTTAAGGACACTTACAATACAAATCCATTGTACAAATAATATGCGCCAAATCAAAACTGTCTTAAAACTCTAACTTCGACATGAAATAAACAAATTTGTATTCTTCCAAAAATGAAGAGTTAATTTGCAAGTTAATTTGTTGGTTTATTAAAATCAATAAACCAACACCAGTTTGATTGACATTCCCTTGAGTGCACAATAAAAAAAAACTGGATTTAGGAAAATAAAAAAAATCAGACAAAGGAGCATCTCATCTACAGTACAGCAGTTGTACACACAGTGAAACACAATGAGTTCCAATATCTTGAACTGATCAGATTCACACAGTGTGAGCTGCTAGAACCTGCCCAACCCTAAAAAGTGAGTCCCCTGCTGGTGTACACACAGGAACTCTGTCCTGCCAATAGTCCAGATGTGAGGGGGAGGAAGGAAGGAGAGAGAGAGAGTAGTGAAAGAGTGAGAGACACTACATATGTCTCTGTACATACTCTCAGTCCCTGCGTGAGTCCAGAGCAACACCCTTATTTGAGTGTGTGGGAGGACTAATGTCTCTGATATCATTGCCTTTTTTTCATATATATATCAACATTCAGCATCTGAATATTCATCCCCACTGGGACATATTTTACACAAGGTCCAAAACCAATATATTCTAACTACAGGAAACAGGTTAAAATAAGCTGACCCAGTTACCTTCCTCATCATCTGCTTTAAATCTGAACTGGTCAGCTCCATTTGTAACACTAAATGGCATTACTGTTTTAGCTAAAGTCTAGACAGCACGAATACTTTGTTTTATTTGTTTTTGACCCTCTTGAGCAATACATCCTCCACTTTTCATTTCTGTGTTTAAATGTGTTTTTTGAATTTTCTGCTGTATAGTCTTGAAACAGAACTTAAAGGCAGATCATTTTGCTGGTGTCTGTAGGGGATATTAATAGCTAACCCAAGGCTATAGTTTGAGGGGAGCCTTCAGAGCCAAGGGCTTGCCAGAGTTCTTGATTTACCAACCAAACATGCAATTATGTGTGTGCCGCACAAATACCAATTTGGGTGTGTAAAACAACTGGTGGAGGTTTAAAGGGAATTTAGTTTTAGTATAGAGGGTGATATACGCAGTTGGAGTTTGGGGGTTTATTATTCACTACAGCAGCTGGGAGGGTGGGGGAGCAACCTGAAAGACACAACTAAAATGCATGCATGTCTGTTTGTGTCTGTGTGTGGGACAGTGCGGTACTAATGACATACTCCTGCTCCCAGCGTCACTGTAATACACCCAGTATTTTTCGTCGCTGTGGAGTGCAAAACACTGAGCTCACAGCATTTATAAATCCACAACTCCTTTCGTGAAATGCTGGTATACTAACTGTTGTGTTGAGACTCCCGTGACTCTATGATAAAGGCACAAATAGTGTGAATCCGCAGTGTCTTAAAACCTCAAAGGTTTGTTGATCTTCTTGCGGCACTGACTGGAAATCAAACCCTTGTCTCATGGGTGCGGAGAGGTCAGGAATTTTGTTTTTCAAGTCGAAACGGGTGCCAACGACGTTTTTTTCCATGAAATACACCACACACAGGGAAAAAAAAGCTGAGCCTCAATAACCTCAACCACTTCCTTACATTCGTCCCTACTTTCAACCACAATGCCTGGTCCCCCTCAGCAGACCTAAGGGATATGAATAATCAGCCTGGGCTCTGTCTGACAGCAAACAAGCCTGGCAATGCATAAGTCATCCAGTGCTCTGACACAGTGCTCTCTCTGTCTCTCCGAGGGTATTTTGAGGTCCAGTGGAATGGGATTAAGGGAACCGGAACTAGTTAAACAGGGAACACAGATGTTGAAATGAATGGAAGTTTGGATCCTTTCCATATATTGTAACTAAGGGGTAGGGTGGCGTATGTTGGGGAAAAATAGCTGTGGTCATTATTTAAGAACGATGGCAATTTTAGATTCAGCAAAGAATTTATCCTAATTCTTCCAGCGGATCACTTCCTGAATGCTGTTTTGCACATGTGGAACTAAAACAAGCATCTGGGTGTCATATGTGAGTCTATCAAAGACGTTTCAGAGCAATTAGCTCAGGGACTTTTTGCTTGCACATTTGAACGATTTTGCCAAAGTAGTTTTCTCTAATGAATGCCATTGAAATATTCTGTGGCCTCGTGTATATTATTGAAAACTTAAAGTGGCGATAGACAACTTTTGAACTATTGTCTCCCTAGTAGGACAAACTGCATTTTGTTTTCCACAGTTACTTCGGTTTCCGCTACTGATAGTACTGCATACAACTTATATTGATACTCTTTTGATGACCGAGGATAGCTACTGATAGCTACCGGGGAAAACAAGAGTACCATCCTCTCCCTGTTTTTGTGGTGCAGTGGTTGATGCACTTCCTTTTTTTTCCCGCCGTAAATCGAGTATGAGAATTGCATAGTGAAAGCAAAGCTTATTGGGAACCAATCTAAACTTCGATGGTGTCATTATTTAGTGCAGATCTCTGCCAGGTGTGTCTGTGATGAACTGTGCTGTAATGTTTAAATTAAATGAATACAAACCACAACTGCCCCATCTGGAAAGTAAGCGTATCAGACGCGTTTTTCACATTTCAAGCAGCAGTTACACTCTCATTTTAACTGACGCAGCTGTCTGCACCTGCTCTGTGCAGCTACAATTTCACTGTGTAATGCTTCACGGTCACTTTTTAACGCTTCCTATGAACAGAAGCTACTAGTATATTGCTCTCTGTCTAACGACATGAGAAGACACACTCCATTGTATTCAGTGCTCGGTTCAGTTTGTAATTTGCTAAGCGGTAGTTATGCATACACACACACACACACACACACACACACACACACACACACACACACACACACACACACACACACACACACACACACACACACACACACACACACACACACACACACACACACACACACACACACACACACACACACACACACACACACACACACACACACACACACACACACACACACACACACACAGAGATACGTACATACATACAATTGTTGAGGAAAATTCTAATTGTATCAGAAACAAGAGTCTTAAACTGAAGCAGTTGTTGATCACTTACAGTCCCCACTGACTGTTTAAGAGAAATGAGGAGACAGTCAATGACGTATAAAAGAGTCAATAAAATATGTTTTCAATAAGTGTGAATCCCTGCAACCAAGAGAGGTCCTTGAGAACACAGCCAAAAATGAGACCAAACAATATTAGACTGATGGGTCCAGCAGTATGTGAGATTAGCCCGGGACAGTCACGGCCTGCACATGTCTACTGCCACTTTAATGAAAAATGTATCGCTAGTGTAGGTCTTGTGAAATCCCAACAGCAAACAAACACAACAGTGAACACATATGCAACCTGAGGCGTTATTTATCTTTGCAAGAGAGTAAGTCTCTCGGCAGAATGCGCCAAGTTGTTGCACTTGATTGCAATCAAGGACTACAAGCAATGATGTGCAGGTTGTAAAAGGAATGAGGCAGACAGTGAGTGTGCCACCCAATAATGATGGGGGGAGAACTTGCCTGTGCTGGATGGGAATGCGTTATATTTTAGCCTTAAGTGTATAATCATAGGGTTTGGTTAAATGTACCCTCACATTTAAATGTTTTCCTGTCTGGTGCTGATGAACACCTATGCTGCTCATACATGAGCAACAGAGCCTCGTACCGTTCAGTACGCCTCCATTCTGAGGCATTGACTCAGCAATGACATGCAGTTTTGCAATGTCTAAACTCTGAGAGGTCTTACTTTCTTTGAATATTTCATACCTAAACCAGAGAGATCGAGGAAAAAGTTACATTGCAGTTGACCACAGGATTGTACATCGAAACTGTCAGACAAAATCTATTTTTATTTTAACTTAGTGAAATTGTGCACATGCTCCAAACCTACACAACTGTATAGAAGATAATAACAATGTCAACACAATTGTTGTGTTAGTTACAATTAACAAAAAATTACTAAAATTAATGTTTTTAGTGTCAACAAATTACACTTTTCTGATAACTTACAGGAAACTGAAACAGCTGACACTGTCACACATTTTCTGAATATATTTTGGATTATTTCTTGTTAAGGTTGAGCAATGCAGAAGTATTTAATGCCATGTATTGCAACACAGCTACATACTGCTTTTTTCCCAGACAGCAGCTTGCTGATAAGCAGACAACCTGTCTTGTAAGAGGAAGTGGACCATTACAAAAGTAAAATACTACTAGTTAAGTTCTTTTCTGAGTTCTCTGGCTGTTGAAAATGGCTCATTTGCGATGGCACACTTTTACTGTGGCCCAGAGCATCTTTAACCAAACGAATTACACCCACATACCAAGTCTTACTCAACATCCACAAGTATGAACGTCCCTTTGTGGTATAGTGAATAGCAAATGTACTGATCCCAAAGTGAGCTCAAACTTAAGAACTGTGAGCTCAAAATCTAATGAAAACCACTCTGACTCAAAGCATACTGACAAAGGGGAATTCCAAATGTCAGTGTTTGCAATTCAAATGTACTCATCTAAGCTGTTTTTCCCAGTTTGTTTCTCTGTCTTTTTCTGAATACTGTACATTAAACCCAGAGTTCTAGGGAAATGTAACACATGTTCATTATTTGAGGTGTACCTCTGACGATAAGAGAGAGATAAGCGGACTAAAATACCTGAAACTAAGAGGGTGAGGGCACATTAACCTGCAGGCCAGACAGACAGACAGACGGCATGGAACTGTTTCTTCTTCTGACTCTCTTTGGAGGGGCAGGTATTGTACAGAATTGATAGATACTGTACTAAAAAGTCAGATTGTGGGGCATCGAATGGTGCCACAGTCTCACGTGTTGAGATGTCAATTCACTGACAACCTCCTTTCCTGTTTTTGTCACTTCTTTATTCTCACTTTTCTTTTTTACAGCTGCAGCTGCCCTGAAGGAAGATAACAAGATTGTAGGAGGGTATGAGTGTCCGAAACATTCTGTGCCCTACCAAGTGTCTCTCTTCACTGGGTACAACTTCTGTGGCGGGACTCTTCTGTCTGCTGAGTGGGTGCTCTCTGCTGCACACTGCAAAACAAAGTAAGAAAGATGATTAGCTAACCTCTGTTCACAGCATGTAAATCAAAACCTTAGCAGCTGGTTAACAGTAATGGATTCATATTGTTTTTTTTCCCCCTTGTGGTTTTCCCTTACACCAAGAGTGCAAAGTCACCTTAAAGATGGATTTATTTCTCCCAGGTCAGATGTAGAAGTTCGTCTGGGAGAGCACGACATCTGGGAACCTGAAGGGACTGAACAGCACATTATGTCTGCCAAGTTTATTCGCCACCCTGACTACAACTCGCGCACACAGGACAGTGATATCATGCTGATCAAGCTGAGCCAACCTGCCACTCTGAACAGCTATGTACGCCCTGCTACGCTCCCTTCAAAGTGTGCCAGTGAAGGGACAATGTGCCAGATCTCTGGATGGGGGAGTCTTCGTCCCAGTAATGAGGGCTGTGAGTTACAGACAAACTATCTGACTGCCTGAGAAGGCTCCAAAAATGCTATTTTATGCCATTATTGTTCATAAAAAACACCCTTTCACCGTCTTTTTCCAGCGAGGTACCCTCATCAGTTGCAGTGCCTGGACGCCCCTCTCCTGAGCGATGACACATGCTTTAATTCATATCCTTTCCAAATCACTGAAAACATGATCTGTGCTGGTTATCTGGAGGGCGGAAAAGACTCCTGCCAGGTATTGTAGAGATCATGGCTGCTGTAACACAAAAAAAGTGTGTCTGCCTCTTGATTTAAAGGATGCACCAAGATAATCATCTTTTATTTTATCTTCAGGGTGACTCAGGGGGTCCCATGACGTGTGACGGGGAACTCCAGGGAGTTGTGTCTTGGGGGCATGGCTGCGCTCTGAGAAATAAGCCTGGGGTGTACACAAAAGTTTGCAATTCCCGGTACATCTCCTGGATCAAGAGGACCATGAAGTCTGGCTGAGCAGCAACAATATCAAAGAATTCACATGTGAACAGACAGTAAAGTCAACTATGTGATGAGCTGTGTGTACTGTGTGGTTTTTACAGGTCTATCTGTGAGTCATTAGAATGACAGTA
The DNA here is from genome assembly GCA_032191485.1 of Leptoclinus maculatus. Lineage (NCBI taxonomy): Eukaryota > Metazoa > Chordata > Actinopteri > Perciformes > Stichaeidae > Leptoclinus > Leptoclinus maculatus. The sequence goes on along the minus strand of JAVDOI010000008.1, from coordinate 12,455,577 downwards.
TCTAAGAATATAACATCCTGTCTTTTGCCTTAAACACCCAGACTTTACATTACAGTAAATTGATTAAATTGCACTGCAGGTGTCTAAAACAAGTGTGTCTGAAAAGCCACTTGTGCTCAGCACCATAATTCATAGCTTTGGTAAGCAGCAATGTAAAATAGCATCTATCTAAGTATCTAAGAGTGTAAATAGCTCAAAATGACTTCAAAATGAATGGGCAGACATGTTTCTTGCTCACGGATGCCTCGGTAGAACACGGAGCTGTTGAGGAACAAACCTAACATTTACAGTCAACCAACAGTAAATCACAAAGGGCAAAAAAATGCTGCTGCACTGCTCTCTGTGGGCTGAAACTGTAAAGCATGTTGCACACTCTGGCCACACTCCATAATCACTGGTTGGACCACTGTCTGCTACAAATGTGGTACAGTTTGATATGCAGTAACTTTTCTTGAGCTGTATTTCAGCCTGAATGTTGGCACAGGTTGTGTTTGTAGTAAAATGAAAATATAGGAAGACATTGCCAACCAGAGCTTTCAATTTTGAGCCCCTAAAGGAGGACGCGTATGTACTGCAAGACACTTTAACTCCCTGCAAGCGTCCCAGCTCTGTAACCTCTCTGTGTAAGGGGCGCAAACTGGCAATCAACAACAGGTGCACATATGAGAATACTCAATCACAAAATGGCAGAGTGATTTAAAAGGATTTTGGTTCCTTGGGTGTGGCACAGAGCAGCGGGGTGAGTCACCGGGCATTTTCTTGACCACCGAATAAAGAGGCCTAACGAGGACTCAATTATGGACAAAAAATAGCTCTTATTGCTATGAAGCATGCTGGATGCTGCACTATTATATTTTTTTCAAACATGGCTTCGCAGAGGATGTTTATTCTGGCAACACAAATCTCCATGTTTTGAATCCTACAAAATTTCACAAACCATGTTTACAAGCTTTGAAGTTATGGCAGCTTGGTAAAATAGTCCTTTTGCTTCTGCAGTGTCCTTTAGAGAACATGTTCTTGATGTGGCCACAGACTAACGCAGTATGTCCCTCAGCGACTGCAATGATTAGCCAGGGACACCACAGAAGAACCCAGCAGTTTAGCCATGACCTTTCCATTAAAATGGAGCTATAAAAAGGAACAACAAAGGCAAATAGTTGACAAGCTGATTGTAATAATCTAATAATAATAATATGTGAAAAGATTTTGAAAAAGCACCTTCTGCAATTTAACAGAAAAAGATGACAATATATTGGAGATGATGGATTAAAAGTGACAAAACAACGTCACAGAAGCATACAGTGTTGTGAAGCACATACATAAAAACATACAGATCTCACGGAAAAAGGCCACATCACATGTGCAGAAAGTTGAGACCGTTCGTTTGCTGTCCCTAAACACATTGACTGGCTCAGTCTCCACACATGACATCAGCGGCCTGGTGGCTTCTATTTGGGTCCGACATGGAGCGTGTTGACGGCCCGGGCCAGCTCCTGCGGCTAAGGGTGTGGACCCTCATAAGCGGTCAACAGATTTCCCTGTAAAGTAACTCTCCAGGGATGTAATCATGGTTAAGTCAGGTCAGTGGTAGCAACTCAGTGAACCAGAAGGGGCAGCTTTAGTCCTCTGAAGTCACAGATAAGTAGGACAAAGCAGAGAAGACTTCCTTTTCCTCAGTGACACCAGCTTTGACTCCTCTCATAATACACTTCACAACGAAAAGTGTTGCTGTTACTTTACTCTCACTTTGGTGTCTTGACCTTTGCAGTGCCAGATAGGAGCCAGCAGAGGGCAACATCCAACAAGTGTACAAGCTCAATAGCAGCTTCTGGGGATTCTTATCTTTTCTCTCTCAAGGTTAATGTGATTGAATACCTGGCATTCTGTTTTGTTTCTGGCGAAACAGAATAACTTTGAGACTTTCAACTTCAATATCAGTGGTGAAAGAAGTATTCAGAACCTTTACTTATGTAAATGTAAATACCACAGTGTAAAAATTCTCTGTAACAATTAAAGGTCCTGCAGTCAAAATGTCACTTTAGTAAGAGTAAAAAAGTGTCAAAATATATTTAAAGAACCAAAAGTAAAAGTACTCAATATGCAGAATGGCTCATTTCAGAATAATATATACATTATATATACCACTGGATGATCAGTGATGTATCAATGTGTTCATCACTACATATTGCAGCTGATAAAGGTGGGGCTATTTATAATGACTATGAATACTGCTGGGTAGCATAACCTATAATAACATATCATAATCAATTAGATGATTTATTATTAATAATCTAAATCTGTGGAGTAACTAGTTACTAAAGAGTAAAAAGTACAATAACTCCTTCACAAATTTAGTGGAGTAGAAGTAAAAAGTAGCATAAAAGTACAAGTAAGTATAGTACTGAGTGCAACTTTTACAATATTAGTGTAAAAATACATCTCTAAGCTACAGCTGGTTATATAATGAAATAAAATAAAATGTATTGGTGTTATTAAAATAAGTCTAGGTTAATGTTAGATCTTTAGGTTGGCTGTAAAAAAAGGAAATTGTGGTCAAGATAAAAACAAACCTCACAATAGGCAACCCTAAAAAGTCCCCCTAGAGGTTCCAAACAGAAATACTGCTGAGTTTGGGAACCTCTTTTTTTTGGAAACAGTCTTGTCAGAGGTCCCAGACGTAACATCTCTACGGCGTATACGCACCGCGCGCTCAGTCAGCGGGACCACCGCCTTGCTTCTGACGCACGACTGAGTCAGCGGGAGCGCGCGCAATTGATAATTCCCATAAAAATGGGACCACCATAAAAAGCGCGTTCATGGCTCCATCCCGCATTCAACCTAGAAGTTTATAAAGCCAAACAACTTCACGGCAGGTTGCCATACCAGAGAAAGCACCGAGTGGATATCTCGCAAATAACACCAGCGGAAATTGAGATCAGGTAGGGTTGAAAAGAAATAACTTTGTCATGTGTTTAGCCACGTTTTTTAATTGCTGTTTTGCTGATGAATTAGCCATATGTATGAACTCAGAAATACAGCAATTACATTATAATTACTAGAGTTTGGTTGTATTTGAAATATAGCCAAAATAATGTCTGTACAATCACGGTAAGTCATTAATGATTTGAATTGATTTAAAAAAAAAAAAACATCAGATTTTTTGCCATGGTATTATGCATGATACTTTTACATTTAATGCTGTATTTACCCGTTTATTTATTTATTATATAATTTAGTATTGATTTAGTCAATTGATCAATACCGTGTTTTCTTATAGAGCGACGTTTTTGGTCAGCTACGGTTTTCTATCAGAATAAGTTTTTTTTGTGATTGTGGGTTGATTTAGTAGCTTGTAGGGAATCTGAACTAATTTAAATATGTAGGCTTCATACAAGCATTTAAAAAGAAAGTCATATTCTTGTGCTTTGAACAGTAATACAAATATCATATAATTGAATGAGTTACATTAGAATAACCCTGTAAATAAAATTAATAAAAAAATGGTAACTCATGTCAACAAAATTAGTCTCTTGGACCCTCTGAGCCATGTTATTACTGTTATGATATTACCTAAACTGTTACATGCATTTCTATAGGGCACAGTTGTCAGTGATATTCACGTTTAACAGTCTTGGCAACACGGATAAAAAAAAACAAAAAACATTAGCCTTGAGCTTAAAGCTTTATAGCCAACTGTATTATTTTCCAACTTGTATAGCTTGTTAACATGTCTTACAACAGTCCACATAAAACAACTCCATTTAAAACACCCTTTTCCCCAAAACCACAATGAGTGTCTGCATACATTTTTAGCATGACAAAGACCAGTAGGAATCCTTTACGCACATACAAGCTACACCCTATGACAATACCATATATGTGGTGTTTTTGTGCTCTGTTAGGTAAAGAAGCACAATGGAGCTGAAACCGTTACTGAAGAAGCTTGGCTCAACACTCCGCACCATCCTCACATTCTCCTTTGCTCTGGTGGTCCTGGGCGTGATGGTGTGGGCATACGTTGACGGTTTCCAGTTAGTGACCTCCATGTATGGAATCATCTCCTTTGGCTTTTATGGACTACTCCTCTCACTCCACATGTTGGTCCAGAGCTTCTTCGCCTTTATTGAGCACCGTCGAATGAAATCTCGCACATACCCGTGCACCTTCACCAAAACCATTGGCTTCACTATATCAGCTTACCAGGAGGACCCTGTCTATCTCAGAGAGTGCCTTAACTCCATCAGGGCCCTCAAGTATCCTGCTGAGCTGTTCCGCATCATCATGGTGATCGACGGGAACACAGATGATGACCGGTATATGATGGAGATGTTCAGGGAGGTGTTTGCGGACCAGGACCCTGGCTGTTGTGTGTGGAGGAACAACTACCATACATGGGACCCCACCCAGGCCCAGGAGGATGTGGAAATGGGCCCAGGAGAGCATGCAGATCATATAATATGTGAGGATCCACAGCGAAAAGAGGTAGAGCAGCTGATCCAGAGCAAGAGTTGCGTGTGCATCATGCAGAAGTGGGGCGGCAAGCGGGAGGTGATGTACACCGCGTTTAAAGCACTCGGGTCATCAGTTGACTACATACAGGTATCTATTAGAATTCATATTCCTCATGTTAAGAAACTTTTACTGTAAACATTTTTTAAGAATGAGACTTTCTTTCTCCCTCCCCAGGTGTGTGACTCAGACACCAAGTTGGACAGTCTGGCCACCGTGGAGCTGTGCAAAGTGTTGGAAAGTAACGACAAGTACGGTGCTGTGGGAGGAGATGTGATGATCCTCAACCTGAAAGAGTCCTACATCAGCTTCATGAGCAGTCTGAGGTACTGGATGGCTTTCAACATCGAAAGGTCCTGCCAGTCCTTCTTCAACTGTGTGTCCTGCATAAGTGGTCCTTTGGGTAAGGAAAATATTTTTTTTCCCCCTCTGACATTGGTCAAAGTAATCATTCTACATGTCAAGCAGTGGTAGTCATGGCTTTAATGCACTGTTGTAACTCATTGTAACTAATTCCTGAATTGTTCCACGAAGGTCTGTACAGGAACGATCTCCTCCAGCAGTTTCTGGAGTCCTGGTACAATCAGAGGTTTTTGGGAAGTCACTGCACATTTGGTGACGACAGACATCTTACCAACCGAATGCTGAGCATGGGCTTTGCTACAAAGTAAGATGCTTGCATCAGACGCAACTATCTTGATAGTGCAATTCTTGCTGTCATGATAAAGGTTTCATAGATATTCTTTTTTTGCCATTTCCTTTAGATACACAGCCCGCTCCAAATGCTACACGGAGACACCTGCTCAGTTTCTGCGCTGGCTCAACCAGCAAACTCGCTGGACAAAATCGTATTTCCGAGAGTGGCTCTACAATGCAATGTGGTGGCACAAGCACCACCTCTGGATGACCTACGAGTCCATCGTCTCAGGCATTTTCCCCTTCTTCGTCACCGCCACCATCATCCAGCTGTTCTGGACAGGCACGCTGTGGGACATCCTCTGGATCCTGTGCTGCATCCAGCTGATTGGGCTGGTGAAAGCGACTTACGCCTGCATCCTGCGCAGAGACATGGTGATGGTGTTTATGTCCCTCTACTCGGCTCTGTACATGACCAGCTTGCTGCCTGCTAAGTACTTTGCCATTATCACCATGAACAAAAGCAGCTGGGGGACATCAGGCCGACGTAAGATTGTTGGAAACTACATGCCCCTCCTCCCTCTGTCAGTGTGGGTAGTCATTTTACTAAGTGGGCTTGGTTACAGAATTTACGAGGAGAGTCAAAAGGACTGGTTCACTGAAGCCAAGATACTAGAAACTAGGTTTATCATCTTTGGCTCTGTGGCATACTCGTGCTACTGGATGTTTATGATTTGCCTCTACTGGGTGTGGTTCCGCAAGTCATGTAGGAAACGCGTCCAAAGTTACACGTTGAGTGTTTAGATCCAAAGTGACCTGTGAAGAACTAAGAGAAGGATAATAATTTATTTAAATTCAACCACTGACCTTATTTTATTAAGTGGGTTTCATTTATTTATTTTGTCTAAGATTCAACGGACAGGTATGCAGCTAAACCATCAAACCTAGAAAAAAAAGAAAAAAAAAAGAATGAATATTGTTTATATTGATGAATATATTTAATGGCAAATGTTTGATTCATATGGAGGTATTGCACATTTAAAGGAAACTGTACTGAGGGCTTTTGAGCCCATGCACTTCTCAGGTTTCTCTTATGGACGAGATGGCTTTCCATCAGATATTTGTTCATGATATCTCAAGTTGGGAAAACTGCAATTTAGATTTAAAAAAAGTATTTAAAGTTGTGGGCAATATATCTTGGTTTATATATTTTTTTAAATATTCAGACAATATGTCCACGTATGTGAATATACAGTAGATTACTTTAACAACACAATGAACTCCACTTGCTTGACTGTGTCGGTTTATGACCATACATGTACCACTGTTGTTGTTGTTATTGCACTGGATCCTGGATGACACTTTCTGCAGCATTGCACATTTACTTGAAAATACAGAAAATGGCAGTTGAAGTATTGCGCAGTAGAGAAAAATAAACTGTACCTCTATGAGTAAACTGGACAATGTTGATGATGGCAATGGATCAAAATATGGAGTCTCTTACTGAAACCTGAAACCTTTATGTAGTTGCTGTATACCTACTCTCTTGATAGAAGGATGTGTGTAAGATGCATGTTGTTTAGTGTCATATTACATGCCTGGAAATTGACAGAATTGTTTTGAACTTGTATAGAAAGGAAAAAATTAAATATTTTTCTAATGTGTACTGTCATGTTCTCTTTGAATCAAGATTACATTATATACAGGGAAAAACAAAAAACTTGACTTGATAAATCAATGTACAATTACATAATACAGTATACGGGCGACACACTGATAGCAAGGCAAAATATAACTTGACCTGAAATTAGGCTTCACACACCAGCCTCCGGAATTTACTAACATCAGTGGGAGTGGCGATGAATTTCCAAATTGTACATAATCAAAGTTACAATCTTGACTGTACATCTGCAAAGACATCACACACCCGGGTCACTCTCTGTTTGTTCCACTGCCATCAGGAAGGAGATACGGGACTATCAAAACCCGGACTAACCCCAGAGCGGTTTCCTCCATCACCCCCCCACCCCCACCCACCACCCAACCCAGCTCACACCGGACAGTGCTGCGGTGAAATAGAAATAAAAATAGTCAATAACACGACACTTTAACTAAGCACCTTTTTCACTTTGAAGCCATTGATGCCGGTGTTTTATCTTGTATATATTTATTTAATGTCTTGTTTTCAATCGTCTTGTCTTAATGTTTTTGATACACCTTTTAACTGTTGCTGCTGTACTGACCGAGTCGCCAACTTAATGTCGTCGTATGTTTTTACAATGACAATAAACATCCTTTATCTTTATCCTTATTATATCTCTTATGGTGTTGTGAACTTTGTCATCTTGTGATGTGAGTAAATTCACATTTGGGGAAAAGTTCAATACTTTACATATACACCTTCCACAAAAAGTTAATATCTTCCAATAAAACCTAAACGGAGCTCAATAGAACAATATTCCATTTGCTTGTGTCTCGTATGATTTAAGAAGTGTAAAAATAATGTAAATAACATGCTCAGTATCAGTATGAAGCTCCGGGGATTAGGAGGATCTTTAAGCAAGACAGGCAACCTGTAACCAGTTATATGAGCAAATCATCTTTAAATGAATGATATGGCTTCATGAGAAACTATGATCTCTGTTTTAAATGGAAATATTAAGGACTTACATGTAGAGTGCAGTTCTTGCTTATAGCATTTTGGAGAGCAGTAAAGGTGTAATAAGAATAACTCCTTGTTTTGTAATTCTAACAAACGGTGGTGGATGGTGGTCATTTATAGGAGGAGCAGAGCTGTCACAATCCCATTGATGCAAAACTAAATAAATATTTATGTTCAATACAAAAATAAGGTCATGAACAAGGTGTTACCGGTTACTCAAACAGATCAACACCCAAAGAGCTTTTATTTTTTTCAAATGTCAAGTGCCCTTTAGTCAATCACCTTTACGTTCATGGGCTTAGGATAAATTATCTACATTCTGATGTTAGGTGTGGATGATGATGGAATGTTCATGTTCATAATGACAATTTAGCTCAAAATAAGGATTAAATAAACAATGAGAGGAAATGTGCTTGAATATGATTGGTTATATAATTTTATACAGCAATGAGTCCACGGGCGCATACACTCACAAGGACATTAAACTTGTGAACAGTAGCAGCGGATATAGTAGAATGAGAATGATAATAGTAGCAGTTATAAAAGTAGAAATATCACAAGGACTCTTTTTTTCTGCATAAGTAGTACTTTTTATTGTACTTAATTAAAGTACATTTTGCTGATTGATCAGCACTTTCACTTAAGTTACATTTATATTCTCCTCCATCACTGTTCATCCAGGTGTCAAATGAGGCTCTGAGAAGAGTTGTTTCTGTTCAGTGCAACTGATGAAAGTCAGACTAAAATATAATATAATAATATTAATAATATTATGGTCATCTAAGGCATCTTAATATATGCTTCTTATGATAATTAGAATGTCTCCCCTCCACTGCCACTTAACTGCTGTTGTGCATCGGTAAACTTTGACTAGATAACAATACAGGAAACTGTCTGCCAGATAGTCAGTGAGTCAAAACTTCCAACAACTGTTTGGCAGACAAAAACATTTTCTCACATGAGTAAAAGTGTCTGGATTTCCTCATCAGATTTCAAAATACTATCCCATGTTTAGTCTCAATAGCAACATTTTACCATGGATACTTTGCCCAAAAAAAAAAAAATGAGTAATGGTAAGGAGATAAAAAAAATGTGGGGACCAAACCAAGAGTCTGACGAAGCCAAACATCACTTCCACTTATGTCTGTTTTCAATTAGCCTGTCCTCCCCCACCCTGTCTGGGCCGCCATCTCTGACGCACATGTTGGGGCTCAAGTTTGATCTGTTAGAAATGGGAAGGAAAAGTATGGACCAAAAACTCTTTCCGGTCTCATTTTGCCTGAGCAGTGTTGTCTTGGAAGAAGCTGCAATTTACAGAGATACTTTCCCACCAAATTGCAGTTGCTCCAGAAAACATGTAAAGTTATTGCGTCATGATTAAAACAAGATGATACACACTGTGGTAGATAAATCAGTACTACATGGGTTACTAAAATATATGATTATGGATAATTACATGTTCTTGCTCTACACAGCAACACAAAACAACAACATCCTACAAGTTTGTTGTCATTGTTTTGTTGTTGTGGCTTGTGGTTTCCATTACCAATGCAGTATTTTCAAAAATGTACAGTCTATATTTTGGTATTTTCCTTTTACTCCTTTCTGTACTGCAAAAAATAAATCCAAAAGAGGTAGACATGAGACAATGAAGCAATTTACGGAATAAAAATGAAGAACTAGATCATAGCCATTTTTGGCGCACAGTATTTGGACAAATTAGGCTGAGGGTGTTGCCTCAGTTTGTCGAGACGGCTTTCATGTGACGAACTCAGGGTCAGCTGCAGCATGCACACTCATACTGGTGGCCAGCATTTACTGGAAGTTGCGCAAAAACACATAGTTTGAAGCTGCATTCATTCATTCATGGACGTAAATCAGAGCCCACAACTTTCCCCACACTTTTTGAAGTCTGGAGGAATCAGTCACAAAAATGTCACTTTGTTTTTGAGATGAAACCGTAGTCCCCTCTTGGAATTGTTAGAGGCACTGAGCATCATTTCCCAAAAATTTTAATGAATGTGTCAAGTAAAAGAAATGTTACTTCACTACACTGATGAGATTCATTATTACCTGAACCTCTGGCACTGTCTAAGAAATAACAACATGCTAAAATGTCCTCATGCTAGTCAAAACCAGATAATTTCTGCCTGAGATACTGTTTATGACAAATATACCTGAAACACCAAAGGGTAACGATTATAACACATATTTGCCAAAGGTCATCATGTCTTTTTTTTCTATATATCGTATTTAAAGTGTTTTCAAATGATGATAAATTGGACCTAAACACGCAGATAAGTATGCTGATTGCTTACTTCTATTGTGATGGGTGTACATGACGGGCGTATACAATATCATAAACCAGAATGAAAGCCTCGAACAGTTCAAAGTTACAGGCTAAGAAAAGGAGTCACACCTTTTTAAATAGAACTCTGACATAAAGGAGAGATTTATGGCTCTGTCAAATGTGAGATCTGCTGAAGGAACTTTTATGACGTAAAATTTCAGTGATGCTTTTTACCTCACAGGCACTCCCCTCTGTCGAAAACTACCAGTTTATAGTGAGTTGGGGCCCATGCAGTAAAGTGCCAAGAGGTCTGATTTTGGTTTCCTTGGAAACCAGTGGAAAAAAATACAAGCACTCTGCCCATTAAATGACAAGCGGAGTGTTGAGTCATGTCTGACTATATTTAGATGCTCCACGGGTGCTTTATAAGACTCAGAGGTCCCAGTCAGTCCTCACATTGTATTTCCTCCACAGATAAGACATCATTAATTTAGGGAGGATTACTGTGGGCTTCCCAAGCTATCAGCAGACCGGTTTTATTTAGGCGCCATCAGATTCTTAAAATTAAATTATTACATGGAAAGGGAGGAAAAGGAAGGAAACAAAGAACAAGCACCCAGACATTAAGGCTTCAGGTGTAATCTTTCTTTAGTACTTCCACTGTAATATGACAACGTGTTCTCATACAATGGTTCCTATGATATCTTACAAAAAAGTAATCCAGCTACACGTGTCAATTTCTGCTTATTAAATGTATACAGTCTTTTTAAAATTAAGTAGTGGCTCTGTGAAGCTGCTTAGACATACAGGGGATAGAGTCAGGTGATCACAAAAATTATAAGCATTCATCCTCTGGGCACCTTGGATATCTGTACCAAATTGTACTTCAATCCATCCAGTAAATGTCAAAACATTTGACTACAATCCAAAAATGCCAACCTCTTGGAGGTGCTTAGAGAAATGTAAGGGGGTTGCCAAAGTCATTAGGATTCCTCCTCTGGGAACGTCCGTCCAAAACGTCATAGCATTACATCCTATAGACCGTTTAAACTGCAACAACTTGGGTCCATGTCTACTTCCTGTCAGCTACTGTCATTCACATACACTGCAACAACGGATATATAAAAGTACAAAGGTCATTACTCCACGGAACTCACATTGGTGCCAAGCTACTTTATTGTTCTTCGAAATCAGAATCAGAATCAGAATTAGCTTTATTGTCATCTTTATTGTCATTCCATGTATGCATATGCATACATGGAATTTTACTCCGGTTTCCTCAATGAAATAAGTTAGCATTTGCCCTTTGAACGTTAGCCAGCAATATCTCTGTTAATGCATCCTTCATTGGAGATATAACTGTTAGCTTTAGTAGGCAATAACAAATAGACAGGGAGCTGCAGTATTGGAGAGTGAAAGCAAATTGAGCACCCTCTCTAGCTTAATCGCTGTCATGACTTAGGGGTATGCTAGCTAATAACACAGGCTGGATGACTATGAATGGAAATCACTGAGGCAAACTGCATGCATTGTAGCATACGGTCAAGTCCTATATTTACTGAAAGGCCACTGAGTCCAACCAGTTACAATCAGAACCATTAATATAATGTGGTTATAATCACAGTCTAGTCAGCGATCATAGGTTGGCGCTGCCCTGTTTGGATATATATCAAAATGTAGCTAACTTGAGTTTAGCTATATTTCGTTGCTGGCAGAGCCATAACAAGGAAAACAAAGACGCACAAATAGATACCATATTTACAGTCAAAACAACACAGATATGATTTTTTTTAGTGGGATTCGCCATGTCTGCCCCATTAACTTCAAAAGAACTGGCACCAATGTCTGGCACAAATGCAACACTAGGATACTGTCAGGATGACGTAATGACCCTTCCTTCTTTTATATATTCATGCACTGCAAGAGGAAATAAAGTGGGACACATTTAGAATGTTTATGTTTACAACTGTGAAATGGTCAATAGTTAGTTAGATTTCTTTTTTTTTACTCTTGACCAAAGTGGTGGACCAACAACTGACTGAGAAATATTAGGTATTTGACTAAAGTTTAGTAGTATTATTAGACTCAACATTATTCTTAAATGTGACCATTTTTAGGGGGATTGAACTGTGGACCTGGATTTATGACTTCCAATTTTCTAACATCAAGCCCTGGCCGCACCGTTTCATTATGTGAAATCTTTTTTATTATTTGGTCTTGCAGTGGAAACATTTGATGTAGTGTGTTATCTTGATCAGACCCGAGTCCCTTTTTCATTAAGAATGGGTGGTCTCCAGCAAAAGGCAGGTACTGTATTAGTGTGGGGTGATGCCAACAAGAGCAGACTGTGCCTGAGTTGTCTGATACCTCCCACTTGTACCTGGAACCACCACCCACTGTTACAGCCTGCCCTGCAGTTATCAGAACAAGAGGTTCTTAGCAAATATGTAACTATTAAGAAAGAGGTAAAATATTTTGTAGCAGAGCATTCATCATTAACATGATTGTTTGCTACGGTTTCTCTAATTTACTGAGGATTAAAGTTCACAAGCTATAAACACGCTGTTGTCTTCCTATATGGAGACCGACTGACTGTTGTCTATGTGATCTCACTCAAAGTGAAATTACTCTGCAGCTCAAAGATGAACATTGAGCATTGGTGGCATGCAGTTTAAATATGTTTCTGTTCATAACACATTCAGTTAAAAAGTACCAATGACAAAGTAACAGGATGGGCGATATGGTTCATGGTAAAGCAGAATCTGGAGTATAAATCCCTTTAAGCCCGAACGAGGACCAATTGGTCCTCTAGTGGGCCGAACAGAACCGAGCCGGAACCGAAGAAAGCAATTTTCAGTAACAAATATAATGAATCTACAAAAATGTAGCATACCGTTTTAACGAACAACTTCTCATGAACAGAAGCATGTGTAACACTTTACACACTCAAAACACAATAAAACACGATCTTCAACAACATTCCTAGCCTCGTGCGAAATATCGTCACATTTTCGCGTTCATTTTCACGAGATACGCAACCGAAAAAGTCCACCGAAAGACGATCCTTTAGCTCCCAAGCTAAAACTACCTACTTAGCAACATTAGCTTCCGACCCGGCTTCGAATGTACATTTCGGACCACTTTCATGGTCAAAGAGATGAGACAACACCTCATTGACAGAAAACCTTTCCTTAGAAGTCATTTTCAGTTGAGAGAGAGCAGAAAGAGAGAGCACACAGAGCACCAAGAGAAATGGTTTAGAAGGCTGCTGTGCAAGCTTTTATACGTTTGCTCTACCCCGATCAATATCTTCACGGGAACAATATTTTCCCGCCCCCACAATGTGGGAAATATCAAAGTTCTCGCGAGAATTATGTTTTCCCCTCCCCCATGTCGGGTGAACTATCAGTGGTTCTGGCACTACTACAGTTATGGTTAGGTTAGGTTAGGGCCCTAAAGCTTTTTGAAGATTATAAAATTGCATGTTATAGTGACCAAAACAACCAAAACAAATGTGTGTAAAATGTTGATATTTCTTATATGTTTTATACAGCTAAAGCAGCCTGGGGTCAAATTGAGCCCAAAGAACACCGATGCGTACAGCATGTGTACAGGACATTGAAAACATATCATCATGTTAATTTTATGTTTACCCAGTTGTCCCCATTAAATTAGGAAAAGTCATTAAATATGAAGCAAAAAAAAATGATGTCAATCATTTATTTAGAGACGTTAAACATTGAATGGGGTCAAATTGACCCCAAAAGTAACAGGAGGGTTAAAAGCATTTTAATGCAGCATATTTGTTGTATCTGGTTGAAGCGGAGCTTATGTTAACTACACACTGTTGTCAGTGTAATCAAAAACATTTTACAAGCTCACCATATGTTTTGTATGCCAAATCAAAATATGAAAGGCGGCAAGTAACTTTAGCGGTCAGATGAATGTAGAGGAGTAAAAAGTACAATATTTCTGTACTACAAGCATCTCAAAATTGTACTTACAGTAAGTGAGTAAACCTAGTTAGTTACTCTCCATAACTGTAACACTCAAATGAGCATAGTTGCGGTTGTTTCATACAGTTCAGTGTAGCCCGGGCACCACTGATAGACATTGGTATCCTGCCCTCTAGTGGTGGAAGGAGTCACACACAGGCTTTCTGTAAACTATGACGTAAGGCTCTATGGAAGACCAGAGGATTGATGAAATGCCTTTATTGCACTACATGCATCTTCCCAACTCTCAGAATCCCAAATCCTCATCTCCATGTTCAGCATGATGCGTTTGCTCTGGCTTTGTTGACCAATACAGAGCTCTGCAACAGATAAGGATAAAGTGTAAATCAGTATATGATACCAACTACTATCTGCCTTCGCCGGGTGCATCTTGACTTCACAGGTATAAAGTTTCTTTGCGGTTTGTGTCTCATATTGTAGAAATAAAAGATTAGTTTTACCCCAGGGAGAGGAACAGCAGCAGAAGCAAAGCAGTTAAACAGGCGGTGAGAAGCAGTGGCGAGGGGAGGAGGAGGAGGGAGGGGGGCGAACCAGCAGGCTCAGGGAGTAACCGTCCTTCTGGGAGCAGAGACAGGTCGAATATCTCCTGCAGCTCTGTGTGGCCTTCCACAACCTGGGGGGTCACTTAGACAGAGAGAGAAAGAATACAGGGGAGAATTTCAACTCACATTGAGGACAGAAAACAACAAGTAATGATGAAGGAATAGGGAGAGTGATAAAAGAAAAACACAGTTTATTGAGTAAAAACATTTTATTTATACTTTGACATTAATTTGAAACAATTTTTATGTCATAGAGAAGAAGAAAAGTAAAAGAAAACAAAAGTCTGTCCTTAATGCAATGAAGCTTAGTAAGAATTGACATGGATGCTTAGGAAATACAGGAAATATACATATGTACTGATACAGTACATATTATGCACTTATGCAAAGCTGTGTGATTATGCATATCTATATATTGATATTCATAAATAATAATCCACTCATTTACATACATATGTACCAATGCATTTCATTGGTGGCCTCCATTTTGTTCCAACTGTCAATATTTCTTTGGAATGGAGGAATGATTTTCTTCTCCATGCTTCTAATTTACTTTCAATTTGTTCATACTGTGGCTTCCCATTTCCCCCCCCAAAGCTATTCTCAATATTCTAACCCTATTTATGCTCCATCTGTATCTCCTAAGCATATTTTCTCCTTAAGTGTGAAGGAGTTGTTTTGTCCTCCCATTCATCAGTACTAATCACAGTTTCCAATTCTTTCTCCTAAAAGTGGTGCATCTTGTTACCTGTGAGATAGTAGTAAAGCCTGACAATGGAGTGTTGGCCTGAGTAGATCTCACACTGGTAGGTGCCCTGATGCTGCAAGCTGGTTGAAGGGATGGAATAGAGCCTGTCCACCCCCGCAGTCACTTCTTTGAACTGGTCCACCTGCCGGGTTTTCTCCTGTCCAGGCATACATTTTTACAAATACTGATAATTTATGATAATCTGCACAGATGCAAAGACAGATTTCATATGCGTTAGCGTAATAGTTTTGGGTAATACATCGGTATTCACTTTCTTGGAAGTTAGATGAGAAGATTGATACCACTCTAGTAAGCGTAATTATGAATCCCAATGCATTTCTTCACAAGACCCGCCCTGCTTCGGCAGAGATGATTGGTTCAGGTTAGGCCTTAACCGTGAGAAGTTAAAGTCAGGATAGCCCATTGGTGAGGGCATAGGCCTACAACTGGCTACAACCAGCAGCCAGTTAGCTGAGCGTAAAGACCGAAAATAGTGAGAAAAAGCTAGAGTGACTTTGTCAGCAGGTAACATCAACCTACCGGCACTTCTAAAGCTCACTAATTAACATGTCATAGTCCCACACACACACACACACACACCACAATGTCCTTTTTAGACTTTGTTTATTATTTTGTTAAACAAATGAGACTGTACGTGTTGAATAGTGAGCTTTGGAGGTGCTGGTGTAGCCCCTTGACCCTGTATTGTGTTGGGTTTGTTTGTCGTACCTCTTCTGCAACACTCCAGATCACCTCGATGTCGTCTGGTAAGTGAAATGGCACTTCGCACCATATTTGGCTCCTACTGTTCTCCGTTACGTTAATTTCTTTAACTGACACACACACACACACACACACACACACACACACACACACACACACACACACACACACACACACACACACACACACACACACACACACACACACACACACACACACACACACACACACACACACACACACACACACACAGATAACATTCACAGGGGGCAGCTCTTGCAGTCTGAGCCTTCCTTAATGATAATACTTAAGCCTAGTCTCTGAGGAATGGAGTAAAAGTGATGATATGCTAAACAGTGGCTGTGCTGTGCAGGGTTGATATGAATACCATCGTGTGTGGGAGTCAACTGTCACCTTGCATAAAGAAGCCAAGGACTTAAAGAGTACCTTGGGGGCTCCGTGCAAAAGATATAATGTGTGGAAATAAAACCTTCTCTTGGTCTCGTTTTCAAACTTTCTGCTAAGAGCATTTCAAGGATCAAGAGTGGATGCTTATGAGCGTGAGAATATAGTTATGCAAGGATGTGTCAAGTCTGGATTAGAACACTTTTTCCTATTTAGAAATTGTGATGCAACAGTGTCACTAACCCAATATGTTGGATTATTATTACTCACATGGACAGTCGAGAGGGAATTCACAGGAGTCATAGTGGCAGGTAATACAGTTGTATACTGCACCTGCACTCTGAAAACCTGATGGGTGCATGAAACTAACACTGATACAAGATATTTTGTTCATAATGATGGTTACTTAAGAGATACAAAAAATACACTAACCACAAGGAGGGATGCATCCAGAGACTGTGAAAACAAAAGGAGATAGTTAACTTAGATTGCTAAATTCTATTTCAATCAGATCCAGTGCCAACATCCAGAGATATGAGTCAGTTCAACCAGACTGCTTCCTTTATTCTCCACAGTATTTGAAAGGCTGTAATACTCTAACTAGCTTATTACAGCAAGTACAGAGATCTGAGGGAGCTGTAATGACCTAATATGGGCCTTAAAAAAGATGAAAAGATGAAGGAAAAGGGGACCATGTCTCACCTCTAGGCAGTTTGGAGGCAGCTGCGATGAAATTGTCTGCTGCTGTCTGCAACCTTTCCTCATACACTGTGTCTGATGGATGGAGAGGAGGAGGAAGACTGAAATATTTGGCTTAACACATACTGGTGAATTGTGTGCTTTAGGGCATCATTTTGAAATCTCATTTCTAACTCTCCTCCGTTCCTGACCAATTCTGATGCTCTAAAGACTCATTTAATTGTGCAGTTATTACCTTTATTCAGCTTCTCGTGGAACTCTTCCACCATGGGCAGGATTTCTGCATTCAGAAGGTCTTTCAGTTGTTTGTCATAACCTCCACCTGCAAGAGGGACACAGCTCTTACTGTGTACATAATGTTTTTGTGTTTGCCTTGAAGAAAGATTCAAAACAATTATATAAAAGGTATCAAAAAGATCATTTTCCGCACCCACTCTTGCAGCCTCAATCACTCTCTCATTTTTGTTGAATATGCGGTCCAGCATCCTGAAGCAGCTGTCAACATTTCTAACATTGTGTTCAGTCAAAATCTGACCCCAACACAGGCGAAGACTGTCTGAAACGTCCACAAAGCATTGAAAGCAGCTCAGAGAGGTCCCGAACAGCAAGCTAACGCACACGAGACGCAAAGCAGAGGTGCACATTTTGCAGCATGAGCAACAAACTCAAACAAAGGTTTCTATATAAACTGTTTATATTCAAATCCTGGGCTCATAGTGACCACACTTGTGGAAATTCCAAGGATATGTATTCAGTAGTTTGAAAAAAAATCAAAGCTTTTTTTTGAATTTTAGGTACATATCCCACATGAAATTTAACATAAGATGTTAAAAATGTTCTGCTCATGTTTCCTCAACATGCTTGAGTTTGAAAGGAGAGTATCACAGACTCCCCTCTATACTTCCCTCCATTCTATTGTCTCCCCCGATTTCCTGCTGCCTCAATGCACCACTTTTACTGCAGAGCACAGAGACGGAGCGAGCCAAGGTGGGAGGCGGCGGTGTAGGGGAGAGGGGCAGATGAAGAGGGAGTTAAATGCTTATGTAGTCGAGGGACAAAGTGGAAAGCGTGTTGGCAAGAAAACTCAAAAGAAATACACAAAGAGTAAAAGTCTAATTGGTGGTGTGGGGATGGCGAGACGGAGAGTCAAAGCCAAATAGAAAAAGAAAAGGAACAAAAGGATCATCAATAGAATAATGAGCGGCGAGAGAGAGACGGCGCATATTCTTGCTGGTGGAGTTAAGAACATTTTAGAAGTAGTGGTGAAATAATGTCCGAAATAATGAAAATGAAGAGAGGAGGAACAAAGAGGGTGCAAGAGGCAAGAGACAACGTGTAAGTGACAGACAGAGGCAGAGGAGGACGACGAGGGAACGGGACTACAAATCAAGTCGACCGCCTCATCACATCCTGTATCCCCCACTCAGTCTCCCATCCCACCCCCCCCCCCCCCCCCCTCCCCTCCTCCCTGGTCCCTCACTCCCCGTGCATCTCCATGGCAACCAGACAGGGTGCCTAATACATGAACTTAATATATTTCCAGTGGCAGGGTGAGCTGGGTACTAATGCATTCATCCGTCTCCACACAGACAAGCCAATCAATATTAGGCAAGAGTCTGCTCCAGGACTGACAAAGTCAGACGGTCGAACGTGGAAAATCCCAAATACGTGTCTGTGGTGTGTTTGAGTACATTTTACAATTTGTATATAGAGAGCATGTGTTGCTACAAGGCACTTTGATAAAAATCTTCTCATGACCATTTATAAATATAATCATTACAATTTCAAGTTGTGCAAAAAAAAAAAGAATAAGGCTTTATATGAAAGATGTTTTTTAAAAGAAAGCAAAATAATCTTCACGAGACATTTTCAATTACACTTATTTTAAGAACTGGTGCTTCATGTAAACAAATCCAGCCTTTTGGCTCAGTGTAGCAAAGATAATGCATGAACTGTAGACAAATGAAATTGAGATTGCAAATGTAACACCTGTGGAGTTTTTCGGGTGAGAAAGACGTATTTAAAAAAGAAATAAAAATAAACAAACGCATTACAACAACTTTTTTTTGGCATATTTTATTAACATACTGAGATAGAATACAGGGCACTTTTCCAGTACAAAGCACAAAACATGCACATGATATATAACTTATTTCTGAAAGTGACATAACTGACGGGGTCACAACCCTCGGCTGTCTTCCTATTAGCCCCCATTGAGGGCTATAAACACAAAGCCAGCCAATAGGGTTGGCCCCCTGAGTGTCTGTGCTGCAGGAGGAGGGATGTTCTTCTTCTTCATCATCATCATGACAGGTAAACATATTCTGAAAACAGTCAACATACTGAAGAAACACACAGCTGGGTACTAAGATAAATTACAGCTAGAAAACCTTGCATCCTCTGAGTTTTCTTGTATTGTAAACGTTCTGCGAGAACAACAAGGGAAACAAAACAGATGACTTTCTGGGGAGAAAAAAAATTCCATCATGTAATAATTTACATACAAAAATGCCCCTTTTTTGTAGGACGTTGAAACTGAATGCAGCCCTGTTCCCGAGGACCTCACCTGTGACCTGCTTTGACCTCACAGGTTAAGGGTCTCAGGGACAGAGGGGCATACTGAGAAATTAAAATACACAGGGAGGCTTTAAATATGTATTCAAAGTACAAAAAAGCAACGCAGAGGTAAAATGTATTTAAAGAAAGAAACCGCAGAGCCGCTGCACCGAGACAAAGACATGACCTCATCTGACGTTTGGATTCTGCGACACCGACTGGTCTCCTTGCTTGCTGCAGATCACAAGCAAAACTAATCAGATCAATTAAAACATAATCATCACATATTTGTCTTCATTTCCTCCACACTAATCTTTTGCCTTGCAGTGCAGCAATGACGAGTAAAATAACATTTTTTCACAGCGAGGCTCAAATAATCTCAGCAATGCAGCAGTTGAGCACACTATGGAGGAGACAAATTCATTTTGGAGAAACAATTCATTTTAAACTGTTTATATATATCATGGGCGTTTTTGAACATGATTTATTGAGCTAGCACCGAGCTCAGAAAAGACACTGTAATTTGTCAGTGCTCTGAGAGGGCTTTAATAATAATAACCTCAATACGTATGTAAGAAACATTAGAAGCAAAATTACAGTCGAGAACTTAAATGTCAAAGAAAGGGACGGTTATCTTAAGTTTCTTGGTAATTGCCCGAACCTTTTCCTCTATGCAAGACATAAATAGCAGAATCTTTGCCTAAAACGTAACTTATGCGTCATAAAAACTGATAATTATCTTTACTTCTTGAGAATTGCTGTGGTTTAATCCTTCACAACTCCCTGTAAGGACAATTTTCATTAAGTTAAGTTCTGTAAGAGGAATTTACAGGAATATACAGTATATACATATACAAATGTCGCACTTATTAATATGTTTTAATAGTCCAATATTAACAGGAAGACAGGATCTTTCTTCTGACTTACCGCTTAAGATGAAACGAGAGCAGGACAAGGTGGGCACATCAGACACAAATCCACCTGTAAATGAAGTAAAAATGACGACACTTTAGACTAATATCAAACTGGAGCCTTTTTATAAACCCTAACATATCAATGTAAAACTTTCTATATCTTTTGGCGATGACAGAAAGAAAATGAACTGCTAGAAATATCAGAAGCCAATGCCCCCCACTGGTAGACAGACAGAATGACACATGCCGACTGGGGAAGACTGAATATGTTCATATGTTGTGGAAAAGGGAAAAACATTTTTCACATTTTGTGACTCGTAAAATGACTCATGACTCATCATGTAAAACACCTCACTGCGAATCTGAATAAAAGGCGCCTGCGTCATATTCTGCATCAAATTGAACTGCATTAATGCACATTACGTATTACTACAGTTATTACTTTGTGAGCTACAGGCCTCAACGATTTTGGAATATAGGTGTGATTTTTTTCAAGATCGTCTCAGTTAATGTTGCATGTGACAGACGTGGCAGCCGGATCAGACCACAGGGAACAGCACACATATGTCATAACTTCACAGAGAAATTAATCGTGGATTTTTCTGCAGAAGAGGTTGCTTTCAGGTCATTCATCTCGGCATCAATAAAACAAAACTGTCAAGTATTTACGCCAAATCTCATAGCACAACAGAAATGAAAATGTCTCCCTACCTCAGCTCTTTCCCTATTTCCGTTGTCGTTACATTGCCATCCTCGTCACAAACATACCTCACCTAATCATGTCAAGTCAAACACTGGCCAACTCAACCTCCCAGTTCGATATAAACTGGTGTAGTGTACTGTGCTCGTCTTAGTGTCCGAATGTTTTGACACCATCCAATTTTTTATTATTGTTATACTGCACCAAGGAAAAAAGAAAAGAAAGAAAAGACTTGATAATTTCTATGTTGAACACATTCATGATAATCGCAGCAGGTGTAAATGCATATTGCTCAACACTGCCAGTCATGACAATTAAATTCCTTGACAGCTGGTAATTTGACTAATTTCCCTGCCAGATGTATGTAATTATAATGGGGTGCATTTCAGACACACTTCTTTTCCTCTGAGATTTACAAATAACATAAAAGTAATACAAGTGTGAATTAAAACGAGATGCAAATCAAACACGAAACATAAAATATTACCTGCAGACAACATGCAGTCTGGACACTAGTTGAAAGTGCTTTTCACACTACAAATATATACAGTTAGAAGAGTGCGCACATGCATGCACATGCATCAACACATGACTGGTTCCATTACTGTCAAAGGAAAGGATATGAAAAATTTGTGATGAAAAAGTTTCAGACAAAAATGCATGTCAGCTCTGCATAAAAAAAAAAAACTCCTTAAAATCCTTAATCTGCATTCACCTCGTTAGTGAAAATGTAAAAAAGAAAATCACCTTACAGTCGGCCTCTTCTTTTCTTTTCCCAGTCAGAGTGAGTCTGTGTTCCCTCTCTCTCTCTCTCTCTCTCTCTCTCTGATTGTCTATGCCGGGGCCAGACAGAGAGCCCAGCGGCAGGTAGGTTACAGACAATAGTATTGATTCCATTTCCCTGCTCTCTACCTACCTGTCTGACTAACACCAACATCTATACAGCTGCTCACCTTTTGTCTCCGCAGGGCTGCCATCACAAACGCTCAGGGCTGCAAACAAGAGGAAAATAAAAAGCAGAGTAAAAAGCATGCTTCACATGCCTGCTTATACGCCAAACCTCCCGGTGCACATGATATCCAACACTTACAGACGAC
Source organism: Leptoclinus maculatus (assembly GCA_032191485.1). Lineage (NCBI taxonomy): Eukaryota > Metazoa > Chordata > Actinopteri > Perciformes > Stichaeidae > Leptoclinus > Leptoclinus maculatus. Next base: position 12,433,080 of record JAVDOI010000008.1, on the reverse strand, counting down.
ACACACTCGGGGACACACACACACACACGCGCACTCATTTACCCTCCGTGCTGCATTCATGGTCTCTAGTCGTCTCTTTGCTTTCATTGTACCTCAAAGTCTCCTCTCTTCCTTCCTCTCTCCCTCTTTTACACTCTCTAGTCGTCATCCTGCCATCTCCCCCCTTTTCCTCTCACGTTTTTCAAGCCTTACGTCTTTACTAGCCCAGTCCCCCCACCCCACCCCCCAATACACACACAGACACACACACACACTCCAGTCTACGTGTGTGAACGATGGAAAGAGAGAGTGAATAAGAATGCAGCGAGTGCATGCATGTGTGTGTTTGTACGCGTGTCTACGAAAGAGAGGAACAGTGTGTGTGTGTGAGAGAGAGAGAGAGAGAGAGGGAGACGACGGGGGGAGGGAGGTAGGGTGGCGGAGAGGCTAGCAGAAAGTGGGGATGGAGGGGGAGGGTCAGAATCTCTAATAGAATGAGAATAGAGAGAAAATATGAAGCCCAGGAGTCTCGTGAACCTGAGAGCCTGACATTACTGCCTCCTCCTATGTGTACAGCAATCATACCATCATCAAATTGATTAGAGGATTTATGGTGTTGATCCAACACAACTGTAAATTGCAGCGGGAGTGACATCAAACGCATTAAATAAACCCGCGGTGGAAAGCTTTGCCAATTATGAGAATGTGTCTTGATTATACAGCTTAACATCAGAGGTGGACAATATGCAGTTTGCTGTTCGGTACAATCAAACTGATCCAAATGGAAGCTGTTTAAACACAATGAAAGACCTCAGACACCCACACTTTGTGTTGCAGGCATACATAAATAAATGTAATGTCATGTCATATTTTTCAATTCTCTCATATTTTTATACATTTATTATTTCTGTTCAGCTGCTCAGTCCGTTCACGTCTAAAGGCAGTTTGATTCTAATGCGTGTGCTACTCTCCGAGAGGACAGCGCGTTGAAGTTGTGTTGGTTGGATAACAGAATGGTATGGCCCTGAGAGAATCTGAGTAAATCTAATTTAGACCCACTGATTGGCTGTCGGTTCAGCGAGACGGAGCGTAAACACTACACTTGATGTGTAAGCATCATTAATGGCACCTAAGTGTTGTACAACAGAGAATATCACCAACGTGTCACACATATAGAGCAAAGGAGGGTAAACTGAAAAAGGAAATCCTTTGTTTTTGGCCTGAAGGAGCGAGTGATGACTGAGGCTTGGGATAACCAGCGATCCATCAGAAAGGTGTTAACACCCATCTATTTATATTCATAACAAAGATTTGGGTTTTAAATTGAGAAAAATACAAGGACAAGTAAGCACATCGATCGCTTGTGGCATTTAGTGAGAATTTTAAAACCCCGTCTCACTGAATAGCAAGAACTGACATCTACATATGATGGGAATCGATTGAGACAAACTCGTCTTCACCTTCTTTCAAAGGGCTTTCAGATGAGGCTTCGGTTTCATAAATATGCACGACGAGCAGCCAACCTTTCAGAAATGTAGGTTAGAATAAAAACACTACACTATACATTCATAATACCTCATGAATATTCACGACGTACTCACATTGCCTATAGACTGGTCTGTGTCAAAATAGCAGCGGGTGTTCTAGATACACAGTAAAGCTGAATGTATTGCCCGCTTTGATCCTATTCTGTACAACTGTCTTATTCACAGCTCCGATGCACTACAGGACTCTTCACATCCTCCTCCGTAGCCGCAACCACACTGTAATGCCATGCCATTTAAATTTGCATAGAAACAACATGCTGATGGCGTTAACAGTATCTGCTATGATGTGTGCTGCGTGTTCTGCACCATCCCTTTGCATTCAATGTGAGCTCCTGTGCAATATGTGCTTGCACAGCACATACATCCCATCTGGTCCGGCATTAATGTCACCAAGACAAATTCCTGTACGTTAACAAAACTTAGACTCTGATGGTGAATGGATTACGGCGTTGCAGGAGCTTAACTCCTCCGTCTGTCTTTTGCCATAATGCTAAATTGAAGCACGGCTTTTTGAGACGGCTATCTGGACGCCAATTTTACTTAAAAAGCTGCTCTCTCTGGTATGAGCAGTGTTCGAACCTCAGTGACGAAGGCAGAATGTCCAAGACAGGTGTGTGTGTGTGTGTGTGTGTGTGTGTGCCTGGGTATGGTCGTATGCGTGTGTGTGTGTGCCTGCGGCTGCACTCTGCAGTGCCACTGAGAGACAAAGCAATGGGAGTGCTTCACAGGGATGACATCATCAGTCTGGGATGGTGTCTGCCTCGTCTGTTTTAGGATGCTCCAGTTCTCAGTTATAGTCCCAAGAGACGGGAGACGGCATCATTTCTGACAGCACACTCCTTCTCATCACACCTGCTTTTATAAAGTTGTGTTTGAGTGCACAAATAAAAAAGGTATTAAAGAGAGGGAAGTAGGATACATTTTTAGGGTGCTTCAAGGAGGCCGTGGTGCTTTGTATCAGGAGAGGTTGTGGCGTTTTAACTCGCAATTCCAACCTTGAAAAAGACATTTAGAGCAGCATATGTGGATGTTTGAGAATATGTTTGTGTAACAGTCTGCTCCCACATATGCACAGTGTGCAGCATCTGCCATGCTGGAAAATGAGCCAAGTATTACCGGTCATTGGTATAGCCAATCTTTACCACATTGGTGTGTGAGAGAGCGAGAGACAGGGAGGGTGAGGCAGGGCAGACGGCTCTTCCTCCCATGTACATTATCCTTGCCCCGCACACCTTACAACCGTCAGACGTTCAGCTGTCTCTTCTGGCAGGAGAGCAGCGTTGTGCGGTGGGTGATAAAGAACGCTTCGACTGACGGTGCCGAATCAGCACAATTCTGATATATGCCCCCCTCCTCCTCCTCCTCCTTTTCTAGGAGGGGAGGAGAGCCGGCTATAAACGCACTGCAGATGGCTGCTGTCTCAACCACCAGTCTGACATCCATAGGGGAAGGGAGGAGTGGGAGGAGAAGGGTAATGAAACTGGGGAAAGAAATGTGCGATTGCGTTTGCTGGCATGGATGTAGAGGACTGCACAAAGTGGTAACATGGAAGTACAGTAGTAGTAGTAGTAGTAGTAGCATGTGTGTAAAAGTACAACTTCAGCCTCATCTACCTGTTGTAAACATGCAATAGCCTTATACAAGGATCTCACAATGTACTGCCAAGCACAGGCAGGGAATCCATCATCTCCATCGTAAAGCACTGTATAATGTGTGATCCATGTAATTTATGTTTTATGTTGCGATTCATTAGAGGACTGAATGGAAATTGGTCGGAGAGAGGGGGCAGGAAAGACGGAGAGTTGTCTTATTCTTGTTGAAGGGTGGGTAGTTTACCTTTTCTAATTCCAGATTTATTATCCAATTCTTCCCTTATGAGATTTATTGTTTGAAAAATAAGTTCCCTGTTTCGCCATATGCAGAGGAAAACATGGCTTTCTAAATGAGGGCTTTAGTTTCAGCAATTCTGTGACGAACAGACTATTTTGCATCTTTTCACAAACACGTCAGAATTTCATTTTTTTAGGTTTTCTATTATTATTATTATTATATATGAATACAACACAAATACAATGAAAAACGAAATCAAACCCCCCTCTCTACACTAATAGTGTTTAAACAATTCCTGAACAGTCCCTTATCTGACCTCGACGTAGGATCATGGATAAAAATCAGGGTTCAGCGTCCTCTCTTAAGGTATTTCTGCTGCAGTAGGAACTACTGCATGTCTATCAAACAGCAGCTCGTCCTCCTGATAAACATGTCCAGTTGCAACAAATATTTCACACAAAATGACAAACAGGCTCATGGGGAAGTTAGAAAAGACTTCATCAGGACTTTGCCCAAGGGGAGAGTGTCGGATTAGACGTCCAGAGGATAGACGTTAAAAAGGATTGATGTCATTAACCACTAGGAGATCCGCTCACGCAGTAACAGCATACTTACCTCTCTGCTGGTGGTGCATTAGACGTGGCAAGGAGTGACTCCGCAGGGAAAGCTAGAAGGTTGTACAGTTATCTCCATGCTGTTTATTATGCGAAACCATACAACCAACTACCTCACCCTGCAGAGCACAGACTGTAGAGCTGCTCTCCAGACAAGATCTTCACCGGCAGGACCAAGGGGTGTGTGTGTGTGTGTGTGTGTGTGTGTGTGTGTACTCTACGTATACACCTGTCTGGCTCCTGTCTACCAGTCAGCTGATTACCTCATGCCTCACTTATTTTCTGTGTGAGCAATACACACACATCCCTAAAGCCCTCCCTAATTCATGTAGTTCGTGGTGTGTGTCTTGTTTGTGTGTGTGTGTCTGTTATGGTAGAATTATTGGACATTTTTGTTTTCTTCACTTAGGTGAAAAAATGCAGTTTGATTGACGTTGCCTTAAGTGACGCATGTTACAGTTCTACAAAATGAAATGGGTAGCAAGTCTGCACTCATGTCTGGGTTTGGAGGACCTAATCTGAGAGCCAACAGGTGGAGTACTACAAACGCTTCGTTTCATATGTTCATTCATAGTATTTCCATCTATTTCTTAGGAGGTGTTGCCCTCTACTGGCGACTGTGCAAACTCCCTCTCACTTCTACTTCCCGTCTGTGCTCTGTTCTCTCCGAGCATTGTTACATACAGGATGGTACAAGTACACAATCTCTCTTCCCCTAACATCCTGGAGACAGTTAAAAATCTGCAGCCATTATTGTGTCCGACGCTTTATTGAGCCATATTGTTTGGCTTTGCACTTTCATACAGTCACACAATGCTGCATTTCATCCATATCAGCTGTCTGATTCTACTTAATAGCAGACAGGTTTTCATGGGAGTTAAATGCCATCTGTCGTAAACACTGTCACCACCATCAAGTCTGCTGTCAGCTGTGATATCTAAATCTGGGCGACTTTGGGCTCCACAGCCAAAACGGAATTTCTTACACGTCGCACCGAGTCAAAAAAAACAACAACCACCCTTAAAACAAGACTTGTTTTAATCAGCAGATCCTCGCTGTAGGAGTGGTGGTTGCTGCACGCTAGAGCGCCCCGTCTGCTGGCACAATGCTACATTCCAACAGCTATAAGCCAGCAGTGTTACATTACCCGGAGCACAGTAACTAGGGCAAGGTGATACGCTATGTAAATGCCATTTAAAGATTTCAGCAGATCTTGAACAAAAACAGAAATACATCAACATAAAGATGATTTCAGAATTGCAAATATGTTCCCATAAGTATGAAGCTAAAACATCTCCTGAGTCTGCAACACTGACTGAAGAGCCGTTACAGGGAGCTCTGCAGCCTCTGCATGTGGGATATCTTCTAATAAAGGAGCTTTACAATACAAGAGTTAAGACCATAGACCGGAGTTAAGACCATAGACCGCACCTATCAATCTGCAGACCTCGTGCTGAACTATGCATGGCTATCCATGAGAAAAGACAAGGAGAGAGGAAGAACACAGAGAGCTCCTCTTAAAACACTTTAGCCAATTGGGAAACGTGCTGGTGTGACTGTAAATATGTTGCCAGGTGAATTTGTTTCCTATTTTCTCCTCCTTTCTTTTTTGGTATGCGTTTAGAGTCCTAATCCTCCATCTGCCGCTCCCAGTCACTTTTACTCTCCTGTCCCAAAGTGCACCCCCCCCCCCCCCCCCACACTCCTCCCTCTCCTCTCTTCACTCAACCTTTTCTATGCTTCAGCCCTCATGGGTCCCGATTTCCCGCCTCTTATCCTTTTAACTACCCCGTCTTCATACCCCCCCCCCTCCTGCCTCCTTTACCCACACGTACCCAGAGACTCCTCTACTTTATAGCCAGCGTCTGCAATATTTTCACATTCAAATCACGCAGAAATGCAGTGTAATTGTGCCAATGTCAGCTACCCGTCTCTCCCTCCCACTCGCTCCACCCTTAAGCAGGCCTGTCTGGGTGTCTAAACAGTGGAGGACTACTCCACCAAGACAAACGTCTGGGCTGGTTCATAAATGGGGCGTCTCGCTTCAAGTTCCTCTCATACTTCATCATCCACATACAGTGACAACACACATTGGGATCCCACTTAACGGTTACAGTCGTTAATATAAAACAATTCACAGATCCACCAGTCAGCACAACAAGACATTCTGACCTTCAATGCTTTATTACTATATGCCGTAAAATGAACATGATGTAACACTTCTCAAGGCTGAATGTTTTTCAACATGTGTCAAAGCTGCCAAGTTTCTATATATATATATATGTTTGTAATTTTAGGGTACAACACTTTGATCTGCTGAAATATGCACATGATTTCCCAGGTGAGAGCGATGCTCTATCCAACACTAATCTGCTTTGGTTGACACCAGCTTCACATAACAAGATGGCAAATTGAATGTTGCCATGGAAACCTTTTGCCTGGCAACTCCAACAGCCTGGCAACTAGCCAAACTGTTGCTACGGCACAGCTGTCAATCTACGTATGCTGGGATTGGTGTGCGTCTGGCCTTTCGTAGCGCCGCCCTTTCAAAGTTTCCAATAAAATGCACGAGGGAGGAATGTCTTCTTGGGTTCTGAGTCGGTGGAGGTGTGTGTGTGTGTGTGTGTGTGTGTGTGTGTGTGTGTGTGTGTGTGATGGTATCTGGCAAGAACAAACGGGTTGTCCTGTTATTATTACAAATAAAGCAGCACAGAAGACATGGCATACTCTGAAATGTTGTTGCGTCTTCTATTTTGTAGTTTAGTATACGATCTCATTTTAGACCAGTCGTAAATCACAGTGGCTTGATAATAACTTTATATTTAACTGTGTGCAAGCATTATTGACTTTTTAAGATAAGAATGATTACATACCTCCTAAGATAATTTCTTGCCAAAATCATTCAAGGACAAATGATCCGTTTTAGATAAAAGGCCTAAAGCTCCTTTTAGTTATCCTAATTCATTATGCCCGAGGGCGTAAATAAAGATAATGAGTGGGTAAGGACACTGAGCCACCTTTGTCTCTTATTGTAACATCAGCTTTTAAATACTTCTAACAATAAAAGTCAGTATTTTTATAAACAAGGCAGAAGAGCACGTTGTTATAAGACTAAAAGTGTCAAAGTGGAGCTTTCTCAAACTGCTTATAATATCAAAATACACACTACTGAATAACTGAAGACGAGTGTTGGACAAAGATCCAGGCTGCAAATAAAAATATAACTGTTTGCACATTATACTGTTGTGTTCAGACTGTCAGTGCACATTATGTTTTGTTTGTAGTTTTAGTGGAATTTTCCCCTCTGACACAGCCTAAGGTTTAAATCATTGATGTATCTTCCAATGTAGAATGTGTGTATTAAACAGGGAAAATAAAGATACTGATGCAAAGGAAGAAGAAAAGCAACAGATGCAATGCCTCTAGGGCATCTATCTGAGACCAAGTAGTCTTTTAAAAAAGGGAAAATTCACAGATTTTCAACCGAGGAGGGAAAAGGGGGTGTAGAGCCGGCACATTTTCACATCTTACTCTGTGAACTGAGGATTAATTCAACTAAACCAGAGCTGTTGATTCTTGGAACAGTGGTAAGACTAACCAAGATATGTTTGCTGAGTTATACTTTGTTTCTGTCCAGTTTGAATAATGTGTTTTTAAGATGCCTTAACAAGGCAAATAAGCCTGTCTGAGTAAAAGTAAACTGTGGAATTTATTTCTTAAGTGAATTACTTTTAGCATCAGCACTGATTACACATACACATATAAGGAAGCTAATTTTCCCTTTAAGATTATGTGAAAGCAATTAAACTCGCACTATTTGATATATAAAACAGACTGCGCTTGTGTTTATGCATTGACATGTGACATTAACAGGTTTGAGAGTGTGTGTGTGTGTGTGTGTGTGTGTGTGTGTAGGCACAGATGTCTGCAACAAGTAGATCCATTTAAAACCCCATTGAATTATTGTCTAAGCCATTATTTCCCTTGTGTATTGAAAAGTTTAACTGTAGGACTAGCCATGGAAAACACACAGATGGATGGATCGACGGAGGCTTAGCTGAACAGATAAATGGATATGTAAATTTGTACATAGATGTATATACGTGAAATGTATTAACATAGAAATATTGTTACCTTGAGATCACTGCCTTGCAAAGTGTGGCAGGTGTTCCTCAGACATGAAGCCAAGGCCGACTGAAACACACACAGAAAACACACACAAATCGGTTAGAAGGAGACAAGCTGGCCTCGTGAAGAGAAAGACTGTTTAACCAAGAGGTCACCGGTTCAATCTCTGTAACAGCTAAGGTGTCACAGGACAAGACCATGAGAAGCTACCGACTTACTTGTGAGCTGCTCAAGAGAACGGTTCCAAAATACAACACCCACTTGTCACTTCTGGAGTTATTTTAAACCAGATACAAAATATAGCGTTGCAATCCTGTTGTATTCTAATCTTTAAATGCATCAAACAGCATCTAATCTACAAAAGACAAACTATTCACACAGGAAGAAGAGGCGTGCAAACAGAGTTCAGGATTTCAGGTCTCCCTTTAATGTGGACACTCTATTGAGGGTTTTGATGTCAGTATTAAGTTATAAGGAATGTAAATAATATAAGTATCCACCATAGGTAGAACAGAGGCCATCAGATAATTCAATGTCTAACTTTTGTAAGAATTCTGAATTGCAGCAAAAAAAGCTTGAAGCTATTTACACTGCAGAGTAAATTACATTATAATTAGCCTCATTTCAAAAGCAGCACTTAATGCTCAAATGTTTTGCCATGCTTCTCGAGTGCTGCCATTAATAAATGTTTGGATATTTACAGATTACAACACGATTGAGCATATTTGAGCCGTTTCTTTCTCTATTGGATGATATAATTCCGGTGTTCCACTGCTTGAAGGTATCAAGGACGGACATTACTGGTGGCACACAGCAACATAAATTCTGTTTCATGCTTATTTTGTCTGCCTGAAATTGCTTGGATAAACATTTGAGAGTGTTTAAATCTTTTGATCTATCTGAAAGCAATCTCGATGCACACATGCGTTCTGCAGTGTGGACAAAGCGATGCACCAGCTTGGAGAGCTAAGCCTCCTGCTCCGGTTTGATAAATATAACTTCAAAAGAAGCAGCCAAACAGCTTTAGCTGGCCGACTGCACAATGAGCATAATAACTCCCCACCCCCTGGGAGCTCCAGCCTAGTTCATTTACCCTTGCAAAGCGCTGCCATGTCTGTATGTGCACATGTGTCTTTGTTTCACTGCGAGCCTCTCGGAGGCTCCCCACCTTCTGCTCGGTACAAAGCGGATGTATAGAGGAACCTTTTGGACCCAATTTTTTACAGAGGAAATGCATCCCCCCTCCCTCGCCTCCCTTCTATTTGCCCCTCGCATGTAATGCCTGATCGACCACAGCGCCCCTTAAAGAGGTCAAAGGGCAGACAAAACAGTCTGGTGTCATGGCAACCTGTGTGCCACCAACCAGAATGGTGAGGGGGAAAGCAGGGGGGGGTGTGTGTGTCCAATGAGCTGTCAGTTAAACCTTTGAGAATGCCGCCTTGTGTTTAGGCTAAAGTGTGGTACAACATACAAACGCATATAAGCACACATTGTGCACCTGCACTTTGAAAAGGACCCTCCTAATTTGCACTCCAGAATAATCAAGCCAAATCCCTCCACGCAATGCAGTTAAGTCAGAGTATCGGGTGGCGTGCACGCTGATGTGCGCTGGCTGTTGCTGCACGTGCACGCGAGTGCGCGTCGTCCGTGTGCACGGGAGACACTCTTGTGTAAAAGGTTCTTTGTGACCGCTCGATGCAGTGGCAGTGTTTACGTGATGGGGGAGGGGGCCTAACGGGTAATTGGGAAGCAAATGCATTCAGATCAATACTAAGCTGAGAGAGGGTGAGTGGGGTTGAGAAGGGAGAGTGGAAGGTGGTGAGTAGAGAGGGAGGGGCCACAAGAGGGACTGATTAATCATCCCTGTATTGTTATTGACTTTCTGTTAAAGGGGGTGAGTCAGACTGTGAATTATGCGTTTGTGTGTGTGTGTGTGTGTGTATATACGTGTATGCGTGTGTTACACCGTACTCAATGAGAGCACAAAGTCATCAATTACGGTCCTAAACTTCCCAAAGGTTTGGCACTGTAGCCGGTTCAGTCGTGCTCAGACTACCTTTTTTCTTTCCTAATGTGTAGTTACAACTTTTAGGGAGTTAGTTTGCATATTCAGCGAAACAACCATGAAAGATTTAATTATTCATGTTTTGTAAAAAGAGCCAATATGCTGTTCCAGTTTCAACAGGAACAGGGAAGCGAAGGAGGCTAACAGGAAATCCCCTGTGAGGAGTTAATGAGGAGCTGACGACCGAACAGACACAACAGAGAAGGAGGGAGGCTGCTAGAGGAGGAGGAGGAGGAGGAGGGGAAACGCTGGCCTGACATCTGACCCTCTGGCTGTGACCTTGTTCATTGTCTGAGAGAGAGAAGAGACTGGATACACCTGAGGACCGGCCACGTGTGAGCACATACACATAATATCTTAAAAGATACTTAAGCTAGCTAATTCAAACAACCACCAATGTCCTGCCCAATCCACAACAAGAAACCCTAATTAAATAAATAAAACTGACATAATTAGTTTTAAATTATAACAGCACGACACCAAACGTCAGACGTTGCCACAGGCAGTGTTTAATTATGCCCCATTTAAAAACAGCAACTTGTCAGAGGACAGAAGGTCAAGCTAACTGAATGAAAACCCCATTCAGTGTTACCTTGAACTTGAACAATGAGTCTGGTGTTTGAGCTGGGGCCATTTCCTGACCTTTCCGTCCCTCTGTGGAAGCAACCAACCGCAGCCTCTCCTTTCATCTTACAGATGTGACCCCGACGACTCACACTGACCAAAGAACAGCCAGTAACGGCAGGTTTTACTTCCACCATTGACTTCTGAATCATTGACTTGTAAAAGTCTGTTTTGTTGTGATATCTTACATACTGGTGTGTAATGTTTATATCACTTCAACCAGTTGATACTGGCCATCAGACAGACAGATTTTTCATTGCTTAGGAGTTGGTGTGACTGTTGGTGCCCTGAACCACAAGGGTTCATTTTCTAATGATTCACTGAGCAGACAGACAATAAACACAAACAATTCCTCCTCCTCCCTTTCACCTTCCTTTATTCTAGTCCTCACATTGCTCCAGCATCAAACCCTTCCCCTCCTCCTTCAAGACGCTCACTCCCTCTTTCGTTTTTTCACCCAATTGTCTCTTCCTCGCAGACAATCTGTTTCTTTACGCCTTCATCTTTCTTTTCCCCTCTTTCTTCACACCATACCCACCTCTTCTTCTCTCTGTCTGGCACACTTGAGGGTGTCGTGGTGTGACGCGGGCAGCTGACACCTCCGGCGCAACTGCAGAGCGTTTGTATTGCCGCAAAGCATAATGGAAAGCCTTGTGAATGCCATCCATATGTCAGCAGAGGAGACGTAGGGACACTAAAAACGACTTTATCTTGAAACTCGTACATGTTTTAGGGCTATAACAAATGAGTGCTTTTAGTTGTTATTCAATGAATCCATTATTTATTAATGACTGAAATATTCAAGCTTTAAAATATTAAAAGAAATTGCAAAAAATGCCCATCATTAGTTCAGAACATTGTCAAATTACTTTTTTTGTCTGACAAACAGTATAAAACCTTAAGTTTGTGGAAACAGTTTGAAAAAAGTTCCCTAAAGTTCACTAATTAACACATATTTGTCTGATCAGTTCTAAGCTAACCGACTACTGGCTGCAGTGTTATGATTACCTGACGGAGTGGTATCGATCTTCTCATTTAACTCTTGAAAAGACATTTTGTGCATTCCTCAAAAACGTTGATCTATTTGGCTTCAAGACTATCCGTTTCATCTTCAATTGAGATATTCATTGTTCTTTGATTCGAGATATTTCAAAAACGTTTTCTGTCTGTGACTCTTGTTCTGATTTTAACAGAGCAAGACAGCTAAGTGACAATCCCAACATCTGATTTGACACTGAAGACAGTGTGATTGAGTGGGTGGAGACTATGTCCTGGTCCACAGTCATGGTCCTCATGAGAAGCTATGAACAGACAATGCCTGATGACATCAACAAGGCTCATTCCTCAGGAACCTGCTCCATAAATCATACATGACTGACGTACTTAAGAGGACACAATGGCAGCAGGAGAGAGAGAGAGCTGTGCTAGAACTATCACACTCACACATACAGTAGTTTCAGTAGATGGAGAAGATCAAAACTCCAGACAGAACATAGCAGAAAAAGACGAGACGGAAAGAAGGAACGTGGCGATAAAGATGGAGATCAAATGTAGCGGGAGGCGGAAGAGAAAGACGTGAGGAAAAGAGGGGAACGAGATAGTTTGGCGAGGTAAGAGGCAACACTGAGACCTACTAATGCACAACGGAGGAATTCTCACTGCTGACTGCAAACACATTCCTACAGCCTGCAAATGTTAACCCCCACCTCACCACCTCTGCCTTCTTGTGAATGCACGAGGCAGCCACCTGGGCCCTCCACGAGGAAACTATTCATTGATATCAACTCGGTTACTGGAAGAAATTCTAACACTGCAGTGGAAGGGAGGATAAACGGAAAAAAATACCAACAAGTTGTAATTTGTACTTGAATACACAGAAATCAGGATGTAGGCAAACTTCATTCATGATCGACAACTACGCAGTAGACCATTTCTTTATGTTGAACCAGAGTATTAAGAAAAGCTAAATATCCACGCAATGGAGCTGAAACAAGTGCTCTCTTGCTGCCGTTTAAAGTTTGTGATTTGCGCCGAAATCTTGGTCTTAGTTGACTGTGAAGAGAGAATATTATTGAGGCAAAAAAGATTTTGTGGGTCTAGTGTGGTTTTTCAGACCAACTTTAGTATTTAGACTGATTAGATGCAGAAATTTACATAAAAATGATCATTATGTAGTTATAAACTGTGTGGAATTATTCACAAGTATGTGATCTGAGAGAAATCTATGGAAATTTACTTCAGTGTAAAAAGTGTGCACAATGTCTATTTATAACCATTCAAAGTTAATTAAATAAAAACCTGTTTGGTGAATCTTGAAGTTCAAGTTACTGCTCAACTGATACTGAATTCTTTCAAATTAATTCATCATTTTTTTTAGATATTTTTAGCCTTAATTGTATTTGGTCACAAGGGGACATTGTCGTTTCTGTATGTAGTCAGTCTGAGCCCCTAGAAGTTTTGAGGTTAATACTGAAAGACATTTCAGCTAATTCTTTTCACATAAAACACATAATATGAACAGATATTTTTGATGAGCATCACTCATTTTTAAAGAATTGGGACCATGTGCTGAGCGGGAAATTTTACAGTTGAAAAAAATTAACTTGAATAAACAGTAATCTAGTGGATAATTGATGCAATAGTGACACCGTTTCTAAACGACCTCACACATATTTTTGGCATTTCTATATTGCAGTTTTGTGTTACTCATTGGCTGACATACTGTATATGCTGATACCAAAATATGGTATACCCCAAAATAATAATCCTAATACAAGTGTTGTCCCAGGGCTGTGTGTAGTACATAAAGAGCATTACATCAAGCACAGGTGTGTTAAATAACAGCAACAAGATATTATTCATCAGTAATGGAAGTAGTAGTTAGATCTTCCACAACTTAAAAGTTGCAATACCTTACTTTAAAATTGTACCAATTACAATAAGATGTCCTGCATTCAAGATTGTACCAGTATTGAAGTATAAGTAACAAAATATGCCAGAAGATTCAAAAGTAAAATGACTTATCATTCAGGACGACACTTTTGTTATATTATTGGATAAATATTATCGTTTATGAATTAACATGAAAGGAGCATGTTGATTTAGTTGGTCGAAATGGAGCTAATTTTAAGTATGTTATGTACCTTTGGGTAGTTTAATCTAAAATAATGCGTCATATTTTACAAGATCATCATATGTAAGTAATTAGTACCTACAGCTGTCAGATAAATGCAGAGGAGTAAAAAGTATACGACACATTTTATACAATTCTATTCCTCAATAGAGAAAAAAAGCATTTGCAGTAATAAATGATCTCACTACATCAACACCATCGTGTAGCAAATGACAATAATATCAAGACTTCCTGGAACAATGTACAAGAACTTCGCATCAGTCAGAGATGGTAAAACATTGTGCTCTGTGCGACAGAGAGAAATATGATCTGTACCTTGCTTATAGTAGAAAGGCCCTATGGGTATCCAGATGGAGCTCTCTCAACTTCAGCCCCATTTCAGCCCCCATGTCCTAGAGAAGGCCGACAAACACTGCTGCAACTAGAACACCGAGTCCGGGGGGAATAGCTCTCGCCGAGACTGTGAGAGAGCGTTAGTACATCCACAGCGGTCACATGGTGCAGCGCGCGGGACCCTGCTGCCTGGTGTGCGTGTCTGTGTGTGTGTGTGTGTGTGTGTGTGTGTGTGTGTGTGGCCCTTTCGCCATCTCTTTCACACCCGAGCCTACATAATTGATAGCGAAGGCAGAGTTATGTTTTATAAAGTGAAACACATTAATGGCTTCCTCCGCACTCTAAACTTTAGATGTGCTTGGATCAGTAAGTGAAGAGGCTTTAAATAAACGACACATTCATGGTCAATACAATAAGCCAGTGTAATCCATTATTTCTGCCAAAGTATTCAGTATTGTTATCGAGAAGCTGTTCATTGAAAATGTACTGAATGCTTCAAATACTCGTGTTAATAGAATATGACAGATGGTCTTAATGCCACAACCAGTCATTAATAGGGTTCTTATTGTCCGTTTTCATCTTGTTTGTGAAAATTTTATACAAAAAATAAAGAAGCTCCATGTTTGATTTATGAAATGTGCAAAACACAGCAAAGTAAAAAGATAGCGTATGACATTGCTCTTCAATTTTAGGTTTGTCATAATAAGTGTCATTAGCGTAGGATAACATCCAAATAACCATAAGGTTTAAGGATTTAACAGCACACAACTGAACATGTATAGAAGTTTCTAAAGACGTGATTTGACACCTAAAGACAGTGTCAGCGGTCTTTAGGTGTATTTGGGCCACAGGAGACAAACAGACAGCCTCTAAACTGCTGAACTGGATGAGCGTGGTGGAACACAACGGTACCGACTACGCTCTCAATTGTGCAGGCCGAAGTGCCACATCGAGCTCCCGCTGCTGGACACCATCACACCACTCACCGAGTCAGGCATCAAGGTCAGTGCGGTACAGTCATCCTGCATGAATGTGAGTTTATCGGAGCTAAAACAATTGGTCAATTGACAAGAAATAAATCAGTAACTATACTGATAATCGATTAACAGATGAAGCCGTTTCTTTAGCAAAAGCGCAAAGAATTCAGAGGTCCTGACTTCTCAAAAGAATATTTGCATTTCTGTGATAGTAAATTGACTATCTTTGGGTTTTGTACTGTTGGTTGAATAAAATAAGCATTTTCAATCGACTAATCAAGACAAT
Source organism: Leptoclinus maculatus (assembly GCA_032191485.1). NCBI lineage: Eukaryota > Metazoa > Chordata > Actinopteri > Perciformes > Stichaeidae > Leptoclinus > Leptoclinus maculatus. The sequence goes on along the minus strand of JAVDOI010000008.1, from coordinate 12,417,564 downwards.
ATTTGGACCAATTGCTCATGAAAATTTTGGCCAAAACGGTATTTAAAATACAACTACTACTTTTTGCATTGTAATTACTTTACTTGCACTTTCTTTGCTATTGTAAATATTTATCTACATTGAGACTGAGGTGGAATATCTCCACCTGAACAGCATCAGAAACCAAGAAGGAGTAACTTGAATTTAACTGGTTTATGTGATTTCATTATCCAAGTTCATCTTTTAACTCAAGTCTAGATAACATGTGTGCACATGAATAAGGGCCCAATGTGCAACTGAGCATCTCTGTATTTGGCCATGGATAAGAACATCGTCTGTGTTTGACAAATCTGTTTGTTTTTAATTAATTGCACAGTTAATTCATCTTCAACAACGTCCACCAAAAACAAATACGTTTGTTTAACTGTCCTTCTGTGCAAGCCGGCCGTTGCTAAATCTGGTCTATGGACACAAACCAGCCCCCAATATTCAAGATCGTCTTACGGAGACTTTGGTTCCAGTATTAAGCCCCCAGTTAAACCTGCATTCAGACGTAACAATTAAGACTCCCATCATCCCGCAGTCACTCTCTGATCCACCATATCTGCCCTTTGCCAAAAGGCGCACCCTGTTGGAGAGATAACCGGGGTGTCTTTGTGAGTTTGTTTGCATGCAGTCAGAGGTACAGACACCGAGCGCTCGTATCAGGTCTCCATGGAGATGGAAACGGCTTGTTAAGAGCATGAATAGACTGAGAATAAATCACAGGTCCTCAATCGCACGTGCAGGGGACAACAGTAACTCGTCGATATTAAACAATGGAGGCAAAGCTAAGAACAACAGGACGGCGAGGATGGAGTGAGAGAAGCTTTGGCACAAAGCGTATTCGGAGAAGTAAGTTAGGTGCTAGTGGACGCTGAGAGACAGAGAGCTGAAGGACACATACTGAGACCACAAACAAACAGTGAGGGGAAGGAGAGGGTGGGACGTGTCCATTCCAGAGTAGGGAGGATGACGGCCAAATAATTCAAATACTATGTCATCTTTTCAACTGTTTCATATCAGCTGAAACTCAGAACCAAAAGCTAGGCCAAAAAAACATTCACTCCCTAACAGAATGTGTGGAAAGATTTATGAAGGCCGTGATCGACACAGAATAATAGCACAACTGGGCCCCAAAAAGCAGCCTGAACCCTTCAAAGATCTTTCAGCAAATACACACATTATGTCAAGCAACTGCAGGAGATAAAAGGCATGGCTGGGTTATGTGAGAAGCGTGGAGACGGAGAGGGAGGAAGGAAAATTACTTTAGGTACACAAACCAACAGAAACCATCAGAGCCGAACATAGAAATCAAGAGACACCGAAAACAAGACAGAAAAACGTGTGGTGATGAATACTTTTCTAACAGCTCAAGGATAGAAATTACACAATGCATGATAATTATGTTGTATAGGTCAGCCCTTTTTTTTTTTTTTTACCTTTTCCCGCGTTGCCTTCTCGATTCCAACTTGATTCCTCCTCCTCGTCCCCTCGTCTTCACTCTGGAGTTAGTGTTTGCCTTCCTGACATGCAGCCTTGCATCTCTATTTCACTCCAGTCTCGTCAAATTTGATCCGTTGTTGCCTCATCTCCTCTCCCTCAGACACCATTTCTCTTTTCTTCACCCTTCCACGCTCAGGACTTTGAAGGGAAACATGCCTTGTGGACAAAGGAGATCAACGGTTGGAAGAAAAGTACAGTATTGGTACTTTTCCCCACGACGTTGCGCTGGAACTGTGCAGAACCCGCTCCACCGTGCGCTATACAGGAAGGACAAACACACAAAAAGTCTCAGTGGTGCAGAGAGAGGTGAGAAAACGGAGAATGCAAGAGAAGGCATCAGACACCGTGTGTGTATCTGTGTGTGTGTGTGTGTGTGTGTGTGCGTTAGAGAGTGTGCATGCATGCAGGGTAGGAATGAAGGAGAGAGGGAGGGACAGAGATTGAAGGAAGCTGGGAGGGAATAGGAGGAGTATACGTGGAGAGACAAAAAGGGGAGGAGACATTTTTCTCCATTTTCCTATTCACGTTTCTTTCTAACCCCCCTCTTATTGTGAAATGATCCCCATACTGTCTCCATGTACACAACCGTTTTATCAATACGTCATTATTCTGCCGTTCTCCGACTGTTTCCCCCTTGTCATATTCCCCCTTTGTTGAAGCCAGCTGTGTCTTTAAGCTTGTGCACTTGAACTCGGAGAGCTTTTCTTTCTCCGTGTACTTCCCCTCCGCTGGCCCCCCAGCATACAGGAAAGAGACACAGCTTGCAGGGAGAGGGAGGGAGAGAGCGAGAGAGAGGGGCAAAAGGGGGGAGAAATGCAGATGGGGGAGGGGGAAGGTTTGTAAACGGTTGTTCAAGGCTATGGACCACTTGGAAATCAGCTCAAGAAATACACAAGATTCAATAAAGATATGAACATGAACAACACATGTGAATCAAAGCACAAGTTTTCGGGATGTATCAATAATAAAGGGCTGTCTAATGCGTGTGTAGAGGTAAGAGAATAGGCTGCTGTTGAAATATTGATTCGCAGTATAAAGTATGTCCGTGTGTTTGCAACATCGTGAACACGTTCAGTGGAGAAAGTGAAAGGTTAAGGTCAGACCATTAAGCAGAGCTTCACGTAGCCGCACAAAATCTCCATGGCAACTGCTGACACACAGGTGAAATATTTTGTAATAAGACAACTCATTTGTGTTTTGGGTCATAAAGTGGACTATCATACCAGCTGATGCTTTTATCTATTTTTCATAGAAAAGAAAAAGAGTGGGCAGTCCACTCACTTTGACTGATTTAATTGTTGAGACAGCAGAGCGGGAGTCAGAGGGGAGTCAGGGGGGGAGTCAGGAGCTCGGGAAGGTTTCGATCACAGGCCAGCGGGGGGGCGGGGGCGCGGTAAACTGAACCACCCGACGACTCTCGCAGCACAGATCTAAAATGAATAGATGGGTCTGCATTACATAAGTAGTCCCTGAGCATTTACATACGCAGGGCCAGAGTTTGTACAGTAGTTTAATAAACATGTTATATTAAAGTGTCGTGTAAATGGAGGGAATTTATTAAAATAAGATTAAGCTCAGCAATATAAAAACAAAAGGGAAAGAATAAACTCAACAGGTCTTTATGCTGTACTAAGAGATAATGAAAACAAGCTAGCGCTGGCAAATCCCAAAGTGTCCATGCTCACTTCCTCATATTCTGAAAATCAAAAAACGAGCTGCAGTTTCACATTCAAGTTTCAAAACATCAGCAGTTAGCTGGGAGGAAACGAGGGAAATCTTTGAACTTATTCTTAAAAACCAGAACAGAAGGCAGAAGTTCGGTACAAGCAGGACATCACTTGAAAGGTAATGTAAGTGAAGTTTGTCATATTAATATCCGTTTTAAAATTGTTGATTTATTTATTACATAAACTATTATTTTTCTTTATCCTTTTCTATATTGTATTGTTTATTCCTAATGCACTTAGAAGATGGTTTGAGCAGTAACGTATGCTGTGTTTAGACGGCGACCATGTGAACAAAAGGAGAGCGACCCAAAATATAGGTAATTAAAAAGTCACCAACCAAATCAAAGCGAGTGAGGAAGTAGTTTCTTGTTGATCTAATCCTGTCAGAAGCTTAGATCAATAAGATATAAGGCTGTCTTATCGACAGAGAAAATGTCAACATGGCACATACAACACTTGTTGGCTCGGAGACTTTTTCTCTCTGAAATGTTGAAGCTTTTCTCATCTAATAATTATTGGTATAATTTAGCAGCTTCAAACTGTGTTTACTTGAATATCAATTGTATGAATTGCCATATTTGTATAAGCTTTGTCCCTCAGACCAAAGCTCATTGGTCCTTTTTGGCTCGTTACTCTTAATTGCCAAACAACACATTCTCAGGACGCCTCGTCACAGACTGCATGTGACCGTCTATGAGCCGTGAGGATTGACGATCCTTTTCTCAGAGTTGATTTCATTTGTCACTTAGTTTAGAGTCCTCAAACCCTCCAGTTTCACAATGAAAAACAGAACAATCTCACCACAAGGATTTTGCCCAAACTATCAAGGAACTGTAGATGTACCAAACAGCAGACGGACGAAGTTAACTAGCTGGTGAACATAGCGGAGTATTTAGCAGCTAAAGACCTGCACGTCTCTCTTGGGAATAGAAACAGAGATAATGAGAGTGAATACGGGACTTGCATTCATCAGACTCCAAATGAATGACAACGTTGCTCTTTAAGTGCTCGGTGCAGAAATGAGCAACTGTTTGCTAACCAGGTCGCCATACCGACTTAAAAGTTGATGCCAGTGTTGTGTTTACAGCTTGTTCCACTGCATCCTTGTGGCCAAAAACAATTGTTAATCCAAAGTGAAGGTTCCATCTCAAACAGAATTTCCTTCTCATTGTATTAACCATTTCATGACCCGTCAGATTTTTGTTTAATCTTCTGAGCTCTTAGACTAGGGTTCAAAGCCCAGATTGAAAAAGTTAAGTTTTTATGTAGCTCATGCATCAGGTGAAGTTCTGTCTCTATGGTTCTAAAATATACACAGACAATGTATATTTATAGTGACAGGGACTGCGGATCTCTTAGTTTCTTAGCTTGATCCAGCATCTTTAATTGAGCATTAGAATAAATCAGAATTTATTCTTTTTTAAAAGAGCAAACCAGACAAATAAATGTGATGTCACTGATCTTAATATGCCTTAAAAAGACAGGAAAATGTTCATAATGTCTTGTTGTTGCGGTTTGCCTGCAAGGCGCCAAACTGAGAAAAAGCTAACTTTTTCAATCTAAAAAGACGGCACAGAGTCTAATGCATTGCAATTACAAATAGGTATCGACCCACTGAGAGGAGGAGCAGGCGGGAGGGAAGGGAGGAGGGGGGGGGGGGGGGGGGCAGATGATAAAAGGTCAACGGAGGTGTGTGCTGCATTCGCTCGTACCTTTTGTGTCAGAGACAAATATACGTCCCATACTTAACCACATTACTGGGGACCAGAGAGGACGGAGACAGACTGGATGCCACGAGAAACACTTCTCTCTCTTCATGCAGACGAACAACTCCCCCAGCCCAAGGACAGTCGGTACCTGAGGGGAAAGAGGCAGCATGTGTGTTAGGGGAAAGAGATGCTTATACTGGCGCTGATCTTGAAAGGGCCCGGCCGATCGATCGCATTAAGCTCCCTGCAAAAGAGAGAAATCAATACGTTTCTTAAAGGCGAAGCAGGCTGCATGTAGTGTATGCGTGTGGGCTTCATTGATACCGCCAGACGCGTTCAGAGAGAAGCTGCTCCTGAAAAAGAACGATCACATTTCGAGGTCAAGTGGTTTCATTTCCAATACTTATCTACTAAATCCTGACACTTGTGAGAGTCTTGTACATGAAAAAAAAAAAAAAGTTTGGCTTCTCAAAACTGAAATACTGGCCAGTGTTTGAGGAGCACAAATGACAACCTGACAGGGAACACCAATAGTTTTCAGTTGGAGAAAGTTGTGCAGAAGCTACATCAGGATTAGAAAGAGAGAAAGAAAGAAGCCGAATGACCTGTGACTCTTGGAGAAAATGAATTGCTTGTTTAAAGACGCTGTAATGCAATCAGTCTTATAGTTAATAACATGAATTGCCTACGGAGGTTCGGCTCAAGGAGATGGAGTGGGAAGGAGGTCAACAAGAGCAAGAGCGAGAGAGCGCGAGCACGAGCGAGAGAGAGAGAGAGAGAGAGACAAAGAAGGCTATTAATTTCCATAAGTCGTCAAAACAATGCTAATCAATATCAAAGACACACACTCTTTAACACTTTCTACCTCTCTCATCCAAGTGATGTCTCTTTCTCTCCATCCATCTATTTCTGTCCCTCTTGTACACACTCATAGCAATAATTTACTCTCGAGTTGGCATCCGGGACAAGGAATGTGATCCAGCAGAGAAGAAAACCCTACATAGAGCTGACACAGTGTCCTCGGTGTACCTGCACTTACACACAACACTAACTGCAGGGAGGAAGAAAGAAAGAAAGAAGAACTCAAATCTAAACGGACGAAGAAGCCGAGTGAGGATGAGTAAATGATAGCAAGGATGGAAAGAAATTGGGCATGGCATGCAGGTGTGTGTAGCAAAACAGAAGAACAAATTGAAAGAGGAATAGAAATGAGAGGCAAACCAAAAATATTCACAAAAAGGTCCTGCAGAAACACAATATTTCCAATTTGAGCCTGATATTTGACTAAAGGACATACACATGAATGATAGTGAGAGATAACTAGGAAACATGCAGGAATTCATGGAGAAATCTGAATCATCTTCATTGGCCAAGTAAATGTGCACATACATGGAATATGACTTTTTTAGATGCACATGGACTGGATTAAGTACAGTGTCTATGTGGAAATATGTCTGTAAACGGTAAACAGCGAGAAGGATATGTAGGTTATGTTGAAAGAGAGTTGATGCCCGACTGTAGCAGTGAAGACTGAGAAAGAGAGGAAGTGCAGCGTGCTTTAGATTCTAAAGCTTTCCGTTTCTAAAAGGTTAGAAACCTGCAACCACCACTGGAAGACATTTGAGAAAAGAAACCAGCCTGCCCTCTAGTGGTCGCAGAGAGAAACACACGCTGGCCGGTCAGGAGGGAAATGCAACAAACTGATCGATACCACCAAAACTATCTGAAGAGCAGTGGTGGAAAGTAACATTTACTGAGGCACTGTACTTTGAGGTTCATGTACTTTACTTATTTTATGACAATTAATGTTTCTCTTCATTTAAGAGGGAAATATAGTAATTTATAATATATAATTTTTAAATTCACTGTATTTCACAGCTGTGGTTGCAAATTACCCAACAATTAGTTTAGAATTTGTAATTTTAAACTCTATCAGCTGAAACATTTAAATGATGCCAACACATGGGCACATTAGTAAATAATATAATAAATGAACACTCTAAAAAGGGACCATTCTGTGAGTACTGCTATTTTAAGTACAGTTTATAGCTTATCCTTCCATAACTAAAACAAAATTGATTCGGGGATATTTTTTATACCTTTAATTTAGTAGGCTGTTTATCAAATTGCAGTATTTCTATAATTATTTAAGTAAAATATCCGAATACTTAATCCACAAGTGCTAAAAAGTAAATTACAACATTACAGCAGGACATTTTTATAGGTAGAGAAAAAACAACTACTTGTTAATATGATATGAGCATATACTGTGTTATTTAGAGCTGTGTGTTGCTATGAAATGCTGGTGTTTATGGACGTTTAACTGATCCTAAGGATGCAGGCTCACTGTGACCAAAAGAACACTATAGGTGTGTAAGACACGACTACAGTTTATGATACAATTATTTGAAAATAAGCCCAGATAAATCCAAACAGGATCAATGATGCCAATTCATTGTGAAACAGAAGAACTGCATTTATCCCAAAACACATTTAATACATTAGGAGAACTGTTAAACCAGTAACCCTTTACAGTTTTACAATCCAATACAATTATGGTGTCACTTTTTAACCGCAAAACCCAAACTGGAAAAGAACATACAAGTTAAACTACTACAAATGTAGATATTTTACAATTTGGCATAACACTATTTCACATTTCCCTCACAGTTTAACACGTGATTATCCGACTGGGCACTTACCTTTTAAATGTGCGCTGTAGAAGACAATCCACATCGTTCACATTGACCGCAAGTGCTAACTTCAATCAGCTACAAGCAAACGATGATGCAATCTGCTCTAATTAGCCTAGACTTTGGACATGCGCATTGTGGTTTTCCCACACTCGGGGCACTTGACATTGTGCATACATGGCGTGGTGTTATCGCTACCTAGCGGCCACTCCAGGAAGTGCAGTTAAAACACAATTTTTAAACTATTATATCCAGCCACTGAACTTTATTTGTAAAATAATCATAAATGACAGTAAGTATTACCATGCATTAATCCAGAATTATATTAATTTGTAAACTAGAGTACCACTAAAACCACCCTTTTCTCTGCTGCCAAGAGTTGGGGACTTGCCTCAAATGACCCAATTAGTACCAAAATAAACAAGCAAATGGTATTTAAAGTAGATAAAAATAGCTCCAATTAAACTGGCTACATTCAAATAATTATAATTTAACAACAGAATACATATAATGAATACAACACTCGGCATAATGAGTATACTTCTACTCTAAGTATTCCTGATAAGACTTTGCTTAGACCTATAAGTAAAATGCAGGACGTTTACTTGTAATGGAGGACTTTTAAATTATGTTACTGAAGCTTTTACTTAAGATAGTAACAGATATAGGCCTAATGAGGGGGACCACTTTCTAATAAGGCGCCTTTCAAAACATATTTAAGCAATGGCTTTATTCGTTTGGTTAGCTTTTTTGCAAGCTTTTGCTTTGCCAGGTTTTGAAAAAAAGCATTGTCTTTATTGCCAGCACTTTAGGTCATCCGAGAAATCCATCAATAATATTTTTACGTGAGTACCTAATTACAATTTTGAGGTACTTTCCTTGAGTACTTTCCTTTTTTGCTTCTTGTACTCCACTACATTTCAGAATAGAATATTGTAGTCTACTTTAACTCTTCTCCTTCGCAGCTTTGTTACTTTGTTACTGGGTGCAGATTCTGTTTTGATACATACAAATATATGACCATTTCTTTATGACTATAATAAATTAAAATACAGCTTATATTAATGCATCAGTAACAATGCACACACAGAACGTCTGCTCCATAATGAGTACCTTTTATTTTTGTGCTTCAAGCACTTTTTGCTGATAATCCTAAAATACTTTTGCTTATATAAGAGTTTTTAATATAATAGATTTTGACTACTTTTATGTAGTACTTTGTTTTTACTTCTGTTTTTCACACCCTGGCAAACAAAAATGTTTTCTTACAACTGATATATAAGGCATCGGTAAATAATCTACCAACCTTTAATAGAGGAATTAGTTACAACATATACATCTTTAATAAAGGATGCCTGGTTAGCAAGTTGAAAAAGGGGACATACAGAACAATAAGGTCACCATCTCAGATCTCACTATTGCCACATAGTCAACCCTTTGACAAGAAAATAGCCTCAGAGAGCAACAATAAAGGATAAACACGAGTATTACCTTACACCAGATGTCATCATAGGATAGTGAAATTATCACAGTGAATCTGTGATTTGGAGGGATGAACAAATGCACTGTAGTTGTAACTGAGTGAAACCAACTCAGCTGTTTACCTTGACTGCCCATATTTGGGTCGGGTGGAGTGTCGCTCTCGCGGAGAGCCAGTCAGCGCTTGCTCACGGCTCCGAGTAGAGGAAGTGAGTCATACTGACGGTAATGTTACGTCTCCGTTGCAGCAGCATCGAGAGCTGAGCCGAGAACAAGGAAGCAACATGTGCTGACCATAATAACGCCAACACACCAGCACAGACAGCCACGAGACAAGAGACAAGGAGACGAGGACGCTCAACGACTGCAGAGTATTCTCAGACTGTGAACACGTATTATCGTGAGTACCACTATGTTTAATAACTTTTATGTTGATTGTTTAATTGGAAAACGTAATTTGCTGTGATTGTAACCTATTTTAAAACACATAGTTTGTGGCTGTCGTGTTTGTTACATTGTTAACAACAACTTCGACGTCAGTTATCATTTTAAGTCTTTCATGCCTCGCTCGGTGTATTTTTAATGATTCATTTTTGGTTTTACTCCTTATTACGGTTTTGTTCCCTACTTTTTTCTACTTTTTCTAAACTTTTTCTATCTAGGGTTATGATATTCTCACCATTTCAAAGTAGGACTTTTTAAATAGATATGCTTCAATGCTATATTATCATATACATTTAGAGTAACTGGATAATGTAGGCAACCGTCTCTACCGAAATGATATCCGTTGGCGTGTTTCTACTGATTTCCACTGGGGGGTTTCCGCGCTGTCAGAAACCCCAAATGCGTTATTTCCAGCATGTAGCAGGAAGTTTCCTTTATCACTAAAGAAAGAAACAAAGAATACATTATCTGACGTTTGATTTTAGTTTTTCTCCTTTTTCTGGATGTAATGGCCATCCATGAGCAGACACACACACACACACACACACACACACACACACACACACACACACACACACACACACACACACACACACACACACACACACACACACGCACACAAAGTGTGTCCCCTCCTTGGATCACACAGAGTTGTGCCTTCACTGCTTTGTTTAGTCTCCTTTGTTTCACGCAGAGGCAAGAACAAGTTTTGTTGTCACTCAAAGTGAATACAGACAAAACAATGCTATAAGGTGAAACATCTGCACCTGCGAGTGTCAATCATATTTTCAACAGGCTGTCAATGCGTCATGGGTATGCTAAACACACACTGAGCACAGCAACAATGCTGTCGAGTGACAAAAGAAAGGCCCTCAATCAAACATCTAAACACACCGTTTGTATATTATCAGCAAGGGGCGATTATTTTTGTGTATCTTGTGTACCAAATCTATTGCATGCGAGGGTTCTACCACTTTATTCTCCTTATCCAAAGCGAGGGTCAAAGGATAGAGGGTGTAGTGTACAGTACATATTGTAAAGCCCCTTCAGTCAGATTTGTGATAATGGGCTTTACAAATAATATTGACTTGACTCATGCAAACGGGTCAAGTTGTTGTCTTCACACGTAAAATCAAAACCCTATCAGCAGAGTCTGTGATAGTGGCAGCAGGTCACTGTTCAGTAAACAGACACACAGTAAACATGGCGGGCAGACTGCTCGTCATGGCTGGGAACTTCTTCTTTTTTTGTAGAGCATCACTGAACCTCCTGATTATATCAAACAGTTGACACGCATAGGTGAAGTAATCAGAGAAGAAGACAAGCTCCATCAGCGAATGTTATTAAGTTCCTCTAGTATCTAGACACATGCATCATTAATTTGGTGCAAGCGAGTTGAAAGCATGACTCATCTTGGTTGTCTTTAATAGAACCCAATATAGTGAATCAGTAGTGAAATGTGGGATGTTGCAGGTTGTCATTGAACCCCTGGCCCCAGGGACAAAACATATGTCATGGTAATCACCAGAACTTATTTTAACAATGTTGCACGTTAGAAAAAACTGTGCACTCTCAGGTTTGTGACTTTTTTTAACAGTCTGGTTGACAAAAATGTAATCAGCTCCAAGTGTGATACTCAATGAATCCTGAACAGAATTGTTAAGCGTGAATAGCAAAGAAAAAAAATTCTCACTGGTTCCTGCTTCTCAAATATTGACTGTATTTGTTAGTCCTCTGTGTGTGTGTGTTTTTTTTTTTTACTGTTTGGACAAAACAAGCTGTTTAAAAATGTCAAACTTTGGTTTAAGAAATTGTGTAATTTTCACTATTTTCTAAAATGTTCTAGCTTGAACGTCTTCTAAACCCTCATACACTTTGAGACGACTACTCAGCACTCTGTCAGCCTAAACACCGTATCTGTTTTAAATGCCTGTGGCCTCTTTAACGCGACATTCGAACAAACTATAACTACAAGTACAAGGCTGCTTGGGCCAACAAGGCTAACATTCTTGAAAGTTGCAGCAGAAATCTGAAACTTGAAAACCTACCAGGAAAAACCTGTGTTTGTGTGTGTGATTGTCAGACAAAGTGTCTGCAGGTCAGCATGTTGTAAAACGCAGAGTTATTTAAATTAGAGAAGCTGCAACAACCATAGCCTGAAGAAGACATGCTATATGACCCTGTTTACCTGGCAGACTAATAACTGACTGGAACATCTATAACAGTTCAGGATAATAGCAAAACATATTTGTTAGGGACTTATGTTACTACTACTTTTGTTTGTTGTGTCACAGGCTCATCACTACGCCTAAGTGGAGGCTGTGGCTACTTTTACCAGGGCAAATAATAATTTTCTCTCACACCATATTATACAGGCTGAAGCAACAGTGGTGTGTTTCAAGCCACAATAACAAATTACTCTCTGCACCTCAAAGTTCAAGGCACGACTTTCTTGTCAGGGACATCAGCAGGATGTTACCACACTGATCCGGTTCGGCTGCACAGTTTGAATTGCCTTGGCCTTTTATAGAGCACACTCTTCGCTCTGGTCAGGCTGACATTGGCACCCAACCCAAACAGACACGCTATCAGAGGATAAACGGCACAGTGAGCTCATTGGATTTGCATTAAAATAAAATACTTGATGTTGACACGGCAGCGCTAGTTTGCATCTTGTTTGCATGTAAGTCGAGCCTTTTGTCAACACAGAGCCATGTCCATAGCTGTAAAATGCCAGGCACTCTTTTACACCCACTTCACACAGAGGCTCCCTGAAGGTAATAAAAATAGGCTCAGGGGCAACCACGCAGGAGAGCGCTGTTATCACTGCAACTGAAGTTCCTGCCCCCCCCCCCCCCCCCCCCCCCCACATATCATTGAAGGGAAGTCACAGTCTGTTACCAAAAACTCAAATTACTATTTATTACAAAGCCACATACTCGTACTCGTGTGCACAGACACATTTCTTGGCAACCTCATAATTTTGTTTTTAATCTTCTGTTCCTACAGTCACCATGAAAAGAGAGGTGGAGGCTGGAGTGAACTTCCTCAAAAGCCTTGCTGTAGCACGTGGCAAGCTCAGTGAAGCCAAAGCAGAATTGTTTGCCGAGAAGCTACAGAAACATTTATGCAACAAATATGATGACCACTGGTACCCTGACTGTCCCAGCAAAGGCCAGGCATACAGGTAATTACACAATTGTCACTGAATGTATATATTTTTTGTCTCTGCAAAGATAGAATTATGTTCTTATTATAAGGTGAGAACACTGTATTACAGGGGAGGAGATCCACAAGAAAACACAGAATCTTTAACATTGACTCCTTCACAGATGTCTCCGGATAAATAACGGAGTACTCTGTGATGAAGTGATCCTGAAGGCATGCGAGGAGAGCGAGCTCACACCCAGTGAACTCTGCTTTCCGCGTGAGCTCACACTGTGGATCGACCCACTGGAGGTGTGTGCAAGGTGAGTCACTGGCTGGCCTGCTGAGGCATAGAGAGACTGACTGACACGCAGACACACTTAAAACAACAACGAGGCATTTCTCCTGATGAATCATCGTCATGATGCATAAAATGTGGGAAGTCAAAATGTGTGTTTTTAAATAATCTACTCCCTCTTCACAGATCTGCAGAGAACGGCCGGCCATTCACAGTAGCCTGTTTCGAAGAGGAAGGTGTTCAGGGAACACAGGCGGACTCCTCGGTGGACTTGGTAAATCTGGACACATCCGATTACCACTCTGCTACCTCTTCGGATTGTAGTTCCACTGCGTCGAGTGACACGGAGGAGGAGGCAAAATATGGCGAGACGGAGGGAGAGCAAAAAAAAGAAGGGAAGGAGGTCGTCAAGAAGGATGCAGCAGAAGGCGACACCTACACGATAGCAATGGTTCCCAGGATTCGGAAGCGGCACGGGGAAGGACCAAATATGATTAAATATGTCAGAAATATGGTAAATTTGATCAGTTGTTGGACCATCTGTTGGCATCTCACAATTAAGGGATGAGGCTGGTGATAATCTGTATTTTTCTCACTGTCAAGAGAAATCCCACAGAAATAAAAAAAAAGATACAAAGCCGGATACAGTTCGTCTGTGCCATAGAGCTTCATTGTTGTCCAAAAACCATTCAACTATTTTAGACCTATTGTGCGATGAATTGTTTTATACACAACTACAGTGAATTGACAATCTAGTACTGAATCATTCAACATACCCTTAAAGTTCTGAATTTATGTCTATTTTGTGTGTTAGTCGTAAGCTTATTACTACAGATATGAGCTCATGTCCATTTGACACATTTTCAGTATTGCATGTTGTCGAAAAGAAAAGGTCCACTGATTCCTCCCATATGGACAAAGTGTGTTTAACACGCATGCTGGAAACTCTCCACCATCCCTTCTAATCTCTTGTACTCCTTCCAATCCTTAGCTCCCTGCCAGCCTCCAGTACTTCTACCACCCGGCACCAGTTTGGCCTCAGTACAAGAAGGGTGCTCCAGTGTTTCTCAATGCAGTGTGCGCGCCTCCGCCCCCTCCACCTCTGCCCCATCAGGTATTTGGCTACTACATCTTGCCGCAGCCATCTCCTCAGTTCATTCTGCCTCAAGCCACCCTGCAGCCGTGGGGAGCTGTGATGGGTTAGACTGTCCAGGAAGTGTGGGGTCCAGGTGGATAGAGCATTACAAGCTCCTTCAACTGAGCCATGGCGTGTTAATTCTCTTGAGTTTAGCTAACCTTGGGCCAAAAAAAACAACTTTTTAAAAACTGTATAGCTCAAAGTTATTCCCTGTACAACCTGTACTGATTCCTCTTTCCTTTTCACTTCTGGTGACTTGTAATTTATGGCTTGTAGATGAGATGCCACTGAACTGAAATGTCTGCATTGCAAGCAATTATTTTACGTACTGTAAACGTTTTAGAATGATTTCAATCTCTGGGTGCTTGGACTAACTCAGGACATCTCAGCAATATCCTTCACACCAAATAGTTGTCTTTTCAGGTGTGATTTCTTTTATTATGTCATTTCTCTGACCAAACATGGTCCAAAGTGTGTTCGTCACATATAATCAATGTAAAATGTGATTCAGGGGTTTAATCTATTGTAGCAAGAGTGACAATATCTGTATTTTAAGAATAATATTTTTGCGAAAATAATACAGAACTTTGATACCATAGACTGATGCACATTTTCTAATCTCACTGTCTTTTTGTTGTAATTTATTTGGCCACCAGTGGATGGCACTCAACCTATAGCTAACACATGAAATTGTATATTTTTGTATGAACAGTGGCTGCTGTATTTTTACAAATCTAACCCAAACATGATTTTAAATAGCTTAAACTATCTCTGCAACTAGTACAATGTATTTTCAAGTGTCTCTGTTGTATGACCTGCTTACTGCTGTGTGTTTTTAAAGTTTTGTTTTGCTATGGAGATCTGCTACAGCTATATAGCTACATCCTGAATAGTTTTCCCCCACTGACTCGTATATACTGTGATTTTCATCTTTAATTATATTGATGCATATTTATTTAATGTCCATGCAACCTTGAAACTCATCTGTGTTTGTAAGCATTGTTTTGCTTTAACCTTTTGCATTAACCATTTACCTTCTTAATGCAGCACATTAAATCCACTCATACCTGAAATCATACATGTTTTTTTTTTGCTGATTTCTATAATCAACACGTTTCAGTAGAGGTTTTGGCACTGTTTATATCGTTTTCTCTCATAGAAATAGCTTGACTTGGTCTAAAAAAATACCTGTCAGTCTAAATACACTCCACTGAATGTCACTCAGAGTTGTAAGGATCATCATTAGCGTCAGCAGGACCTGCAGGATGCTGCAGCGGAAGGACTCCTGTGCTGGATGCGTCATTGAGCCCAAGGTCATGACGCTGTTCCTCCTTAAACGGGCCTAGTGAAGAGGGTGAGGGGCAAACTATTTAGACAATTATGTAGATAAGATAAGAGATATATGTGTATATATAAATAAGAGAAAAATAGCTGGGAAACAAAATGACTGGAGAGTGAAGGCCAGGACGTTTATGAGTCATTGCCAGTAAACCTTGATGTTTCACAACAAGTCAAAGAATGAAGGTACTCAACCACGAGATGTCACTACAGCTGCTGGTGAACTCGTGCTCACCACTGTTACAGCGCGTTAACAACACGCACACACACACACACACACACACACACACACACACACACACACACACACACACACACACACACACACACACACACACACACACATATATAAACATGAATAAGGCTTCTTGCGCTTTTTATAGTCTCTCATTTTTGCTTAGAAAAAGAAAGACACGATTGTAGTTTGTTCCGCGAAAAATAAAATCGGCTGCAAAACCGATTTTTTTCTTGTGACATCTTCTCCAAAGGAGTTTTTTTAGGCTACTTTTCTGAGAGCATCGCGTAACATACTCTCACACACACACGCACGCACGCACACACCCACATAATTCGTTTGAGTCAGACTGACGCACACTCTTAAAATGATAACGCATGCTAACAAGAGTAGCCTATCCTTCATCGCTCACTCCAGTGTGCATCAGTGCGCGTAACCACGCCGCGCCGGTTGGTGTTGAGGTGAGGGTGTGTTAGAAGCCAAGTGTTTTGGTTAATCACGCTACTTCGATGAGCGACAAACGAGAGAAGGGCCCGGTACACAGTGCGCCCATCGGACTATGCCCTCCCCAACTCGGGAGGAAAGCAAAGGGGAGACCGGACAGGCACAGGACGGAGCAACGGACTGCGACGACGGGGAGAGAGGGACAGGCGGCCGTCTCGTGTGCGCTCTGGAGATGGAGATGACAAACCGCAGCCTGCACGGAGACTCCAAAGTGAATTGTGTGAATTGCGATGGCTTGATCAACCGAAACGGCGGGGACTCGGCAGAAGTGTCCGTGCCGCTGTCACTCCCCGGGAAGCGGACAGCTCACATGGAGGGAGACGAACTCCACAGACTGCGAGACAGAAAGTTTTTATTGGAGGACAGAAAGCGCCTTTGCGCGTTGTCTTTGGGGACTGCTCTGCTCGGGATACTGCTCATGATAATCCACTCCGAGATATGTTTCTACGTTTATAAACCGGTAGGTTTAAGAAATACACTAATGTCTTTTAAACATGTAAGAATTGACTGCATATTCAAATCAAATAATTAGATTAGAACTGTTTGAAATGTGGCACTTTGGTTTTGTTGGCACTCGATCTTAAAGCTATATCCTTAGAGCATGTTAACCATCTCGGTTTCCACTGCAACAGTCTCACAAATCAAATCTAAACTTCAGCTAAATCGCACTTTTACACTCTACAGAGAAGAGTTTAACTTAAAGCATCCACCTGCATCTTCAAAGTTAGAACAATAAATAACACCACCTGAATTGACTTTGTCTTGGCAGCTGGTCGAGACACCTCAGTGTTGGCTATTGAACGCATCATAAAATGATAACATAATGAACACATTTATCAATGTCTTGCTTTTGTCAGCATCATGCAGTGGAACTAAAGTTGTTAACAACCCGCCTGCTGCTGTGTGGTTGCGCCTCAACTCTTCTTCAACTCCTTGTTAGAACTGCTCAAACTAGTTTTTCACTTGGACTATTATAAAACGGATACAAACAAATTAATACAAACCATGTTATCTTTAATTCATGACATATTTCAGTAACTAAATTGATCATAACTTGTGCAGAAAAACACCACTACACAACTGGCTCTATTTGTTGTCATAACAACAGTCTTGATTAGCTCACAGCCCAAGCCTCGTGCAGCACAACCTGCACCTGGGCTTTGAACCCCCCTGACCTATACTGATTAGTTAACCCATTTCCAGACACTCTATTTGGTAGCACAGCCTCATGACATTAACACGCAGATCTCAGTGGATAACAATGCCAGGCCACACAATCAACAAATTATTAACTCCCCCTAACTTCCTACAGCGCACGCCAGTTCCACATGTGGAAAAAAGTTCTCATGCGCGCAGCAAAAAACATCAGACCACTTCCATGCTGTGAAGTCAGTGATTGATTACAGTGTCAGAGAGCCCCCACGTTTCTAACTCACATCAGCTACAATCTTTTGAGAAACCTATGAAATCATGGAGAGTTGGGCCCGCAGAAGCATGGTCGTGAAAATAACGGTGTTGGCACAAATATGACATTACAATTCTAACACGAACCAAGAACAGGTGTTGTCTGTCGACTCCAAACAACAGGCATCAGCTTCTGTACCATGGAAAAGCTGATGCACTGGAAAAGTGTTCTTCGCTGCAGTTAAAGCATATTATTTTGGAGAGGCCGCATTGCTGATTTAGCCATAGCTTATGTAACCATTTTCAGCATTTGTCTTTAAACTTCATGTGATGTACAAGTCATGTAGTGTGAGCTGTGACATCTTCCTCCCCTGTGGACTGACATGACTTTTGGTCACATAGGGTTTGTCTAATCTACACGATACAGAGTGGCCGGTAGCACACACAAAGCCATTTCTAAGTGCAGGGTATTTTGGAGCTGCCTACTTAGACCTAAGCTAATGTCATTCTACAAAGTTATATTTTAAGCTTACCTTTTCATGATTATGCATGAAAAACAGGGCTATTTATGGAATGTTTTTCCACATTTCACCTCTTTCCCTACAGCAAGATTGCTCACAGTACTTCAGGCTATCTTTCCACACCATTTAGTGTGTAATTAGAGTGTTTGCATGGCCAGTCTAGAAAGTGTCTTGAGTTGGGCTGTGCTAGAACTAGGAGTGTGCACTTTGACTTGGTTGCAACCCTGTATCCTCTTTTCTGCAACTCTTTGATGACTTTCCTGGAAATACTTTACAACCCATTCAATATCCACATATTGAGGCTGACAAATGGTGCATGATGTCCAGTATTTAAAAAAAAGGCTTGGATAACTTGGCTCTATTAACTCTGGTTCTCAGCCATGTGTGATTATATAACAGCAGGTTTGCAGTCCAAAAAATTAAGCATGTTTTGGCAAAACCAAGTTTGACCTCATTCATTTCAGATTTAATCAGAAATATCTGACATCTTAAATTGCTAAGATTTATTTTCATGCAATGATTTTCTCACATATAACACGTTGTTTTACCACCTCTCTTAGCACTGACACAATATTACAGCTTACACAATCACAACAAACATACATGCTACCATCGTTGTAATATACTTAGATATGCTCTCTTAGCGGGTAAATTATTTTTAAATATCACAAAGTTTGTCAAATATACAAACATATTGTCAAGTTTTACCTGTTCGGGTTGACTGGCAGCTCAACATGTTTTTGTTTTGTATCAGTTGTTTGCATCACTTCCCTTTTTCAGCTGTTTAATAAGCGCCGGCTTTCTCCTGTTATGATTTTAAGTTAATTGTTTTGCTGTTGGAAAGCAACATCTGGCCAGGGCCAAGGGTGAATTTATAGTACCGATGTATAATGGACAACATTTTCCTTGCGTTTTAGCTACGACTCATTCCTTTTACCAGCCAATCAATTGTCGAAAATTGGACTAAAGCCATGCAATTACCTAAAAATAATGCAGCAAACAAACCCCCCAAAAATATTTTCACTAATTTCTTTTCATTTGACAGATATCTTTTTTAAGTTAAAAACAATAACCTAAAAAATATCATGATGCAAATCAAACGTTGGATCACAATAACGTATGCTTCCCCGTATGCGACACGTCGCTTCTGACCAGAAGACTGGCACTGGCTACATATAGGCCAGCTATGGTCCTGATAAAACCAGCCAAAACTCGCCCAAAAGCTGTTGCCATATAGCTAGAACTGAGCTGTGATGACCAAAAGTGGCCCAGTGGGCTAGACACGTGTATGTTCTCTGTGTTGTTACGCTGATCATCCACAAAGAGGAATAGGCCTTTATCACAGCAGACATTTTGACTTGTCACAGTAGTAAAGCACAGGTGTTACCAATAACATTAATGATGACTCTGTGCTATTGAAGTGCTCCAATGAGAGTGACATTGAGCCAGCATGCAGGATACCAGGATCCTGAAATCAAAGCATCTTGAATGGAATTCAGCCATCATTCATTTCATTATGTACACCTTTGCTTTCCTTAGTGTGAGTTACTGAGAGTCCCATGGACAAGGATGGAAAAGCTGTTTTACAGGGTGCAGTGAAGTGGTATCCTACGCCCATGTGGTCTTAGAGGGCGAGTGATCTGCAGGGTTTTGCACCTGCACCTTGCTAAACATCACTTCCCTGATTTCACCGACATTTCGCTGTCATTTGCTGCTGCAGTGTTTGACTGGGTCACTCTTACTGTAATAATAACGAAAATGTCCATATGGTGTCACCCAGCAGTGATTATGTAGTCACCAGGTAGCTTCACAGTGAGATCACCTTGTGCAGTTTTTGGTTGGCATTAACTAAACTTGTTTTACCCGCTTTCCCATGACTGTCCCACTATGCCAGTTTAATATTCTTGTTGGATATTATTTGTATCCTCAAGTTTCAGGATGCGTGTAGTTCCATGAGTGACCTACAGCACAAGAATCTACATGATTCCTAACAAAACCAAAACGACTAACAAACCAAATTAGAAAACGTAAGTCAGATGTATGTAGTATTTCTTTGGCAAGTATTTATTTGTTACAGTATATACAAACTAGACCACCTTCTTTTGCACTGAATTCAGTGTTTAATCATGGTGGCTCGGTGTCCGTCCAAGACTATGAGAAACAATCTTTGTTAAGGTTAAACCAGATTAGGTTCATCGACCTGGAAATGACTGCTTCTATTATGAAAACGTTACAAAAACTATTTTGCAAACTCAGCAAGAAACATGTTGTTGAACTCTCTGTTATGGAATGTGGTGAAATGTTGAGCTTTTGTGGGGTCTTCTAATTAGCCCTGGACGAAATACAGACGTGATGTGGATGCTACAGGAGAAACTGTGGAAAACGGCTTACCTTGCCAACGGACGTCACACCATACCAACTACAAGCTCAAGTTTCCTCAAGTTTGAAAGTTTGTAATTATCTTTTTATCCGTAAACCACATTAAACTGCACTTTCCGTTAAAAACTTCCATTGACGTATCAGTTGCACAGAGATGCATGAATGAAGGGTAAAGGTGCTCTTTTACCTGTTAAGACAAAGGTGGTATAGCAGAAGCCTTATGCTTGTCGTTAATTCTTAATTCATCTGTGTCTCCGGCTGTCAGTTCCCTGGAATGAAAAGTATTTAATTACAAGCACTTCTGTAATTGAGTGGCTTTTTTATGTACCTCTTTTGCAGTACATTACAGGATCAGTAATTTTACCTTTCATTTGGCTAAGGTTTGTACATTTCTAATGATGCTCCATTTGGAAAGGCAAGGATCACAGAGTAGCCATCAGTTGTGCTGTTATAACACAATCAGCAGTATATTCTAAATGTTGTTTTATGGAAAGGAAACCTCTGACAAAACCTTCATTACGAAGAAGAGATGGCCAGCACACCTTTAACAGCATTACTGATTGGAGAATCATTGTGAAAAGCACACTCAACTTAAACTGACTTATTGAAAAGTATTTTTCATATGTATCTTACCACATGCATGTAATGAATACTTGATGTTTGATCCTCCCTAAGGGTCGTCTCTAATTCTTATTTTCGTTATTATTGATCATTAAGGATTGGTCAATTATTTTTAAAATTCACTGAAGACGTATGAAATATCACAAAGGCATGGCCAACAGACCAAAACCCAAGCGTGTTTAATTCACAGTGAAAAGCAACAGTTGGTGATTGATTTTCTGTTGCTCGACTCAACTAATTAATTCAGCGCTACAATGTAGTTTTGATAGTCAGTCTGAAATAAAGGTACACATTCAAATCAATTGATGAAAAATCACTTGTCCACTATACTGAATGCTCAATGCTTGGTGCAGTTGGCAGCTCAATTGTTCTTGGGTGAGAAGCTGGTGAGGGATCAAATACAATTTACAGTCTAGCAACACCTATTGGTTGGTCTGCCAAAAAAAGAGCAAAACAATGATTTTCTCACCATGGCCTAATGTGTATAATGTTATGACAGATATTTTTCTTTTCATTTTGTACATGTCTTACTGGAATATGTCTTACATCCGTGGTTGCTTTTTTGTACTTTAATGGACCAAATTTCTGGCTAACTAATTAACTATGTAATATGTAAGTACATAATGTACCTTTAAAGGATACTCCCCCAGGAACAAGCTTTTTTACTGGTCAGAGGGAACATTGACCTGCAGAGGCCATATGTCATAAATTCTCTGTCTGTTTTAAACTTACATTTCAGTAATTTTCTTTAAATGTTAAATCAAACCTTTCCTTGTAAGATATAATAAGTGACTCTTCTCGATTTGGATACTCTGTTGCTCTTTCCACCCCTGTCATCGTGACAGTGAGCATTAGACACTGAGATCTTTCATAAAACCTTGATAATGGAGAACATAAATGGAAAGAAATCAAATCTTCTTGCCTTATCTCCCTTTCCGTCCCAGGACTCAAACATTGCCTTATTCATCAACTGTTCCATCAGCCTGTCCACTGGGTGTCTCCTGATCCTCATCGTACTTTTCCATCATAAGGACATCAGGGTGAGTTTCCCTTTCCCCCTTTGTTTCCAACAGTTTGGACACCCTCATTGTGATGCTGCGTGTGCCCGATTGAAAGCCTTACCGTTTGCATGCGAAGGTGCGTTGTTGTTTCTTAAAGGCTTGCCATATTTTGTGCACCACTTATTATACCAGTAAATGTTTGTTCCTAATTAGCCTGGCTAGAACGCCACTTTGTTCAAGATACCTGTGCGTTTTAGAAGGAGTTCTCGGTCCACTGATGGTAGCCTCAACACTGATTATCGGTGTTATGTGCATAAAAAAAAACCCTGGATGAAAACCTCAGGCATGAACAATTTTGTAGCTGCGCTATTTTTCCAATCCACATGGCTCGCTGCCGCTGTGTTTGAATTCAGTATACATGAAGGGATTCGGTTGAAATTAAACAGTAAACAACCTTTCATTTTCCCTTGTGCACACTCACAGCATGCATATCCAATAAAGTGCAGTACGAACGAGTGCAGAAAGGTTTTGGTCAGGTTGCTGGGTTCATACTCTCACATACAGTGTCTTCAGTGTGGTTGCAAGTCATTTTTGTCTGATACAAGCGGCCTCCGTGCAAGTGCGCAGAGGAGATAAGGAAGGACAGGCTAAGGGTGGAGACTAACACACAGGCAGGGTTCAGCGATTCCGAATGTAGCTTCAACATCTTGGGTGTCAGAGGGGACAAACTAAGTCAAGCCAAAAACATCAGGATGCTTCAAACCAGTGGAGCAAGGAGAGGAGAAAGTGGACCTTCACTCTACTCTAGAATAAAATGAGGCCCGGTCAAGATATATCTTGAGGGGATGAACACATTCCCACTTCCTTACATGTGAACAACTCATACAAATCAGCATACAAGTTTTCCTCTCAGATTTCTGTTGGATATCAGTGGTTTCCTATCTTTGGAGGCTTAAAAGACATTTCCCTTATCACAGACCTTTACAAACATGATGTACTGTAGAGAACTGCATATTTGCATTTTGTTTATCTTATCTTTGTTTTAAGCTTGAGATGCAAAAACACATAAAACACACAAAGTATATGCATATCCCAGCATGCCACATAATGAGATTAGTTTTTGTGTGACTCAGTGAAAACTGGATCTTTTGTAACAACAGGTAGCACCGAGCTTTGATAATGTCATCAACTAGTGTCGTAAGAAAATAAGAGGTGAAACTGGAGCCAGTGACAGAATATCAAGTGTTTTGTACTCAAGTTTTAAGGAGAGGGTTAAATGATTTCCACACATTAACATAAAGATGTGATTGTATTTGCACTGGTTACCATCAGCACTTATCATTTTCTTCTCTCACTCTCTGTCTCTATACTGTCCTCCTCCATCTTTCAGCTGTTTGTCATTGACCACAAACAGGTGGACTGGCGTATTGCCATGAGCAGCCACAGGGTTCTTGTGATCACCCTGGAGCTGCTGGTCTGTGTCATCCATCCTGTTGGCACATACTTGGAGGTGGGCCTCCATGCCAACTCCTCTTCCTCAGCTCCGCTCTGTATTTCCAACCACCACGGCGAGGCCCTGATGGACATCGAGCTGCTGTTATCTGTGCTGATGTTCCTTCGCTTGTACTTGGTGCACAGAACCATCCTGCTGCACAGCAAAGTGCTGCTGAGCGCCTCCTACAGGAGTATCGGCTCGCTCAACAACATAAACTTCACCTTCCGCTTTGTACTCAAGATACTGATGAACAAATACCCGGCGCGCACACTGCTGGTCTTCATCCTCTTCTTCTGGCTCACCGCGTCCTGGATGCTTACTTTGTGTGAGAGGTAGGGAAGAGAGATGTGTATGTGTCAAGTTACAAGTCAGACTACCAGCAAAAAACTGGCGTGACGTATGTTTGCTGTGCATACTAAACATTATAGTGATTACTTGGTTTGCAAAAATGAGACACAAAAGCACTTGCACCAACCCTGAAGGTTATATTATGCGGTACATCAAAAATATGATTTTCTTTCAATGGGAAAGCCTTCGATGAACAATCTGTCCTGAAATATGCTTTAATTCACAAACTGATATGATTTGCAGCAGTTAAGTAAACAAAAAAAGAAAACGACAGACAAGAGAGTCAGATTTGCCTAGAATAGAATATTTCTAGAATAGAAATAAAAACTTGTTTTTATTTCTATTTTAATGGAAGACTTTGGACAATGGTTTTAAGTTATCGGTGGCTTTTTCGCTAAATATAGCTTTTCAAATCTTTTTCAAAATTTTTTTCTGAATGGTATTTCTCATATTATACAGGAAACAATGATTTACAAAGTAAACCGTACCTGCGCCAATGAATACTGTTTTATGATTTCTTTCACTAATACTTTGTAGTATGAAAGCAACACTTTTTGTTCTTTCTATAATACACGCACACACACATACCCCCCCCCCCCACACACACACACACACACACACACTACAGCTCTGTCTGGTAGTGTCACCTCTAATCTTTGTACATTAAAATACATGTTTGGCAGGTTAACATTGCTGCTCAGAGCTTGATGGTCAATTTGACTCCAAAAACTGATTTCATAGTCATCAAATTCTATGTCGTTACTCGTAACAAATTGCTTCTTAGCGCGAGCCAACTAAACGTCAAGTTTACCCTGTTTGACTGTTTGAACAGTGTGAGGTCATTTGTTCATTTGAACCCTAATGGGAGGTTTCGCCCTCAGTTTCACATATCTCAGTCTTGTATGTTTTGATTTGTCAAAAGTAATAAAAGAGCTTATGATTGAGAGCTGATAAGACCACCAAACCTTTTAACACTGAACTGTTTCACCAGTCATGTTGATGAACAAGATGAACATTCACACTCTGTATGACTTCTTTGTGTGGTTTCTGCAAAGTGTACGTTGGACTTGTGCTTTGTAATGTTTTACAAGTTTACACTGGTAGTCACTTCCTGACTTCCTGTAAAGCACCCACACTGATAACACAGTTTGATTAACAGACCACACCTTTATCAAACTCAGAAGACACATCATGTTCAGGAAATGTTTCATTTATTGCTGTATCTAAGACAGGATGTTATATGCAACTGTAATCATAAGGTTCAAAAGACTGTAATTTATACAAATTAAGAAGAAATGGATAATTGGGAACAGGAATTAATCAATTTGTACACTTCCAATTACTTCATTCTAATTCATTACTAGTGTTACCGAATGAGTCTTTAAGCAAGTGCACAGTAGGACAGCAATAGGCAAGCATTCAACATATTGACAGGGTGGGGGGATATCACAATATAGACAATGGAAATGTATTAATTTCTCTTCCTTCAGGATTTTTGTCACTTTGATATTTTTAGTAATATTAGGCCATTGTGGGAAATGTTGTCCTGCAACGAGCAGGACTGTTTTATGGCAAAACTAGATTTTTACAGGATGATAATGAGGTTTAACTTACTATTTCCATCTGGTTATTTTGTCCATAAACTGTTTCTTAAAAGATACCAAGACATATAAAGTATTGTTAATGCAATACGTACAATGTAAACTGTATACTGTGATAGAAGATCTTATTTGTGTCTACTCCTATATATGGAGAATAAGGTTTCCATATAAGATTAATAGAATTAGTAATGGATGACTATTTCAATAATTTGGTTTAAATAGAGCAGTCCTTTCACAGTAATACATCTGTAAATCAACAATTGTTTCTAAAGTCAACACTACTAACGAAACCTAAATAACTGTCTCACAACTGTGTCTCTATTTTCTCTATAAAACATACTGAATTACATGTTTAAGGAAACTTACATGGAAATTATTAGGAAAAATGTAACTGGCATCAGATTAAAAATGGTTATGAATGTTTAGATTAGCCATGGTTGAGTTTATGTAAAAGTTAACTATGGCTAGATATATGTTTAAAATGTGGCTGGGTCCTTGCCTTTAACTACAGTCCATAAGAATACACAACAGGTTTTATTACGACACAGTCTCACTCCTGCTTTCTCCTCCGTCATGCAGGCAGACACTAGCAACGACAGGCCACCTGGACACGGCTATGTGGCTCATAGCCATCACCTTCCTCACTGTGGGCTATGGTGATGTGGCGCCCAACACCAGCTGCGGCAAAGCGGTGTGTCTCTTCACTGGAGTCATGGTAACTAGGTTAGGTTGCTTGTTGAGACTTTTATTATTTTATCATCTATTGTTTGGGAAAATGAAGATTTCCTGCTCATTTGAGATTCATTATGAAATATAAAGGTTTCAAAAAATATTGCAAGCGCTACAACAAACTGTGCATATTGAGGGACATCGACACCTGTTTTGTTGGCCTCTTATCAGAAAAAAAAGACAGCAGTAGTGGTTTCTACACAAAAGACATTTAATACTCAGTTCAATAAACACAATGTCTTATCTTTGTTTCACTTCTGTATGTGTTCTTACCCCCCCCCCCCTTTTCTTCTTTGCATGGATTATCAGCTTGGTAAGGCACAAAACAAGATGTTCTCTTGCTGTCCTTTTCATTTTCACTTAATTTTGTCCCGTTGTGTTGTTTCAGGTCCTTTTCACCCTTACTTTTACATTTATTCAGTTTCTGCTCTTTTCTGCTCCGTTCCATTTGAGTCTCTCTATTAAGTTCTATTTGTTCTGATTTCCTCCATTTATAATTCCATTCCTCCCCAATATAATATAACATGTTCTGTTTTATTGCCTTCTGTTCCGTTCCATATTGTTCTGCTCTATTTGGTTCCATATCATCCTCTCTGGTTTGTTTCATTCCCTTCCGTTTCTGCTCTGTTCCATTGCAGCAGCTCTTCCCCCATTTTCCTATTCAGTTTTCCCAGTTCATATTGAGTCGGTTCAGCTAGTTCACTTCTCTCCTGTGCCTTTTGTGTTCTATCCCAGCCTATATAGTTATCTTGAATACTTATGAATTGAATGCCCAGCTGCACACCCTAGCGGTGCTGACAGAACCTGCATGCCTCCATTGCTTTGTGTGTGTGATTTAGATCACAGCTGTAAATAATGGCTGGTGCTTCTGCAGGACCTTGTTGGTACCAGGCACTCACACAAAAAGACTGAGGGGGGAAGCTGTCAGCATGCAGTCCACATAAAACATCTGCATGAAGCATGATGTCATTGTTTTGCTGCACTCACTGACTCCTCTCTTTTGTCATATATGACAATAAAAGAAACTAATTAAAATATCCCAGAGAGAAAGAATAGAAAGCATCACATTAGGACCAAATAGTAGGAGCAAATAAAAGCAAAAAAAAGTGCATTTTGTTTTAAATTACAGCAAGATAATGTGTTTTAATGGGCATGCAAAGGATTGGCAAGGAGAAGAATAAAAAAAAAGGTGGAAGGGAGGGTCCGAGATAGAGCGGGAGGGTTGAAGGAATGGGGGAATGATACTTGAGATAAAACACAAAGAGTTACTGTAAAGTAAAATAAACAATTAGTCACTGAGAGTGAGGAGTGGCTGTGTGTTTGAATAGGGAATAGATTATGGTTCGCTGCCTCACCTCTGCTGCGGTAAATTGTGGTATAAGCAGATAAGAGTCCCCACCGCGGTTCTGGATGTGGGCACGCGTCCGCTCCAGACACTTCTGTGACAGAGTGGAAAACAATCTTTTACCTCTCTCTCATTCTCCATCTCCCTTGTTTTTATAAGCTTCCATCCTTATAAGGGGAAACTTTCCACCATATCCATTTTTAGGTGGTTTATTGACTTTGGCACCACTACAACAGGAGGGTGTGCCAACCTGTGCCTGTGATTTGGAAAAAAATAAATTTCCTACTCTCATCAGGGCAGTTATAGGAGCCAGTCACTGGGATCTCACACCTGTAATATGGCTGAACACCTCTATGGTCAGCACTTCTGCTTGACTTCAGCAATAACTCAATTTGCAGCTGTGTTTCAGGGGTTGACAAAGCTGTTTGCATCCCATGACTGTGTGTGGATGGATCCAAGGAAAGAGTTTTTACCTCCTATGTTTCACAGACGGTGTAATTACAGATATTCTGTGGATATTGGAGGGAAAGATAAATATATATCTTTTAAAACTGTCTTTTCTTATGCTCATGCTTGATCTTGCTCTCTCCTTCTCTCTCTCTCTCTCTCTCTCTTTCTAATGCAAGCTGAAAAGAGGAAAACAGGTAAAGACTTTTAATGATTATCAGTGGTGGACATGAAATCAGCGTGGTGATTTGTCTGTGTTTCCTTTCAAGTGTTTGTTTGTTTGACTATATGTAGATGTGATTTTCTCTGCGGCCTTTTTGAATCCTAACCATCATTCTGTAGTTCCCTGTCCAGCAATAGCACACAGCTATTCTCAGAGGAAACCAGCACTATAGCAGTGCCACACAGGCCTGTGTTTAACCATTGAACTCTCTGTGTAAATATAACTTTGATTTATTGGACAAAACCATATGAGGTATGAAGATCAACATTCGGATTTCTGAAGAAGTGCTTTCCCAGAAGGGGAATGGTGGAGCAAAACACACAAAACTGTGGACGTTTTTCTTGAGTTCTACCGTGTTGATGTGTCTACAGTATACAGGA
Organism: Leptoclinus maculatus; assembly: GCA_032191485.1. Classification (NCBI taxonomy): domain Eukaryota; kingdom Metazoa; phylum Chordata; class Actinopteri; order Perciformes; family Stichaeidae; genus Leptoclinus; species Leptoclinus maculatus. The sequence goes on along the minus strand of JAVDOI010000008.1, from coordinate 12,388,834 downwards.
TCAATCTCAAATGCTCACATGATCATTGAGAAACCATGCCGACGTCCATGTGTGTGTGTGTGTGTGTGTGTGTGTTGGGTTCTAGGGTGTAGCCTGCACTGCCATGCTGGTGGCAGTCGTTACCAAAATGCTGGCGTTGAACAAAGGAGAGAAACATGTGCACTTCTTCATGCTGGACATCCAGATCTCTAAAAGGGTAAGAGCAAAAAGTGAAGTTACTTAGCAAAAGGATTATAATGTGAAAGTTTACATTATGAAAACACTGCAATACATCTATAAGAAGTACATGGCAACTCACCGATTTATCATTCATTCTCTGCAGCAGTTTCTTGATCAGAAGTGTAACTTTTGGATGTACACGCATGGCCATTTTCACTAGGGATTTTGCTGTTTCTTATCCACTGACAGGCTTCATCTGACAAGTATTACTTCAAAGACGATATCAGTATTTTTTTGCATGTTTCAGCCCATTTACTACAAATTATGCATACTTTACGTTACTGCAAACTCTGTTTCAAAACCAGCTGAAATGTTGTAGATTTTGGAATGTACCTTCTCATTCATTTTCATATGAGAACCAGCTTGCAGAAACTTGGAACTTGTTTTAGTTAGGTAATCTATCTCAATGAACAGCACGTCTGTGTTTATTGTTGTCAAAGTCACTGGAACATTGTGTGGTAATGCAGCTGTGGTAGTGCAGAATGATCAGAAAAGTCTGTTCTGCAGTGCCAGACGACAATAACATAACTCGATAAAAAAAAAGTTAAACACTTTGGTATGCTTTGGAAAATGCTTGACAGTTATATAAAATATGTTATCTGTACTGAAAGAGACAAAAACATGTAAAACCACCATACCATGAAGTAGAATTCAACAATATATATAATAGAGTCTTTACATACAAATATTAACACATAACTATAACAGCTATAACTATAAAGGACAGATGACTCTTAACCTAGAAAACGTAGGTGTAGCAAAATGTGACAATATAAACCCTAATGACATCACTAGGAACATCGTACCAACTTTGACAACGACAAACAGATCTAAATCAAAATGTCCAATGTAACAGGTGCAAAAAAAAGGTGTATTTTTTATTATTGAAGGTTCCCTACAGGAGCTGTACAACCTGAAAACAGTGGCTGTTATTTTTGTGATAATATTTATCAAATAATTGAATAAACTTTCCTATACAACCATTTAGTAAACGGTTAACTACCCGAGGTCACTGCCCCGTAGCAAGACAAATAAGAAGAACGACAAAGCGGATGGAGCAGTCAGGATGGAAGCGTCACTACTTTTTTGTGTGGGTTGCGTGTTTTGGTTTTTGAGTCTATTTCGAAGAATTTTTTTTTCCTTCAATAAGAGACACCAGAGGACAGAATAGTGTGGGAAAGGAGGAGGGAGAAGCCAACCTCTATATAGCATTTTCAAGGTGTCAAACAGAGGAAATCATCTGATCTCTGTCAGGAAAGAAACCTGTGTCAGTTCAGGACGGTTCAGCGATGGGCAGGAAACTGGTTGAGCTTACGTACGTGTGTGTGGGATCGTGTGTGGAAGTGGCTTCCAGAGGGCTTTGTTTGTAGGCTTGGACAGGATTCAAGTGTTTGCTTAGTGATGGGAAGAAGGAGGTGTCTGATAAATAAATGCTTGTAAGGAAACATGAAGCCAGAAAAGTGTCTCAGGACTATACATAAACATGTAATGATGGATAGAGTTCCTAGTATATTAGTGTCAGTTTGTGTTACAGCCTCTCGCTAGCAGTGTAAAGCAGTGTCTGAGTGCGGTAGGTGCACTGTTTTGGAGGATACAACCATTTCCTTTCTCCCGGTGGCTGCATCCTGTCACTTGCTGCATCTTTATGCCTTGCTTGTGATTGCTCTAGTCCGTGTGTGTGTTTTTGTGCATCCTTCTGAGCTATCTGGTGCAGTCCAGATTTACACCGATGGGAACAAGGGAAGACATCTGGATGCAGACACTGACAGCCTCTATTAATAACCCTCACAACAGGGCCAGAGTGACATCATCACAGGGCACTTACAGTGATTTGTGCAGGAAGCCAAACAGACATGAATAGAATCAAAGAGAAAGGTGCAAAGGTGATACCGGAGAACTTGTATCCCTCACTTATAGTCTGTGTGGCCTGTTCAAATTCTTGTATATGAGCATCGATGTAAGACCTGATAGTTCTACTTTTATCTTAAATCAGCATCGTATAGATAAATAGTTCAGCAGAATGGACTATCCGGATTTAATCGGCTGCCTTAGATGACTCACACTTTTATTTCCTATGCAAAAATGATTAACATGAACCAGATTCTGTCTAAGAAACATGATAAGCTCTGTGTTACCTGTCAAGCTTGCATGTTTGATTGACTTTGTCTTGATGGTCTTATCATGGTCGTAACTGCTCCTGCAACCTCTGTCGGTTTGATCGGTTGATTTTAATGTGTCTGTCTCTTCACCAGATCCGGCACGCTGCTGCTAATGTGCTGAGGGAATGCTGGCTTCTGCACCGCACGCACCTGACAAAGGGCAACCGCGGTGAGCACCGAAGACACCAGAGATGCCTTCTGGAAGCCATAAGAGTGTGAGTTACTGTATCACAAAATGGTGGAGTCAGGCAGGATGTCAGTGTGTGTGTGTGTGTGTGTGTGTGTGTGTTTGTGTCTGGGCAAGGGATGTACGTTGGTGGTGGGTTGCGTGCCTTACATGTGTAATTTACAGGTCATTAACTTAGTGTCAACATGCTTAACCACAGAGTCACCATTTTTAATGGCTAATTCATATTACTGTGGGCGAGGCATGTGTGAACAAGGGTCCACCCTTTTGTTACACCGAATTCAAGACAAAGATCTTAGACATACTGGCAAACAACTAATTAAAGCACACTGGAGCCATCTTCTTTTTGCACGTATTTTTCCATTTGAGTTGTGTCTCTTTGTTATTGAGCCCAAGCTTCTAAGAACAAGTGGATTGCACAAGACAGGAAGTCCAGACGTGTGACTGTATGCTTCATTATCCTGACAAAAGGATAATGTGTGTGAGTGTGTGTTAGACCGGGTGGAGGGGTTGTACTTCCTGCTTTAAACCAGGGAGAGCCACTATAAATAAATACACTGTGGAAAGTTCGAGCAGGAGGCACCTCCACCCGATAGGATTAAGAACATCATGAGACCATCGCTCTAATGTCTCCAGAGACTGGCTGCAATATTGGCTTCCATACGTCATTTTTTGGTGGTTTCATCCATCCCAGGTACACCAGATATTTAGCCCTTTTCCACCTTTATATGTCAAAAACCTTCCAGTAGTGTTTTATAGCTACAAACACAGCGTGACTTCTGCATGTTGAGTAGTGGAATACTCAGCATATTCCTCCACAAATCAGAGTTTCTGTATTGTGCCAGGAGGACAAAAATAGGACGCTCCATTTGCAGGATGTGCGCTTCAGAACTCATTGGAGCATTTAAAGAGGCAATGCTTAAGATTTCAGTCCTGGTTGTTCAAAGAAATTGTGCCTTGAGTTTTGGAGCCTTGTGCTGCATCTGAAATTAGATACTAACATGCAATTTTTCAGCATTGAGAATTGTGTGTTTAGTCAAATGTTTGGTTTGTATACAATGGAGAAAATCTGTAATACCTCAATTCTTTCCAGGAATGTTGCCACAGAAACCCATTTTGTAATACTGCAAATATAGAGATATTGCAATATTTTCATCAGTGGGCCAGAGGCTCCATCACCTTTGTGTTACCTTCCAAGATTGATAGTGACATAACAAATTATTATTACAATGAAAAATCTTCGAGAATACCACTTGAAACCCTGAATACTACACAGTAGTGTCTTACTGTTCTTTTCAAAAAAACAAAAACTGGTAAAAGGTCTTGCACTAGAACATGACATTTCTTTGAACAGAACCCTTTTCTGTGACTCAGTGTAACATTTGGAATAATAAAAGTGTTTAAAATACATGACTGAGATCTTTTTTTTTTTTTTTTCACAGATTTCGGCATTTACGCCTCAAACAAAAAAAGCTGAGAGATTACGTCAGTGAGATGGTGGACCTCCCTAAGGTAAATGACAGCTGTCACCGGAATGTTTCACTGGAAAGACTAGACTAAAAACACTCGCGACTTACATCGACTATTAAGCAGTATTTTACAATCTGCTGATTATTGCTAGGTATTCAGACACATTAAATGCTTGATAAAAATCTCCATAAAATGTCTCAGGAGTCATTTGTGTCAGGAATTCACAGGCCCAGGAAAGTTTTCCATGTGGTAAAAACCCAAGATATAAAGACGTTACCCATGTGAGAGGAACTAATGTGTAATTTGTGCACTTTAAAATGCATTTTCCTAATTGATTTATAGTCTAAACAAACCTAGTTTTTCCAGACTGCAAGTGTTGCCCTTTGGTAAGATGTCAAACCACTGCAATCAGTTAGTTACAGTCTGACTGTCGTGCAATAAACCGAATGCTGCACACTCTTACTGACTGAATGCAGCTGAGCCACAGCCAATGAGAGCGCAGAGGACTAAAAAATAAACCAGATTTGTTGCTGTTGGCTTCTTTTTTGAAAGTAGGTTGCAAAAGGGCCTGCTAAATGTAGTGACACAGTTTCTAAGTTGGCAACACTGGGTTGGTTTCGAGTCAGGCAGTTAGACAGAGACTCTCCAACGCTTCATTATAAATCTGCAAGATAGACATAAAATGTGTCTGCCCCAAATAAAGTGATATTGGACTTGCTTAACATTAGACTGGCTGCCGTTTTGAGCCCACTGTTTTCACCTTGTAAATACAAAAACGTTTGCATTTGCGTTGTGTGGATGATGTCAACAGATGCAGATGATCATGTGCGACCTCAGTGCCAATTGGAATAACTCCTATCGTGAGCTGGAGCAGCGTATCCTCTCCATGGAGCAGAAGCTGGACGAGCTGAGTCGCTGCTTCCAACAAACCTCTGAGCTCCTGTCTCAGTTCCTACATCACCGCAACCCAGAGATCAGGTACAAGCAACACTTAAGGCTTCTAGCGACGCTGCACATATCTGCTATCGACACAGTGCAGGATGTGGTATCCAAGCTGAATCGTGAATAACGCGTTTTTTTTTGTTGTGGATCTTTTTTTTGCAGGTGACACGGCTACATACATTTGTTACCGAGACAGATAATTGTCTTCAGTGTTTTCATCTACAGTATCCATGAGAGTGAGACAGTAAATCCTACCCGGAGCTGCTCTCGACTCCTAGCATGCGGAACCACTTGAAGGACTGGCACACCTACTACAGATCTCATCTTCTGGCCCAGTGACCTGCACAATGACTCTAATATTATACGGATAGAATAAGACTTTCACTCCTTGTGTGAGAATCACACAGGACATTTTGAGAAATCTCAAACAAGGACTGCGGAGAGCCTTGTAATCCACGTTGTCAAAGGCTCCAGAGTATAGATTGAACCCTGACCCTATTTGTAAGGTTTCATTGATGGACTCTATCACTACCTTATTCCTGTGGAATAAGATACATATTCTTAGATGTTAATTTTATTTGATATTTCTTGCAGTTATTTACAGCGTTAAACTAAACAGTCTCATTAAAAAACAACTCTCATCCTCTTTTTCGTTACTAAGTTCATAATTGTTCGCAAACTAAGCTTATTGAATATAATGCAATCTCTGACAATTCCTCATTGTTCTGCTTCCCTCTAACCCATCCATAGAATTGTGAATGCAATGATGTGTGTTGATGCTCAAACAAGAGAAGAAACTCAACTTCAATCCAAGTATCGTGGGCAGAAACCTTTATTACAAACTGTAAATCCGTGGGCTTATAGGAGATAACAACAGAAACGCATAGATTGATGTTGACGCTTATGGTTGTAATCATGATGCAGAAATAGCATCTTACAGTTTACACCTGCTCTGAGAGCAATACAACTTGGGTGTGAGTTGTCTTTAAGAGCAACCCAACAGCTCTATCTAGTGGACATGAATTTAACAAAAATACATAATATTAAGGAACGTTGACATTGAAATCATGGAGATTATATAGAACTGCAAAAAAGAAAGACATGCTATTTTCAACCGTAACACTAAGACCTCTATAATGTCTCACAGGAGCATAACATTTGAATCAGCCGTAGTAAAAACAAATCTAAAAAAAACAAAAGGACTCAGAAACTCCAAGACAAACCTCACTCTTAAGAATGCACTTTGTGAGAAGAATAAATAATGGCTAAACTGGATTAACTCTTTCTCTGGAGGATAAACTGGAGTTTTGATGTTTTAATTTAATCCAATACTGGAAATAGTTCCATGTGGGTTAATGTGTGTTGTCAAATGAATTTATGAGTAGCTTGTTCAAACGTTGTTTATCTGTATCATGTGTCATTTGCACGAGGTGAAAACATGTTAACAAGCATCCAGGACATGCTTATAATTATAATCCATTAAGGATGAATGTATTTGAATGTCTGAATGTGATTTCGCTTTAAATGTTGTCGTTCAAAATTAAACAAAATACTGTAGCGACAATCGTAATGTGCAAGATTCCTCTTGATTTAACCCTTTGTTTTAAAATGTGGTGCACATAGCTGGAGAAAAGTACCTAAACGTGGAGTAGAAACCAGGGATGTGTGTGTCATTGTCATTCCGAGGGCTTCTTCGATTGTTTAGTTTTGGTCCTGTATTTAAGTTGGTGCCATATATAAGCCGAAGGCCTTAAAAAAAGTTGTCCACAGTCGCACGTAAAAGGCATTCTGCACTTCCTCTTAACTTTACGTTTCCATGTACGTCCAGAAAAGGATTTCTTCCGAAGCTTGCCCTTCATGTGCTCAGCAAAGAGTTTGGCTCCGGTGAAAGTCTCCCCGCAGCTGACACAGATGTAGCTCACGGTCTCTGCATGCTGAACGCAATGTCGCAGCAGGTGCAGGCGGTGCTTAAAAGCCCGGCCGCACTGGCACTTGTGTGAGCGGTGGCCTCTGTGGAGGTAGCGGTGGCTGATGATGAAGGAGGGCTGCCGTAGGATGGCACCACACTGCCTGCAGGGGTACGGGGTCTTGGAACGCCAGCCTGTGTTCATACGTTTCACCAAAGCCACGTCCTGGCTGTCGTTCTCAAACAAGGCCATAATCGTGGGCATCGGTGGGGTGACGGGGTCTGAGGCTGGAGTTGTGTCAGAGGCACCAGGAAGGACACATAAAGGTGTAGGCGGAAGGCTTAAAGACTGGTTCTGTGGACCTTGGGCAGCGTCTTTCCCCGATCTAACAGGTGCAGCATGGGACGCCATGCATACAGTGGCATGCGGTCTGTCTGCGTGGGAGGAGGTCGAGACAGGGGACGGTCTAGATTGCACAACAGTGGACAGAGACCCTGCATATGTTTGGCCAACGCAGCGCTTTCCATTCATGACCTGGTTGACCACATTTGGACTACTGGTGGCTGACTGGGCTGCTTTCATATCAACCAGCGCTGATGGATTGGTAAGGATGCACACCTTGCTGACCACCGACGTGTGAACTCTGGTGACGTGGTTCAACAAAGTTTCCGCAGAGGTGAAAAAGGATTTGCATATGTTACACGCATGCGGCATTGACTCTGAACAAAAGAGGACCAGCGGTGATCTGGTTCCCTTGGGACACTGGTGGTGATGGTATGAGTTCTCATGAGGGAAAACTTGGCTACAGACTTTACAGGAATACAAAGGCATGTAGTGTTCCTTAACAGCCGCCTCAGTTAGAAAGAGCTTCTTGCACACTGAACACTGATATTTCACCTTTATACCACTACAGTGCAGCAAATGTAGCTTCATCGAGCGAAATGGCCCTCGACCACACGCAGCACACATTAAACTATTAACAACAGGAAGGTCTGCAGGCGGGGTTTTAGAGTGCGAACTATGAGAGGAGTCACTGGAAGAATCGGATGAACTCGAGCCACCGTCTGATTCTGGATCATCTGGACACAAGTCTGTAGATTTAGAGCACGTCTTATCTTCGTCAGCAGATTCAGTGCTCGATGAGTCATCTGCTTTCTTACATTCACTTTCCATGTCAATATCTTTATCGCCTTCAGCCACTACACACTCAACACTGTTTTCAGATGTCTCAGCTCTCTCAGGCTTCATCTCAATTCTTTGTTGAAGCCTCAACTCGGACTCTGAGTCACGAGGCACTGACTTTGAAGTGTTTTGCAGTGCAGTCCCGTCAATGGGAAGGTTGTCACTGTTCTGACTCTGATTTATGGGCGCAAAAATCAGAGCAGGAGCTATTGGAAATGGCGAGCCGATGCACTGCGTCTCTGCATGCTTGTTCAACTCCCACGAGTTACTGAAATACTGATTGCACTGTTTGCAGAGCGGTGGCAAGTGTACATTATCCAGGTGCATGGAGAGGGACGTCTGCCGTCGGAAAGTAACCTTGCAGATGTGGCAGGTGGCTTTGATATTGTGGCTTTTGTAGTGCAACATCAAGCTTTTTATTTTGCGAAATTTTTTGCCACATTCCCAACATTTCGTCTCTGCGTGTGCATCATCCAACTGCCTTTTTGTGAATACACACCATTCTTCATCGCTGCTCAAGTCTTCAGACATAAGGAGCTGGTCCGGGCAAACCTCTGGGTGGTCTGTAATTTTAAGCAGAACGGACAGAATCACTTTAAAATCCATATTACAGGTTTTATACTTGCATCCCAGAGCAATGATGAAGGCAGACAGCTATTTATTTAGTCATTGTCATTATTACGATCACGATTATTATCATTAATCACAGTAATTATATGTTTGGTTTAGAGCTGAAACAATGATACTACAAAAAAATAATAAGTTAAAATCATGTCATAATTGCTAGCATGAGTCAATTAACTGAAATTCATTGTCCCCAGAGGATAAACCCCACAAACTTAGTTATCCTCTGAATTTTCATCTAACACCATCCTCGGGTCAACATTTCAATTAGTACACTAGCTTGGTTTATGACTAAATATCTGCAACATTATTACATTCCCATCAGCTTCAGCTGTACTTTGTTTGTACAGAATTAGCAAATGTTAGCATACTACCACACTAAGATTGCGTATACCTGCTAAACAACAGCATAGGAGCATTGTAAGTGTGAGAATATTAGCACTGCATGTTAGCATTTAGCTCAAACCCTCCCTGTGTCCAAGTATAAAGATGCTAGCATGGCTGTTGTTGTCATATGTCATTGTTTTTGCCATTGTTATAGCACTTTAATAACATTAAGTTACAAAAGCAATTTGAAGAGGTGACCTCAGGGTGTGGGAAATTGACAGGTTCACAATGTACTTAGTATTTAAAGACTTAACCGTCAATAAATCAAACAAACAATGATGATGAATGATGACAATAATCATTGGTTTCTCGTGAGTTTTTACATGACTTCACAATAAACGCTGCCTCGATTACCAGCACAACCCATTTACACATGTTTTCTCTTTACAACCGTTCCTACGTGTATAGCTAACGTTACATATGTTTTAGTGTAAGAGGACGGCTGTGTTTGAACCGGAGACCTATATGTTACACTTTACACAACATTACTTACCTCTGTCCACAAGTACAGGACCAGAAACTGCCGCCTGCAGCACAGAGAAAAGGTGAAATTATTTGATGAATCCAAACGATTGGTCCAAGTCAGGTAACTGTTACGGTGCGTTTCTAAAAAATATAAACCACTGGTGTCCACATCCACTTTTATGTAATGATTAAGCACATTACAAAAAAAGAAAACCCTTCAAATTGCATGTTTGAGACACCGTCATGATGTTGATGGCGCCCACTCGCCGAACTCTTCCATATCCGGTTAAAGCCGGAAGAGGGACGCCTACACCTCCCAGAATGCAACAGAATGTTGAATATTTCTACAAACTTCGGGGGAAACTCGTTTTCCATACCGTACATTACTATTACTATAATCCAATTAAATGAAAACCTTCTGGCGAGTTTAACCTGACAATATTTAAGACGCTTTTGAATTTAATTGAATCAACATGTTTTGTTTTAATTGGAGCAATGCATATACTCAATATTTGTATAGTAATATTTGATTATTATTGTTAATGTATGTTACTTTCTTTAATTCAAGCACACAAAAAAGTAGCTGAAGAAGGATAAACAAGAGAAATTGGATGTCATCATATAGTAAAATATACAGTAAAGAGAGTCCACGGATCCAAAAAGTGGCGGAACTACTAATATCATTGCGATGTTTCACGACGACTTAATTTACCAGACGGACGAGGTTCGTTTGATTGGTTACCATTGCAGGCGGGTGGAGTTTATTTCAGTACCGTAACGTTTAACGCTGTGTTTTGAAACTAGCGCAGTGCACACGCAGAAAGCTTTAGCTAACTCTACTTTATTATAAACGTTAACGATGTCACCATTAAATACATCTAAACGTCATCGACAGTAATGGTTACAGGATTGCTAGCTTAGAGTCGATTTCTTGTTTCGAAGATCTTTGAGTATCTTTAGCTCGCCTCTGCTTGGACTTGGGTTGCTATCGTTAGCTAGCTTACTGTTGTCAACGGTTGTGTTGTTGTAGTGACTCAGGTGACCAGCGACATGTCGGAGTCCGGTCACAGTCAGCCCGGGATGTACGGGCAGGGACGCCGGAGGAGGCGACGCCGGGGGGACAGAGATGCAGGACCTCCGGGGCAAAATCTGTCCGGTCCCAGTCGGGATCGAGAATATCAACCGAGGGAACGCAGGGTAACGTTAGCTCGACTACAAACACATACTGGCATAATGAAGTCTGCGTTGTTGTCACTGCTGGTTTGATTCCTGCACAAGAACAGTGACCCACTTCAGTTTGTCTGTCCAGGATGGGAGCGAGGATCCACCAGGCCCACTCATTCAGAAGACCCCCATCATTCTTGCAAAACCCCCTGGGGAAAGGGTATGTTAAGTTATCCAAGATACTAAACTCGCCAAACACATACAATAATAATGACATCAGAACATTTGGATTTGTCTAGGTAGTAGTACTGTTTGAAGGGTTGTCATATTAACCACAAAGTACAAATATACTTTAGCATGTAATATGTGAAGTTAATGTTGTTATCACATTTGAGAAGAAAGTGTGGTAATAACTACTTTTAATGTTTGGCAATGTATTTTTTTCCAGAATTTACAATTCACAATGCCAACAAAAATGAGTCACAGTTAATACGTGATCATTACAGAAAGTACAGCTCGTTTGTATTCAGGTCTTCTCCCTCTCAGCTCATGCAATCTATCGACCTGTGCTGTTGTTGGATCCTTTACCAGGCCAAGTCCTCACAGAATGCACCTGTCAGTGGAGCTCCAGTCCTGGAGAAGCCCATCATGCTAATGAAAGCCAGGGATGATGGAGGGAAGCTGGGTACCCCTCCAGATGCGGCAGCTCAACCCTCTGGTCCTGGGCCCTCCAAGATGGAGAGGGAGGGGCAGCGACCCACCCAGCCTGTATACCAGATCCAAAACAGAGGAATGGGTGCTTCTGCATCGAGCAGCGCTGTGGACCGTGAGCTCTTGTAGATTTCACAAAAATACCTTCTTTTTTTTCCTACTGTAAATGTCAGAAACTGTGATGTTTTGACTACTTGGATGCACTCAATAAGGCCAAATTACACCGGCGTAGAAAAGAAAAGTGAATCTTGTTTTCATGTGACTTCCAGCCATGGTTGGCCAGTCTAAGCTCCTCCCTCCTGAGAAGATGAAGCACAGCATTAAGCTCGTGGATGACCAGATGAATTGGTGTGACAGTGCCATGGAGGTGAATTTAGTTTATTGTGGAACCATTGTATTCAAAGATGTGTTAATATTTTCAATATAATGCACTGTATGTACTCAAAGGAAGTTCTGTGTTCCACATGTGTTGCAGTATCTGAGGGACCAGACAGATATGTTGGTGGTGGGAGTCATTGGCCTGCAGGGAAGTGGGAAATCTACAATCATGTCACTGTTGTCTGCCAACACTCCTGAGGAAGATCAAAGGTGAGGTTGGTAGTAACACCAACAATAAGTTCAAGCTTGTAAACTGCTTGGTTATATGCATTTGTTTCATTTATTGATAGAAAACAGAATAGTGGCTAAAAGGGAAGTTGAACCATGAAGGAGTCCACAGTTAAAGGATGCTGACACACGGATGAGGCTTTCCCCTAATGACAGAAAATATCATTGAGTATGTAAGAGGAATTTGAAACAATACAGTATTGTTTGTCAGATGCCAGTTTAGTGTATGAGGTCAGTGTCAGCACATGGTCACCCGTTGAAAATGTGATAGTATGTTGCTGTAGAAGTTTCACCATCGAGTGCATTTTAAAGCTACACTTAAAAAGTGAAGGTACTCTTTCTGAACACACAGGGGCGATATAGTAAACAAATCTACTTCTGCAGAGTCTAGTGGAGTATTTCTGCTAATCCCATATTATATATTTTTAAAATCAGTTCAGTTTGTGACACTGTACAATGTCCACACACCAGACAAAGCTACATTGCTTATTCAGACCTTTACATCCTTTCTATGTTTTTTAAATTGCAGTTGTTGTACATCTTCTCTTTTAGCTTAACCAGTGCAGACATTTTAAATGATGGAATGCATGTTTGTTTGCTCAGGGGCTACGTATTCAGAGCCCAGACTCAAGAAATCAAGGAAAGAGGAGGAAACCAGAGTACAGGCATTGATTTCTTCATCACACAGGAGAGAGTCATCTTCTTGGATACACAGGTATGAATGTAGTATTTGCAGATGCAGTTTCTCTTCATTTTTCTGTAGTATGTATTAATTAGCTGTCAGTGTGTTGAGTGTAAGCAAGTCATGAACTGTGTGAATTGAAATGTCACCTTGGAATAGAAAGTAGTTACGGTTAACTTGAAACGCTGTGTTTGGTTGAGGGCTGATGAGCTGTGTGTGTGAATGCCTTTATTTGTTTCTTCAGCCGATGCTCAGCCCATCCATTCTCGACCACCTCATCAACAACGATCGGAAGTTGCCTCCAGAGTACAACCTCCCTCACACATACGTTGAGATGCAGGTCAGTGGCTGGCCTGCAGATGGCAGCAGGTGAAGACACCAGTTGTTTATGTGAGCACTGGTGCTTAACCTCGAGGGACCAATACACACCCTTTAGTCCTCTGATTCATCGTTTAATGACGCATGTGACCACATTAGCACTCTGTGTATAATCTGTCAACAGTCTCTTCAGATCGCTGCCTTCCTGTTCACAGTGTGCCATGTTGTCATTGTGGTTCAAGACTGGTTCACTGACTTAAACCTCTACAGGTTGGTACTTGCTAATCTGCAATGGCTCTTTGTTATAGTTACTGCCAAGATTCAAGGGACAAAAAAAGAATGTTGCTCTCAAATCCCCATCCTCCCTCAGGAATGTTGAGCATTTCATCTTGTAGCTTGAGGGGATATTTGTCTTCTGCTTTTTCATAAACTCAATAATATTTGTTGTTCAGTTGGTCATGTTGACAACAAATGCAGGCAAAACCAGACCCGTTGAAAATGTACCAGTCTAACTTGTGCCGACACATATTCATCTTGTCCAATACAATATTATCTGTTCAAGAACACAACGTTCTAATCCTTAATTTGAATAATTGTAGCCTCACTGTAAGACACTTTCCCTGTGTATACCTTTTCCTAATTTTACTCTGTAGTTGAAAGCTCTAGCTGTAATCAGCTAAAGCCCCAGTTCCACCGAAAGCCGGATGTCCCCGGATCACCTCGGATAAAAAGAGGTGAGAACCGGGGTGATCCGGGAAGGAAATCGTCCCGGATGACAACACATTTGACATGTTTCCCGGTTCTACTACAGTTCTACTATGGTTCCGCCACGGATCAACCCTGTTCAAGCCTGGTTCATCCCGGATGCCCACGGTTTGAGCACGGTTTGACCACGGACACGGCCCGGATGAAGCGTCAGGGTATAAATAGTTCTGATTTTCAGAGACAAAATCACTCTTCCGAAAATATTTGAAAGGACAACAACATGCCGAAAATTAAACCCAAGAAGAAGGCGATGACTGCTGCAAAGAAGAAGAAAATAAAAGAAGAGAAGAATAATCTTCCTCAGACGACAACAACATGCCGAAAATTAAACCCATCCGGGGTGTCAACTAGCTCCCGTTTCATCCCAGATTAACACGGTTTTACTACGGTTCATCCCGGTCCTACTACGTTTCTTCCCGGATGCGCTACGATCAACGCCGCCCCCCTCTCCATTCCCGGATGTCCCCGGATCACCCCGGATGTTAGTTGTACGTCCGACGAGCCGCTCGTCTTCCCGGATACGCCACGGACGGCCGCGGTTTTACTACGGTTCATCACGGAACGTCCCGGACTGACTACGGTTTCACTACGATTCCACTCCCGGATGACCCCGGATCTGATCCGTAGTGTATCCGCCGACATCCGGCTTTCGGTGGAACTGGGGCTTTGGTGGTAGCTGGTAGACGACACTAGCCTTGAAAGTACAGAAATTAATTTAAACCAAATGTAACAACTTGTATATCTTAAGAAGTTAAGGAATTAAAGGATAGTTTTTTAAAAGTATGCATTTAAAGTATATTCATATGCCCATACATGTATTGAAACATTGCTAATCACCCATCAAATGCAGCCATTGTCTCATGAAAGCAGATGTTGCAACAAAACAGGAAGTTGAAAGTTATGTTTGTGGGTAGGTTTCTTCAAACCGCTGAGATGTTGAAACCCTCCACTCCGTCTGCAAGCCATGACAGCGCTGGCTCTTCAGGCAATGACGATGGAGCCGAGTACTATCCTCATATAGGTGACTTTTTAAAGCAGAAACACACAATCTCACACACATCAACCAGGTTTAATGAGCTTTTTTAAATGTCTCCCTCCTCCAGTGTTCCTCCAGAATAAAGCCAGACGGGATGATTTCTGCCCAAGGAATCTAAAAAACATGTATATGGTCGTGGACAAATTAATGGCCCACTCTCATCTCAAGTACAAAGGTTAAAAACTGCAAGAATATCATCTTCATACATAAACATAGTCTGTTCATTCTGTGGCTGTTTTTAAGAGCTAACCGTGTCTACAAAATAGTTGTTCCATGATGCCACACCTGCACTCATCCCATAATACATGGTTTGTTTTTAGGTACATTGTCCATGCTAGACTGCAACATGTTTCCTGGTTTGGAGCAGGACTATCTGGCAACTGAAGTCAACATGTTCCTCCTTCCTATGCAGGAGAATGATGGGGAGGATAATCTGACTAAAGCAGGTAATAGAGAATATATCTTCACATAAGGCAGAACTCCATTGTTGTCCCGTATACAGTGGGTACGGAAAGTATTCAGACCCCTTTACATTTTTCACTCTTTGTTTCATTGCAGCCATTTGCTAAAATCAAAAGAGTTCATTTTATTTCTCATTAATGTACACGCAGCACCCCATCTTGACAGAAAAAAACAGAAATGTAGACATTTTTGCAAATTTATTAAAAAAGAAAAACTGAAATATCACATGGTCATAAGTATTCAGACCCTTTGCTCAGTATTGAGCCATGAGTCTTCTTGGGAATGATGCAACAAGTTTTTCACACCTGGATTTGGGGATCCTCTGCCATTCTTCCTTGCAGATCCTCTCCAGTTCCGTCAGGTTGGATGGTGAACGTTGGTGGACAGCCATTTTCAGGTCTCTCCAGAGATGCTCAATTGGGTTTAGGTCAGGGCTCTGGCTGGGCCAGTCAAGAATGGTCACAGAGTTGTTCCGAAGCCACTCCTTTGTTATTTTAGCTGTGTGCTTAGGGTCAGTGTCTTGTTGGAAGGTGAACCTTCGGCCCTCTGGAAGAGGTTTTCTTCCAGGATATCTCTGTACTTGGCCGCATTCATCTTTCCTTCAATTGCAACCAGTCGTCCTGTCCCTGCAGCTGAAAAACACCCCCATAGCATGATGCTGCCACCACCATGTTTCACTGTTGGGATTGTATTGGGCAGGTGATGAGCAGTGCGTGGTTTTCTCCACACATACCACTTAGAATTAACGCCAAAAAGTTCAATCTTGGTCTCATCAGACCAGAGAATCTTATTTCTCATAGTCTGGGAGTCCTTCATGTGTTTTTTGGCAAACTCTATGCGGGCTTTCATATGTCTTGCAGTTAGGAGAGGCTTCCGTCGGGCCACTCTGCCATAAAGCCCCGACTGGTGGAGGGCTGCAGTGATAGTTGACTTTGTGGAACTTTCTCCCATCTCCCTACTGCATCTCTGGAGCTCAGCCACAGTGATCTTTGGGTTCTTTACCTCTCTCACCAAGGCTCTTCTCCCACGATTGCTCAGTTTGGCTGGACGGCCAGGTCTAGGAAGAGTTCTGGTCATCCCAAACTTCTTCCATTTAAGGATTATGGAGGCCACTGTGCTCGTAGGAACCTTGAGTGCTGCAGAAATTCTGTTGTAACCTTGGCCAGATCTGTGCCTTGCCACAATTCTGTCTCTGAGCTCCTTGGGCAGTTCCTTCGACCTCATGATTCTCATTTGCTCTGACATGCACTGTGAGCTGTAAGGTCTTATATAGACAGGTGTGTGCCTTTCCTAATCAAGTCCAATCAGTTTAATTAAACACAACTGGACTCCAATGAAGGAGTAGAACCATCTCAAGGAGGATCAGAAGAAATGGACAGCATGTGAGTTAAATATGAGTGTCACAGCAAAGGGTCTGAATACTTATGACCATGTGATATTTCAGTTTTTCTTTTTTAATAAATTTGCAGAAATTTCTACATTTCTGTTTTTTTCTGTCAAGATGGGGTGCTGCGTGTACATTAATGAGAAATAAAATGAAGTTTTTTGATTTTAGCAAATGGCTGCAGTGAAACAAAGAGTGAAAAATGTAAAGGGGTCTGAATACTTTCCGTACCCACTGTATTGTGTAAAATGTGAGTTAATCATTGTTCCGTGTTTAGGGACGGGAACATACCCGCTCTTCTCTCTGCTCCCGGGGTACAGAGGACATCCTGCCTTCTCAACCACGGTTTCAAAACTCCGCAGCCAAATATTGGCTATGCCCCGCTGTCAGCTGTCACACACCATCCTCACTGAGAAGAACTGGTAAACATCACATTCTTCAAGGAAAAATACAAGAAATTGATTTTCTGTAAAAAATATTTGCATATCTTTTTAAATAGGTGCACGATATGATCTAAAAGGGTTAAAAAGGCATTTTCATTTGCTCTCATCTTTAAGGATAGTGCTCTTTTTAATTGCAAGTGCAACATTTATGATAAAGTAGGTTTGTGGTTTTTGCCAATGAAACAGAACATGAATTTGAATAGGGTTTGTGCAGTAAAAATAGAGATTTACAAAGCATATCTTTTTTGTGTGTTACTATAACCAGTTTAATTCAGTTTGTATTTACATTTTGTATTTGTAGCATTCATTGTTTGTAGTGACAGTTTTCAAGGTAGATGTGTGGGTGAGCCTGTGGCAAAGACAAATACTGCATAAACTGCTCCCCTACTATACACATCAGTTAAACAAACATCGGAACACATCCGTTTCATCAGGTGAACACAATTTGTGTTCTGTATAAATGTGTTGTGTTTTTACAGGTTTCACTATGCAGCTCGTATCTGGGATGGGGTGAAGAAGTCCTCGGCCCTCTCAGAGTACAGCCGCCTGCTCTGCTAACACCTTGGTTGAACTGCTGTCATATACAATAGCAGTTGCAAGCTGTTATGTCTGATAATCAGGTCACTTAAAAGAAAATGTGGCTGTGAAAGTGGAGACCGTCGTTTGCACCCTACAGGAGGGACAAGAGAAACTGGAAGCCCGGTCAGTGGTGAAGAGTCAGATATTAAAGCAGGACACCTTCTGTAGACTTTGGTGGGAACGAAAAGCTGAGAACTTTTGGTGCTCAGTGTCAGAAAGTTGTGTATCTGCCATGTTGAAACGACACAGCTGCAGCCTGCACACCAGTGGTGAGAGAGAGAGAAGAAGAAAACCAGTTACACATCTCTGCACATGATCGAACAAGATTCAATATGTTTTTTATTTGCAAGCCATCGTGGACTTTATGTTTTGGTCTGATGGTGCACACATGCAAATATAGAAATCTGTATTTGTTTTTTCTTTATTTTCTTTCAAACCTTAATCAAAAGTGTAATTGTGAATTACTCAGAAATAAAAGGAAACAACTAAAACATATTTTACCTCTGGGTCAGAGTCTTATTCATCTTGTCCAATACAATATTATCTGTTCAAGATGCCCACACAAAGTTCTAATCATTAATTTAAATATTTCTAGCATCACTGTAAGACACTTTCCCTGTGTATACCTTTTCCTAATTTGATTTTTAAAAGTTTAACTCCGTAGTTGAAAGCTCTAGCTGTAAATCAGCTTAGTGGTAGCTACTGTAGAAGGTAGACGACACTAGCCTTGAAAGTACAGAAATTAATTTCAACCAAATGTAACAACTTGTATATCTTAAGAAGTTAAGGAATTAAATGATAGTTTTTTAAAAGTATGTATTTAAAGTATATTCATATGCCCATACATGTATTGAAACATTGCTAATCACCCATCAAATGCAGCCATTGTCTCATGAAAGCAGATGTTGCAACAAGACAGGAAGTTGAAAGTTATGTTTGTGGGTAGGTTTCTTCAAACCGCTGAGATGTTGAAACCCTCCACTCCGTCTGCAACCCACTCTCATCTCAAGTACAAAGGTTAAAAACTGCAAGAATATCATCTTCATACATAAACAGTCAGATTCAATATGTTTTTTATTTGCAAGCCATCGTGGACTTTATGATGTTTTGGTCTGATGGTGCACACATGAAAATAGAGAAATCTGTATTTGTTTTTTCTTTATTTTCTTTCAAACCTTCAAAAGTGTAATTGTGAATTACTCAGAAATAAAAGGAAACAAGGAAAAAAATATTTTGCCTCTGAGTCATTTTTATTGCACTTTTCTTAGTGACTTATTCACCATATCAAAGCATATTTTGACATCTACAGCCTTGATAGCTTTCGTTTCACCTGAAAGAACACACACACCTTAATGTGCTTAAACCGGTTTGATCTTGATCTTTTGACGAAGAAATGAAACTCAAGTGTTGGTGGGAAACCACTTGTTGAGCAACCATTGTCCTAGATGAAAAACCACATGCAGTTAAGAGGTTGCATTAGGTTTCCATGATACACTTTTCTACACAGTTTTGCAAATTCGTAACATTTTCAGATATCCAGTTACTGTAATAGCCCAACAGATTAAAATAGGTATGCATACTGTATATCTTTCCCAAATAAAGTAAGGGTTATGCATGTTGACCTACCTCAAATAAACCGTATTTACATATTCAAGGCTGGGCTCAAAACCAGCCTTTGCCATTTGACAGTCAAATACATTTGTCTGCCTTTGTTGGGGAGCTGAGGTCATCTGAGGCATCTTTCAGAACTAAATTAATGACAAACTATGGTGCTTCTCAAAACCAAGTTTGCATTGTTAAACTCATCTCTACTAATTATTTTTAAGGGTTCTGTGCAGCTTTTATTAGGTTAACTGAAGTGATTACATTTGTTAACTGTGTCAAACAAGAACTCCAGGAAGACTCGATAAGATATTCCAAGATACTAAATACAACAACCTTCCCAGTAAGCGGCTGCATTGAAGTGGCTCGAGTTTATTTTGCTGTGTTTTACATGTATTCTTGTCAAAGAAGAGTTCATTGTTTTTACTCGCCTGTGCTTGTTCACCTGTTTCAGCGTATGCCTTCAAGTATTTAGCGTGTATGCCACAGTACACAACCATATCCAAGATTCATCAATGCAGAGACGTAAAAGTAAATATAAGGTATTGGACAAAAAGTATCTTACTTTTGTAAGGGGAATTCCTCTGATCATGCACAATCATGTTAACTTCCCCTATGTTTGATCATGCTGAATCTATGCCATGCTCTGAGCATTAAAAGTGTGACACCCCTAAGAGATTTTTGTCTCGTTCCTCGTTGTCAGTGTGGGATTACAGAATTGCCACGACAATTTCTACTGCAGAGAGGGACAATGCTCAGAGATATTTATTGTATCATCATTCAGGAATATTGTGATGTTTAAACGTCAAGGTAATCTAACTGATGCAATAAAAGTAAATCAATATTTATTTACTTTTTCCAGTGGTTCTTTTTCTGCGGCACTAATATGAAACAGTCATATTCAGACAGCAGCAGTTAACCAATACAGCCAAAGTTGTACAAAAAGCAAATGATCAAAATGCAGTCACCACTTGACATCCAAATTACGTGTGTTACTTTGAAATAAAGGGCCAGCATGTGAAAACAGTCAGTATCTGCCATCGCGCAGTCACCTGATAAAATAATTGGAAATGCTCCTAAAATGTTAATGTGCTGTAATTAACAGAGAACATTTTCCCCACCTTTCATAATTGCAGTGTGGCAGTTCCTCGCATGACACAACGGTGTAAACATGCACTGACATGTATTGACAATGTCCTTGTGTGGGCATCCAGAAAAAAACAAAACTAAACTTGAGTTTCAATTCAAGTGAATTTACAATGCTTCTCTTTTTTCACTTTCAAAGCAGGAAAAAAGGAGTGGTCTGAGGATGAGGACAACCCCTTCGCAGAAGAACTACTTATAGCCGTAACAGATCAGAGTGACACTTGTTGTATCCCGCCATCACAAAATGCATCTCCTTACTCTGATCTGTGGCATTGTGCTTCTCACTAAAGGTAAGTTTACGTTATCAAGTTTAGGTACATTTTTAAAAGGAGGATCTTAATTTAACATTTTTTTAAATGTTTTATATATATATATATATATGTATTTTATACTTACCTTTACAAATGATACAACTTTTTTTTTTTTTTTTTTAACTTATCTGAATATTGTGTTTCCACAGCCCACACCCTGAAATGTTATGAGTGTATACCGGGACTCTCAGGAAACTGCACAGACAAAGCAATAGAATGCCCTTTGCCAGGTCAACAGTGTGCTGCAATTCGCTTAACTTCATATGCAGGTATGGTCATTTGTGTTGCATTGTTTTATCGTAAAGCTGCTTTGTCCTGGCCCAGTCTACAAAGGTTCCTCTTTTGTTGCAGGTGGTACACAACTTGCTGACGTCAACGCAAAAAGCTGCGCTTTGGCTCAAGAGTGTGTGGACGCCTCAATCAACTTCGGAATCTCTAAAACCGTAATTACCAGCAAGTGTTGCAAGTCCGAGCTCTGCAATACCCAACTTGCCCCTGGTAACCTACTCATATTGTCTGTTAGTATTATTTACACTGAGAGCTGTTTTAGTTGCAGGAGCAATGTTAAACATGTGACTACTCTCCTCACTACTACTACTCTCCTTAAAAGTTAGAGTTGGTTGCATTTGTCATATTGTAGATGTCAAAATAATGACTTGTTTAATTTAAAAAATATATATATTTTACTGAGTAAATAATATATTTTTAACATTTATAAGTTGTATATTCATGTCTTGTGCCGGATAGACATTGTGAATTGTGGATTGATGCCAGTGAATGTATCAGAACCCGAGACATATGCTTGGGGCAAATATGGTTAGAGAAACAAGAATCAAATTTCAAAACAAGCCAATATGAGGAAACTACTTTTCCCCAATATCACCATCCATTATAGAGGAGCCCAAGGGTAATATACCCCCAACTGCAACAGTGCAGCTGTGTGTGTATATGTGTATGCATGTGTGTGTCTGAAAGAGAGAGAATATTTATAAATCTGTTCATTTGAATGCTGTTCACCAGCATATAAAGAGCTTCAAAAAGGCACTAAAGGAAGAATAGTGCATTGCAATAACCCCCCAATCCCCCTCTACATAACCAAACAGTATGAACAATGTATGTTTTAAATTACAGTGCCCAGCAAACCCACTGCAAATGGTAAAAAGTGCTTCCAATGCAACGGAAAAGACTGCACCGCAACTCTAAACTGTGAGGGAACTGAAGACCACTGCATCTCAACCACAGGTAACAAGCCTGCAAGCATTTAACACCTTACTCTGTTCCACATATTCCTTCTGCTCAGAGAGGGATTCTAGTAGATGAACGCACTCACATTATTTTTATTCTCTCAGTGACTACAGGAGGTGAATCGATCACCTTGAAGGGCTGTGCCTCCAAGGTGGTGTGCACATCTGAATCTACAGCGATGGCAGGAGCCATTGGAGCAGAAATAAGCTGCTGTCAGGGGAATTTCTGCAACAGCGCCAGCAGCACAAGTGCTGGCCTTCTGCTCCTGGTGGCACCGCTGGTCTCTTTGGTCATGCTCTCTTAAATAGTTAAGACAGTAGCATGACCCCCAGCTTTTCTTCTCATCTTTGCAAGGCCTCATAGTGCTCACACCCCTCCTTATCCGTTCAACTGATGAGTGAGAAAGTTTAGCAGGCAAAGCATTTAAATATAGTTTAGTAAAGCTGTGATTTCCATTTGTCTCTTACATCAGCTAGTTTCTAACAAGCTTATTTACATTTTTTAGCATGTTGCCTAGACAATAGCATCTGTCTTGCATAGAATGGTTCTTTCTGGGACGAGAATGTATATGAGTGCTATATTATTAACCTGAAACCTATTTTTCAAGAATCAAGAATATGTTCATGTCATTGATAAAAGAGCTGAATAAATAATTTTCTCAAATTTCTGCTGTGTATTCAGATTTTTGATTTCTTGAGTCCTTAAAATCCTGTCTGTCTCATTTAATAGATGTGTGTCAGGCCCTCAGCCTATATATGCTTATTCCAGACTCTGATTTAAAGTTGAAGGCATCCCTGAGTTTTATTAATGGGGCATGGATTCACCTACAAAATGTCACTCAAAATGTCACTCTAGGAGACAAAGAGACACAAAAAGATTAAAAAAAGATGCAAAACTACTGCAGAGAGACCACAAGAGACTCGCAACTATGAAAAGGGAACAACCAACCAAAAAGAAACACAATGATTACGAAGAGACACAAAACAAGTGCAAAGGGTTAAGGGGATAAACAACCATAGACAGAAATAATTTTAAACTCTTGTAAACTCTGGCACACAGATACGAATGTCTAGTTAAGGTCAGGAGGTTGGCAGATTCACAGTGATGAAATAGGTTGAATATTACGAAGCCTGGGACTGATCCAGCTCAATCTAAACAACGCACGCACCAAAATTGTCAATGTAAAGATGTGAGCTGTTAAACCGTCTAAATGATAAGCTTTTAGCGGAGAAAGAGCGGTGGACATTTGGTCCACAGCCAGGTGTACATCGGAATAAAGTGCAATTAGCAGATAACTGGTACTTATATGTCAAAATATTCAAAAGTCCCCTGTGTAACGGGTCGTGAATCTCAACTGTATGAAGGATGAAGATGATGTCTATCTGGGGAAAAGTTGAGAGCGGATGTGTGGGAAGATGGGAAGAACATGAAGGAGGGGAACGAGGGTGTAAAGTAAAATACATTTCAATCAGGAGAGACAAGTGAATGATTAGTAGTTAACATTTATTATGACAGATGCTGCGTTAATGAGTTACACAGAAATTCTTTGGCGCTTGAACTCAACGAGGAGATTTATGATCGAGTTGTGATTGCCCTGAGCGGCAACAATATAAATCCCCATGTGAAGTCCAGACACTGGTGGTGATGGTGGCTGATGAGGTTGATGGAATGATGAGTTGATGAAGCTGATGAATCTGCGAAGATTGGGCGGAGATGGGGAGGTGGAGGGTTGCGTAACAGCAGCTTGAATGAACTGAAGGTAGAGAGACAATCATATTTAAAGAAAGACAGCAGCAAGATGATAGGCTAACGATGTCCCTGTGTCGTTGTGCTATTGGCTAGAGAGACCAGCTGATCTAGACAGCTGATATGATTGACAGCCCCGAACAATAACAGCAAGGAAATAATGAGTGTGCCTGCATGAGGAGTGATGGCAGATGTATGGTAAATAAGCTATGGGCTTAGGCATGCAAGAGTATAGTCTTCCTGTCTGAACTTACGCTAGAGCTTCATTTCTTTGTTTTAGTCAGTTGATTCCGGACACCTCGGTTTACTTGTACTCTGTGTGATGCAAATAAACCTGCGTGAACTGAAGAAAATCCAATCTCTCTTGTGTTCTATGGGTGTTTGTTACTTTTAGTGAGAGTCTGTGGTATCTCACCATGAGTCAGATAGCAAATAGTTATTAAGCCAGCCGTTAGGTATTAAGTTTAATATAAGTCATAAAGTCAAAGAAGCTGATCATCGAGATTAGAAAATGAACCACAACACTACCAAAAGACCAAAACAATTACAAAGTGACACAAAACCACAGAGAGATGCATTACAACTACAAAGAGACAAAACAACCAAAAGAGACTGAACAACTATAAAGTCTGTGTGTCTTGCTCAGATGAAGGAGAGGTGGTGGAGCCTTTTGCAAGTCTGTGCACAGGGGCCCGTCGTCTCTATAATCCATCCATGAGCCTGTCCCTGCCTTTAAATGTGTATTTGTTGGTTGTATATAACTGGCAGGACATGTGAAGACTGAAGAGGGACACTTGTTAACGTGCTTTTTGGGTTTGCAGCTTCCCGTTTGGCCACTTGATCAGACAGCAGGAGAAAAACTAGAGAAGTTCACACACTTGACAGAGTGCAGATCTCTGTCAAGTGTGTCTGTAACGAGCACTGCTGTATGTTTGATTGAATGAATATAATCACAATTGCGTTTTACGCTTCAAGTCTATTTTTTTTCAACATGATGCCCAACAAAAGGTCACTGAATAAATATATGATACTATCACACATCAAGGACGTCCTCCCAGCAGACCTGGACAGCCACCAGTTTGCATACCGAGCAAACAGATCTACGGAGGACGCGGTCTCCATTACACTCCACACGGCCCTGTCTCACCTGGAGCACCCCAACACATACGTCAGGATGCTCTTCATTGACTTCAGCTCTGCCTTCAACACTATCATCCCCCATAAACTGGTGCACAAACTCAAAAACCTTGGACTTTCGACATCACTCTGTTCATGGATTCTGGACTTTCTCTCCAACAGACCACAGAATGTCAGGATAGGGAACCGGACATCGACAACCACCATCCTGAACACTGGTGCACCGCAGGGCTGTGTGCTCAGCCCGGCCCTCTTCACCCTTTTCACCCAGGACTGCTCCGCCACATATTCCTCAAACACAATAGTGAAGTTTGCTGACGACACCACTGTGGTGGGACTCATCTCTAACAACGACGAGACACACTACAGACAGGAGGTCCAACATCTGGCTGAGTGGTGCTCGGACAACAACCTGGTCCTGAACACCACCAAGACCAAAGAAGTCATAGTGGACTTCAGGAGATCCAGGAAGACCACACCCTCTCCACTCTATATAAGTGGGGAGGAGGTGGAGAGGGTGGTCAGTATCAAATTCCTGGGGCTCCACATTACTAAGGACCTCACTTGGTCCCTGAACACATTACATCTGGTGAAGAAAGCCCAGCAGAGGCTCTTCTTCCTGAGGAAGCTAAAACAAGCTGGCCTGCCCCCTGCACTTCTGGTTAACTTCTACAGAAGTGTGATTGAAAGCATCCTCTGTCAGTGCTTTACTGTGTGGTATGCCAGCTGCACAGCAGAGAACAGGAGGGACCTGGCCCGTGTGGTTAAAACAGCACAGAGGATTGTGGGAGTTACCCTCCCGGACCTGGACACTGTGTATGCTGGTCGCCTCCAGAAGAAGGCCAGAAACATCTGTACAGACATCACACACCCGGGTCACTCTCTGTTTGTTCCACTGCCATCAGGAAAAAGATACAGGACTATCAAAACCCAGACTAACAGGCTGAGGAACAGCTTCTTCCCCAGAGCGTTTTTTACAATGACAATAAACATCCTTTATCCTTTATCTTTATCTTTATATGTATCCACACCTCACTTGAAGCATGTGCCACAAACAATGTCATTTGTCACAGTCATATTGGAGTGGGTGGACCTACCTGGCAGGAATGTAGATGCCCTTTAGTCTCTCTCTCTCTCTCTCCCCCTCTCTCTCTCTCTCTCTCTCATTTAGAAGAAAATAATCAAATTACATTGGAATTGTATGCACAAGACAAACTATTGAGTCAAATTGAAAGATTGTTTTTTATTTATTATTATATTTGACAGCTGATATGCATTCTTTAAAGGTGCACTGTGTAATCCTTTGCCACATGCTCCAAATAAATAGGGGGCAGCATTTCCCCTCTGCTGCTAAATCCACACTATCTAAATCAGTTCAAAAAAAACCCCACACACAAGCCCATACTACCAACTAACAGCAGGGCAAGAATACACACAATTCCACTAAACTGCTGAAAATAACTCTGATGCAGACGGCACAATCTTGGCGCTAGGAGCTGACACACGCTGAACTCCTGACAAACTTGTCTCCTGGCGTCGGGGAAGACGAAGCAAGGGTGCGAGTTGTTTTCTCATTTTGGATCACTTTGGATTTAATCCAATACACAATATACTGTATATAACAAAAAAAAGCACTACTTATTTGTCCTCCAGACTGATGGCAGAAGCCACAGTGACTCACTATCACCTAATGAGGAACAAGTGGTAAAAGAAGACATGACGGGGCTTTAAATTGTTTTCTAACATTCCGGCCGTATCTTACACATTGCACCTTTAAGCAAGGGATGGAACGCGTTGTTTGAAGAGTTGAGTGTCACAGTTTACAGTGGTGGTGTTGTTTCTACGGGAAGAAATAATGGAAGAAATACCGTTTGAAAAATTGTAGGAATGGAACTTCCATTCCTACAATTTTTCAAACGGACAAACGGACATCATTCCTTCAATTGATTATTATAACAGAAGTTTGAAAACAGAAAACCTCCTCCAGTATGACTTTCTGTAAGAACAGTTTGAAATAGTGAGAATGGTAAAATCTAAAAAAATATGATTAGTCTTGGATATTCTTACCGGGAAAATCGTCTCCAAATGGACCCCCTGTATGGAAATAACAGTGTTAATGCGTGTCAGTATTAGGTCTACTGTATCTGTCCAGTTTGTTAAGCAAGCAGTCTGCTTACACACCGTTTTTCTGGCCTTGGAGGTCTCTCCCTGTCGTCAGGGTTTCTCCTGAAAATTTCATTAAGTAGAAAATATTTTCGGTAAACCGATTACAGCACATCCACGATTTTATCTTGATATGAGACCAACAAAAGAGACTTACCTGGATAATATATCCCAGAGTGATCTCCTGTGATAGTTGCAGAGACAGAGATTTAAATAGCTTTTTTGATGGAAATACAGGATGTATGTATGTATGACAAAAAATCCGGCAGAGCTCTGAAACGTCAATCATCATCAATACAGCAGCTGTGTGGCAGCTGATTAGTAACGTCCAAAGCAAACATACTAATCATTTTTCACTTTAGTACTTTGGGAAATACTAATCTAACTCAACAAACATATACTCAATGTGTGAAACTGTTAGGGTCAAAAAGTCTAAATGACTAATTATAATATGTGTGCTCACAAAGTCCTCATGTGAATGTGTGTGTGTGAACAGTCTGACACTAAGCACCACACTTGTTTCGTCTATTAGATATGAGCTGGCTGCAGAAAGAACACTTCAACACTGTTTACCCTAAATAAGCCATAATAAACCTGTGGAGGCGTCAATACTACCATGACTTCCTGATTTCGATAAAAGTGACCTTTGTACGAGAACCAATTGTTACAGTGTCCAGATACGTAGCTGAATGAACGCAATTCATGTGTGTTCCTTTGTGACGTAAACCAATCCTGTGCCAGCACATTGCATGTTGTTTACTCAGAATAAATATCAGAAGCTCAGAGTTAGAACTCCGAGCGGCCTTGATGTAGGCTACATATCCTGTATGTGGATCAACTCTGTCTCCTTCTTTGCAAAGAATAAGATTAAATGTCCTGTGATTAATGATTTTCCATCAGTCTCAAGAGTGAATTTCATAGATAATCATAGATAAACACAGGTGTAATTAATTAATATTAATTAATCAACCTATCCTCATGTAGCAGAAGGGAGCTTTGATCGCTCGCTGGGCCTCTGTGTCCCTTTAATTACCAGGCCACCACTGGCCAATCACGGTGGGCGGGCATCACATAAATGCGACGGGGATTCCCTTAGATCCTCCCTGACGTCAAACGCGTGTCCCGCTTCCGGTCTGCCTGACTTCAGCCGCTGCCGCAGAGACTATCTCTTGGGCTCCCCTCCTCCTGCACAGGAGACTCACCTGCGGATCTGTGTCGCCGCTGGTAGCAGCGCTACATGCCCTCCTCCCCCCTTCTGGAGCAGAAGAATATTGCCTGATCGGGGACTTTTTGCTGAGTTCGAGCGGAACGTTGCCACAAAGTGGCTGCAGTTAACTTGCTCATATTGAGGGAACGCTGCTGTTTGTCTACCGGGATTTGTCTACAGGTGTTTGCCTACATGGCTTCTGACTAAACGGCTTTGCCCTACCGGGCTTGATCTACCCTGCTGCGCTGTGTCGCCTACAGGGTCTGACGCTGCTCTCATCAGCACTGCGCCCCGGCCCCGGCCACGTCAGCATCACCTTCGTTTTAATATAGGAACAACTATTTTTAGCTTGAGCCATTTTATTGTGCATTTTGACAGGGGATGTTAAGGCCCACTCTGGCATTTCATTTATTTACCTCAGTTAGCTGATCATCCCCCT
The DNA here is from genome assembly GCA_032191485.1 of Leptoclinus maculatus. Taxonomy (NCBI): domain Eukaryota; kingdom Metazoa; phylum Chordata; class Actinopteri; order Perciformes; family Stichaeidae; genus Leptoclinus; species Leptoclinus maculatus. The sequence continues at coordinate 12,360,146 of JAVDOI010000008.1, read as the reverse complement.
GGCTGATCAGCTGACCGGAGTTATTTTGGTTTTGTCTTTTCTTATTTTTTCCTTTTGTTTGATTTTCCTCTCTGAGAACCAGAGCCTTGTGTAATTGTGTTCCATGTCCCTGTAGGAGCTGCTGAGCCAAGGTGGTGGGGTTGGTGCCTTCGGGTGGGGGTGTCTCCCTTCGTGTGCTGTGTGGTTTGGTGTGCCCCTGGTTCCGAGCCCTCACGTGTGGTTGTGTGTGAGTGTTGTGTACACGTGTGATCGGGGTGCCTCCTCTTTCGGGATCCTCACCCGTACTGGTCCACCTCGCCACTGGTAAGCCGCAGCCCTACACCTCTTTTAATAAAAGAAATACAGGCTCTTTTATTAACATTTTGTACTGACCATTATCTGTGAAACCATCGGTGTGTAAAAATAAAGTAATTGTTTTGTATTGGAACCACGTCTCCGCCTAATCTGTATAATGAACCTGAGTGTCCTGAGTTAGTGAGACTGTAGGCGAAACTTAATCTTTAGGTGAAATTCCTAAGGTGGCGTTGTTGTGCTCTGACGATTGGTTGATAGCCAAGTAAACTTTAAACTATATCATCACCTTCCTCTCGCCACACTCACAAAACAGGTGGGCCAAGGCCCTGGTATTGTGCATGTTGGCTCACTGAGATGGCCGTGTTACACAAAATACAATGGGACCATAAGTCATTTTATCAATTATACCTGTGTTTACATCACTGCTGTGAAAAGGGCCTATTGAGCCTTGAACTTTGACCCTCTTACTCATATATCTGGCGGCTTCTTAGCGGTCATCAGGCTGTGCTTTCTCAGCATCTCAGTTAAATTTGACGCATCTGTCACTGCCCAGAGGATTGTTGCTCAGAATGGCCAGAAAAGCTTGCTGGCTTGCACACTGCAAAACGCAACCAGATGCAGTTTTCGAGTAATTTTCTTGTGTTCCTGACTGAAATCTAGACATCAATGACGTCATCATTACTCATTAAGGTTTACCTACAAACCTTTTCTCTGGTCGAGGTGGTTGTCTCAGTGAGTCGTCAGAGCGCTTCCTGTTGGTTAAAAACATTCACTCGTAAATGTTGACTTTGACATTCTACAATAAATAATAGCATCACTATAGCACAGATATTACCAATCTACAGTATTGGCATCTTTTGAATTGACATGTATTTACCTTCTCCTATAGAAGACCACTCCAAACACTGCAGCTAGGATGATAACAATCAGGACTGGCACTGCAATGGCTACTGCCCGAGAGCTTGATCCTGGTGATGTACATTTGACAACTCAATGTATGATAGAATTGCAAGACATAAGCAGACCAGATGTATTTTGTGGCTCTCACCCTTCACAGTCAGCTGGACTGTGTTGGCTTGCTGCTTGCCCCGCCACCAGATGGCAGTACAGGTGAGGGTTTTGGCCCCATCTCCTCCAGCAGCCATGAAAGTGATGGTGGAGGTCGTCTGCCAGATGCCCTGCGGTGTCGAGGTGTGCGTGACCTCACTGGTGAGGTTAGGGACACTCCATGAGAACACTGGTGGATGTGATGGACATGTGTGCGTCACAGAACACGAGACGGTAATCGTTGAACCGGCGTAAATTTCTGCTGGAACTGAGGTCATCACTGGTTTTCCTGGGGACGCTGAGCATGTGAAACACAAAGCAGAGTACCTATGTTGATTAGAAAACAGATAAACAGATAAATAGCTTTTCATATTTAAAGAAAATGAAGACTTTTCAGACCTTTCATAACAATAAATACGCAGCTATTGTTGAATCTGTGTCTGTTATTATTTCCTTTCTCTGCATGGAAACAGAAGGGCCCGTTGTCAAAGGGCTTGATGTCATCGATCTCTAATGAGCAGTTTCCCTCATTCACATCTCCTACTATTCTGGTGCGGCCCTTGAAATGGTCAACCACATAGCTTGGGGCATTGTGGTAGATGACATCCCCAGTTTTTTTGGACCAGATGCCACGCGTGACAGGCTCATCCTCCTGGTACGGGAAGCTGCAGGGAATCACCACACAGGAGCGAGTCAAGGCGCTGAATCTGAAAGGGACGTCAGCATCCACAACGTGGAGAGCTGTAGAGAGAGAGAGAAACAAGCCATGATGGGATGCCTGTAGAAATCAGTCCACTTTTGACATAACATGGCAGCAGGATGAGTTTTGAGAGAATGTACACCCACTGTCATTTTCATATGGATCAACTGGTCTGACATATTCTGTAACGAAAAAAGGACAGCAAGCAATTATCAATGTGTCATCATTAGAGCAAAAGTTTGACATTTTGGTAAATATTTGTATTTGCTTTTTTTACAGAGAGTTGTAAGAGAAGAGTATTAAAACTCCTATAGCTGTCCGTTAAATGTAAGGCTAGAGTCTGCAGCTTAGATTAGTTTAGCATTAAGAATGGAAACGGGAAACAGCTTGCCTGGCTCTGTCAGCAGAACATCTAAAGCTCACTAGATAACACATGCATGAATTGAGAGTGGCCGTATCAAGTCTGCAACCCCGTTTTAAAAAGATTTGTAGTGGAAAGCAGGCTCACTGCAGCCACTAATACTGATACAACTTGATGGCTCTGTAGCGTGAACGGATCCCGCCCCGGGGAAAGCGGGACAGGCGTGCGCACCTAACACGGTGGTTACTCCTTAGGGTTGTTCTTCCCGCGTGAGTTAGTCGCCTCACGGGGGTATCAGAACAATGCCATAGGTCTTTTATCTCACCCCGTAGCTGAATCGTTAGGATTTTCGGAATTAATTGTCTTTCTGAGAGTTTCTAAGAAAGAAATCTGTCCCGTCTCTAAAGATGGGGGAAAAAGCTCAAAAAGAAGGGAGCCCTTCTGTTTGTTTTTTACTCCTCTGATTCTAGTAACTCCCCTAATCACATGCGTCAACCATACAGGAGGCATCTTGTACCAGAGTTAACAACAGAATGTAACTGGTTGTAACAGGATTGGTCCAGATAGAACCAAACCACTATTCAAGGCTAAAGTGACTATGTTACCTAAAGCGTCTAAGCAGGCTATCACATCTAATATGAAATAAAACACTTTATCTTAAATCACATCTAATATGAAATAAAACAGTTTATCTTAAATCACATCTAATATGAAATAAAACAGTTTATGTTAAATCACACTTATCATGAGATAAAACAGTTTGGTTTTTACGATGTAAACAAGTTATATGTTATGATGATTATGAAGACAAACAAGCTATGTGTTGTGATGATTATAAAAAGTAAACAACTTATATGTTGTGACAGTTATAAAAGGTGAACAAAATATGTTTGTGATGGTTATACTTTTTTGCTTTCATATTTTTCACAACAGCTCACACATATCTGCACTAATTTTGTTTTGTTTTGCACAGGTTGCACGTTATTGTTGTTTTGAAAAGATATGCAGTGTTAAACTCAGTAAAACTCTTTATTGCCAAATATTTGAACTTGTTTTGTTTAGTTTTTCATAGGTTGCACTTTATTGTTGTTATCTTGAAAAGATATTCAGTGCAAAACAGGTTAATTGCAGCCACAATAAGTTATTTTTTGTCAAATATTAGTTATTTTTTGCACAGATAGAACTTTATTTGCATTGTTCTAACAAAGTGATTGCACATTTTATTTGTTTTTGTCTGATGGAGCAATCTGGGCCCCGTTCCTCGTACGTCGCTAACTAAGTTCGCCGGATAATTTTGAGGATGAGATTACACCAGTCAGGCTTTTCGGTTCCACAAAGCAAGTTTGGCAAAATCACCATAGCAACACATCAATAAGCTTGAACCTGCTCTAGAGCAGGTTCACTGAAGGAAGCTGGATAAGTTTGCCACTCCCCCGAAAATAAATGTCATCTCCCTTCCTCATCCCATTGATGAAGGAGCGATATTAGTTAGATTAGCGTTTTATAGGGAGAGAGTTCTTCGAGATCGGTCCGTGTACGTTTTGATCATCTGTTTTACCGTTCATTCGATGAAACGAAAATACGGAAATTTCCGTATTTTAACGGTAAAACAGATGACTAAAACGTACACGGACCAAGATCGCCAAGATCCGTTATCACATCATGATGGCTTCCTATACGAGCGCTATCGATTCTGCCGACAAGGAATCATTCATTAACAAGACCTTCTCGAGTCATACATTGTGAACACCACACGAGCATTGACTGTCTCACAGACTGGATCATAGCCTTGCGCTTTTTTGCGAGTGGTACATTATTGTACAGTGTGGGCGATGCGGAGAACATCGGGAAAGCCGCTGCATGCCGTGCTGTTCGTAAAGTTTATTTGGCGCTTAAGAAACTTATGGATGTGTTCAATACATTACCATGGCACATATTGTATGGACTCACCATTCTGAATAATGTCTTCGCTATTGTACTGTTAGAAAATCATGGTTTAGCTGATCAGCCTTTGAGGAACCGAGATAGCCTGCCTTCAATCATCTCGGTAATTTAAGGTGGATAATTGGACATTTGATCGACTTAGTTGAGCGACGTACGAGGAATAGGGCCCAGTTGTTTATGTGAGCACTGGTGCTTAACCTCTAGGGACCAATACAAACCCTTTAGTCCTCTGATTCATCGTTTAATGACGCATGTGACCACATTAGCACTCTGTGTATAATCTGTCAACAGACAAGAGATGTTAATCTCTTGTCTGTTAGTCAGCTGTCACACACCATTCTCACTGAGAAGAACTGGTAAACATCACATTCTTCAAGGAAAAATACAAGAAATTGATTTTCTGCATATCTTTTTTGTGTGTTACTATAACCACTTTAATTCAGTTTCAGTTTTTATTTACATTTTGTATTTGTAGCATTCATTGTTTGTAGTGACAGTTTTCAAGGTAGATGTGTGGGTGAGCCTGTGGCAAAGACAAATACTGCATAAACTGCTCCCCTACTATACACATCAGTTAAACAAACATCGGAACACATCCGTTTCATCAGGTGAACACAATTTGTGTTCTGTATAAATGTGTTGTGTTTTTACAGGTTTCACTATGCAGCTCGTATCTGGGATGGGGTGAAGAAGTCCTCGGCCCTCTCAGAGTACAGCCGCCTGCTCTGCTAACACCTTGGTTGAACTGCTGTCATATACAATAGCAGTTGCAAGCTGTTATGTCTGATAATCAGGTCACTTAAAAGAAAATGTGGCTGTGAAAGTGGAGACCGTCGTTTGCACCCTACAGGAGGGACAAGAGAAACTGGAAGCCCGGTCAGTGGTGAAGAGTCAGATATTAAAGCAGGACACCTTCTGTAGACTTTGGTGGGAACGAAAAGCTGAGAACTTTTGGTGCTCAGTGTCAGAAAGTTGTGTATCTGCCATGTTGAAACGACACAGCTGCAGCCTGCACACCAGTGGTGAGAGAGAGAAGAAGAAAACCAGTTACACATCTCTGCACATGATCGAACAAGATTCAATATGTTTTTTATTTGCAAGCCATTATGGACTTTATGTTTTGGTCTGATGGTGCACACATGCAAATATAGAAATCTGTATTTGTTTTTTCTTTATTTTCTTTCAAACCTTAATCAAAAGTGTAATTGTGAATTACTCAGAAATAAAAGGAAACAACTAAAACATATTTTACCTCTGGGTCAGAGTCTTATTCATCTTGTCCAATACAATATTATCTGTTCAAGATGATAAGAACACAATCATGTTAACTTCCCCTATGTTTGATCATGCTGAATCTGATGAATCTTTGCCTAAACTAAAGAATTGTTTCCTGGATGCCATCAGAAGATGATCAGATCTAATCAACCATTTGTCTTTTGAACAAATACATGCAAGTTACTAACTAAAAGAAGCAACCATAAAGGGATGACCAAGCCAAAGTATAAAGAGAGAGAACAACTTCCCATCGGGATGCACATTTCAACCTAAACCTTGTCCTGTGTGCCATGCTCTGAGCATTAAAAGTGTGACACCCGTAAGAGATTTTTGTCTCGTTCCTCGTTGTCAGTGTGGGATTACAGAATTGCCACGACAATTTCTACTGCAGAGAGGGACAATGCTCAGAGATATTTATTGTATCATCATTCAGGAATATTGTGATGTTTAAACGTCAAGGTAATCTAACTGATGCAATAAAAGTAAATCAATATTTATTTACTTTTTCCAGTGGTTCTTTTTCTGCGGCACTAATATGAAACAGTCATATTCAGACAGCAGCAGTTAACCAATACAGCCAAAGTTGTACAAAAAGCAAAAGATCAAAATGCAGTCACCACTTTACATCCAAATTACCGGTGTTACTTTGAAATAAAGGGCCAGCATGTGAAAACAGTCAGTATCTGCCATCGCGCAGTCACCTGATCAAATAATTGGAAATGCTCCTAAAATGTTAATGTGCTGTAATTAACAGAGAACATTTTTCCCAACTTTCACAATTGCAGTGTGGCAGTTCCTCGCATGACACAACCGTGTAAACATGCACTGAGATGTATTGACAATGTCCTTGTGTGGGCATCCAGAAGTGTACACATAATTACACTGGGTGGATCCTGGATGTTCTTTGAGAGATGTGTGTTAATATATTATGTGTAAAAACAGAGTGAAAGTTCTAGCTATAAGACACCTCTTGCACTACTGTTCAGATCTGTCAAAAAGTTGCAAACTTAAAAAAACTAAACTAAACTTGAGTTTCAATTCAAGTGAATTTACAATGCTTCTCTTTTTTCACTTTCAAAGCAGGAAAAAAGGAGTGGTCTGAGGATGAGGACAACCCCTTCGCAGAAGAACTACTTACAGCCGTAACAGATCAGAGTGACACTTGTTGTATCCTGCCATCACAAAATGCATCTCCTTACTCTGATCTGTGGCATTGTGCTTCTCACTAAAGGTAAGTTTACGTTATCAAGTTTAGGTACATTTTTAAAAGGAGGATCTTAATTTAACATTTTTTTAAATGTTTTATATATATATATATATATATGTATTTTATACTTACCTTTACAAATGCTAAAACTTTTTTTTTTTTTTTTTTTAACTTATCTGAATATTGTGTTTCCACAGCCCACACCCTGAAATGTTATGAGTGTATACCGGGACTCTCAGGAACCTGCACAGACAAAGCAATAGAATGCCCTTTGCCAGGTCAACAGTGTGCTGCAATTCGCTTAACTTCATATGCAGGTATGGTCATTTGTGTTGCATTGTTTTATCGTAAAACTGCTTTGTCCTGGCCCAGTCTACAAAAGGTTCCTCTTTTGTTGCAGGTGGTACACAACTTGCTGACATCAACACAAAAAGCTGCGCTTTGGCTCAAAAGTGTGTGGACGCCTCAATCAACTTCGGAATCTCTAAAACCGTAATTACCAGCAAGTGTTGCAAGTCCGAGCTCTGCAATACCCAACTTGCCCCTGGTAACCTACTCATATTGTCTGTTAGTATTATTTACACTGAGAGCTGTTTTAGTTGCAGGAGCAATGTTAAACATGTGACTACTCTCCTCACTACTACTACTCTCCTTAAAAGTTAGAGTTGGTTGCATTTGTCATATTGTAGATGTCAAAATAATGACTTGTTTAATTTAAAAAATATATATATTTTACTGAGTAAATAATATATTTTTAACATTTATAAGTTGTATATTCATGTCTTGTGCCGGATAGACATTGTGAATTGTGGATTGATGCCAGTGAATGTATCAGAACCCGAGACATATGCTTGGGGCAAATATGGTTAGAGAAACAAGAATCAAATTTCAAAACAAGCCAATATGAGGAAACTACTTTTCCCCAATATCACCATCCATTATAGAGGAGCCCAAGGGTAATATACCCCCAACTGCAACAGTGCAGCTGTGTGTGTATATGTGTATGCATGTGTGTGTCTGAAAGAGAGAGAATATTTATAAATCTGTTCATTTGAATGCTGTTCACCAGCATATAAAGAGCTTCAAAAAGGCACTAAAGGAAGAATAGTGCATTGCAATAACCCCCCAATCCCCCTCTACATAACCAAACAGTATGAACAATGTATGTTTTAAATTACAGTGCCCAGCAAACCCACTGCAAATGGTAAAAAGTGCTTCCAATACAACGGAAAAGACTGCACCGCAACTCTAAACTGTGAGGGAACTGAAGACCACTGCATCTCAACCACAGGTAACAAGCCTGCAAGCATTTAACATCTTACTCTGTTCCACATATTCCTTCTGCTCAGAGAGGGATTCTAGTAGATGAACGCACTCACATTATTTTTATTCTCTCAGTGACTACAGGAGGTGAATCGATCACCGTGAAGGGCTGTGCCTCCAAGGTGGTGTGCGCATCTGAATCTACAGCGATGGCAGGAGCCATTGGAGCAGAAATAAGCTGCTGTCAGGGGAATTTCTGCAACAGCGTCAGCAGCCCCAGCAGCGCCAGCAGCGTTAGCAGCGCCAGCAGCACCAGCAGCACCAGCAGCACCAGCAGCACCAGCAGCACCAGCAGCACCAACAGCGCCAGCAGCACAAGTGCTGGCCTTCTGCTCCTGGTGGCACCGCTGGTCTCTTTGGTCATGCTCTCTTAAATAGTTGAGACAGTAGCATAACCCCCAGCTTTTCTTCTCATCTTTGCAAGGCCTCATAGTGCTCACACCCCTCCTTATCCGTTCAACTGATGAGTGAGAAAGTTTAGCAGGCAAAGCATTTAAATATAGTTTAGTAAAGCTGTGATTTCCATTTGTCTCTTACATCAGCTAGTTTCTAACAAGCTTATTTAAATTGTTTAGCATGTTGCCTAGACAATAGCATCTGTCTTGCATAGAATGGTTCTTTCTGGAACGAGAATGTATATGAGTGCTATATTATTAACCTGAAACCTATTTTTCAAGAATCAAGAATATGTTCATGTCATTGATAAAAGAGCTGAATAAATAATTTTCTCAAATTTCTGCTGTGTATTCCGATTTTTGATTTCTTGAGTCCTTAAAATCCTGTCTCAGTCTCATTTAATAGATGTGTGTCAGGCCCTCAGCCTATATATGCTTATTCCAGAGTCTGATTTAAAGTTGAAGGCATCCCTGAGTTTTATTAATGGGGCATGGATTCACCTACAAAATGTCACTCAAAATGTCACTCTAGGAGACAAAGAGACACAAAAAGATTAAAAAAAGATGCAAAACTACTGCAGAGAGACCACAAGAGACTCGCAACTATGAAAAGGGAACAACCAACCAAAAAGAAACACAATGATTACGAAGAGACACAAAACAAGTGCAAAGGGTTAAGGGGATAAACAACCATAGACAGAAATCATGTTAAACTCTTGTAAACTCTGGCACACAGATACGAATGTCTAGTTAAGGTCAGGAGGTTGGCAGATTCACAGTGATGAAATAGGTTGAATATTACGAAGCCTGGGACTGATTCAGCTCAATCTAAACAATGCACGCACCAAAATTGTCAATGTAAAGATGTGAGCTGTTAAACCGTCTCCATGATAAGCTTTTAGCGGAGAAAGAGCGGTGGACATTTGGTCCACAGCCAGGTGTACATCGGAATAAAGTGCAATTAGCAGATAACTGGTACTTATATGTCAAAATATTCAAAAGTCCCCTGTGTAACGGGTCGTGAATCTCAACTGTATGAAGGATGAAGATGATGTCTATCTGGGGAAAAGTTGAGAGCGGATGTGTGGGAAGATGGGAAGAACATGAAGGAGGGGAACGAGGGTGTAAAGTAAAATACATTTCAATCAGGAGAGACAAGTGAATGATTAGTAGTTAACATTTATTATGACAGATGCTGCGTTAATGAGTTACACAGAAATTCTTTGGCGCTTGAACTCAACGAGGAGATTTATGATCGAGTTGTGATTGCCCTGACCGGCAACAATATAAATCCCCATGTGAAGTCCAGACACTGGTGGTGATGGTGGCTGATGAGGTTGATGGAATGATGAGTTGATGAAGCTGATGAATCTGCGAAGATTGGGCGGAGATGGGGAGGTGGAGGGTTGCGTAACAGCAGCTTGAATGAACTGAAGGTAGAGAGACAATCATATTTAAAGAAAGACAGCAGCAAGATGATAGGCTAACGATGTCCCTGTGTCGTTGTGCTATTGGCTAGAGAGACCAGCTGATCTAGACAGCTGATATGATTGACAGCCCCGAACAATAACAGCAAGGAAATAATGAGTGTGCCTGCATGAGGAGTGATGGCAGATGTATGGTAAATAAGCTATGGGCTTAGGCATGCAAGAGTATAGTCTTCCTGTCTGAACTTACGCTAGAGCTTCATTTCTTTGTTTTAGTCAGTTGATTCCGGACACCTCGGTTTACTTGTACTCTGTGTGATGCAAATAAACCTGCGTGAACTGAAGAAAATCCAATCTCTCTTGTGTTCTATGGGTGTTCGTTACTGAGTTACTGTTAGTGAGAGTCTGTGGTATCTCACCATGAGTCAGATAGCAAATAGTCATTAAGCCAGCCATTAGGTATTAAGTTTAATATAAGTCATAAAGTCAAAGAAGCTTATCATCGAGATTAGAAAATGAACCACAACACTACCAAAAGACCAAAACAATTACAAAGTGACACAAAACCACAGAGAGATGCATTACAACTACAAAGAGACAAAACAACCAAAAGAGACTGAACAACTATAAAGTCTGTGTGTCTTGCTCAGATGAAGGAGAGGTGGTGGAGCCTTTTGCAAGTCTGTGCACAGGGGCCCGTCGTCTCTATAATCCATCCATGAGCCTGTCCCTGCCTTTAAATGTGTATTTGTTGGTTGTATATAACTGGCAGGACATGTGAAGACTGAAGAGGGACACTTGTTAACGTGCTTTTTGGGTTTGCAGCTTCCCGTTTGGCCACTTGATCAGACAGCAGGAGAAAAACTAGAGAAGTTCACACACTTGACAGAGTGCAGATCTCTGTCAAGTGTGTCTGTAACGAGCACTGCTGTATGTTTGATTGAATGAATATAATCACAATTGCGTTTTTTACGCTTCAAGTCTATTTTTTTTCAACATGATGCCCAACAAAAGGTCACTGAATAAATATATGATACTATCACACATCAAGGACGTCCTCCCAGCAGACCTGGACAGCCACCAGTTTGCGTACCGAGCAAACAGATCTACGGAGGACGCGGTCTCCATTACACTCCACACGGCCCTGTCTCACCTGGAGCACCCCAACACATACGTCAGGATGCTCTTCATTGACTTCAGCTCTGCCTTCAACACTATCATCCCCCATAAACTGGTGCACAAACTCAAAAACCTTGGACTTTCGACATCACTCTGTTAATGGATTCTGGACTTTCTCTCCAACAGACCACAGAATGTCAGGATAGGGAACCGGACATCGACAACCACCATCCTGAACACTGGTGCACCGCAGGGCTGTGTGCTCAGCCCGGCCCTCTTCACCCTCTTCACCCAGGACTGCTCCGCCACATATTCCTCAAACACAATAGTGAAGTTTGCTGACGACACCACTGTGGTGGGACTCATCTCTAACAACGACGAGACACACTACAGACAGGAGGTCCAACATCTGGCTGAGTGGTGCTCGGACAACAACCTGGTCCTGAACACCACCAAGACCAAAGAAGTCATAGTGGACTTCAGGAGATCCAGGAAGACCACACCCTCTCCACTCTACATAAGTGGGGAGGAGGTGGAGAGGGTGGTCAGTATCAAATTCCTGGGGCTCCACATTACTAAGGACCTCACTTGGTCCCTGAACACATTACATCTGGTGAAGAAAGCCCAGCAGAGGCTCTTCTTCCTGAGGAAGCTAAAACAAGCTGGCCTGCCCCCTGCACTTCTGGTTAACTTCTACAGAAGTGTGATTGAAAGCATCCTGTGTCAGTGCTTTGCTGTGTGGTATGCCAGCTGCACAGCAGAGAACAGGAGGGACCTGGCCCGTGTGGTTAAAACAGCACAGAGGATTGTGGGAGTTACCCTCCCGGACCTGGACACTGTGTATGCTGGTCGCCTCCAGAAGAAGGCCAGAAACATCTGTACAGACATCACACACCCGGGTCACTCTCTGTTTGTTCCACTGCCATCAGGAAAAAGATACAGGACTATCAAAACCCGGACTAACAGGCTGAGGAACAGCTTCTTCCCCAGAGCGGTTTCCTCCATCACCCACCCCACCCCCACCCCCACCCACCACCCCACCCAGCTCACACCGGACAGTGCTGCGGTGAAATAAAAATAGCCAATAACACGACACCTTAACTAAGCACCTTTTTCACTTTTAAGCCATTGATGCCTGCGTTTAATCTTGTTTTATCTTGTATATATTTATTTAATGTCTTGTTTTAAATCTTCTTGTCTTAATGTTTTTTATACACCTTTTAACTGTTGCTGCTGTACTGACTGAGTCGCCAACTTAATTTCGTTGTATGTTTTTACAATGATAATAAACATCCTTTATCCTTTATCTTTATCTTTATATGTATCCACACCTCACTTGAAGCATGTGCCACAAACAATGTCATTTGTCACAGTCATATTGGAGTGGGTGGACCTACCTGGCAGGAATGTAGATGACCTTTAGTCTCTCTCTCTCTCTCCCTCTCTCTCTCTCTCTCATTTAGAAGAAAATAATCAAATTACATTGGAATTGTATGCACAAGACAAACTATTGAGTCAAATTGAAAGATTGTTTTTTATTTATTATTATATTTGACAGCTGATATGCATTCTTTAAAGGTGCACTGTGTAATCCTTTGCCACATGCTCCAAATAAATAGGGGGCAGCATTTCCCCTCTGCTGCTAAATCCACACTATCTAAATCAGTTAAAAAAAAAAACACACACAAACCCATACTACCAACTAACAGCAGGGCAAGAATACACACAATTCCACTAAACTGCTGAAAATAACTCTGATGCAGACGGCACAATCTTGGCGCTAGGAGCTGACACACGCTGAACTCCTGACAAACTTGTCTCCTGGCGTCGGGGAAGACGAAGCGAGGGTGCGAGTTGTTTTCTCATTTTGGATCACTTTGGATTTAATCCAATACACAATATACTGTATATAACAAAAAAAAGCACTACTTATTTGTCCTCCAGACTGATGGCAGAAGCCACAGTGACTCACTATCACCTAATGAGGAACAAGTGGTAAAAGAAGACATGACGGGGCTTTAAATTGTTTTCTAACATTCCGGCCTTATCTTACACATTGCACCTTTAAGCAAGTTTAAATGCAAGACAAACTTCACTTCCCCGCACATGCAAACATGTACTGTGCAGTATGTGTATGATTGTAAAATAATGAACAGCAACACGTCCTGGAAGCATGTGATGATTCCGAGATGTCTTGAAGAACTCAATAGTTGCCGTACACGTGGAAATCCTGTAACAAATTTGAGGAAAATTGGAATGAGTTACAATAGTTCTGTTTCTGGTGAGACAAGTACTTGGGATGTTGATATGGTGAATCCTGGGTGCTTTCCATTAAATTATGCTTTCTCACATCCTCTGGTCCAAAAGCAGGCTACCATAAGCAGGGCATCCTTTATTGTTCGATGCCTTTTTCCAAATGGTTAGTCAGGAAACATGACATAACCTACTCTTTTTCAGAAATAAGTAGCAATGGCATCACTGTTTACCACAGCACTACTCACCTCCGGCCTGACAGAGTGGGGAGGTCTCCGGTTACTGGAGCAAACAGAAATATGAGAGGAAGCAGATAATTAATGGACAAGTATCTGAGACACAGTGGTATGACATTTAAAAGAGATAGGAACAGCTGTGTTTGTAAAACTCACTCCTTCGGGGATGGAACGCGCTGTTTGAAGAGTTGAGTGTCACAGTTTACAGTGGTGGTGTTGTTTCTACGGGAAGAAATAATGGAAGAAATACCGTTTGAAAAATTGTAGGAATGGAACTTCCATTCCTACAATGAATTGATTATTATAACAGAAGTTTGAAAACAGAAAACCTCCTCCAGTATGACTTTCTGTAAGAACAGTTTGAAATAGTGAGAATGGTAAAATCTAAAAAAATATGATTAGTCTTGGATATTCTTACCGGGAAAATCGTCTCCAAATGGACCCCCCGTATGGAAATAACACACTGTAAAACTTTTTACTGTAAAATTACAGTAAATTACTGGCAGCAGTTTCGCCTGTAAGATACTGTCAAATTTACAGTATCTCTACTGTGTCAGAGAAATAGTTATTTATTGTAATCAAAATGTACAGTAAATTGGTGTAAATCTAAAAAGTACAGCACTTTACTGTTAACAGTTTCACTGGTAAACTGTACAATTTGCAGCATTAATACTGTATTGGGGAAATACAGTAACTTAAAATCAAAATGTAAAGTAAATTGCTAAATTAATTCCAAAAATGTCAGTATTTTAGTGTCAGCTCTTTACCCCAAAACATTTAGGAAACTGTAGTGGAAGCATGAAAAATAACAATTTACAACAACAAACAAGACAATAGGACATATTCATAATGTTCTTCTTTATTAGAATAGTCTAAATTTGAGCAAAAATAGCATCAGATTCAATTATTCAAGCCTTTACAAGTCAAAATGGTATGGATAAGTTGCGTGTGTGAGAGTGTATTTTTCTTAGTGAGTGTTTGGTTATCCGAGTGAGTTTGTTTCAAAAGGAAAAAGCCCCCCCATTATGCTAGGGGTTTTTACTTTACAGATCCATGCTGTTGAACAATATTGTGTGCTAACCCAATAGCCAACTTCAATATTAAACAGAAATAATGCCTGTTTGGACATTGTAAAGAGAATTAAATACAAATAAATGCAAAAATAGCCCATACAAATACAAATAGCAACGTGAGTGAGTGAGACACAGACATAGCGGGGTGGTCAGTGAGTGAGATATGAAGGATTTGTATTTGTGTGTGTGTATACGTGTACTCATCTGAACTTCATGGACAGAGTCAGGGTAGTGATAAACTCATACAAAGTCCCACTCGAAATCCATGAGCTTCCTCAAGAGGGTGCACACATGCGGATTCAGGGATGTCACTTTCTTTTGGACCGTTCTCCCGCTCTTCTTGCTGGTCACCTTTCCCTGACGTGCCTTTGTCCCTCTCTCTGGGTTGATTCCAACACAGCTTCTAAGCATGGCAAGGTAAAACAAAAAGAAATAAACGCGAGTCAAACCACTTCTAAACTATTGTTAATAGCCACCACATATTGTTAGCATAATCGTTCTATTTATTATTTCTATCTATTGTACTGACATTTCCAACTGATATTTGAAAAGATTTCAAAACAATGTAAGCTTTTGATAGATATCAGGATTGTTAATGCTGTGTGGCCTTTTGATGTATCCAGGTTTTAGCAGTGTCGTAAACTCTTCATTGCACATAGTCTTGCATAAAACTTAGTGACTGTCTCTTAATAGAGACATCTTTAGCCAAATCACAAAATCACTACAGGACAGACACTTTGAAAATCTACAAAGGGACGGAGAAGATCAGGCAAACTATTTACGTTTTTACAAGCTATAAGGACACCCTAATCAGTGGAGAAAAATAGAGAAACACAAACTACTTTCTCATTTCATCAACTAACAACTCTCACAAACTGCCGTCTGTCAGATGGCGAGGGCCTCTTATGTTGTGGAAGATTTCTATGTTAATCGGGAGAAGAAAGTTTTGTTCACAAATCAATCAAGTCTTCAAAAGATTCAAAGTTGTCTTTGTCTGTTTATTTGCTTGCAAGGGAAAAATGCACCACAGATACTCAGTCAGTAGTCTGTGCTGAAGGCTTCAACGATATACAACATTCAACATCATACCTACAGAGGTTTACGCCCTATAGGACTCCTTCGCAGGAAGTGTCTAGTCTGGTCTTATTTATTTCCTGCGGGTACGGTCAACTGTGAGTCGGTTGTGGTTTCCATGTTCCTGTTTTAAACTGCCCTTCCAAGAAACAGAGTATGTGAACATGTCTTCATTACCAGAAAACAGGTCCTTATCGGCTGACATCTGTGTCGTGCAGGGCCTGCTTTTACTTCTCTATTATACTAAGATGTCACACTATGTTCTTTTAAAAACTTCCCACGATGCGAATACATATTTTACCATTACACTTACCACTCATAACTGTAGACAGCAAATCCGGGGGCATTTTGTTCCAGTTCACCTGAAAGGCTTCAGGCCAGTTTTTCTTTATATGTGGGCGTGGAGATGGTTGAGGAGAGGACATGGGGCTGCTTGACCATGAAGGGCTATCAACAGGTGAGGTGCTTGAGGACAGCTGCCGAGGTGGGATCACAGCACTACTTCTTTGATCTGAAAAAAGAAGAACACAAAAGAACACAAAGTCATACTCTCACCAATTGTTTCTTTTTCATTGGTGAGCGAAATAATACGTACACAGGTACATACTGAACAAAGCATTTCTTTCCAGATTAATTCTACCCAAGATACAAAGGCACTGGTTCAACATAATATTTGAACTCATTTAAAAAAAATGTTTTTCTTCTTTTATCCGTTTTTAGAGTACCAGTGTTGCAAGCCCGAAATAGATCATCTGATTTCAAGGCATCTAATACATTCTTAACGTCACCATCAGGAATCCCTAAAGTTGCCAACTTTTCACTCAGTTTATGAAACAGATGAGACTGACTTATGCCATGCACTGCCTGGAAATCTTCAATAATGCTCTGTATAACTGTAGATGGGAGCAACAACTTAGCTTAAAGTTTAAGGTAAAACAAAGCCAAGTTCTTTAGGAAAAGTGGCTCATCTGTGCTTTCTGGAAACACTTGTGCCTGGTCTCCCTCTATGTCATCATTAACATTGGAAGCCTCTGCTTGTTCATGAGAGCACCCTGCTTGCTCAGCAGTATTCTCTCCATTACCTCTACCTGACGTTGTCTGGCTGAAAAGATTATCAACTGCACAACTTGTGTGTTCTTGACAAGTGTGATGAAAACGTGGATATCACAGTAAAAACGTTACCACCGTTTTGGAATGGACATAAGACTGGTCTTCCCTCTTTAATGGGAGTCTTCAAGTGAGAAAATAAACGTGACAAACTGTCACACTTGATGGTACAGAAATCGAAGTGGCATGACATTAAAACGTCTAACGTTAACGTTATGCCAGTACATTCCCTCAATCTTGACTCCCTCTGACCTGGGTGATCTCTATATACATGACATTTTAAAGCCCAAACTTTGCCAAATGAACGGTTGCAACCATGAAAAGCACATTTCATATATCTGGCGGCTTCTTAGCGGTCATCAGGCTGTGCTTTCTCAGCATCTCAGTTAAATTTGACGCATCTGTCACTGCCCAGAGGATTGTTGCTCAGAATGGCCAGAAAAGCTTGCTGGCTTGCACACTGCAAAACGCAACCAGATGCAGTTTTCGAGTAATTTTCTTGTGTTCCTGACTGAAATCTAGACATCAATGACGTTGTCGTATCTTTTCTGCGACAGTGCTGTTGAAGTGATGATGAAGAATGCTCCGCGGACACTGTTCTTGCTGGTATAATAAAGTTTATTACAAACAAGTAACACATGTCATACAGGTGTCATGACCACCTGGAGGTCCTGGGTTGAATCCAAAAAGAGCCTAAAGATGAGAGACTCCGCATCTTCTTATATAGTGTGCATGTATGCATCTCGTAAGGGAGGGATTTAAACAATATATGTCTCCACAAGGGAGGAATGGTTAACGTCATGTATGGCTCCATAAGGGAGGAAGTTAATCAAGTTAATCAATTGGTGGCCTCTTCACCCCCATTTCCTGCCTTGAGGTCATGGGAATCCATACACATCTGGTTCCCATCCAAGACCCCCAAAGAGGCCCCTCACAGACTGAAAATATACCACATATTCCCCCCTTCGAGACTTGCACAAAGTCTCGAAAAAATACAATAAAAGAAGAGAAATACAGATGTACAATCATAACAGAATTAACAACCCATTCTTTTTAACATTAAAGCAACTGTATGGAGTATAAAAGTGAGAGTGAAAAACCTGTCAGGCAGCTAATCTTTCTTGAAATGTCCATTAAACAATGTAGACAGGAAAATTCTCACACGGTCCCTCTGCCAAGGCGACCATACGTAGTACTCCATAACACTGATATGAGGAATTTTAACAATTTATGTATGGAAATGACTTAAACAAATACATATGGAACTCTCAGCAAATCAAAACGAAATAATGTCCAAAGTCAGGCTGGTCGACCCATCGCACCTTTCTATGGACCTTCTCCTGCCTACCCCACTGTCCCTAACCATCGAGAAACAAAAGAAAACATCCGAGGTCCCATTATATTTAGTATCCATCATTTCCCAAGCATTTAATACACAAAGAAGAAAATTCATTTTTAATCATACTAATGTCCCTTTTAAGAGAGAACATAAGACTGTATAACGCTGCAGTTTTCTCCGCAGCCTCGACTCAGGTGTAGTATTGATGACGTCTTGAATCTGGATGTTGTATCGCCAGTCCACGTTCAGAGTCCTTCAGTCCATTCGTATTTTCATGTTTGAAGTGTCTGAATCCATTCAGCCCCTCGGAGTCTCTGATAATCCACCACCCTCACAGTGGACTTCCCCCAATATGTACTAGAATGAGAGAAAAGAAAACCAGTATCTTTTGCATACAGAACATATACAAATTAAAACATCAAACACAGAATAAGAACACTTCTATACGTAAAAATGTGAAATTTCTATACGTAACAACGTGAGATTATAAATCATATTGTCCATTAATCATTTTGTTCATTTGTTTCCATTCCATACCCCCCCTTCGAGACTAAACAAAGTCTCGAAAGAGCAAAACAAAAGCAACACTACAAACTACGCAAGCCATAACAAAGGTAAATAACAGGATTATAATCCTATGAGATATTTAAAATGGATATTTCTCCACCAATTCGATCTTTATCGCGTCATCCTCCTCCACGTCCGTGTCAACTTCTTGTAATAACGGCATCATATTTTGATCGCCGGGCATCACAATTCCAACCCATCTCAGTATCATAGCCTTTGCAAAGGTCAACAACAGCGTGCAAAAACAGAACATCACACACAACGACAGAACGAGCGCTGCCAAAATCTGAACCACCACTGCTCCTATTGGCCCCAATTGATCCTGCAACCAAGCATTTGCAGACCATCCTGCGCCTTCCGACGGGCCAAACGCATCCCTTATGAGCTTCAATGCCTCTATGACACTAGTCATGTTATCAGAACTATCAGGAATCAACGTATAGCAAGCATCCCCTGTTAAGTTCAAAGTCATACAAAGGCCCCCCTGTTTGGCCAAAATGTAGTCAAGAGCCATGTCATGTTTCAGCAACGTCAGTCTGTGGCTTCTCTGAGTGTTTGACAAATATTCGAAGCCTCTTATGGTTTCGTTCGCAAAGCCCTGCAAGGTGTATGTAATGTTGTCGATGTGATCCGCCAAGAATGTCACCCCATACCATGGGAATATGCCTATACCCCACTTCTCTCCTATACTTATTCTCCAATGGTATGATTCCAAATTGTGAAACTGTGCCAGCTCACGTTTCTTCCTACTACGTGAAGCGACCTCAGGTTGGACCCCATCTGGCCCTACTCCCTTCTGGATAGTAAAAACCTCATATGGAAGTTTCAACAGTGCCATATAACAGCATCCTGTCCACCCATGTGGTAGAAATATGTATGCCTTATCACCACAGACCCACCAAATATCCTTGAAATTCCCTATCGTCACATTCCCCGGCAATCTCTGGTTATGTACCCTTAAAATTGTCTTCTTTTTGTGTTTTGGTACCTGAAATGATGCTTCGTACGTATCATTACTATTCCCCTGTTCCTTTTTACCCAAGTCCATCACATATTTATCACAATCTGATAACCCCATAAACGTTCCCGGCCCTTCATAAGTTGTATTTGAACAAAAACAGCTGGTAGCTCCCACTGCTGTCACCTCCATTAGGTCAGGGACCGCTGTTCTGATATCTTCATGCTGATCAAGTAAATTTATATATGCTAATTCCTTCAACCAAGCACAAGTAAATCTAGGCCTAAACAGAAACACTGACCATGACATCACTATATCGTTTGCTGACTGCTGGTGATACATCAACCATGATAAAGCATAACCTTGACACATAGTGGTTAGTGGTTCTGGTATAGTCTCTAAAATTGAAGGCCATGAGTTTGGCGATAGGATTTTCACCAGACATGGGCCCTCAGTTTTCACCACTGATCTTACGGAGTGGGTTATTTGCTGGAACCATAAGTTCCTACCTGCCCAAGGGTCTGCAATTTGTAACACTGAAGGATCAAACCCAAATGCCCTCCATTTAGTGTCTCTTTTTTGTACTGTATGGTATTGATCCATCATGTACTCTGGTGCCTGATCAGAGTCAACAAAGTTACTATCTACGTTTAAAATAGTCTCCTGAGCTGTCATAGATGACTCTACATCCTTCTCTTTTATTCTTTGTTCTCTAACTTCAACAATGTCATTACTGCTGTTCATGCTAGGCTCTGTGTTTGACATTAGTTTCCAGATTGCGTCAACCACACCCCCAAATGACCAAGATGTCATATCAGATGTCTGCGTTATGTTTACGAATATCGTAGATGCCACGGATGTCGTCGCTATTGTAGCATTCATTCCCTTTGAAGTCATAGTTAGAGTAGTAGCCTGAGTAGGTGTAGTAACATTCTTAGTTGTTTCTGGCACTAACGTAACAAGCTTTATCTGTATATTAATCCCCTTTGGAGTGGTTACTGTAGTAACTTGTTTCTGAACCCCTTTAATACTCGTAGAAACTTCAATAGGTCCCAAATCTTCTATCAGGAGTGACACTCTACGAGTTATATGACCTGCGATCCAATGATTGTGATATGGAATAAATCTAAACATCGGTTCTACATAAGTACACGTATATTCTCCTTCGTCTTCTCGAGTAACATTACGCAGGACAAGTGAACAATCATCTTCAACTTTCATCCACCTCCCCGTATTACCCAAAATATACTTCCTTTGATCAAGCGGCACAATGCCCTCTTCCGGTCTTGTCAACAACAAATCTTCACCACGACTATTTTCCCATTTGGGAGGCAAAGTACCACCACTGTTAAATCTCCCACATAGACAAGGAAGGTAAACTGTTCCTCCTAACTTAGCTCTGACCACAGTACTCAAAGGAGGCGACGTTGTAGATATCACCTGAGGTGCCTTTGTAGTTACCTGTGATGCATTTATACTTTCAACCGCTTTTGCCATTGAAGGAGTAGATTTCTCTTCCATTTTCCCAGCTTTCATCTGGAGAGTTGTTGTCATTGTTGTCAATTCTCTTGTTTCCCCCACATCTTTGAAGTCTATACTCTTACTCCCCCCTAGTATCACTAACGACACTACGTGAACTCTAAGTCCTAACTCGGACCGCTCACTTCCAATATGTCGAACGTAAAAAGAACACCTGTAGTCACCCTGGTCCTCCTGTTGCAGCCTATATACATAGAGATCGCAGTCTTCCGCAACCTTCACTCTCCTTTTGTCATTAATTAATGTATATTTTGTTATTGGTAATGTCCCTGACAGATCTAGAATCTTGCCATGGCCATCCTCCCACTGAACTCTGAGTTCCCCTTTACCACTATTTTCTTCTGTACACTGACATGGAAGCCGAATTGACACCCCCAAGGTTGCTTCAATCCTGGTTCTGGTAACGGTCTGGTTTGACTCTACTCCTAACTGGTCTCGGGCTCCTTGGTCTAACTGGATCCCTGGGTTTTCCTGCAGCGGAGTCACCGCCCTTTGATATCTCTGGCGCTTTGCAGGCAACTGAAATAGGTCCTGCTGGTTCTGGGACATGTTGAAAGACAATGTCTCCAAATCTTCTTTCCTGTCCATCAACTGCCAAGTCATTTCTGGCATCATCAGGAATATGTACAGAAACATCAACATTGTCCACAGCATGGACGATCTCTCCTTCTGAAGTCTGACTCTGGGGATTTTCATGCATCTCCCTCTCTGATGTGTTTTCTTCCACATTGTCTTCGGGCTCTCTTGAGCCTTCAACATCTTGGATCAGTGAACGTGGCGCCTCTTCACTTGGCGCTTTGACACAGTGTGATAAATGATACCACGTGGGAGACCCTTTAATCTGGACTGCTGTTCCAGTACTGCGAACTACTTCAAATGGTCCCTCACGGCGTTCGTTATACCACTTCCGTCTAAACACCTTCACGAACACCTTGTCTCCCGGTTGCACTGTGATCCTTTTATGCTCATTGAGCTTCTCCAGCACCTCCTCCTTAGCTTGCCTGTCAGACACATATGTGGATATTCTTTTATGTAGATTAACCATGTATGTGACATATGTTTGCATTTCATCCTCTAAAAGGGCCAGACTTGGACCTTTCCCACTTGTCCTCAGACAAGGCGTTGGCATCAGTCTTCCTGTAACCAACTCATGAGGTGTCATATGTAAATCGCGGAGCTCACTAGAGCGACATACCATTAATGCTAATGGAAGAGCAGCTATCCAATTTAACCCCGTGTGTTGGCATATTTTGACAATACGATTTTTCAGAACCCCATTCATTCTTTCGCACATCCCTTGACTTTGAGGATGATAAACTGCACCAAGGCGCTGTTTAATTCCTAGTTTTTGCAAAATCAATTTTACTGTCTTATCCACAAACTCTTTCCCATTGTCTGAGGAGATTCGATCTGGAAGTCCCCACCTGCTTATGACTTCTTTACATAAGAACTTGGCAACAGACTGAGCATCTTTTCGTTTTGTTGGACACGCCTCAGGCCATCGTGAAAATCTGTCCACAACGACCAGCATGTATCTTTTCCCATCAATTGGTTTTATCATGTCAACATAGTCCACAACTAGTTCACGCATAGGACCCCTTGGAGTTGGGATATAGCCAGGAGGAACCGGCACTCCCCTCCGAACGTTGTTTTTCAAACAGATAATGCACCTGCCTATGACATAATCAATCTGTTCAAGCAAACATGGTGCCCAAAAACCATACTCTTTTGTGATCTTTCTCTTAACTTCCCCCCTTGCAACATGAGCTAAGCCATGTGCCTCCTGTATCATCAGACCCAGCAGGTCTGGAGGTGATAGTATCAACCCCTCATGATTTCTCCAAAGTCCAGTAGAATCTCGGGTGGCACCTCGGTCTAGCCACAACAGTTTGTCCATTTCAGGAGCAGCTTCCTGTATTAAAATCACATCTTTGAGTGTAATTTTGTCTTCCCAGTTCACTTCATGCGTGACGAGAAGTACTTTGCCCAATTTATCTGCTCCTGTGACTGCTTTTGCCGCTTCATCAGCCGCTCTATTCCCTTGTGAAACCCTTGACGCATCTCTCTTATGTGCCGCACATTTAGCTATTGCTATCTCTTTAGGCTTCATCATAGCCTGCAACAATTTCATGATCTGAGCGTGATGCTGTATCGGTGAACCATCCGTTTTCTTAAACCCTCGGTTCTTCCACACCGCTCCAAACAAATGACACACATTATGTGCATATGCCGAGTCGGTATATATCGTCACTCGCTTCCCTTCTGCCAACAAACATGCTTCAGTTAGCCCCACTAGCTCAGCAAGTTGTGCAGATGCAGGCTGTGGTATCCCTTCAGCCTTTTCAACTATAAATCCAGTTCCTTGGGCTTTTACTACTGCATAGCCAGCACTTAATTTATCGCCCACACGATAACATGACCCATCCGTCCAATACTCCAAGTCCACCTCATGCAATGGTAGAGCTTGTAGATCTGATCTAAGTCTAGAGTATTTCTCTGCTTCTTGAACACAATCGTGTGGCTCACCGTCTTCCGGAGTTGGCAAATTTTCTGCCGGATTTACCGTAACACACCTTGCTAGGGTAACATCTTCCTGCTCTAAGAGCCTATGATAGTCTCTGAGCCTAGACATAGTCAAGTTGTTCTTACCATAATTCAAAAGATTTCTGAGACTATGATGTGTGAGAATTGTCACTGGATATCCCATTGTCACAGATGATGCTTTATTGTACATTAGAGAAACTCCCACCATAGCTCTGTAACACAGTGGTAACCCTAGTTCCACTTCTGAATAAGCCGTGGAGTAATACGAAATAGGTTGAGGACTCGTCCCCGTACCCGTTGGTTGACAAAGAACTGCACATGCATGTCTACCCCCAATAGAAGTAGATACATATAACACAAAATTCTTAGAGTAGTCTGGAATTGCTAGCGCCGGAGCCTCTTGCAACCTCTTTTTTGTTGCTTCAAATGCCAAAAGGCCATCGTGTGTCCAGGACAGATTACAGTGTAGCTTAGCATTCCCAGTCTCTTTGATCATAGCTCTCAAAGGCCCCGTCAAGCTAGCATAATCCTCAACCCATGCTGAGGAATATCCCGCAATTCCAAGGAATGTCATCATCTCTCGGACTGTTCTGGGTTTTGGAGCCTTGCGAATAGCCTCCACGTGACTCTCAGAGATGCTTCTGTGTCCCTTCGTTATTGATTGACCCAAATAAGTCACCTTCTCCTGGCAATACTGCAGCTTCTTCAGAGAGGCCTTGTGCCCCTTCTCTGCCAGTATTTGTAGCAATTTAATTGAGTCTTTATGACATGTCTCCTCATCTGGTGAACAAATGATGATGTCGTCCACGTATTGAATTACATTGCTTTTTATTACCTGCTCTATCCCCTCCAAATCGTCTTTCACTATTTTATTGAAAATGTGAGGACTATGTTTGAACCCTTGTGGCAGTCTCTCATACTCATAAGATTGTCCCTTGTACGTGAACCCAAATAAGCTTTGGCTTTCCCTACTAAGTGGAACACTAAAAAACGCACCACATAAATCTAACACTGTGAAATGTGACGCATGTGGCGGAAGTTGGGCCAACAAAGTATGTGGGTCCGGTACTTCTGCTGGAAAATCAACCACCACGTCATTGACCGCTCTTAAATCATGTGTCAGGCGATATGAATTATCTGGCTTCTTTATCGGCAACAAAGGCGTGTTGCTCTGGGGATTCTGTGTTATCCTTAACACACCTGCCTTGAAAAGTCCTTCAATCTGTGGTTCAATTCCTCGGGTTGCCTCTTCACTCAGTGGATACTGGTTCCTCCAAGGTGGTTTGACTCCTGGTCGAAGTTCAACTCTTACTGGTTGAGCTGACTTCACAAGTCCAATATCATTACTGTGCCGAGCCCACAAACCTTCTGGAACTTGTTGTAGCATTTCTTCTTTCAATGAGTCTGAAACCATCTTAGCACTGCAGATTGATTCATGTGTCATTCGCACAGTTTGTGGCTGTCCTTGTCCTTGAGCAGAGATCATGATCTTAATGAACCTCTGATCCTCACTCTTCCAGATGGCCAGATTCTCTGTTACAGGTGCAAAAACAGCTTCTTCTGCTTCCGCCATCATTTCTCCTACTTGCTTCTGCGTATGTTCTTCACGCACCCACAAGGTTACATGTGGTACACTCTTCTCGATGTCAAACTCTTTGTCCAAATAGTCACTTCTGTGTATCTTCATAGCTGCTCCTTGTGATCCCAAAATTATACAGCCTGAATTTAGTTGAACTTGTTTTGATTGTTGACTCAACCATTCTTCTGCATATGTTTGAGCATCTTTATTGAAATACTTGAGCGTACAGTGGAGAGGATACTCTGGAAGCTTCGCGTCAGGCATATTTATGATGATAAACTTTTCCCACAACTTAACTGGCTCAAAAAAATCTTCATTAAGATTTCCGATCCAACATACTGTAGAAGCTTCAGTCTCTGTTGTCATCAATGATTGGTGAACACTCTCATTTGGCATTACAACCTGACAGCCGTCTGGTTTACACGTTATTGTACACCCCAATTTACACATAGCATCTCTTCCCAAAAGTGCAATAGGTGTATGCTCTGATACCAATATGGGTAACGTAATCGTCTTCTTTTTATATCTGAGCTCGATTGGTTTAGTGAGAGGAATTAGCTGTTTCACTCCCTCAAACCCGATTGTCCGAATCAATTGATCAGACATGGGGAGATGTATAGCATCTTCAGGCCGAATACAGGTAAAAGCAGCTCCGCTGTCCGCCATCACTTTCACTGGACGATCATTTATTTTTACCTCTATTGTTGGATCTTCCTCCGGCCATGATACTACCAGCTGACACCCCCCTCTCGAGTCTTCAGGGCACCCCTAGTAACCCGGTTCCGGGCCTCTGTAAGGGTTCACCGGTCCTCTGGGTGACCCTGATTGGCCCCTGAATCCTCCTCTGAATCCTCCCCTGGAATTTCCTCTGAAATTTCCTCTTGACCTGTTGCACTCGCGAGCAAAATGGCCTTGTTGTCCACAAGTATAGCATTCGTTTGATGGCTGTTGAAAGTTTGAATTAAACCTTCCTCCTCTTCCGAAGTTTCTTTGATCTCTTCCTCTCCAGGACTGCTCTTGATCAAAGACTGGTTGTGGGTAGGAAGCAACTGGAACCATCGGCGGTGGCTGGACAGATTGGAGCTGAACATGGTTCGGCTGTGGTTGTGGTACTAGTTGATTCAGTGGAGCCTGATTTTGCATAACCAGAGCCTGCTTCTTCTCCATCTTCTTGTTATCCATCAGTTGTATTTGATTAAGTTTCCTGAGGGTCTCTTGGTCCTGGTCTTTCTGATCTTGTTCCTTTTTCCTATACAGCTCCACTTGGTGGGCTATATGATCCGTATAAACACCCTTTGTCATGCTCCCAAGACCAACCACTTCTGCCAATTTGCTTCTCACTGACAGGGGCAACCCCTTCTGTATTCTGGTTCGCAAAATTGACTGTTCCATTCGATTCAAATCCGGGTCATTTCCTGTGACATTCCTCCACACTTGATGAACTCTTGACACATAGGCCCTCGGGTTTTCCTCTTGTCCCAGTGGTTCCGCGCAAATATTGTCAGGATGTACATTTGTCGGAAATGTGTCTTTCAGCGCCCTGCACACTTGACCTCTATTTGCAGTAAACAGCTCTGAATCATTCACAGCAGTTCTCACATATCGATTAAGTCCAGCTTTCTGTAGAATCTCTTCCATAAGGGAAACTCCAACGAGGCTGGCCAAGAGTCTCTTGATATCTCCCATGGCTGGTTGCTCTCCCACCATGATCTCTTCCAACTTTGCAATCCAAGGATGTGCCCCATCTTGAAGAGTAGGTAACTTTTCAAGTATGTTTGACATATCTGTACTTTGCCAAGGCTTATACTCCAAATGCCGTCCTCGGACGAACACTGGAATCATCTTCTTCGGCCATATCTTAACGCTACTTTTCTCTTTCTCTTCCATGGACAATCGTTTAAGGCTTTCCATCTGTAACTCTTCCTTCCGATACCGCAATTCCTTTAGATGGTACTCCAGTTCTTTTACTTCTTCTGGATCCTTAGTTTGTAGTTGCTGACGGCGGCATCGGTCTATTCTTCTATCGATCTCACTTACAGTCTCCCGTCCGTCTTCTTCATGTTCCTCTGTATAGCCCCCTTCTTCAGGGCTCCCTTCATCCTCACTGTCATCAGACATGACATTTCCTCTCCTTTCCGCTCCGGCCAAGATCCGTCTGACTGCAGGGTCATATCCTCCCCTGGCCCCGTCTTGATCGCTTAGGTCACTTTCGTTGCTGCGGTCCTTGTCCTGCCTCCCAGATTCAAACCTTGTGTTCTTCTTACTTTTGGAACCTGGATACATCCGTATAGTTGTCTCTGCTCGTCCTGTTTCTATTATTCTATCATTGTCATTTTTGATACGGTAGCCACCCTCCTGGCTGATCACTGGGACCTGAGGATAGATTCTCTTAGACGTCCTCCCTACCTCATAAGGTGGCGGTCCCTTCACTGGGCTCATATGTGAGAACTCTGAATTGATGTTTGTCATCAGTTTTTCTGTTCGTTCTGTATTTTGTTTTATGTCTTCTATAGCTTTGTCTGTCTTATCGTTTGCAGCTTTGATCAGATTCTGTCCCTCATTTTCAAACAACTGGAGAATGCCAAGCTCCACCTGCCTCTTCTCCTGGCGCTTTCTCCCCTTTTTTCCCTTCTTTTGCTCTGCCTTGTATGTGGATACAAGTACCGTCATTATTTGAATTACATCTGGGTTAAGAGTCCCCTCCACTGGCCATGGTTGGTCAATTTCAGGCCAGCGTTCATGCCATTTTTTCGATATTTTTGCAATGTTTGCGATGCCTCTAATTAAAGGATTATTCTTCTGTACTATATCAACAGGAGTGATTACTTTTGGAATTTTAGTGTTCTTTTTTCCCATTATAACGGCTTCCTTATGTTTCGTTTATTGTACTTTAAGAAGTGATTGCTACAATTAAACTACTCAAGGCTGTTTGGATTACCCCTTTTTTTTTTTTTTTAACCAATTAACCAAATAAACCAATTAACCAATAAACCCATTAACCAATTAACCAATTAACCAATTAACCAATTAACCAATTAACAAATTAACCAATTAACCAATAAACCAATCGATCAATCAACAAATAAATCAATCAACCAACAAATCAATCAATCAATCAATCAAATCAACAACCAACAAATCAATAAATCAATCAATCAATCAATCAATAGATCAATCAATCAATCAATAAATCAACCAACCACTTCAATAAACCAATTAACCAATTAATATTCAGCTCAAATCGTCAACCAGTCACCACATTGAATGTCCACCACAGCACAGATCAGAACAAACCACGCACAATAACATAAATGAACAACCGCAATAGTCAGCAGAAGTTATACCAAACAAACATGTGCCATTACTTAATTAAATGTATTAGCTGATCAATCAGTTGCCAAGTCTCCTAGTTATTTATATGTTTCTTTCTCCTAACTGCCTAGAGTATGTACTCTTTCATGTAAAATGAGCAGGTCAGTATCCTCATAGGCTTATAACTGAAAGCAGGTTTATATGTGTACCATCAATATTACCTTCGACTGAGAACACATACAAATCTGGAAAATGCAGGTTTTCTGTTTTATTTTTTTTGTTTTGCTAAAGAGTTTGTGGATAAAGTTGTACTGGCCTTTAGTAGATCGAAACGGAAGCCTCCCCGTGGACGTCAGCAAGCCACACTCCGTGATGTGCCAGCCCACTGCCTTGCCTCCCCTTAATTCTCATTCACCGTAAATGACATAACAACAAAAAGAAACAGGCAATGGATTAGTCTCTTGTGAACCCATTGGTCCCTTTAACAACATTATACATTTCTTCTCTTTTTCTTTTAAAATTAAACCCCTAGTATAAACATTGAATACCAGCTGACCCTTGACTTCACTCTTCCACTCTCACATTCCATTTCTCTCTAGAGGGTCATTTGAGATTAGTGAGGGGGGGGTGTTTCAAACTCTACCCTTCTTATACGAAGTTCATTGTGTATTTAACAGCTTATTTATTATATTACGTCCCTTTTAAGAAGAGCTCATGTTTCATTTATTCACTTGTTCAAATCATTACCCTTCTTATACGTTTATTCAATCATATTGTGTTTTATCTTCTTCTATTAACTTTAATACGTCTATTCTCTTTTTCTTTTATTTTATGTTCCACACCTGGCACGCATCTCCAGCCAAGTTTACACACACACACACACACACATTCCTATGCCCCCACCTTTTTTCCTCTCTCTCCTTGTTCCAAAGTCAATTCACACACACACATTCCTCAGATATCTTCAGTCTCACAGCATGCTTTTTTGGCCGCTTTCCTTATTTTTTTTCCATAAAATTTATGCTACCTTTGAGGTGTAAATATTCGATGAGAGGCTGCATCAGACACCGTTCGTCAACAAATGTCAGAGTGGTAACAGTCAATCGAACTGTGATTTCTACACTCTCCAGTTATTACACTGACCATCAGATGATATTTCAGGTTTTAATTCGGCCCATACTAAATATTCTTATCCTATCCGATTTTGCGGCTCACTCATATGAGAATTTCCTTTATTTCCTTATCACTCTTTCTTTACCTTTTTACATTTATTTATTCAAATTACCTGGATCCAGGTTTCCCCAATTTTGTATTTCTAACTTAATTCCGGACTATGTCAAAGCCATCGTTACGCAGTGACTAATATGCATGTGTCTTACCGTTAAGAAGTTAAAGGCCCCTCTTCATTAATCTTGCACGATACTGTTTAGCACACCTTATCGTCCCCATGAAACTATTCTAAACTATTTATTGTATTTCTCATACATCTTTCCTTCACTTTTTATCTTCCCCTTTTTTATTAAATTTAGCACGGAGCCTCTCTTTAAACATCAAATCAACAGGACATGTCCATTACAATGAGGTTCTTAATTTACGGTGTGTCCAACTTCATATAACAGCCCCAATTCATGACCAGCATGTAAATCGCTCACCGTTTTGAAGTATTCGGCTGAAAAACAGCATGAGGCCACCTCCGATCCTGTTCGTGACGCCAATTGTCGTATCTTTTCTGCGACAGTGCTGTTGAAGTGATGATGAAGAATGCTCCGCGGACACTGTTCTTGCTGGTATAATAAAGTTTATTACAAACAAGTAACACATGTCATACAGGTGTCATGACCACCTGGAGGTCCTGGGTTGAATCCAAAAAGAGCCTAAAGATGAGAGACTCCGCATCTTCTTATATAGTGTGCATGTATGCATCTCGTAAGGGAGGGATTTAAACAATATATGTCTCCACAAGGGAAGAATGGTTAACGTCATGTATGGCTCCATAAGGGAGGAAGTTAATCAAGTTAATCAATTGGTGGCCTCTTCACCCCCATTTCCTGCCTTGAGGTCATGGGAATCCATACACATCTGGTTCCCATCCAAGACCCCCAAAGAGGCCCCTCACAGACTGAAAATATACCACAACGTCATCATTACTCATTAAGGTTTACCTACAAACCTTTTCTCTGGTCGAGGTGGTTGTCTCAGTGAGTCGTCAGAGCGCTTCCTGTTGGTTAAAAACATTCACTCGTAAATGTTGACTTTGACATTCTACAATAAACAATAGCATCACTATAGCACAGATATTACCAATCTACAGTATTGGTATCTTTTGAATTGACATGTATTTACCTTCTCCTATAGAACACCACTCCAAACACTGCAGCTAGGATGATAACAATCAGGACTGGCACTGCAATGGCTACTGCCCGAGAGCTTGATCCTGGTGATGTACATTTGACAACTCAATGTATGATAGAATTGCAAGACATAAGCAGACCAGATGTATTTTGTGGCTCTCACCCTTCACAGTCAGCTGGACTGTGTTGGCTTGCTGCTTGCCCCGCCACCAGATGGCAGTACAGGTGAGGGTTTTGGCCCCATCTCCTCCAGCAGCCATGAAAGTGATGGTGGAGGTCGTCTGCTAGATGCCCTGCGGTGTCGAGGTGTGCGTGACCTCACTGGTGAGGTTAGGGACACTCCATGAGAACACTGGTGGATGTGATGGACATGTGTGCGTCACAGAACACGAGACGGTAATCGTTGAACCGGCGTACATTTCTGCTGGAACTGAGGTCATCACTGGTTTTCCTGGGGACGCTGAGCATGTGAAACACAAAGCAGAGTACCTATGTTGATTAGAAAACAGATAAACAGATAAATAGCTTTTCATATTTAAAGAAAATGAAGACTTTTCAGACCTTTCATAACAATAAATACGCAGCTATTGTTGAATCTGTGTCTGTTATTATTTCCTTTCTCTGCATGGAAACAGAAGGGCCCGTTGTCAAAGGGCTTGATGTCATCGATCTCTAATGAGCAGTTTCCCTCATTCACATCTCCTACTATTCTGGTGCGGCCCTTGAAATGGTCAACCACATAGCTTGGGGCATTGTGGTAGATGACATCCCCAGTTTTTTTGGACCAGATGCCACGCGTGACAGGCTCATCCTCCTGGTACGGGAAGCTACAAGGAATCACCACACAGGAGCGAGTCAAGGCGCTGAATCTGAAAGGGACGTCAGCATCCACAACGTGGAGAGCTGTAGAGAGAGAGAGAAACAAGCCATGATGGGATGCCTGTAGAAATCAGTCCACTTTTGACATGGCAGCAGGATGAGTTTTGAGAGAATGGAGAAGTACACCCACTGTCATTTTCATATGGATCAACTGGTCTGACATATTCTGTAACAAAAAAGGACAGCAAGCAATTATCAATGTGTCATCATTAGAGCAAAAGTTTGACATTTTGGTAAATATTTGTATTTGCTATTTTTGCAGAGAGTTGTAAGAGAAGAGTATTAAAACTCCTATAGCTGTCCGTTAAATGTAAGGCTAGAGTCTGCAGCTTAGATTAGTTTAGCATTAAGAATGGAAACGGGAAACAGCTTGCCTGGCTCTGTCAGCAGAACATCTAAAGCTCACTAGATAACACATGCATGAATTGAGAGTGGCCGTATCAAGTCTGCAACCCCGTTTTAAAAAGATTTGTAGTGGAAAGCAGGCTCACTGCAGCCACTAATACTGATACAACTTGATGGCTCTGTAGCGTGAACGGATCCCGCCCCGGGGAAAGCGGGACAGGCGTGCGCACCTAACACGGTGGTTACTCCTTAGGGTTGTTCTTCCCGCGTGAGTTAGTCGACTCACGGGGGTATCAGAACAATGCCATAGGTCTTTTATCTCACCCCGTAGCTGAATCGTTAGGATTTTCGGAATTAATTGTCTTTCTGAGAGTTTCTAAGAAAGAAATCTGTCCCGTCTCTAAAGATGGGGGAAAAAGCTCAAAAAGAAGGGAGCCCTTCTGTTTGTTTTATACTCCTCTGATTCTAGTAACTCCCCTAATCACATGCGTCAAACATACAGGAGGCATCTTGTACCAGAGTTAACAACAGAATGTAACTGGTTGTAACAGGATTGGTCCAGATAGAACCAAACCACTATTCAAGGCTAAAGTGACTATGTTACCTGAAGCGTCTAAGCAGGCTATCACATCTAATATGAAATAAAACACTTTATCTTAAATCACATCTAATATGAAATAAAACAGTTTATCTTAAATCACATCTAATATGAAATAAAACAGTTTATGTTAAATCACACTTATCATGAGATAAAACAGTTTGGTTTTTACGATGTAAACAAGTTATATGTTATGATGATTATGAAGACAAACAAGCTATGTGTTGTGATGATTATAAAAAGTAAACAACTTATATGTTGTGACAGTTATAAAAGGTGAACAAAATATGTTTGTGATGGTTATACTTTTATGCTTTCATATTTTTCTACGATCTCACAACAGCTCACACATATCTGCACTAATTTTGTTTTGTTTTGCACAGGTTGCACGTTATTGTTGTTTTGAAAAGATATGCAGTGTTAAACTCAGTAAAACTCTTTATTGCCAAATATTTGAACTTGTTTTGTTTAGTTTTTCACAGGTTGCACTTTATTGTTGTTATCTTGAAAAGATATTCAGTGCAAAACAGGTTAATTGCAGCCACAATAAGTTATTTTTTGCCAAATATGAGTTCTTTTTTGCACAGATAGAACTTTATTTGCATTGTTCTAACAAAGTGATTGCACATTGTATTTGTTTTTGTCTGATGGAGCAATCTGGGCCCCGTTCCTTGTACGTCGCTAACTGAGTTCGCCGGATAATTTTGAGGATGAGATTACACCAGTCAGGCTTTTCGGTTCCACAAAGCAAGTTTGGCAAAATCACCATAGCAACACATCAATAAGCTTGAAGCTGCTGTAGAGCAGGTTCAATGAAGGAAGCTGGATAAGTTTGCCACTCCCCCGAAAATAAATGTCATCTCCCTTCCTCATCCCATTGATGAAGGAGCGATATTAGTTAGATTAGCGTTTTATAGGGAGAGAGTTCTTCGAGATCGGTCCGTGTACGTTTTGATCATCTGTTTTACCGTTCATTCGATGAAACGAAAATACGTAAATTTCCGTATTTTAACGGTAAAACAGATGACTAAAACGTACACGGACCGAGATCGCCAAGATCCGTTATCACATCATGATGGCTTCCTATACGAGCGCTATCGATTCTGCCGACAAGGAATCATTCATTAACAAGACCTTCTCGAGTCATACATTGTGAACACCACACGAGCATTGACTGTCTCACAGACTGGATCATAGCCTTGCGCTTTTTTGCGAGTGGTACATTATTGTACAGTGTGGGCGATGCGGAGAACATCGGGAAAGCCGCTGCATGCCGTGCTGTTCGTAAAGTTTATTTGGCGCTTAAGAAACTTATGGATGTGTTCAATACATTACCATGGCACATATTGTATGGACTCACCATTCTGAATAATGTCTTCGCTATTGTACTGTTAGAAAATCATGGTTTAGCTGATCAGCCTTTGAGGAACCGAGATAGCCTGCCTTCAATCATCTCGGTAATTTAAGGTGGATAATTGGACATTTGATCGACTTAGTTGAGCGACGTACGAGGAATAGGGCCCAGTTGTTTATGTGAGCACTGGTGCTTAACCTCTAGGGACCAATACAAACCCTTTAGTCCTCTGATTCATCGTTTAATGACGCATGTGACCACATTAGCACTCTGTGTATAATCTGTCAACAGACAAGAGATGTTAATCTCTTGTCTGTTAGTCAGCTGTCACACACCATTCTCACTGAGAAGAACTGGTAAACATCACATTCTTCAAGGAAAAATACAAGAAATTGATTTTCTGCATATCTTTTTTGTGTGTTACTATAACCACTTTAATTCAGTTTCAGTTTTTATTTACATTTTGTATTTGTAGCATTCATTGTTTGTAGTGAAAGTTTTCAAGGTAGATGTGTGGGTGAGCCTGTGGCAAAGACAAATACTGCATAAACTGCTCCCCTACTATACACATCAGTTAAACAAACATCGGAACACATCCGTTTCATCAGGTGAACACAATTTGTGTTCTGTATAAATGTGTTGTGTTTTTACAGGTTTCACTATGCAGCTCGTATCTGGGATGGGGTGAAGAAGTCCTCGGCCCTCTCAGAGTACAGCCGCCTGCTCTGCTAACACCTTGGTTGAACTGCTGTCATATACAATAGCAGTTGCAAGCTGTTATGTCTGATAATCAGGTCACTTAAAAGAAAATGTGGCTGTGAAAGTGGAGACCGTCGTTTGCACCCTACAGGAGGGACAAGAGAAACTGGAAGCCCGGTCAGTGGTGAAGAGTCAGATATTAAAGCAGGACACCTTCTGTAGACTTTGGTGGGAACGAAAAGCTGAGAACTTTTGGTGCTCAGTGTCAGAAAGTTGTGTATCTGCCATGTTGAAACGACACAGCTGCAGCCTGCACACCAGTGGTGAGAGAGAGAGAAGAAGAAAACCAGTTACACATCTCTGCACATGATCAAACAAGATTCAATATGTTTTTTATTTGCAAGCCATTATGGACTTTATGTTTTGGTCTGATGGTGCACACATGCAAATATAGAAATCTGTATTTGTTTTTTCTTTATTTTCTTTCAAACCTTAATCAAAAGTGTAATTGTGAATTACTCAGAAATAAAAGGAAACAACTAAAACATATTTTACCTCTGGGTCAGAGTCTTATTCATCTTGTCCAATACAATATTATCTGTTCAAGATGCCCACACAAAGTTCTAATCATTAATTTAAATATTTCTAGCATCACTGTAAGACACTTTCCCTGTGTATACCTTTTCCTAATTTGATTTTTAAAAGTTTAACTCCGTAGTTGAAAGCTCTAGCTGTAATCAGCTTAGTGGTAGCTACTGTAGAAGGTAGACGACACTAGCCTTGAAAGTACAGAAATTAATTTCAACCAAATGTAACAACTTGTATATCTTAAGAAGTTAAGGAATTAACGGATAGTTTTTTAAAAGTATGTATTTAAAGTATATTCATATGCCCATACATGTATTGAAACATTGCTAATCACCCATCAAATGCATATTTTGCCTCTGAGTCATTTTTATTGCACTTTTCTTAGTGACTTATTCACCATATCAAAGCATATTTTGACATCTACAGCCTTGATAGCTTTCGTTTCACCTGAAAGAACACACACACCTTAATGTGCTTAAACCGGTTTGATCTTGATCTTTTGACGAAGAAATGAAACTCAAGTGTTGGTGGGAAACCACTTGTTGAGCAACCATTGTCCTAGATGAAAAACCACATGCAGTTAAGAGGTTGCATTAGGTTTCCATGATACACTTTTCTACACAGTTTTGCAAATTCGTAACATTTTCAGATATCCAGTTACTGTAATAGCCCAACAGATTAAAATAGGTATGCATACTGTATATCTTTCCCAAATAAAGTAAGGGTTATGCATGTTGACCTACCTCAAATAAACCGTATTTACATATTCAAGGCTGGGCTCAAAACCAGCCTTTGCCATTTGACAGTCAAATACATTTGTCTGCCTTTGTTGGGGAGCTGAGGTCATCTGAGGCATCTTTCAGAACTAAATTAATGACAAACTATGGTGCTTCTCAAAACCAAGTTTGCATTGTTAAACTCATCTCTACTAATTATTTTTAAGGGTTCTGTGCAGCTTTTATTAGGTTAACTGAAGTGATTACATTTGTTAACTGTGTCAAACAAGAACTCCAGGAAGACTCGATAAGATATTCCAAGATACTAAATACAACAACCTTCCCAGTAAGCGGCTGCATTGAAGTGGCTCGAGTTTATTTTGCTGTGTTTTACATGTATTCTTGTCAAAGAAGAGTTCATTGTTTTTACTCGCCTGTGCTTGTTCACCTGTTTCAGCGTATGCCTTCAAGTATTTAGCGTGTATGCCACAGTACACAACCATATCCAAGATTCATCAATGCAGAGACGTAAAAGTAAATATAAGGTATTGGACAAAAAGTATCTTACTTTTGTAAGGGGAATTCCTCTGATCATGCACAATCATGTTAACTTCCCCTATGTTTGATCATGCTGAATCTATGCCATGCTCTGAGCATTAAAAGTGTGACACCCCTAAGAGATTTTTGTCTTGTTCCTCGTTGTCAGTGTGGGATTACAGAATTGCCACGACAATTTCTACTGCAGAGAGGGACAATGCTCAGAGATATTTATTGTATCATCATTCAGGAATATTGTGATGTTTAAACGTCAAGGTAATCTAACTGACGCAATAAAAGTAAATCAATATTTATTTACTTTTTCCAGTGGTTCTTTTTCTGCGGCACTAATATGAAACAGTCATATTCAGACAGCAGCAGTTAACCAATACAGCCAAAGTTGTACAAAAAGCAAAAGATCAAAATGCAGTCACCACTTTACATCCAAATTACGTGTGTTACTTTGAAATAAAGGGCCAGCATGTGAAAACAGTCAGTATCTGCCATCGCGCAGTCACCTGATCAAATAATTGGAAATGCTCCTAAAATGTTAATGTGCTGTAATTAACAGAGAACATTTTTCCCAACTTTCACAATTGCAGTGTGGCAGTTCCTCGCATGACACAACGGTGTAAACATGCACTGAGATGTATTGACAATGTCCTTGTGTGGGCATCCAGAAGTGTACACATAATTACACTGGGTGGATCCTGGATGTTCTTTGAGAGATGTGTGTTAATATATTATGTGTAAAAACAGAGTGAAAGTTCTAGCTATAAGACACCTCTTGCACTACTGTTCAGATCTGTCAAAAAGTTGCAAACTTAAAAAAACTAAACTAAACTTGAGTTTCAATTCAAGTGAATTTACAATGCTTCTCTTTTTTCACTTTCAAAGCAGCAAAAAAGGAGTGGTCTGAGGATGAGGACAACCCCTTCGCAGAAGAACTACTTACAGCCGTAACAGATCAGAGTGACACTTGTTGTATCCCGCCATCACAAAATGCATCTCCTTACTCTGATCTGTGGCATTGTGCTTCTCACTAAAGGTAAGTTTACGTTATCAAGTTTAGGTACATTTTTAAAAGGAGGATCTTAATTTAACATTTTTTTAAATGTTTTATATATATATATATATATATGTATTTTATACTTACCTTTACAAATGCTAAAACTTTTTTTTTTTTTTTTTTTAACTTATCTGAATATTGTGTTTCCACAGCCCACACCCTGAAATGTTATGAGTGTGTACCGGGACTCTCAGGAACCTGCACAGACAAAGCAATAGAATGCCCTTTGCCAGGTCAACAGTGTGCTGCACTTCGCTTAACTTCATATGCAGGTATGGTCATTTGTGTTGCATTGTTTTATCGTAAAGCTGCTTTGTCCTGGCCCAGTCTACAAAAGGTTCCTCTTTTGTTGCAGGTGGTACAAAATTTGCTGAAGTCAACACAAAAAGCTGCGCTTTGGCTCAAGAGTGTGTGGACGCCTCAATCAACTTCGGAATCTCTAAAACCGTAATTACCAGCAAGTGTTGCAAGTCCGAGCTCTGCAATACCCAACTTGCCCCTGGTAACCTACTCATATTGTCTGTTAGTATTATTTACACTGAGAGCTGTTTTAGTTGCAGGAGCAATGTTAAACATGTGACTACTCTCCTCACTACTACTACTCTCCTTAAAAGTTAGAGTTGGTTGCATTTGTCATATTGTAGATGTCAAAATAATGACTTGTTTAATTTAAAAAATATATATATTTTACTCAGTAAATAATATATTTTTAACATTTATAAGTTGTATATTCATGTCTTGTGCCGGATAGACATTGTGAATTGTGGATTGATGCCAGTGAATGTATCAGAACCCGAGACATATGCTTGGGGCAAATATGGTTAGAGAAACAAGAATCAAATTTCAAAACAAGCCAGTATGAGGAAATTACTTTTCCCCAATATCACCATCCATTATAGAGGAGCCCAAGGGTAATATACCCCCAACTGCAACAGTGCAGCTGTGTGTGTATATGTGTATGCATGTGTGTGTCTGAAAGAGAGAGAATATTTATAAATCTGTTCATTTGAATGCTGTTCACCAGCATATAAAGAGCTTCAAAAAGGCACTAAAGGAAGAATAGTGCATTGCAATAACCCCCCAATCCCCCTCTACATAACCAAACAGTATGAACAATGTATGTTTTATATTACAGTGCCCAGCAAACCCATTGCAAATGGTAAAAAGTGCTTCCAATGCAACGGAAAAGACTGCACCGCAACTCTAAACTGTGAGGGAACTGAAGACCACTGCATCTCAACCACAGGTAACAAGCCTGCAAGCATTTAACATCTTACTCTGTTCCACATATTCCTTCTGCTCAGAGAGGGATTCTAGTAGATGAACGCACTCACATTATTTTTATTCTCTCAGTGACTACAGGAGGTGAATTGATCACCTTGAAGGGCTGTGCCTCCAAGGTGGTGTGCGCATCTGAATCTACAACGATGGCAGGAGCCATTGGAGCAGAAATAAGCTGCTGTCAGGGGAATTTCTGCAACAGCGCCAGCAGCACAAGTGCTGGCCTTCTGCTCCTGGTGGCACCGCTGGTCTCTTTGGTCATGCTCTCTTAAATAGTTGAGACAGTAGCATGACCCCCAGCTTTTCTTCTCATCTTTGCAAGGCCTCATAGTGCTCACACCCCTCCTTATCCATTCAACTGATGAGTGAGAAAGTTTAGCAGGCAAAGCATTTAAATATAGTTTAGTAAAGCTGTGATTTCCATTTGTCTCTTACATCAGCTAGTTTCTAACAAGCTTATTTACATTTTTTAGCATGTTGCCTAGACAATAGCATCTGTCTTGCATAGAATGGTTCTTTCTGGGACGAGAATGTATATGAGTGCTATATTATTAACCTGAAACCTATTTTTCAAGAATCAAGAATATGTTCATGTCATTGATAAAAGAGCTGAATAAATAATTTTCTCAAATTTCTGCTGTGTATTCTGATTTTTGATTTCTTGAGTCCTTAAAATCCTGTCTCAGTCTCATTTAATAGATGTGTGTCAGGCCCTCAGCCTATATATGCTTATTCCAGACTCTGATTTAAAGTTGAAGGCATCCCTGAGTTTTATTAATGGGGCATGGATTCACCTACAAAATGTCACTCAAAATGTCACTCTAGGAGACAAAGAGACACAAAAAGATTAAAAAAAAGATGCAAAACTACTGCAGAGAGACCACAAGAGACTCGCAACTATGAAAAGGGAACAACCAACCAAAAAGAAACACAATGATTACGAAGAGACACAAAACAAGTGCAAAGGGTTAAGGGGATAAACAACCATAGACAGAAATCATTTTAAACTCTTGTAAACTCTGGCACACAGATACGAATGTCTAGTTAAGGTCAGGAGGTTGGCAGATTCACAGTGATGAAATAGGTTGAATATTACGAAGCCTGGGACTGATCCAGCTCAATCTAAACAACGCCCGCACCAAAATTGTCAATGTAAAGATGTGAGCTGTTAAACCGTCTCCATGATAAGCTTTTAGCGGAGAAAGAGCGGTGGACATTTGGTCCACAGCCAGGTGTACATCGGAATAAAGTGCAATTAGCAGATAACTGGTACTTCTCATATGTCAAAATATTCAAAAGTCCCCTGTGTAACGGGTCGTGAATCTCAACTGTATGAAGGATGAAGATGATGTCTATCTGGGGAAAAGTTGAGAGCGGATGTGTGGGAAGATGGGAAGAACATGAAGGAGGGGAACGAGGGTGTAAAGTAAAATACATTTCAATCAGGAGAGACAAGTGAATGATTAGTAGTTAACATTTATTATGACAGATGCTGCGTTAATGAGTTACACAGAAATTCTTTGGCGCTTGAACTCAACGAGGAGATTTATGATCGAGTTGTGATTGCCCTGAGCGGCAACAATATAAATCCCCATGTGAAGTCCAGACACTGGTGGTGATGGTGGCTGATGAGGTTGATGGAATGATGAGTTGATGAAACTGATGAATCTGCGAAGATTGGGCGGAGATGGGGAGGTGGAGGGTTGCGTAACAGCAGCTTGAATGAACTGAAGGTAGAGAGACAATCATATTTAAAGAAAGACAGCAGCAAGATGATAGGCTAACGATGTCCTTGTGTCGTTGTGCTATTGGCTAGAGACACCAGCTGATCTAGACAGCTGATATGATTGACAGCCCCGAACAATAACAGCAAGGAAATAATGAGTGTGCCTGCATGAGGAGTGATGGCAGATGTATGGTAAATAAGCTATGGGCTTAGGCATGCAAGAGTATAGTCTTCCTGTCTGAACTTACGCTAGAGCTTCATTTCTTTGTTTTAGTCAGTTGATTCCGGACACCTCGGTTTACTTGTACTCTGTGTGATGCAAATAAACCTGCGTGAACTGAAGAAAATCCAATCTCTCTTGTGTTCTATGGGTGTTTGTTACTTTTAGTGAGAGTCTGTGGTATCTCACCATGAGTCAGATAGCAAATAGTTATTAAGCCAGCCGTTAGGTATTAAGTTTAATATAAGTCATAAAGTCAAAGAAGCTGATCATCGAGATTAGAAAATGAACCACAACACTACCAAAAGACCAAAACAATTACAAAGTGACACAAAACCACAGAGAGATGCATTACAACTACAAAGAGACAAAACAACCAAAAGAGACTGAACAACTATAAAGTCTGTGTGTCTTGCTCAGATGAAGGAGAGGTGGTGGAGCCTTTTGCAAGTCTGTGCACAGGGGCCCGTCGTCTCTATAATCCATCCATGAGCCTGTCCCTGCCTTTAAATGTGTATTTGTTGGTTGTATATAACTGGCAGGACATGTGAAGACTGAAGAGGGACACTTGTTAACGTGCTTTTTGGGTTTGCAGCTTCCCGTTTGGCCACTTGATCAGACAGCAGGAGAAAAACTAGAGAAGTTCACACAACAGAGTGCAGATCTCTGTCAAGTGTGTCTGTAACGAGCACTGCTGTATGTTTGATTGAATGAATATAATCACAATTGCGTTTTTTACGCTTCAAGTCAATTTTTTTTCAACATGATGCCCAACAAAAGGTCACTGAATAAATATATGATACTATCACACATCAAGGACGTCCTCCCAGCAGACCTGGACAGCCACCAGTTTGCGTACCGAGCAAACAGATCTACGGAGGACGCGGTCTCCATTACACTCCACACGGCCCTGTCTCACCTGGAGCACCCCAACACATACATCAGGATGCTCTTCATTGACTTCAGCTCTGCCTTCAACACTATCATCCCCCATAAACTGGTGCACAAACTCAAAAACCTTGGACTTTCGACATCACTCTGTTCATGGATTCTGGACTTTCTCTCCAACAGACCACAGAATGTCAGGATAGGGAACCGGACATCGACAACCACCATCCTGAACACTGGTGCACCGCAGGGCTGTGTGCTCAGCCCGGCCCTCTTCACCCTTTTCACCCAGGACTGCTCCGCCACATATTCCTCAAACACAATAGTGAAGTTTGACACCACTGTGGTGGGACTCATCTCTAACAACGACGAGACACACTACAGACAGGAGGTCCAACATCTGGCTGAGTGGTGCTCGGACAACAACCTGGTCCTGAACACCACCAAGACCAAAGAAGTCATAGTGGACTTCAGGAGATCCAGGAAGACCACACCCTCTCCACTCTACATAAGTGGGGAGGAGGTGGAGAGGGTGGTCAGTATCAAATTCCTGGGGCTCCACATTACTAAGGACCTCACTTGGTCCCTGAACACATTACATCTGGTGAAGAAAGCCCAGCAGAGGCTCTTCTTCCTGAGGAAGCTAAAACAAGCTGGCCTGCCCCCTGCACTTCTGGTTAACTTCTACAGAAGTGTGATTGAAAGCATCCTGTGTCAGTGCTTTGCTGTGTGGTATGCCAGCTGCACAGCAGAGAACAGGAGGGACCTGGCCCGTGTGGTTAAAACAGCACAGAGGATTGTGGGAGTTACCCTCCCGGACCTGGACACTGTGTATGCTGGTCGCCTCCAGAAGAAGGCCAGAAACATCTGTACAGACATCACACACCCGGGTCACTCTCTGTTTGTTCCACTGCCATCAGGAAAAAGATACAGGACTATCAAAACCCGGACTAACAGGCTGAGGAACAGCTTCTTCCCCAGAGCGGTTTCCTCCATCACCCACCCCACCCCCACCCCCACCCACCACCCCACCCAGCTCACACCGGACAGTGCTGCGGTGAAATAAAAATAGCCAATAACACGACACCTTAACTAAGCACCTTTTTCACTTTTAAGCCATTGATGCCTGCGTTTAATCTTGTTTTATCTTGTATATATTTATTTAATGTCTTGTTTTAAATCTTCTTGTCTTAATGTTTTTTATACACCTTTTAACTGTTGCTGCTGTACTGACTGAGTCGCCAACTTAATTTCGTTGTATGTTTTTACAATGACAATAAACATCCTTTATCCTTTATCTTTATCTTTATATGTATCCACACCTCACTTGAAGCATGTGCCACAAACAATGTCATTTGTCACAGTCATATTGGAGTGGGTGGACCTACCTGGCAGGAATGTAGATGCCCTTTAGTCTCTCTCTCTCTCCCCCTCTCTCTCTTTCTCGTTTAGAAGAAAATAATCAAATTACATTGGAATTGTATGCACAAGACAAACTATTGAGTCAAATTGAAAGATTGTTTTTTATTTATTATTATATTTGACAGCTGATATGCATTCTTTAAAGGTGCACTGTGTAATCCTTTGCCACATGCTCCAAATAAATAGGGGGCAGCATTTCCCCTCTGCTGCTAAATCCACACTATCTAAATCAGTTTAAAAAAAACACACACACAAGCCCATACTACCAACTAACAGCAGGGCAAGAATACACACAATTCTGAGAGTTGGTCAAAATAACTCTGATGCAGACGGCACAATCTTGGCGCTAGGAGCTGACACACGCTGAACTCCTGACAAACTCGTCTCTTGGCGTCGGGGAAGACGAAGCGAGGGTGCGAGTTGTTTTCTCATTTTGGATCACTTTGGATTTAATCCAATACACAATATACTGTATATAACAAAAAAAAGCACTACTTATTTGTCCTCCAGACTGATGGCAGAAGCCACAGTGACTCACTATCACCTAATGAGGAACAAGTGGTAAAAGAAGACATGACGGGGCTTTAAATTGTTTTCTAACATTCCGGCCGTATCTTACACATTGCACCTTTAAGCAAGTTTAAATGCAAGACAAACTTCACTTCCCCGCACATGCAAACATGTACTGTGCAGTATGTGTATGATTGTAAAATAATGAACAGCAACACGTCCTGGAAGCATGTGATGATTCCGAGATGTCTTGAAGAACTCAATAGTTGCCGTTGCCGAAAATTGGAATGAGTTACAATAGTTCTGTTTCTGGTGAGACAAGTACTTGGGATGTTGATATGGTGAATCCTGGGTGCTTTCCATTAAATTATGCTTTCTCACATCCTCTGGTCCATAGCCCAAAAGCAGGCTACCATAAGCAGGGCATCCTTTATTGTTCGATGCCTTTTTCCAAATGGTTAGTCAGGAAACATGACATAACCTACTCTTTTTCAGAAATAAGTAGCAATGGCATCACTGTTTACCACAGCACTACTCACCTCCGGCCTGACAGAGTGGGGAGGTCTCCGGTTACTGGAGCAAACAGAAATATGAGAGGAAGCAGATAATTAATGGACAAGTATCTGAGACACAGTGGTATGACATTTAACAGCTGCGTTTGTAAAACTCACTCCTTCGGGGA
Organism: Leptoclinus maculatus; assembly: GCA_032191485.1. NCBI lineage: Eukaryota > Metazoa > Chordata > Actinopteri > Perciformes > Stichaeidae > Leptoclinus > Leptoclinus maculatus. The sequence goes on along the minus strand of JAVDOI010000008.1, from coordinate 12,315,608 downwards.
TGGAACGCGCTGTTTGAAGAGTTGAGTGTCACAGTTCACAGTGGTGGTGTTGTTTCTACGGGAAGAAATAATGGAAGAAATACCGTTTGAAAAATTGTAGGAATGGAACTTCCATTCCTACAATTTTTCAAACGGACATCATTCCTTCAATTGATTATTATAACAGAAGTTTGAAAACAGAAAACCTCCTCCAGTATGACTTTCTGTAAGAACAGTTTGAAATAGTGAAAATGGTTTTTACAGCACATCCACGATTTTATCTTGATATGAGACCAACAAAAGAGACTTACCTGGATAATATATCCCAGAGTGATCTCCTGTGATAGTTGCAGAGACAGAGATTTAAATAGCTTTTTTGATGGAAATACAGGATGTATGTATGACAAAAAATCCGGCAGAGCTCTGAAACGTCAATCATCATCAATACAGCAGCTGTGTGGCAGCTGATTAGTAACGTCCAAAGCAAACATACTAATCATTTTTCACTTTAGTACTTTGGGAAATACTAATCTAACTCAACAAACATATACTCAATGTGTGAAACTGTTAGGGTCAAAAAGTCTAAATGACTAATTATAATATGTGTGCTCACAAAGTCCTCATGTGAATGTGTGTGTGTGAACAGTCTGACACTAAGCACCACACTTGTTTCGTCTATTAGATATGAGCTGGCTGCAGAAAGAACACTTCAACACTGTTTACCCTAAATAAGCCATAATAAACCTGTGGAGGCGTAATTACTACCATGACTTCCTGATTTCGATAAAAGTGACCTTTGTACGAGAACCAATTGTTACAGTGTCCAGATACGTAGCTGAATGAACGCAATTCATGTGTGTTCCTTTGTGACGTAAACCAATCCTGTGCCAGCACATTGCATGTTGTTTACTCAGAATAAATATCAGAAGCTCAGAGTTAGAACTCCGAGCGGCCTTGATGTAGGCTACATATCCTGTATGTGGATCAACTCTGTCTCCTTCTTTGCAAAGAATAAGATTAAATTAAAAAAAACACTAAGAAATAATGGCATCATAGAATGGGGAACATGACGACCTGTTAGAGTTGCTCCAGCTCTGTGTTGGATTTTGCAGTAAACCTATAATCATATTGAACTCTATAATACTAATGAATAGAATAACTCTGAAGCAGCTGCCCTTACAAACTACCTACTGTTGCATGCACTATACACACAATTAGGATATACTACTTCATCATAACATAGGCACTTCTCACAGCAGCCATTTTGACATGCCAGCATAGATAAACACAGGTGTAATTAATTCATATTAATTAATCAACCTATCCTCACAAAACAGGTGGGCCAGGGCCCTGGTATTGTGCATGTTGGCTCACTCAGATGGCCGTGTTACACAAAATACAATGGGACCATAAGTAATTTTATCAATTATACCTGTGTTTACATCACTGCTGTGAAAAGGGCCTATTGAGCCTTGAACTTTGACCCTCTTGCTCATATATCTGGCGGCTTCTTAGCGGTCATCAGGCTGTGCTTTCTCAGCATCTCAGTTAAATTTGACGCATCTGTCACTGCCCAGAGGATTGTGGCTCAGAATGGCCAGAAAAGCTTGCTGGCTTGCACACTGCAAAACGCGACCAGATGCAGTTTTCGAGTAATTTTCTTGTGTTCCTGACTGAAATCTAGACATCAATGACGTCATCATTACTCATTAAGGTTTACCTACAAACCTTTTCTCTGGTCGAGGTGGTTGTCTCAGTGAGTCGTCAGAGCGCTTCCTGTTGGTTAAAAACATTCACTCGTAAATGTTGACTTTGACATTCTACAATAAACAATAGCATCACTATAGCACAGATATTACCAATCTACAGTATTGGCATCTTTTGAATTGACATGTATTTACCTTCTCCTATAGAAGACCACTCCAAACACTGCAGCTAGGATGATAACAATCAGGACTGGCACTGCAATGGCTACTGCCCGAGAGCTTGATCCTGGTGATGTACATTTGACAACTCAATGTATGATAGAATTGCAAGACATAAGCAGACCAGATGTATTTTGTGGCTCTCACCCTTCACAGTCAGCTGGACTGTGTTGGCTTGCTGCTTGCCCCGCCACCAGATGGCAGTACAGGTGAGGGTTTTGGCCCCATCTCCTCCAGCAGCCATGAAAGTGATGGTGGGGGTCGTCTGCCAGATGCCCTGCGGTGTCGAGGTGTGCGTGACCTCACTGGTGAGGTTAGGGACACTCCATGAGAACACTGGTGGATGTGATGGACATGTGTGCGTCACAGAACACAAGACGGTAATCGTTGAACCGGCGTACATTTCTGCTGGAACTGAGGTCATCACTGGTTTTCCTGGGGACGCTGAGCATGTGAAACACAAAGCAGAGTACCTATGTTGATTAGAAAACAGATAAACAGATAAATAGCTTTTCATATTTAAAGAAAATTAAGACTTTTCAGACCTTTCATAACAATAAATACGCAGCTATTGTTGAATCTGTGTCTGTTATTATTTCCTTTCTCTGCATGGAAACAGAAGGGCCCGTTGTCAAAGAACTTGATGTCATCGATCTCTAATGAGCAGTTTCCCTCATTCACATCTCCTACTATTCTGGTGCGGCCCTTGAACTGGTCAACCACATAGCTTGGGGCATTGTGGTAGATGACATCCCCAGTTTTTTTGGACCAGATGCCACGCGTGACAGGCTCATCCTCCTGGTACGGGAAGCTGCAGGGAATCACCACACAGGAGCGAGTCAAGGCGCTGAATCTGAAAGGGACGTCAGCATCCACAACGTGGAGAGCTGTAGAGAGAGAGAGAAACAAGCCATGATGGGATGCCTGTAGAAATCAGTCCACTTTTGACATGGCAGCAGGATGAGTTTTGAGAGAATGGAGAAGTACACCCACTGTCATTTTCATATGGATCAACTGGTCTGACATATTCTGTAACGAAAAAAGGACAGCAAGCAATTATCAATGTGTCATCATTAGAGCAAAAGTTTGACATTTTGGTAAATATTTGTATTTGCTTTTTTTACAGAGAGTTGTAAGAGAAGAGTATTAAAACTCCTATAGCTGTCCGTTAAATGTAAGGCTAGAGTCTGCAGCTTAGATTAGTTTAGCATTAAGAATGGAAACGGGAAACAGCTTGCCTGGCTCTGTCAGCAGAACATCTAAAGCTCACTAGATAACACATGCATGAATTGAGAGTGGCCGTATCAAGTCTGCAACCCCGTTTTAAAAAGATTTGTAGTGGAAAGCAGGCTCACTGCAGCCACTAATACTGATACAACTTGATGGCTCTGTAGCGTGAACGGATCCCGCCCCGGGGAAAGCGGGACAGGCGTGCGCACCTAACACGGTGGTTACTCCTTAGGGTTGTTCTTCCTGCGTGAGTTTAGTCGCCTCACGGGGGTATCAGAACAATGCCATAGGTCTTTTATCTCACCCCGTAGCTGAATCGTTAGGATTTTCGGAATTAATTGTCTTTCTGAGAGTTTCTAAGAAAGAAATCTGTCCCGTCTCTAAAGATGGGGGAAAAAGCTCAAAAAGAAGGGAGCCCTTCTGTTTGTTTTATACTCCTCTGATTCTAGTAACTCCCCTAATCACATGCGTCAAACATACAGGAGGCATCTTGTACCAGAGTTAACAACAGAATGTAACTGGTTGTAACAGGATTGGTCCAGATAGAACCAAACCACTATTCAAGGCTAAAGTGACTATGTTACCTAAAGAGTCTAAGCAGGCTATCACATCTAATATGAAATAAAACACTTTATCTTAAATCACATCTAATATGAAATAAAACAGTTTATCTTAAATCACATCTAATATGAAATAAAACAGTTTATCTTAAATCACATCTAATATGAAATAAAACCGTTCATCTTAAATCACATCTAATATGAAATAAAACAGTTTATGTTAAATCACACTTATCATGAGATAAAACAGTTTGGTTTTTACGATGTAAACAAGTTATATGTTATGATGATTATGAAGACAAACAAGCTATGTGTTGTGATGATTATAAAAAGTAAACAACTTATATGTTGTGACAGTTATAAAAGGTGAACAAAATATGTTTGTGATGGTTATACTTTTATGCTTTCATATTTTTCTACGATCTCACAACAGCTCACACATATCTGCACTAATTTTGTTTTGTTTTGCACAGGTTGCACGTTATTGTTGTTTTGAAAAGATATGCAGTGTTAAACTCAGTAAAACTCTTTATTGCCAAATATTTGAACTTGTTTTGTTTAGTTTTTCACAGGTTGCACTTTATTGTTGTTATCTTGAAAAGATATTCAGTGCAAAACAGGTTAATTGCAGCCACAATAAGTTATTTTTTGCCAAATATTAGTTCTTTTTTTGCACAGATAGAACTTTATTTGCATTGTTCTAACAAAGTGATTGCACATTTTATTTGTTTTTGTCTGATGGAGCAATCTGGGCCCCGTTCCTCGTACGTCGCTAACTAAGTTCGCCGGATAATTTTGAGGATGAGATTACACCAGTCAGGCTTTTCGGGTTCCACAAAGCAAGTTTGGCAAAATCACCATAGCAACACATCAATAAGCTTGAACCTGCTCTAGAGCAGGTTCACTGAAGGAAGCTGGATAAGTTTGCCACTCCCCCGGAAAGAAATGTCAGCTCCCTTCCTCATCCCATTGATGAAGGAGCGATATTAGTTAGATTAGCGTTTTATAGGGAGAGAGTTCTTCGAGATCGGTCCGTGTACGTTTTGATCATCTGTTTTACCGTTCATTCGATGAAACGAAAATACGGAAATTTCCGTATTTTAACGGTAAAACAGATGACTAAAACGTACACGGACCAAGATCGCCAAGATCCGTTATCACATCATGATGGCTTCCTATACGAGCGCTATCGATTCTGCCGACAAGGAATCATTCATTAACAAGACCTTCTCGAGTCATACATTGTGAACACCACACGAGCATTGACTGTCTCACAGACTGGATCATAGCCTTGCGCTTTTTTGCGAGTGGTACATTATTGTACAGTGTGGGCGATGCGGAGAACATCGGGAAAGCCGCTGCATGCCGTGCTGTTCGTAAAGTTTATTTGGCGCTTAAGAAACTTATGGATGTGTTCAATACATTACCATGGCACATATTGTATGGACTCACCATTCTGAATAATGTCTTCGCTATTGTACTGTTAGAAAATCATGGTTTAGCTGATCAGCCTTTGAGGAACCGAGATAGCCTGCCTTCAATCATCTCGGTAATTTAAGGTGGATAATTGGACATTTGATCGACTTAGTTGAGCGACGTACGAGGAATAGGGCCCAGTTGTTTATGTGAGCACTGGTGCTTAACCTCTAGGGACCAATACAAACCCTTTAGTCCTCTGATTCATCGTTTAATGACGCATGTGACCACATTAGCACTCTGTGTATAATCTGTCAACAGACAAGAGATGTTAATCTCTTGTCTGTTAGTCAGCTGTCACACACCATTCTCACTGAGAAGAACTGGTAAACATCACATTCTTCAAGGAAAAATACAAGAAATTGATTTTCTGCATATCTTTTTTGTGTGTTACTATAACCACTTTAATTCAGTTTCAGTTTTTATTTACATTTTGTATTTGTAGCATTCATTGTTTGTAGTGACAGTTTTCAAGGTAGATGTGTGGGTGAGCCTGTGGCAAAGACAAATACTGCATAAACTGCTCCCCTACTATACACATCAGTTAAACAAACATCGGAACACATCCGTTTCATCAGGTGAACACAATTTGTGTTCTGTGTAGTGTTGTGTTTTTACAGGTTTCACTATGCAGCTCGTATCTGGGATGGGGTGAAGAAGTCCTCGGCCCTCTCAGAGTACAGCCGCCTGCTCTGCTAACACCTTGGTTGAACTGCTGTCATATACAATAGCAGTTGCAAGCTGTTATGTCTGATAATCAGGTCACTTAAAAGAAAATGTGGCTGTGAAAGTGGAGACCGTCGTTTGCACCCTACAGGAGGGACAAGAGAAACTGGAAGCCCGGTCAGTGGTGAAGAGTCAGATATTAAAGCAGGACACCTTCTGTAGACTTTGGTGGGAACGAAAAGCTGAGAACTTTTGGTGCTCAGTGTCAGAAAGTTGTGTATCTGCCATGTTGAAACGACACAGCTGCAGCCTGCACACCAGTGGTGAGAGAGAGAGAAGAAGAAAACCAGTTACACATCTCTGCACATGATCAAACAAGATTCAATATGTTTTTTATTTGCAAGCCATCGTGGACTTTATGTTTTGGTCTGATGGTGCACACATGCAAATATAGAAATCTGTATTTGTTTTTTCTTTATTTTCTTTCAAACCTTAATCAAAAGTGTAATTGTGAATTACTCAGAAATAAAAGGAAACAACTAAAACATATTTTACCTCTGGGTCAGAGTCTTATTCATCTTGTCCAATACAATATTATCTGTTCAAGATGATAAGAACACAATCATGTTAACTTCCCCTATGTTTGATCATGCTGAATCTGATGAATCTTTGCCTAAACTAAAGAATTGTAAGAGATTTTTGTCTCGTTCCTCGTTGTCAGTGTGGGATTACAGAATTGCCACGACAATTTCTACTGCAGAGAGGGACAATGCTCAGAGATATTTATTGTATCATCATTCAGGAATATTGTGATGTTTAAACGTCAAGGTAATCTAACTGACGCAATAAAAGTAAATCAATATTTATTTACTTTTTCCAGTGGTTCTTTTTCTGCGGCACTAATATGAAACAGTCATATTCAGACAGCAGCAGTTAACCAATACAGCCAAAGTTGTACAAAAAGCAAAAGATCAAAATGCAGTCACCACTTTACATCCAAATTACGTGTGTTACTTTGAAATAAAGGGCCAGCATGTGAAAACAGTCAGTATCTGCCATCGCGCAGTCACCTGATCAAATAATTGGAAATGCTCCTAAAATGTTAATGTGCTGTAATTAACAGAGAACATTTTTCCCAACTTTCACAATTGCAGTGTGGCAGTTCCTCGCATGACACAACGGTGTAAACATGCACTGAGATGTATTGACAATGTCCTTGTGTGGGCATCCAGAAGTGTACACATAATTACACTGGGTGGATCCTGGATGTTCTTTGAGAGATGTGTGTTAATATATTATGTGTAAAAACAGAGTGAAAGTTCTAGCTATAAGACACCTCTTGCACTACTGTTCAGATCTGTCAAAAAGTTGCAAACTTAAAAAAACTAAACTAAACTTGAGTTTCAATTCAAGTGAATTTACAATGCTTCTCTTTTTTCACTTTCAAAGCAGCAAAAAAGGAGTGGTCTGAGGATGAGGACAACCCCTTCGCAGAAGAACTACTTACAGCCGTAACAGATCAGAGTGACACTTGTTGTATCCCGCCATCACAAAATGCATCTCCTTACTCTGATCTGTGGCATTGTGCTTCTCACTAAAGGCAAGTTTACGTTATGTTTTTGACAGGTACATTTTTAAAAGGAGGATCTTAATTTTAATTTTTTGAAAATGTTTTTTATATATATATTATATTTACCTTTACAAATGCTAAAACTTTTTTTTTTTAACTTATCTGAATATTGTGTTTCCACAGCCCACACCCTGAAATGTTATGAGTGTATATCGGAACCCTCAGGAACCTGCACAGACAAAGCAATAGAATGCCCTTTGCCAGGTCAACAGTGTGCTGCAATTCGCTTAACTTCATATGCAGGTATGGTCATTTGTGTTGCATTGTTTTATCGTAAAGCTGCTTTGTCCTGGCCCAGTCTACAAAGGTTCCTCTTTTGTTGCAGGTGGTACACAACTTGCTGAAGTCAACACAAAAAGCTGCGCTTTGGCTCAAGAGTGTGTGGACGCCTCATTCAACTTCGGAACCACTAAAACCGTAATTACCAGCAAGTGTTGCAAGTCCGAGCTCTGCAATACCCAACTTGCCCCTGGTAACCTACTCATATTGTCTGTTAGTATTATTTACACTGAGAGCTGTTTTAGTTGCAGGAGCAATGTTAAACATGTGACTACTCTCCTCACTACTACTACTCTCCTTAAAAGTTAGAGTTGGTTGCATTTGTCATATTGTAGATGTCAAAATAATGACTTGTTTAATTTAAAAGATATATATATTTTACTGAGTAAATAATATATTTTTAACATTTATAAGTTGTATATTCATGTCTTGTGCCGGATAGACATTGTGAATTGTGGATTGATGCCAGTGAATGTATCAGAACCCGAGACATATGCTTGGGGCAAATATGGTTAGAGAAACAAGAATCAAATTTCAAAACAAGCCAGTATGAGGAAATTACTTTTCCCCAATATCACCATCCATTATAGAGGAGCCCAAGGGTAATATACCCCCAACTGCAACAGTGCAGCTGTGTGTGTATATGTGTATGCATGTGTGTGTCTGAAAGAGAGAGAATATTTATAAATCTGTTCATTTGAATGCTGTTCACCAGCATATAAAGAGCTTCAAAAAGGCACTAAAGGAAGAATAGTGCATTGCAATAACCCCCCAATCCCCCTCTACATAACCAAACAGTATGAACAATGTGTGTTTTAAATTACAGTGCCCAGCAAACCCATTGCAAATGGTAAAAAGTGCTTCCAATGCAACGGAAAAGACTGCAACACAACTCTAAACTGTGAGGGAACTGAAGACCACTGCATCTCAACCACAGGTAACAAGCCTGCAAGCATTTAACACCTTACTCTGTTCCACATATTCCTTCTGCTCAGAGAGGGATTCTAGTAGATGAACGCACTCACATTATTTTTATTCTCTCAGAGACTACAGGAGGTGAATCGATCACCGTGAAGGGCTGTGCCTCCAAGGTGGTGTGCGCATCTGAATCTACAACGATGGCAGGAGCCATTGGAGCAGAAATAAGCTGCTGTCAGGGGAATTTCTGCAACAGCGCCAGCAGCACAAGTGCTGGCCTTCTGCTCCTGGTGGCACCGCTGGTCTCTTTGGTCATGCTCTCTTAAATAGTTGAGACAGTAGCATAACCCCCAGCTTTTCTTCTCATCTTTGCAAGGCCTCATAGTGCTCACACCCCTCCTTATCCGTTCAACTGATGAGTGAGAAAGTTTAGCAGGCAAAGCATTTAAATATAGTTTAGTAAAGCTGTGATTTCCATTTGTCTCTTACATCAGCTAGTTTCTAACCAGCTTATTTACATTTTTTAGCATGTTGCCTAGACAATAGCATCTGTCTTGCATAGAATGGTTCTTTCTGGAACGAGAATGTATATGAGTGCTATATTAATAACCTGAAACCTATTTTTCAAGAATCAAGAATATGTTCATGTCATTGATAAAAGAGCTGAATAAATAATTTTCTCAAATTTCTGCTGTGTATTCAGATTTTTGATTTCTTGAGTCCTTAAAATCCTGTCTGTCTCATTTAATAGATGTGTGTCAGGCCCTCAGCCTATATATGCTTATTCCAGACTCTGATTTAAAGTTGAAGGCATCCCTGAGTTTTATTAATGGGGCATGGATTCACCTACAAAATGTCACTCAAAATGTCACTCTAGGAGACAAAGAGACACAAAAAGATTAAAAAAAGATGCAAAACTACTGCAGAGAGACCACAAGAGACTCGCAACTATGAAAAGGGAACAACCAACCAAAAAGAAACACAATGATTACGAAGAGACACAAAACAAGTGCAAAGGGTTAAGGGGATAAACAACCATAGACAGAAATCATTTTAAACTCTTGTAAACTCTGGCACACAGATACGAATGTCTAGTTAAGGTCAGGAGGTTGGCAGATTCACAGTGATGAAATAGGTTGAATATTACGAAGCCTGGGACTGATTCAGCTCAATCTAAACAACGCACGCACCAAAATTGTCAATGTAAAGATGTGAGCTGTTAAACTGTCTCCATGATAAGCTTTTAGCGGAGAAAGAGCGGTGGACATTTGGTCCACAGCCAGGTGTCCAGTGCAGATCTCTGTCAAGTGTGTCTGTAACGAGCACTGCTGTATGTTTGATTGAATGAATATAATCACAATTGCGTTTTACGCTTCAAGTCTATTTTTTTCCAACATGATGCCCAACAAAAGGTCACTGAATAAATATATGTATCCACACCTCACTTGAAGCATGTGCCACAAACAATGTCATTTGTCACAGTCATATTGGAGTGGGTGGACCTACCTGGCAGGAATGTAGATGCCCTTTAGTCTCTCTCTCTCTCTCCCCCTCTCTCTCCCCCTCTCTCTCTCTCTTTCTCGTTTAGAAGAAAATAATCAAATTACATTGGAATTGTATGCACAAGACAAACTATTGAGTCAAATTGAAAGATTGTTTTTTATTTATTATTATATTTGACAGCTGATATGCATTCTTTAAAGGTGCACTGTGTAATCCTTTGCCACATGCTCCAAATAAATAGGGGGCAGCATTTCCCCTCTGCTGCTAAATCCACACTATCTAAATCAGTTTAAAAAAAAAACACACACAAACTAGGGGTGTAACGGTTCACAAAATCCACGGTACGGTTCGGTACGTTTTCAATACAGTAGAAAATTAAATGCCAGAGAAACGTACTTGATTTTAAAATATATTTATTCATTAAAACTAACATCATAAAGCTATTCTTTGACTTTGAACAATGATGGAACTATACCTGAGTGACCCATCTTCTGGGGTAAAAAATGTAATGTAGTATTGTTACTTACATCTTCTCCATCATCATTGTAGTATGAACAATGATGGAAGTATACCTGAGTGAACGTAGCTCTTCATCTCATTCAGTAGTGAGGTAATGTGTGTTACAGTCAGGTAGCGTTGTGTAGCCCTCGACGTCCAGGCATCAGTTGTCAGAGCAGCAGCGGGTGCCTCGGACATGTGATTCTCTACTTGTGCTTTTGTTTTCTTGTACAAAGCGGGAATTAGGGTTTGGCTGAAATGGGCTCGTGAAGGAGTAGTGTAACGGGGATCAATAACATTCAGCAGGTTCATAAAGCGTTTTACACTACAGAGTCGGGTCTCATGTCCGCGGCTGTAAGTGTACCAATCGCCGTGGTGATCGCTTTAGCCCTCATCAGCAGGGAACAGCTGCTTAAATGCTTCGGGAGAGTTTGAAGCGCGTGTGCTGCTCCAGGTTTTCGTTTAGTTCCACCCACTGCCACACTGGGGTGATGTCGGCGTAAATGTGTTAACATGTTTGAGATATTCCCACTGATGTTGCCGACACCCGTGTAGCAAATGCGACATAGCGTTGTTTTTTTATCCACCACTCTCTCACCATCGCCCTCATAGTTCACAGAGAAACCAAAGTGGCTACAAACACCAGACCTGTAGGCCGTTGGAGGATCTTTTATTCCTGGTCTATTACTAGCCATGTTGCACCGAGCTAACGTTAGCATCATGTAGCGTGTCTCACAGCGCAAAGTGCCCGACTGGAGTAGGAAGTGTTTCTTTGGTGGTGGGCGTGTCAGAGAGCACGCTGTCCGTTACTTAATGCGTGTTGCCAGTTTGAGAACAGTGGCTCCACCGAAAACATAATATATCCCACAATTTAAGCTTCTGCATTTCCAAATGCACTAGTATGAACGTATTGTTCGGTTCGTCATGCGTACCGAACCGTGAGCCTCGTACCGAACGGTTCAATACGAATACGCGTATCGTTACACCCCTAACACAAACCCATACTACCAACTAACAGCAGGGCAAGAATACACACAATTCCACTAAACTGCTGAAAATAACTCTGATGCAGACGGCACAATCTTGGCGCTAGGAGCTGACACACGCTGAACTCCTGACAAACTTGTCTCCTGGCGTCGGGGAAGACGAAGCGAGGGTGCGAGTTGTTTTCTCATTTTGGATCACTTTGGATTTAATCCAATACACAATATACTGTATATAACAAAAAAAAGCACTACTTATTTGTCCTCCAGACTGATGGCAGAAGCCACAGTGACTCACTATCACCTAATGAGGAACAAGTGGTAAAAGAAGACATGACGGGGCTTTAAATTGTTTTCTAACATTCCGGCCTTATCTTACACATTGCACCTTTAAGCAAGTTTAAATGCAAGACAAACTTCACTTCCCCGCACATGCAAACATGTACTGTGCAGTATGTGTATGATTGTAAAATAATGAACAGCAACACGTCCTGGAAGCATGTGATGATTCCGAGATGTCTTGAAGAACTCAATAGTTGCCGTACACGTGGAAATCCTGTAACAAATTTGAGGAAAATTGGAATGAGTTACAATAGTTCTGTTTCTGGTGAGACAAGTACTTGGGATGTTGATATGGTGAATCCTGGGTGCTTTCCATTAAATTATGCTTTCTCACATCCTCTGGTCCAAAAGCAGGCTACCATAAGCAGGGCATCCTTTATTGTTCGATGCCTTTTTCCAAATGGTTAGTCAGGAAACATGACATAACCTACTCTTTTTCAGAAATAAGTAGCAATGGCATCACTGTTTACCACAGCACTACTCACCTCCGGCCTGACAGAGTGGGGAGGTCTCCGGTTACTGGAGCAAACAGAAATATGAGAGGAAGCAGATAATTAATGGACAAGTATCTGAGACACAGTGGTATGACATTTAAAAGAGATAGGAACAGCTGTGTTTGTAAAACTCACTCCTTCGGGGATGGAACGCGCTGTTTGAAGAGTTGAGTGTCACAGTTCACAGTGGTGGTGTTGTTTCTACGGGAAGAAATAATGGAAGAAATACCGTTTGAAAAATTGTAGGAATGGAACTTCCATTCCTACAATGAATTGATTATTATAACAGAAGTTTGAAAACAGAAAACCTCCTCCAGTATGACTTTCTGTAAGAACAGTTTGAAATAGTGAGAATGGTAAAATCTAAAAAAATATGATTAGTCTTGGGTATTCTTACCGGGAAAATCGTCTCCAAATGGCCCCCTGTATGGAAATAACACACTGTAAAACTTTTTACTGTAAAATTACAGTAAATTACTGGCAGCAGTTTCGCCTGTAAGATACTGTCAAATTTACAGTATCTCTACTGTGTCAGAGAAATAGTTATTTATTGTAATCAAAATGTACAGTAAATTGGTGTAAATCTAAAAAGTACAGCACTTTACTGTCAACAGTTTCACTGGTAAACTGTACATTAATACATTAATACTGTATTGGGGAAATACAGTAACTTAAAATCAAAATGTAAAGTAAATTGCTAAATTAATTCCAAAAATGTCAGTATTTTAGTGTCAGCTCTTTACCCCAAAACATTTAGGAAACTGTAGTGGAAGCATGAAAAATAACAATTTACAACAACAAACAAGACAATAGGACATATTCATAATGTTCTTCTTTATTAGAATAGTCTAAATTTGAGCAAAAATAGCATCAGATTCAATTATTCAAGCCTTTACAAGTCAAAATGGTATGGATAAGTTGCGTGTGTGAGAGTGTATTTTTCTTAGTGAGTGTTTGGTTATCCGAGTGAGTTTGTTTCAAAAGGAAAAAGCCCCCCCATTATGCTAGGGGTTTTTACTTTACAGATCCATGCTGTTGAACAATATTGTGTGCTAACCCAATAGCCAACTTCAATATTAAACAGAAATAATGCCTGTTTGGACATTGTAAAGAGAATTAAATACAAATAAATACAAAAATAGCCCATACAAATACAAATAGCAACGTGAGTGAGTGAGACACAGACATAGCGGGGTGGTCAGTGAGTGAGATATGAAGGATTTGTATTTGTGTGTGTGTATACGTGTACTCATCTGAACTTCATGGACAGAGTCAGGGTAGTGATAAACTCATACAAAGTCCCACTCGAAATCCATGAGCTTCCTCAAGAGGGTGCACACATGCGGATTCAGGGATGTCACTTTCTTTTGGACCGTTCTCCCGCTCTTCTTGCTGGTCACCTTTCCCTGACGTGCCTTTGTCCCTCTCTCTGGGTTGATTCCAACACAGCTTCTAAGCATGGCAAGGTAAAACAAAAAGAAATAAACGCGAGTCAAACCACTTCTAAACTATTGTTAATAGCCACCACATATTGTTAGCATAATCGTTCTATTTATTATTTCTATCTATTGTACTGACATTTCCAACTGATATTTGAAAAGATTTCAAAACAATGTAAGCTTTTGATAGATATCAGGATTGTTAATGCTGTGTGGCCTTTTGATGTATCCAGGTTTTAGCAGTGTCGTAAACTCTTCATTGCACATAGTCTTGCATAAAACTTAGTGACTGTCTCTTAATAGAGACATCTTTAGCCAAATCACAAAATCACTACAGGACAGACACTTTGAAAATCTACAAAGGGACGGAGAAGATCAGGCAAACTATTTACGTTTTTACAAGCTATAAGGACACCCTAATCAGTGGAGAAAAATAGAGAAACACAAACTACTTTCTCATTTCATCAACTAACAACTCTCACAAACTGCCGTCTGTCAGATGGCGAGGGCGTCTTATGTTGTGGAAGATTTCTATGTTAATCGGGAGAAGAAAGTTTTGTTCACAAATCAATCAAGTCTTCAAAAGATTCAAAGTTGTCTTTGTCTGTTTATTTGCTTGCAAGGGAAAAATGCACCACAGATACTCAGTCAGTAGTCTGTGCTGAAAGCTTCAACGATATACAACATTCAACATCATACCTACAGAGGTTTACGCCCTATAGGACTCCTTCGCAGGAAGTGTCTAGTCTGGTCTTATTTATTTCCTGCGGGTACGGTCAACTGTGAGTCGGTTGTGGTTTCCATGTTCCTGTTTTAAACTGCCCTTCCAAGAAACAGAGTATGTGAACATGTCTTCATTACCAGAAAACAGGTCCTTATCGGCTGACATCTGTGTCGTGCAGGGCCTGCTTTTACTTCTCTATTATACTAAGATGTCACACTATGTTCTTTTAAAAACTTCCCACGATGCGAATACATATTTTACCATTACACTTACCACTCATAACTGTAGACAGCAAATCCGGGGGCATTTTGTTCCAGTTCACCTGAAAGGCTTCAGGCCAGTTTTTCTTTATATGTGGGCGTGGAGATGGTTGAGGAGAGGACATGGGGCTGCTTGACCATGAAGGGCTATCAACAGGTGAGGTGCTTGAGGACAGCTGCCGAGGTGGGATCACAGCACTACTTCTTTGATCTGAAAAAAGAAGAACACAAAAGAACACAAAGTCATACTCTCACCAATTGTTTCTTTTTCATTGGTGAGCGAAATAATACGTACACAGGTACATACTGAACAAAGCATTTCTTTCCAGATTAATTCTACCCAAGATACAAAGGCACTGGTTCAACATAATATTTGAACTCATTTAAAAAAAATGTTTTTCTTCTTTTATCCGTTTTTAGAGTACCAGTGTTGCAAGCCCGAAATAGATCATCTGATTTCAAGGCATCTAATACATTCTTAACGTCACCATCAGGAATCCCTAAAGTTGCCAACTTTTCACTCAGTTTATGAAACAGATGAGACTGACTTATGCCATGCACTGCCTGGAAATCTTCAATAATGCTCTGTATAACTGTAGATGGGAGCAACAACTTAGCTTAAAGTTTAAGGTAAAACAAAGCCAAGTTCTTTAGGAAAAGTGGCTCATCTGTGCTTTCTGGAAACACTTGTGCCTGGTCTCCCTCTATGTCATCATTAACATTGGAAGCCTCTGCTTGTTCATGAGAGCACCCTGCTTGCTCAGCAGTATTCTCTCCATTACCTCTACCTGACGTTGTCTGGCTGAAAAGATTATCAACTGCACAACTTGTGTGTTCTTGACAAGTGTGATGAAAACGTGGATATCACAGTAAAAACGTTACCACCGTTTTGGAATGGACATAAGACTGGTCTTCCCTCTTTAATGCGAGTCTTCAAGTGAGAAAATAAACGAAGTGGCATGACATTAAAACGTCTAACGTTAACGTTATGCCAGTACATTCCCTCAATCTTGACTCCCTCTGACCTGGGTGATCTCTATATACATGACATTTTAAAGCCAAAACTTTGCCAAATGAACGGTTGCAACCATGAAAAGCACATTTCATATATCTGGCGGCTTCTTAGCGGTCATCAGGCTGTGCTTTCTCAGCATCTCAGTTAAATTTGACGCATCTGTCACTGCCCAGAGGATTGTTGCTCAGAATGGCCAGAAAAGCTTGCTGGCTTGCACACTGCAAAACGCGACCAGATGCAGTTTTCGAGTAATTTTCTTGTGTTCCTGACTGAAATCTAGACATCAATGACGTCATCATTACTCATTAAGGTTTATCTACAAACCTTTTCTCTGGTCGAGGTGGTTGTCTCAGTGAGTCGTCAGAGCGCTTCCTGTTGGTTAAAAACATTCACTCGTAAATGTTGACTTTGACATTCTACAATAAACAATAGCATCACTATAGCACAGATATTACCAATCTACAGTATTGGCATCTTTTGAATTGACATGTATTTACCTTCTCCTATAGAAGACCACTCCAAACACTGCAGCTAGGATGATAACAATCAGGACTGGCACTGCAATGGCTACTGCCCGAGAGCTTGATCCTGGTGATGTACATTTGACAACTCAATGTATGATAGAATTGCAAGACATAAGCAGACCAGATGTATTTTGTGGCTCTCACCCTTCACAGTCAGCTGGACTGTGTTGGCTTGCTGCTTGCCCCGCCACCAGATGGCAGTACAGGTGAGGGTTTTGGCCCCATCTCCTCCAGCAGCCATGAAAGTGATGGTGGAGGTCGTCTGCCAGATGCCCTGCGGTGTCGAGGTGTGCGTGACCTCACTGGTGAGGTTAGGGACACTCCATGAGAACACTGGTGGATGTGATGGACATGTGTGCGTCACAGAACACGAGACGGTAATCGTTGAACCGGCGTAAATTTCTGCTGGAACTGAGGTCATCACTGGTTTTCCTGGGGACGCTGAGCATGTGAAACACAAAGCAGAGTACCTATGTTGATTAGAAAACAGATAAACAGATAAATAGCTTTTCATATTTAAAGAAAATGAAGACTTTTCAGACCTTTCATAACAATAAATACGCAGCTATTGTTGAATCTGTGTCTGTTATTATTTCCTTTCTCTGCATGGAAACAGAAGGGCCCGTTGTCAAAGGGCTTGATGTCATCGATCTCTAATGAGCAGTTTCCCTCATTCACATCTCCTACTATTCTGGTGCGGCCCTTGAAATGGTCAACCACATAGCTTGGGGCATTGTGGTAGATGACATCCCCAGTTTTTTTGGACCAGATGCCACGCGTGATAGGCTCATCCTCCTGGTACGGGAAGCTACAAGGAATCACCACATAGGAGCGAGTCAAGGCGCTGAATCTGAAAGGGACGTCAGCATCCACAACGTGGAGAGCTGTAGAGAGAGAGAGAAACAAGCCATGATGGGATGCCTGTAGAAATCAGTCCACTTTTGACATGGCAGCAGGATGAGTTTTGAGAGAATGGAGAAGTACACCCACTGTCATTTTCATATGGATCAACTGGTCTGACATATTCTGTAACGAAAAAAGGACAGCAAGCAATTATCAATGTGTCATCATTAGAGCAAAAGTTTGACATTTTGGTAAATATTTGTATTTGCTTTTTTTGCAGAGAGTTGTAAGAGAAGAGTATTAAAACTCCTATAGCTGTCCGTTAAATGTAAGGCTAGAGTCTGCAGCTTAGATTAGTTTAGCATTAAGAATGGAAACGGGAAACAGCTTGCCTGGCTCTGTCAGCAGAACATCTAAAGCTCACTAGATAACACATTATAATTGTAAGTTTGATCCATCTAAAACCCACTGGCAAAAACAACATTTCACCATAATACTGGGGCTGCTGAGCAGTTGAGCAACCCGATGAGACTGCAAGCAAGAAGTGGTTGGGTACATTACCCCCTGTAAATATAGTAAATCTTTGCTGCTTTTCAGTTTTTGTACAGATGAAACAAACTATTCATAACATGTTAACCAGTGAGCTGTAGAGGGGCCGGAGGGTGGATTTTGTTACCTTCAGACACAGCCAGGCTAGCTTTCCCCCCCTTTACCAGCCTTTGTGCTAAGCTAAGCTAACCTGCTGCTGGCTGTAGCTTCATATTAAACAGACATGTAAGAGTGGTATCAATCTTCTCATCTAACTCTCTGCCAGAAAGCCAATAACAATAGCTTCCATCAACTAAAACAATTCCTTTAAGTGACCACTATATATGACGTGAACTTACTTTTTATATGAAGTATTTCAGAGTCTGAAGTCTCCCCAGTAACAAACTGAGCAGTGCAGGTCAAGGATTTACCCTCATCCTCAAGAGAGCCAATGAAGGTTAGATTTGACACAATGTTATAGGTATTGCTGGAGATTTCTTTGGTTTTGAGCGAACTCTGCATGTCTTCGTAATTCCACACAATGGTTGGTTTATTTTTCTTACACTTGTAGGAAACAGAACAAATTACACTCTTTGCCACACCCTCTGTTTCCACACCTGGCCGCTCAGTCATTGTGATTTCATCATATGGACCTGAGCAGAAAGGTGATAGTGAGATTTAAATCTAAACAGCTAAATCATTTTAATTCAATCAATATTGTCTGATACTGTACTCACATTCAACATTCAGCTTGAGCTCACTTGTGGCTTTCTGACCACTACGGTGACTAACAGTACACTTCGCACTCTGGTCTTCCTCTTTTACGAGCCAAGTTCGCTCTGCTGTCCTTTCCCAAATCCCATCAGATACCAGAGTGTCAGTAATCGCATCTTTTCCAGGTATACCATCCAGGTTTAGGGTCGGGGGAGCAGAGGCACATGCATGGCGCACATTGCAGGACACTGTGCTCTCCTCTCCCACCCTGGGGATACCAATGATGCTCAGCTGCGGTTCCTGTGCATGCTCTATAAAATCAAAGCCAGAATAGTAATTTTTGAAAACTGCCTGTCTTGGAATTTGGATTTAATTGACAAAAAAAAAACGGGAATGAATGCATCCAGATACTTGCCTAATACAATAAGTTGAGAGGTTTTGTCATAAAGCGTGTGACCCACGCTGTGGTAGGAGGTGATAGGGTTCAAGTCTACCCATGGGTAAAGTCTGTCCTGGTTGTGCGACATCTCCAGCTTCTCAATCTTAAGACTACAATTCCTCTCCCCAACAGATCCAATCAAGCTAGTTATCCCGTTAAACTTACTAAGAATGTTTTGTCTTTCACCAAATACAGGTGGGTACCCATTGCTCTGGAACAAGTACCATATAACTCGCAGGTCATCAGGCTGGGAGATACTGTAGGAGAATGTGCAAGGAATGATGATACATGAGCCTTTAATGCCAGTGATGCTGCCGGGGGTGGTGAAGGACCAGCCGCGAGAGAGCATGTTTCCTGTAGAAAGAGGAAGCATTTAAAGCACAGTTGGAAGTTTTTTTAAAAGCAGCTCAAGAAATTTGTGATGTTTCCACTCAGAGTGTTTCATTTGAATGATTTTTGGAGGCAGGAAGAAGATAAATTTAAAAAAGTATTAAACAATTTAGTGTAACGGAACTGTCATTTCTTTCCTTTAACCGTTTTTTGACATCCCATTCTGGGAACTATCTTTCTAAACAAACTCACATTGGGAAATTATTTTATAGTTTTATTTCATTTTCTAAGTTTACATTTTTTGAAGAAAGAGCGGTAAAAATAGACACTTCCACATTAAGAGAGGGCTGGCAAAATGAGACGAGTCAATTACATTTTTATGAAATACATTTCAGTTCTATTGCAGACTTTGTTGGTGCAGTTCTGGTATATGACTGCTTTAAAGGCTATTGGCTTGTTAAATAAAGATTATCATTATTTGTACTCACTCTTTACCCGTAGGGTGATGCTCTTTTCCTGCCTTTGTCCCCCAGTGAATTGTGCAGAGCATGTCAGAGATCGTCCATGGTCTTTAGCTGATGCTGTAAATGTCAGTGTGGAGACAGACCTCCACTCATTTCCTCTCTTGGTGGTCTCAGTGGAGGCCGGCATGCTACCATAGTTCCATGTGAGAGTTGGAATATGTTTTGTGCATGTGTATGAGGCAGTGCAGGTTACTTTGCTTGCCTGTCCCTCAATAAATTCATCTGTTGTGTGGCTGATAGTCAAGGGTGAAAAGGAGCCTGAGATACAAATGGTAAATGTTAATACATTTTAGGTCAGCATAAAAGAAAAATGGTTTAATTCTTGCGTAACCATCACATACATTCTGCATTTAGGGTTTTGGTGGCTTTTGCAGTCAGACCGCCAGTGTGTCGGACAGAGCACTCCACACTTTGGTGATCCCTCTCTATGTTCAATGTGGTCGTCAAGGTAGTTTTGGATGTGCCACCAGATGTGGAGCTATGAGTTAGGCTGTGGCTTCGCAGTGGGATGTTGAGACTCAGAGTCGGTGGATAAGTGGAACAGGTGTGGTAAACAGTGCATTGCACTATCACGGGCTGTCCAACCTTCATGCTTCCAGAGATCATAATGTATGGTGTCTCTGGCCTTGCTTTACAAAGGAAATGTGAAAAATGATTGATGAAATTAATATACATCTATCTAAAAATGTATCTTTTTATATAAGCTCACCATGATTACTTACCCACTACTTCAATTGTTACAGTTTTGTCAAAGAATCGGTGGGTGTATTTTCCAATATTCTCTGGATCTACCCAAGGGTAAATCCTCTGTCTGTGGTGATGCCACGTCACTGGGTCGATTTCAAGACTGCATCTCTTGTTGTATGTAAATACTCGTGTTTTTCTATAAAATATGCCAATGACATCAGATGGGTACCAATTGTCATAAACTATAGGATATTTATGGTTGGCATACTGGTACCAAACCACACGATCTGGTTTGCGAGGTGGATTACTATAGTAGTCAAAGGTGCAGGGGATGACAAGGCAGGAACCCACCAATCCTTTGATATTGCCTGGCATATTTACATGCCAGGCCCTGGAACCACAGAAAATGTATCCTGCAAGAGCACCAATATGCAAAAGGAAAATTAAAAAAATGTAAAGATTAGGTCAATGTTTATATCCAACACAAACAGAAAGAACAACATTGCATTACCTAAAATATAGAAGCTCAGGAGAATATGGCTTAACCCAGGCATCTTGGAAATGGTACCACACACCTAAAATACATGAAATGAACATCTTAGTATATTGCATTGATACAAGTTAAAGTTCATCCGTGATTCTTTTTTCATATTACTAAGCTGCTTTACTATAAAACAAATTTATCTACGGTCTCAATTTTAAAGGGGTACTCAAGCAATTTAGTATTGAATTTCCATAAAGTTGGGGGACTGAGGACCTTCACAAACTCTCAAAAGAATGTTTGAAATTGAAGCAGCAGAAACAAGATTTATTTTCTTGGGTCAAGCTCAAGAAAGTCAACTTTCAAGTCTACAGAGGGTGAATGTCTGCAGATGTATTTGGGTGGAGTAACACTTTAAAGGCCAAGACTATTGAACCAGAACAGAAAAAGGAAAAACAAACTAACGCAATGAGAGTGTGTCTCTGCTACGTCATGTGCATGTGCTGGAAAAATAGCAAATTCAATCTTTGACGAATTTATTTTCAAAATAAAACAGGGAAAACTTGTTTATAATAAAAATACAGGCAAAATAGGTAGCAATAACAAAAAAGGGTTGCAAAGAATACATAGATTACTTAATCTGATACATGGTTTGCCATAGAAAGAAATAAAAATACAACCTGAAAACTATTTTAAATAAAGACATCTTTCTAGGCACAGAAAGCATTTTTCAACATACCGAGATAATTCCTCGTTTCTAAAGCTGTTTTAAAAGTGTTAAATGTTTTAAAGTTAGGTCAGTCAATGTTAATTTGTGGCAATATGGTATATAAAAGCAGAACAAGGTCAACATTGTAGTCCAGAAAAACATTCTCCATTTCAGAAAACTCCCGAGACAGAATAAGGGCAACAAGAAAATTATAATCTCAGCCTACAAAATTATTTTGAGTAAAAAAGAGACTAAATTGTAAAATGGAGACAGATATATTAGCAACATGCAAGATCTGTTTCCTGTACTTAAACTAAACTGTCTCAGATTTGTAATGAAAAAATCTAACTCTGTGCCGTTCTATCAGAATTTTAAGGAAGCAATGATGTCACCATAGTTACATAAATCAATATTTTGGGAAAATTAATTTGAAATTCAGTTCCTCATCTAATACAGTTGTAAAACGCAAGGTAAAGAAAAGCTTCTTTTATTCACTAATTGAATGTTGAATGTTTATGAAGCGTTTCAGCACCTTTTAAAGTCCTTAAGCACTCGTGAGTTTAAGAAACCTCCCTCTAAAATGTGGGTGGGGGATATAATTTGCTAACCACAAGGAGGGCACAGATGCTGCTTGCTGTAAAAGATATCGACCAACTCTTGTGGAAAAAACTAATTATTCTAAAAACACTTAAAATATACAATACAATCAATAACCCATATCATACTGGGTTCGTGCATATTGCTAATATACTGTATAAAACATTGTATCTATATTTAGATGCAGGGAAATAATTACCCATGATATATAGGTCCTATTTACAGCTTTTTGGCTTTTCCATTATGAGGTCATATTTTTAATTATTTGACATTTTTGGAAATAAACTTACAATAATAATATATTTAATACAATTCACCTTTTTGCCAAGAAAAATATGGAACCAGACACCTGATGTTTGCTTATCTTTGCATGAAGATTGGAAACCTCATTGGAAAAATCTGCTTTCGTAAAGCTTGCAATTTAAAAAATATTTGATGTTGTTACTTAATAGAGGTGCTGGTTGGAGATTTGTGTCACCTTTGGGAAGCCAATACAGCTGTTTGCATTAAGATTGAAAACCTCATTAGAAAAATCACTAACAATGTACTCTGGCTGGACAAAGTTGCACTTACTAATGAATTTTAATTTCCCTAATTAATTGATCAAATTATCAAAGAGAGAATCAAATATAGTTTACTTGATAACAGAGAATCGCACAGTAGTCGTGTATAAAAACTGCAGTCATCAGATGCTCTTAATACAAATGACCTTTATGAGCATGATTAGATTATTTTTGTGTTTTTTCACATGTTTCCATAGACGTTGAGGTCGGCAGTGTTAATGTAATCGTCCCCGTCATCAAGGTCCTGTGAAAGATTGAGGTCATTATTGTCACAGATGTTGATAGTGCCATTGTTCTGTACGTAATTATTGGGAATAAATCAATGGCAATTGAATAGTACCTGTTGGTAATTGCAGGATTTTGGCTGGCTGAAGACCATAAACAACATAACAAGAAGAGAGAGAAAAAGAATGACATTACTGTACTTCAATATATGATATCTGTATTTTATAAACTGCTCAGGGTTAAGAGGAGTCGACCAAGTACCTTTTGGGGGACGGGAAACGAACTTTGGACACTTTCTGGTCGGCACTGGATTTTGAATAGACATTTGTGAATTCGCATTCACACAGTTCAGCAACCAAAAAATTGCTTTTTTTGTTTAAAACACTTATGTATGACTTGAATCCACTCTGTCCTCTTTAGGCCTTCTGTTATATTTGTATGTAATACAAATCAGTAACATTTAAATGCAGAAAATATAAGAAATGTACTAGTATCATTAGATTAAAATACATGATCAAAAGTTAAGTTTGATTTTACTGTGAATACCAAAGTGTGTTTGAACTGTGATAACAATCAAGTGATGAAATTAACTTGTTAAATCAGTCAATCATCGAAATAGAACTTCTGCACAAAAAAGAAGAACAGAAAATATGCAAATGTTGTGAGGCATATAAATACATCTTATCAAGAATGCCAGAAAAGCATCAAACATGTGCACATAAATGCAAATTACAGTGAAGCCAACCACGCAGCGGCCTACACAAAGCTGCAGGGAGAGTACAGAACTAGACATGAAAAAGGCATTGAGTATTTAGAAAGATTAAGACCTTTGATCAGAACGAGATGGTCTTGACACATCAGAACGGATCCTGAAAATTTCACAGATTGAATTTATCATCAGTACAATTAAAAGTTCCTATGATAGTGTACTGGATGAGAAATAAAAAAATAATCACAAACCACATTTCTCACCTGCGAGACATCCTGGACAGCCGGTTCCACATGCTAATTGTGATACAGAAAATGACATAATGATGATGAAGGAAAATAATTAAAACACACTTAATAGTGTAGCTCTATTAACATTTTTACCTGCCATCCCCACTTTGGAGCTCTGCTATGCGTCCCCTTGAGTAGACAGAGAACAAAATGATATAAAAGCATATACTAAGATTATTTATTATTTTATCTGGATCGGTTAACGCCTGTGCACTGCCTTACTCACTTATATCTCTTCACCATTACAATGCAGAAGACTCCAAAGATCACAGCTGTAACAATCGCCACCACTGTCGGAATGATGATGTGGTTATAGTTTTCTGTACCTGCAAATAGACAGATCCATATATAAGGTCAGTTTTTCATTTATATTTCACATAATAGAGGATCCAGGTCATAAACCTCCAATGAAGACTCTATGGGATGTGCTCCCTCCATTAAATTCAGCTGTGCAAGTGACCTCGGTGTGGTCGTCCTTCTCCTCAGGAGTGAACGTCAGAATGGACTGTGCCTCCCAGTAGCCAAAACGATTTTCTTTCTGGACTTCAGTGACCATATCATCTGTAGTGACCGTACTCCATTTGAGTTTAGGCACATAGGAAGGGCAGGTATGGGTGACTGAGCAGGTGACAGTGTAGGGACGTCCTTGAATGGCTGTCTTTGGGTGAGTCAGTGTAGGTTTTGGAGGATCAGCTGTAAATAAAAAAGAGGAAAACCATGTTGTTACATAGAAACGGTGTAGGTGTAGATTTCTGAAATCTTTTAAACATATTGGGAAAGTTGGTGACATACGGAGCATTCTGAACGTGACACAATCCTCCACAAAGGAGAACTTGTCAATGGTGGACAAATCAGTCTCTGTCCGTGCCAGTTCAATCCGGAAACAGAAAGGGCCGTTGTCATGATCTTTCATGTTAGTAATTTCTAAGGTGCAGTTGTTCTGACCCAGATGTCCCAACAACCGTGTGCGGCCCCTAAAGTTTTCCAAGATCTGCGTTTGATCCTCATTATAGATGAATTGATTTTTAACAGTTGAACGATGCCAGATCCCTCTGAGTCTGGAGGAGGGCAGCCTTTCTTTAGGATGGGTGAATGAACAGGGTACCACAACACAGGATGTGACCAGGACATCAAGATCATTCACAACATTCGCCTTCCACTCTCCAGTAAACACAGGGCTGCTAATAGCTGTAAGAGAAATATGCATGTGATAAAGAAAAGACTCCTTTTGGCCATACTCTTTTTTTAAATGAGGTGTATGTAGACATGAGACTGGAAACAAAGAGGTGACCTCAATATATTACCTGCCAAAAGCAGACAGAATATCATCATCCTTGTCTCTTTGTCCATACGTCTGAGGTTTTGGTGGTGTAATAGAATGGATGTTAAAATGAAAAGAAACACAAAACATAAAGTGTACCTACTACTGCCATATGCAAATTATAACACAGCTGGGTGGAACTTCTTCAAACAGCACAAATCTTCACATGCAAGAGCCATTTATTTAAATAGGAAATACTGGTATTGATAATGTCTTCATACAGAATCACATCTGAAACAACACATAATACATTCACATCTTTTTTATTTGAACGGTTCCTTTCACAGCCTATATGAATTGCCTGCACTGTTTTTAAAATAATAACTCATTTTCATGAAGTTGTACACAAACAAACGATAATGATAAATAACAGTAAAAAAAAATCCAGTGGTCGAGTCGATATCAAACTAAAACGCCCCGAATTGCTCAGCTGCATCATCCTTAAGCCCAGCAGTGTATTAGAAACTTTAAAAATGAAATTTTCCAAACAAATGTGGTGAACAAACATTCATTGGATGCGTTATTTTACGATAGTAAAGTTAAATAAAAAGTTCTTACCTGATAAAGCTGCTTTCTGGCTGATCAAGGCTGCTTTTTCTACTAAAAACACCTCCTTGAGAATGATGACATGTGCTGTACTATTCTGCAGTTTAGTTGACAGAAATATGGACTCTAAAAGGAACAGAAAACAACTGCAGGCCACTTGAGAAAACAATGGATATTGAAGGGGAAGGTGAATGCAGATATAGTAGAGGCAGTATACTGCTACAACAGTGGAGTTAATGGTGTAGAAAGCAGGGAGTGGTCTCTTAATAAAGGGCCGCAGTAATCTAAAAATGATGCTTTCATTTCAGCCAAAGGACCTATGGGACCAGCAGGGATCTGCAACTAAAATATGTGACAGTACACATTATGTTGTGATGTTCTCACAGTTAAACCAAAATGTCCTAATAATGCATTTAAAAATATATATTTAAATATTCATTAATAAATGTATGGCCACAAGTGGGCAGAATAAACCCCAAAACACGCTTGTTCACGAACTGTCTTTTGAACCCCATTCCCACTTGGTATTAATATGTGATTTGTATCTGGTATTAATAAGTTATCCTCTTATCCATCTGTCTTTATTGCACCCACATTGGATCTTAAACAACTTGTGAAGTCACTCTCCTCCTGTATGTGTTGTGGTGCCGGCTCCTCTGTTTGGTTCCTCTGCTGTGTCAGTGCTTTCTTTCTCTACAGTTATGTTTACAAAGAGTTTATAAAGAATGAAGAGCACAGACATCCTTCAGTATCTGTCATTCCTCCTGTCGTCTGTCCACCTGGCTGCTTTGTCTCAGCCGGAAGAGAAGTTTACTAAAATAGGCTTTTGCCCAAACATGCGTGCTGTGCATGTGTAAGCATTGCGGGGGTGGCCGACTGAATTAGGTTTCACTTACGCTTTACATGTGCAGATGTATTGATAAAGTATTGGCTTTTTACTCACACATATTTAATTGCCATATGCAGCAAGTGTACTTGCCGTCAACTCGAGTATCCTCACTTCACCAAAGCGGCTTATCTGCCCGCGCTTGCGTGTGTGTGTGTGTGTGTGTGTGTGTGTGTGTGTAGTTGGAGGAGCTCAGCTCGACAGAGAGAGCAGAGTAAAAACGAGCTGCAGCGTGAAAATGAATGACATCGAAACATTAAAACAGTACTAATAAGAACACCAGTAATATTGATGCTTATCAATACTACGATCTTTGAATATTTGGCACAGGGCTCATTTAATACTGAGTTTCGGAATGCATACCTACCTTCAGATAACAAAACGCGAAAGACATGCTAGAGAAAAATTTTAATGAAATAAAAACTAAACTACTGTCATTCTGTAGTCTTCCTTCATACTACGGGAACAAAAATGTGAGCTGCCGTGGCTGAGACGCTCTTCCCGGGCCTGTCTTTGTCGAAGCGCCAGTTAGCATCAAAGCTAGGCGAACGTTAGCGCTTAGCAGGCTGTAGCCAATCAGAGGCAGAGCAGGGGCAGGTCTTCCCGCGAGGAGCTCCCGCACATGCGCAGAATGGATCGGGCC
The DNA here is from genome assembly GCA_032191485.1 of Leptoclinus maculatus. Classification (NCBI taxonomy): domain Eukaryota; kingdom Metazoa; phylum Chordata; class Actinopteri; order Perciformes; family Stichaeidae; genus Leptoclinus; species Leptoclinus maculatus. Next base: position 12,288,128 of record JAVDOI010000008.1, on the reverse strand, counting down.
TCTGACAAAGAAGACCTGCTCCCTAGGTAGACATCAATGGCTTTTTCTAAGCTAAGGAAAACTTAACGACTCTTACTTTCGGGTGACTATACACTGATTAATATATAGTTATGAATATTATATTCAATATCTGCTAATAACCCCCTCCGCCTAAATGTTACACACTGTCCCTTTAAGTATACCCATGTATCACATTTTTGCCATGTCAGAGCTCGCAAGCGCGCCCCCACGTTCCTTATTGTGACGACCTCTCCCATTTACTAGGGGTCTGTGTCCTGTTTGCTGTATTTTCTGTCTTTCAGGATGTTGATCGGCTGATGAGCCCCACCTGAGCCTGGTGTGGTTCCAGCTATAAATACACACCATCTCAACATGGATCCCCCTCTTTTAACTTGGCTGACACGGCTGCTGTTTTGTTTTGTTTGTTTCAGACATTTTCATCCACACATGCTGGCATGATTACTGACTCTCCATGTTCGTTTAGTTTAGAATCAGAATCAGAATCAGAACCGTTTATTGCCAAGGTATGTTGCACATACAAGGAATTTGACATGGCGGGTGGTGTATACCATTAAACAATCAACAACAATCAACACAGTGCAAAAAGTATAGAAACATATTAAAATTTGCAGTAAAATATAAAATAAAGTGCACAAACAAACAGTACTATAAACAAGTGAGATGTAAGTGTTATGTAAAAGTGTTGAGTGTATTTAAATAAGAAACATAGAGGGGATGTGCAGGGGAGTGACCGGTAGGAAATTGTCCTGGGGATGACAGAGTCAGTGGGGGTCCCGGGCTTTGTTGATGAGCCCAACTGAAGACGGGAAAAAACTGTTCATGTGGCGTGAGGTCTTAGTCCTGATGGACCGCAGCCTCCTGCCAGATGGAAGGGGCACAAACAGATTGTGTACAGGGTGAGAGGGGTCGGCTACAATCTTTCTTGCCCGCTTCAGGGTCCTTGAAGCGAACAAGTCATGGAGGGACGGCAGATTGCAGCCAATCACCCTCTCGGCAGAGTGAATGATGCGCAGACCGTGATGGAGGAGCAGAGGATGGACTCAATGATGGCTGTGTAGAAGTGCACCATCATTGTCTTTGGCAGGTTGAATTTCTTCAGCTGCCTCAGGAAGTATATCCTCTGCTGAGCTTCTTGGTGATGGAGCTGATGTTCAGCTCCCACTTGAGGTCCTGGGTTATGATGGAGCCCAGGAAGCGGAAGGACTCCACAGCGTTGACGGGGGAGTCACACTGGGTGATAAGGGCTGGTGGGGCTATGTTCTTCCGGAAATCCACAACCATCTCCACTGTCTTGAGAGCGTTGAGCTCTAAGTTGTTCAGACCGCACCAGGTCTGTCAATCTCCAGATGGTCAATCTCCCACCTGTAGGCGGACTCATCCCCACCTGAGATGAGTCCAATGAGGGTGGTGTCATCCGCAAACTTCAGGAGCTTGACGGACTGGTGACTAGAGGTGCAGCTGTTGGTGTACAGGTAGAAGAGCAGAGGAGAAAGAACGCAGCCTTGGGGGGAACCGGTGCTGATGGTCCGGGGGGCTGAGACGTGTTTTCCCAGCTTCACGTGCTGCTTCCTGTCAGACAGGAAGTCTGTGATCCACTTGCAGGTGGAGTCGGGCACGTGCAGCTGGGAGAGCTTGTCATGCAGCAGAGACGGGATGATGGTGTTAAAGGCAGAGCTGAAGTCCACAAACAGGATCCTGGCGTAGGTTCCTGAGGAGTCCAGATGCTGGAGGATGAAATGAAGGGCCATGTTGACTGCGTCGTCTACAGACCTGTTGGCTCTGTAGGCAAACTGCAGGGGGTCCAGGAGTGGGTCGGTGAGGGTTTTTAGGTGGGATAGGACAAGGCACTCAAAAGACTTCATAACCACAGAGGTCAGGGCGACGGGCCTGTAGTCATTAAGTCCTCTGATCCTTGGTTTTTTGGGGACGGGGATGAGGGATGAGGCCTTGAAGCATGCTGGTACATGGCATGTCTCCAGGGAAGTGTTGAAGATGTCTTTTGAACACCGGAGACAGCTGATCAGCACATTGCTTCAGGGTGGAGGGGGAGACAGAGTCTGGGCCGGCTGCTTTGCGGAGTTTACTGTATGTACTCTTTCAATAAATGTGCTTATTTATTACTTTTAACTCGTCTGGTCTCCCATTCTTGTTGCAGCCTTCGAGTCGGGTTGTAACAGATTTTTGATGATAGAGATTTTAACTCTATTGAATTTGAGAATGTTCTTTATTTGCAGTTTATATGCTGGATCTTCATATTTGTGCGATTGCTACAGCTGTGATCTTTGCAGTCTTCCTCATTATTTATGAAGAATAAATACAAGTGAGTTCATTACACACTTATATTACAGAGAACAAAATGATCAGTTATTAACGTTGTCAAAGTGGGAAAGTTTTTCCTGTCACCCCTGTTTTATTTTAAGGATTTTTATCTTCAGAGACATTATCATTTGGTGACCTGTACTGTTACAACCGTAACTTTTCTCACAGACTGATGCATCATTGCTCTCACAGTCATCTCACATATCTCTGCAGAAGTACAATGTTTATTTTTGTCTTTGCCTTTTGATACGGTCTTTGCTTAAATCTGTATATAGATTGACATTTCTTTATATTCTGTTCCGCTTTTTCTATGAACTAATCAGTAGCAGAATCTGAAGGTGAGAACTGAAAGTTGAGTTTGTCACGGCCAGGCAGTGCCTCCTGCTTTTCCTGTGTGTGTGTGTGTGTGTGTGTGTGTGTGTGTGTGTGTGTGTGTGTGTGTGTGTGTGTGTGTGTGTGTGTGTGTGTGTGTGTGTGTGTGTGTGTGCGTGTGTGGTATGGGCAGGGCTCCGACCTGGTCTCCTCCCGGATTCCTGATTACAACTCATCTCACCTGCCTAGTCAAACCAGCTGCATTCCATCAACTCATCACTCAACAGTATATCCACCCTGGTTCTTCATCCACTCCTCGCCAGATCGTTGTTTACAACTCACGCGGTAGTTAGTCGTTCTTGGCCGCGCTATTTCGAGAGTAATTCAGAGTTTTTTTCGCCAAGTGTTTTTCAGTGCATTGACCCTGTCTTCCTGTTACAGCAGTTTTGTTCATCCTCCTGGTTCCCCAGCCAGCCTGCCTGCCCCCTCCTGCCTGGGTTCCACCCTCGCCCTCCCTGGATTTCCCCGCTGCGCCCTGTTTGTTTTCCCCCCTTGGTTTCCTGGTTAATAAACCTTTACACCCACACTCCCTGGTCTGTCCCTGCGTTTGGGTCCACCTCCACACCCCGTGACAGAGTTGGCTTCATTAACTTAATTGAGATGTTCTTACAGTTAAACCAAAATTAACTCAAAGATGCATTTTTTTATATGTTAAAGCTGCATTAATATATTTTTGGGCCACGAGGGGACAGAATAAATCCCAAAACAAACTTGTTCACACACAGCTGCAGCCCTTTGTAACAAAACATTATTGTTCCATATCTTGTGGACCCCATTCACACCTGCTAATAACATGTTATCTTTATCAGGTCAAACTGATTCTCACTCACCCTGACCTGGAAAGTCATTCATGCATTCATCTTTTCAAGACTTGACTCCTGTAACTTCTCCCTCTCTGGCATTAACCAAAAGTCACTCTCTCGCCTCCAACTAGTTCAGAACGCATCGATTTTAATGAGTAATTGAATCCTACCTATTTTTTTTAAGTAATCTTAAAATGTACTGCGCTCGTTTAAAATGAGTTAATTCCATTCAGGTAAAAGTAATGAGAAAAAAATATGTACAATTTAATTTCGGGGGTCGGTGTGGGGGCGGGGGAGGGCGAATTCCGGTTCAGCTTGGTACCAGCTGAACCGCAGAATGCAATTTTTAGTAACAAATATAACATTTCCACAAAAATGCAGCATACCGTTTGAACGAAGAATCTCCCATGAATCGAAGCATGTGTAACACTTTACACACTCAAAACACAATAAAACACGATCTACGACAACATTCCTAGCCTCGTGCTAAATATCGTCACTTTTCTTGTTCATTTTTCGTTCATTTTGGCCGAGACACGTATCAGAAACAGCCTCTCAAAAGTCGTTTTTCAACCGTCCATGGTAAAGCTAGGTATTTAGCAACAATAGCATTCGATCACGCTTCGAACGTATATCTCGGATTTCCTCTCCGGGACACGCTTCAAACATTACCGGGGGACAGCAGCCCCCAGCATCTATCACTTTGCCAAAAAAATTCTGGGTCGGTACTCACGTTTTTGAAGCAAAATCATCAAACCGTGTCCTTAAACTCCATTTTGACCGCTGATTCAGCTCATTCTGTACCACTTCCGTTCTAATAAAGTTGTCAAATAAAAAAAGGGGGGGTTAAATAAGCTCGGGGACAACATTCCAGCGAGGCAGTCTCGCGACTTTTACGCGCCGGGTCCTCGGCGTAGATCGGAATTTTTCGGAAAACTAAAGACTTCCTGGTAAATCTGTTAACGCCATTCGATTGGCCACACCAGACACGTGCGCACAGAGCAAAAAAAACGAAAATCGACCAACCAGGAGCTCTACAACGGCGCAATACACACCAGCTATTGCGCAATTCTCCCGTAGGTCGCCGGCCTGGAGAGGCTTTGGAGACGGTTCCAGCTCTCCAAAATGATTTCTAACTGCTGTATGTGATAGATTGTGCATGTAGAAGGATAAAGGAAGTTAAATATATAGTTATTTAGGTTGTAAAAGTACAATGGAACAGCTGGAGAGGCTGTTTCTCACATGACGACCTCTCGTGACCCCGCATAACATTTATGTCTCTAATTCTAGCATACTTCACTCAATTCACTCAAATTCTTTTTCTATTCACTACTGCTGTCGTTTGCTATGATGGTGGGTGGTTCTAGGCTTTACTGAGCCTCATTTAATATCGTATTATGAATAATAGTGCTTTTTCACCATACGAATTTGACATTTTCAAAGTGGAGCTGTGTTCCATCTTCATCTGCTATTAACCAGTAATATATACATAATATTTACTCTATTCATATGAGCAAACCATTCTTAGTGTTAATAATCCCTTGGAATTATTAAAAAAGACCTTGTAGTTAGAGTGTGGGGCCCCTTCGTTCAGAACCGGAATTTGCGGAATTTGCGGGTGCAGGTTACCAGGTTACAAAGAGTTTTAACTAAATCACTGCACAGCATCTGACTAAAGAGGCTGTCTGGGCTCTGTGCATCACATGACCAGAGCTTGACCCAAATACAAAAGAGCTTTTATCAAGAGACCTCGACAGATAAAAAGCTGCAAGTCTTTTGTACTTTTTAAAGGATTATCAATTGAAGGGCTTTTCACCCTACTGTACTAGTGCAAAATGAGGGATAGATTTTAACATTGCAGCACTGCAACACATTTATTTAGTCAGAGATGACACATAGATCAATAAGATCGATTCATGTTTAGTGTTTCTGAAGGATCTTCTTCAGGACATTGTGGATGCTGGTCACAAATATCCCATTTCCCTCTTTGGTGAAGTGCACTCCATCTGCCGCAAATATTTTCCTGTTGTTGAATCTCAGGTGGGGATGTTCAATAACTTCACCGTCACAGTTGCTAACAGCCTTTTTGATGATGTTGTTGACGGATTTCCTGTCAGAATTCACCTTCCCTGGCTGTCCGTTTCTCCACGCTTGACGCTCGTTGATGCAGGAATATGCAATTTTCATTTCAGGAAACTTTGCGTGGAGCTGCATCAGGTCCTTTGTGATTCTGGATGCAAGTTCTTTGGCGGGCGACAACCCCAGATCGTTGCCACCGGCATGGATCACCAAAATGTCAGGGGGACTTTGAGTTTTCAACTCGGCATAAAAACTGGGTAGGACACCACTCCAGCGTAGTCCTCCTTTGCCGAACCACTCAACTTTGGCATTGAGTCCGAAGTTCTCCCCGAAGTTCTGATACGCTCCTTCCTCCCCTCGTCGAACGTAACTAGACCCGATGAGCCAAATCTTAGGTCTTGTCTTAGACCTCATGTCCAACTTTTTCTTTGGAGAGCTCTCAGAGGAGACATCTGGGAAGGAGATCCTTGGGAATATTTTTTTGCCTTGGGAACAGTGACCAGAAGACCTTTCTACCGGAGGTGTACCTTCCAAGATCCTCCTCTTCTTCCTCACAGGCGAGGAGATCTCTGGGACCATTTCGATGTCTTGACAGATTTCTCTATACGGCCTTTTAAAACCAGGTGTATCTTCCAAGATCCTCCTCGTCTTCCTCACAGGCGAGGAGATCTCTGGGACCATTTCGATGTCTTGACAGATTTCTCTATACGGCCTTTTAAAACTAGTTGTATCTCTAGTAATCTTCCTCTTCTTCCTTTCGGGGGAAGTACTGTCTGGGCTGCGTTTGCGTCTTCGTGAAACTTCAGCAAAAGCCCTCTTTCTTTTTGCCAGAGCAATTGTAGCAAAAGGATGCTGCAACACTTGGCTGGATGTTATCCTCTGAGCAGGATCCAGAACTAAGTAGTCCAAAGAATTGGACGAGAGCTGGCTTTCTCTGACGACTTGAGAGTTCATGTTAGAAGAGGCAATGAAGCTGGACGTCTCGCACATTTAGACAGTTAGAAGTGAAAGACAGTCATGACTTGGCTGTGATGTGTCATCTGTGTTCTGGAATGACATCATCGTATTCCACGGAACTCTCAGCAGAACCCTCCTCAGAATGGAACTCTGATGAGACAGATATTATGCTCTTGTGGTACAGTACTCTGAAGTATTTACCTTCACCTAAACAGTACAAAAAACATCCATGGACACAAACCCTTTCTCTACAGTTAATGAATGTGCTCGCACCAAAGGCCAATACAAGTCTACCCTCTACAGTGTACTTTAATCCCCCTTTAAATATAGCTATTTTCCCCACCTTACATTTATTTAACATATATAGTTCCTAAGTGCTTTTGAGATCAAACGTTTACATTAAATAACACTACACTACTTAACTGTATATAAAGTAGTTAAAACTAGCTCCACCTGTAAAATGCTGATCTGACAATAATGCATCAGCAATAAAATGTAATAATGTTAAATATAATAACATTGCATTGCACAACTGTGGGTTGGAAGATTCCACGTTGATCAAGATTTCCGGGACGTAATGCGTTGAGGAAGATGGCTCAATGGCTCACAATGGCTCAAAATGGCTCAAAATGATGCCAAACTGCTGTATGATGATGTCATTGAACAATATTAGTGATAAACAAGTGAAATATATAGTTATATAGTATATCAAATTAAAATAGAACAGCTGCAACAGCTGGTTCCAAAATGAGAATTTTGGCTTGACCTCGCTTGATCTCGCATGATTTCTCCGTACTGAAGCCTTATAACGTGGGCCTGCTTCACTCAATCGAAGTAAAATCTGTTTTGTGGAGACTTCAAACATGTTGTGCTATGATTGTTGAGTATTTTAGGCTTCAATCTGCATTATTTCAAATAAATCAATCAATATCAATCAGGCGAACCTGAAATTTGTTTTCCATTTGAGCTGTGTTCCATCTTCATTTGGTATTAACCAGTAACATATACACAATATGTACACCTCTCATCAAAGCTCACCCACTTGAGTGTTATTAATAAATTGAAATTATTCAAATGGACCTTGTAGTTAGAGAGTAAGGCCCCCTTTGAGTATGGGTATAGTATTTTCGAGCAGCAGCCCAAAAAAGGCCTAGTGATAAAAGGGTTAAGGGATGATGGTGGGTCTCCCAGCCACACCATCTGAGAACATCAGCACAGAAAATATTATGTTTTCCTGAATTTAAGCTTCTGCATTTTCCAAATGCTCTAGCGTTATTCAAACGTATTGTAAGCCTCGTACCGAACGGTTTAATACGAGTACGTACATAGTTACAGCCTTAGAAACGAATAATTGCTGTGGCGCCATCATGTGGTTATAAGGTGGTATTTCAGCTGCATGACAGCAGTGAAGGCCTGGGTATAAAATGCAAGGCCCGCCACTGGATACTAGTAATAGCTAAAAATGTTTAACTAAATCAAACTTAATTTTAGTTTGTAGAATTTAAACCATTAAATTGATCTGAATCTACTAAAACAAAATAGGTAAATAGTAATTGAGGTTACATAATACATTTGAGTATACTGAACATGAACATAGTGAGTAAACTTTACTCAAAATAGTTGAGGTAAAATTATGAATATAAATTAAGTAAAGTCAACTTAAAATATATATCTGGATTTAGATACATTTATTTCGTGCGACCGCTTACCGAAAAAAAATTAAGTAAATCCAACACAACATTTTTTTCAGTGTAGGCTTCTCACTGGCTTTAACAGACGACATCACCCCAATCCTGGCTTCTCTTCATTGACTCCCTGTTTGTTTTAGAATTGATTTTAAGATTTTACTGATCACTTTTAAAGCACGTATGGGTCTGGCACTAAAACATATAGAGGAAATGTTGACCCCTTATGAGTTGACTCCTTATGAGAGCCTCAGGTGGCGCCTTTCTGGCTGTTCCAAAGTCGAGGCTGAAAGCGAAAGGTGACCGTGCTTTTGCCATCAGGGCCCCTCTGCTTTGGAAAGACCCGTCTGAGGAGGCCCGCAGAATCAGTAATCTCTTTTAAATCACTTCTTAAAACACATTTTTTCTTAAGAATGTGTTCACACTGTAAATATTTAATTTATTCCTATAAAGATCTGATCCTCCTTGTCCTCCAAGGAAAAGATATCCAGATAGATCACATGTTATTGTATAAATGACCAAGTGTAAATGTGATGTGACTATTCTCTTACACCTGAGAGAAACCTGTTTCTCTGCAGCTGTTAAATGTTTGCATTTCTTGTTCTAAAGAAGGATACAAAGTTAGAGGTAAAAACTGTGTGTTTGTTGCTACAATTGACCCCGTTCACATTACATGTCATCATTTGACTTAAAGTTCATTTATTATTGATTAATGGAACTTAAAGAGTCAACAATCAGCATTTTGTACTTTAAACGATTATATTTATGAGGGGAAGTACACTGTTGTTGTAGTTGTTATAAAGTAGTTGTTATATAGTAATATACAATAAAATCAATAACCCATATCATATTGGGTTCGTACATATTGCTAATATACTGTATTAAAAAAAGCTTTTGACCTGTATTTAGATTTTTTTTCTTTTATTAATTTTTGTTATTAAAGCCACAGCACACCCACACAGGTGTTTTCAATTATTCTGGCTGATTAGACCTGAGATATTTGGAGCTCTGTGATGTCATCAAACTGCATGTACGAGTAATAAAAAGATGAAAGTTGTAACAGGTGCAACATACGTAACAAGGGAGTCAATGAGGATGCTTTATCAACCATAATTGAAAACACCTGATTGCGAGTATTAGTCGCTGTAATCCAAAATAAACCCACTGAAATCACACATAGCAAATATTAAAAAAAAAAAAAAATCTATTCACAGATGTACTGACCGAATCAATTCAACTTGTTATTTGTAACATGTTTGTGCTCTACTTTTCTCCCTAAGTTTGATGTGGACACATTAGATTTACACGTCCTGTGATGGCAGTCCTAATCAGTGCTCCCCGTCTCTCTCTCGCTCTCTCTCCACAGTGAGGACCACTTTGCTTTCTTCTGAGTTCAAAGAAGTGGATGTGCCTTGCCTCTCCACGGGTGCAGTAGAGTCAGACTTCCTGGATACCCGAGAAAAGTGTGACGACAAGCTGCGAGAAGACATAAATGACAAGTGGTCCTCTGCCAGGGCACTCTCTAGGACAAAGCATATGGACTGCTTGAGCTTCTTCTGGAATTCATCACACATGAAAACATAGAGAATGGGGTTCAGGCAGCTGTTCATAAAAGCTAGGCTCACAACCAGAGGACCCCCAATTTTAACAACATCTGGGTTAATCTGGATATTTAATATTTCTATTAAACAAATAATGTGGAAGGGCAACCAGCAGATGAAGAATGCCACAATGACAGCGAAAATGATTCGGCGAGATCTCTGCTTCCTGGTCGTCTGCATGCGCCCTGCACGAACACCTATGGCTACATAAGAGACCAATATTACCAGGAAAGGGATGAGGAAGCCCATGACAAAGCGAAACATGTAGAGACTCCATATTTGTGTTCTGGATACAGAATAAGAACAGTAAATCTTCCCCCTGCTGACCACAATCTGCCGAAAGGTGGCATCAGGAGTGCTGCAGACCGCAGCAGTCATCCAGATGACAACGCAAATGACCTGGGCTTTGCCAACGGTGCGCTTGTTGTGTGCCCACACCACCGCCCAGATCGACAGGCAACGGTCCAGACTTATGGCTGTCAGAAGAAAGACACTTGCAAACATGTTGACTAAACTCACAAAGCTGAAGAGCTTGCACATGAATTGTCCAAATGGCCATTGGTGCTCCTGAGAGACAGAAATTATCGATACAATCAGGAAGGCTGTAAAGAGGAAGTCAGCCAGAGCCAAGTTGAGAAACCAAACTGAGTTGACTGTTATCTTCATCCTGCAGCCTGTCACATAGATGACCACACCGTTGCCCAGAGTCCCAGCCATGAATATCACGCAGTAGAGGACCAGGGACACCATTCTGAAAACCCCATCTACCCCAGCTGCTTGAGGCGCAGTGGTGATGTTAGTGATGTTATCTATTGAACAAAAAAATGTATGTGAAAATACAGACATTAGTATCTTCAACACAATCTACAATATGCATTGAGAAACAGATGATTTAATTACTTTTATAACCAGAAAGCATAAATGATCTGTCTTTATTGACTGTATGCTGGTTGGTAGTTTTTATTATTTTGTGTTAGAATGCTAAGGATAGAAAGGCTTTGACCAAAAATAACTTTGAATTTCGGACGAAATTATGAGATAGAAAGTCAAAATGATGAGATACTTTAACACAACAGTCATAGAAGCAGCTCTTTGGCAGGTTAACCTACATTTGACATAGAAATGGATTGTGAGTAGATTAAAGACTACTTTAAACGTGGCTTTACAACAGATGAAATACTTCACGTGGGATTGTACTACGCAAAAAAAAGGATTTTAAGCAAGAAGCAGCTCTGGAGTAGAAAGAATAAAACCGATGTGGCTGAGGTGGCAACTTTCATTGAACAGCAACTGGAAACATCTGGTCAGTGTCATGGTTACATGGATGCAGCAAAAGTGTTGGTGCATTTTTTTAATTTTTAGTACTTTTTTCCGCCAGAAAAAAACCCCAAAAGCTTTAACTTTTTTTTTTTGCTGGCAGAAATGGGTTTCCATAGACATTAGTATCTTCAACACAATCTGCAATCTGCATTGAGAAACAGATGATTTAATTACTTTTATAACCAGAAAGCGTAAATGATCTGTCTTTATTGACTGTATGCTGGTTGGTAGTTTTTATTATTTTGTGTTAGAATGCTTCCGTCCTGGTACATATTCTATAGTAACTCCCACTTTAGTCCTAGGTTGGATGTAGTAGTCATATAGTACTTTGTACTAAATTGCAAGTTAACTTTTAACCCATTGCACTCAATTGCTGTTGTGCCCAGAAAATATTAGCTATTAACAAAAAATTATGGTTTATGCATCCTTATTTCAGATCCGTTTGGTTAGAAATTATATTAGACCACCTTTTCTGTTACATGCGTAATCTAAAAGCAACATGAAAAGTATCTTACCAGTCCCCATTCTTCTGGTGCAGCGAGAGTCTGTTTTTATTCTAAGTTGATCTCTATCTGGTTCTGCCTTTACTCAATCTCTCTTTGATTATTCCTCCTTCTCAGTTCAAGCAGCAGCCAATGAAACAGTACTTCTACTGTTGTCATGATCTTGCAAAAAGGCATCAAGCCAAGGACAGGGAGTGGACAAAATAACAAGAACACCATAGAATGTAATGCAATCCAACAGGACCGTATGATCTGAAAATTACGTGAGCTGAATGAGCATCATTCATTCTCAATAGAAGTTAAAGTCAGCTTTACAAGGGTATTATTTATTGCAAGACTCATTCAAGACTCACTCACTCTTTCTTAAATGAAAAGTTTTTTTTCAAACCCCCGGGTGGCTATCTAACTCAAAACCTCCTAAACTGCTTTTCATTTGTTTTTTGCAGCATCTTTGTTGTATGCTACACAGTCCTGCTTTTCACCTTTCCCCCCAAATTACACATACACTTGTCCTACACACACACACACACACACACACACACACACACACACACACACACACACACACACACACACACACACACACACACTACACACAGACTGTGCAAAATGCCATCCTATCAGGCTGACATGAATGTAAAACATGAAAACCAACACTGGTGTTATTAAAAGTTATATATTTTATGTATCATTTCTCACACATGCACCAAACAAAGCAGTACATGGTTGCTACCATTCAAAGTCAATATAAATAGTAGGATCCTTGTGACAGCTTATATTGATGCTGCGTACAATCACTCATTGATCACTGTGATTAGCAGGATGATGCACATCTGCATTGACGATTTTCTTTGTATGCATGTTAGTTGGAAGCAACAGTTTGGTCGATCCAGCTTCGTAGGTAGGACACACGAGCATACACTGCAGGGGTGCGCACGTTGCAGTTCGAGGTACCCCAGGACACGATACCCACAAGGGACCACGCTCCACTGTTCTCACAGACCAGAGGGCCACCAGAGTCCCCCTGAAATGAGACAAATGTGTATCTAAATGGCTTTTAAGAGCATGCATGGGGTACTCTAATAGAATAGAATAGAATTGACATTGCTTGATATTAACACATTGAGAAGAGGTTCTGTACAGCTTTATACAGGATGTGGGCTGGCGTTGCGTTTCAACACAAAAAGAGGAAACGAAGCTATGAAGCAAGAACATTGATGAGTGAGAAGATAAAACACTTTTTAGTAACACTAACTTTAAATTCAATTGTCAGATTTACAAGTCCATACATGAAATTTGACCTCTGCATTTAACCCATGCTAAGCATTAGGAGCAGTACAGCAGGTGCTGTAAAGCGCCTGGGGAGCAACTTTGGGTTCAATATCGAGCTCAAGGACACTTGAGACATGCAGACAGGATGAGCCCGAGATCGAACCACCAACCTTCCTTTATCATTTGTTAATCATTAACTACTAATGCTTAAGGATGACTTACAGTTGTGATACATCAGCAAATAATTTGTCATTTGCAAATGTATAAAATGTCATCATTAATTCATAATTCATAATTGGTTTATAACCGACTTGAAGCTTATTGTCGTTTTGAAGAATAAAAAAAACAACTGCAGGCGTTGAAATGGTTGTTACCTGACAGGAGGACGCTCCAGAAGCACCAGCACAGATCATGGCATCAGTGATTTTGTTGTAACCCCAGTACTGCTTGCACTGATCAGGGGTGAGCAGAGGCAGGGCCGTCTGCTGGAGGTAGCTGGGGCTTGCTGAGAACGGAGAAGAAATGGAAGTGAGGCTATAGCTGCATAAATAAGTATTTTACATTGTTCTTAGGGAAGTACGGTGGATATTCAGCAGTGCCTTCATAGTTTTCCTTTGTGGAAATGGAACATCTGATCGTGTATTTACCGTGTGTGTAAGACTTATAAAGTAGTCGCTAACTCACAGGTTTGGCCGGTCTTGCCCCACCCAGTGGTGACACATGTGGTTCCAGAGGGGATGCTGGTGCTGGAGGAGGCCAGGCACACAGGAGACACACGGGATGTCATCTGCACTGGGGACGACAGCTTCAGGAGGGTGATGTCATTGTTGAAGTTCTGGGCATTGTAGTACGGGTGAGTGATGGCCTGGATGGAGACGTGAGCATATATCATTAGCAAATATAATGTCATTTTGTAATGACAAATCTACCCAGGAAATGTCTAATTCAATTTAAGAATCTAATTTTTTTGAAGTAAAAGAAAGCTTGTATGTGTTATGGAGTTGCTTACCCTGGAAATTGACTTGACCTGAAGTTGCTCACTATTGCTCTGACGATCATGTTCTCCCAGGATAACACGGTGGCTTCTAGAACTGGTGGGAACAAAAACAGACAGAGGAGAGATCACAGAGATGGCAATGTTGGGCTTTTGCTCATGTGGATGTGGGACAACTCAGCATTACTTACGACACACGGCAGTGAGCGGCAGTGACAACCCAGTACTGGTTGATCAGGGATCCTCCACAGAAGTGGAATCCACGACCATCCTAGAAGTGAGAACATGCATATTCTTGATGAGATTTTCTGAATTACACAAGGGGTTGAGATTGTAGCGATTGGAAGGTGCATAACTTAGGCTACCTGAAGAGAAACCTGCCAAGGCCAGGACCCAGACACAGCATTCTGCCCATTTACAATCTTGTTGTATCCACTCACTTGGGGCTTGATAGCAGGTACTCCACACCCTGAGGCCAAATCACACAATTGGAAATGTATCTGCTTGTCCCACAACAGGGCATATGTACCAGGAATACTGTGCATTGTTTTAGTTACAATCTAATTGACATGTTCTACAGATAATGCATCTGTTGGTAAACCGCCAGTCACTCACCCAGTGCAGAGACCACAAGAGCAAAACAACTGACAAGCAACAACATGGTCATGTCTCGATCGTGATTCACTTCCCTGAGTTTCACTTGCGTGGGACACTGGCTTTTATATGTGTCTCACACACACTTGACCCTGAGTTCCATGTGCAGCTCTCCATACTGCAGGCAGCCCCCCCCCACACAAACACACACACTTCACACACACACACACACACACACACACACACACACACACACACACCAATGACTGTGATAGGCCTGGGATAAGAACATCTGGTGATAAGCACACAAGATGACTTATAACTTAAACATGCTCTTATGCTTGTGTTTGTCCTGTTAGCTTTTGGCAAACAAATAATTGCGTAATCATTTTGCAATCCATGCATCCTTGAATTAATGTTCAGGAAAAGCTGTATAAGCCCTTGCTTTCATCCTTTTTTCACACATCAGCGGAAAAAAGATTGTTTTGCAAGATATTCTTCACTACAAAACCCCCTTTTTTATCGCACCTTTTTATGTTCCTTCCTGTGTGTAAGCTATGTTTACAGGAAAAAAGATATTGATCAAAACCTTTGTGGTTCTGTTCACAGATACCAGTTTTATCAAAAGTGAATACCTAGTTTATGTACTAATGAATACACTGTGTATGAGTTATTCATAAATGTAATGGTATTAAAAGACATAAATTCCCAAGAAACAAACAGTACACTATGCCAACTAGCATCTCATTAGTGATCTTTATTGATTTAAATACTTCATGCAAATCATCATTGGTGACAGAAATAATGAAGACAACAAACAGCCTCTGAGTATGTCTTATGTGACTGAATATTTGAAATGCCTGTCAATTTTAGTTGCTTAAAATTGTTAAGTTGATGAACAAACATGAC
This sequence comes from Leptoclinus maculatus, assembly GCA_032191485.1. NCBI lineage: Eukaryota > Metazoa > Chordata > Actinopteri > Perciformes > Stichaeidae > Leptoclinus > Leptoclinus maculatus. The sequence goes on along the minus strand of JAVDOI010000008.1, from coordinate 12,272,699 downwards.
AGCAACAATTCAAATCAAAATAAGTCTGTGATCTCATTTTTATTGGATATGTATTATGGCTAAGTAAATAGCTGTAAGGCAGTAAGTGTATGTTGGGATCTGAGATAAAGACACTGTCAGCCAGTGGCGGCTGGTGGAAAATGTTCTTGGTAGGGCTGTGCCACATCCAATCAATTTCAGCAAACATCCCAGAATGATTTAATGCAAACAAATTAAGGTATCAAACGCGCATTACTACTTTGCAGTTAAATATTTAACATTTATTCCAACACGAAAAAAAGCAGTAAATAACACTTTCACAAACACGTCAGGACATCTTATTTTAGTCACCCTCACAGGGAATTCAGTATAATATAATATATATAACATATAATAATATTCTGTATAATATAATAATATATATATATATCATATAATATTCTGTATAATATAATAATATATATATCATATAATATTCTGTATAATATAATAATATATATGTCATATAATAATATTCACTATAATATAAAACACACACACACACACACACACACACACACATATATATATATATATATATAATAATATAATAATATATATATATATATAACTATATATCCATTTCTCAGACAGGTGCTTCATGTCCCTCACTCCCTAACTGTCCATGCTGGTTCTGTCCCCGTTGTTTTAAAAAGATAAATAAGTTATTATCATGACGTCATCCAGCTAGTCAAACCTGTCTGGTGTACAGCTAGTAGAGAAGCTTCATGTACTGCTTCTCTTTCCTGCTAGTCTGCTGTCTGATTGTGAGGTCAGGCTGATCTGGGATCAGCTCTTTCAGTAGTTTCTCCTCTCAGTTCTCCTCTCAAACGGGTCTTGGAGGAGTAGTGCTCACACTGGCGCTCTCCTGTAGAGACTTCTCCTGACGAGAACGCGCAGCTTGGGGCAGGAAAAAAAACTGCCCCAAGCTGAATCTATTTGAGGACGCTGATTGGCTGAATTGTATGTCACTCATTTATATCTTTACTCAGCATTGGCTAAACTGCTTTATAGACCCGCCTCTTTGGGGCAGTTTTTCCAGCGCCCCAGCCAGCTGAGACGTGCACACACAGAGAGGAAGAGCAGACAGGCAGAGAGGACAAGCAGGAAAAGCATATATTTACCGCAGATATCATATTTTACACATATTACTGGGTGATTCCATGTTTCAAAAACACAAATATTGACAATTTGTATAGTTTATTTTTATTTTAAATTTTATTTTTATTTTTATTTTTATTTTTTGTAGCTCTAGGGGGGGCGGCGCCCTAGCACCCTCTATGGACCAGCCGCCACTGCTGTCAGCATAGTTTTCAGTCGACTTCCTCGATAGTTGGGCCAGAGGAAGAGCCGCCTCCAGCTCCACCAGGGAAACCACCGGGCATCCCTCCTGGCATCCCTCCTGGCATTCCTCCTGGCATCCCTCCTGGCATACCTCCTGGCATACCTCCCTGGTATAGTTTGGAGATGATGGGGTTGCACACCTTCTCCAGTTCCTTCTGCTGGTGATCGTACTCGTCCTTCTCTGCTATCTGGGTAACAGAAAGCACAAAGAATTCACTGTCACAGAAAACTGGGTGGGTTGTTAATATATTGTTGTTTATTCAATGAAAATAATGTGAAAGGGACGTTGGGGATTTGCTTCACGAGGAACCTTGTCTCTCATCAAGACTCAGTTCAGTCAACAGTGTTTTTACCTGGTTCTTGTCCAGCCAGGCAATGGTTTCGTTGCACTTGTCTACGATGGACTTTTTGTCCTCAGGGCTGATCTTGTCTTGGAGCTTCTCGTCCTCCACAGTGCTCTTCATGTTGAAGGCCAGAGACTCGAGGGAGTTCTTGGCTGCGACCTTCTCTCTCTGGACCTCGTCCTCAGCCTTGAACTGCTCCGCCTCCTGCACCATCTGCTCAATGTCCTCCTTGCTCAACCGCCCTATGAAATAAATTAAATACGAAGCTGTGTACCTTCTGTGCAATATTTGTTTATTTTCTATCTTCATGTGTAGCAATTCAGAATCAGAATCAGCTTTATTGGCCATGTATGCGTAATAAAATTGGACTAAAAATATAAAGACAATGACATTAAAGACAACAGATTAGAACAGAGAGACTAAGCATAAATATTTAACATTTAACTACTATTCTCCAGCTGTGCTACATCAGCTTCTGATTTAATACGTATTTAACATGGTTCCCTACCTTTATCATTCGTGATGGTGATCTTGTTCTCCTTTCCAGTGCTTTTGTCCGCTGCAGACACATTGAGAATGCCATTGGCATCAATGTCAAAGGTCACCTCAATCTGAGGGACACCTCTGGGAGCAGGGGGAATACCGGTCAGCTCAAACTTGCCCAGGATGTTATTGTCCTTGGTCATGGCTCTCTCACCTTCATAAACCTGAAAACAGTTACTCAACTTAAATTTTTTTGCATCAACATACACTTTCAGGAATAATTGTAATACACTGGGAGAACAATGGAGAGCGAACTGTTATTTGTCTAGAACTACCTGAATAAGCACACCAGGTTGGTTGTCTGAATAGGTGGTAAAGGTCTGGGTTTGCTTGGTGGGAATGGTGGTGTTCCTTTTGATAAGGACAGTCATTACTCCTCCAGCAGTTTCAATTCCCAGGGACAGGGGCGTGACATCCAGCAGGAGCAGGTCCTGTACATTCTCAGACTTATCACCAGACAAGATGGCTGCCTGCACAGCTGTGAACAGTTTCAAAGTGGTGAAACTAATGCCATAACAACAGGAACGCTTCAATATAAACCACTTAATCATGTTAGAACAACAGTGTTTATACTCAACTAGTAATATGACCAGAAAATGAGTATAAACCTAAATGCTGTAGAGAGACCCACCTGCACCATAGGCCACTGCCTCATCAGGGTTGATGCTCTTATTGAGGTCACGGCCATTAAATAAGTCCTGCAGCAGCTTTTGAATCTTGGGGATACGCGTGGAGCCACCCACCAGGACAATGTCATGGATCTGGCCCTTGTCCATCTTGGCATCCCTCAAGGACTTCTCCACAGGCTCGATGGTCCCACGGAACAGGTCTGCATTGAGCTCTTCAAAACGGGCTCTGGTGATGGAAGTGTAGAAATCTACTCCATCTTGTTAATCATAGGCATTTCCATGTATGATATATTGAAGGTTACAGTTTCATGGTACAAAATAAATCATTGTTACAAAAATAGAACTTGATATTTACATCTTAACAGAGATATCAAATACACCAGCCCTCTATGATTGTATGTGCATATGTAGACTATTTCAATTGATTGACATGTTCGGAAATACACTTACAATAATAATACATTTAATACAATTCACCCTTTTGCCAAGAAAAATATGGAACCAGACACCTGATGTTTGCTTATCTTTGCATGAAGATTGGAAACCTCATTGGAAAAATCTGCTTTCCTAAAGCTTGCAATTTAAAAAATATTTGATGTTGTTACTTAATAGAGGTGCTGGTTGGAGATTTGTGTCACCTTTGGGAAGCCAATACAACTGTTTGCATTAAGATTGAAAACCTCATTAGAAAAATCACTAACAATGGTGACAAACAAACAAGTACTCTGGCTGGACAAAGTTGCACTTACTAATGAATTTTAATTTCCCTAATTAATTGATCAAATTATCAAAGAGAGAATCAAATATAGTTTACTTGATAACAGAGAATCGCACAGTAGTCGTGTATAAAAACTGCAGTCATCAGATGCTCTTAATACAAATGACCTTTTCATGATTAGATTATTTTTGTGTTTTTTCATATGTTTCCATAGACGTTGAGGTCGGCAGTGTTAATGTAATCGTCCCCGTCATCAAGGTCCTGTGAAAGATTGAGGTCATTATTGTCACAGATGTTGATAGTGCCATTGTTCTGTACGTAATTATTGGGAATATATCAATGGCAATTAAATAGTACCTGTTGGAAAAATTCACTCGAGACCAATTGAAAATCATTAACCACAGGACATTTATTCTTTGCAAAGAAGGAACAGGGCTGAACACATACATCAATACGTCAGGACTGCTCAGAGTTCTAACTCTGAGCTTCTGATATTCATACTGAGTAAACAAATGCATTGATTGGTACAGGATTGTTTCACACACAAATGGCGCATTCACGCCTTGTAGTCTGAGCAGTGTCTGCAACACTTGAGCACCTCTTCTGGCACAAAGGTTACTTTCTCAAAACAAAGCTTTGTGTCTATCTTAACGCGTCACTTTCCCATAACATATCTGCGTCTACGGTCCTTATTATCATTTACAGGCTGTGAAAGCTTTCTTTCCCAGGCGTTGTCGAACCTAATGTAGTAAGTTCACACACACACACACTCAGAAGAGGATGCAGGCAAAGTTCACGTGAGGACACACCAGACTTTGTGAGCACACATATTATAATTTAGTCATTTAGAGATTTTGACTCTAATAGTACCTCTTGGTAATTGCAGGATTTTGGCTGGCTGAGGACCATAAACAACATAACAAGAAGAGGGAGAAAAATAATGACATTACTGTACTTCAATATATGATATCTGTATTTTATAAACTGTATGACTTGAATCCACTGTGTCCTCTTTAGGTCTTCTGTTATGTTTGTATGTAATAGAAATCAGTAACATTTAAATGCAGAAAATATAGGAAATGTACTAGTTTCATTAGATTAAAATACATGATCAAAAGTTAAGTTTGATTTTACTGTGAATACCAAAGTGTGTGATAAAAATCAAGAGATAAAATGAACTTATTAAATCCGTCAATCATCGAAATAGAACAGAAAATATGCAAATGTTGTGAGGCATATCAATACATCTTATCAAGAATGCCAGAAAAGCATCAAACATGTGCACAGAAATGCAAATTACAGTGAAGCCAACCACGCAGCGGCCTACACAAAGCTGCAGGGAGAGTACAGAACTAGACATGAAAAAGGCATTGAGTATTTAGAAAGATTAAGACCTTTGATCAGAACGAGATGGTCTTGACACATCAGAACGGATCCTGAAAATTTCACAGATTAAATGTATCATCAGTACAATTAAAAGTTCCTATGATAGTGTACTGGATGAGAAATAAAAAAATAATCACAAACCACATTTCTCACCTGCGAGACATCCTGGACAGCCGGTTCCACATGCTAATTGTGATACAGAAAATGACATAATGATGATGAAGGAAAATAATTAAAACACACTTAATAGTGTAGCTCTATTAACATTTTTACCTGCCATCCCCACTTTGGAGCTCTGCTATGCGTCCCCTTGAGTAGACAGAGAACAAAATGATATAAGAGCATATACTAAGATTATTTATTATTTTATCTGGATCGGTTAACGCCTGTGCACTGCATTACTCACTTATATCTCTTCACCATTACAATGCAGAAGACTCCAAAGATCACAGCTGTAACAATCGCCACCACTGTCGGAATGATGATGTGGTTATAGTTTTCTGTACCTGCAAATAGACAGATCCATATATAAGGTCAGTTTTTCATTTATATTTCACATAATAGAGGATCCAGGTCATAAACCTCCAATGAAGAATTCAACAACAGTGTGAAAAGCTCTCACGTTTAACATAGAGATTCAAGACTCTATGGGATGTGCTCCCTCCATTAAATTCAGCTGTGCAAGTGACCTCGGTGTGGTCGTCCTTCTCCTCAGGAGTGAACGCCAGAATGGACTGTGCCTCCCAGTAGCCCAAACGATTTTTTTTCTGGACTTCAGTGACCATATCATCTGTAGTGACCGTACTCCATTTGAGTTTAGGCACATAGGAAGGGCAGGTATGGGTGACTGAGCAGGTGACAGTGTAGGGACGTCCTTGAATGGCTGTCTTTGGGTGAGTCAGTGTAGGTTTTGGAGGATCAGCTGTAAATAAAAAAGAGGAAAACCATGTTGTTACATAGAAACGGTGTAGGTGTAGATTTCTGAAATCTTTTAAACATATTGGGAAAGTTGGTGACATACGGAGCATTCTGAACGTGACACAATCCTCCACAAAGGAGAACTTGTCAATGGTGGACAAATCAGTCTCTGTCCGTGCCAGTTCAATCCGGAAACAGAAAGGGCCGTTGTCATGATCTTTCATGTTAGTAATTTCTAAGGTGCAGTTGTTCTGACCCAGATGTCCCAACAACCGTGTGCGGCCCCTAAAGTTTTCCAAGATCTGCGTTTGATCCTCATTATAGATGAATTGATTTTTAACAGTTGAACGATGCCAGATCCCTCTGAGTCTGGAGGAGGGCAGCCTTTCTTTAGGATGGGTGAATGAACAGGGTACCACAACACAGGATGTGACCAGGACATCAAGATCATTCACAACATTCGCCTTCCACTCTCCAGTAAACACAGGGCTGCTAATAGCTGTAAGAGAAATATGCATGTGATAAAGAAAAGACTCCTTTTGGCCATACTCTTTTTTTAAATGAGGTGTATGTAGACATGAGACTGGAAATAAAGAGGTGACCTCAATATATTACCTGCCAAAAGCAGACAGAATATCATCATCCTTGTCTCTTTGTCCATATGTCTGAGGTTTTGGTGGTGTAATAGAATGGATGTTAAAATGAAAAGAAACACAAAACATAAAAACATAAAGTGTACCTACTACTGCCATATGCAAATTATAACACAGCTGGGTGGAACTTCTTCAAACAGCACAAATCTTCACATGCATCACATGCAAGAGCCATTTATTTAAATAGGAAATACTGGTATTGATAATGTCTTCATACAGAATCACATCTGAAACAACACATAATACATTCACATCTTTTTTATTTGAATGGTTCCTTTCACAGCCTATATGAATTGCCTGCGCTGTTTTTAAAATAATAACTAATTTTCATGAAGTTGTACACAAACAAACGATAATGATAAATAACAGTAAAAAAAAATATCAAACTAAAACGCCCCGAATTGCTCAGCTGCATCATCCTTAAGCCCAGCAGTGTATTAGAAACTTTAAAAATGAAATTTTCCAAACAAATGTGGTGAACAAACATTCATTGGATGCGTTATTTTACGATAGTAAAGTTAAATAAAAAGTTCTTACCTGATAAAGCTGCTTTCTGGCTGATCAAGGCTGCTTTTTCTACTAAAAACACCTCCTTGAGAATGATGACATGTGCTGTACTATTCTGCAGTTTAGTTGACAGAAATATGGACTCTAAAAGGAACAGAAAAAAACTGCAGGCCACTTGAGAAAACAATGGATATTGAAGGGGAAGGTGAATGCAGATATAGTAGAGGCAGTATACTGCTACAACAGTGGAGTTAATGGTGTAGAAAGCAGGGAGTGGTCTCTTAATAAAGGGCGTCAGTAATCTAAAAATGATGCTTTCATTTCAGCCAAAGGACCTATGGGACCAGCAGGGATCTGCAACTAAAATATGTGACACTACACATTATGTTGTGATGTTCTCACAGTTAAACCAAAATGTCCTAATAATGCATTTAAAAATATATATTTAAATATTCATTAATAAATGTATGGCCACAAGTGGGCAGAATAAACCCCAAAACACGCTTGTTCACGAACTGTCTTTTGAACCCCATTCCCACTTGGTATTAATATGTGATTTGTATCTGGTATTAATAAGTTATCCTCTTATCCATCTGTCTTTATTGCACCCACATTGGATCTTAAACAACTTGTGAAGTCACTCTCCTCCTGTATGTGTTGTGGTGCCGGCTCCTCTGTTTGGTTCCTCTGCTGTGTCAGTGCTTTCTTTATCTAGGGCAGCAGACCTGATTGAGGAGTATTCAGTGGCATTGGACACACCTGGGCCCCGTGTGCCCATGCATAAACAATTGAGCAGCAGAAGTCATTGTTGACAGACCTCCCTCATCTCGTACCTTTGTTGTGGCTCTTGGTTTCCTCTCTTTTCTTTGTTTTAACAGACAGAATAAATCCCAAAACAAACTTGTTCACACACAGTTGCAGCAGATGTAACACAATATTATTGTCCCATATCTTGTGGACCCCATTCACACCTGGTATTAACATGTGATCTGTATCAGGTATTGATAAATTGTACCTTATTATCTATCTGTCTATTCTATCTAATCCACCCACACTGGATCTGTAACAGCTTGTCAACAAACACGATACGTCTTAGGTCAAAGGAAACAATGAGCTCTATGTTTTTCTTTTTGAAAGGGAGGGCTTATCTGTAGCTTTTTGCCTGGTTTACTTGAGGACTAAGAGTTTGAAAGTAGATGTCCTTTCAACTTGTTCAGGAAACATTTTTTCTTAAGAATGTGTTCACACTGTACAGATTAAATGTATTCCTATAAAGATCTGATCCTTGCATTTACATGAGTTCTGTCCTCTTCCAGGGAAAAGATATCCAGATGTAGATCACATGTTAATGTATAAATGGCGAAGTGTAAATGTGATGTAACTATTCTCTTACACCTGAGAGAAACCTGTTTCTCTTTAGCTGTTAAAGGCTTGAATTTCTTGGTCTAAAGGAGGATACAAAGTTATAGGTAAAAACTTAAAGTTCATGTATTATTGATTAATGCAACTTAAAGAGTCAACAATCAGCATTTTGTACTTTAAACGGTTATATTTACGAGGGGAAGTACACTGTTGTTGTGGTTGTTAAACTCATATTCTACCTGTGTTTGGGTTTCTCAGTTGATAATTATGGCCAGTGATGAAACAGTCTGATGTCTTGTGTGAATGTGTGATAATAATTTTGCAAAATTTAGCACCAAATCTCAGTGTTTCATTTTAATTTTAAGAAAAATATGTCAAAAAAGTTTTACATCCCAATACAAAAACCCCACATCTAATTTAAATCCACCATGACCCACGACCTACTGTCTACTGAACTGATTTGATCAGCAAACATGTTTCTTTGTACATTACATTTTGATTCTTACTCAGTCTGTTGTGACTGCTTCCTCATTGTTTGATTGGCAATGCCTTTGTCCTCCCCAAGAGGTATGTAAACCTTTTTCATTCATACTTTAGTCTCATAAATATCCAACAGTATGAAATATGTAGCGCTTACTTTTTTATTCAACTACCTTTTTCTTCTTGTCAGAGAAACAATGGGACAATGGGTCGTTACAAACGGCCATGGATGATTGGTGCACTCTAAGACTCATTCAGTCGTGTCGGCCAGATGGTGGTGCTTTAAGATTGTTTAGGAGTAGCTGAAGTCATTGAAGGGTGAGGGTGAAACAACAACAGGAAACAAACTGAATTAGATAACAAGTGTGATGGAAAGTTCAAGAATTTCTGTAGTTCTCCTCAACAACAACACAGCTCACGCTTAATCATGCAGTATAAGAAACAAATATCGGTGCCATTGTTTGTAAGTCTTTAAATGATAAACCATACACTTATCAGGATCATCTGTTACAGCCGAGACAACTGAAGAGGAATTTGTTTGTCATACAGAAATGACATGAATTTAGAGACTTTTTCAAGTAAGAAAATGGGTTTTAAATTGGAACTTTCAAAAGATGATGCTTCACATCACACTTATTTAGCAGCTGGCATCAGAACAGATATGATCAAATTCAAACACATGAAAGAAACTTTTGGAAAACTATGAGGAACATGTTTGGTTTATTCTCCTCATCAAAAGTACCTAGAAACTAAAAGGATCAATATGTCTGTCTATTGGAGATTGAATAGTATCTCTCCAGCGAGTAGACCCCACGTTCAGTTTATTCTGCATCTTAACTGAAAGCAGAACTACAGTAATATAGTAGTTAAATACGTCCAAAATGTTTTGAATGTGTCATATAAAGAGACGGTGACAGTTCCTGGTTCAAAAATAAAGAATGGCTGAAATATTCAGTAAACAGACGCATCTTTTGTCATAATTTTGGAGACTTCTGTTGGTCAATGGGGGTGCTATGAGAAAGTTATTATCCCATTAAGGTTTAAATTGGAGTACACCATCTCAAATTGTGTGGTCAATAATTTCTACACAGTCCCTGCTTACAAAACAATCCAGCCATATACTCATTGAAAAGTTTAAATGCTGCATAAAGGGGCTACAGTGACATGAACCATCTCAAGGGAAAATGTGGGAGAAAGATATTATCAACAAATGTAACAATGGCATGTGTACTTAATCGTATACAGTTTATATTAACAGCATACTTTATATTATACTTCGTACACCATTAAGATGCAACCTGAAACAAAATAAATCAAACTCAAACATTGATGATGAAGACCTAAGCTTACAATAAATACAACTGGATGAAATGTATGCTTTGACTGTGTGTTTGTGATTGAAGGAATTTCCCAGTGATTGATTGACCGACTGATTAATGCAAACTGTTTGGAGGAACCATTCATCAGCAGTGATTAGCTTGTATTGTTACTGCCGTGTTTATTCTCACCCAGAGAGATACAATTATTTATTCCTTTGATGACAGACAAGATCAGGCCTTCAATCTGCCCCGCAGGACAGTCTTTATAATGGAGGAGTCCGACCACCTCTCATTTAACGTTGGGACAGCAGACAAACCAGAGGAAAGGAGGGACATCCCCGTGACCTGTTTTAGTTACCAGGTAAAAAACTATGTGTGGATTCTACAGTTTAGCATTGTATTTTTCATGTAATGTGTAATTTTCATTTGGTACATTTCCTGCTTTTTAATTCACAGAATTTCCAATTCAAGCACATTTCCTGCCATGGGAAACTCAGTGTCCACTGGCTTCATCACTCCTACTCCCAAGAAACTGTCCTGGGGGCGCCAGGAAGAGGACACGGTCAAGCTGGAGGACGTCTTGACACAACGAGAGGAGGCTCTCTGGAGAGTAAAAGCAAAGCAGAGTTTATCTGCGAAAAAGGTCCACCTCACTCGCAGCATCCGCTACGTGGACCTAGCTCTCCAAGAGAGCGACAGCCATTATCCAAATATGGGCGAAATGCTGAACCCTGCTTTTGTTGGAGATCAAGCCTCATGAATGACTGAATTAACTGCGGACAATTAAATCTTCAACTCAGCAAGAAGATCCTGTCAGTTGTGATGTTTGAAGGGATGTTTGAAGGGATAAAACAGCCCCTGTAATGCTACTGCAACATGAGAGGTCTGTCATAGAGAGACAGTTTTCACCACAAGACTGGGTGGTAACCTATAACCAGGAAATGACGCATCAGTGTCTTAGTGTTTTAGGTGTGAAATGAAAGCGAAAGAGACAATATATTTATTGTATAGTTTCAGATAATCACAATTTGAGCAAGACTGAACTGAGCAAAGGAAATCTAACATCACTGCATCCGTGAAACACACAAAGGTGTAAGGTAGAGTAATGACATTTTTCTGTGAGAAGAGCTTCATATCTTAAAAAAGAGTGATATCATTTGCATCGTCTGTGGACTTTTCAAGGAGTTTACATGTCATTGTTTTCAATCCGCACTGTTGTCTTATCTTTGTACCACATGGATTTTGAATCAGTGTATTGTATCTTAGCACAGTGTTCTCAAGGTTATTTAGAGTCATTTCTCTGAAGCAAATACAGTTTGTAACTAACTTGTAAGACAGCTTGTTGGACAAATACATTAAACTGATTCTGTTTTAGCCTCTTGATTTATTTACAGTGCAAAAATGGGTCATTGTACTATGTCTAATCTGAGGTTTAATATTTTTATTGCTGTCAAATAATAAACTACAATGTATCAGAAAAGGTCTCCAACATATTCATTAGCAAGTAAATAAAAAACAGTGACACCCCACTGCATAATTAAGTCATTTTACAATCTCACTGTTATAATAATTAGTGCTTCTTTAGTAAAGGTAACTTATCTCATTGAATTCAGAATGGGCTCGCACTAACGAACGGCGGCCCGTCAATGGGGCTATAAGGCTTTACATCAATATCAAATGAATAATTAAAGGAACCATGAGTGAGGTTTTTAGTTCTCCATATCAAAAAAGATGTTGTTGTTGCCGATGATCTCAAAGGCAAATGGGCTTCATGAAGTGGGGAACAATCCTGACAGAACTAAAAGTGGAGAAGTCATAAATACTAAAATAAATCCAATATCCAAAGAAGGAAGTGAGAGCAGCAGAACGGCACACCTTGTGATAAAGTCAAGGGTTGTGATATCAGATGCAGAACAGATAACATTTAAAAAGCGTTAAATATTAACTTTTTTTCATATACAGCTTAGTTGAGAATAGTTTAGAGCACAAGACGTGGTTTAAAAAAATAATAATGATGAATCTAAATTTGTGTGTGGCGCATTGTGTGTGTGTGTGTGCTGTATTAAAAGTGGAATGGAAACTGGACGAGTCATCTCTCACAAGAGGGAAATGACTGTGGCACCTGACAAGCTTGGAAATATCTGTCACTTTATTCACAGGTCTGACCCCCAGACGGCGAGATGGATTCTGTCAAATGGCCTATGATTTTTGTGTGCCTTTGCTTTAAAGGTATGGCACATTCTCTACACTGTAAAGCCAGCTATAATCTCTTGTTGCTCACAAGAAATGCAGTTAAAAACAGTCAGATTTTTGTCTTTTTGATGTCTTAATATCGTTTTTGTTCAGGCTAAGATTTAGATTTTTAGATGAATTTGTATTTTTCATGCAAGTCCTTTTCTTCTCTACTTTGTCTTTGTTTCATTTTATCCTGTTTTCCTCTGCAACAGTTACTCAAACTGAAGCCTCATCTTGGACAATTAAGGTGCCGTCCTCAGTTAAAGGTCTCCCTGGATCCTGTGTGGTGATCCCCTGCTCGTTTAACTACCCAGATCCAGGCAAGAAGATCACTGAGTTCACGGGGATGTGGCTCGAGGCGACACATCAGCTCATCTATCACCCAGACATGTCGAAAAGGATGCAGCAGTATCGGAATCGGACAGAGTTGCTGGGAGATGTCAGACAGAAGAGCTGTTCACTGAAGATTGATCCCCTTCAACAAAATGACCGTGGGCCTTTTTTTTTCAGGATTGAAATGGCAGACTATGAAAAGTTTTCCTACAGAGAGAACACGGTCTCCATTACAAGTAAGTAAAAACAACAACTCTCACCAGACTTATGTAAGAGTACAGTTAATTCCAGCATTTTGACAGAAGTCTCTTTTTAATTACCGGTTTGCAATCAGTGAATCAGGACAACATGCATTTGGTTACTTTCCTCGTGTTATTTAGTTACTTGTTCTACTTCAGATGTTTGTGCAAACAACCAAGTTTCCAAATAAATAATTACAACACATTTACATTTTTACCTCAAAGGTTTATGTCAGTTGTGTCCGAAAACTGAATTTGTAATTATAAGCTCAAACAAAGTCCTCTGACAATACAACTGTGTTGGTAACAGTGGTCATTTAAGTTGCAATTGTTGGTTCGGATTCCCACTTCCTTATTTGTGCTATTGTAACTGGTTGGTCTCCTCTCGCTTTAAATAACTTTGATCAAAACACAGCTGAAACAGTTTCATTTCTCGAGACAGATATATGACACATTGAATGCCGCCCATTTTGAGAATTCCTATGTGTTAAATCCTGTGCCAAAATGGTTCAGTCAACATTTCTATGTCTAAATCTTGAAATCAGACTGAAAGCCTATGATTTTGTGATGAAAGTGCATTGAGAATTAGAGTTTTATCAGAGGGGGCACTGCCTTTTGTTAAGCTAAATTTAGATTTGGGGCAGCACACGAGATTGATGAAGTAAAAAAGTAACAGCAACATCCCAAGAGCACATGGCATCAATACCACCTGAATAAAACAGGAAATGTCTTTCTTTCTATGCTATGCCTTTACCATACAGTCCAGTGTTTAGTAATCATTTCCTGTGTTGTGTTTTGGTAACCTTATGTCATTTCACATGATTTGGGATTTTCAAGTTTTTTATCTTTGTCAACTAAAGTGCTTCCAAAATTCATGGAAGCCCCAACATCATGTGATGCCAGAATACAAAGTTGAACAGCCCAGTAGATTAAGTACCCTCCACTGCCTATCATGATCTTTCTTATTGTTACAGGTGAACTAAATCCCATCCAATTCTCAGTGAAGGAGGAGGTAATGGAGGGTCAAAATGTGTCTGCATCCTGCTCTGTGTCTCACTCCTGCCCCACTTCACCACCTGTCTTCACCTGGAGCCTCCCTGGAGAAAAACATTTCCAATCACAGCCGTTGGACGATGGCCACTGGACAGCAACATCTACTCTGAACTTCCACCCTACCAGCGCTGATCACAACAAGCCTTTACAATGCACCGTGACATACAAGGGAGGGCAGCACCACAAAGCAGAAATCGTCCTCAGAGTAAAACGTAAGTGTTTGTGGCCGTTATAAAAACTGCTGATATAAACATTACTCATTTCGCTGTCCCCTCTTTTTTAATGGATGAGCTGGCTGCTGTCTGCTTCTGTCTATCTTCTATGCAAAAATGAAAACCTACCAGCTTTATAAAGGTAAAGGCCTTATTTACGGCAGCCATTTTGATATCATTTAGCACCTGTGTAAGGGGCCTATTTTGACCCTTTCCTATTTCTTTTTTAGCAACACTAGCTCTGCCAGTCCACCACTTTGGTTGAAGACTGAAATATCTCATTAACTATTGAATGGATTGCCATGACATCGTGGTCCCTAGAGGATACATTTTACTGATCTAGCACCAACATAAAGTTGACATTTGTTGTTTTGAGTCAAATGTCTGGACAACTATTGGATTAATTGCAGACATTTATGTGCTCCAATTGTTATAACTTTGGTGACTTTTCGTTTACTGCAACCATTTGGTTTACTTTTAGCATTTAGCAAAGTTAACGGTAGCGTTTGATAGCTCAAAGCACTGCTGTCCCTGTATGTACAGCCTCACAGAGATGCTAGCATGGCTGTAGACTCGTATCATCTTGTTTGTTTATGTGCATTGACATCAGCTCAGCATTGACATTACTTTGTAAAAGACTGCCAAATGTACTACATCATGGTATTAATGTATGATTCCATGCAGACGCCCCAGTGAATGTGAATGTTGAGCACAAGTCAGATGTAAAGGAGGGAGAAGCTGTGCGACTAAGATGCTCCAGTGATGCTAACCCCCCAGCCACCTATCAGTGGCATAATGAAACGGGTGCTCAACTGCATCAAGGAAATGTCTACACGCTGCCAAATGTCTCCAGACACACAGGAGCCCTGTTCTGTACTGCCATCAATGCAGTGGGACAAGGCAAATCAAACCCTGTGCGGCTCAATGTGTTATGTAAGTAAACAATCAAAGAAATGCACTGATAAAGGAGAGTTTTCTTTTAAAAGTATCTCATAAAAGTACATTCTTGTGTTTACAGATGCGCCTGAGATTAAGACGATCTCTTCCTGCTCCTTAGAGGCGGATATGGTTAAGTGCGTGTGCATTGCAGAGTCCCAGCCTGCCAGTATGGTCTATTTTGTGCTTTCTGACAGGGTCCTGCCAAGCATCAAGGTAGAAAAACATGGCTCCGTTACCATCGGGACTCTGCAGGCAGAGTTTGGATCTTCCCGGGTCGTTTACTGTCTGGCAAACAACACGCTTGGCAATGCCAACCTAACACTCTCTTTACCTGTTAACAGTAAGGAAGATTTTGTTTTATTTCCAGAAGTGCATGACACACACCTCAAGACAAGAGGCATACATTTCATATTGATAAAGAGAAAAATTGACACCACATGGTTTCTGTTTGGACAGGTAAGATGCAGAATCTTTATATTGTCATCGCTTCAGGAGCAGGCGGGATTTTGGTCATACTTTTAATAACAGTGATGGTTTTTAAAAAATGGTAAGTTGCTATGTCATTTAAACTAAGTAGTAAAATTATTTTGCTTCTCAATAATAGTCAAAGCACATCCTTCTGACCATGTGGTAGCAGAAAGTCAGCTTGCAAAATCTTTCAGATGTATTGAATTTTGCAGTTAGCATCGTTGGGTTTCAGTTGTTGTGAAAAGTTTCAATAGTTGTTTTCATGTTCCTAAATTAAAAACCATTATTCTCCCAGCAGGGGGAGATCTGTGAGTGCACTAACACCTCACATTAGTACCGAGAAGGCAAACAAAGATGTGGCGCTCCCTCAGTATTCTGCAACTAAAAGGTTTCAGTCATTCACCTCAGTTTGAACAAAACAATCCTAATGATGTAAAATGATACAAGGATACAACCTTAAATAATCTTGTGTGTTTCTGTTTTTTTTTGTTCTGCCCTAAGAAAAGAGAAGCGCTTTGAGGATGTACATTGCGCAGGCATTTATGCCAACGATCATGTATATGGCAACATGGAGGTATGTTAAGCTGTCTTCATTCATTCATTCATTATTTACATGCATGAGAGAAGAGAGTGAGTTAATTTTGTTTCCTACAGACTGACTGTGATGATGCAATCTACGCCAATATGTAACTTTGTTGAATTCATTGGGGGAACAGCTGCATGTTGTCCAACTGATGTGAGTCAAGAAAGCTGTAAAAGTATTAATATGCTATCTTCTGTATAAATGACAAATTATATTTTTCTGTCTCCTGTAATTCACATACAGTATATGTTTTCTTTTAAGTTGTTCATGTCTAAAAATAACTTTTCTCTGACTGCTTGTCTGATCATAAGTAACATATGTGTTAATCACCACTGCCCTGTTTTATTTGCTAATGTGTCACCCAATAACAACACTTGCTGCACAAGCTACACCTTTTTTATTTCCTCTTTTGCGGGCATGGTTTCTTTATCAGAGTGACAGATAAGAACATAGCTGTTGAAGTTACAAAATGCTGGCTTGCTGCCAAATAACCCCGTTAAGTACATTAAGTGTTGACTTTTTTGTTCACGGCTACGAAAGCAACATGGTCACTGTGCTCATCACAGCACAGCACAGATGCGCTGAACATACTATGTGTATACTTGCCTCACAAAAACAGTTGTATCACAATGTCAAAACACTCAAGGAAGAATAATTTCAATGCCGTACTTTACTGTAAATGTATGAGTATGTGCAGCAGCACAGATTATACTCACTCATTAATCAACTGAAACAAGTTATAAAGTGAAAATATTCTGTGTGTGCTCAGGTCAATGTGGAAAACCCCTTGAGGCTTTAAAAGTGTGTTAATGGTAAATTGACAGGAAGCCAAAGGGGAAGCTGGTCAAAAAAGAGTACTGAAGTGATCACACATTTCAAAAACAGAAACGCCTCAAATGATCATGAACTGTAAACACAAACTCACTTTAGGAGATACAGTATTCCTCAACAGCTTTGTAATATTTAGAAAAATGTGGACAAAAAGCCCAGAGACATCTTCCCAGTTTAATGTAGTCTGATTTATATCGCTGTGTAAAACACATTAACACCATGAAATCTGAAAAACTGCTTACAACTTATTTGCTAACTGCTAATTTAGCAATCTTTAGCATTCAGATAAAGAACAAAAGGTTTGTGAAGGGTAGCCCACAAGTTGTTCATGTTTCATCTTTAGAATTTAGAAATGGTGAAGGAATTTAATTATTGCCTGTTGATTTGTTTTCTTTAACCCTTGAAAGTTCAACCTCATAGGTGCCCTGAAACATTTTATAATCTGAAATAATTAAAAAATATATCAACAAATCATACAATCAAGTTTTTTTTATGACAAAATGTATTCTCACAAAACTGTGTTGGTTTATTCATATTCATACAAAAATCCAAGGGGGGCATCTTTCTCCATCATACCCTTCTGTTTTTACACAATCAAACATTTAATTATTTAATGGTATTTCATTTTAATAAGACACAATGAATCATATTGAAAGAAGCATCAAACAGTGAAGTATTACTGAAGTAAACACACCAGATATGAGGTGGCAAATAACTGATCATGAGAGTGACACTCTATCAAGAGGTCGGGCATTTCAGGTCTTTCAAATGACATTACAGTGTGCAGTGAAGTGTTAACTGACTGATTGTGTTTCTTAATTCAGAATGTGGACTTATAATTCACTTTTGGTCAAACAGTATCTCTCTGTAATCATATCACATCAGGGTAGTATTTCTTTTTCAGCTCAACATCTATGTGTGGAGAGTAAACTTTTACAAATGTAGCATCTGAGAGACATTAAACTATAGATGTGAAACTTGTTGACACATGAATTCCAGTTGCACTGGGCTTACGTCATATTTTGGGAATCACGGAGCTCGTCGCCTGCTTCCCTCCTCTGTACCGCACTGTGCAGAGGAGGGAAGGCTTGTCGAAGTCAGTGGGTCGAGGGGGAAAGGTCAGGGTTGACACCGTCTTCCACTGCCACGTATTCAGCTTCTTTGATCGAGAGGTGACGGTTCCAGATCGGCTCCAGGACAATTTGGGGGGAAACATTGGGCAGGCGTGAGACACAGAGCAGGAGGCAGTTACTTTAGCTTTCACCTCCACAGACCGAGATGGAGGCTCTGGTTCGCCTGCAGAGTTTGAATAGAATATCAACATGATATATTACAGTGATTCAAATATTTACAAAAAATCTAAGTGTGTTGCCGTAAAAATTATTAAAGTAATCTATAATACTCACGTATAACATCAATGGATACTGGATTATTTGTGAAGGAGAAGCTTCTGTATTGCTGCATTTCAATCCTGAAGTAGAAAGGGCCAACATCAGTCTTCCTGACACCATCCAGCAGCATGGTGCAGTTGTTTACGTTCGTTTTTTGTATTCCTTGGGCAGTTTCCATTCGCGGAGATTGGTTGCGACAACCTTATTCTCGTTCTTCCAGAATCCTCTCCACCTGTTCACGTTCCCCATTGAGTTGGGCTTGGGGTAAATGTAGATGCAGGGAATAACTACACAGGAGCCCTGCACGACAGGAATCTTTGTCGGTACGTTTATTGACCACATGCCGTGAGAGGTCTGGACATGGATCACTGAAAACAAGAGAGAACTGATTTATCACTAAGTGTAAGATAAAATATTTTATGCAAAAGAATGTTTAATGTAAGACTCACCATGTAACAACAGAAAGGAAAACCACAACTTCAGCTCCATCACTGATGAGGAAGAGAAGCCTAAAGTGTAAAAAAAAGGCATAAGGCAATGAAAGACACATTAAACTGCTTGTTGTATTTTTGCACCAACAATTCCCTCACCTCTGAATCCTTTTAATGGCTGTTTGAGTGCACCTTCTCTTAGTGAAGATGTGTGCAGTGTCGTTTGTATGTGATATTTATAATCCAGCTTCACCCTTTAAAACTGAAAGCATTACCAAATGTTTTACAAAGCTTCGAGCTCATAATGTGAGTTAAACAGATACAGCAGAAGCTCAGGAGACGGATGTTGTTGCAATATGCGATTACTTTGTTACTTGTCATCTCTTTGACATGATACTTCTGTTTCTACTTAAAAATATGAATACAGAAAAGAATTTCACAGAACACAGACGCTACATTTTGTGTCACTGCCGATGGAAAAAACACAAGAAGAAATGGAAAAAGATTAATCACTAAAAGGACTGTTGCATTTTTAAGACTATCACTGTTTAATAAAGCAAAAACTCACAAAAACAGGAAGTAAAATTAAATGGCAAACTAACGGCCCTGAAGTCACTGACAGCCAACCCAGTGTGCCATAGAGAAAACCTGTGAGGAGATTTATTTTTCTACTTTACCACATGTAACCTTAGCTCTTTATCAGTCAGTGTTTTTTTTTTTTTTTTTCAGGGAACTGTAACCACATCTCTTTTTGAGGAAATTAACCATGGGGGGGAATTCCATTTATAAATGTCACAGCTTTGCTGTTTAGGCATGTCTTGAAGAGTCATGTGATGGTCAGTCAAATGAGGTCAAACCTCACAAAGAAGACATTTTATATTCTGTGTTTTTAATAGCTTTTGAATACGTAACTGGTATTTGAGTTGCAACTCTAATAAGTTTGTAAACTGAAAAAATTCAGAATTTTACTTCTATGAGTAAAATTCACCTATGTAAGTTAACATTCAGGGATGCAAAGATTGCAACAGAGGATTGTAGGAGCAGCTGAACATAGTGTAAAATATTGTTTTAAAGTATGGCATAAGAATTTGTTTAGTTTGGTCTGTCACATAAGATAAATTGCAGTACAAATGAAATGAAAAACTAGGACAAGAGACTCTCAGCGATGATGATAAGCCAGCTCCAGTATGCACTGAGGTCGAGAAAGGCTCATCATCAGCTAAATCTAATCGAAATTTGACTATTGCTCAATAAATGTAGAACACTTTGGACAAACAATGACATCCACTTTTAACCTTTTATTGTTTGGTACAGTTCCTATTCTATATCATAGTTCTAAATTAAATGGCATTACAAATAAGAACTTAATCCCTAAATAAGAGACTGAATCAGAAAAGAAAACAGAAGTTTCAGCTCCTGCCCAGATGACACAGGAAGTGAATTGACAAACATATTGAGAAAGACTAGAAAAAACACAATGCATCATGTCACTTAACCCAAAATGTGTCAAGTGAAGTTGCACAGCTGTACAGTTGAACATAGCAGATTACATGAATATATTCCACAGAAAACGGAACTCCAGTCATAAGATAATGAAATACTTGATATCTTCTCCTGTATCACGCTTGGTTATGGTGAGGGGAAGATCACAGCACTAAAAGGTGAACATCGATTGCAAGTCACACAAGGGGGCACATTTGTAAAATGAGTAATAATGTGTTAAGACACATTTGAAGCCTTGGTTCTGAGCAATAATAAACTGTCCATTATCAATGGTTACATATCCACTGTAATAAACTAAGGCAAAATAAACAACTTTAAAATTGTAAATTGAAAAATCATCTATTTGTCACTGGGAAATTGGTCCCTGGAAACAGACATGTATGAGGTCTCCCATCTCTACTTCATATAGGACATCCAGACTGAAAGAGACACCAAACAACTACAAATGACGCAGCTTGCTTGACTTTGTAGTTTTGCACCTCATTGTGTTTTCTTTTTTGTCTCTGTGTAGTCGTACAGAGTGGCCATTTTTTGTCTCTTGTGGTAGTCTAATTGTAGTTGTTTTTCGTCTCTTTCTGGTCGTCTCTTGGTGGTCCCATCAGATTGAGGGGGATGCCCCTCTCACAATTTCTGCAACCATGAGCCAGTAAATACAGAAGACTAACTGTAACTCTGCTTTGTTTTTATTAATGGCATGTCGTTTTTATCTCATAAAATCCTTTAGAGGATGCAGTGATGCCTTTCTTACTCGTGATAACAAAACCATGTTCACACATGCAGGATACAGAAATACCGTTCAAAATGAAGTTCCAAACTGATTTGTGAGAAGCAGCTTTTCTACTATTTTGAATAATCCACATTTCCATATATATTGTCTGTGTGATCCGTACTTTGATCCATCTGATCTGGACGGGCCTGCAAAGACAGACGTTGGGTTACATATTGGGCTGTGTTTTTTGTCTTAGTTCCCATCTTCTTAGTAAATTAAAACCCAACTGAGTGGGGGTATTGTACCTCAATGTTGTTGTAGACAGGTTCATCAATGTCCTTCAGTTCGGAAGGTTTCTTGTGCTCTTGATTTTGGCAAGATGGTTCTCTGAAAAGACAAAAGAGACCAGGTTGGATTCCAACTTGAGAGACAGGAGATCAGAAATGTGTCATTATGTCAGCAATTCACATTCACATATCTGGTGGAACAGCTGTTTTCAGAGTCAAAAGTCTTCACAAGTATAGTATTAAACTTTGCTTTCTGTATTGCTTATACACAGTAACAACAAATAATGTCTACATTCTAATTTGATTTCACAATTATATCAAGAAACAAACCTTTTCAATTGGTTTGCTCGGCTAAAATTTGCATAATATCCAGAATCTTTCCTGGTAATAGATTTTGACCTGTGAAAATAGTGAAAAAGATATTAGCCTTTCATCTGTTTGTATACAAATATTTTTACAACACATTTTAACAGGTGAAAACATCAAAGTGAAGTGACAATAAGCAAAAACATTATTGAGTGAAAGGTGAGTTTAGGATGTCTGCAGATGATTTACTTAAGAAAAACACAACGATCCCTCGTAAAGCAAACACTCTAAATTAGTTAAAAATGAAGTTACCTTTTGTGTTTTATGCCAAAGACTATTCCAACGACAACAATAACGATCAGAATTGCACCCACTGATACAGAGATGGCCACATGCCATTGTGGTGGAGGCGTCGTACCCACAGTGGGGAAAACTATATCCGTGGACAGTAATTTTATTAATAAAGGAAACCAAATTACAGATTTAGACATATTGAATATCAAACTGTGAAAACTTACTTGTTGTTGTTTGAAAGGTGGGAATTGGTAGTATTATATCTAAAAAAAAATGTTTAATAAAAATCAGTTTTCATTATCATTACATTTTTACTTTTTCTGACATAGAAATAGAAATATTAAACAGCCTATTAGCAAATTGAGGAGTACAGAAACAAAGTATATGAATGTGAATGAGAGAATAAAAGCTGACCACCTGGATCAGGAACGATTGGTGAAACACCCAGACCTGTGGGAGAAACATGTAAGGTTTTGAATTAATTTCCCTTTAGTCAATTTGATTCGTGACATAAATGATTTGTTTTCATTTTTTTACTGAAAGTCTTACCAGACACAGAAATGGAAACAAACTCAGCATAAAAACTGTAGTTCTCCCCCTTTGCGATAACTCTCACATAGATGTTTGGTTCATTATTCATGATGCCAACGATCTTGAGGGAGCAGCTTCCATTGCTTTCATTTCCAATGAGCTTGGTCTTTCCTCTGTACTTCTCAAGCACAAGTGTGTTATTCGGGTGAAAAACATATGGATTTTTGTCGTTTGTAATGGAATCAAAGTTGCTTCCCTCACGCTTTTTCCAGTAAACTTTAACACTTTCAGTGTTGTATTTAGGTGGAATGTGAAACGTACATGGTATGGTCACGTCTGAACCCACGGTTGCTTTGATTTGTCTAGAGACATCAATAACCCAGCTTTGACCTAGGTCCAAAACCAAAACAGAATTTATATGTATCAAAGTGCATACTTCATGAAATAAAATATAAAACAAACATATCGACTCAATGTGTCACTCACCTTTTGAATTAGACGCCAGGATCAATATGAGAGTGAGCTCAATCAGGCCCATCAGCTTCATCTGATCCAAGGAGGACTTTCTGAGGTCAACCAACATCCTGAAACTGTATAGAGTGAACTCAGTGTTTCAGCTCTGTCTATCACATCTGGTAGCTTATGTGCTACAAAAGTTCTGAAGTTAAACTGCCTGTCTTCTGCGGAAAGTAAATACTCACTGTGAGAGGGACCCAGAAGAGGTTCCAGGGCTTTGTTGTGCTGTGTCATTGATGTAACATTGATGTGAAATGGTTGGGTGTGTTTCCTGTTCAGCATGACTTGAAAAAAAAGGAAGTTGGGACAGAAAAGTTAACACTGACCATATATGACTTTCTCATTGAGATTCAGAGAAAATGAGAAAACACTGAAGCTGATGTGCTGTGCCCGTCATATAATTTGAAAATACAAAAAAACTGGACAGAGAATATGTGCTTGATATAAATGATGATATAACAGAGCAGGTGTGAGGGCTTTAGTTCAACATCACTAATGCATTGGATACAAAATTGAAAAGTGTTAAGAGTTGCTCTACTAGTTTCAGAGAAAACGGGTACTCAGAACCAAACTACATCTTCTCTAAAACACATCTCTCTCACCAAGCTCAGAGGTGTGAATAAACAGTGTGTATGTTTCCACATCAGTGTCACAATAGCATAGGCTAATATGTGCAATGTTTCACACAGATAGAGGTGTCGTCCATCCGCTTTCCTCAAATAGTAAAGTGTCATCTCTGCTCCACAGACTAGTTTCAATAATGTCAGGTATGAGCGTTGAAATTATGGCTTCTAAATTAAA
Organism: Leptoclinus maculatus; assembly: GCA_032191485.1. Lineage (NCBI taxonomy): Eukaryota > Metazoa > Chordata > Actinopteri > Perciformes > Stichaeidae > Leptoclinus > Leptoclinus maculatus. The sequence goes on along the minus strand of JAVDOI010000008.1, from coordinate 12,248,816 downwards.
GGATAGGTTCACATTTTTTAATTAAAGGCTAATCTAACAATGACATGCCGACATGTAAATTGACGTGTTATTTGTTGTGGAAATTTATCATATCGTTCTTTTAGATATAACTTGTATCGCTTAAACCTGCATATATAAGGTATTTTAGCATTTCTGGCTTGCTGTAATGTCTGATCTCACCACCTAACCCTCTTCCCACGAAAAGGCTGAGAACCTGGCCTTGGAGGTGCAGCGGCTGACGGAGGACGACATCTGTGAGGGGAGGGGGGCGGTGGAAGGGAGAGGAGACGAGATAACGTGCATATACACTCTGTTTTGTTTACTCATTGGGGTTAGACCTCCGAACCATCTGTGGGGAAAGAGCTCTATCCATTCAGCTGAATTATTATTGAAGTGTCTGTTCATTAAATATGTTTTTATATTTTAAGAAGTTTCCATCGTGATTATTTCTCACAGGGAGGTTAAAAAGATTATTTTCCACAACATTATTGGTTGCTGTAATTGTTCCTCCTGCTGGCCACAAAGGTTACTAATCAGTCAGCAGGCTCAAGCTGTCTGATATGTCTCTTAGTGAGACAAATCAATTTATCTTTCAAAGTTACAATCTTTTCGCACCAAATTCCCTCTTTGTGTTACTAACCCTCTGCTGCAGAAACACAGGCCATGGAAGCACAAAGGAGGAGTTTCATTCTAAAAAGACAGATACCAACTTGATTCCTCGAAAGCCTCATATCAGCTCCAGCTGAACTTTAGAACGCATTGACTCTGGATTCTGATTTTGTCCCCATCACTTCCATTTGATCACTGTAGGAAGGGAAGACTTCGCAGCCAGTATGGACAGGAGGACTACAGAGATCAATAACCCTTTCAATGTACACAATGCCAGTAATGGTAAAAGATAGACATGAATAAATGCTAGCCTATATCTTCTAAAGCTCTTCACACAGTGTTTTTAATGTGTTTCCTGCAGCTGAGGATAATACTGCTCTTATACCCGTTAAGATTATGGATTAAGGAATATATTTTGGTAGTTGCAACAGCAGATATCATACATCAATAACTCAGTCAAGTCAATTTTAGCTTAGATATTGATCAAAGGTGTTTTGTTGTATGACACCTTATATCATAAGACCTTTATTTTGGATTCAGAAGGACATGACCTGCTTGGCTGCTAAATTATTTATTTTACCTTTTCTGTTGCTCATTTCCCATATAGATCTATGATATTCTACCCCACAGTTAATTTAGGAGATCCATTTAACAACTTGTTAACCCAGTATTCCTGGTTTTATTGTTTTGTTTCATTAGCAAATGCAGGCCAACAAACTGTATTAGCATGTAGGTCTAATATTAACATGTTACTCCAATCAAGCTTGATTAAAGAATAGGCTATACACCATAAAAGAGAATTGCGTTGTGTTTTGGTTCACCTTCTCATCAGTTTGGGCTACTGATGGGATAAAACTGTGTGCTTGATGCTGTTAAATTAAACCACTAGGTGGAGTGAGACATGCTCGCAAATTCCAACGTGAACTTTGGCACTGGAGACCACCTGGAATGTGGGCAAAACTCGGATCTCAAGGTGCAGTCATATGACTCCCGGATGGCCGAATGAGAGCCAACAGGGCGTAAAATGGTTTGCTGAAAGCCATTCAACTATTTTTGTGATCTTGAACGGGTCGATTCCTGTTGGCGGAAGTCAGTCCCGGTTGGTTTAAGCTCCCGATGCGTTTTGGGGAAGTTGTTTAGTGAGCAGTGGTCTGCATGAGGATGACAGTTTGTTGTCTGTTGGCAAGCGCTGCTTCACCTGTTCGTGGTGGGATCGCGAATACTTGAGGCACCGATGGAAGACTCGAATCACGGGAGTCCGCGGCCGACAGCCGGAGATGAGACAAGCTCCCCGGATAGTCACCAATCCGGTGTCAGCTTCCAGAGGAAAGTAGCAGCGGTCAGCTCTCCTGCTCAGTCCGTCGCACGTCTCACCTTACCTGGAGTCATGGACGCCGAGGGGAGGGTCGACGAGTCACGGCTGAGGATGCATATTTTCAAAAACGGTAGATATATCAAAACAGATGCAGATATTGCAAATCACAGAAAGAGTTTTCCTAAATATGTATAGTATTTATATAGCATGACTTTACATAGTATAACTATTACAAAATGTATGCAATAACTGTTTTCATTCAACTTCAGTAGTACTCAGTGGCTCACTTTGAATTGAATGCAGGAGAAGCTATTTATTCTGAGGTTACAACCGGTTAAACAGAGTTATTTAATAATCCCATTAAAATCTTTGCTAATCCAGTGAAATTCATGTTTGAAATATTATTTGCACATATCTGTGTATATATATAGTATGGTATGAGATGGAAGTGCGTTGCATGCAGTTGTATAATTGTATAATAATGTATATGGGTTTTCACCCTGAACACGAGTCATGAGGCCCAATATAATTCTGAACAAAGCCTAAAATAATAATACAATTATGATCAACATGTGGCTTTAGTGTCTAGAAAAATAAAACTGTCTTCAAATGCAGTATTGTGCTGCTGCAGTACATTCTTCAACAGGGATTCTTATTATCAGATGTGTCCAGACGCATCAATGAATGTAGATGCATCAGTGACTGTTCATACGGACAAAGAGGAGAGGAAGTCAAGTGATACTTTGCTTCAAGACATTAGCTGAGCCACAGTCAAACTATTCTCTACAATCTAACATTGCATTGTACATCTGACCCCCTCCAGCAAAGAACTCCAGCGTGACTTCTGTGATAAAGCCACGGATACCATTTAGACGGCTGGTATGATTTCTAAGAAGCAGAATAAAATCACATGAGATTTACCAGCCAGACTAAAACATCCACTGAAGTGTGGGAAGCTAAGAAATGAGGATCTGGATTTGTGGCTCCAGTGCATACAATATGTTAAACCAGCCCCTAAACACAGTCCTTAGACTGCCACTCAACTGGTCCTGGCACTATCTTGTTATGTTGATTTGTACCAGGCACAGGACGATAAACATCTACATATAAGAGCTCTAATGGGGTAAAACATCACTTTGAATCTATCATCTATGAGCAGGAATGTGGAAACCCACCCCCCTTTTTCTTAGGCCTTTTGACCTTTATGCACATTCCATCCTTACAAACATGGAAACCAAAGATTAAAGAACCTGCAGAGTGAAACATTACATAAGACATCTCAAATCCTTGTCTCAAATCCCGATGAAAGCAGGGTAAAGTTCATAACATTTTGGATCAGCGCCTGTTTCTTAAGGATTCCCTCATTTCACACCTAATTTCCACCAAATGACTGCATGTGATTCACTCAGGGTTGGTTTTGGTCTGATGGAGATTGGTTTGACTGAAGCTCAAATTACCTTTTGGCTGGAAAACACTGGTGAGTCAGTTATGTTGACCACTTTAAATGATCAAAAGGGTTTCAATCCCTGTCCAGGTGGCGTGTGTCCCTCTGAGCGTGGTCTGGTGTGGAGTTTCTTGTTTGGGATGTACCCTTGCAGCTCGACAACTTTAGAGCGCTCTCTGCTGCAGGAGCAGATGGTGGTACGTTACCGGGTCATGAAGAGAAAGTGGCAGCAGTTCCTTCCTTTGGCCGTGCGGATGCACCTTAACGGCACTGACGGTAAAAGCACAAACATGCATCGCAATGAAGAGTCATACAGCTCTCAAGTGTGTCAACCTTTCATTCTTGTTATTCCTCTTTCCCTGCACTACTTTTTTCTTGTGTTAAAACATCTATGACCACATGAACCTGTCTTCATTCCAGCTGAGTTGGTGGCAGCAGTCAGGTACTTTGACCAGAGGCAGGCACTGGCCCAGCAACATACCCAGGACCAGTCTGAGGAGGTCAGGGACAGACTGGCTTTCTTGGAGCTTCAGGCACAGGTTAGATCAGTTTAATATGTGGTAGTATAATTGTTATCTTTATTTTTCAATGTTATATTTTGTATTTTATATGTAATTCTGTTTTTCTATTCAATACACTTCTGCATCTGTAGTTCCATTACATGTGTTTACTTTGTCTTTGTTTGATAGAAGAGATTACGTGTTTTAAGTGTGAGGAGTGAAGTATATTTAGGGAAATTACACAACAGGATATAATGTACTCCCTCAAGTATAAAGCACTTCTGTATGTGGAGTGTGTGCACTTAGGAACAACTGATAGATTTGTGCATTTAGATAGTGATACTTCACAAGCAGCTTCAACACAATGAACTGACACAAGTTTACAATACTACTCCCATTTCTAGTGCAAGAACAAAGACTACATGTCAAATGCATGGACTCCACTAAAGCAGTTCACGCAGACAATCAACATATTTGTTTCTACGTTTCCTTGCTGTTACCAGATATTGTTTGAGCGAGTCACGTTTGACCAAGAGGAACTGCGGGAAGCCACACGGATTATCGACAAGGATGTGGCGAGAACTAACAGAGACCTGAGCTATTATCAGTGAGTGATTGTCAGCCATTGTTGTGTTTTTGAACTATGTGTCAAAAGATAGTGTGTTGGATGTTATTGCTGACCCTTGACCTGAAGTTTGTGGGAGTAAACATCCAGACATTTAGTTTAAGCAGCTAAAAAGGGATCATTCACTTTCTGCTCACCTCAGTTGACCTGGAAAGGATAACAAAAAGCAATATACTGTGGTAAATCAGATTTGATATATTGTTGTAAGACACAATTAACTCTGAAGGCCACATCACTTTTTAATAATAATGAAAAAAATAGGAATCCTGGCATCTTATGCACAGCACTTAGTTACACAGGTCGTACATGCTTTGTTTTCTCCTGGGTTATGCTGTAAATTTTGAATCTTAAAATGTACAAATAGCATTTTATAGGCTATCAGCATTATCTACCTGTTAAAAGAAAGACTTTAAGTCTAGTGAGCTGTGAGTTGTTTCTGCATTTAGATAAACACTGGGGAAAGTAAAAAGACCACTTTTAATTTGGTAGCTACAAAGATATTTTGTCTCTTGCCCCTGAGGGCTGCAGAACCACTGTGACTGCTTCTCTAAAATACAAGCATTTTGGTACGATGCTGAAATAATAGATAATAGCTTCATTTTAAATTATGGTTTGAAAGCTCATCATGAAAGCTATCATTTATAGTATTAGTATTACTAGTATGTTATTTATCGAAAAGGATTCCTGTCTTATGAATGTGAGGAAGCAACTATCGTCATATCCAATGTTTCTGTGGATTATTTCCATAACTATAGAGACCAACTCAACTCTGCCAACTCAATGTAGTGCACATGAAAACAGTTTCTGCAATGTTCAACTAATTCTGCTGACTTCTGTTTCTGCAGGGGTGAAGGTTCAGCCAACCTCTTGGTTTTGCGAGATATCCTCATCACTTATGCTGCTTTTCATCCAGGTAATCAGCAAGAATGAGCCCACCTCAGGTTTATTAACACTGACAAAATCAGGCAGCATTAGAGGCTGTGTGTTGCCCCGTTAAAGACACTAACTGTTGGTTGTTTGTGCATCACTTCTCTCGATTGTTGATCCAGAGGTCAGTTATGCCCAAGGAATGAATGACCTGTGCAGCCGGTTCCTGGAGGTTCTCAACTCTGAGGTTGACGCTTATTGGAGTTTCTCCTGCTACATGGAGAAGTTCTCCAAGGACTTCAGGGCTGATGGTCTGCACAGGAAAATAGGTCAGATAACCAACAAGAAGATTAACTTAATGGATAATAAATGCTATGTTTCCAAGATATATATGTTGTAAAATTCTTCCTGAATGCAATTGCTAAAAAGATTTGGGACCTCTAGTGGTAAAACAAGGATGTTGAAAACAATAATTCCAGTACATGCCATCAACTGTCCCATTTTATATTTAAGTGTAGGGTGTATTAGACTGATACAGAATGTACCGTTTTCTGAAAGTTTTAATTTTTCCAATCAGTAGAAGTTTGATGCTTAATTCAGACAAAAAAAACATATAAAATATGAACAAAATCCTAAAAGAATTTACATAAACTAGAGAAAAAGGCATTAGAAATAAAATAAAATCCGTCCAAAACAAAAGCTTTTGTTATGAACAGATTTGACTGTTTTACTACAGATTACACTACAAGACAGGACAGTCTATGAGTTTAGATTCTGCAGTTGAAGCATATGAAAGAGTTTTTTCTTTTTTAAAATCTCTTTTAGAGTTGGAGGCAGCCCTGCTGAAGGAACTGGACCCTCAGCTTTGTGCTCATTTGGTCACAGACAGCATGGAGAGCTTCACCTTCTGCCACAGGTATATCTACACAGATCTTTGCCACCATTCTCTATTTTTATTCTCTATGTCTGACTATGGGATTATGTGTTATTGTTCCACATGCACATTTCCTTTGTGTGTGTGCATGTGTTGTGTGTCCTTTTAGGTGGCTGCTGCTGGGTTTCCAGAGGGAGTTTGAACACAGTGACGCATTACGTTTGTTCGAGATCCTGAGTTGTGACCACCTGGAGCTTATCTCCCAGCAAGTAGACCGAGCCCGTTATAAGGAAAGGCTTGCACGAAAATGCGGCACAGGTAAAACAAAGAACTGTAAGTTGGTAAAATAAACAAGGCTGAATGTGGAGGGATAGCTGCCTCTATTAAATGTCTGACTTTAATGCAGCGATGTGTCTCTGCAGAGGACAATTCAGAGTCAGGGCTGCAGGCCATCAACACTGACTTCACCTTTGAGCTCTTCATCTGTGCAGCCATCCTGTTAGAGAACAGAGAGTCTCTGCTGCGTTGCCGTGATGAAGTACAACTTATCCAGTTTACTAGCAGGTTTGTCCGTATGCTAAGACATAAAAGTCCCATCACATAAAAACGGATTGTGTTTTTGTTAATGAATGAGTTGGTTAAACATTTTGCCTTTTTGTGCAGCCTTCAGGGAACACTGGAACTGAACAGCACGCTAAAGAAAGCAGAGTACCATTTGTACAACTACTGCAAGCGCTGTGCTCGGGACTATATGAATGAGTGCTGTAAAACGGACAATAGCAAAGAAGAGGACTTTCTTTATCAAATCCGTAGTTTACTTGTTTTAAGGTGAAAGCTACTATTTAAATACCTGATGTCAAAGTCTCTTATGAAACTGTAATTTGTAACAAGGGACATATAATCTCTATTTAGAGTTTTGATGGCACATTTGTTTTTTTTTTATTTCTGAGGGAAACACACTGATGGCTGCTTACCTTAAGTTGGATCCCTTACTGCTGTTTATTATAAATGTACAGTATTTATTGTATGACAGTTGACCCACACCAACTGTGAGTTATTTTGGTTGCTCTCCTTAACTGCAATTATAATATAAAGTTTAAGCTCAATATCTTAGAGATAGGAATCACGCTTTAGAGGATTTGTTTTTCCGGGTGATGCAATATTCGACTGCATGAAGAAAACCACTACTCGACAGGCGTGTGTGAAAACTAAGATCTGGCGTGTCGCAACAGGTGGTGTTTGTAACGAACTGCAGTTATATTTATTGCCAGATGGTCTCTGTGTCAGAGAGGCCTATGTAACAAGAATAGACATCCAGTTTTTGAGCTCTGGCAGAGGGTCCATGTAGTAGGGGGAAGGCAAATGACTGCACTACTGTCTTTTAAACTGAGAATGAAACATGTACACTATATAAATAACCAAAAAATGATACCTCAATAAACCTACTGATGATTGTTTACTATATGGTGTTGGCAATATCCTTGTTCAGTTTGCTTATTTACCTCACATGAAACAGGAAGTCAGCAGTGTGAAAACTAATCATTTTAATTCATGCTCTGAATGAAAAAACCCTCATATTACTAACCAACTGCAAGTAATAGATTAACTGGGATAAGAAAAAGTATAGGAATGCAGAAACATATGAATGTACACGAGTTTTTGTCACCACAGTTATTATATTCATCTATACAGTGTATATATTGTAGTTTAGTCCATGTGGATGGACTACATTTACTATCATACATGCATTAACGTACAAAGCTTTTTTTTTTTTTTTTTGCCTCTAATTTACCCGTTCACACACGCCAACAGTAGCAGAGCATGGTTCACTGTATTGCTCAAAGACACATTATCATGTGGAGTGTGAACCGGAAGAGCTGGGGATCAAACCTCCAACCCTGTGATTAATGGACTACCTGCTCTAAATTCCTCAGCCACAGCCACCTCACAAATACTGTGATCGATCTATTTCAGGTTCTAAAATGCAAATGGGTTTAACATCTGGCTGAGTTTTGAGGCCCTTAAACATCTGTTTTAGACAAAGGGCACGTTGATTGTCTAATATGATTCCAGAAGTTTTAGGCTATCCAGAGATGTTCATAATGGTTAGAAATGCTTTTGAGAAATGTAACACTATGTAGTGATCAATTTTGTATTTAACTTGTTAGTTTGTTTTGCTCAACTGGCAGAGGGTTACAGATGTAACAACAGCAAGCTTTCTTTCAAAGAAATCCAGTCAATGAGCTGACACATGGTGTCAGGTGGAGTCACCTGACACCCTGATGGGCTCTCCCTGCATGCACAGTGCTCTATATACACTGGGGAGCAGAGACACTCGTCCTTTTGGTCCGCCCGCCAGGAGAGGGAAAGGAGTTCTGGATAGGATAAGACAAGATAAAACAGAACTTTATTAATGCGAAGGAAATTCATGTGCCAGAGTTTCATTAAAGATTCAGGAGATTCTTTAAACTCAGGAGGGTTGTGTGCTCGGCGAAAACTCAAGTAAACTCTCAAGTCTTGAACATCTGACAGCACAAGGTAACCCCTTTAAGTAGCATTGCACTCAGCCTGGCTTCATAGTCCGTCTTGCTTGCTGCTTTGAAAGCTTAATGTGCCAACTTGAGAGGTTTTCCCAAATAATAGGCTTGCATGTTTTTTGTCAAACAGTAGCATGACAAGTTGAAGCAGAATCTGCAAGAAGAACCACACAGTTGAGTGACTGTCCAGTAAACAAAAATGTCTTTTGGGATTATTTGTTTCCATTTCCCAACAGTGTCAGTTGGATCTTAAGGATTGCTTCAACCAAAGGACGCTGAATAGCATTAACTATACCTAATGGCTAAGACAGAATCTAATACAAACTGCCTGCATGTGTGCATCACTTTGCCACAGGCCACAGTGCTGTTATATTCATGTTCCAAAATATTGTTTTTGTACTGCACATGAAGTCTTTCAGAATTAGGCGTAGGACAGGCAGTGAAGCAACGCTGTCGGCATTTAGCATTGTCAGCATTTCCTGCTCTATGTTACACAACTGGATAACAAGTCATAATTCAATAGTCCGAAATAGTTGAAGCCGTTGTAGGAAATTATAGGGAACATGGTTCAACTGTCACCCGTTAAGCATGCAGAGGAAAAAAAGATAATCTAAAGATCTTTAAACTTATATAAGTCAGTTTTGTTCTTGTTATTTGCTGTAATATTAATTCTAAAAAGGTTTAATATCCTTCCTCAGTCTGCTGAACGGTGGCAACAGGAAGCTTTTGCTGAGTTCTTCACTAATCAAACACGAGTTACTGCACCTCAAAGCTGTGGTTCTATTTGTTTTAATGGGAACCAGTCTTGCCTACTATAGTCACTGATAAATGATCTTTTCATTTTTAGCCACCTTCCATTCATTGCCATACGCTGATGCTTATTATAGTAACGGTAAGCTATTTGGAGCCAGCTGTCGGAACATAGACACACAGATCACTATTCCAGGATCAGTACATCACATTTCACCAGCTTGAATGTTACTGAGGGAGGAGCGGAGAGTGAAACAGTGTGGAGAGGGAATTAAAGGGCAGTGTAGCCAAGGGCGTATGGTCTCAGCATTGGTAGGGACACTGCCACCCCCCCCCCCCCACCCATATGAGGAAAAACTTAGTTGATATTATGTTGAACAGGCAAACTTTATTAAAATATATTAATATTTGTGTAACTTGGAACTGATTTAAACATTAATAACCTTAGTTTCAATACAAAACAGTATTCTGCACCAAATAAATAATAATAATAAATAATTAAATAAAAAACGTTCTGCTAAAATGCCAATATACAGTAACAGTATATTCTATATCCAAAATATATATTAAAAACGTTCCCAGTTGTGCAGCCCAAAAAGACAAAAACAATTTAAAAATGTAAAATAAATCTATTCTGCAGCACTTAATAGGTTATCAATAAAGTGCTTTCCTCCTTTATGCAATTATTAGTAGTGCTGGGCAATGATTACAATTTTTAATCGCGATTAATCGCATGTTTTTTTTGCGATTAATCGCATTGTTATGGCAACGTTCAATAATGAATTCAAAAGTAGTGTATTGCGCACTTTTATTTTAAAAGTACTGCTATATGAACAAAAGGGCAATAACATTTGGTTTGCAAACACTTATTAAAACAAATCAGGTTCTTTTTAACAGCAGTATTCCCTTTACACAGTAGCGATCATATCTCTTCACTATCTGTGCTCAGTGTGCTGACTGTATGTGAAACGTTCCACTGCTGTGCAACATGAATAAAATGTTTCAGCACGTTTCAGCAAAAATGTGTGTCTTCATGACAGTCAGAGCATGTGAATGCTGCTCTACTGTTCATCAATATAATGCTGTAACTCCGAGGTGATGGTTACCCAGCGATCAAAGAATAAAGACACTTTACGCACAATTTAGGTGTATTTTCCCTTTAACTCACGAGATGCAGGTAGCATGTTTTATACTTAATGTGAATATAATTCATACACTGTTGGCATCTTATTCTGAAAACCGGATGTTCTTCTGAAGAAGCCGGATGTTGTCTCACGTTAATCTTTCCGCTAACTTTCAAAATCCTTCGCTCGCTCCCGATCTGTGCCGTTTGAATGCGTTTACCGTGAATTTCAGCATATAGGTGCACTAACATGTAAGTGTCTGCTGAGTTGACCACGGAGATCTGAGTGTCTGCTGACTTTATCGCAGCGATGTCCAGTAGTCTCCATTCCTCCACCGCTGCCAGTGAGCAACGGACTTTCAAAATAAAAAAAACGCGCTATAAAATAATTGTCGGCGTTAATGAATGAATGCGTTAACGCGATAATAACGCGCTAACTTGCCCAGCACTAATAATAATACGAATGAGTTTGCAAATATATTGTGCAAAATAATTTTTTCTAACAGGCAATTAAACTTAACAAAATATTGGTGGGGACAATTGTGTCTTTCCCAAACTTTGGTCGTGACTAGTCCCTATGGACCCTATGCAAACCTACGCCCTTGAGTGTAACATCCACCAATCGTTTGCTCTCAAGTGTCAGGAGGTGGTTTAGGCAACTATGCCATGGATGCTCCTCCACCACTCCACCAACTGAGCCTCATGTGGCCTTGCACCTTGCACAGACTTATGTAACAGGGCCAGGCATATCTTTGTAGATATATCCACAGTGGGTATACATGGGTGAGTATACAGGTGTGTACACATTGCTTGAATAATACTGCAAGGAAACACAAGTCCAAGTACAAAACAATTACTATCATAAACATAAAAATATTATTATAAAAACTTTATTCAGTTATGATGAACACATACACTAATCTGGGATTACTGTCCATAACAAAAAGGGCTGCAATCACTAACATATTTATTTCATCTTGCTTCTTTTATGTAAGATGTCTAAAGGACCAGCAGTAGGCATTGATCTGGGAACCACATATTCCTGCGTGGGCATCTTCCAGCATGGCAAAGTGGAAATCATTGCCAATGACCAAGGAAACAGGACCACGCCCAGCTATGTGGCCTTCACAGACACTGAGAGACTGATTGGAGATGCTGCCAAGAATCAGGTGGCCATGAACCCAACCAACACTGTATTTGGTGAGGACTGCAACACCCAAAAGGCCACAGGCTCAGAAACAGTGATCCAAAATAACATGTGACTTACAGTGTCTTGTTTTTTCTCTTAAATCTTCTTCAGATGCTAAGCGTCTGATCGGTCGTAAGTTTGACGATCCTGTGGTGCAGTCAGACATGAAGTACTGGCCCTTCAAGGTTGTGAATGATTCAACCAAACCCAAGGTGGAGGTTGAATACAAGGGTGAGATAAAGACCTTCTACCCTGAGGAGGTGTCCTCGATGGTCCTCACCAAGATGAAGGAGATCTCTGAAGCTTATCTCGGCCAGGTAGATGACAATAAGAGTACAATCCTATACTCAAAATTACCACGGGTAGTTCGGTTTTAAAAAGGTGTCAGTGACAAGCTGTAACTGTCAAGGAAAAGTACTTAGTATTTATAACTGTTACACTTAACAGAATCTCAAATGCAAGACCTCAGAATAATGGCAAGCACTTCCTCTGCCTCAAAACACATTGTGAGAAAAGTCTCTATTAGTGCCTTGTTCATGTTTGCAATGTGGTGACAGATTTTAAAAAGTAGAATAGTTTGAACACAAATTATATTTCTTGACTCACGGTCTCACTGTCTTCCCAGCCTGTCACCAATGCAGTTGTCACAGTTCCTGCCTACTTCAATGACTCCCAGCGTCAAGCCACCAAAGATGCTGGAACCATCGCTGGGCTTAATGTGCTGCGCATCATCAATGAGCCCACTGCTGCAGCCATTGCTTATGGCCTGGACAAAAAGGTAACTTACTAACAAAATACAAACATTGACATCTTCTATGTTCCTATTAGTAATTATTTCTATTCATTTTAGGTTGGCGGTGAACGTAATGTCCTTATCTTTGACCTTGGAGGTGGTACTTTTGATGTGTCAATCCTGACTATTGAGGATGGCATCTTTGAGGTCAAGGCCACAGCCGGGGACACTCACTTGGGGGGTGAGGACTTTGACAACCGCATGGTTAACCACTTCATAGCTGAGTTCAAGCGCAAGTTCAAAAAGGAAATCAACGACAACAAGCGAGCTGTGCGTCGTCTACGCACAGCCTGCGAGCGGGCCAAGCGCACCCTCTCCAGCAGCACTCAGGCCAGCATTGAGATCGATTCCCTCTACGAAGGAGTAGATTTCTACACTTCCATCACCAGAGCCCGTTTTGAAGAGCTCAATGCAGACCTGTTCCGTGGGACCCTCGAGCCTGTGGAGAAGTCCTTGAGGGATGCCAAGATGGACAAGGGCCAGATCCATGACATTGTCCTGGTGGGTGGCTCCACGCGTATCCCCAAGATTCAAAAGCTGCTGCAGGACTTATTTAATGGCCGTGAGCTCAATAAGAGCATCAACCCTGATGAGGCAGTGGCCTATGGTGCAGGTGGGTCTCTCTACAGCATTTAGGTTTATACTCATTTTCTGGTCATATTACTAGTTGAGTATAAACACTGTTGTTCTAACATGATTAAGTGGTTTATATTGAAGCGTTCCTGTTGTTATGGCATTAGTTTCACCACTTTGAAACTGTTCACAGCTGTGCAGGCAGCCATCTTGTCTGGTGATAAGTCTGAGAATGTACAGGACCTGCTCCTGCTGGATGTCACGCCCCTGTCCCTGGGAATTGAAACTGCTGGAGGAGTAATGACTGTCCTTATCAAAAGGAACACCACCATTCCCACCAAGCAAACCCAGACCTTTACCACCTATTCAGACAACCAACCTGGTGTGCTTATTCAGGTAGTTCTAGACAAATAACAGTTCGCTCTCCATTGTTCTCCCAGTGTATTACAATTATTCCTGAAAGTGTATGTTGATGCAAAAAAATTTAAGTTGAGTAACTGTTTTCAGGTTTATGAAGGTGAGAGAGCCATGACCAAGGACAATAACATCCTGGGCAAGTTTGAGCTGACCGGTATTCCCCCTGCTCCCAGAGGTGTCCCTCAGATTGAGGTGACCTTTGACATTGATGCCAATGGCATTCTCAATGTGTCTGCAGCGGACAAAAGCACTGGAAAGGAGAACAAGATCACCATCACGAATGATAAAGGTAGGGAACCATGTTAAATACGTATTAAATCAGAAGCTGATGTAGCACAGCTGGAGAATAGTAGTTAAATGTTAAATATTTATGCTTAGTCTCTCTGTTCTAATCTGTTGTCTTTAATGTCATTGTCTTTATATTTTTAGTCCAATTTTATTACGCATACATGGCCAATAAAGCTGATTCTGATTCTGAATTGCTACACATGAACATAGAAAATAAACAAATATTGCACAGAAGGTACACAGCTTCGTATTTAATTTATTTCATAGGGCGGTTGAGCAAGGAGGACATTGAGCAGATGGTGCAGGAGGCGGAGCAGTTCAAGGCTGAGGACGAGGTCCAGAGAGAGAAGGTCGCAGCCAAGAACTCCCTCGAGTCTCTGGCCTTCAACATGAAGAGCACTGTGGAGGACGAGAAGCTCCAAGACAAGATCAGCCCTGAGGACAAAAAGTCCATCGTAGACAAGTGCAACGAAACCATTGCCTGGCTGGACAAGAACCAGGTAAAAACACTGTTGACTGAACTGAGTCTTGATGAGAGACAAGGTTCCTCGTGAAGCAAATCCCCAACGTCCCTTTCACATTATTTTCATTGAATAAACAACAATATATTAACAACCCACCCAGTTTTCTGTGACAGTGAATTCTTTGTGCTTTCTGTTACCCAGATAGCAGAGAAGGACGAGTACGATCACCAGCAGAAGGAACTGGAGAAGGTGTGCAACCCCATCATCTCCAAACTATACCAGGGAGGTATGCCAGGAGGGATGCCAGGAGGGATGCCAGGAGGGATGCCAGGAGGGATGCCCGGTGGTTTCCCTGGTGGAGCTGGAGGCGGCTCTTCCTCTGGCCCAACTATCGAGGAAGTCGACTGAAAACTATGCTGACAGTGTCTTTATCTCAGATCCCAACATACAATTACTGCCTTACAGCTATTTACTTAGCCATAATACATATCCAATAAAAATGAGATCACAGACTTATTTTTATTTGAATTGTTGCTGTCATGTTTGTTCATCAACTTAACAATTTTAAGCAACTAAAATTGACAGGCATTTCAAATATTCAGTCACATAAGACATACTCAGAGGCTGTTTGTTGTCTTCATTATTTCTGTCACCAATGATGATTTGCATGAAGTATTTAAATCAATAAAGATCACTAATGAGATGCTAGTTGGCATAGTGTACTGTTTGTTTCTTGGGAATTTATGTCTTTTAATACCATTACATTTCTGAATAACTCATACACAGTATATTCATTAGTACATAAACTAGGTATTCACTTTTGATAAAACTGGTATCTGTGAACAGAACCACAAAGGTTTTGATCAATATCTTTTTTCCTGTAAACATAGCTTACACACAGGAAGGAACATAAAAAGGTGCGATAAAAAAGGGGGTTTTGTAGTGAAGAATATCTTGCAAAACAATCTTTTTTCCGCTGATGTGTGAAAAAAGGATGAAAGCAAGGGCTTATACAGCTTTTCCTAAACATTAATTCAAGAATGCATGGATTGCAAAATGATTACGCAATTATATGTTTGCCAAAAGCTAACAGGACAAACACAAGCATAAGAATAAGTGGATGAATGTTTAAGTTATAAGTCATCTCGTGTGCTTATCACCAGATGTTCTTATCCCAGGCCTATCACAGTCATTGGTGTGTGTGTGTGTGTGTGTGAGGTGTGTGTGAGTGTGTGTGAGGTGTGTGTGTGTGTGTGTGAGGTGTGTGTGTTTGTGTGGGGGTGGGGGGGTGGGGGCTGCCTGCAGTATGGAGAGCTACACATGGAACTCAGGGTCAAGTGTGTGTGAGACACATATAAAAGCCAGTGTCCCACGCAAGTGAAACTCAGGGAAGTGAATCACGATCGAGACATGACCATGTTGTTGCTTGTCAGTTGTTTTGCTCTTGTGGTCTCTGCACTGGGTGAGTGACTGGCGGTTTACCAACAGATGCATTATCTGTAGAACATGTTGGTACATATGCCCTGTTGTGGGACAAGCAGATACATTTCCAATTGTGTGATTTGGCCTCAGGGTGTGGAGTACCTGCTATCAAGCCCCAAGTGAGTGGATACAACAAGATTGTAAATGGGCAGAATGCTGTGTCTGGGTCCTGGCCTTGGCAGGTTTCTCTTCAGGTAGCCTAAGTTATGCACCTTCCAATCGCTACAATCTCAACCCCTTGTGTAATTCAGAAAATCTCATCAAGAATATGCATGTTCTCACTTCTAGGATGGTCGTGGATTCCACTTCTGTGGAGGATCCCTGATCAACCAGTACTGGGTTGTCACTGCCGCTCACTGCCGTGTGTCGTAAGTAATGCTGAGTTGTCCCACATCCACATGAGCAAAAGCCCAACATTGCCATCTCTGTGATCTCTCCTCTGTCTGTTTTTGTTCCCACCAGTTCTAGAAGCCACCGTGTTATCCTGGGAGAACATGATCGTCAGAGCAATAGTGAGCAACTTCAGGTCAAGTCAATTTCCAGGGTAAGCAACTCCATAACACATACAAGCTTTCTTTTACTTCAAAAAAATTAGATTCTTAAATTGAATTAGACATTTCCTGGGTAGATTTGTCATTACAAAATGACATTATATTTGCTAATGATATATGCTCACGTCTCCATCCAGGCCATCACTCACCCGTACTACAATGCCCAGAACTTCAACAATGACATCACCCTCCTGAAGCTGTCGTCCCCAGTGCAGATGACATCCCGTGTGTCTCCTGTGTGCCTGGCCTCCTCCAGCACCAGCATCCCCTCTGGAACCACATGTGTCACCACTGGGTGGGGCAAGACCGGCCAAACCTGTGAGTTAGCGACTACTTTATAAGTCTTACACACACGGTAAATACACGATCAGATGTTCCATTTCCACAAAGGAAAACTATGAAGGCACTGCTGAATATCCACCGTACTTCCCTAAGAACAATGTAAAATACTTATTTATGCAGCTATAGCCTCACTTCCATTTCTTCTCCGTTCTCAGCAAGCCCCAGCTACCTCCAGCAGACGGCCCTGCCTCTGCTCACCCCTGATCAGTGCAAGCAGTACTGGGGTTACAACAAAATCACTGATGCCATGATCTGTGCTGGTGCTTCTGGAGCGTCCTCCTGTCAGGTAACAACCATTTCAACGCCTGCAGTTGTTTTTTTTATTCTTCAAAACGACAATAAGCTTCAAGTCGGTTATAAACCAATTATGAATTATGAATTAATGATGACATTTTATACATTTGCAAATGACAAATTATTTGCTGATGTATCACAACTGTAAGTCATCCTTAAGCATTAGTAGTTAATGATTAACAAATGATAAAGGAAGGTTGGTGGTTCGATCTCGGGCTCATCCTGTCTGCATGTCTCAAGTGTCCTTGAGCTCGATATTGAACCCAAAGTTGCTCCCCAGGCGCTTTACAGCACCTGCTGTACTGCTCCTAATGCTTAGCATGGGTTAAATGCAGAGGTCAAATTTCATGAATGGACTTGTAAATCTGACCATTGAATTTAAAGTTAGTGTTACTAAAAGTGTTTTATCTTCTCACTCATCAATGTTCTTGCTTCATAGCTTCGTTTCCTCTTTTTGTGTTGATTCTAGAGAAACGCAACGCCAGCCCACATCCTGTATAAAGCTGTACAGAACCTCTTCTCAATGTGTTAATATCAAGCAATGTCAATTCTATTCTATTCTATTAGAGTACCCCATGCATGCTCTTAAAAGCCATTTAGATACACATTTGTCTCATTTCAGGGGGACTCTGGTGGCCCTCTGGTCTGTGAGAACAGTGGAGCGTGGTCCCTTGTGGGTATCGTGTCCTGGGGTACCTCGAACTGCAACGTGCGCACCCCTGCAGTGTATGCTCGTGTGTCCTACCTACGAAGCTGGATCGACCAAACTGTTGCTTCCAACTAACATGCATACAAAGAAAATCGTCAATGCAGATGTGCATCATCCTGCTAATCACAGCATCAATATAAGCTGTCACAAGGATCCTACTATTTATATTGACTTTGAATGGTAGCAACCATGTACTGCTTTGTTTGGTGCATGTGTGAGAAATGATACATAAAATATATAACTTTCAATAACACCAGTGTTGGTTTTCATGTTTTACATTCATGTCAGCCTGATAGGATGGCATTTTGCACAGTCTGTGTGTAGTGTGTGTGTGTGTGTGTGTGTGTGTGTGTGTGTGTGTGTGTGTGTGTGTGTGTGTGTGTGTGTGTGTGTGTGTGTGTGTGTGTGTAGGACAAGTGTATGTGTAATTTGGGGGGAAAGGTGAAAAGCAGGACTGTGCAGCATACAACAAAGATGCTGCAAAAAACAAATGAAAAGCAGTTTAGGAGGTTTTGAGTTAGATAGCCACCGGGGGTTTGAAAAAAACCTTTTCATTTAAGAAATATAAAACATAAGAGTGAGTGAGTCTTGAATGAGTCTTGCAATAAATAATACCCTTGTAAAGCTGACTTTAACTTCTATTGAGAATGAATGATGCTCATTCAGCTCACGTAATTTTCAGATCATACGGTCCTGTTGGATTGCATTACATTCTATGGTGTTCTTGTTATTTTGTCCACTCCCTGTCCTTGGCTTGATGCCTTTTTGCAAGATCATGACAACAGTAGAAGTACTGTTTCATTGGCTGCTGCTTGAACTGAGAAGGAGGAATAATCAAAGAGAGATTGAGTAAAGGCAGAACCAGATAGAGATCAACTTAGAATAAAGACAGACTCTCGCTGCACCAGAAGAATGGGGACTGGTAAGATACTTTTCATGTTGCTTTTAGATTACGCATGTAACAGAAAAGGTGGTCTAATATCATTTCTAACCAAACGGATCTGAAATAAGGATGCATAAACCATAATTTTTTGTTAATAGCTAATATTTTCTGGGCACAACAGCAATTGAGTGCAATGGGTTAAAAGTTAACTTGCAATTTAGTACAAAGTACTATATGACTACTACATCCAACCTTGGACTAAAGTGGGAGTTACTATAGAATATGTACCAGGACGGAAGCATTCTAACACAAAATAATAAAAACTACCAACCAGCATACAGTCAATAAAGACAGATCATTTACGCTTTCTGGTTATAAAAGTAATTAAATCATCTGTTTCTCAATGCAGATTGCAGATTGTGTTGAAGATACTAATGTCTATGGAAACCCATTTCTGCCAGCAAAAAAAAAAAGTTAAAGCTTTTGGGGGTTTTTTTCTGGCGGAAAAAAGTACTAAAAATTAAAAAAATGCACCAACACTTTTGCTGCATCCATGTAACCATGACACTGACCAGATGTTTCCAGTTGCTGTTCAATGAAGGTTGCCACCTCAGCCACATCGGTTTTATTCTTTCTACTCCAGAGCTGCTTCTTGCTTAAAATCCTTTTTTTTGCGTAGTACAATCCCACGTGAAGTATTTCATCTGTTGTAAAGCCACGTTTAAAGTAGTCTTTAATGTACTCACAATCCATTTCTATGTCAAATGTAGGTTAACCTGCCAAAGAGCTGCTTCTATGACTGTTGTGTTAAAGTATCTCATCATTTTGACTTTCTATCTCATAATTTCGTCCGAAATTCAAAGTTATTTTTGGTCAAAGCCTTTCTATCCTTAGCATTCTAACACAAAATAATAAAAACTACCAACCAGCATACAGTCAATAAAGACAGATCATTTATGCTTTCTGGTTATAAAAGTAATTAAATCATCTGTTTCTCAATGCATATTGTAGATTGTGTTGAAGATACTAATGTCTGTATTTTCACATACATTTTTTTGTTCAATAGATAACATCACTAACATCACCACTGCGCCTCAAGCAGCTGGGGTAGATGGGGTTTTCAGAATGGTGTCCCTGGTCCTCTACTGCGTGATATTCATGGCTGGGACTCTGGGCAACGGTGTGGTCATCTATGTGACAGGCTGCAGGATGAAGAGAACAGTCAACTCAGTTTGGTTTCTCAACTTGGCTCTGGCTGACTTCCTCTTTACAGCCTTCTTGATTGTATCGATAATTTCTGTCTCTCAGGAGCACCAATGGCCATTTGGACAATTCATGTGCAAGCTCTTCAGCTTTGTGAGTTCAGTCAACATGTTTGCAAGTGTCTTTCTTCTGACAGCCATAAGTCTGGACCGTTGCCTGTCGATCTGGGTGGTGGTGTGGGCACACAACAAGCGCACCGTTGGCAAAGCCCAGGTCATTTGCGTTGTCATCTGGATGACTGCTGCGGTCTGCAGCACCCCTTATGCCACCTTTCGGCAGATTGTGGTCAGCAGGGGGAAGAGTTACTGTTCTTATTCTGTATCCAGAACACAAATATGGAGTCTCTACATGTTTCGCTTTGTCATGGGCTTCCTCATCCCTTTCCTGGTAATATTGGTCTCTTATGTAGCCATAGGTGTTCGTGCAGGGCGCATGCAGACGACCAGGAAGCAGAGATCTCGCCGAATCATTTTCGCTGTCATTGTGGCATTCTTCATCTGCTGGTTGCCCTTCCACATTATTTGTTTAACAGAAATATTAAATATCCCGATTAACCCAGATGTTGTTAAAATTGGGGGTCCTCTGGTTGTGAGCCTAGCTTTTATGAACAGCTGCCTGAACCCCATTCTCTATGTTTTCATGTGTGATGAATTCCAGAAGAAGCTCAAGCAGTCCATATGCTTTGTCCTAGAGAGTGCCCTGGCAGAGGACCACTTGTCATTTATGTCTTCTCGCAGCTTGTCGTCACACTTTTCTCGGGTATCCAGGAAGTCTGACTCTACTGCACCCGTGGAGAGGCAAGGCACATCCACTTCTTTGAACTCAGAAGAAAGCAAAGTGGTCCTCACTGTGGAGAGAGAGAGAGAGAGAGACGGGGAGCACTGATTAGGACTGCCATCACAGGGCGTGTAAATCTAATGTGTCCACATCAAACTTAGGGAGAAAAGTAGAGCACAAACATGTTACAAATAACAAGTTGAATTGATTCGGTCAGTACATCTGTGAATAGAATTTTTTTTTTTTTTATATTTGCTATGTGTGATTTCAGTGGGTTTATTTTGGATTACAGCGACTAATACTCGCAATCAGGTGTTTTCAATTATGGTTGATAAAGCATCCTCATTGACTCCCTTGTTACGTATGTTGCACCTGTTACAACTTTCATCTTTTTATTACTCGTACATGCAGTTTGATGACATCACAGAGCTCCAAATATCTCAGGTCTAATCAGCCAGAATAATTGAAAACACCTGTGTGGGTGTGCTGTGGCTTTAAGATGTAAATATCAAGTTCTATTTTTGTAACAATGATTTGTTTTGTACCATGAAACTGTATCCTTCAATACATCAGATATGGAAATGCCTATGATTAACATGATGAAGAGATCAGTTGTATGTTTATCTTTGTATGCTTTTGATGCTCCAGTTTATTTACCCATAGTTATTCAAGGTCTAATTGTCCATAGCAGCATCCATGAGTCTGTCACACAAGACTGAGCTTTAATGATTGAGCTATACGCATTTCAATACAGTGAATAAAAACTTAATTTTGATGAGATGTTCTCTTCCTTCTACATGACATACACTAATGCACACTACTCACCAGACAGTGTTTTATCTTACACGATACCTATTTTACAGGAAATCAGACCACTCTCAGATTACTTGAAAACACACCGTAAATCAAAAGTATTAGTTCAAAACAAGGAAATGAAGAAGAAAATACCACCATCGAGAAGCATAATTGTTTGACGCACTTATTCATAGTATATTGTTCCTTATCTCATTAAAAAATAAAAAATTAGTTTTCTGTCTCAAAGCAAATTAACAGGGACAGTTCCTAGTCATTAACTATCTTGTGCACAAAGTATGCGTTCCTCAATTTGGGACATAAACAGCACTGACTCCTCTATTATGCATTCTTGACGAAAATTTGAATTAACCACAAGGTTGGTGGTTCGATCTCGGGCTCATCCTGTCTGCATGTCTCAAGTGTCCTTGAGCTCGATATTGAACCCAAAGTTGCTCCCCAGGCGCTTTACAGCACCTGCTGTACTGCTCCTAATGCTTAGCATGGGTTAAATGCAGAGGTCAAATTTCATGTATGGACTTGTAAATCTGACCATTGAATTTAAAGTTAGTGTTACTAAAAAGTGTTTTATCTTCTCACTCAACAATGTTCTTGCTGCATATCTGTTTCCTGTTTTTGTGCTGATATTAGAAGAACGCAACGCCAGCCCACATCCTGTATAAAGCTATATACAGAACCTAATCTCAATGCGTTATCAAGCAATGCCAATTCTATTCCATTCTATTAGAGTACCCCATGCATGCTCTTAAAAGCCATTTAGATACACATTTGTCTCATTTCAGGGGGACTCTGGTGGCCCTCTGGTCTGTGAGAACAGTGGAGCGTGGTCCCTTGTGGGTATCGTGTCCTGGGGTACCTCGAACTGCAACGTGCGCACCCCTGCAGTGTATGCTCGTGTGTCCTACCTATGAAGCTGGATCACAGTGATCACATAACTTTTAATAACACCAGAGTTGGTTTTCATGTTTTACATTCATGTCAGCCTGATAGGATGGCGTGTTGCACAGTCTGTGTGTAGTGTGTGTGTGTGTGTGTGTGTGTGTGTGTGTGTGTGTGTGTGTGTGTGTGTGTGTGTGTGTGTGTGTGTGTGTGTGTGTGTGTGTAGGACAAGTGTATGTGTAATTGGGGGAAAAGGTGAAAAGCAGGACTGTGCAGCATACAACAAAGATGCTACAAAAACAAATGAAAAGCAGTTTAAGAGGTTTTGCGTTAGATAGCCACCGGGGGTTTGAAAAAAAAAACTTTTCATTTAAGAAATATAAAACATAAGAGTCTTGCAATAAATAATACCCTTGTAAAGCTGACTTCAACTTCTATTGAGACTGAATGATGCTCATTCAGCTCACGTAATTTTCAGATCATAGATAGATATATACTTTATTCATCCCGCAAGGGGAAATTTGTTCGCTACAGCAGCAAAAAATATACTAAGCAATCAAAGTGACAGAGTAAAAAAAAAAAGTAGAAATATTAAGTATAAAAAATGCACAATATACAATAAAATAACAAAGTAGAACATATTAAGTAACATAAAAAATGCACAGTATATGCAGTACAATGAGATAGAATAGTATTAATTTAACTAACTAGATCAACTAAACAGTAATGCAAAGACAGTGTAGCGATGTTGTAGTCAAGTGAATGATGATCTGGCCAGAGGTGATTTTTGTACAGTCTTATTGCAGAGGGCAGGAATGTTCTCCTGTATCTGTCCTTGTGACAGCGGAGCTGGATGAGTCTGTTGGAGAAAGTGCTCCGCTGTCCCTGCAGTAGGTGGTGGAGAGGGTGGTCCGGGTTATCCAATATGGATAATAGTTTATTCAGAGTCCTCCTCTTCACCACCTTTTCCAGAATGTCTTGTTTGCAGCCAATGATGGAGCCGGCCTTCTTAACCAGTTCATTGAGTCTGTTGGTGTCACCGGCTCCAATGCTGCTCCCCCAGCAGACTACGGCGAAGTAAAGTGCACTGGCCACAACAGACTGACAGAACATCTCCAACATCTTGCTGCACACGTTGAAGGATCGGAGTTTCCTCAAGAAAAAGAGTTGACTCATCCTCCAGTCCAGTTGGAACAGGAGGTGAACAGGAGGGGAGACAGAACAGTTCCCTGTGGGGCTCCAGTATCACTGACCACCGTATCAGACAGCACACTGCCCAGTCTGACAAACTGTGGTCTACCTGTGAGGTAGTCAGTGATCCAGTAGACGGTGGACGCGTTAACCCCCACCACCCACAGCTTCTCACTCAGCAGCAGTGGTTGGATGGTGTTGAATGCACTGGAGAAGTGTTTGCAGAAGTTTTTGTGAGGTGAGGTGTGTGGAGGACACAGATGAGGGCTGTGAACTAATATTGAAGAAACAGTTTAGCTCGTTTGCCCTCACCAGGGAGCCCCCTGGTTGTCTCCCTCCAATCTTGAAGCCAGTTATCTGCTTCATCCCGGTCCACACCTCCCTCACATTGTTCTGCTGGCCTCCAGCTTCCTCCTGTATAAGAGTCCTTGCACTCCCTGAGCTTCACCTTCAGGTCGCGCTGAACTCTCCTGAGCTGGTCCCTGTCCCCAGACCTGAAAGCTGCTTTCTTCTTATTAAGAAAAGCTTTCAGGTCACTGGTGATCCATGGCTTGTTGTTAGGGAAGCAGCGCACAGTCCGGGATGGAATGGTGGTTTGTTCACAGAATTGAATGTATTCTGTGATGCAGTCCGTCATGCTGTTGATGTCCTCCCCATGTGGTCCACACAGCACATCCCAATCCGTTGACTCGAAGCAGTCCTGCAGTCCTGCATACGGTCCTGTTGGATTGCATTACATTCTATGGTGTTCTTGTTATTTTGTCCACTCCCTGTCCTTGGCTTAATGCCTTTTTGCAAGATCATGACAACAGTAGAAGTACTGTTTCATTGGCTGCTGCTTGAACTGAGAAGGAGGAGTAATCAAAGAGAGATTGAGTAAAGGCAGAACCAGATAGAGATCAACTTAGAATAAAGACAGACTCTCGCTGCACCAGGACAATGCTGACTGGTAAGATACGTTTGATATAATTGCATTGCTTTTAGATTGCATTAACAGAAAAGGTGGTATATCATTTCTTACCAAACGGATCTGAAATAAGGATGCATAAACCTATTTTTTTGTTAATCTGTAATATTTTCTGGGCACAACAGCAATTGAGTGCAATGGGTGAAAAGTTAACTTGCAATTTAGTACAAAGTACTATATGACTACTACATCCAACTTAAGACTAAAGTGGGAGTTACTATAGAATATGTACCAGGACGGAAGCATTCTAACACTAAATAATAAAAACTACCAACCAGCATACAGTCAATAAAGACAGATCATTTACGCTTTCTGGTTATAAAAGTAATTCAATTATCTGTTGACACTGACCAGATGTTTCCAGTTGCTGTTCAATTAATTTATTTATTTGTTTTTAAGTGTTTAAATGGCGCCACCCCAGTCTATCTGTCTGACCTGCTGCAGCCATATACCCCACCTCGCTCACTAAGATCTCTCGGCCAACAGCTTTTAGTTGTTCCGAAAACAAAAATGACAACCTGGGCCGACCGGTCCTTCTCTGTTGGCCCCTAAGCTCTGGAACAACCTTCCCCTTCATATTAGGTTGTCATCCACCTTACCAATGTTTAAAAGCCGTTTAAAAACCTATTTATTTTCCCTGGCCTTAACATGGCTCTTTTGTGTGATTTGTGTCAGTTTGTCTTGATTTTAATGTCACTTACTGTTTACAGATAAGGAGTCATACAGTCTTTGATTGTATGACTGCTTATCTACTGTATGTGCAGCACTTTGGGCAACCTTTGTTGTATTTTAAAATGTGCTATACAAATACATTTTGATTGATTGATTTTCTTTTTTTGTAACTTAATTATTATTTTTTTTGCTGGCGGAAATGGGCTTTCATGAATGTCTGTATTTTCTATTTTTTTTCAATAGATAACATCACCACTGCGCCTGCGCCTGCGCCTCAATCAGCTGGATTAGATGGGGTTAAAAAAAATGTGCAAATGGTGTCCCTGGTCCTCTACTGCGTGATATTTATGGCTGGGACTCTGGGCAACGGTGTGGTCATCTATGTGACAGGCTGCAGGATGAAGAGAACAGTCAACTCAGTTTGGTTTCTCAACTTGGCTCTGGCTGACTTCCTCTTTACAGCCTTCCTGATTTTCAAGATCATTTCTGTCTCTCAGGAGCACCAATGGCCATTTGGACAATTCATGTGCAAGCTCTTCAGCTTTGTGAGTTTAGTCAACATGTTTGCAAGTGTCTTTCTTCTGACAGCCATAAGTCTGGACCGTTGCCTGTCGATCTGGGCGGTGGTGTGGGCACACAACAAGCGCACCGTTGGCAAAGCCCAGGTCATATGCGTTGTCATCTGGATGACTGCTGCGGTCTGCAGCACCCCTGATGCCACCTTTCGGCAGATTGTGGTCAGCAGGGGGAAGAGTTACTGTTCTTATTCTGTATCCAGAACACAAATATGGAGTCTCTACATGTTTCGCTTTGTCATGGGCTTCCTCATCCCTTTCCTGGTAATATTGGTCTCTTATGTAGCCATAGGTGTTCGTGCAGGGCGCATGCAGACGACCAGGAAGCAGAGATCTCGCCGAATCATTTTCGCTGTCATTGTGGCATTCTTCATCTGCTGGTCGCCCTTACACATTATTTATATAATAGAATTAAATATCCTGACTAACCCAGATCTCGCGAAGATTGTTCAAATTGGGGGTCCTCTGATTTATAGTTTAGCTTTCATGAACAGCTGCCTGAACCCCATTCTCTATGTTTTCATGTGTGATGAATTCCAGAAGAAGCTCAAGCAGTCCATATGCTTTGTCCTAGAGAGTGCCCTGGCAGAGGACCACTTGTCAGTTATGTCTTCTCGCAGCTTGGCGTCACACTTTTCTCGGGTAACCCGGAAGTCTGACTCTACTGCACCCGTGGAGAGGCAAGGCACATCCACTTCTTTGAACTCAGAAGAAAGCAAAGTGGTCATCACTGTGGAGGGAGAGAGAGAGAGAGACGGGGAGCACTGATTAGGACTGCCATCACAGGACGTGTAAATCTAATGTGTCCACATCAAACTTAGGGAGAAAAGTAGAGCACAAACATGTTACAAATAACAAGTTGAATTGATTCGGTCAGTACATCTGTGAATAGAATTTTTTTTTTTTTTTATATTTGCTATGTGTGATTTCAGTGGGTTTATTTTGGATTACAGCGACTAATACTCGCAATCAGGTGTTTTCAATTATGGTTGATAAAGCATCCTCATTGACTCCCTTGTTACGTATGTTGCACCTGTTACAACTTTCATCTTTTTATTACTCGTACATGCAGTTTGATGACATCACAGAGCTCCAAATATCTCAGGTCTAATCAGCCAGAATAATTGAAAACACCTGTGTGGGTGTGCTGTGGCTTTAAGATGTAAATATCAAGTTCTATTTTTGTAACAATGATTTGTTTTGTACCATGAAACTGTATTCTTCAATATATCATATATGGAAATGCCTATGATTAACATGATGAAGAGATCAGTTGTATGTTTATCTTTGTATGCTTTTGATGCTCCAGTTTATTTACCCATAGTTATTCAAGGGCTAATTGTCCATAGCAGCATCCATGAGTCTGTCACACAAGACTGAGCTTTAATGATTGAGCTATACGCATTTCAATACAGTGAATACAAACTTAATTTTGATGAGATGTTCTCTTCCTTCTACATGACATACATACACTAATGCACACTACTCACCAGACAGTGTTTTATCTTACAGGATACCTATCTTACAGGAACGTACTTTGTAAATCAGACCACTCTCAGATTACTTGAAAACACACCGTAAATCAAAAGTATTAGTTCAAAACAAGAAAATTAAGAAGAAAATACCACCATCGGCAACCATGATTGTTTGACGCACTTATTCATAGTATATTGTTCCTTATCTCATTAAAAAAAACTTTTTTTTTGTATACTGTCTCACAGCAAATTAACTGGGATTGTTCCTAGTCTTTAACTATCTTGTGCACAAAGGGTACTTTGTATGCGTTCCTCAATTTGGGACATAGAAGCTTCTGATATCACAACAGCACTGACTCCTCTATTATGCATTCTTGACGAAAATCTGAATTAATTGTGAATAGGAAGCTCATAAAGGTCTAGCACTAGGACTCAGGAAGGACTCAAGAAAGGGACAGAGTCTATGAAAATGGAACAGAAGCTTACCTGAGACACACCTGAGGCCAGCCTTTGATTGGTGTTTGATTTGGTAGGATCCCTTAGAAAAAATCTTCAAAAGCATTATTTTACTAGCGAAATTGTCTAACCATAAAATATTTATTTTAGCTCATATATGAGCCAAAAAACATATTGTTAATTTTATAGCACGAAATTAATGATTTATTAAATAATTATTACAAAAAATGTGTTATTTGTTAGATTCTTCCTGTTTGGTGAGGGACGACAACTTGGGAGTCATTGCTGAGGCACAACAGCTGAGAAATAAGGTATGCTCAAGCAGATCAGAGCTGTTTTAACATAGTTCTTAGTCCTTTTAATACAATATTAACATGGTTCTTTAAAAATTCTGTCACCTACATGTGTCTGACTGGGGGAGGGAATTGTTCCAGTCTGGCAAGGTATATTATTTAACATTACATATGTTTCATAAAATGTTTCTTCATTCCTTTAGTATATTATTGTGCTCCTGTGTCTTTTAGTTTTCAATCAATCCAAGACACTACTAAAGGAGCAAACCAGTGCTTTACTCAGACCTGTTCTATTTTAGTGTGCCTTTAACTAATCAACTTAAGAGGACAATTTCTGTTTTGTTTTTTCTTGTGGGGCTTTCAGCTGTATTAAAGGGACGCTGAGCAGTTGAGTAGCCATCTTGTATGTGTGAGTTATTGTGTTGTTTGAGTTACCTTAGGTTGCTGTGTTTTACCTTCAGTGTTTTGATTTGGTGTAGATTGGTATGTGTGTAGCGGTGGCATATTCATAATTTGCCTACATATTTTCCATCCCTCCTGGCCTGCATTTAGGCTTTTTGTCAGAACTCCGTTGCTCGAATGGATTATTTAATGGCTTTAATCTATGCATTATTCATAAAATCTAAATATTTGGTATAGCGGTCTAGCTCCAGGTTATTCTGGGTCTTGTGCATTGAGTATCACCTGACAACCTAACTGATGAGAAGACAAGCCTAGAAGAAATAGAAAAGTCCTTTTTAAATGTAATCTTTCAAATTTTATATTTCTCATATCCAAATGGTGCCCATCATTGACACTATTCAAAAGGTCTCTGATCTGACGTTAACTCTTTGTAAACCAATAGAGCACATACTACGGAACAGTTCCTTTCAATGGGCAATGCTGCAGACCTACAAATGCCAATGGACCACAGACACACAGTAGACCACCCCAAACTGTGTACCTAAAAAGGCAAACAATTCCTTCACTCTTCATCTGGAGTGTATGTCATCTTGATCAAACTACTGTCAGCACTTCTACCTCAATCAAAATGTGCTGTAGTTGACAAATGTGTTATTGCTTAAATACTTGCTCACCACTTAACTTCCACTAACTGCCCATCAAGTCAGCAATATTGCAACACATACATTTCGAAAGAATGAGTCATATTGAATATCAACTGTAATTCGGGCAACTCTAGGTTGCTGTGTTCTCCAGTACCGTACTTGTGTGTTGAATAAAGCAAACCTGAAAGTGGTTGAGACCACTATGGACTTTAATTAGTCTGGCTAATGTTGAGGATACCACAGGAAGGAGGGAGTCAGTGAGTCTGGAAAACTGATTAGTTTAATCAGACATCTACAAAGAATTTGTATTAATAAAACAGTCCTACATCAAACTGGAACAAATTCCTGCACAAGAAATTGCTAAAAACGTAACAATCCTGTAGAGTATTTCTGCATAGGACATATGGTATATTTAAGGCTCAAGGTTATGTTCATGCTTTCCTCTGATTACGTAGCAGGTGTGATCAAACATTGACTGCTATATACCATGGCTCCTTTACTACTGCTTGGAGTCCATTCTGTGGTGGAGAGCCACAGTACAAGCCAGTTAGCGATCATAGAGCTCCTTCATCTCCTTAAGAACCCTGATACTCTCGCTGTATCTTAACTGGTTCTTGTTGGAGCACTCCTTCCATCTAGGAAAAAAGACCAATATGCGTCAGCTCAACTCGTTCCAAACTTTTGGATGTTTCAGTATTCTTTCAAAAATCGAAATTGCACACGTTCACATAAATTGTACATCATGACCGGACTTCATATCAGCAACAATTCAAGCATGTTACAAGTGACACAAGAACCCCCATGGGTAAAACCCTGACCTCAAGGTGGGTTGTCTACAGTACAAAAGTCAATGAAAATGTGAGTAATTCTTTTCAATAAAAGAACATACTTTTGCCTTATCTTTTTCCAACGTTCCATGTGGTCACATATGAGAGAACCTGTTACAGGAAGGGAATCTGTCAACTGTGGAAAGAGAAACGGTTCAGATTTAGTTAATTACAACTATATTTCAATTATAAATCATTTTAAATATTTAATTTGATGTTAATGCGTTTCATTTATTATCCCTATGCCAGTAAAACATCAATAATTCTCTTGCATATAATGTACAGAACCTTGTTAACAGTGGGTTTCTCAGTCTGTGGGATCCTGAGATTGACGGGTTCACCAGAGGTGCTGATTGGACAGGAGGTTGGAGGAGGGAGTCTGTACACATTCTGGCCTTTACCATTGATCATGTCTGTAGGCTGGCAAAAGGAAAAGACAATTTTAGGAATGAAGTTGAATAATTGTCAAAATTATTTCTGGCCTTATGATGCCCAGAGACCATGGCAGAGCATCTGTAGGGCTAAGAAATGCTGAATACTTTTGTACTTTAAGTACTCGGTTAAATACTTTCTCTAAAAGTTAATTCCAAAGACATTAGTATTTGTATATTGCTTTGCCACAAGAGAGCGCTAGTGGCTTTAAGAGCCAGTGTTACCACAGACCATCAATACGAGGCTTTGTCATACAAACATTTAGCCTTTTATAGATACTTTTAACCACTTTTAATCAAAGAAATCAGACAAATATATTAAAGCATATACAGATGTGTAAAAGAGACAATGTGCTGTATTTTGAATAATTCAGTTGATGAAATAGAATATTGTTTACCATAATACTTTTGGCCACAATAATAGCTTATATACTTTGTAAAGCTAGATACTTAAAAAAAAAAACATTCTAAAAAAAAACATTTAACGTTATACTTTACTTTGTGTACTTAATGGTGATGTTTGCATAGAAAAGTGATGACATAACTGTATGGCCTCACCTCTTCCTCCACCATAATGTGTGGGGGGCTTGGGGAAGCAGGCGGCACTCGAACAGAAGGATTGTTTCTCATCCAGGCACGGCAGATAGGATACAGTGGTGTGCTGGTGTTGAACTGAGCCAGATCCACACTGCGATCAAACAACTTAATAATGTAAGCATCTAACAAGAGAAAGACAAAAAATGGGAAGACAAAGAAAGGGTAAGAAATTGTACAATGAAGTTAAAGGCAAAGGGACCACACTGAAAGCAAAAAAGGATGTTTACTGCAGTGGAATTTCTTCCTGAATTGTTTTCAAAATGTGCATATTCAGTTTACTTTGTTTGTGTTGATTGCTCTCTGGTAGGCCCTCGTCCATCTCTTTACGCTTCTTCCTCCGGTGCTGTGGAAATCGAGCTGACGGCCTGGAAAAATAAAAAACAAGGATGGAAACTTAAAAAAAAAAATCCCAAACGTTACAGCTTTTTAAATCTCTTATGTTGTGCAGACATACACAGCTCAGTTGAAAAATAGACACTTGCCTTTTTCCAGCAGATGATGGTGACAAATCCCTAGAAAAGCAAGTGAAACATGACATCTAAAAACAAGCTTTTGCACTTTATATTCAATGTTGTGGAAATATATCAGATATTCATGCATTTCACAGGACCAGCTGCAGTGTATCATACATTCTGCAACATTTGACAAATACATATCAGATCCAAATCGTTAATCCATACTTGTTTAAGGAGTCAGCTGATGCTTTTCCAGTATCACCCTCATTTTGCTCCCTGTTAAAGAAACACAACGATATTAGTCTAATAAGAAAGTAATCAAAATGACTCGATGAGTGTCAAACTTTAAAGTTTTACCAACCTTTCACTTTCACTCCTCTCCACCAGTCGCTTTAACACTGCATCCAATCTGTTGCGTGCACCAGGCCCCTCTGCATCTGCAAGTAATGACAAAAGTAGTGAACAGGAATTAACGTTACTCACAACAAATACTTCATCTTGAATGCACACTTTATTACTAAATGCGAGTAGTTACTAACCAAATACACTGCTCGTTTAGGAAATCTAATTAACCGTGGGGTGAAAATGTAGTAATGTTAACGTTACTCACCTGGCCTTTCAGTCTTTATCTTGACGTGGTGCATTATCTCCACCTTTCTATAACTTCTAGGTAACGTTAGCGTTAATTGGGGAAAATGGCGAATTATATAACCACAAGTTCACTGTAGGAGACCGTTATATATTACTAACGTACAGGGCGTTTGCTTGCTAACGTTAGCGAACGTAGCTAGTTAGCTGTTAGGTTTAGGCCGATTAGTTAGCCACCTTCTGCGTTAGCAGTGACCATTGGATAACGTTAAAGCTAACGTTAGTTTACAAGCCTGTTTACCTATTATAGCGATTAGCTGACTAAATGTAACCCACAGCCATTTCAATTTAAAAAATACATGGAAATAAACTGCAAACTGGACGTTTTATTTTGTATCGGACCGTAGCCACTTGCTATCTTAAATTACCGTTGCTAACTTAGCATGTTTTTTTGATCCGATCAACGCATACTGCAGACTTTCCTCTTCCGCGCGCTGTCGGTTTCCTATGAACTGATTGGTGCTTTTGCTGCGAGGACATTCCTCCTGATTGGTTACCTTTTACGTCCATCACATTAAACTCGCTTCCTATTGGCTACAAGTCTTCTAGTAAATGACGATCGGCATAAACAGGGACTCTTTCTTCTGGTTTCATCGATCATGTTATATTTGTCAAAAAGAGCATAGTAATTATGTTTTCAGTTACAACGTTGGACTCGTTTGATTAATAGATCGTCTAAGTGTCCCCTGAGGCATCGTAATGTGCTATGTTATGGACAATTTATGTCCTACTGGCGTTTGACTCCATGGTAACTTACTTTTGTGGACATGCCAAGTCAACTCTGCAGACCGGTGGGTGATTTTAGGATTGTATTTTATAGTACTCTAAACGATAGTTACTGTCGTTCATACATGTTTTTTTGTTTTACAGTAGCCCTATGTTTTCCAGGCAAAATCCCTTTCAACTGAGCAGAGATGGTAAGGGATACTACCTCCCATCCTGTAACCAGTACCTATCAAAGAAAAACAACAAAAAAGGTATGTTTTTAAGTAAACTTTATACACAGCAAGACATGTTTGATTCTTATGTTGCTTTCCATCCAGTCAATGCAAACATATCCCTTTGTTGTTCTTTTGCAGACTTTAAGTCCTGTTCGTTCAAACCTGCGATCCAGTTCACAACTACAGACTCTGTGCCCAGAGACCCAACAGCTGTTTGAGCAACGTCAACAACGTTTTGCTGCCACGGATGGACAACCAGTGTTTGCAGAGTCCTGGCCCTCCACTGAGTGTGGATCTTCTCCTTCCAGCACTACAACCTCATCTGACATGGAGACACCCAAACCCCAGTTTGCGAGAGCAGGGAAACCCGCAGATTCCTCAGAGCTAGGAGTTCAGCAAGATTCAGTGCTGGCAAAGTATGTTTTAGTTTCATGGAGTCTAGATACCATACCCTCACATGTAGCCTATGCCGTAAGTGCCTAAGTAATCCTCTTGAACTTTGTATCGCACTGAAAAGACTCTGCTCTCCCAGGTACATAGATCGCTTTCGCCATGGTCAACCGCAGAGTCGTGAGGAGCGCCAGCAGAGCCCTTCTGCTGATGGAGAGAAGCAGCAGCCTTTTTGGTGGATATCACCCTCATCTTTACCCTGCAGTTCAACACCCACTAAAACAACAGACAAAGGTGCATTCTCACTTACCGTTTTTTTTTAATGTATGGGGTTATTAACTGTCACCACCAGCCCCTTGATTTCAATGTGAAAAGCAACCTTGCTGGTAAAATGCTTCTGTTGAATCTCTTCCTCTGCACAGATGGTATCCAGCCTCTGAAAGATGACCATGGACTCGCCATTTTCAGTCCAGCTGGGCAGCATCGACATGACAGATCCCTTTCCCCATGCAGAGGATCCCTCAGTGTGAGTGCATTTGTAGGTTTACTGGGATTGAGCCACAATATAGCCTGTTGATGTCTTTCTCTACTAAATAGAAATAACTTGTGCGTGTGCAGCCGTGTTTTCTACATTCATGGCTTGTTCAACCTGCTTGTGTCAAATGTTTACCCCCACAACATTACAAAAGGACCTCAGTATTTGTGAGCAATATGTAGCCAGACAATGTGACTGATCAGATTGTTTTTACTCAAATGCTGCAAATTTAATCATCTAGTTGTATTCAGTTTCACCGTATTGAGTATTGTTATTATTGAAATATCAAGAGCAAAATTGTGGCTTGTTCAGTGTTCTGTCTGCTGTGCTTGTTTCTCAGATGTTGTCAGACATCTCTCAGGGTGAATTTGATGACACAGAGATACAACACCTTCAAGAAAAGGCCGGCAAACTTCTGCTGAGAGGGTATGAAGACCAACGAGTTACGTTAATGATCAATGAATGGATTCCTTCAATGTAAGTAACTTTTTTTCCCCTTTCTAACAGAGAATGTTCTCCGAGTGATGGGTCTATCCCTGTCAGCTCAGAGGGCCTGGAATGCTCAGATTTCTCTTCTCCAGTCAGCGTATATGAGCCAGTGCGAAGACCTTTGATTCCCAGTTCCTCTGTCGTTCCTCCTCTGGCGCCCCCCACACGCCGGGAAGAGGACATCTTGTTCCAGTGGCGTTTGAGGAGAAAGATGGAGCAGGCCAGGGAGGGGTCGCAGTCCCTGCAACACTCCAGTCTTCATGGTCCCACATTTAGCTGGCAGGCGCCCAGTTCAAGCCATCCCTCTGCCAGTGGACAGGCTTACAAGGTTAGAGTCAAAATGTCTAATATTTACTCCATATGTTTTGTTTAATAGATTTCCAGAATTATTTTATATTCCTCTTTCTTGCATTATCTCTAGCAACACCAGATTACTCAGCCTCCTGAATTCTCACAAAAATCGACACGTCCGCACATCCCTGCACCCCGGCCACAAACCAAAGAAGCCCACGGATCATGTCCCCAAGCTTCGGATCCAACTCCCTTCCCTGCCTTTGTTGTCTCTGGCTCTTCCATTTCTCAACCACAGGTCATTGCCCATGTGCCTGCCCACATGCATTTACTCTGTGATGTCTTGCCGTGTCCCATCCAGTCATCTCGCGCTAGCACGCATCAACATCTTCCAGAGAGTATAGATGAGTCTAAGACCAAAGTTGTCTGTGAAAAGACCCAAGTCCCTGGAAACTCGATGAATACTTTCACTGATGGACGTAGTCGTGAGCGTATGCCATCCCCACCACCTGCATCATCTGGAGCTATAGAAAGAGCGGAGCTTATTCACCACAAAAGGTCTGAGAGGAACAAGAAAGAGAAGAATGGGAAGAAGACCGCACCGTCCTTCAGAAAGCAGAAGAAATCCACAAGGTATAGTCTTGAAACATGCACACAGGGTAAAAACAAAATCATGTCTGAATGCCCTAATATATGTATTCTTGCAGATATACTGTGGATAGGGAACATGATGATGGCCCTGGTCCTACA
Organism: Leptoclinus maculatus; assembly: GCA_032191485.1. Classification (NCBI taxonomy): domain Eukaryota; kingdom Metazoa; phylum Chordata; class Actinopteri; order Perciformes; family Stichaeidae; genus Leptoclinus; species Leptoclinus maculatus. Next base: position 12,213,426 of record JAVDOI010000008.1, on the reverse strand, counting down.
AACGGGAGATTCTCACATCAAAAAGTTCCCAAAATAGTCCTGCCATGGGCAGAGCAGCGGCAACAGGATGGAAGCCAGGGGTTTTCCAGTGAGAGCTCTACTGGCGATCAGGCACCGCCCCCTTCTCCAATCCACAGTGCCTTAGGACAGGTTCTCAAGTTATTTCCTTTAATGCTCTCTAAGTAGTGTGATTAGTATAAGCGCTTCATGAAAGCTGGTTGCATATTTTGTCTTAATGTTTTCCCCACTGTCAGAATATCTTCATAACTTGCCAGCAGTATAAGCGATGAACTGAAATGTTTGTGTGTTGCTGTTTAACATACAGTAGTTTGTGAGGATTCATAACACCCATATTTGAGTAGTGTGTCTTCACGAGATAGACTGTGTGCGAGTCATTGTCACATCAAATAATTTAAGATACGCAGGTGTTCATGTCTAACCATGTTAGAATGAGATGAGAAGAATTCTTTAAATACTCTATTTACCACAAATCTTGAGTTGTGCGGCCATCGCTCTGCACACTTTTTGTTGTTTGGATGTCATACATCATCATTTGGTGCTGTATAATGCTATTATGGTTATTAAAAGCTGCATTCATCTGTAGGGTGTTCTCATTTGGGCCTTGACAGGTAGTTTCAGAGGTGTTGTTTCCCTCGGTGGATCCATCTCCTACACAAAGGACCCCTGTCACGTCGGTTTCTCCTCCTTGCACTGCCTCTGCACCTCCACAATCCTCAGTTCCTCCATGCAACGCACAGAACTCCATGGAGGTCATTTCACAGCTGCTGCAGGAAGCTGAAGGTGAGCCTATGGCAGCAAAGAGCACCAATCTTTACCCTGGAGTTAATCGTGGGGAATATATTCTGACCCATGAATAGTTTCTATTCCCAACATGCCACCACTGTTAAAGCTTAAAACCACAAGAGCTTTCGCTCTTTTTTTTTTTTGCAAATGCTGTAACATTTGTGATCCATGTTGAATTTCACGGTATTCATAACTTCATACTGCCTTTCAATGATTTAAACAAGAAAACCATAACTTATAGTATTGATCTGCTATGTGTACATGCTGAGCATATTCCATTATCAACTTTCTTACATTACTGTTCTTTCCTTTTTTCAGATTCAGATGAAAAAGAGTTTGAAGACGACCCTTTATTACAAGTCCTTCGCAAGCAGAGGAAATGGGTTAAGGAGCAGATCAGGTAAAATAATAACCTATAGATTAAATGGTTCAGCGAGCCAAATGTTTGGTCGTCATTTTTGTAAATGATGTTCCCAGAAGGCCATTCATCTTGAAATCCTAAGACTTGTAGCTGTAATAATGTTATTAGAATCCTCAAACACAGCACCCCAAATTCCAGAAAAATAATCTTCTGTATTTTTCCTTTTAGTGATGTGGACTCCATCTTGAATGAATTCCTGGACGAGCAACAAGTTACTTGATCATTGACGAGAGGCACTTGATGTAGTCACTTTTTTTATTTTATAAAGAAATAAAGTTTATTTTTTAAGAAGTATTTCCACATTAAAGAGTTTGGAGATATGTTTGCGTGCATCATTAATCACAATTACAATACAGTGCATTTTACAAAAGTTGCACACAGTTTGAACTTTCGAACGCAGAATATTTACAAAGACTGGTTCCTTGAAACATCATGTAAGATTGATGAGTAATAGAAGAGCAGTATATACAAACCTCAGAGAGCAGGGAATATTAAAACAGTGCCTGGAACAGAACAAATGGGTGTTTTGGCACATGCTGCGTGTTGCTGTGACTGAAGGGGCCTGAAGTTATTTCTGTATGCACTTGTTTTCATATGTGGTGAAGATGGCAGCGATTTGAGTGGTTAGTTTTAATGGGATTAGGTCAGGATTCTGGAGTCCTCTGTTGGCAGCATCGGTGCAGATATGATAAGGATGCCATCTGGAGAGACCGCTGATTCCAAAGCCATGGTGTCCACTCCCTTTGGGATTCGGTAGCGGCGGTTAAACTGCCGTGTTGTAACCCCTGAACCATCCTATGAAATACAAGTGTAGAGGATAAGACAAATAACTATTGTAAATAAACAAAAAAAAATACAGTAATGTTCCTCCTAGTATATACCAACCTTTTTTTCTTCATGCTTTCCTTGCACTTCCACAAAGTCTCCTATCACTTTGACCATCAGGTCTTCTGGGTTGAAGTGCTTTACATCAACTTGAATTGTGAAACCACTGTCATCACAGTTCACCTACCAACACAAAAGTAAACACTGTATATTATATAGAAATAAAATACCTCGAAGCACAGCAAATAGCCAATACATTCCTATTTGCCATCATACTCTTAATAGACATCCGTCAAAGTCCATCATTGACCTTGGAAACAGTAGTTTGACAAAAAATGTTCTTACTATTTTTTGGGGGGGCTTTCAACTGCATCTCAGGGTTTTCATCTGATTATGACTGTAAAATTAACTTGAAAGCTCTCTGCTAAGCTATGAGGTGGACCTTGAGTCTTTGTTTGTATCTCTCTCTCTGTATGTATATATATATATATACATATAAATAATTTAATCAAATTTTCTTTTCCCAATTAAAAAAATGAGGGAACTTCCCTATTAAAATCACCCCGGTAAAAGGTTATTTGATATCACTGAATATTTTGTGTTTTTATGCAGTTCTATTGAGCCAAAATAAATGCAATCAACGTTTTAACATACCTATAGGCAAAAGTGAAATGACCTACCTCTGCAGAGCGGGTATTATCAGTCTCCGGAATCAGTAATTTCGGGGACCAATTATATTGTCCGTAAGTCCCATTCAGCCGAGGAATAAGAGGTGGTAAAACCTTCTGCCATGGGATACCTCCAGCTGGAAGAGTGGATGGCAGGATGAAGTCCATTTCTAATAAGTAAAGGGAACAAAATTGACTTGACAGCAGTTGAGGACACAGCTTGCAACACTACAAGGAATAAAACAACGGCCACAACTTACCTCTTCCTAAATTTCCTGATCAAATAAGTGAGCAAAAGGACCGCCCCTGTTTCACTGCTGGTGTTCACCGCTTGTCTCGAGACCTAAAAGGGGTGCAGTGAGTACCGGATGGTGCGCCCGTCTGTCTGACTCCAGGCTCCTCGCTCTCTGGGCGCGTGACGTGGCTGACCGTCACGGTGTGTTTATACTGGAGTTGCATAATAAGCTGGGAATTCACAGCGGGGCACCTTGCCTCTGTTATGTTCTGGATGCGTACCCTTGGGTGTTCAGGCAGGGCCATATAGGAAGAGAGTGTATTGTTTTGGGAGCGGCACAGCTGTTGCGAGCTTATTGGCAATTAACGTGTTTATTGGCTTTTGCCAATGTTTTAGCCCGCAGTTTATACCGAGGGTTGAGGGCACTGACACGAACAGACTGTTCACAGTTTCTTATAAGACCTGTTGCGAAATATATACTTAAGGTCGGTTGTCAAAGGTCTATCCAAAAATAAGTTCAAAAGAGATGTTGTGACCCTCGTGAGCTGATGCCAGACAGACAGTGACAGCAGCGACGTCCCTAACACATGCCTGAGCACGTGCGCTTCCCCCCTCCATCACTCAATGGAACAGTGGTGCTTCAACTATTCAGATTATGTACTTAAGTAGGAGTATCAATGCCTCAATATAAAAACACTCCATCTCGAGTAAAAGTCCTGCATTCAATAATTAAGAAGCTTAAAGCTAAACGTATGTGTATCAAAAGCAGACCATTTGGACCTGTGAGTGTTGTATTATTGTTTTATAAGTATCACTTTAATGCAGGGGTTAAAGTAAAAAGTACAATGTTTACCTCTGAAAATGTAACATTAATGAAAGTCCCTCAAAAGTGTATTTAAAGTACAATAAAATGTATAGTTACTTCCCATCTCTTCACTCAGTACACACACATAAAACACATTGAAACAACGTACAAAGTCCATAAAAGGATTTTTAGTTTACTCCCCCGTAAATCAGTTTTATTAAGAGACTCCCTGCATCATAAAAGAACCGTTGGTGTTGACACTACTGACTTGTTATTGGCACACTCTAGTGAAGTCAGCAGTTTATATAGCGGGCACATGCTCTCCCTGTTAGTAATGTAAAACCTGTCACCAAAGCTTTGACTGGACTGGAGTGACTAAAAATGGCACTGATTATGTTATGACTCATATAGGATGATAGGGAAGTGGCGACATTCAGAGGGATTAAGTTATTGGGTTTCACAACAGGCGCCAGTAATTGTCCAGACTTTAGGAGCCTCTGTGACAACGCAAAGTATCAGGAGTATATATGGAGACGATAGCTCACCAGTGAGTCACCAAACAAAAAGTCAATACAGATTCATTGATCCTAGAGGGGCAGTGATGTTCCAACATGAGAATGAACTTGCCTTGGGAAATACAATACATGAAAACATTAAAAACTCGGACGCATTATGGATGTTTTTTTATTTGTCATTCATACAAGTACAAATAGTTTGGGGTGCACAATCACACAAATATTAAACTCCACAAAAAGGAAAAAAAGTTGTTGAATCTAATGTTCAATGTCCTGAACAAACTGGAATGCACATCCAACTAAATTATTAGATACTGTTAGATTATTACTGTAAACAATGTCTACTAAACAGGATTAATTAGCTTACTCTTAAAAAAAAAAAGTAACTCAAAGAACTTTCTGAAATACCTTTGCAAGCACAAAAAAAGAAACATGACTTTTCGAATCCTCGAGCATTTATATTTCAATGTGGATCAGCCATTAAATTTACCTCCAGAGACCAGACAATTCAGAATCTTTCACTGTAGTTAAAGAAGAAACACTCTTTGGTCCTTTTATAGTGGATCATTAGTTATTTTCAAAAGACCTGACATAGAAATGTTTCAAGGAATTCCTAGTGGAATTGTGAAGGAGAGGTAATCTCCCACCTCCCCCCACTCTGCTCTGAAGCGCTGGAAAATAGTGATCCATGTGGTCAGTACTGTTACCCAGAACAACAAACCCAGTGCTGACCGCTTCACATCTAGAGGAAAAACACACAAGAGAAATAAAGCTCAGAATATTGCAAATATAGTGTTTGAAAATGTTTTTTAAAAAGTACAACACGTGTTCTAAATCAAAAGTATCAGTAGTGGCTCACATTGATATGGGGAAACGTTAAAACTAATCACAGAGACATTCACCGTCTTAATTGTTTATTTTAACAAAGCTCAAGAGTAAATGTCTGTTAATGTCATCTAGCCTGAAATTTGTGATGCATATGTTGTCCTACTTTATAGGTTTAAGCGTGAGAATGAGTCAAATTAATATTGTGATAATTCTCAAATCACATACTGAGTCAAATATTTTTTGGTGTTTTCCTAAAACGAAATCCTACCGTTTAAAACCTAAACCTACGTTCTTATGTATTTAGATCTCATGTATGTGGATCCAATAATTCTATTAATACAAGTTTTATATAAAAAGCAAACATCTAATCGATTCCAACGCTGCTTAGGAAGCTCTCCTCACCTAGAAAAGTCATCCCAACACTACAAAGATTTAAGGGAACAGTAGCTTGACCATGATGGAACAGAAATTGTATTATTAGTATTAAAGTAGCAGTTATGACACTTACATGTTTTGATCTGCAGCTGTTCAGTGTAAACTGGCTTCATAAAGGCTTCCTTAAAAAACCAAACTACATTGACCAGCCACAGGAATGGCAGAAATGCAAAGCCACCTGAGAAAAAACGATGGGAAAAACATCATCAATGACAATACTGCTGGGTTCATATTAAGGCAACTCTATTCAAGATCACTCGTGCTTTACAATACAAAAGATTCCCCGTCACTGGACATATCCTTCCTCTTACCTAAATGAGACTACATGACATAATTTTAATATAAATACGTTATGGGGGCTGGTTCTAACACTACTTGCATTTACCCAGAATGTACAAACCAAAGGGAAGGAAGTAAGCTATAATGTAAAGATGTTTGCATCCAAACTTGATTCATTTTTAAGTACGCTCACCTAAATAATATTTTCGGCATAGGGTTAGTTTCTCCTCATTGGGCACTCGTTCCAGATTCATTGTGTTTGTTTGTTTGTTGGTGGATCCTGCATCAGAAAGAAAAAACAAGTTAAGAGAGCAGGATCAGCTCGAAACATCAACCCAAATACAAACTTCTGTGACAAAGGTGATGCTGTTTATGTCTCCGTTTAAAGTGCAATCGTCTGGTAGTCTGGGCAAGACTAAAACAAAGCAATCTGAAGAACATTGAGTACAAGTCCAGCAACAAAGCAACCTACTAATGCTGGCAGACCAAGTCAGATGACTTGAAATTAACCTCAGGCTAACGTTAGCATTTCATTAGCTTAGCAATGTAGCATTTGGTTGTTCCGACTGCTGCAAACATACGTAGCAGTAACTCACTACGCTCTTCAGATCATGGGCGAAGTCATGTTAAAATATGTATATGGGACTATACTGTACATTCACGTAGTATTTTAACCTACCTGGTATGTGTAAGGCCAAAGGGTCAGAGAATCGTCGCAAATTAACTAAATAGAAACAATCACACACTTCCTCCTTCTTCGCCTCAATCGTATTCTTCTTCGTTTTTCTTCTTTGTTTGTTATTTTTTTTACCCGCTAACCTACACTGCATACTGCCACCTACTGTACCGTAGTGTCATAACGCCTTCATTAGTTTTTGAATCCTAAATTCTATTCTATCTATCTATCTATCTATCTATCTAATCCTTGAATAGCATACTCAACTTCCCTCCAATTTAAGCCTGTCTCTTTTCACATAACTTCCAATGTGACAAACAATCTCACTTAAAACGTCACCTTAAAATGTTTTTTCTAAATTATTTTGCTTTGTTGAAAGCTCACAAAATGTTTTAAATTGGGATTATTTTGTCACACTTTCTGTCCACACGTTTTTTTTTTACAGTACAGTTCACACTACACTAGTACGTTTGTATCGCCTAGACACAAAATTATAATCAAACATGAACTATAAGACAACATACTAATTCATTTTTAACACAATATTTATTTCCTGCCAACATCAATGTATAAGTAAAGAAGACAAGGCTACTCTCTTTTATAAAGCTTCCTTAGCTAATGCATTCTGCAACTGTATGTTCTAATTTTACATAAGTGGGGGGGAAAATACAAAATATATGAAAAAATATACATTATAAAAGTAAATAATATTTCATAGAAGTCGATTTCTGCTTCTTCCTCTCCATTGTCCATCATCAGCAATACAGATTCATACTGCCATCTACTGTAGGCTATTATCATGTGTGAAAAAAGGACACTAATAATCTAAACAACTGTAGTGAATTTATGTAAGTGTCATAGTTATGAAATATTATGTATACATTTCTGTATGGACTTTTCACGTACAATCACCACCACAGGGTCGACCCTCTGCCAATTGGAGCCTCACCTAAAAACTCACTTTCCCTTGCAGCTTTGCGGCTCCCCCTCCCATCTCGCGCCTTCCCTCTTGTCTCTCCTCGAACTGCTAGCCGTCGGTGTGTGTTGTTGTTGAAGCAATGATGGCGGCAGCGGGATGCGGATCAGCAACCGCGGCTGCCGTAGGAGGCCAAGGTGGAACCGTTACGGCCAGAGGTCGTTTTCCCGGTCGGCCTTGGTCGTCACGCAGTCGTTTGCGCTCAGAGAAACGGTGGCAACTCGGACGATCAGGCTCAGACGCTGATGATGTGACTAACGGAGGGCCAAGGCCCGCAAACCTGGTCCTGTCGTTAAACGAAGACCAGTCTCACTTGCGCTTACTTGGACTAGAGGCGAGCCACCATACCCTTGGCCAGGCTGGATACAGCTCTAGTGGGAGTGAAGAGGTGAGGTCCCAAACCGACCCAGGAGTTAGTACCTTTATTTTCATCTTCTCATATTTTGTGTGATTGTTGAATGTGCGAGTATGAGTGCTGTCCGCGGCAATGTGACTGGTTAGCAGCGCACCATGGAGAAATGTCAACATCCTTTCGCTAGGCTAACGTTAGCTTCAAGCTCGGTAAGCTAACATTACATGCTAACGAATGTTAGCGTAGTGCAGCTTTCCGTGACATTTAATGATTAGCCGGAACACAAAATACCGCTTCACCAAAGCAGCAGGGAAGATACAGTAGTTCCCGTAATTGCTCTAATTTAGGTTAAATATTAGAATATAATATATATATTTTTAAAGCCAGTGGTTGAGTACGCCAGTTTGTAAACAGGAGTCATTTCATCTAACGTTATGGCCCGCTCGTTCTCGGGCCACGGCGTTAGCAGCTAGCTAATAGCTAGCTAACAGTAGCGAACACAAAGAACGGGAGGGCTAGCTGTGCACAGCGGCTAACGGGAGTTGCTTTTACTAGTTTAAATAAGCAAACCAAAAATTCTTCTCTTCTTTGCTTAATGTAACGTTAACTGTGATGTGAACAATCCGATAACTAAGTTGTACCTTTAGGCTAGCTTTTCTGTATACAGCAGTGAGTAGCGTTAAACGCTTCCGAGAGGAGGGGATGGCAAACTGCTAGCTAATGTTACCAAACGCGACAGGTCTAAATGGTGGTGCGTAAGTGTGTCATGGCCATTTGCACCGTTGTTGGAACTGAAAGCTCCCCACTACTAAAAATGAAACTTTGATCCTTAATGTATAATCCTGATCTGTAAGAGTGGAGCTGTTAGTTGGCTTTCAGGTTACAGCTGCAGCCATGGGGGAGATGTAACGTTACAGTACTTTGGAGGGAATCGTAATTGTAGACCTAGCTCTCCCTGCAGTTTTTTTCTAGGTAGTGTAGGTGTTCTGCTAACTGCTCAAGTGTGGGTCGTGCAAAGCTTGTAGACTTCTGATCTTGCATGAAGTTGTAAATATGCTGGATTACATGTAGCTGTATCATGAGAAATTCAGGAGTTCCCAAAAAGTCAAACACATTATTGGTTGTTACTAATATCTTTCTAATGATTTGACATCCACTTAGTCCACTATGCTAAGACACACATTGTTATGTTTGGTGTATTTATACAATCATTATGTTGGACATTAATCCATTCTTCATAATTAATTTTCAGAGACATTTTCCGTGTTCCTCCAGCTACAGTAATGTGGATACAATTAGTGCCATGCTCTAGATTTCAGAATGAATGCTGTTCACTCAAATATTTTAGTCATTGTTTTTGCTGATGGTTTGGAAGCCTCCAGCAGAGTGGTGTTACTTTTCTTCAGGTGTTAATTTTTCTTTTTTTTACTTTTCAAGGGAGATGACTTCAGAGGGTTTGAAGCTGAGAGAAAAGGCTCCAAAGGACCTCTGTGGTCGCGACAAAACCCTTCCAAAGGTAAAAATATGAAGAAAATACAAGTATATTACGGCACCAAATGACAACAAGTCGTATCAACAAATTATATTTGTTGTAATTTATTAACAACACACACGTGTAGATTAAGCATGCAACACAATATCTAAGGAAGATTCTTGCTAATGCCACTTTAGCATTCACTGCAGGAGCCATGGATTTTGTCATATTTAAGATCTTTTTTTGTTGTGTAGGTGATGCTGTCAACACAAAATCTAAACGACAAAGTGAGAAGCTCCCGCTTAAAACACCAGCAGTGGAGGCAGATATCACCCCACCTGATCCTGTGAAGGATGTAAATTCTTTGGAGAAAACACACAGCTTATCTCCAGAAGCAGAGCCCGCAAAGGACGGCAGGAAAGGTTCAAAAGGAAAAAACACTATGGATCGACAGTCCACTAAAAGCGGAGCCACATCAGCAGCACCAAGGATTACTATAAAGTTGGTGGCCAAAAAGAAAATGAAAACCGTAAAGGAGCCTCATCAAAAATCTGCGAAGAAGTTGAAGATAAAGGGGATCCAGGATCAGCCTAAAGCCAAGGACATTCAGGGTGACCAGATTTCAAGTGCTCACGTCAAATTAAAAACTGAACCGCAAGAGGATGAACACGGCACTGAAGACAAGGGAGGGGGGACTGAGCCCGCAAGAAGGCGTGGGAGATCAGCTTCAAAGAAAACGGAGCCTGTCTGCCAGACGAGCGCCAAAGTTGTGGTTGATGACCAAAATTCAAAAGAGAGAAAATCACCTGATCAGTTTGACACTGTGAAGGAGAGCGGCACGGTGCAGCCAAAAACAAATGCAAAGAAATTAAAGCATAAGGAAATTGTGACTGAGCAAAGTTCTGAGGTTAATCAACAAGTCATTCGTAGGAGCAATAGAGTCACTAACCCGCTCTCTAAAAAAGTCTCAGACAATGCCGCTGAACCAGAAAGTCTGAGTAACAGTGATGCTGTTCTGGTGGAGTCTAAGCCAGACATTTCTCAAACAATGGAGACCAAACCATCAGTGAGAAGTGACAGGCGAAGGCAAAGCAAGAGGCTGAATAAGGGTGCTACGGGGCCAGAAAACCACGGTACATCATCCACAGAGACTGATCCCTTATCGGAAAAATCCAGCGACAGTTTGCTTTTGAAAAACGAGGAAATGCTGGTCCCAAGCTTAAAGTTGTTGAAGATCAAAAACCCCAAATTTGATGCACAGGCCAGTGGGAAGAACTCCACTCGAAAGAAAAGGCCGAGAAAAAAATTTGTCTGGTCTTTAACATTAGTGAAAAAAGAAAGTCAGACACAGGGCGCTGAAAACACTGTCAACGTAACAGAGAAGACTGTGAGTGAAGTGGATCAGTCCACGTGTTGTGACACCGGTGTCAACAAGAGTTTGAAGGCGGTAGATAAACAGTCTAAACTGGATACCTCAGCCCCACACGAGAGTAAAAGCTTGGACAGTGACGAGAAGGGTTCCCAAAACAAGGCCGAAGTGTCATTTGAGGAAAAGTCCAATTTACAGGTGGAAGTTAACGCGGAACACGTCAATGAAACGCCTCCACAAGAAATGACTAAAACGGATTGCGGGAAAGTTCCGCCTCTTCAGATCAAAAAGGTCTCCTCACCTGGGAAATGTAAAAGCTCAAAGCCATCCTTTTTGATTCAGCAAGTTAGCCCTGTGTCTGAAAATATGGAGGAGGTTCTGAAAGATCTGAGTGAAGTGAATGAGGACAAATCCTTGTGTCTGGATGCTCTAGTCCCACCAACTAGGAGACTAAGGCGGAGGACACCGAGCGTTGATTCACCTCAAACGAAGTATGTCGGTCATAAGCCAGTGACCACACAGAAACGGAGGCTCAGAATGAATTCACCGGATAAAGATACGCCGCAGGAGCCCGTCGAAGACGCTTCTCAGGCTTCAACTGAAGATTCCAGCTCACACGGTCTTCCTAAAAATGCCTTTCAGGATTTGGCTGTGGACCTCTCACAGGCGACCAATGCAAACTCCGCTGAAGTTCCTGATGAGGATTCCTCAAAAATGGCCGACGATCCCTCACAGGTGCCAGTTGAAGTTTCTCCGCAGAAGGTGGAGAATGAAGTAGAACCACAGATCGAAGAGGCCAAACCATTGCCTGTGCCTTCCAAACCTAGAAGATGTAGAAATAATAAACTAGGTAAAAAGAGATCTGTTCAAAGCAAGAAGGCTATTGTCTCACCTGAACCTGCTGTCAGCCCCCCAGAGGTGGCTACTGTTGAAGCTACTATCACAGAGTCTGTTGTCGTAACAGAAGTAAGTCAGCCAGAAACAAAAGATTGTACCCAGCTTGAGGCGAAACAGGACACCGTGTCAGTGGAAGAAAATCCGATATTGATGTCAGTAAAAGAGGAAACCGACATTCAGTTAATAGATAGTCAACATTCTTTGTTGGCAGAAAGTCGAGTAAGAAATCCAAAACCGCGGTGCCTGAAAACGAGATATCTCAAAAAAGGCAAAAAGAAGCGTAAAATTTTGATCGGGCAGCGTCAGAAACACAGGCACAGGAGCAGAGACGGGAAGTTCGCTCCACTTAAATTTTCTGAAAGTCAGAAAATTGTTGAGGGGGATAGTGACATTTCCAGCCCCGTGGAAGATACACCACCAGCCCCAAGCTCTATGCTGGTTGGAGTTCACAAAAAACACAAAAAAAGACCGTCAGGCCTTCATTTTATGGGGTCCAAAAGGCCAAAACCACCATCCAGAATAATTTCTCAGCTGATGGAAATGGGGCTTAATGACAGCTTGAAGCAAGAAGAAACGGACACGTTAGTCGATGAGAGACGAGCAGATGTTGTTGATGCCCAACCGGGTAAATCAAAGTTTGTGAAAAACATCAAGCACTTCATTATGCCCGTTGTGAGTGCCAGATCCTCACGAGTGATAAAGACGCCGCAAAGGTTCATGGATGACGCTGGAATGTCGGTGTTGCCTCGAAGAAACTCGCCAAAGAAGGGTTTACAGCTGGGCCTGCCAATGCGCCCAGGAAAGAGGCGAGAGGATGAAACGGGCAGAGCTTTATCCCCCATCCTGCCGATCGACGACGAGGACATACTGAGTGACGCTGAGCTGGACGTCGATCTGTTTTCATCTCAGGACCTAGATGACGACATCGATATAGCTGACGGCCTATTTTCCGACAGAATAAGTGGCAAAATTGAAAAGAAGAAGTCTCTTCTAAAGAACTCTTCTTTCAAGTGGCATGTGCCAGAAGAGCCGAGCAAGGAAGTGTACACACTGGACAAAACTTCAGAGGACAAATGTGAGGATCTGTATTCATCTGCACCACTTGAAAAGCCCGCAGAAGTATCTACTGAACTGCTGGACGCCCCGAGAAAGAAAAGTTTCCAGAAGTTTAATAAACAAGCGGCTCAGCTCAAGATTTATCAAAGGCTCAAGAAGGCACACGCGGGACTTCCCAAAAGCAGAAACACAACCGAGACGGACAGCGCGAGTAAACTTCTTCAGCCTCCTGTTGATTTAGCCGAGGGACTCGACGATGAGGCCATGAGCATCAGCCTCAGGCAACGGAATACTAACGCAGGGAAGGACAAATCCAAGCTCAAGATAGAAGACCTGGATTCTCCTGGAGTGGTGAGAAAAGTCTCCGTGTGTGTTCGGACTATGAACTCCAAGTCCCTCTTACTTCAGCTTGGTGACAAAGAGGGTTTAGCGGGGAGAGACAGCGCCCAGCTTCACTCAGGTAAGCAACATGATTTAAAAAGCATCAGATTATTGAATGCAACATGTGCTTTGTTACTCATAACGGACCACACATTGCCATTTTATTACTTTATTTGTACAGGAGAGCTGCAATCAGAACAGCACTCAGGCGATTATCTCGGATCCGTGGAGAAGGGAGCTTCACAAAGAGCGCGCCTCACTGGTGCAAATAAGAGAATGTTCAATCTCCTCAGGAAAGCCAAGGTCCAGCTCATGAAGATTGACCAGCAGAAACAGCTGAAGTCCTCTGGGGTACGGTCATGATCACCGCACACGACATGATCTCTGTCATTGTAGACATAAGTTCATTATTAGATAAAGTCTACGTAACAGGACCGGTAATAGATGAGGAAAACCGCCACAAGTTTTTTGAATGATTCTGGTTTTTTTTGGTGTTTTTTTTTTTTTTTACTTTCTGAAGCATTTATTGATGCCTTGTTTTCTCCTGTTAACCCTGTAGCTGTTATCCGGCCCGACTGGTGCCAGATCTCGAGATGTGAACTCAAAGAGACAAAGGAGGAAGCAGAGGGTTCAGCTTGGTGCTGATGTTCCAGTCAAGACGGAGCCCGCTCAAGGACAAGTAAGTGTAAGAAATCAATAGACCCGAGGCAGAAACCGATCCAACTGCAATTCTTGTTTCTGTCTCTAGTTTTATTGTTGTTCATTAACCGTACGCTATAGTTGCAAACATGCCCTGTTCAGTATACTTTACGCAAATCTATGAGTAATTATTCACATTTGAAAACAATTGATGTCAATTCCAGCCTCTTAACATCAGTGCCTCTTTCTCTTATTTCATTTTTACATTTACATTTTTTCCAGCCGCAGCTCGTCTCCCCGCTGTGCCAGGAGTTCCGTAGAGCCGGAGGTCCACGTATCAAGCACGTGTGTCGAGCTGCATCCGTGGTGTTGGGGCAGCCTCGAGCCTTGGTACCAGATGACATTCCCAGACTCAGCGCCTTGCCTCTGCATGAAAGATCTGGCATTTCCCCTTCAGCCATCCCTAAAGGTAGGTGTAAACCGACAGACCTTTCCTGATTGGCTTTCATAAGGCATGCTCATTAACTTCTCATGACTTGAATGGGATGATTTGATAGCGGCGGCAGCAGTAGATGTAGTGATAGTACTAGTTTCAAATTCTTCGTCCTGGCAAAGGATGGAGTATTAGAAAGAAACTTAGCAGACGGATACATTGAAATTGAATATTTAATGATCAATGCATCTCTTTAGGTATGTCCAACAGCCCATCATGTTTATGTTTCTAAATCTGCATGTTGATCCATTTATCTGTAGAATGCAAACAAAACCGAACCACGCAATAAATGTAGCTCTATTTAACAGATTCATTATTTAATACAGTTTTATTTATAGTTGGCTTATTGCTTCAACGTTCTTCCTATAAATCCTACTATTCTATGGATTTGATGTATGTTTGGCTGTTGTGATTCTGCTTGATTGTGTAAAATCCTTTAGGAGCATTTTTGAAAGATAAAATAATGCCACCAAATGATCTGCAAACGCATCCTAAAGGGTGAAGTACGTAACTGACTAATGGATGAATGCCTATTGTTGTTGCAGATATTGGTTCTCCCTCTGAATCAGACAGTCCCGAGCTGTCCGATACGAAGTTCATCAAGGCCAAGAAGCCGTCGAATTTTGCGAAACGGAAAGGCCTCGGGCCGTTTGGGTATCGCTCTCGGAGGTGTGGCGTGTGCAAAGGCTGCAACCACGAGGACGACTGTGGCGAGTGCATGAACTGCCTCGACAAACCCAAGTTTGGTGGTCCCAATACCAAACGGCAGTGTTGTGTGTAAGTTGACCCTATATTTAATTCTTAGCTGTACTCCCATCGCAGTGTTTAAAAAATAATTGAAAATATATATTTTTTCTTCCCACAAGGTATAAGAGATGTGATCAGATTGAAGAGAGGAAAGCACGCCGACTAAGTGGAAGGACGGCACCGAAAGGTAGTTTTTCACTTGAGCGTGCACGCCTCATGTTCACTTCCAAAACATTTAGCGTGTCAGCAACAAGCCGCCTCTTTCTTTTCTTTTTTTTTTAAGGTGCCTCTAAGCGACGGCGGTCCTCTCTCAGCGGGGGTCATTCGAGTAATGATGAAGGGAACGAGGGCGGTGCGGATTCACCGTCTGGTCTCCAGGCTAACGGCCACAGTCCGTCAGTGAGGAAGCAGCCGAAGCGTGTCGTGAAACCCCGCGTCTACTTTGACCTGGTGGACTACGACTCCGACCTCGACGACAAAGCGGTCTCAAGCTCTGCCTCACCAGCCAGGAGAAGGGGCGCAGGGTCCCGTTTCAGTCAAGGTGAATTAACACTCAGTTAAAATGAACACTCAGAAACTAGACAACATGATGTTTCTGACTTCTGATGTGCCTCTTAATAATACATTTTGTTTTTCCTGCCTTCTAAAGACTTTGTGTCACTGGATGGATTCCTTGGAGACATTTCAGATGAAGAAGTCCGGCATCGAAAGTCCAGCTCGCACCGTGTACCACCTGCTCGACGTAAACCTGAGAAGGTGGGTAACTCTGAGTTTGCCCTGGTTTGACGACACCGTTTGAATTTGTGGCGGTTTTGTGTTTGATTTGCTCTCCGGTTTGCAGCGGTATACCGGTTCACAGTAAACCACGGTAGGAAAATGGATGGTTATCATACAAATTCAAATCCACAGCGTGAAAATACCTTTTTGGATATTCCAATAATGACCGGGGGGGTTGTCCTCGAGAACTGACATCCAGTTTGCAATACATGTAGATGCAAAGTGTCCCATTCCTAACTTTTATCCCGAGCGGAAAAAACGTGTGAACGCTTAAACGTTGACCATCAAAATCATTTTCCTGTTCTGTAACTGACTGACAAACACACACACACACACACCTCCACAGCTGGAGGGGGCTGACATAAACCAGTGTGTGTGTGAGTTAAAGGTACAGACAGGAGCAGTCTGACGGTGCTATTGCGCACCTGAAGTAATTGTTGATAATAATAGGACAAAGCTCACGGCTGATGTTATTTTTCATGTTGCAGTTGAAGGAGGCTGTGTGGTATTCAGCCACCATAGATCAGTGGATCAGCAGTTGTGGAGGAGGGGGAACCATTTATAGTCCAATATCTCTCCTCAGACTGGCAGCTTTAGTGCTATCGTCCGGAGACCACACCTCAGAAATGTTTGTTTTGATGCTCCAGAATTGGACAATTTCAAAGGAAAGTCTGTGTGGAATTACAACAGACAATGCAACAAATATGAAATATGAGTCTTGTATTGACTCACTCGTTTTGGCCACAAATTAAATTTGGCCATGAGCAAAGGCTTGAAGATCCAACGGGTGGAAAAAACAGGCAGACCTGGAACTCCCTCAGCATGCCCTAATCCATGATATAATAACACGGTGGGGATCAACTTTTGAGATGATCTCAGTCTGATCAGTCATTGGCTAGCGACGGGAGTACATGAAAAGATGGTGACAGTACCACTCAGTACCATGAGAATGACAACAAGCTTCTTCAACCTCTCTATGGCCTCACCAATGCTCAGGCCTCGAAGAAACAAGTCACAACATACGCAACATCGCAGGGATTATGTCATCGGTCAACACTACACCTGGCATCTTATTTGTTGGGGAAATTTGACGGGGTTATTGCACAGGGTTTGCAAGGTTTTGAGGGAAAGCACATTAGAATACTTAGTGAAAAGCAAGTATATGTTTGCTTTAAGTGTGTCCATTCCTGCCCACATTCATGTTATAATATTCTCTCAGGGTGTCTCGTCTCAGGGTTCTTTGGAGCAGACTCCCCCCAGTGTCCTGGCTGCACTTGCCCATGGTTTTGAGCAGAGAGACACCGAGTCTTCTAAACCTACTCATAAAATCAGGATTGACTTCAAGGTAAGTCACTTTTTTACCATACATAACGTATTGAAACATGAAAACCACTTCTGAAATGATGAATGAATGTTCAGTTGTTACAACACATCATTTGTGGGTGCCTTAGCTCTGTGATGTTTGACCTCCGAACAACATTTTAACATGAACAAGTCCTGTGTAAGTCACAGCAGAACTTAAAATGTAAACCCACTCCTCACATAGTCACCACCCAGGAACAACAAACAGTAAATTAGTCAGTAGACTTATTATTCTGCTGGTAGCCACTGTAAGCAGTCTTTTCCCAGTTGTTAATTGAGTTGTGTGCATGATGTCTTTGTTTTCAGGAGGACTGTACTTTGGACAATGTCTGGAATATGGGTGGTTTAAGTATATTGACCTCTGCACCGCCCATGCCACCATGTGTTTGCTTCCTTTGTGCCAGTAAAGGGCAACATGAGGTAACTGCTTCATGCATTTGCTCTGTTTTTATAGAAGTAGTTGATCTGTTTCTTTGCTCTTCTGTAATTTGTGTTAAGCTGGCGACTGACAAGATTTTTGAAATTCAGACATATTTTTGTGAATTTCTTATCGCAGATGCTCTATTGCCAAGTATGCTGTGAGCCCTTCCACCAGTTTTGCCTTGATCCAGCGGACCGCCCTTCTGAAGAGAACAAGGAGAACTGGTGCTGTCGTCGCTGCAAGTTCTGCCACGTGTGCGGCAGGAAGAACAAGCCCTCAAAGGTACTGCCTGCTATTTTAGCGTGTTTCGCTATATGTTACTTCTCGGTTTTAATGTCGTTCAGTCAGGAAGCATTACATTTTCCTGTCTCCCTCAGCCGTTGTTGGAGTGTGAACGATGCCAGAACTGCTATCATACTTCCTGTCTGGGACCCAACTACCCAAAACAAAACAAGAAGAGGAAAGCTTGGGTAGGTTTCATTCTTCCTAGAAAACGCAAAGTCATGCATGTTTAATAGAAGCATGCTGATGTTGGACTTCATTGATTTGCTGGTCGTAATAAGCTGGTGTCTCTACAGGTTTGTATGACATGCATCAGGTGTAAGAGTTGTGGCGTCACACCGGGAAAGAGTTGGGACACCGACTGGAACCACGACAAAGGACTCTGTCCAGACTGTTCAAAACTCAATGAACTGGGTGAGGAGAGAGTTGATGAATGATCTGTCCTCCAACACCATCTACCACCATCACTGATCTATGTTGAGGCTAATCTCTTCTGAATGTCTCTTTGTCTCATAAGGTAACTACTGTCCAATCTGCTTCAAGTGCTATGAGGACAATGACTATGACAGTCAGATGATGCAGTGTGGCACCTGTAACCACTGGGTACACGCCAAGTGTGAGGATCTAACAGGTGATTTTTATTCTTTATCCTTTTGAGGATGAAAGTACCCGAAGAGACGGCGTCAAGGCTGTGCTCAATAAAAATTACACTATGAATCTTTTGTTCTGATGTTTTGAGGTTTTGCATAACAAAACAAAGGACACCAGGAAAAACAGCTCAAGAAGGGGGATATATAATACTTGTATTACTTGTCATTATCTATTATTTGCTGAGCGTTCATACAATGCCCTGCTTCCCACACATGCAGTCGGTGCACATGGTATCACATCGTAGGTATTTGAACGTGTATTTGGTTGGAAATGCATTTTGCTAAACCTCCACTGCTTCATTCCTGTCTCCTGTAAAATCCTTTTAGATGAGCTGTACGAGATCCTGTCCAGCTTGCCAGAGAGTGTCGTGTATTCATGTCGGCCATGCAGTGTGACCCAGCCCAGTGCTTGGAGAGAGCTGCTCTACATTGAGCTCAGGTCCGGGGTGGAAAAGGTGCTGGCCTGCTTGCTCTCCTCCACCCTTACCCAGCACCTTGTTGCCTGCTCACAGGTAGGAGACTTGGGCTTTCTTTTTTTTATGAATCAAATGTAACATGACAGTCATGTGATGTGTCTATGTGTGTGTTTTGTAAAACCTGTGAAATACAGTGTGTCAAATATGCTTGGGTTTCTCCTGCAGTGTGAGAAGTTGGTTGATCCTGACAGCGGAATAGAAGGACAGCCGGCGTGTGATCTCCGAGCTGTTGGCAAGAAGTTTGACAAAGGCCTTTATACTACTTTGGTGAGTACACAACCTCTTATTAAGTGTCTACACTTGAGTACTTTAGTGAAGTGGAAAAAATGGTCCTAATTTTATTGGGCTTTATGGATATTACATTCTAAATTTCAGTAAGAATTGAGAGATACTTTTAAGACCGAAAATGCCAATATGCTTGGAAATATGACAGAAGTGCAGCTTAGTGGATACTAAAATATGTTTTTTTTTTTTTTTATAGAAAATGTTCCATGAAGATGTGGTTCAGGTTGTGCGGAAGAGGCTTGAGCAAGAGGAGAATCTTCCAGAAGAGCAAAGACCTACCGCCCTGGCACGCTCTTACTACTTAAAGGTGCGGTATGACCAAAAAATAATTGTTTCTCAACATGTTGGTTATTTTGGGATATGAGTGCGAGAAACTGCAAAGAGAAGCTTTGTAATAGCTTTAAAAATGCAGGTATGTTAGCATTTATGAATAACTGATATGATTTTTGTCTTTAGCTCCTCGAGGAAGTGTTTAATTGGTTCAACAGCCAAGACCCAAAGGTGTGGAACTCTTGTACCAAAGACTTACCCATGTGAGTACTGGTTTTAATAATAATGAAAATAATTATAATAATAATAGGTTTTAAGATGTTTTAAAAAGAGTACTTTTTGGATATAGTCCCTTCATCATGATATGAAGTGCTTATACACGTATATAAAAGTTCCAAGCACTGCTCATGAAAATCAATATGTATTGGGTGTTGAGCGGTTGAATTCTTTCTTTAATAGGGGTATGCTGTCCCAAGCTGTTCATCCTCCCACAACGGAGCATGTTTACGCCCAGTGGCAGGAGAGGGAGGAGCTCCCATCTAGGGCTCCGCTCGGGCTCCTGCAGGACGACAATGGACAAAGCTTAATTGTAAAGGAGGAAGAAGCAGTTTCTCCATTGTCTGGGGAGCCAATAAGCCAGAACTACTTCAAAACCAGCAGGGCTGTCAGGCACAAATTCAAAGGTAATGCTGTCAATCTTGGAGGGCTGGAAATAGAATTGGCTTCTCATTTATTTATTTTAATTTTGTGCAGTGTTTGGCCTCCAATAACTTTTGTACATTTATATAGGTAAAAGGGGCCGCCTTTCAAAAACTGATTTAGACACCGGCTGGTCTAAGGATGATGAGAGACAGTGCTCTTTGTGCCAAAAATATGGAGACCTCAAACCTAATGTAAGTAATGCATCAAACATGAAAATGAAAAGTACATAGTTGTTAATACCCAACTTGGCGAGTAAACTGTACATACAGCATTTTTTTTTGCTTACTCGAGTGTGGTTGTTTTTTGGTTCAATAGGACGCAGGCCGGTTGCTGTACTTGGGCCAGAATGAGTGGGCACATGTCAACTGCAGTCTGTGGTCAGCTGAGGTGTTTGAAGAGGACAATGGCTCTCTGCTGCATGTACACAGTGCTGCCACACGGGGCCGCTTGATGGTTGGTTGTTAATTTACCTCATAAATGAATTTACCTGTTGGGTCAATAATGTTGCATTCCTAAACAATATTACTAGGAATCTGAGTTTGATGACTTGTAAACTCGTAAATAGATATTGATAGTTAAGACTTGGGTGTAATTGTAAACAAATATGCATTCTTGGAATTTATTGCTGTCCCTTTATTGCATCTTTCCTCTTAGCGATGTGAACGCTGCAACCAGACGGGTGCCACAGTGGGCTGTTGTCTGACATCCTGTCAAAGCAACTATCACTTCATGTGCGCCCGCTCCCGTCACTGTGTGTTCCAGGAGGATAAAAAGGTCTATTGCTACAAACACCGACATCTCATCAGTGGCAAGGTAGATTCTTCTCTTCCAGCTCTTCCAGCAGCAGTCTCTGACTGTATCAGTTTAGAGGGTTTGAGTTTGATTCCGGGTTGCATTATCACTTGTTTTCCTTTTTGTTTTGCAGATGATAACTGGTCAGGAATTTGAAGTTAACCGCAGGGTGTATGTGGATTTTGAGGGGATCAGCCCCCGCAGAAAATTCTTGACTGGACTGGAACCAGAATTAATCAACGTGATTATTGGTGAGCGCCTATCTTCTAGCTGGTTTCCTATTCACTTTATGACATCTGTTCTGACTTATCTTTAACTAATCGGTATTCACATTGTCCCCTATGCAGGTTCATTACAGATAGACCAACTCGGTGTGCTGACAGAACTTTCGGCTAGCAAAGGAAAACTGTTTCCTGTGGGTTTTCAGTAAGTTGCATTTTATTCTTTTTAAGTTGTATTGTATAATTAAATCTTATTTAACATAGAATAAAAAAAGCACTTTTAAAATGTTCTTCTTCCTGCTTAAGGTGTTCTCGTTGGTACTGGAGTACAGTTAATCCATCGCGCCAGTGCAAATATACATGTAAAGTGCGGGAGGTTCGGCCGGTTGTCCTTGAGAAGCCTGTTGAGGAGATGCCCGACCAAGGAGACAATAACACAATTGCTCACAGTCCCTGTCCACTATCTGGTGCGTATTTTACGACTGAAAAACTGCAGTTCTTTAGACAAATAGTATTAGATTGTTTCATAAACCATTTTTTCCAATTAATCTTCAGAATCTGAAGCTCAAGAGAATGATATAACAGAATCCCAACCCCCAACGGAGGAAACCTTTATCCCAGGACCTACCAAGTCAGATCACGGTGCAAGGCCAAAGATTCCCAGGAGGCCAGCTGGAGGAATGTCCCGACCCCTGCCATCCCCAGGTAAAGTATACATTTATTTAAGTACACGAACAACAAATATGTTGATCCAATCAAAAAACACGTCTCAATTCTGATTTCTTCTCAGGAGTAAAGCAGTTGAAACCCCACCACATATTAACCATAAGTGATCTGGAGGATACGCAAAGGGTTCTTCGCCACAGCCCACACTTCCAGACAACAGGCCTCCACGGTCACATGCCCCCCCCTCCTCTGGGTCCTCTGACTGGACCAATTACTCTCCGTGCTGGAAAGTCTTCCCTTCCCACTTCCCCGCTGCTCCCACTTGGCGCTCCAGACAACCTGATCAATTCTCCATCATCCCGCTCAGTCGGAGGTAGAAGTGCCTCCTCAGTCCGATGCCCTGGGAATACGATGACCCATTGTACCTCATCTTTCTTTCCTCAGCCACCCTGGCAGGACAGTGCAGCAGGCTTTCCCTCACCAAGTCTGTCCTTCTCTCCAACCATACCACACCTACCCAGAAATCGCTTGTCATTTGATCTGAACCAGTCGGACTCAGTCGAGGTGCCACACAACTTCTTAGCGTCACCGGAACCTGAAGATGTCTCTCCAGCAAACGGTACATCACCACAGGGGGGTTTAGACCAACAGAAGGATGAAGGAGAATTTCCCTACAGTTCATTCCACAAGGATTCCAACGCGAGTCTGTCCCAAGAGATGAGGACAGAACTGGAGATTGAGGAGACACTCCTGAATGAAGGCGTGGCAATGAACTGTGGGGGACAAATCGTGGTGGACGGGGATGATCGGGAGGAATTTTGGGAAAGAACCCAAGAGGTTCACAAGAGGAAGACTCTAGTTGCCAACCTGCCGCGGTCAGCAGCTTCAGCCAGGGATGACTTAAGCAACACCTCTTCTGATGATGATATGGAGCACTATTTTGACTTCTCGCGGACAATAGTCAGCTGTCCCGGATCAAAAGATCATTCCAAATCTCCCTCCTCCCCTTCCTCCCGTCCTATGGCTCAGCTAGATGGTGTAGACGACGGTACAGAGAGTGATGCAAGTATAGCGACCAACGATGATGCTCAGAAAGTTGAGGGTTGTAGTCAAGCTCAGATACAAGCCAAAACCCTCAATAATAAAAATGCCCCGGAATCGAACACTCCAAACAGCACACAGGGGGTTCAGAGTCTCTTCCCCAAAGCATCGTCCAATGATAAGCGCACAGATTCTTCATCAGTCACCATCGCAGTTGCCAGCAAAAGTCCTACAGACGGTTCACGTCAAGATCCACCTAAATCCCACGATGCCAGCCGTTCAAACGAGGACAACATGGGATTTGTTTCTCCACAAATTCCCCAAAACTCAGAGGTTTTATTCCAGAGTCCACATCTGGTTCCTTTGCTGGAAGGCACAGCGCTTGAGACCCAACAATCTGAAGCACGTAAACCCCTGAGCTCAGAGTCTGACAGCAGCCACTCTACTGTGTTGATGAACCACTCAACAGCTAATACTGTGGAACCATCATTAGCAGATTCTGCTTATAACAGTCAGGGCACCCTACTGGGCCTTCTTCAGCCCTCCCCTGTCCTTTCTACAGACGTACAGAACCCCTCTCAAGGCCTCGTAGACTCTCTGCAGATGTATTCCTGTTTACCAGGTTTCAGTAAACCTCTAACAAGTATTACACTTCAGCCAGTAACATCCTCACACGAGTTAACCTTCCCACCCATGGGCCCCTTGTCTGCAAAACTAACCACCGTCAGTCCTGTTGTAGACGTGACACAAACGATGGCGAACGTTACCCCTCAAAACAATCCAGTGCTCTCAGCTATGTCAGGCACAGGAACATGTGGAACCGTCTCTCTGCCCATCTACTCCACACAAACACAGCCATTGTGCTCCGCAGCTGTCACCATTGTTTCTTCTTCTGCGGCAATATCGTCTCTTTCTGTGCTTTCAACACAATGTTCAACAGCTCCAATGTCGGTCCAAGCCACCTCGGCCCCTGTCATCCTAAATGGTTACAGCTCTTCATCTGTTCAGAAGGAAGCTCCATCGGGCCACACGATCTCCATCAACTTCTCTACAACCAGGCCGGCTTTAGAACCTCAGCAGCCAGTGGTTCCCCAGGCTTTACCTGGACACGCTATTCTTACTGTGAAGGAGGTGGGAGGTCCCAATGTAGATCCTACACCACACGTCCTGCTGGTGAACCGCCTCGGGCAGATCTTCGTGAAGAACCCCGAAAGCAACACTTTTCAGCTTCCCACTCCCAGCTCCTCCTCCTACAACTGTGTCACTCAGATCGCCAGCCTTTTGCAAAGCAACGCACTGTCGGCCACGCTAGCAGCAGCTGGTAATATGACCGCTCCACCCCCGGGGGCCAGCGTTGCAACAGCAGTTCCACCGCCTCCGGTTCAGAATCCGACCACAATCACACAGCTGCTTACTCACAATAGCAACGGTACAGTGGCGTCGGTTAATGTTAAGAAGCCAAGGAAGAGTGCCAAAACGCCAAAACATGAAACCGCTCCAGAGTTGAAAAAAACAAAGAAGAAGAAGGATTCTAGTGCGTCCAGGAAATCCAAGTCATCCAAGGTGTCGGGGCCTCAGCCTGCTCCACCATCTGAGAATCCTCCCTTGACTCCTGCTGAAAGTGCCCAAGCCATTATAAATCAAGCAATGGCGAGTAACTACACCCCCAAGTGGAGTGGGCTTCGAACACTGAGCCCTTCCTCACTGGTTTTACCACCGGGCCTACTCATTGAACCGGAGCCTCCAGTGTTGCCTCACTCTCCCTCAGTAACGCCAACGCCAACACCAGCTCCGGCACCCCGACCTCGCACCCATGTCCGCATGAAGAGAGTGTCTTCGCTTTCGGACCGTATCGTCACAAAGAAGTCTAAAGTTGACTTCTTAAAACCAGAACCCCCCAGTGAGGACGAGGAGCAGCGCAGACCAACATTTCCGAGCATCTCCAGCCGAGCTTCAGGAGTCCGCATCAAGACCCCGACAGTGAAAGGAGTACTGAACCTGGACCAGTTGAAGGAGGAGCATATAAGTGATATTGAAAGCTTAGGGTAAGATTTTTCTCGCCTTTTTTAAAAAGGGCTGCAACTTCACTTTTTGCACCTGATAACAGTAAATTACGCCAGAAGACTGTCTTACATTGAGTGCCTTTGATTACTGTTTTGTGTGTAAACATTTGTACTCTTGTTTTTCTCAGATCAGAGCCGTGGGATTATACGTCTCAGGGCGAACAAGGCAAACAGCATGCATGGGAACCAGTGGGACACAGCACCCTGACTGACTGGAAGAAATACTCTGGTATTCATGCATTTTAACTGCTCGATTGAATGAGTTCTGGGAGTTCCAAAATAATTCCTTAGTTCAACAACGTCTGCCACTTATAGTGTGACACTAACTAATGCATGGGACTTTGTTAAAATAGTGTGAAAGACTGACTGTATAAATGTGTCATTTTTAGGCGCTGCTTCTACCTCAGATGATGAACCTCCGATGTCTGGCGAGGATGAGGAGTTTCCAACTAACAGAGACCAGCCGCACTTAACGTTTGAGATAACCAGCGACGACGGTTTCAGGGCAGAGGCAGACAGTATCGAGGGTAAGGCTGATGTTGCTGATCAGCAATATTTCCCTCAAAAGCCTTTAAAGTATCAAGCATGTTCTCAAAATCATAAAACAAGTTTCTCTGTGTGATATTGCTGTCGCCATTTTTTGCTCATTGTGTTCACTTCATGACGCCTAATTCTAAACTCTCTTTGCAGTGGCGTGGAAAGCAGTGGTCGATGGGGTGCAGGAGGCACGAGCTATTGCAAGGTTGAGACCTCTGACCTTTCAGAGGATCACTGGCGCCCACATGCTGGGTCTGGTCCATGATGCAGTGGTGTTCTTGCTGGAGCAACTGCAAGGAGCCCACCGCTGTCAACGCCACGCCTTCCGCTTCTTCAAACAGTTCACGCAGGAGGACGACCTCCCCGTCAATCCCACCGGTTGTGCTCGCTCTGAGCTGTATCTGAGGTATGTCTACCTTACAGATCAGTGCTGTAGGTGGTATAGCGTTACAAAGGATACAAAATAAAGTGCCGTGTCTTAAAGTATTTGACTTTTTGTGTTTGAGTCGATACTCATCTCAACCTGGTATTGTTTTCTCTTGTCTCTCAACAGGAAGTCCACATTTGACATGTTTAACTTCCTGGCTTCTCAGCATAGACAGCTTCCTGACATTGGGCCGTATGACGATGAGGAAGATGAGGTTCTTTTGAAGTCCACGAGGTCAGGCTTCATTCATTTAGTTGTATATTTTTCCTCGGGTAAAATGTACTAACGACCTTGCTGTTTTATAACAAAAGTGAAAAAAAGAGGCTTGAATGGTAACCTTTTAGATGTGGTCCCGTGTTTCCTAAATGTTAAGACCATTCAGACAATTTTGTAAAAAAGAAAATGGCTGGAAGTTTTTGTTGAGTTGTGGTCTGCTCTTCCTCAGACGGGCTACTAGTTTGGAGCTGCCCATGGCCATGCGCTTCAGACATCTGGAAAGGACATCCAAGGAGGCCGTAGGCGTGTACAGGTCAGCACAGAACTACACTTTCAAAATAATCAGAATTCGATGCAATGCTTTTGGTTTAACATTTTTAGTGGGAACAACGAAATTGTAAAGCACTTAAAACAAACGCCTTGTGAAGCTAGAACCCAAAGTGACTCCAACAAGATGTTGCAATCATCATCATTTCGAATGTTTAGGGTCAAATTTAAATCAAATTTGTGGACAAACCGTCACTAAATCATACAATAGCGCATCCCTGTCAACATACATGTAATATGCATGAATTTCACATTTTTAAAACCGAAGAACAAGAATGTTTGTCACTTTGTATTCTAAATAAATGTATAAAAGAAACGCACTAAAAATCATAACAGGAGAAAATAACTGGTCTGAGAAAATGTCATCAGAATCTAGACCAACATCAAATAACACATGACAATAGTAATGCTGATGAGGACCATAGTTTTCGGAGACTACTCAAACCCTTTCTGGGAATATTAAGGATTTTAACTGAGACAAACTAAAGGCCTTTTCAATATGTAATGGAGCGTTAGTGCCATCTACAGGCGAAGTAGGATCACTCTGCATAGGAGCACATGTCCTCTAAATTGAAAGGCAACTGGAGCGCATTCAAGATCTACGGCAGTTCATGTCAAATGTGCAACTCCTCCAAGAATTTCTGAATAAAGTTCTGGGGGGTTTCCAAATGTGTTGGACATGTGTTGTGTATGTGTGGAAGACTGTGGGGGAAATGGTGAAAAAATGGAAACAGATGATCTGTGAGAAGCCTCTGTCAACAACAGCTGCTGCACAGCTGTCCGATCTGGAGCAGTTTTATGGGAGCGAGTATAAGAGGAAGGCGTGTGAGACACTGACACAAAGGGAGAACAAACGAAACACTAAAACAAAACTTTAGACTCAGCCATGTCTGCGGTTCTGTTTGGCTTTACTTACATCCAGTGGGCCTTTAAGCGAAATGCTAAAGTCAACATGGTCCTGTTCAAAATGTTGATGTTCAGCAGATAATATTTGCTTTAATCGTCATCACAGTTTAGCATGCCAATCCGGTGATAAACCTAGTATTGGACAAATTAAATTAAAACAATTTTTTACTGTATTTATCTAATATCCATGTTAGTTGTAGTGCTATCCCGCTGTTTCAACAAATAGACTGAATTAAATGTATTAGTATAATAATGAAATTATTTTCATTTCCAAGCCCTCATTTGCTCAAATCTCTCAAGTTAATACTCAATATATCGTATTTGAGCCCATTTTATACCGTAAATTGTAAATATTAGTGAGAAATTGGCTTGAGTCTGCTCCTCAGCAGACTGCCTCACTCAGCTGACACATCCTCACTGTTGGCGTAGCAGCAAACTAACTTGTCTGACCTCTGTGGGTGTGTTGCAGGTCTGCTATCCACGGCCGTGGTCTTTTCTGCAAGAGGAACATTGAAGCAGGGGAGATGGTGATTGAATATGCCGGCATCGTCATTCGCTCCGTGCTCACTGACAAAAGGGAGAAGTACTACGACGGCAAGGTTGGTCGCGTTTCTATGTCTTTGATCGGTTTCATTCGATATGTAGTCAACACTAATTGAGGGTTAAAGTTGAGAAAGGTTAGAGGGTGCATCGACGGGATTTACATGTTTTGGCCTTCGCAGGGTATCGGCTGTTACATGTTCCGCATTGACGACTTCGATGTGGTGGATGCGACCATGCACGGCAACGCGGCGAGATTCATCAACCACTCCTGTGAACCGAACTGCTACTCTCGGGTGATCAACGTGGAAGGCCGGAAGCACATCGTCATCTTTGCTCTCCGGAAGATCTACAGAGGGGAGGAGCTCACCTACGACTACAAGTTCCCCATCGAAGACGCCAGCAGCAAACTCAACTGCAACTGTGGGGCCCGGCGATGTCGGCGTTTCCTCAACTGAGACGTTCCCCGTATGAAAACGGGAGGATCCTGTTATACTAGTAAGCCTTAAATTAAGGTGGATTGGGGAGGCAGCACAGAAGGGGAATTAGCCACTAAGAGACCAGTCTGAAATATTTTGCTGGTCAGAAGTGATATTTGGACGT
Source organism: Leptoclinus maculatus (assembly GCA_032191485.1). Taxonomy (NCBI): domain Eukaryota; kingdom Metazoa; phylum Chordata; class Actinopteri; order Perciformes; family Stichaeidae; genus Leptoclinus; species Leptoclinus maculatus. Next base: position 12,184,987 of record JAVDOI010000008.1, on the reverse strand, counting down.
TTTTTTATGGATATTGGAGGAAGAAAAAGTGGAGAACCTGCACAGAAAGTTTCTCCTTCGTCTGTGAAAGACGATGTACAGCCGACACAACAGCAGTAAACATGGTTTTAGTGTTCAGGACAACAGAACATTTAAACAGGATGTTAAAAATGTATGAGGTTCCTGGGTCAGTATGGACGACACCAATAGAGTTTCTTTAATACACACGTCAAGCCTTATCTGTTTGAATCATTGCTGAAAACCTATTGCTAGGTTTTGAGATTCCCTATATGTTTTATTCATTTCTGGGGGGGGGCGGGGGGGGGTTTATGTCTGTCTCTATTACACTTGTAATCATGTTTGCTCCATCCTCCAGTGGTGAAGTCCGTTCTTGAGCCATACATTTACTCAAACCTTTTATTTGTTTTATCTCACATTTAACACTTTTCACGTTGTTAATATTTTTTTGTTTTAGACTTCTTTTTTTTTCCCTTTTTTTCCGGGAATAACAAAACAACCATGGTGCTAAGCTTTGAAAGGTCTTTAACTTCTTTAGTTGGACAAAAATGTCCCTCAAATCAGGAATTGTTTAGCTGTTTATTCACCCTGCTGAGACCATTACTCTTACATGTATGCACTTAAGCAGCGCTCTTATCGGAATGTAAAGTGTCTGCTGAGTTTCACACTTTAAATCATCGGTGTGCTCTCCGTCACCTGCTCGCATCCTGTCGATTTCAAAATAGATAGCAATGTAACGGTTCCAGTCGGTAACATAGTGTCATATTTATAAAGACAGGAACGTGTCTTTAAGGCGTGTTTTTCTCTCGATGTACAGTGTATGTAGCAAACACTACCCAAGCCAAAAGTGAAGAGTTGTGGTGAATATCACTTTTTTTTAAATATATATTTTACTACTGTCATGCCAGATGCTCATTACCTATTGCAATAAGACGTTGCTGCCCTACAGTTGCACATAGAACAACCATCAAAACGTACAAATAATTTTCATCTTTGTGGAACCTGCTACAGTTTATCTGTTAATCAGGGAGAGCGCTGGTATGAAGCATCGCCACTGAGTGGATGTTCAGCTCTGGCACCAAGCTTGTTGAGAACATGGCGCGCAGACTTTCTAGTCTGAGAAAATGCACTCTCGGTACCTTTTGAAATAATGTTCAATTGTTGTTCTTAGTCGATGTTCAGTGCCGTCATTGATGAGACTAATCTAATTCACACACTGTTCAAATTGGTAGTTCTATTTATTCGTGTTTTGATTTATATTTTTAATGGTGAAAGGTTGTGCTTTGTAAAAAAAAAAAAAAAAAAACAAGAAAAAAAACCCGGTGACGGTCCAGTTTATAAGGAGATCTCCCCCATTTGTATCTTTTTGTTCCGTTTACAGCTGATGTCCTTTGTTTCACTAATTTACTTGAATTTTCTTTCGGGGCGGTTGTGTCGTGCATTTAAGCCTTTGTGACAGAAGTTGATCTAAAGCAGGTATTTTTAAAGAATCCTTTTAATTTGTTTTTGTTTTGTAACAATAGATTACTGACGGTCTTAGAATCAGCCACAGGAGTAAAGTGAGCACTGTTTGCCTCCCCAAGGCCATGATCATCTCCCCCCCCTCCCCTCCCTCTTCTCTTCTTCCTCCTCACCCTTCTTGGAGCAAATTTCCATCATGTTTTTGTCTTGATCTTAATCACCTTTCTTTCTTGCATGTCCAATCACTGGGATGGAGCCCAGATTTACTTGTGTCAATCACCTAGCTGACAACAAGAGCAGAGTCACTCCCAGCTCCTTGCAAGGATTCTACCTCAGCTGTTTACGCAGATGTTTGGGAATACTGATGCAAAAAGAGAGGATGATAATTTTAGAGTAGCTTGGTTTTAATGTCCTGCAGAGCTGGTGAGTGAGTGCGTGCAAGTGCGTCTGTTTGTGTCTTGTGTGTGTGTGTGTGTGTGTGTGTGTGTGTGTGTGTTTGCAATGAAGGATGAAAGCACTAGTCAAAACCTGAAGTTATCATGACCATCTCTCCCAGAATCTGTTAAGAAAGCTGTATGTTATATATACACACATATATATAAAAATATATATATATAGATATATAGTAGGGTTATTTTAAAGTAAGTGTAAAAGACATACAAATGAGAAAATATGTGATCTTTAAATTTAAGTCTTTGTTACCATGTACAAATAAACCCTGGGTTTGTAAATATTTGTATACATATTTCTAAACCTGTTTAATTTTTCTATGCACTTTTTTTATTTATAATGTTATTTGCTTAATAAAGATGTTAAGATGTTTGAACAAATTCAATTTTTTTTTATTATAAAAGGTGAAAGTAGAAAAAGGAATCGCTGGAAACAAAAGCTTATCCTGGAATGTAACCGAGTATTCGGCTGCTGCCTCAAAGCTAACGTGGTTATTGACTCATGCATCACATCATCACATGACTGGTTTACATTTTGATTCTTATGAACAAAAAAAACAATTGTTACGCTAATAATTATACTTCATTATGTGCATAAATGTAATAAGATGATTTAAAAGTGGTTCAATGCAGACAAATGAGAACATTTCATCAGCTCAACATGTGCACTAATGCAGGTACTTGAAGGTACAAATCAGCGTTGTGCTGGTCTTAAATGTTGCCCACAGAGGCCATGCAGAGTAACTGCCGGTTTAATCCTTTTTTGTGTTAATTCAGTATTGCACATTTCCAAAACATTGAGGTACCCACAAGAGACAAACTAAGAAAAGAATAGTCTAAAATAAAGCAGCACAGGCTGAGACATCCTGACTTTTAGTCTCTGGTAAGTGTCAAGCCCCAAGAGCATTTGATCCCAAGCTTCCCATAATGCAACTTGATAATATCCTTCTGTCTGATACATGTCCAGGGCTGTGTCCGAAATCACTCCCTGTTTACTATAAGGTTCATTACATTTACCCCTTAAAAGAACATTTCTCCTCTGCATTGAACTACTCTCCCTGTACATTTCCTTTGTTTTAATACTGATCGGTACTGGAAGCCTCCTTTATCATCATTTCTTTGTAAATCTGACAGAAATGATCAGAGAAAGGCCAACATCTGCATCTAAACCTAAAGTGAAAGGCTTTTGGCAGTCAAAGGTGGAATGTGTGTTACATTTGCATCACATTCAGTCCCAGTTTGGTGAGAACCGCGATGGCGTCGTTGCGCTCCATATGTTTGAGCAGCCTAGCCAGGTGCCCTACTGTCCAGTCGGGTTGCCTGCTGGTGACCCCCTCCAACACTGCTTTCAGAGGGCTCTTACTCTCCTTCATAGAGTAGGTGTAAGTAATCCAGGTGGCGGGGAAGGAGCAATGAGACGCCAGATGTTTGGTGTTCTTTACTCCTTGGTTTTCTGGATCCAACAAAATCACCAGTTCCTCCAAGACGTCCAGGTTGTCGAGCACGGTCTGTAAAGGTGCTGACAGGATGTCTGGACCTACAGAGGAAAGTTCTACGGTGTCAAATGTATTCTTTTGCCAATTCATTGCACTGGTTTAGTTAAAGTTGTGTTGTTAGAGCTCAGTGTGACGATTGGTCCAATAATAAGGTAGACTGGCTGCTGTTCAGTCTGGGCCATTCTCATTGTTACTGCTGTTCCAGCAGATCATGATGCATGAACAAGACTTTATAAAACTCCACCTAACATGACTGATACCTTTGTCACAGACTGACTCAAACATGTTGTAATGTTTACACAGTACATTTAGCAATAGCAGTATCATTTCCACTTACTCAGAATGTGCTCCAGATCATTGTGACCAGGTGGAGCAGACAGCGGAGAGAACCCTGCGTTTATGTACGATGATCTTCTGCGATAACTAAACACCGTGTGCTGACCTGTGTTAAACCCAAGCATGAGAGACACACATGATCAATACCAGAACCAGCCCGGTATATTACATTCCAGGAAATAATAAAACACGTCCTCTATATATAAAGAAAGTGGTCACTTTTTGTTCTTTTCCACTTTTATGCTAATTTTTCTGTGTGTGTAAAACCTTAACTTTAAATATGCAAACCTCTTTTCCGCTTCATGTAGATCAGACAAGCACATATCCCAACAAGCATGATGGAAGTGAGGATGGCAAATGGTATTACCCCTGCAAAAAAATAAAAAAGTTCAGGTAAAATTTAGACTATGAAGAAATGTGTTATTGTTCCATAACATAGTGCTTATTTAACTCACATAGTAGGCCTAAATCATGACCAACTGGAACTGGGTAGAGGGGAGTTGCACGTGGTTTAAAGCTGGATCCTTTGTTTGTCTTAATCTGAAATGAATTATTTATTTTTTTAAAGTGCTTAGAATTATTTTTACATTATTTAAAAATAAATGATTGTGTACCGTTATAAACCTGTCGATAACTTAACAAATTCTAACTAAATGAGTCACACCATGAAGTCACGGAAATTGTACAAGTCGTCAGATCATTGGTGTACATTCCGGAGCCAGTGAAAGATAACTGATAATAGTTAAGTGCGTTACCGTTGTGCTGAATAAACTTGGATCATAATGCGATGTTGTTGGTTCCTGCGGAGAGAGACAAACGGTGATCATGTACGCCAGTTCAAATATATAAATAATAAATATATAAATTCTTACGACCAACCTACTCACTGGGACAGGAACTCCGGTCGCCCCCCTTCTGTAGAAATTCAGAGAATATCGAAAGTGAACAGTGGTAACATGTCATGATTTGGCCAGTGTGATATTTCCCACATAACTTTGCCGTAGAGTAGACTGGATTGCAAAATAAATATTTACTATATTTGGCCTTGTTTTCCTGACATATCGACGGCTGCAGTTCAACATTTGTCCAGGACAATGAACATGCCTTCTTACCCTGTGTCTTGGCACTTGGTGTTAGAAGTTGTGCTGCACGGGGTCGAGATGTTAAACCCGGCCGGACATGGCGCACAAGGTTGACAACGAGCGCCGCTGCCATCATTAAAAGTATCGATTTTGCACTCTTTGAAGGAGAGCTCGTGTTGCCCTCCGTCGTCATCATAGCCACAGTTAGTGGTGACTTCATACCCTGTGTTGTTAACAGCAACAATATAACAGAATACAGTACAATAAAATAGGATGGAATAGAAAATAATAATAATGACTTACCTGGCTTTAGAAGACACGGCATACATTTTGAAATACTTCGATTCCAGAAGGTTGTCGTATCAGAGCATTTGTGAGAGTGTGTCATTGTTGCTCTACTGCGCTCAAGAGTTAAAAACTTTAACCTAAAATCTCGACAAGATGGCGCCTCCCACTTCTACTCATCACTTCTACATCCTCACAGCCAATCTGCAATTTTAAGTGTATGAGTTTGTATCTCAATAACGGTTCAGTCACTACATGATATTTCCTGTCTGGGTTTGCTTTTCTGCGTCACCTGTTTTACTCATGAAGTTCAGCTTCATCATCATGACGAGAAGGCTACTTCTCAGTCTGTATAAACAGTCTGTGGTTCTCGAGAGATCTTTCTTTATTTGGGAAATAACCCTGATTATGTCATTTCAGTTTGGGCTTGGAGACTCTAAATTCATCATGGAAAGCATGTATGTAGCGTCTGGCCTCATTCTGCTTCTTTTATATATATATTATATTATTATTATATATATATATAACCGTTTTAGCTCCATTCCTCTTCACCATCTACACCTCAGACTTCACACACAACTCTCCTAACTGCCACCTGCAAAAGTTCTCTGACGACTCTGCAATCGTCGGCCTCATTTCCGCCGATGATGACAGGGAATACAGGGAACTGAACCAGGCCTTCATAGGATGGTGCCAGCAGAACCGCCTCCAGATCAACTCGGGTAAAACCAAAGAGCTGGTGGTGGACTTCCGCCGGGGTAAACGCTCTCCTCCGGTACCAGTGAACATCCAGGGAATGGACATTGAGATTGTGAGATCTTATAAGTACCTGGGTGTTCACTTGAACAATAAACTGGACTGGACTGATCACGCACACGCACTTTATAAAAAGGGTCAGAGCAGACTCTATCTGCTGAGGAGACTCAGGTCCTTTGGAGTGCAGGGAGCACTCCTGAGGACCTTCTTTGACTCCGTGGTGGCATCAGCCATCTTCTATGGAGTGGTCTGCTGGGGCAGCAGCATCTCGACGGCTGACAGGAACAGACTAAACAAACTCATTAAGAAGGCCAGCAGTGTGCTGGGGTGTCCACTGGATACGGTGGAGGTGGTGGGAGACAGGAGGATGATGGCTAAACTATTATCCCTGATGAGCAACACCTCCCACCCCATGCGGGACGCCCTGGCAGCTCTGTGCAGCTCCTTCAGCCACCGGCTGATTCACCCCCGGTGTGTGAAGGAGAGGTACCGCAGGTCCTTCCTTCCTGCTGCTGTCAGGCTGCACAACCAGCTGTGCTCCCAGTAGACCACCAAACACTAATAATCTGTGCAATAATTACTCTGTACAATACACAATACTCTGTCTGTATATATAATATTCTATTCTTTTTATTTAATTTTTTATTTAATTTTTTAATTTTTGAGTTTATTGTTGATTTTTTGTGCTTTTTGTATAGTTGATATTCTTTACTGTTTAGTATTTATATTACTTGACACTATCTTGTGTGCACTGTCCACTTGCTGCTGTGATCCTGTAAATTTCCCCACTGCGGGACTAATAAAGGATTATCTTATCTTATCTCTTATCTTATCTTATAAGATATATATACATATATATATATATATATATATATATATATATAACGGTATGGCAAGTCTACAGTATATATATAGATAGACTTTATAATAAACTTTGGTGAAGAGGTGTGGTTGCTGAGTTCAGTTTTGAGTCCTTTAAAATGTGAGTTTCCTCGCTCTTATGTCTGCAGTACCTTGTGCTGGAGTTGATGAACATTGTGTTAGTTCTTGTCAGTTATAGAGAGTCAGATATTTGCTCCCTCTGTATTTAATTCAGTGCTTGGTGATAATACATGGAACATATTTTCTGTTCTGATAAAACCAGCATCCATTGGATCCAGCCTCACCTGCCCTCTACCACCTGTCCAAGTCTACAATAAATCAAAATTGAAGTGGACTCTTCCGGTGTGTCATAGGCTCTTTTTACAGCAGCCATTTGACATGTCGTTGCAGGGTATGTGTAATTAAAAACATCAATTATTGCCCTGTTCCAGTTATTGTGCAGGCTGGATCACTGGCTGTGACACACTAAATAGAATGGGACCATTATTATTATATCAATTACACTTGTGTTTCCCTTGCTATGACATTGTGAAAGGGGCCTATTGTGTCTGACTGCACATCCATGGAGTTAATCACGGTGGTAACTAGCATATATCTGATCGGTTAAAGATTCTGAACGTGAGGCTGGACATTAGGCCGATTGCTTAGTTGAAAGTTTAGATGTTTTTTTTGTGGATATTCTCAGTTAAAGTACATAGAAATCAGGCCTTCTCATGAAAACTGCAATAAATGGTACGTTTATGCATTTTAAGATTTACAAGGTCAGTTATTTGGTTTATTGTTCATCCCTACACTAAACCATCTGAAGAATGGCTGGTATCATGCAGCTACAAGGGGAAATAAAAGTGCTTTGCCCTATGAAATACTAGCCTCAATGACTATTTTTTCTCGCTTCCCTTGAGTCACCTCATACTGTCAGCATCCGGTGTACGTAAATAGAGTTTAAATGTTACCAAATCTTGTTAGTGTGGGCAAAACGCAGAGGAGTTTGTCACCCAGGGACGCAAGCCAGGCAACAAAATGGAACCTTTTTTTTCTTCTTTATAAGATAAGAGCATGTTGTGGTTTCCTATTTGGCATCATGTTGATACTGTCACAAACACTATGAATAATGCAGATGCAAGGCGGACATTTGTGTATAAGGTATTTACAGAGCAACCTATTTCTTATATATTTCACATTTGGATGACAGACGTTAAAAATCAAGGTCTGAAGGAAACAATGATGAGGATTATCGTTTTGTGAGATAACTCAGAAGTGGAATTTCTGGATGAGCATGACGCTGATAGTATGGAGTTGTGAAACAGTGGTGTGCTGCATGCATGTTCTTCTTCTTCTTCTTTTCGTTTCACTGAAGCGTGATGGTTATATGACAGTTTCCCATTTCTTTACACAGTCCTTTGCATTTTTATTGAACACTGCAAGGTCTTTTGAGTTGCAAGGGTTGGGTAGTAGAGGGCAGACAAGGCAGTGCTCCATAGTCTGGTCTGCTTCTCCACATTCACAGGTGGTTGGGCCAGCCTTGTAGCCCCATCTGACCAGAGCAGCTTTTGATCGTCCCGTTCTTGTTCTGAGGCGGTTTAGTGTTTTCCATTGAGCCCATGGTGCTTCTGGGCCAGGGGGAAGGTTTTCAGTGGGGGGTATTTCCATGACAGTTGGAGGAGGGTCATTCTCAAGCTTTTCCCTCCAGAGTTGGATTCTGGTTTCTTCCCGAGACTTTATTAAGGGCTGGACATGGCTGAGAAAGCTTCTTCTTGATTTTAGCCGCATGCATGTTGCAATGACCTCAAAACAGTGATGGGTGAGTACAATTTGTTGTTCCCAAAACATAATATAACAGGCTCCATTGAAATATATGAATAGGTTTTGATAATTACTTTCGGCAATATGTAATTGGAAAATCTATTATTATTAACTATATAAAATTATTTTAGTTTGTAGCTTAACCTGCGTCAATCTTAAGGTAGGAGTCATTGATGACATTTAAAGGGTAACTCCAGTGATATGGTATTGCACATCCATGAAGTGGGGAGATTCACAAGGGCCAGAATTAAAAAACAAACAAAAGAAGTGATTAAAATCTGGGCAGCAGAGCCTGAGATGGTGGTATCCCGCCCTACTCCTTATTTTATGTTTTGTCATTCATTCATTGTTTCCTGTTTTATTTTGATGCACCCTCCTCTCATCTCAGATAGGAAACACAACGGCAGGAAGTGAAGTTGACTGTTTGAATGTTGTCTGAAATGTCTTTATTAGTTTCACCTGTCCCTCATTGTCCTGTCCTTTCAGGTGTATTTGTGGTCCCCTCTGCCAGTTCGTCTTTATACCAGGTGCCGCGTTCCACATTCCTGCAATTAGCAAATCGTGTTTCTGTTTCAAATCTGTATTCTTGACATAGCAATGCAGGTCGGTTGGTTGGTTGGTAGGTATGTTCACCACTTTAGTCCAGACTAAAATATCTATTGTCTTTGGTGGGCCCCTGACTTTTCTTCTAGCGCCGTCATCAGGTCAAAAAAATTAAATTTTGTCAACCTTTGCTCTATTGCTAATGAGCAAATGTTTGCATGCTCAACTAAGACGGCGAACATGGCATAAACATCACACCTACTTAACATCGGCATGTTAGCATTGTCATTGTGAGCATGTTGCATGCTGACGTTCATGTTTAGCTCAAAGCAAAACTGTTATTGTGGGCTGACCTTTAAATGTCAGTTTACTCATTCGCAGACATATCAGTAGTCTGCTGACTTATTTCGGGGAACTCAAGCTTTCAGTAGAGTATCTCAGAACAATCCTTTTTATTATGTCTAAATGTTTGTTTCGAGGTGCATCATAAGGGATTCAGAGCATCAATATAGCAGCAAACAGCTATTTGCTATGTGAAGATAGTGGAGTAATATCTACTTTAGCCGTTGCACACTTTCCTGTATAGATGAGAGGAGCAGCTGACTAACACAAATAAGCGACACATAATAAACTACATTCAAAATATTGCTAAGCTCAAGAAACTACAGTCTGCAACATACAACTACAACAAGATGGGAAAATGGTTAACCAAGGATTAACTAAAGCTAGGCCCGTCAAGGACACATTGTAGCATTGCATTCACCACTGTACAGTTAGATCGTTTAATGAAACTGGACAAATACGCTTTCTAGAAATCTGAATCTTCTTTCCAAATCTCGCATTGTGAGAGGGACGGCAGTGACCTGTATCAGAAAGTTGCATAATCCAGTGGTTTCCTAGGTGCGTCCCAAAACAAAACAGCACAATTGGATGTGACTCACGTCCGTGTTCCCACATGACGGACATGTGATTTCTTTTGTGTGTGTGTGTGTGTGTGTATTTTGAATTGCTTTTCGTTAATGTTGTTTCTCCTGAAATGTTTGGTTTTCTGAACTGCTTTTGTGTTTCTGTTTTGTCCTGTTTTTTTCCAATGTTGTAGTACTTTGCCCTCCACGGTACAGCAACAGGAGTTAACACAAAAGCAAAGAGTTGAAACAATGCGGTGCAATAGGTGACAGTAATACAAGTGGAAAGTTAAAATGACAATGCTTTAAAGGCTGTGTCAGAGAGAAGTAGGAACACCAGAAATGGAGAACAAAACCCAACATTTTCAAAGAGGAAATATATAACCTAATTGCTGTCTGATCATTGATGATATCGTTATGTGTAGAGATGGGAACATTTGGAGCATATGCAAGTGTATAAAAGAAGTTTAGAACATGTTTAAAGAATATCCTATACATCATGGTATCCCATTAAAAATATGCCTTGCTGATACGTGGCTCATGATCTTTTAGAAGAGCTTCTTCCTGTTATGTGGGTATGCAGGATGAATGTTGCTACGTGTTTAAAGAATAGCATGTTGCCCTTATCTGGCGAATGTTGTGATATGCGCTCCCGGTGCGCTTGAGTTGAAATGGATCAACAAATGAACACTATGGCTCTGGTTGCTGTGATTATAAACTGTATCTAATTAATGTGGATTCACTGTGAGCAGTTTGTTTGGAAAATATTGTACATGTCATTAAAAAATGGCGAGTTAACATTACAGAAACTCATCTTTACAGATTTAGGAGGCTAAAACGTAGGTTAGCTAACGTTAGCTCACTACATTCGACAACATGTGCACTTCCAGGACGACTGCTTTTAGTCGGTGTTCAAATTGCTGCAAACCTTTTCTGATATCTGTTTCCTCCTTGAGGTAGTCCGCAGAATGAAATAATAGGTTCCCCCTTTTTACCGTCACATTCCTGCATATGAAAGGCATGTTCAAGTTCAGAGTATGCTTGAACCCGGAACCAAGTATGACGGCAGCTAATGGTAAACGAGTGTTTGGCGCGGTTGTGACATCAGCTGCAAAGCATCTATAGTTTTACCATTAAAGTAATAACTGAAAATGTTTAATGGCTTCTTAGGATTTATAGATAAAATGACAAAACCCTGGTCAGCTGCCCCCTCTTCCCCCAACACTTATTTGCCAACATATAGCGTTTGTGTGGAGCAGATGCAGATGGACACAAATGTAGCAGACTGCCACAGGAACTTGAAGAAAGTAATCTTTATTTACAGTTTGCGCAGACAAGGCAAAACAGAACAGAACCAAACAAGGGATCCAACACGGACTGAACTATAAACCAGGACTTAAATACATACTCTTCTGGTGAGGAGATAAGTGACACTTTTTTTCACATTAAGATAACACAGTACAAATCAACAAATAGCTTTCAGTGGCCTGAAAGCTTCCTCTATGAAGCAATATGCATGGTTGCACAATGCATACAATACATATGGCATAATTTCATGGTCATATACTGTAACTTGTGTGCTGCGTTTAAAGAGGTATGGCAGGTAAATGCCAATTGGTATTTACTCAGCATATCCATACTTTTGAACTGCAACACGTGAATAAGGCAGAAGAAAAAGCTGGACTAATGTTTGTAACTACAACAGACATAATTGCCTGCATGAGCTCTGCTATTCTTATCTCAATGAACCAGAGCAGTTTGAGCTGACCAGTGACACTTAAAGTCGCCCACGGCGTTCTTTATTTTCACTGTTGCATCAATACAGTCCTCCGTAGATGTTTTAATGTTACCAGATATGGGATTTGGCAGATTTTTGTCTCAAAACTATGTCAAGTCTCAAGGTTGTGTTGACTGACACTGGAGAAAACTCTTTCATCCTTCTCTTTCTGATTTTCTCTGAGAGTAAAATAACACAGGATAAGAACAATGTCACTGTTTTAAAGGAAGAAATGAATACATTTGAATTTGAATTGAAGTGGGAATGCATATAAGTAAGTGTAGATAGAGTATTTCAGACTGATTCTGTCTAAATCTGAATCATTGAATGTTTACTGTTTATATGTTCCAGCACTTAGTAAAAATACTCTTTTGTCCGGCCCTAAACATAATATCTCAGCCACTGGTCCCATCTTGACACGGTAATGCATTTGTGAGCACTATTACAGAAAAAACAACAACTGATTGTTACAGTGTTTGCCCTCAAGAGGGCGCTTCAAACCTACGTCCAACTTACAAAGTTTACACAAGCAGTCCAATAATGATGAAAGTAAGAGGGAAGGTGTCTGCCTCATTTAACGAGGAGGAACTGTTGATGTGACCTTAATGTACATGACCCAATGTGAAATGGTAAACACTTTCAGAATATTTCCTGTCATTGGAAATTTGTGCTGCTTTTCCTCTGTTCTATAGTTGTGAATGTGAACACACGGCAGTTTCAGTTTGCATAGACGTCATTGCAACACCTGATAGCCCTCTAAAACAGTGGTAAATGTCATTAAAGGACCTTCTTGGTTTTTCAAACATCATCTGTGATTTATCCTTCAGGAAAAACAAAGGTTTACCTCTGTTCTTCAAAAATAATGATAGTACATGAAAGGCACAACTAAATGAGAACTTTGTGTAGACAGCGGTGTCTGTGTTGCGAGCCTCAGATGTGTGAGTTGTACAGGTAGGTGCTGTTGATGCTCCAATCAGGAGGGAAGTCCTGTACTGCGTGGCTCTTGATGTGTCTCTGCATGGCGACCAGGCTATTGCAGAACTCCCGGCACACTGTGCACTGGTAGGGCGTGGCCCCACCGTGAGTCCGCAGGTGCTTGATCATGGCTGAGTAGTCCCGTGAGCGCTGACGACAGATACGACACTCAAAGGGTTTCTCTCCTTGAAGCCGAGAGAGGATAGAAAAGGGGGGCACAGGAAGGAAGACAATGGAAGGAAAGACAGTTGTGTTCACATGAAAGAAGGCCTTGAAACTTTAGGCGTGACAGATATATTACTTGCCAGTGTTATACCATTTGTTAATTTGATATATTCTGCTATATTACTTAAATTCAATTGATCCAGTCAAATCTTTTTTGCCTATTGAGAGATTTAGAGGCAAATCATCTAAATTGGGTCACTTTTAAACAAATCTGGGTGATTTGTTTAAGATCAGAACAGTTATGCATATACATGCTGTATACTGTTCACGTGTGTGTGTGTGTGTGTGTGTGTGTGTGTGTGTGTGTGTGTGTGTGTATAAGAGAGAGAGGGAAATTAAGTTGTTAAAGATGCAACATGGTATGGATTGCATCTTTCAGTTTTAGGACAAGTTAATATTTAAGATGTAGAAACATAGAATGAGATTTCATCTTAAATGCTAACCCATTCTTTTTTGTTTAGCACGTTAGCATGTGTATTAATTTTAGCACCGTATGTGCATGTGGTTTTGCATGTTTCAACCAATTTACAGCTAATTACCTTATAGACTTTATATTGTCGCCACTCCTTTGTTTGCCAGTGTTTCATTTCTTATGCTACACTTTGCACAATATCCAATTTGCAGAGCAAAGTGCTTGACAAGGGTAGTTATCACAGTGAATATTCTGCCTTATGTTACTTTTGTCAAACCTATTTTAATTATTATTATAAAATTATTTTATTTGTCATTAATAATGTTGCAAGCGCACACTTTGAATTGCATTGCACTACAGAAATAATCCCAATAGCTCTAAAAGGTCATCGTGGATTTACACACAAGTTTCTATTCTGCAAGTTCCTGGAAGGTGTGTTTCATAGTATTGAAATGAGTAGAAACTTGCTTGGAAGTTGGTAAAACAATATAAAACCCAGAACACAACAGTCTGCTTTGGAAAATATTTATCAGTAATATTTCATAGCAAATGTTCTAAAACATGCAAAAGTGATGGCACAGTCCCATAAGCTAAAAATAATATCGGCTACGAAAAAGCACCTAAAAGAGGGACATTTACTTTTTGTCTTTGAGCCAATGAAAATGTAAATTAATCATAAATGCCCCCTTCTCCAGTAACTTGTCATGCCATGCTAACAACATTCCTGTCTCTGATCTTTCTGGCTCCCTCAGACCAATCTGTTGTTACTGTTGTTGTTTTATTCATTTAATGCCATTGGCTTTTTAATGTCAAAGTACTTAATTACTGTAATTGAACATAAGTGTTTTATAACCCGATAGTCCAGTTTATCTGACTTAACTTTGTAACGGGACAAAAGTAAATATGTTCGAATTCTTGTTTTGCTCTAATGTCCCACAATATAAAACAAAGACTATTAGCCATGTTGTGTGTAGGCAGTCTTAGTAGTCTTAGATCCTAATGTGTTGTATCTAACACCAGCAGCAGCAGCACCATAAGTCACTGAGTTTTTTTCTGAAAAATAGCTATACATGCTACTTAGTTATATCTGCTTCATCGGACAAAGCACTTTTCGTCTTGTTCTGCCAATTAAACATGTATGCTTACCAGTGTGAATTCGGTGGTGTGTGTCCAGTTGATGTTTCAGACTAAACTTCTTGGGACAGTATTGGCACTGGTAGGGTTTTTCTCCTCTAGGTTCTTGTTGATGGGATTGGGGTTCATGCTGCAGCACATCTGCTCTTCCACAGAACTGACACTCTGCACAGGCCTCACCTGTGCAAACAACGAGATGAGGGAAAACAGACAAAGGTGTGAACATTGTGGTGGGCAATGAGTGGCCTGGCTGTCCACAAAAACACTGACAATTGAAAAGTACTATGGTTTCATTTTCTGCAACAGCCAACAGTCCTATAAAGGTGTTGTAGAGACAACCTTCTACTATTAAACACAGTAATGATTGTGTTAATTAATACTGCACTTAATATTGTCTGAGCTTTTCTTTTGCTCTTGTTATGTTGAAATTGTTCATGTTTATTCTGATACTTAAGTCCTTATAGACAAACACATTAAAGCGCAATGAGATGTACAAGCAACTAAAATGACCATTTACTTGCAATAAAGGGAACTTCATTCATTCAATGAATCTGCTAATTATTTGTTAATCGATTGATCGTTAGTTTCAGCCTCTCAAGTGGTGCTTTCCTGCTTTCATATCATTACAAATTGAATATCTTTAGGTTTGGAACTATGTTGGTTTGATTGGAGAAGATATTTAGGTAGGACTTTACATTACAGCGTGGTAATAACAGGATAAAAGTGGGGGAAATAGTTTGATAATAAAACGGTAATAATTAAGTAATACAAGGTAATACCATCTTAATAATCAGATGATAGTTAGGTATTAAAAATGGGTATTTTGGGGTAATATTAATGGGCCAAAAATAAAAGGTTACGAGGCAACGAGGTAAAACTATTTAGTAATAGTATTATTGGTGTCAATATGGAAACCGCCTAATAATAAAATGGTTGTTTAAGAAATTGGTGATATTGTGACCGTAATGGGATAATAACCTGATTATGAGAAAATGTGGTTACGCTAGGAAGTCAAAATCTGTAATTACCATGTTATAATGCTAACATGAATCCTCCCTTATATTTTAATCATGGCCCTTTGTTTCAAGGTCATACTAAAAAAATATGTTTAATGCTGTAACTTGAACCTTGAAAAACTTTTTCTGTGTGTAATAACTATGATTAAGGGCTGCTAAATGCTGAGCTACGTGGCTCAGTTTAATTAATGGCAATATTAGATTAAACCAAACATCAAGAGGCCTATTGATTACCTGGACAAAGCTCTTATTAACTTGTTACATACATTTCAGTCTAATATTACCCATTGCACATGGGATAAAATCACCTTGGGCTCTGTACTTTTCTCTATTTTCTAACATTTTATAGATCAAACCATTAATGGATTGATTGATTAAATAGGCAGCAGATTAATCCATTACGAAACAGCGCCGTTTTTTTTTTTTAATCCTGTTTAAATCAACAATAGCAGTCAGGACTATAATTCTCCCTGACCTCCTTGACATGATTACAATTAATCAGAACTCCAGTAAAAAAGGTACAGCTTATGCACAAGCTTTAGAATAATATATTAGTCGCATACTTTTTCCAGTCGCTTTCAGAGGCACAACTCTATTTTGGTCAGCATCCTGTTGCAAGACAATAAATTCAGTTCGTACAAGCTTACTTTCCTGTCACTCTGCACACGTGTCTCGTCTGCAGCCACATATGCTAGAGAGTCTTTTAAAATGAGGTGTGATTTTGAGGTTAAAGTTGCAACTCTGAAGCCTTTCAGTAACTTGTATTTTTTGGGGTTTTTCATATGCGAAAACCTGGGCCTCATAGTATAGACAGGATGCTGAAAGAAGAAGGGGGTGTACTGTAGTAGGGGAAATTGAGAGAATAAACCACAACAATTGAAAACTCACCACTCTAAATGCAACCTACTGAGACCTGTTGTCATTAGCATGCTTCCTGTCCAATATTTCTCTTCAGTTGTCACTTTAAAAGACCTAACATCATTTATAGGTACTGCTTTAATGTCGATTGGCCTTATTAACATACAGTACTATCATTTCAGGGGAAAGCTAAATTAAATCAATCAAACAGCTCAAAGCAACAATGAAGGCAGGTGCTTAAATGTTTTATTTGTATTTTTTGTTGTGCTGTTTTGTATTTAGATATTAGAGGGATAAATGACATTTTATAGGACTTTTCCTAAATGATGACACTGCTAACTGCATTGTGACTTGTAAAGCACAGTTTTACCAGCTTAATCTCTTCAAGTATAAACATACTTGAAAAGATCAGATAAAACATGTTAAGCAGATAAACTACCATACTTGCATGTGTACACACACACACGCACACACACACACACACACACACACACACACACACACACACACACACACACACACACACACACACACACACACACACACACACACACACACACACACACTTATTGTTGTTTTTACATATTATAGTTATTTATTTATAATACATCAATATGTATGATTTTTTAGGACAAACCACTGTTGCAATGCAGTGCATACTGTACTGCATACATCTAGCCCTATCTAGTAACCACACTCCTGCTCCTTCTGCACCATGCTCTCAAAACCACAACTCTCTTTGTCACTTTCCATTGCGTAGCTACGTAGCTGGAGTCTGCCGAGGTTAGGGGTCATGACAAGAACTGTCTTACTATCGTGTCAAATTGGTTGGTTTTACACGGGATAAGCACTGGTACAGCCTTGATCGTACTGGATAGTAATACTAGTATGTTCAATGTGTTGTATGTTTTCTGTTATTATCATATTACCTGATGGTGTGGAGGCTGACTCCCGCAGCACTGGAGCACCGAGGAGGCTTGTACTGCAGTGTTGGCAGTCTTTAACTCGCTCTCTGCTGGCTTTGGGTACGTCATGGTTGCTGTGGAAAATATATTTTTTAATGCAATGGTTGCAAAAGATTACACTAATTATACCTTTAACAATAGTAAATGAAGTGCTTTTATTTGTGCTCTGAGGAGATACTTTACTCGAGATATGCACATCGAGTAAAAGTCAGTCTGCATTTATTTTATCACAGATTCCATCCTTTAACGCCTTTTCCTTCCTCTCCATCACCACAAGATATTTATAGCACTCATTCGCGGTAAAAGCTTATTTGCATTTCATATCATGTGAGAAGGAGCAAGAAAATAAAGAGACACTAAAGAATATGGCTATTTTGTTTTGAACAATTTCTTGTGGTACAAGCGTGGCCAGGTTAACACTGAAACACTGTTTCAGTGGGTTGAAAATCTTGATTTCTGCAAAGGAGGGGAAAAATATAGGGGGCTTCCCTTTACTCACTTAGTTACATTGTGTGGAACACTGTACAAAATGCAGGTAAATCTCCCAAAAACAAAGTCATGTGGGTTTTACCCTATCTAGCATCACAACAGAGCAGCGGTAAATAAATTCAGAATTAGAACAAATTATAGTTTGTTTTAATCCCACAAAAAAAGTAAAAAAAATATATTTATATTTATTGGAAGGTTAACTTGTGTGTCTTTTGCTCTTTTGTGTTGGGATTGGTCAGAAACATGGGATCATGATTTGTCAAAAGAATACTTTGACTGACTAGGACTGTCGGGGAAGGGTTAACTAGTGACACTGCTCTAGTTGGAAAGTGCAGGAGGCTTCAAACAGCAGTGAGTCAGGTACCGTAGCTGTCGTAAGGGAACAATTGAGCAAATTAGGGGATTATTCTATGTGAGAGAATAGGGAGACAATGACTAAAAATAAATGCCAGAAGTTTCCAAAATCATGTCCAAGTGCTGACTTACCTCAACTCACTGGCTTGAACGGTCCCAGTAAATGCTCTCTGGCTGGGTTTTTTCCGTTTCAACAGGCCCATACCTGTAGACCCAGCATAACGGTTTTGTGTATAATGTGGATAAAAGGCTGAACCTATTATAGAGCTTTGAACAGGGGTTTGAAAATGAGAGCCGAGTAAGGGGAACATGTGGGGGGTGGAGAGGGAGAATGGGTATGCTACAGTGGGCTGGTTTGGGGACTGAAGGGGGTGAGCTGCAATTAAGCTTGGATAGTTCTCTGCTATCTGCCTCAGGGTGGTCACGGAGCTCCACATGTTTGTAGGGAAAGTCCAAGGGGAAGAGAAATAGGAGCTGCTGCCGGCAGGCCTGGTGATTACACTGTCTCTGTTATAGGACGTTGCTGACACAGGGGAGAGTTTGGGCATCTTTCTTGGGGATGGCGGGCTGTTGGGGTTCTTGGCAGCATCAGAGGGTGAGAGGTTTTCCAGGACAATGCAGTCGCTTGCCTCCTCCACTGGGGAAGAAGTCACTTGGAGTCTCTCCTCTTGAATTGGACTCCCTTTTTGCTTTTGATCATTCTCCTCAGCACTTCCGTTCTCTTCTTTTTTGACACATGTGATTTCTCTTCTTTTTCCACCCTCTCTGGCTCTGTAGTCAAGATTTTCCAGCTGTTTTCGGCACTGGTCCTCCAGCTGCTGCATCTCTAACAGCTGAGCAGCTTTCAGAAGCAAGTGCAGGTCATCCACAGACACATCAAGAGTCTGTGTGTAGGTGAAGTCCAGAACTTGCTGGAAGGTGCGTGGTGAGAAATACTCCAGAGTGCAGTGGACTGGGCTGTCTATGTCTGCCTGGGCTAGCTGCTGCGCTAGTCTTCTGCTAGCACAAGCCAGTACTAGCCGATGAGCCCTGAAAGTCTGACTCTTTACTGAGATGATGGCATCGCAGAGTGACCCTGAGCGTCGTAAGGCATCTGCCTGCTGCAGGAAGTGGAAGTATTGGGTGTTGTTGATTCGGATCATTTCTGAAGTTTGTAGAAATATTTTCAAAAATCTGAGAAGAAAAAGTTGAAGGAACAAAAAAAAAATATATCAGAGAGGGATGCCATCAGATTATGCCCACACTGCTAAAATGAGTCCTATCTATTTTCCAGGTGGTTACCAGGTACGTGACATTTCTAGAAATGCTAAATTGTAAGTAGGAAAATCAACAGCAGGGATTGACTTGTGATTAACAAATTTATCTGTGGTTTGTACAGTTTTCTTTTTCCATCCTTGGCTATGTAGTGAGAATTGAGGGGGCAGAATGTACCCATGGTGATCATATTATTTGTTTGTATTGCGACAGGTTGGTGTGACAGTGAATTTGATTTTCAACCAATTTACAGAACAGTTAATAAAATGGTTATGGATTTTTACATAAATTACCCCCCTCTGAATGTCTGGTTGATGTGTGGAAATATACTCTGTTTTGTGAAAGCTTTGATATGCGGCGCTCACATACACACTCTGAAGCCACAAAGCCCTAACAGTATATGAAACCATGACTAATGACTGTACACGCGAGCAAACATGAGTGAAGTTTGAGTGTCAACAACAATAACTGTATTTGGTTGACTGTATTTTGTACTATAAACTTCAGCAGGGGTTGAATAGGTAAATATATGACAGAAATATTTGGAATTTAGCCCTAAAATTGAGAATACAAGGAGGAAAACATTGTGGCTATGTGTTGAAACTACCGGATGCCTGAGAAGTTGCCGTCACAGTCTGAAGTCTATAATGAACTTTTATGATTATACAGTGTGTGGTTGGTTTCTGCAGGGGAGGTCACAAGTTTTTGCACAATTGCAAACCCCATTAGGTCCTCTGATGGTGACTGTAAATGAAAAGTATGTGAAACGAAATTACATTTAGTTATCTCGTTACTGGAATAAAAAAAATAATGTGTATGCATCTTTTTGCGTGCTCTCCAAAACTCACTCTCTCTGCTCTTAATCAAATTAATCTATTTCATTTATTGGAAAACATACCAACAAAAAGCAGTAATTTAAAATAATATCTGAATTATTTAATTATAATTTAAAAAACAGTGCTGAAAGTGAAACTAAACATTACAGCAGCTCCAGTATCAGAAGTAGAAAGTCACTTAGATGTACTGTATTTGATAAGGCTCAGCCAGCATGCTTAAGGTTTAAGTTTCGTGTTCATTTATGAAAAATGTAAAAAGCAACTATAGTTACATAATTTGCTTTTGAGTGCACAGTGTTGAGAGTGTGTAGGAAAATGATCATGCAAATCAATCCTTCATAATTTGAGTGAAGCCTACAGTATCGTCTGCGTACATGAATGTAAAGTAGTAGGACATTCTATCGCGGCAACGTTTACGACTGTCAAAAGTCATACGCTGTCTGCTCAGAGTTGTAATATATTGTCTATATATTACATAATATAAATCAAATAAATCACAAATGTAGTAAATGGCATTTTTTTTTATCTTTGCCCAATTCAAATTTCCTCCGTACAATATGCAGTCATGCATTTTGTACAGTAGTAATTTTAATAAATATTAAATTCCTTACATACAATAATAATAATAATTATTATTATATAGTGCTGTAATTGGATCAATGTCGTGGTAATTTGCCAGGTGGATTATTATGGTGTGTAACATGTGTTTTATGATAAATAACTTTAAAGCTACTTGAGTTAACAGCATGGGATTTGATGCGCAAGGAGATTTTGCAAAAACTTTAAAAGTTGTGTGTTGTGTAATACACAAATCTTTCCAGCTCAGATATGTAGCTGTCTTTCAGTGGCGCGTGGAGCACCGATCCTTATACTTAACTAGTTTCAACTGTTTCTTTTGTTAGATTGTACTTTAAAATATTGCACACACATCACATTGGTGTGTTGCACCTGACATTATAATTTTCAATTATGCGTTGAAGTATTGCAGCTCTCCTGAGGCTGCTGACCATTAAATACATTGTTTTATTGTATTGTATCCTGATTCATTATGCTTCATGTCCTTGCAAACCTTGTCTAAATCTTTTATATCTTTAAATATATTTGATTTTGCAATAAACTGCCTTTCGGAATAAACAAATTCCCACAGATGCTGTTCAAGTGCATCACTTTGTAGTGCAGTGAGTTGTGACTGCAGGTCGTTAAGGAGCCTTGCAGTCACTGTACTGTCTTAATGCTTACATGGGGGGAAAACCTTGCATGAATATGTCAGATTTGCACATCCTTTGACAGGACATGAACTGGCAGCCAGCCTACCCAAAGCTCGCATGTAAAGGACTGGAATCACAAGAGAGAAGCCTTTACTTATATCCTCTACAGGCAACAGAAGATCAGTCGCAGCACACTAGGTTGTGTTAACAGTAGATCACAGAAAAGACCAAACAGGAGCAGTGTTTAAGTATCTTCTTGTGGTTTCAAGTCTTACGAAGCACCAAGCTGTGTGAATGAGACACTTACCCGGTGTTTAGTGAATATTCTCCCTGGAAAATGATGAGCTACCTCGCATCATGACTGTGAAGTGACTGGTAAAGTGACATGTCTGTCTGGGGTGGTTTCCTCCTTTGTCTTTACAGTCCCTCCTCTTTAACTTGTCTCTTTCCCTCATTGGTTCATTGATTATAATGCTAAATGGCTCGTTTTTGGGGATTAAAGATGGTGGATTTATAAATAATCCAGTTATTTACATTATTTTGTTTTCTTTAATTAGTTTAAAGCATGGACACAGTTTTACTATTTAATAATGTTCAATTATTGCACAGGGTAGACAACATGCAAATCACACATTAAACAGAAGTAACAAAAGAAACGCACTTTCTGGTTTCATTTTATTATTTAGCTCTATGTGTGTGTGTGTGTGTGTGTGTGTGTGTGTGTGTGTGTGTGTGTGCACGTGCATTTTTGTGTGTGTGGGAGAGAAACAAGGACAGTGGTTAGAGTGATATTTGCATGCCCTATTGTCTTGTGTTGTATACCTGCTATACATGCTGTACATGATTTCCTCCACTCCTGCATCACTTGCTGGTCACTACATTAATAGGTTGTTCTGTGCTGAGACAAAAACCACTTCAAAGACACTGATCTGTGACAGGAAACATACAGACAAAAACCCAGTGGTACCGGTATGCAGGGCTAGGTCTCTCTGAAACCTTTGCGACTGAAATAGAAATATGTGCTTTGTCCTTTCGATTTGTCAGATGTACAAACCAAAATAGGCCAACTGTAGAGAGCTGGTCAGTTTAGCAGACCTCAATGGTTGACTACATTATGACTTCTTTGTTTAGCTTTTAAAGATTTATTTGGCCATTAAATACTTAATAATCAAGCAGTATTGTTAAGCTAGTTTTGAATTGCAGCCTATTCAATGTTCTCATGCAGTATTCATAAAACTGTGTATTATGTCCGTGCACATTTTTGAAGCACTAAAATTTGAAATGCAAGAATTATTGTTATATAATAGAATTTGATATATTATGTGGATATTTATACAATTTGTATTTGTAAAATCCAGCTGTCCCTGTTTACATTTATTGAAACTGTAAAAGTGCTGAAATTGAATTGTGTCGTTTGATATTTGGCGCAATCTAAGTAATCTCTCAATTATCGAACCTTTGTATAGTATAAGGCATTATGTGTTTCTTATCTGTTTCTTGATTCAGGGACAATACATTCTTTTTTATGCCTGTTTTGTTCTTCCAAGAACGCAATCATTTAGGTCAAGAATATATAGAGTAGTGTGTCATCAGCATAGCTGTTAGAATGAATAGCATTTGCAGATACAAGCTCAGAAATATAATGTAGATTTAAATCAGCAATGGGTGCAAAACAAAGCCCAAGTCAGAATCACAGGATAACATATCACACAAAACTTCATCATGTCAGGCTTCAAGTAATGCGTTTGTGTCCGGCAAAGCAGTGCCTGGACCAGCAGACCAGCAGACCAGCACCATCAGCATCTTGTGAGGAGCAACTGGCATCTATGGACGTGGCTTAGGTGTGTAGAAGGAAACACAGAGAGGCGACTGCTTGTTGCATATGGGAGAAGTTTCAGGGCTTTCTGCCAGAAATCTCTAGGTTTAGTCAACAAACCAACTTGGTTAGGTTTATGAAAAAAAATCATGTTTTGGGTTAAATAAACCCTTTCTGGCAGAAAGCTGAAGGCAAACTTCTCCTGTCTGCCTGTTGGTTCTAAACAACAATGGCAGCTCCTGAAGAGGTTAGCATAGATGCTGCAATAGCATCGGTTAAAAGAAAACTGGAATATTTCTTCATTGCATATTTCACAAGAGCAAAGAACGGCACTGAAGGCTTTTATCTATGGCAAATATGTTTTTGGTCATGGAATAATGTTCATTCACCAATTCAAAAATGGTCTGTAGCTCTTGAACATTATCCATCCATTGTCCGTAACAGCTTATCCTTTTCAGGGTCGAGGAGGTGCTGGAGCCCATCCCAGCTGACATTGGGCGGAGGCCTGGTACACCCTGGACAGGTCGCCAGACTATCGCAGGGCTGACACATACAGACAAACAACCATTCCCGCTCACATTCACACCGACGGGCAATTTTTCGAGTCATCAATTAAGAGCTGCATGTCTTTGGACTGTGTGAGGAAGCTGGAGAACCCTGAGGGAACCCACGCTGATCCGTGGAGAACATGCAAAGTCCACACAGAAGGGACTGAACCCAGCCCCACTTTCTGTGAGGTGACAGTGCTAGCCACTACATCAACGCGCAGCCTCTCAAACATTATGATCTTAAAATTTGAGGCTAATGTTACAGTAACCATTTTAGTTTTGGTCTTACCGTATGTATGAAACACATGTAAACATATATAATGAAAAATGATATCTAAATTAGATTTGGCATGTTGCCCTCCATTTTTCCTGTGTTGTGATTTTTCTACGTTATGAGTATACTGACTACAAGTTTTGGAATTTCCTTGCATAATAAACCTTACACAATTGAACAAATAGGAAAATATCTTTCATCCTGAGCAGACGCGACGATCACCCTTAGTTGAGTCTTCCATTAACAGATAACTAAATTGCTAATATGTAGCATTTAAGCACATATAGCATCCTTTATACGCGTCGCCTAGGTGGTCAAAGGACGTGTGTGTAGTGTTAAACATAAGGTAGTTTCCTTGTAGTTCATGTTCATTTTATGTGACACTCAACAGTGACATTTCTTTTCTTTTTTTAGATATCCTCCTTAGGTCTTATTACATTTTCAGTGGATGTGCTTTTTTCAACAGCTATAAATTACTGACCATCCATGATAACAATCTGTGTGTGTACGTGCCACAATGTAAGTATATGCTGACGTTTGTTCTGGGGGTGCGGGGTGCGAGGGGGGGGGGGGGGGGGTGGTGCTATTGTGCATACCTTTGTCTGTGAGAACAGTTAATGTCAAGTATCTCAAACCGCTGGACAGTCTGATCTCATCTATTCCTCTCAGAGAAAATAGCATTATACCAAGTGTTAAATGTCATCTTGCACTATATGGTAACCTCGAGTTGATGCAAAGGGCTTCACCTTCCAGTAATATCAAGACTATCAGCCCCCCACACCACATTCCTTAGCACCTGTTATCCCCTCACTGTCAGCTTAACAATCACCATCAGACCCAGCATCGATGCTGACTCACTGAGGTGTCTAACTGTGTGGGGTACTTGAGGTAAATGCTCATCTATACACATTCTGCGTTAGCGTGAATCCCTCAGCACCCACACATGTCATATGATGTTGATGATATTTCTTTTTTAATCCATCAAGTAGGTTACTTGATGAAAACTCACCTTTGATCTACCTACCAAGCTTTTGAATCTCTTCATATGAAGGGGTTTCGTATTGTTATTTTGTTGAATGAATCAAAGAGTTACTGAACTAAACAAAACGCACACGCATACTGCAATGTGATAAAAGTCAGGGTTAATATGAGTCGTCATACATTACCACAGTGGCGTTATGTGAGCAGTCGACTTCAGAGGAATCTCTACCGAGATGACTGATGTGCACTGGAGGCATCAATGACAAACTGTCACTGTACAGCCACAGAGCCTTTTCACAGTAATCTGGGTAAGCAGGACTACCCGGCAATGTTGTGGTTTGGAAGAAGTGAACTTGTGCAGGGCTGGGGCTTGATGCTTCTTTGTAATTTGTGGGTGAAGGAAGTGTGAGGCCTACCCTACCCACGCTTGAGACAGTGTAAGATGAATTGGTGCTTGGGAACTGTCTGAAGGCATCTAATCATTTTACAGAGGGTCTGATGTTTATTGATGCTTATTACAGCATAAAGTAAAGGATTGTGATTTGATTAAAGCAATCATTTGCTTTGAAGTGAAATGAATTGAACCCCCACAGATACACTGCATCTTTACTCATTGCACTACATTAACTTCAAAGGAAAATACTCATCAATTACCAACAATGTTACCATGATTTGGAGATTATCAGGCAAGTACTGTACGTCTCTGGTGTTGGGCGGTTTTCTCCGTACAGTACCATTGTTTTTAGAACTCAGGTTTAGCCTTGGTGCTCTTATATACACATCTGAATATGGGCATTCAAACTGCATTCATCAAAGATATATTTAGTTTCTTCATTTTTGTTGAGGGTAATGAGGTGATAGGCATCACACGTAGCTTTTCCTGACAGGAAGTGAACTGCAATTCTGGCCTCACAGAAATGACACTGTCGCTTAAGGAGTCACTGAAACTCCATACTGAGAACTGAGAGAAAATCTCATTTTACAACTAATCCTAATCTTGGTTAAGATTTTATCTTGTAGAATATGTTACTATCAAATATATTGTATCGTGCCAATGTCTGACACATGAACAAGCAGGAGTTGACTTTCAGACTTTAACATCAATATTGCTGTCGAATCACACTTTGTGCATTGTGGTAAACTTATTTGGGCATTCAGTCTTGAAACCATTTGCAATTTTTACTGTAATATAACAAAAAAACACATGTCTTCTAAGTGTACTTAGGTTTCCTTTTCCAAAGAATACAACTGAGGAGATTCAAGAGAAGAAAAACATAATTTCCCAGTATGAGTTAGTCAGACAGTTTCCCCCCTCATGACTGTGGCTTTTACATCATAGGCTTCATCATGATCAATTTACAATCTCCTGCATGTTGCCTCTGTGAGATGGATGACTGAATTAAATGGTGTCAGATATCTTAGAGAGAGAAACATTCATGTAAAGGAGTACTTCAATAAACACAGACGCAGTATTTTATGGGTCATTAATTTTTTATTACACTATTGATTAGCTTGACCAGTTTTAATTCCTCAGATTGCTTGCAAATACAGTTACACAACAGAGAACATTTTGCCAAATTGGAATATCTGTCTGCTTATTTGTGGAGCATGTCTTTGGTTAAAGGTCTGAATGAAAATGAAGAACAGCTCTCTCATTGATATTGCTATCAACATCCCTAGAACCAATGCGGTATAATTGGAATCAGACAGAATCAATGTCTAACATTTAGCAACCTGTACACAAATTGAGTAATTTGGTTCTACTTGTGCTTAGTGCCACTCCTTGTCAATTCGGCAGAGGCCATATATCTGTCTATATTTTACATTTGAACGTTATGAACTTGTCAATGTTTTCTCATACAAGCTTCTTAATTTACATTACAGGTGAAAAGCATGACCCTTGATCCAACTGATTATTACATAGAAATAAAAAATACAGAATAATTACATCCAAAACACAGCATTGTAAAAGGCAATAATGCAGCAATTAAAATCTCAATAACGTTTATGTTTTGTTGGGAAGTAAGGGGACAGACCAACAAAGAAGTCTAGAATTTGACAGAGGACGTACGTACAAATGTGATTTGAGTAACTACAGTATACACCATTCTAAGTCTGCTAAATGCTGGTAGGAAACCTTAAGTGGTTTGGGAAACACAGGCAAGCTTATTCTCATCTATGGTTTCAGTAGTATCATTACAAGATCAACTGACTTAAACTGTGAACATACAACGTTTTCATTCACTAA
This sequence comes from Leptoclinus maculatus, assembly GCA_032191485.1. NCBI lineage: Eukaryota > Metazoa > Chordata > Actinopteri > Perciformes > Stichaeidae > Leptoclinus > Leptoclinus maculatus. Next base: position 12,157,622 of record JAVDOI010000008.1, on the reverse strand, counting down.
CGTAGCTGTACAAATTATACAAGGGCTATGACTTCTCTTCACCTGTCATAACACAACCGCAACCTGCAATTAACCTGCCTAACGAGAGGAACTGAAGATTAATGCTAAATCATACCTCTGATAGTCAAACTCTTTATGCTTATTTCAAAGCTAACTATACACAAAAAAAACACAACACATAAGTAAACAACTCTTCCTCTGAATGGACAAATGCAGGTTAATAAAAAAATAAAACTTCCACCAGTAACAAATAAATACATTAAGAACGGAGTTTGGTGTGTATTATCTCTACTATAGCATATAGTTAAAGACTGATGAACAAAAAGCAACATCCCACAATGTGACCTTCCTTTACCAAGATGGTCTGATAGAATAAAGTGGCTTCAGGAAATTCAACCTGACACACCAAGCAGTTAACAATCAGCCAGAAAAAAAAGGGGTAGTCCCTTTCTTGGTTACCTATACAGGGTACTGTGTTGATCATAAATATGACAACCTACAATGAGTCATTCAGTGAAAAGCTATTTCAGAAGAGAGTAACTTAAATATAGCAACTATAGAGTACTAACATTCGTTGTTGTTGTTGAGTCCAAATTGGTCAAACGGGGAGATTCAGAGACATACAGCATATTTAACTACGATCATGCCTGAGTGTGGTCTGTTTTTAGGACTCACTAAACACACTAGGCACACTACTTTAGCTGTGGCCTCTTTAAACTCTGCTGCTCTGAACTGTAAAACAACATTGAAGCACACCTGCCAAATGTAAAAAAGGAACAGGCTACTACAGGAAGTGATAAGAAGGGCATCAGGCATGTAGTCTCTTGGATGTGTTGAACTTCACTACTCCTATGAAGGTCTACTAGGGGAATGATGCATTACTGAAAAGAGGATGGAATCTCAACGTCTACCTTAAATACATTCAGAAAGAAGTTACTTTATCGTTGTCTTGTGCTGGTTTTTACAACAGTCCGTTTTCAATCAGCCATGTTAGGAAAATGTTTCTCCTTCTCGTAACAGCACAATTTACTATTTTTTAAGTATTATTCCATTACATCAATGCAAATTAATCATAGAAATGTCTACACCTAGTAGTATGTATTTCATACGTTATTTACAGTGTCAATTTTGAACGCTGACATTTCCGACTTTTCAAAAGCAATGACAGGAACAACACAAATAAATAAAGCAGTATCATACACTAAGTTGTCATGCTTTCATTAAAATAACGGACTTTTGATTATTCAGTTTACATTTCTTTAGGTAGCAGTACAAATAAAATAAACTCATTCACTGACTGAATATTTGGTATATTTGGCCAAATAATGAATACAAATATTGAGGGCAGATCCTCAGAATTTAGAAACACAATGTTTATTTGTACAACCAGCACATAGCTCTGTATCATGGTCTTTTGGGCCTTCTATGTTGTAAAAGTAAAGCCTAAATGTCTCACACATTCAAGGTAAACACCTCCACATCCTCACCTAATGTTCATGTCTAAATATTAGAGGTATTTTCCAATGTTACAGTAGCTAATGGCGGCAAGGATAGTTTTGACAATTAGCTTAGTAATTGCCCTTGTATCACTGAGTGGGTTTCAAATTGAGAATTAGAGCAAAATTGAACTAGGCTTTCACTCGCACTCATCTACACAGATACATTATATCTAACTGTGGTACAATTTGAACGAAAGAGACTACTACTGAAAAATAAATACTATAAAGCATTACGCACCGTTCAACTTCAGTTTCTAGTGAGGTGCAATAGGTCAAGTCATGCCACGGGGATGGTTTTCCTGTCTGTGAGGTGAATGTTTTCAGGATCATGAAATGCTGTGGCACTGCTAATGGAAAGAACAATCCTCAGACTCTAACCCAGAGGAGTATTAGATTAGGTGATGTGAGTTTGTATCATATCTCATTATTCACATTCTGGTAATGATGACATGTTGTTGGTCATTTACAATGGGTTTGGGACGTACCCCTTACTTATTCATTTACTTTATGTTGCAACACATCATAAATCCGTCAAAGGGAGTGTAGCTTTTAGCTTTTACCACTGTAAGGAAGGAGTGTGGGTGTGTGTGTGTGTGTGTGTGTGTGTGTGTGTGTGTGTGTGTGGGGGGGGGGGGGGGGGCGGGGGGGACAAAACAAGTGGTCAGGCATGACTTGTTGGCAGCCCCAGTACCTCAGTTCATCTGTTCAAAGAATTTGTAGGTAGGGTTTTCATAGCCATGGTTTTGCATTTTGTTGAGCTGTCGTTCTTCTGGTGTCAGCATGGGGTCGACCTGCTGCGAGACACACAAAAGCTCTAATTATTACACACTAAAGACAAATACCTGAGCAAGGACCACATCATCAACTGAGATGTGAATAAATTGTCTATCAAATATGGAATGTGCTGTATTAAATGGGAATAGTGGAGCAGGATGACTGCTGGGGTGTGGGGAGGCTTCAAAAAGGATCTATCTTGGCTTCCAGGCTTGGGGCACCCCCAAAAGCCTTCTTCTGTACAGTATTTAATCGCCAACTGCCTCTCAATGGAAAGGTTATGCATTTTTGCGAAATATTCTTTTTTTGTTTTCTTGCCAAGAGTTATACCACTCTGTTTAGTAAGTATGTAGCTGGAGCAAACAGCTGGTTAGCTTAGCTTAACATAAAAACTGGAAACATGGGGAAAAACCTAGCCTGGCTCTCTCCACATGAATCTGCTGAGTGGCACCTCTAAATCTCACTAATAAACACTTTGCCATTTGGACAGAACCAGGTAAGCTGTCTCCCGCTTTTCCCAGTCTTCATGCTAAACTACTCATATTTACCGTGTAGATGTGAGAGTGGTATTAATCCTAATATCCACCTCTTGCAAAGAAAGCGAAGAAACATATTTCCAAAAATGTAAAGCTAATCCTTTAACCTAAAGGATCATACCACCCATCTCTCCAAGCAGCCACTGGTTTACATATTTACCACAATATGAAATAAATGGAAGCCAATGGATACTCTGAAATCTAAAAACCTTTTGGTATACTTTAGACAGCGTTGTAGGCAAAACCGTAATGTACACACAGCTTTTAGATGGGGTCCTTTAAGACTGCTTTTGTCTTAATTTAAAGGCCTTTCTGGGATCGTACCTCTACGATGCCATGACTGATTGTGCCGTATGGCTTCCTGCGCACTAGCAGCAGGCTGATTACCATCACCATAGCAATCGCCACAGCAACCACAAGCAACCCCACCATGGCGCCACGGTTAAACGTCTCCAAGGCATCGGGTTGCTGTGGAAAGAAAGAAATTTGCACTTAGACATGAAACAAGGGAGACAAATAGGAACATAGCTCCTTTTAATTTGAATTCCTGCTAATTTCTTCAGTCATTTTTCAACAAAAACATTATAAGGGTTATGTATTATTATGCCCTTACCAGTTCATCTCTCTCGATCTCAGGAGGCTTGTTGACTACCTGCTTGAGTTCCACAGAGGTGTTGATCTAAGACGACAGGGAATGTGTCAGAAAAAGGGAAATATTTGGACACAGAAACATTAAAAAGATGAATACACACACATTTATCTATTTGAAATATCACCAGCTTTTTAAAGTGGCCAAAATGATCATCATCTTACCTTTTCCTCATATTCATAAGTAGGGCCTCTTTCAGATGTGGTATAATCATATTCATCAACTGCAGGCACTAAGAATGACAGGAATAAAACATTTAGCTGGGAGCAACAATAATAAGTACGCTGCAATCATTGCAAACAGTAAAAGAAAGCATGCTTTAGTGACACTGAATACCAGCTTACCCTTCTTATTAGACTGCAGTTCTTTAGAGAAAAAAGAGGAGGAAAAGCATCTTTAAAAACAGCAGCCTGTGAGAAGTTTTTACATGCCACATACACCACTAGGATGGACTTAAGAATTGTTGGGTGTGTATGAGGAGTATGTGATGTATGTACATACCGATGCGGGGAGGATAAGGCCTGTTCTGGAAGGCTCGCTCCTCTTCCTCCTCATCATCCTTTTCCTCCTCGCTCTCAGCAGGCAGAAGCTCCTCAGTAGTGTGGGTCTCGGAGAAGGAGGTGGTCATGAGCTCACTGATGTCTCCTCTTTCTGCCTTGACCAGCTCCTCTACAGGTGATACAGACAGAAATCAAGACAGATATGTTACAACATGAATTACTACAAAAAATACCAGAGAGTTCACACACAGCGGTCTTCTGGATTTGAAAACAGATCAAAAGTGTAGTTTAGCTTACGGATATCATTGTGCAGCTCCTCAGCCAAGGTAGGATCCTTGTACAGCAGTGCAAGACTCTGGTTCATCCTCTCCTCAATTACATGGAGATGTGTGTACACCTGAAAAATATCAAAATCAAAAAAGACTTTTTACATAAGCAAGGGCCAAGAGAGCACGAACGAGTCTGTGTTCATAAACGGTCTTAGCTGTGAAAAGAAAAGCAGTGAACTGCTTCCTTAAATGAAAAAGCCCAGATAGACTTTCTATGGAGTCATGTGTCTAAAGCTGAGTTTGAAGTCAGCAAAGACTGGCTTTGATCTAAGTTTAATGAAAAGAACATTGGTGGCTGGTTTACCTCTGTGAGTTCAGGATTTATTAACTAATCTGTGACACATACTAAGTCTTCAGCACACAATGTTCTGTTCGTTACATGGTCAGCAAAAAGGAATCTTGCATCTCAAAAGCACAGGTGTCTGTGAAAAGCCTCTTGGAAGAGAGTACCTCACACACACACACACACACACACACACACACACACACACACACACACACACACACACACACACACACACACACACACACACACACACACACACACACACACACACACACACACACACACACCTGGAATTTCATCTGCTCAGCCTTCTGGGGGTCGACAGCCACAATATGTTGGTAATGCCTGAGAGTGTGCCTGCGGTCCTTCTGCTCTGCAGCCATGTATCGCTTCAGAGCCTGCAGCACGCGCTCTGGCTGGAAGACAGAGTCAGGAAATGCCAGACAGTGAGATAAGGGCACCACAGAGAGAGAGAATCTCAAGCAGATCTTAGACCGACCTGGGGGGGATCAGACTGCACGGCAGTGAGGTAGTTCTCCAGGGCCAGGCGACGGTTGTTGTTAAGTATGGCCTCCACTCTGGCAAGATGTGTCTCGACCAGCCTCTGCCTCTCTCCAGCGACCTGCTCCTCCAGCGTTTGCAGCACAGACTGGAAGTGCTGGTAGCAGAAAGATGAGCGAGTAGATGCAAGCATGAGTAAAGCTAGAGCTACATGGCCACAGGATAAGTTAAACTATGGAATAAAGCAAGTGAACAAACCTCATTCAGTGCCTGTCGCTCAAACTTTGGCAGATTCTTTGACTGGTTGTCTGCCTCTGCCCATTCCTTCATGATCTGAGGAATTGAAGAGACACAATCTCTGTATATTTCTATAAAAGTATCACATACACTATAGTATGTATATAGTACTATAGGGTATAACCTGCATAAACAGCACACTAACAGAGGCCCGCAACATAATATGAATTTGTCTGTAGCTTTTGTTTAGCAATAGAATGTGTTGAAGTTGTCACATTACATAAACTACCTGTTGACTGGTGCACAAGTTAACGCTATGTCACTGATCTTCATTCACAGTTTGACAAGGTTTGGTTTTAAAAACATGGATGTCTGGCTTAAACAGAATAGTTCGACACTTTGGGAAATACAGTTATTCACTGTCTTGCTGAGAGTTAGATAAGAAGATTGATACCACTCTCTCTCATACAACTCATAAGATATAGCATGTTACATATCTATAACATCTGTTGAATTCATACAAAATGTGAAGTCTCTTCGCTGGGCAAAATGACTTCCTCACAGTGACAAGACAAGACAACAACGTTTTCAACAGTTCCTTGTAACAGCAGTTACAAGGAATTTGGGAGTCAAAAGAAAACCATGATGCAGACATCAATGTCTGACTTACTACGTTATCCTATTTTACATAGAAGGGTAGCCATGAAAGAACAGTTAGCACATCGTAACTGTGCATCTGTAAAGACAAGCGCTTATCTAAACTGTTGAGCTAGATGTGCTTAGCTGCACTGATGAAAGCCGGAATTTGTGATAAAACCACAAATCAAATAGACAATCTTGAAGTTGTACAGCTGCTGTCTTAAAATTGTGAGCATTTGTGCGTGTGTAAGATACACACATGTAAACACAGATAGTATGATGAGCAGTGTGATAAACTCTTAACTTCCATCATGTGCAGTATGAAACTACCTCCACAACCACTGCAAAGAATATTTATAGTTTAAATGGTTACTATTTCTTCTCCTTTGCTACATTGAAATCATATTCTATTAAAATGATATGGAGGTTTAGTATCCATGGGAATATACGTCCACTGTCCATAATATATATTTTAGGTCATAACACCCAGCTCTTTTTAAAGGATGTGAAATGTCTGTTATCCTTCTCTTTATCTGCTTCCCAGAATGCATTTAATACATGTCATTCTGAGAATTAGATTAGAAAATGAGAGCGATGGAACAGTGAGTCTCAGTCCGACCTGCCAGCCAACAAACTATTAGCCCGGTCTCAGCCCTGTGAAAGTCACCTCGTTGATGCGCTTCATTCTGCGCTCCTCCAGGTCTGTTTTGGCACGCAGGAAGTTGGCGTGCTCAGTGTCATCCACTGGCTTCTCAAAATAAACATCAACGCCATCTGTGGGCCGAGGTGTAGTCACTAGATGGGAGGGACAGAAAACAGAGGTTTATTATTGCCACGCAGACTGCAAGAGCCAGAAAGCAATTATCCTGTAATCAAAAGCCCTGGTCTCAATGTGACAGTGTGTTCACTGAGATAATAGCAAGAGGGAGCGAAGGCAATTTTACACTTCAATTTGAGACAAGCAACAATAGGAAACTACATCTGCTTTTTCTGAATTTTGACTGAAGATAATAATATTTTTTATTACCCCAGCAGAGGACCAGGGAAATATACATCCCTTTGTGCAACACACACAATTACACGTTACAATGGTTCTTCTGGCTTTCAACTAATCCTAAATATTGGAGAATTTTTTTTTTGAAGATTCTTGAAAAAGTGATGAAATCATTAAAAATAATTCATCATATTTTTGTGATGAAGGAAATTGGCATTTGCTTTGAGAATTTGAAATTGGAAACAAATGCCACTTGTTTTTATCAAAATGTTAATGCAGAAGTGTTAAACTTATTAAGTTAGTATATGTACTTTCTGATTTTAACAGAAAGTAGCATGAGGGTTAATAAACCTCTGACAACCCCATAACATGCCCGACTCAAAACAGACAGGCTCGGGCTTTTCTTTCTCTCTCTTCATGTGCGTAGTGGTCAACTTCTCCATTTACTGTGCACACTAGCATGAGCCCTGCTGAGCTCTGGAGGTTGCTGTGGGTGTGTTTTATTTATCAGATCTACATGACACGCATGATGACATGTCGTGAGGTCAGTGGTCAGTATAGACTGATGAGAGGCTAAACTGAAAATGAATAAAGCAGTGAATACAGCCCCCGTGTATTTTTAGATAGAGACACTTTGGCATGCATACACCACATGCATGCATGCATGAGTATGGCCATATGTTTTGGACGAAACACATTTCTTTGTGTTGTTAACCATAGCTACTAAACAATCACTGCAGGCCAAGACTTTTTACAAACAATGAAAGGACAAAGCAAACAAATTAGGGACACTCACAGCTGTCGCCCTTCATCAGAGGTGCAGAGGTGGTGGGTTTGTGGCTTTTCTCGTAGTAGAAGGAGTCCAGATAGTCTGATGTCTGGTAGGGACCTGAGTCAATGGGGTATTCATACTCCTCTGGATCTTTCACAGCTATTACCTCCTCTTCCTCCTCTTCTTCTGCCTCCTCTTCGTCAACTTCCTCTTCCTCCTCCTCCTCCTCCACCACTTCATCATCCTCCTCTTCCATATCGGCCTCGTCTACATCTGTGTCAGGAGACGGGCTCGGAGTGGGGACTGTCACTTTGGTGCTGTGGAGAAGTAGATAGTCATTACTCTGATGACCATTACCACACAATCTCTCATCCTTTCACAACTCTCAGTTGCCAAGCTGAATCATCTTACACAGAGTTGAGTTTTCCACTGATGTGAGATGAGAGTGTCTGAGGACCAGCGGGGACGTCTCTTTCCTCCGTCTCTCCTTTACCGCTGGAAGTCCCTCGGCCTGGGCAGCACACATACTCGACCCCCCGGAAATGGTCTCCACATGGCAACAGCATCCCGTAGCTATGGAGCTCCAAATTGTCTGCAGTGCATTCCTTAATTACGCAAAAGTTTAAAAACACAATGTATGAGGTTGGAATATAATGATGTTTTTTGAAAACATAACAAGTTGAGAGGAGGTGATATGAGGGAGTATTGCAGCTTGAACTCTGCCCCCATTCTGCTCTTTAAAAAAACACCTCAAGTAGGTGTACTGATAAAGTGTGACGTGACACACAACACACAACTGTGCCGACTTGTCTAGTCTAGTCTGCTATTGCTGTTAGGGCTGGCTGCAGAGGAGGTTTGTTATCGGCACTGGAAAGTTCATTGTGTAATTGAAATTGCCCCAGTGGAAAATCTCCTTCATGCTTTAACAGGGCTTGAACACGTATCTTTTCCTAATTCACAGGTCTTCATTCCACAATTTGAAACATCTAAAAATGTCACATCTGCCAACTGTTTATCTACCCTCCTCACCTCCTTAGCGATGTTGTGCCAGTACACGTAACTCTCGCATGCATCCATCTCTTCCTGGTGGAGGAAACGGCATCGGTCGGGCACCAGCAGGGCCTCGCTCACATACTCGCCCTCTACAGTAGGATTGAAGAAAGGTTTAGGTCAGTGTAAGACGGTTTCAAGCAGTGGGAGTATTTTTAGTGTACTTTAAAAGGACAGAAAGAGAGAATACAAGCTATGCGATACAAAGAATGCATGGAACAAGTATGTTAGTGGACTAGAATAGTTAGATTGGGATGGGGTGCATACATTAGGAACTGACAGAAAGCATTAATGTGTAATGTATAAGCATTTTGAGAAGACAGACTGGAGCTACAGTAGCAAGTCCATGAAGTAAATATAAAACATGGTATTATAAAGAACATGAATGTAGAGGACTACTTTGTTATACAATAAACCACATAGAAATGAAAAATAGGTTTTATAGTCTATGCATTCCGTTTAAAACTTGTTCTTCACATGGCACGAGTATGACATGCTGGTCTTTCGGGCTCACACATGAAAGGGAAATGTTCACTGATACAACAGGCAGTACAGCAGAAATCAAACAAACTAGAGCCAGTTCTACCGTGCTGTTCATAAGAATCTAAGGTGACTCACTGTTCATTACTCACTCATTCACTCACTCATCCATTGTTAGCCTATCTGCCCCTCTAGTGGCTGACAGCAGACATGGCCTCTCTGCAATAATGTTGAACTGCACATCCTGCATTGTATCACCGCCTATCTAGTGTTGTAATAGTAGGACAATCATTAAGCTCTGGCACTGGGGGAGATGCAAACGGATTTTGATTTAAATCAATGTTAAGTCATACATCAGGTCTGTGGATGTGTTGTTAACCCCAAATATTTCAAAAGTAAATGTGTGGCCTGGCCTATCCTATCTTGTGCAATAAAACAAGGGAAGGAACAGCTCAAGATCTTGGGAAATACGCTCATTGGCTTTCTTATCCAGAGTTAGATAAGAAGATCAATACCACTAAATAATAGAAATGTGACGCGTTACTATTTGTTAAATTTTTTACAAATACCGTTGTTTAAAGATGGCGATTTGTTATATTTACATTTAGATTATGTTATCTTTGGACGGAGCCAGGCTAGCTTGTTCCAGTCTTTATGCTAAGCTAACCAGCTGTATTCATATTAAAAGACAGATCTGACTCTCTGCAAGAAAGCAAATCTGCCATTTTCCCAAAATGTTCAATATGGGTGTCCTGTTGGTCTTAACAACACATAATGTTCCTAGTTTGAATTTGGTTGTGGGCCTTTGTTGCATGTCATGCCCCTGACTCTCTCTAAAAAAAAATGAATTATGATACAGATGGCATGACCTCAAGCACACAGTCAGTGGTGAAATATAAAGGAGGACATTTAATCCTTTTTGTAGTGTAATTATCTAATGGCAGTGCGGTGTTGTTCTTACCTAGACAGCGGAAGGGCAGGACTATGAAGGGGTGTGTCTGGCAGTGGCCCCAACCTTTCTTACACCAGGCGGGGATGGTGACAGGTCTTTTTGACTCCTCTATATGGGAGATTGGAAGTGCTGGGTACATCTGGACGTACAGGTACATGCAGAGACAACATGAGACAGAAACAGATAGATGGATGGACAGAACAGACGGTTTGAAGACAAGAGGAGCAGTGGAGGGAAAATCGGTTAGAGAACAGGTTTGGGAATTGGTTGGGCGGGGTAGAACAAAAGTAGCAGGATCCGGGGAGAAGAAGGAGGGAGAGCACAGTCAGTGGGAAGAAGACTAACAAGGGAGGGAGTCATGCAACATATTCTCAAACTACTTATACAAAGCTGTGTATGAACTTTGTCTGAGGCCACCATACACATATATTCACTGAACATTTCAGCAAATAAACTTGTCTTTCATTATTTCCAATTTAGCATGTGACTACTTTCACTTAAAATTGGGGACAATATATCAAACTCATGATGAGCTTTAATAGTCTGAATGCACACACAAATGCTTTCATCACAAATGTCACGGAAAACAGGGAGGCTTTTGTGTAAAAGCCACCACAGATGCATTAATGTGTCTGCTAATCGCATTACAGGCCATTCAGGTTCGTGGCTGCTGCTCTCTGTTGCAGCAGCGCCTTCTTTGACCTCCAGATGGCGCTTGATTGCCTTTACTGTGGCACTTCAAGTACATATTTCTGAAGGAGGAGTTTGCGGAGAGTATGTGTACCATTGATTACCCGACAGTAGATGTTAAAGAGTACACATATCAGGTAACAAGATGAGGAAAAGTAGATGGTGCTACAAATGAAATATTGTAATATTCCAACAGGCCACCATCACTTCACTATATATGGTTAAATATATAGATTTATAGGACAGGTGTTAGACAAACCGAATTAAAGAATAAGAATACATCGTTTTACTTGAAGTCTTCTACAGTGTTGACTTCATGCTGCATTCTTTCAAAACCAGCTCTTTGCCACTAAGGGAGATCTGCTGTTGGACGTATTAATCCGGGCTGGTGTTCTTTACAGTTGTACAAGTTTATGTTGTTTCCCTTGCAAGGTTCAGGACCCTACCTCCTGACAGTAGGAAAGGATTTCTCCGGGCTCTTTGAAGCAGCCTTGGTGGCCCTGAGGATCCGGCTCCCACTGGCCAGTCTGTAGGTTCATGTGCAGGAGCTGACGTCCGCAGTACATGGCAATCTGCGGCTCTGCCACCTGGATGCTTGGCCCGGTCACCTCGGTCATGGCCAGAGCCTAGAGAGCATGGGGGGGGGGGGGGGGGGGGGGGGGGGGAAGGGAGGGTGTTTGGGAGAGACAGAGAGAGAGAGAGAGAAAAGAGAGATGAGAAGGAGTCGATACAAACACGGTGGCAGATTATATTGTGTTTGAAGCTGATCCATGGCGGGTAGACCACAGATAATTCCTAAATGCACTCCAGCACTATCCAACATTAGACCAAGAGTGTAAGCCAGGGGTGCAAGACTGAGTGATTGAGTGAGTGTAAGATCGAAACAGAGAGGCGAGAATGTAGAGAAAGGAAGGAGTAGCTAATGCATGGGAGAATTGAGTGCACCCTGCAAGCTTAAAGTCAATATTGGAAAACCGAAATATTCAGGTAAGATCCATAGAAGACTCACTGTTGAAAAAAACTGTGAAGTGAATGACAAGGCGAGGCAATGAAAGACCAGAGTAATCGACTGGTGACCTATGCTCCCTGTTAGCTGACAGCTGTGACAGCTGAGAAAAGAAGGAATGGACGGTGGATGAAAAGGAAGGTGTATAGCAAAATTATACAACACAATGTAAAAGATTGCCCCCCCCCCTTCCCCTCCTCCAGCAGCATTCTAGGATGCTGTTATTGATCGAGGGATATGTTACCTCTGCCTGGGGGAGGGCCCAGGGGACCCCACATAAAGGAAGAAACGCAGCAGCTAGGGCTGGGAGTCAGGTGTTAATACAAGCTCATTGACCGATGGGCCACTTCACTACATTAACACACAGCACAGAGACAGAGAGAGTCCAGGGAGGAATAAAGGAGGGGAAGGGTTAGGTAGGAGAAAGAGAAACTCTATAAACAGCACAAACAAGAACTGCATCTGCCTTAACAGACAAAACAGGCAGCAAGGCCTCAAGAATCATGAGAAAATATCCATCAATCATGGTTCCCTGGATGTCTGAGTCATCTCAAAGCATAAATGCGTTGTTTACACATGCAGAGTCTCTCACTTAGCTCAAGTAAAAGATGTGGTTCCTCAGTGCATCTTTTGACTGTAACTCACGGTACAGGACATGTGATAATGTTTACTGTCCAACCCCTAAAAGTCATCAAAAGGCATCCTGTGCCCCAGAGCCTATGTATTGCTCATATCCTTTCATCTGCGCTGACAGACAGAGAGATAGACTTACTGACGACAGACAAGATGAGCAACTCTGAGCCAATTAGAAGGAAGTTGCCCAAAGGGAAGAAACAGAGGAGATAAAATATGGGAGAGTGACGCCTGATCAAAGGGAAGCCCTGCTTTGGCCGACCGGAGCTTCAAGTGTTTGAAGTCCTAATTAAAATTCACACAGAATAAAATAAATATATAAAACCCTTTGAGTAAATGTACAATAAATATAAAAGGCCCTCAGCAGTCTATGCATTATAATTATGCTAAGAGGAGTTTGTGTTTCTGCATGTCCTAGCAGATTTCTTACAAATTACGGATCTACTTTTCATTACCGCCGACCATTTCCCAAAGCATAGAGTGTAGAGTGTTTCAGATTTATGAATGCGTTTTTCTACCTTATAGGCCACATATTTCCCCCCTAATGAATTAGAATATTGTTTGAATATAAATTAATAGAGGCTTCCAAAATTGCTTGAGACAGTCAACATGCTACAGGATAGATTAACTCTTTGACTATTTATTTTTAAAAGCTATAAAATTGACCATCTCCTTTTCTTTTTGGGAATATTTTCCCATTGTTTGCCCTTTTTTTTGACAATATTGCCGCAAGTGCTGACAACTTCACTGTGATGGAGTACCCATCTCTGTCCCTGCAAGTTAATGATCCCCCAGAGTTAAAATGAATGAAAACACTGGCTGCTTTAAGGCATGGAAAACATATTTAAAAATCTAAAATAACTATAGTGTGCTTTGGCGACATTGCTGATCTATTATTTGTAGTAAGTTCACAGACAATTCATGTTTAACTGTAAGTCTCATTTCAAGTTTCACACTATCAAATGTTCTATTCTAGAAAACTGAATGACAAGTGTGAGCTATTGATAGTGCTGAATTGAAGCTTTTTATTGGTTAAGAGTATCATTGGAGGGGCACAAGAAAACACTGCTGAAGCAGCTGAAACAGTCCGTCTAGTGTAGCTGCTGAGCTAATGTCTAAATAGATATATCTCTCTTTGACTCAGGGAAGGTCAGTGCCACAAAGAAAAAAAATACGTCCGGATATTTGAGAAGATAACCTGGCAGCTCCCCCTGGTCCAGCTCCCTCATTCTGCCTGCTCTCCACTACTGCACTTGCAGAAAATCAATGCTGAGCAACTGCAACTGTATCGCCACGTTCCCCCAAATCAATAGCAGTCCATCAGGAGCCTGAGGCTCTGACCTCCAGCACGGCAGGGCCGCACACCCAGCCTCCAGCCCGATGGGACCAGATTAGCTCTCCCTCTGGTGATAACCCCTGATAAGAAATACTGTTTTAAGATGTACACGTCACTCCTTCTCCACATGCTGGTCTTCACTACACACAGCGTCAGGATCACATAAACATCACTCAGGGGCTGACGTCACATATACCCACTCTTTTCTGCTGCGTGAATGCCACACGGTGCCTTTGTAGGCGTTTCATGGTATTCTCACAGCAATAACAGGAGCATGTGTCAGTCCTTTTTATTCTGACCCCCAAAATGGTTTGAATACTTTTAAGGAAGCATCAGTTACAGGACAGAATCTTTTTTGCTTTATTTATCTTTAGTGCCTAAGAAAAATAAACACTGACTTGGGAAATAAGTAAAGTAAACACAAGGAAGTCTGGGAAACATCTGGCAAGAATGTGCTTGAACCCCTGCATGGCAATAGAAGCTTGATTTCATTCCAGTGAATGTTGTCGACTGTAATTGTTTTAAGAACATACTGTTTTCATTGATTGTGTTTAGTCATACTGAACCTTGGTTACTGTATTACACTAAAATATTAAACTTTTACAATTTAGCCACACAATTAATGCTAAAATACCATTAAATGTACTTTTTGACAGTTCAATTGCATTATGTCTTTCATTCTTAAGCACCCCTAGATCACATAGCATTGGTATTTCTGTAAAATCAACTCAATAGCCAACCTGAAGCCAAGTCAGGACAGTACTGCACAAATATGTATGTACTCTATGAGTGCTGTTTGTGCAACAGGACAGTGAAGAGGATCTAACAAGTTTCTACAATTGTTTAAATGGCAAATTGTTCAGTCAACCAAAAGCAAAGTCTACCTGATAACAACGGGCAATTGGAAAAGAATATCCAGAGAGGTTGTGGAAGACAGAGGAGGGCTGGGAAGTTCATGTGTAGCTTTTATGGTGTTGTTTACAATAAAAAGATATCAACATATCTGCACACTTATTTCTGTTGCACACACCTACTTTATTTCCTAAACTCTGGTTCATACAGACCAAACACAATGAAAACAAATAGTCTCTCATGCAACTTACTGATTAGTGCACCTAAGGTGAAAGGGTCACAATAAATCACACATTTAGCCATGCAAGCAGAATGGCTCTATTGGTGGCAACGTTGGTTAGTCGGTCCACTACTTTGGTCCAGTCTGTAATATCTTAACCATTGGATAGATTACCATGAGATATGGTACAGACATTCATGATCCACAGAGGATGAAGTCTACTTACTCTGTGATTAGCTGACTTTTCCTCGAATGCCATCATGAGGTTAACATTTTGGAATGATTGCCATAAAAGTTGGTACATTCATGGTTCCCAGACAATGTATTGTCCTTATTGACTTATTGGCTTTTCCAAATATCTGGAATATGAATGACATTTCCATCAGCCTCAGCTGCACTTTGTGTTTAAGTCTAATTTAACTGTTGCATACTAACATGCTACTTTAGCACGTTAGCATAACATGGTATATTATACCTCTTAAACATCAGCATGCTAGCATTAGGACAGAGCCGCTAGCACGGTTGTAGGATGTGTAGATGATTCACAGCATATCTTCAATATTACTAAGCAATATTTGAAAATATGCTATTTAAATATTGTTTGTAATTTAGCCAAAGCAGGAAGGTAACGTTTACAAAAACAAAGAGTAAAAAAATGCTTTCCTCACAATGCTGTGGGCTCTTTAGCAGACACATTGGTGTATTCACAAAATACAGATTAAATAGACACAGACAATGGTCCTCTGTGGTGAAGGATTAGGCTTTCACTCACAGCTAAAAATAGCTTTTTTTAATAGTAACTGAATCACATTCTTGTTCCTTGATTAAGCGGTTGTGTCAATGTTACAATTCATAGCTGTAATTCCCTTTGGACAGACAAACATGCAAACAAAGATTGGTATGCAGTTTACATTTTGATGCCAATTCGAGCACAGAGTGTTAAGACTGTTGTGGTGTGAGCACGGCAGTCTCTCTGAACATTCCCAGTCTCCATCAGGAGCTGAGGCACACTGATCCAGTTGGCTTCACACTAATGCTTCACAATCTGTCAACAATTATGCTTCTTCTCCAGTCAAGGACAGGTTCATAGTCATAGGTTGGTAAGGCAGCACTGTTCAACCATCCTGAGTGCCACATATCATGTCCTAGTGCTGATGAAGCGGAACAGACAGACAGCCCAGAAGCCTGAAAGCTCCCCACTGCAGAGAATGCTGCATCATTTAGAATGACCTGGTGATATAAAGCATCGATTGGCAATCTGTCTTTTCACCAGGTTCTTTGCCTTCGTTAGCTCCCTTGAATGGGTTGAATGCTTCACTTTGTAATCACCCGTGTACCTTCACAATTGCCGTAGCAGAAAGCATCACAAAGAAACTAATTGATCCCTCAGAGACGCACTGTGCCCTGTACCAGACGTTGTGGAAATATATAATAATGGTTAATTATATTTCCACAGATATCCCTTTAGTAAATGATGCTGCAGTGTGCAGCAGCAAAAATAAGAGCCTAAATTTGATCTTGCAACATAAATGCTTCTGTCAGTCAGGGCTGGGTTTGGGCCAGGGCAGTACATTTACATGTTCTTCCAGCCTCTTCCGCCCTGTTCTAATTAAATTTTCAGCACCTGTTCCACCCTTATGTTGCAGGATGACTTCATCCTCTGTAATGATGCAATCTCCCGGCCCTGGCAGGCAAGCCAGAGCAGTAGGGGCGGAGCGGAGGAGCCCACCCATCATTTGTCACTTTTTACAAGTTGCTGCCAGACTTTACATTGGAGAGCCATACCATAAATGCATCAGATGCTTCAAGTAGATGTCGTTTAGTGCTTGCAGCATGGAGCAGCACAACCACAGTCAGATAGGGGCCTTTGATGTCACATAAAGCATTTTTTTCTCCCTTGCATACAATTGAGTTTCATTGTGTTTTTGATCCTGGTTTATACTTTCATGTTTCATTGGGTTTAATTTATCTATAATTCATTTGTTCTAAACTTCATTTGTTATCTTACTTGCTCTAAATTATCTGAGGTGCATTCCCTGTGTGGCATGTATTCATGTTACAAGGTACATGTGTGCATCTGTGCATATGTTGTGTGAAACACTATGGTACATACTTCAACTTGAAAATATACAGACTCTCCAGTCAGAGATATATTGTATTGAGCTAGCTTGACACCTGATAATTAACTAGAGACATCAGACCCCTGCGGAGCTAATCCCTACTCAGTAACAAGGATCTGGGATATCCCATCTAACCGAAAAACGCCATGTAGGGACAATGTAATCAAACAACAGTCATCACTAAGACAAAACAACTTGTAAAATTCCAGGATCTGAAGGTCCAGGCGGCAACACTTTAACATTGTGCTGCTTCTCTCAATACTATTAATGTTGCTATATACTTCAAGTCATTATATTTCCAAAGAAATACCATTATGTTATACTGGTGATGCATCCAATTTGAAAAAACTAATTAGTTACTATTAAATCATTTTACAAGGCAAACTATGAGCTTTGTCATGCCTGGTGTGAATAGACTGGTTAGCTAGGATTGCTCGTGATTAATATAACGTTGTGGACGGACCACTTTTCATCACTCCTGTAGAGAACACACCCACGTACAAATAAGCCTCACTGATGCATAAGTCATGCATGTACGAGACACACAAACCTTCCTGAGCACGTCTTTGTGCTTCTCTGCAGCACAGATGGCTGAATAGTGGGTGTCTTCCTGCTCTCCGGGCCCCTCCTTTACTCTTTCTCTATATTGCCCTCTCTCTGCCTCCTCTCTAGGCTGAGCTCAATCCACCCCAGCCGCCCTATCCTTGATAGCTCTCTTGTCCCCCCTCCCTCCCAAACAGCTTTCACACAATGCCTGACACTCCTCAGTTTGGCCTCCCTCCCTAGGCTAGTACTAAATGGCCAGAGAGATTTGGGAGCATTCATCACTGTAATCATGTTGGTTAATTATTCATAGGCTCCATCAGGCCTCTTCCTGGTGTGGCATGTAGTTATTAGAGAGTAGCAACATTAGTCTGCCAGACTCTCATGATGCAGCAGAGGGGACAAAGGAAGATAGAACAGGTTAGCTCAGCGCATTGACACTCATTATTATACATCTCTGACTAATGGCTAATTGAAGCCATTAATTTTCGATTCAAAGCGACGGATATTTTCCGGCAGGGTGGAAAATATTGTTCGACAGCTTCCTACTGTAAACCACATATATAGCAGTAAAGCTACCGATTGAACACTGAACCTCATTTTAATACTTAATAGACAACCATTACGAGAGAGGCTTTTCGTTTGCAAAGATGTGCAAACATCAGGGCCTTCTCTAAGTCAAGCTTCATCAGTCCAGATTACAGCGGTCCAGCCTCCAGCTGGGCACACTGGGAGCAGATGGCCCCATAATCACCAGGGTTCATCTAGGTCTGAAACAGCAGCCAAAACCAGCTCACAATATTTGATTTAATTTCAAGTATAGCTTAAAATACAGGACATGTCAGATGGTATCACTGCAAGAGACTCCAAAGATCTGGAGGCTGGCAATGCCAACCATTTCATGATCATGGTTATTTAGGAGTATGTTTACTCCTTACTGTGCCCACTGGGGTCTGTATATATATATATATACACATACTGTATATCCTATCTCAGGGTGTTAGCCTCTATCTTTCCAGCTAGCACTCTACAGGCTGCTGCAGCTGGGGAATAAGAAAGAGACTGACTTCCCTCTTCTGTAAAGGTCGCTAACAGCCCCCGGAAATCCCACGAACTGAGTTGGATACAGATTTCCCTGATGTGCGATAGCACCATGGGACTCAACAGAGGCTCCATACCCACATGAGCAGAGACTTCACCTTTCCCAGCTGGGACTCACATGACTCATAATAAATATCATGTTCACACACATCCTGCTTCTCTCTTTAGAATACACTCCATAACACACAGACCTGAATTTAACTCCCATTGTGCATGCAATATTGTTACAGATATGTTTCCTGTGAGTTGTTTTTTTCAGACTTCCTGCCTTTCAGCAGCATCTGTGAGAAAGCTTGTCAGAAATATCCAATGCAATCAGAAGATGAAAACAGGAAATTCCAACAGATGCGATAGGGAAACGAGTGATTGTGACACTATGTTGCATAGAGAACTTGTACGCATGTCTTCCTCTCTGTTCCACCCACATGTCAACAACAAATTCTTCTTCTGAGTCATGCACCATAATGACACCACACTGTGCATGTCTTCTCTCCAGAAAGGACAAAAACACAGAGCGTGGTTTGTCATTTTCCGGATCCTATCTATGCTACCGCCTCCTGCAGATATGTGGGAGACAAACAACTGCGTAGTAATAATGTTTCATAAATCCAGCCAGTAAAACAGAGAGTTCTGAGTCAAGAGAGCCAAACTAGTAGCACTCTTGATCAATTTCTGCCGTTACATAACACTGTTGAACCTCCTTCACAGTTAAGCAACACAACATGGGAATGCCAACATGTTAATGCCAAACACTGTGAGCCTGCAGATATGATTTCGAGCTGCAGAGCTACCTTAGGGGATTGAAGGAATCAAAGGCTTAGCGGAGATTTGAGCACTGCAGGTCTGTCTGAAACATCCTAATGTCAACACAATTGCCACTGAATCAGGGATTTTCTGCAGGCAGATTGAGATTGACACAATGCAAACAAGCTCTCCAAATCTGTGTTTGTACGGTGAATACATTCAAAAGGCTTGAGTCATATCTGGGACTCAAAGATTCAAGTTTCTATTAACCACGCTGTGCATTGTCGCCGCTAAAAGGTATTAAACATCGAGACAATTATTCTCTGGGCTATTGTTGACTTTCTTTTTTCTCACATAGTTCAGTTCTGATAAGAAGAACCGCATATATTAATGATAAAAAAAATGCATAAATCTATCAAATCATTATTATCCTGAGACCACGAGATGTTGCTTATTTTTAGTAATGTGAATAAGCGTCCCCCATTTAAATGACTGACAGACTGGCTTTGAGCTGGATCTCTGGAATTGGTAAACCACCCTGGAACCAAATCCTGAATTTAGCAGGTTAATGGAGATGAGGGAGAAACATGATTTTCAATTTCAGACCGAGAACATATATGCAGATACTAAATGTATTCATAGCAAGGTATCGGACAAGTGTGTATTTTGTGCTGGCGGAGAAAACAAATCTCAAAACAATAACATGATGCCCTTGAGCATGTTTTAAGTAGATTAGGGGATCTCAAAGCGTAAATGAGGGCATGTTTCAGTTAAAACTGAATGTTTAGACTGTAATAATTGATCCACTTAAAGACAGAATGTCTTTCTACAATCTCCCTGACACACAGCAGGCAGCCAGCATCAAGAAGATCTGGTGCTTCTTCTTATCTCACAGTCTGGGCCTTTGCTGCCTCTCAAGCCCCTCACTCTGCCTTTGACTCTCTTTTCTTTGCAGCCGATCCGTACCGAGGTCTTTCTTCCCGGGTATTCTCCTCTGGATCCGCATGTCATCTCTCTGCCAGTTCGACTTTGACTTTGACTTTCCTGTCATTTCATGCACTTTTGAATATTGCACATAGTTGGTAAGTGTACCCTCTACAGATCTGTCTACACTGCATCTTGTGCTTGTTAAAACATGTAATGGAATCTGCCAATAGAGGAGTGCATCATCTTGGAGTGCATCTTACAGGAAGGCAAATTAAACGCACATTAAATTGCTTTGTAACTTAAATCTCTTGAGTAAAAATTGGAATTATCTGTCAAGCTCACATTCGTTTCAGGAAAGTATGAGTCCTTTGGGACATGAATGCATTTCATCCATGTGACTTATGACCTCGTATGCTCTTTGCACAGCACAAATATGTAAATGAGGAACTGTTAATCTGTCTTGTTTCTGCTGTATGAGTACTTTTTTATGATTGAAATTGAGTCTTTTAGATTGAAGCATGCAAAATAAATAAAAATGTGCTAAACTGAATGCCCATATAAAAAACAAACTTTCTGCATACGATGGAGTAATATACTGTATTGGGAGAGAGGTGGCTACAGAGATGGGGGAGAATGGAGAAGGGGTTAACACATTCATATACATCTCTTTCCTTCTGTCTCTGATTTATGCACAATTTACAATTCTGATCACATCGTGCCAGCTCCCCTGGGAGCCAGATGCACCTTATGGAATTGAGGCTCTGAGGTTACATATATATACTTTATGTATGTATGTGTATATATATATATATACACACATACATATATATATATATATATATATATATATATATATATATATATATATATATACATACATATATGTATATACACATATATGTGAGGTGGAGGCAGAGTGGTTTGTGGTTGTGTGTGTTTTATATGTATTTGTTGGGCTGGGGGTTTGACCAGAAAGCTAGAAGCAATAATTGATCTTTTTAATTGTGGCGAAGCCCCCGGTTCCGTACCACACACAATACATTATACCCCACATTAAGTATGTAACATTTAACTCCGCAACATGTTGGTTCACAGCTTTAATTCAAAAGCATGTGGTATCGCCACAGTGGGAACAAACTGGTCTTTAACTCCCAGTGAGAGGTCAGAATGCACAGCGTCGCTGATGAAAGAGCCCAGCATGGCTAGCTTTAGCCCAAGAAACTGCAGAGACACACTCAGGGAATGACCTCCTCCCAGGTCTCTCAGGGGGTGTGTTGACCTTGCAAAGCATCTTTGGCCTACTGTTCATTGTAATGAGGTGCTCTGCTACTGAACAGCAGGATGAACTGCTAATGCTGTGTCCCACCGGGACCGGCTTGCCACTTGTTCAAAGCAAAGAAAAAAAAAATCTGCTTCAGACAATCTTGATAAAACAGTGCGCGGCACGGCTGGCGTCGCTCTCCCACATTTAACATCAGCATTCCCTCGCTTGCCATCCTCTTCGTCTGTCTCACTTGTTCCCATTGAACCCGTAAACACAATTATTTATTTTTCTGCCCTTCTTCTCTATGTTCTCCCTCTCAGCATCACTTGGCCACTGAGGGTGGTTACCATGGTAACACCACCCACAGGAGGCTACCTTCTCTGTTACCGTAGCAACCGGTTCCCTACAGAATTTCAAGCATGTCACTCTCTCTCTCTGTCTTATCAGTCTGCCTCTCTCTCTCTCTCTCTCTCTCTCACATGAAAGAGTCCCCATATGTTCGACTTTCTATCTGCGGCAGTGCGCTGATCGCTGGCTTGATGGTTGATTAGCTTTCCTTATTACCGTCTGTTGGTTGTTTACACGCCACTTAAATGTCTAAAGCAATACTGGGCCTTTCTCCTTTGGGCTTTAGAGCGAGCACAACCGTTAATCTATATTGTAGAAATGTTGTTGCTATCAAATGTGTTTCTGTGGCCTAAAATGTCTAATTATAAAGCAGTGTAATTGACAATAAATTGAATGAGTAATAACTTTATCTAAAAGTACAAATGTGACTCCAAAGGTATTAATATAATTCACAACATTATTGTAAAATACAAATCATATACAAATAAGTCATTTATCATGAAAGATGGTCGACATAATGCTGGCTTTGGCTTCTCACATGTGAAGATTTACCACTTTTTCTACGTTTCGTACGACTCTTTGGGTTGGCCTGATGCATTTTGAATCACTACATTGAGATCCAGGAAATTGTGATGGCCATTTTTCTCTGATAGATTCTTTCATTCAACAATTCTACAGAAAAAACTACAGAATTATGAATTGAGAAAATGTTATAAAATATAGTATAATATAATATGACACATCAATGGTTTTAACAACATATATACAGTTAATATATTATACCATATTTCACAATATAGCTTAGAGTACTAATTCACCACTGTCGGTGACATCATTGAATTGTATTCTTGTACTCTTTGTAAATCTCAATGTGGTGACTCAGTAGCTGACTAAATGATTCGTCACATGTTCCTCTGAGGATTCCTGCGCTTCAGGGCTGCACAGCCTGCGTGTTACAACACAACTGATTATCTCTAATCAACTTCACCAACTGTCTGTCCTTCCAAGACTTCCTTTAAGTACAGTCATACCCACTATTACAAAATATGGGGTATGTACAGATTTGACTCATCTGATTATCATCGGCCAGGTTGGACATGATGAATCCTCTCTCAAGTGTCTGTATGCATGGTATTCAAAATAAGCACTGTTACATTTCAATAGAAGTAGAAAGCAGTTTAACAAATCAACTGACAACAAATAATAACGATGACTGACATGTCCTATCTTGCTTTGGCCCTCTCGGTGTTATTTTAGACCGGGCCACTCTGGTGAGATAATGCGTGCGGGCTGCGCAGTCTGCCAGTCTCTGCTGCAGAATCACTCAGTAGATTAAATATTAGCGTTATCTCATTTCCTCAGGCCATGAAGTCTCCACAGAGTGAAAGATTGAAGGAAAAGTGGTTTAATCATTAAGACAATCGTACAAAAAGACCCCTCACCGGGGCCTGGAACCTCCATTTGTGCTTTGTGTCTTTATCACATTATTTTTCCAAACAACTGCTAGACTTATACGAAGTATCCAATATGTCAGACGAGCTTGTGTGAGTATTGGCTGTTAACTGGCACGGCTCGGCCTTGGCAGGCACAATGACCCTCAGCTGAGTAAAGAACACAATTCTATTTGTCTTATTGTTGACGATTAACAGCAGCCACTGCAACACTGAGTCTCTTTATCGTCTATAGCTGCTTTTACTGCCACCTGGCTTTTTATACGCAAGCCATATACTGTACAAAATAGAGGCAGAGTCGATTGCAGGCAGTCTTTGGAGAATATAAGATGGATTTGCTGAATACTGAGCATCGAGTCAAATGCTTTGGGGACATTTTGTCTCAGGGGAGGGGAGGGCATATTTGAGACTCCTTTGCTGGAAATGTACACTCTCCTACAATATATTCCATCCAAAAACACTTTAACGCTGGTAAATAAACAACTGAGGGCTATGCTTTTAGTTGCATCAAATTTCACTTTCAAATATAAAACAAAAAGTGTCCCATTAATGAACTCATTGAAAATCCAATATTCAATATTAAGCTAACTTTACCTCTTAGCTGAGAGCAACATGTTCACGTCAGTTGTCTGGGGATTGGTAAGAAGCATTCTGGGAAAAGTAGGAAGTCACTAAAAGATCATTTGGATTCATGCATTAAGGGAAAATGGGTATAACCAACAGGAAAATTACAAAACTCACAAATAACATGCTGAACAAAATTGACATTGTATCTTATGGTACATATTGTTGGGAACTTATTGTTCATATTGTAAGAATATCTGATGGTAAAACTTTTGTTTAAGTGCATTAGTAAGGTGGAGCGACAACAGAGAACCAGCATGTGCAGATAGAGACAGTTAGAGTCAGATGTCTGAAAATATCAAGAATGAAGGAACAAAAAAAATTGCAAGATGAGCAAAGTGCACGATGAAGGGTGAGTTCGGAGCATGAATTATTAAAGAACAATCAAAGAATACACAAGGAAAGTGAAAAGATGTCACTGGCCACTGAAAGAGCTGCTGAGGCCGATGGAGGAGCAGTGTCTGGGAGAGTGGGTAGGGGAGGGGTAGGGAGTGCCTTTGGGATGTGGCAGGGGAGGCTGGGGCGTACACAGAGAGGAGGGATGAGACGGGCCAAGGCAAGGAGGAGACAGGCGTGGGGATTTTCTTTTGTGTTCTGTAGAGCAAGGGTGGGGAGTGGACCAGGAGGGCGTAGCAGGGGGGGTAACAAAAAACCAAGTAGCATGAAGAGAGAGGGCTCGCATCGGAGCGTTGAGAGGGTGCGTGACAAGTGCCAAAGCCCAGTAGACAAGCTAGAGCCCAGACCTTTCCACGGCCTTCAATAATTGATGCAGCTTCTGCAGCTTGCCATCTTTATAAAGCAGCAAGTGTGTGGTGAATGTGTGTGTGTGTCTGTGTGTATATTTCGGAGTTATCTGTGTGAGTGTGTGACCTCATTGTGTGTACGGGAGCAATTTCTATCCATCAGTAACACTGTACCTTTGTTGCATTTGGATTAATGTCTTAGACATGAGCTTTTAGTCCTTCTGATAGGAGCTGTCTGTTTTGTAGCCAATGCAGTGCAAATGATGGCAGAGCGAAAACAACCTGGCAAAAAAGTACATCCATTTCCCTCCGTAACAGCTCCCAATGTTCTCCTGTAGAATTTTAATACTGGCCCAATCAGTCTCAGTGGACTCAACGACATCACACTCTCTCAAACCCTGCAGCCACGGCCGTTAAGGAACATTTTCCAGTCCCTCTTTAATACAACTCAGTGCTCCACTCTGGCCACAGGGTTTTTCTTGCCTCTGTCCCTCGTCTCATTTCAAAGGCCACCTGTGAATACATGTACATGACAGAGATTGATCTCTCTGCTCTCCCAGCTGCTCGGGCTGGGCAGCAATAGGGCTGGGTTCCTCCATTAGCATGCACTCCTCCAGCCTACAACCCACATAACATTCTACATGCTCTACATCACTTACACTCCCTATCCTCCCTCACCCTCTCCTTTTCCCAAATCATTCGCCATGCAAGGGCAATCCCCCCCCCTCTCCAGCAGCCCTCAATCTGTTTCGCAGTGCTTTCTCTTTTTTTTCCTCCTGAACATGGAGGACAAGTGTTATCGCCACACTGCAGATGTTTTCGAGGGGGCTCCTCTGAAACCTCCCACAGGCTGCAGCAGGACTAAACATCTCGCTAGGCCCTGGCATTAAACTTTTCCGCAAAAATCCAAGTCATTAGGCTTACTGAGGCAGTTATGCGGGGTGTGAGGACCTTGGGCTGCAGTGATATCTCTGCCCTGCAAGACTATGGAGAGGAGCCATGGCTGGATGTGATCAGGATGGCTATGCTACTCTCAAACTCTCTATATGTGACACTGAGCAAACACATGACATGTGCACATCCCACCCCACAGTCCCAGACACAGGCTCAAGAAATCAGATTTGATCTGCAAGTATACTCAAGGTTTGAAATTGCCCCATGAATCTACATATATGTTATATGTGACATCCAGTAAGTGGATGATGAAAGGTAAAGTAATCTTTAGGAAGTTAATGCTATCCCTAATTATGTCTAACCTAGAAACAGCCATGCAGTCTGGGAAGCCAAAGAAATGAACTCATCAAACACAGTACATCAGGTTTTTCACGACAGGCTATAGAGACGACACCAAGTGATGGGCCTTGCAAGCAAACGTTATTAAATGCTGAATTGGGAATTACTCTCTTTCCAGCTGAGACACATGATTTTAAATATTTCAGAAAGGCCAGAAGACAAGATTGAATCATCTAAACCAGGAGGTTTGGGAGAGTTTCCCTGAATCGGGAGGATGTCGTGCAAATGTGCAATTAATGTCAGCGTATTTTCAGCACAAAAGCTGGATACATTTCCATGCCTGGAGACACAAGCACAAATGCATACTTCATCCGCACTCTAAACGACCAGCAGCGATAATAGAAATTAAAACCGCCCAATAACCCTCTGAATCACACAGCACGAGGCATTGTTCAATGTTGTCGATTGCAAGAATAGCGAACATGACTCATTAGTCTGTCACCTCTGGTAACAGCTCAATTTCTAGGGCTCCTTTCCGCAGGTACAGTGTAGCTCTCATTTCACAGTGACTCTGCAGGATTTAATCTTGGTACTGTGAGTGTGCTGCGCTTCAAATCCTTGGAAAAGAAAGTCAGATACAGAGAACAGGGGGAATAACATGTGATACAACAAAATGGTATGCTTTATACCCACTGGCACACAGATATAGTAGAGAATAGCAAGCACACGGGAATCCATTAGTGGAACTCGATTATCTCTTGGCTCTAAAATTAATTAATTAAGTGAGTGTAGGGCAGGGTGTGTGTTTGTGTGTGTGTGTGTGTTTGTGTTTGAGAGAGAGAGAGAGAGAGAGAGAGAGAGAGAGATCTGGTTTTCTTTTTTTCTTGTTTTTTTCCTAACAAATCCTCTTGTGTTACTGCATTGAGAGGCAGATGGGGGTGGGAGGTGATTGGATCTGTATGGCTGTATTCCAGCACAATGCCTGAAATTGCTGTTGGTGGGGATATGGTGTTGGAAGAGGGGGGGTGGGGGGGGGGGCGGGTTACACAGCGACTTTATGACTCACCATTTTTATTTAAATCTTCAGTCATAAAACCTGCGTCCTATCCTTCTGCTCGTGCTTCCATTTTCTCTCTCCCTCCCAATCCTCCTTTTAAGCTTTATGCTGTCCCAGACCTTCTGTATAAAAACCTGTAGATGTTTTTGGGTCTGCCACTACTCTTCTTTTAAAGCCTCTCTGTACTGGAAAGATCAGGTTCACACTGCAGTCATTTGTCTTGATAAATACAGAGATGGTCGACTAAAGCTGAGCACACCTGTAGCCCTTAGCCTCCCTTTTTTGTGTCTAAATGGCTACACACAAACACAATCTTTGTCTGATTGCTTTCATAAATCAGATCTTCCTGTTTGGGGTTTTGTTGTAGCATATACTAAGCTCACTAGCTTCAGCCTGGCTTTATGTTTTGTTTTGTAATACCATTGTGATTTCCTAATGTTTGTGATCTTAAAGAGTAGGCCCGTCTGGTATGGGGATATACATCGCATGATGATATGAAGTTGTCAGCTGTTAAAAGATTGAGCCAAACCATTTCTGCAATAGCTGTCTGTTTTAAATTGTGTTGTATTAGATCATCGTGGGCAATTTTCCAATCAGTTACCAGGACTTCTTAATGACAATAGCATATCTTTTTTATTTATTTTGCACCAATGCGATGAAGTACTTGGATTTGGTAGATTACTTAATTTCCGGGATTAGCCAACAACAACAACAAGACATCGCTGTTTTATCAGTTTAACAGTTTCTCCATTGATTTCCCAGAAAATGAACTACATCATGATAGGGCTGCGTGATATCGATAAAATCTTCTAAAATGGTACAAATAATGTCATACCACAATAAGAACTGACACAATAAGTAAATTAATCAATTATCAATCAAAATAGGAATAATTAGCAACCATTCTGGTAAACAAACAGTAATTTAAGTAACATTTTCTGTGTTTCTTACTCTTTTCTGATAGTGAACTGAATACTTATATGAATTATACTTATATTTGGGATTTGGAGTGTTGGTTGGACAAAATGAAAAGATGCCCGAATATGTCAACGAATATGTCAATATGTCATATGTCAATGACTGTAATGTAATGTAGATACACATACAGCAACATACAGATTAACAGAAATCTTCATGCATGCACACATTCGTCCCAGCTCACAACAGTCAGCGAGGCAGCTTGTTCAGGGCTGCTGTTGCAGAGGGAACAAAACTCCTGCTGAGGCGAGCTGTTTTCCATCTAAGTGTTCTGTGTCTCCGACTAAATGGCAGTAATGTGAAGTTTGAATACACCCAAAGATGTTCAAGGGAAAAATGGTATTTTATCTCACAGTATATATTGTTACATCACTCACCCCTATATTATTACATGTATCAAATCATAATGTTATTTGCTGTGATGTGATTTCCACATTTCCCACTCCTGTTAAAGATGAAATAATTTAAAGACTACTGTCACACAAATCCCAACAAATTTGATTTCATCCAAACGTCCTGTGCTCCATGAATGTCAGACTACGTGATTAAGAAGTTTAAAGGCTGCACGTCAAGGTGGTTGTTTCTGTCATCTTTTTAAGAATTACCTTTTGTATCAGAACTGTTCCGTGTGTCAGTTAGCTTAATGCTCTGGGTGCAGCGACAGGTACAGTAAATGCTGTTGCAGCTGAGATACCTGGGAGGCCATTACTGGACTTGACTCAGGTGACAACCTGGCATCAATGTGTCTGTCCAATCAGAAGACAGGATGATGCTCAATTTGTATTTCAGCTAAAAATGTTCATGGCTTTACTAATCCAGACCACTGTGTGGACATTTAATTTGATTATCTTCTGATTATGCATTAAATATTGCACTATAAAAGAGAGAATTAATCCAATTCGCACATTTCAACTGAGTGAATGTTGAGTAAATTAAGGGATGCTGACAGTTTTATTGGGTCTAATACCACAGTGTAATCCAGTCAGCCAACCCTCTCATGGGGTAATCTTCAGTGTAAACCTTCATGGGCAGGTCTCCTTGTATGAAGCTAAAGCCTGTTCCTCAGCATAGCAGTAATCCCACTAAGGCTCTTAGAGAAGTGAAATTATTTCAGAATGAAAAGGAGAGGCATTATGACTGTTACTGTGGAAGATGGCTAATAAATAAACATCTCTCAAAGCCTCTTAGGAACTCAGGGAGATCCTGAACGAACAGTCAGGATGCTCAATATTCTATCTCCGACACCGCAGCTTCATTCACTCTTCATTTCCAGGTGGAACAGTACGTTTGACCTGAACCATAGCTCCAGCTTGGACGTCATGACTCATCCCCCCCCCTCCCCCCTCCACACTCAAGCTCACATCCAGCACCACCTTGCTCCTGCACACAAATGCCCGTGCTCCAACCTGAATTCATGCCTCAGGTCTATTACAGGGGGGGAGGTGATGGGTGAGTCCATCAAACTGTGCGTCTGCTGCAAGACGTGATGAGACAGGCGGGAGGTGGAAGCAGCTGGCAGCCCATTGATCTGTCGCTCTCTACCAGAGACTTTCACTATCTCCTCGCTACCTATTGATGGAGACAGATACCAATAGGATGACCTGTACCTCTCATTAGTAGTGTACTCTGTATCGCACTCTATGGCCAATGATATATCAAAGTCACCCCCCTCTTGGACGATCAGTTTATTCACATGCATTTTCACGGCAACATCATTTAGAAATAGAGGTATTTGAAAGAAGACCATCCACTGAAAATCGGACGTTGCCTGATTCACTGTGAGATTCAATTGGGACTTTTTCTAATCTATTTAGTGTGCTGTCATGAAGACCAAATGTAACACAGAACAGCAATTGAATATGCATGACTACATCCTGCTCCGGAGCTGCACCACTCCTCTAAAGGACGGATGCAAGCTGGTTTCTTCTTCTGACAAGGCCAGATGGGACGCAATGAGGAGGGGATATGATCTCCATCCTTCAACAGGGCAAACGGCCTTTGTGACATTTTTCATTTCAAATACAGGCCCAGAGTTGATGCAGCGAGCAGAATACACTGTAAACCACATCTCTATGAAGCCTCTCATATTTACGTCCTGGAATATCAGCTTCCATACATGTGTTATTGCTGCATTTGCAATTAAACCCCCTCTCACCATCCCTGCATTTTCGTTGCCGCTGTGTGCCATTACTCTTGTTGACACAGGACAGAGCGCGAGGATGCATTTACAAATTAAACCTGCCCTAGATAAGGGTGCGTGTCAGCAATATGGAGATAGAGGCAGCTGTGTGCGTGGCATGTGTGATGTCGACGTGAACTATAACACAGCCACATCGACATTTAGCTAAACAGACAGCAATATTGCAATGCGCCATCGAAACAAATGGTTCAGATTGCTCTTACCTCGACGTTTCCCCACACGCAGTAGGACAACACAGCCATCAATATAGGTATTGCGGTATGTCCCATTTTCTCTCCTTCTTTTGTCTCTTTTTTTATATTTTGTTAAATAACTGCCTCCAACATACGCTGGCTGTTACATCAGCAGAAGTGATGGACACTGCGTTCGTCTGCGCCTTCCTGCGATATCTCCTGCGTCTGCGTCCTGCTCGCTCTTGCCGACGGGCTCTCCAATGGCAGACTGGGATTTTATGTGGATGAGGCGTGACAGAACCAAGCCCTGTTTCTGCGGGTATTTATCACAGAGTTTACTCATGGCGTCCTCGCGATGGATTAGGGAAGAGAGACATCTGGTGGTGTTGGATAGAGAATGCACGGCAGGAATCGCCTGCTGATTTTCTCCGTCTGTTTAAACGGAGAATCTACCATAAAAATTGAATTAACATCTTTAATTTGTTTCAAACTGAGCAAACAGACTGACTGTATGACATCCCATGGGGAATAGTCGTTGATACCATAAAGAATACAACTCCAAAGATCCCTCCAACACAACGTTTAAGACTACAAAATAGCTCAATTACCTAATTAAATATTCTTAAAGCTGCACCTACTCATTCACACCCATTGGATGATCCAGAATCTATGAATATTCAAGATATTTTCATTTCAAAATTTTCATTTTAACTTTTTTTAGCTTGAATAAATATATCGAATGTAATAAATTGCCGAAATAAATTTGATGGGTCACGAGGTGATTAAAGCGGGTAAGAAGGAAAAAAAGATGCATAAAGTTGCCAGTTCATCATGAACAGCTAAGTAGAACTAATGCAGTATAATACAACAGTCCTGCAATAAACTATATGCATCACAAGAAGTGTTATATGTATACCCTGATCTGAATGGGGTGGACAAAATATTAGAAACACCTCTCTGTATAACGTGGTATATTTCAACAGCATATCTGTAGCTGACAAAATGATCAGAAAGTTGTGCACCAAATACACTGGTATTGTAATGTTTATTTATTTATTTAGACTTTTCTTTTTTTTGTTTTTTTCTTCTCTCAGAATTCTTCTAATGAAACAATCTGAGAGGGAATAATATTTTTTGGTGTAACTGCTCACAACTCATGTGGCCACAACCTGAGGAGTTTTATAGAGGGTTCTCACACACGCAAAAAAAGTTGAAACCACTGGGAAATCAGATAAAACATTGAATACAACCTGTATGAAACTTAAAATAGAGAGGTGGTATGTTATTATTATTATTATGCTATTTTGAGGCTGTATTTTATGGTATTGATATATTGGATTGCATCAAAATAAATTGTGTAAAATGTTTTTTTCTTTTTTTTCTTTTATGTTAGTGGATACACTGTTGTATTGCATACAAACACACAAAACCTCTGGAGGCATCTGGAATCAAAAGAAGCACAGAGTAACAAATAAACACAATTTATACAAACACAAATCTGAAATACCCCAAAAACTGTAAAGCATCACTCTATTGTTAGAATGTTACTTATCCCAATATTTGTTTTCCATTTACCTTGACTTATTACTGTCAAACTCTAATATGTGATTTTTTTTTCGTTTTTTTTGGCAGCAACATCCCCAATTGGTCAGCAGGGGGAACACACGTTACGATAGTAAATGACAAAACAACGTCCTCTTACATGCCTGGAGGTCTCCAAACGGAGCAGCCGGTGTTTGATTAAAACGTCCCCCTGCACCATTTGTATGAGTCAGTGAAGACTTACGGGTAATTATTTGGAGCCATGACAGTGGTCTTACAGGTAATTTAAGAACAGTAGTGTGGTTTTGCACACTGACGTCTACAGTGCAGTAGCAGCAGCAGGTATTTTGGGCGTGGTTTATGTCAGAGGTGTGTAAGGAAGAGGTCGGTTTCAGGTGTGTCAGCAGTCACAGCTCGCAACGATACAGGAAGAGACCCACTGACAACTGGATTTAAATTTAACGACGCGCACATTTATTCAAAACACTTCACAATTCAGGATTCATAACTTTGCAACGCTCTGTTATAGCGCTTTTGGAAGATGCATTCCACCAGATATGACGTAAGTTTGTTTCAAATTTAACATTATGCTCCTGTCAATGACAGTGTGCGTTGTTTTCTCCCTCAAAGAGACATACTCCATGCCCAAATATTGTTTGCTTTGGGCCTGGATCTGTTTTTCTTTCTGTGTCGGATTAATTAGGCTTTCAGTAACAGACATTTCAAACCCAGATACTTTGGCCTTTGAAAACGATTACCATAAGAAAGGACATTTCAACTAATAATATCATATACTAAAGTTAATATTAAATGATCGTTAGAAATGAGGGTCAATTATATGATCTATTCTGCAGAATCTTTTTTTTCCACACTTCATTTCCAAGTTATTCTTCTTTTACATTTCATACCATTTAAAAAACATAGTAATTACTTTCAGTCACAAAGGCAGATATGTGAAGGCAGATGAAGTAGGGGGAAAGGCATCATCAGACTTCAATGCTATTTCACATTGATGTTTACATGTTTTACATGATAATTGCTCTTTTTAATTTTTAGAGAACAATTCTTAAAGCTGTGTGACATATTTTTGTAACCTACCACTTATCATATCATCGCCTGTGGTCTGAATCTGGTACATTATTATACAAAGGAGGGTTGATATCTGTTCCGTCATGCAGAAAGACGGATAGAGGCCTAAACCTCGGTTCACTAATAAGGACCACGCCAATAACAATATGAGTTTCAAGAGGTTTATTGTGTGATTGAATGATTTCGATTTAGGAAGGGGTCGAGGGAGAGGGGTGTAGGGTAGGGATAGGGGTAGAGGGATGAAGGGGTCGAGGTAAAGGGATGAAGGGGTAGGGGGATGTAGGGTAGGGATAGAGGTAGAGGGATGAAGGGGTAGGGGGATAGAGGTAGAGGGATGAAGGGGTAGGGGGATGTAGGGTAGGGATAGAGGTAGAGGGATGAAGGGGTAGGGGGATAGAGGTAGAGGGATGTAGGGTAGGGATAGAGGTAGAGGGATGAAGGGGTAGGGGGATGTAGGGTAGGGATAGGGGTAGAGGGATGAAGGGGTCGAGGTAGAGGGATGAAGGGGTAGGGGGATGTAGGGTAGGGATAGAGGTAGAGGGATGAAGGGGTAGGGGGATAGAGGTAGAGGGATGAAGGGGTAGGGGGATGTAGGGTAGGGATAGAGGTAGAGGGATGAAGGGGAAGGGGGATGTAGGGTAGGGATAGAGGTAGAGGGATGAAGGGGTAGGGGGATAGAGGTAGAGGGATGAAGGGGTAGGGGGATAGAGGTAGAGGGATGAAGGGGTAGGGGGATGTAGGGTAGGGATAGAGGTAGAGATGAAGGGGTAGAGGGATGAAGGGATGGAAGAGTGTAGGGGAGAAGAAACGAGGAGGGTAGAGAAGGTCATAGAACGAAGGTTGGGCGAGCGATGGGGGACCGTTGGTGTCCGATGGCTGGCGGGAACTGGGGGAATGGAGACTGTAGAGTGGGGACCATCTCTTTGGAAGCTCTGGTGGTGCAGAGTCCCCCGTTGTTCCTGTAAACCTGCAAGAGAGAGCGAGAGAGGCAGAAAATAGACAAAAATGGGGTTGGGGGGAGGGATGTGAAAGCAGAGTTGAAGAGGAAGTGAACAGGTTCGTTGTGCTTAAATACTTTGTGCGGAGAAATAAAGGCCATAAACAAGTTGCCACAGTTATTTTAGATCAACCAAACTGTTAACTTAAATCAGAATAAAGAAAATAGCTTATGTAGTGTAATATTATAGGTCAAATTCTCCTGGAACATGCATACATTATGTACATATCCATACAGTTCTTGTTACTACATAATCCAGTCTTGTGGGCTGAAAATAGTGTCTGACAGGTAAAGGTGAACTTCACTCTGCAGGGACCTATTAATGGTTACAAGGCTTTGGTCAGTGCTGCTGAAACTCACCGGCTCTCTACCACCTTTATTTGACAGCTTCATGAAAACAGTCCTAAGCCCTGGGGAAAGACATACTGCAGTGTATCAGTATGGGTTCTGCTAAAAGCGTGGGCAAACACTAACAGGATTGAGGCATAATAAACTTTTTTCTTTCTTAAGTTAGTGTGACATCAACAAGAACTTCAAAAAAACAGTAGCTTATTTTTAAAATCCATATTAATCAGAGCCTTCCCCCAGCTCAGACACGGCAGGGTGCCCACACTGTAAGGTATTCGAAACAAGACAATTGCCAAACATGTCCTTACTTGACCCCTCCCTGCTGCTTCGGAGACATGACGAAACTAAGTAAACAAATGCTCTTTTCTTTTTTTTTTTTCAACATTATATATTTAATTTTGGGAAAGGTGTGTGAGATTTGTGGTGGAAAAAATCCCATACCTGCTTTGTGTTAGTTTTTTAATGTTGAAATCAAGAATACCGAAAAAAAAACCCAGAGGTTGTCTTTTGAGTATTAATTCTCTGCACAGAGAAGGTTCAATTATCACAACAGAATGCGTCCAGTCTCATTGAGGAAGAACCCCGTGTAAAGTGAGCGTGCTTTCTTTATACAGAAGGGATACAGACATTTTGGTCTTAGACTGATAGAAACAACAATGACAAACGGCCAGGCGTCCTTGGCGGTGGAACATTCTTATCTTTGCGCGCAGGCAAGGGTGAATTCTTCTTTTGCACAACAGAGATCCGGTGACGTTCAACAGAGTTCAGAGCAGAAGTACTTGTGCATGAATACAATATACTGAGTAGAAATATATACTACGTAGAAATGTGCTATTACAGATTCTCAAGAAAATATTTATGTATAAAAAAAGCAAATGTATTTAATAGAAATACTACTAGTTAAAGTACCAAGGTTGTCATGCCACATCTTTTGCCTTTGTGAAACTGAAAGTAGGGAGAGATGCTTGTTTTAAATTACATAAGATGTATGAGTTGGGAAATGAACATTTCTTCCTTTTGTTAATATTTGATTACCCGCAGACAGTGAGTTCAGTCTTAGATACTGGATCTAATGGGAATACTGTGAGTCAGTCTGCTCTCTGTTTATGTGGAGACTTAGTGGAGTTGTCCATAAATAATTCTTCAGGCAAGGCCAATACTGCTTTCCTCTTGCATTTCAGGCCACACCTAAAGGGCAGTTATGTTGAATCTAAGCAACAAAAGTCAAGTATGTGACGTTAACATCACATCTCTAATTATTGACTCTACTGAGTGATAACAGTTGACAAAAATTTCATAAATAATTGATTATTTTCAGTTCTATTAAGTTTCACACAGGTTGGTTTTTTGCACTTTGTCCGGGCTTTACAGTTTTGGCCAGTGATCGTAAAAATAAGATCTGTGTGCACAAACTGAAGCAGGCTGCTTCCATATAAGGGCAGCAGCATTGTCCTTCATTTAGTCTTCCTCAGTTATGTAATGAGGAAGACACAATACTTTGGATGTTGTTGATTTGCTCCCATTCTTCCGCTTAGCTCCACTTTGAGCAGCAAGGTGGTAGTATGCCACAAGGCTGTAGCTCCTCTGCACTCACAGCCACCTGACTGATTCTGCACTACAAGCGGCTAACTGATAAATGTGTGCTCAGGGCTGCTGTCAAGTGAGAGGCATGTGTAGGTGTTTGTTTACTAAAAGAAAATATGAGGCCACTGAAGCATGAATTGCATTGATTGGCTGGTGTAGCTATTTGATGGTCCCTTGTGGTTGCAGTCTTCAGGCTGGTTTGTCGGGGTAAGACTGATCAGTGCTGGAAGGTGCGTGGAAGGCATATGAGAGCTTTTTAAAGGGGGACTCCACTGATTTAACACATCAAAGTCTGTTTACAGGTCTTGGGGGATATTTCTGCATATGTGAAAAAAGTTGTATGAAATCTGATAAATGTCCTTAAGTGATGTCACTTCAGGCTTAGGTTGAAAGTGAAGAAATCTGGGGGTGTGGGGTTAGAAATAAGTGAGGTTATCAGACATCCGTAGCCCGCTCCTCATCTCTGCTTGAGGCTATAGCAACTCAAGGCTACATTAACTGGTAGTCGGCGGTTGAGTTGCATCATGGGTAATGTAGGTGCCAGGTTTTGACAAGGATGAAGAACTGTCCATTGGGAGTCTGACAGTGTTGTGGGACTGCAATGCTAAATGGGTGGATTTCTCTATTGAGCTCAACCCCAGAACTCACCGTTTGGCCTCTGGTTGTGCTGTGTGTCACTGTGAAACGGACCGCTTTGTGTCACTCATCATTAGCCCCCTGAAAATGAAATGAAAATTAAACTTGAGCAGGTGCAGCAGCAATAAATACACAGTGGTACCAAAAATGTATAGAGACAAGTGAGAAAAAAAAAAATCTGTTGAAAATCTGATCTAAATTATTTTCTCCCGTGTTTATGACTTAAAGGAATAGTTTGGGTGTTGTTTTGAAGTTGGGTAACATGAGATACTTAAACATAGTCAGTGTAGTAGCTACAGTAAATGTTGGTCGGCACGCCCCCAGTTTGGTAAATCAGACTGGGAGCAAAGCAAGTTACGGACAGTGGCAGCAAAACCTATTGCCTAAAAAAAATCAATATCCATTTATTAATTAAGTATGGCGAGCCTTTCTTTTAGGTGTCTAAAATGTTCCTGACCCCAAAAATATCAAAAAATCTGCCAAAACTTGTTTTAAGGATGAATATAAGAAATATTATCCTGGTAAAAGCTTTTTTCTTTCTGTTCTTAAGTAATAAACAAAGGAGAGAAAAGACTTAGAAAATGGATCAATTGTTATTTTCTCACTTGCCTCCTAGGGCTTCCGTGAGATAGTCAACTAATCGGAGAAAGAATATCAGGCTGCAACTGTCTTAATAGACATGGAGGTTTAGAAAACAGGCGGGTCACACCCAGTTAAGACAAGGGGTGTGAGACTGATCTGTTCGAATGGCTGCTGCCCTTAAAAGGAGGCAGGTCTTCACTGACTGATTTGCCGAAACAATGAAAATGAAGCCCATTAGGCCTTTTTGATTTGTCACAGTGAGAAGAGCACTGGTGTTACTACTAGCATTAATGATAACTTTGTTCTGTTCAAGTGTCCCGGTAAGTTGTGGCAGTGAGCCAACATGCACAATACCAGGACTGAAGCTGCTGAAGGGAATTCACCGTTCATCCATCATTAATTTTATTATTTACACTTGTGCTTTTCCTACTGTGACATGTCATCATGACCCGTTCGATCACTGTAACCATAATTACCATGTGTACAATGTCCCCTACTCACTTTGACTAAACTGTTAAATGCTTCAATAGAGAGAAAAGGTATATGGTAGATTTCTTTCAAAGAAATTAGAAAGGAGACGGTTAAAACGTAAAATTAGAGGCTGCCAGGCACATCTCTGTGTGCATCGGAGGAGACTCTTGGGAGTCTATAGCCACCCGACGTGAACACAGGAGGACAGTTTAGAAGATAATTGGGCAAAGGTAAAAAAAAAAGAAAGTTATGTTAACCCACACACAGAGATACCGAACTGACTTACACAGCAGTTTCACACTGTGTTTCTTTCACTGCAGTAAAAATATGTATTCTAAGACCGTTATTTATTTTACTAAGGACACTAACACAGCACTTCATAATGTCAAATATTTCACAACTTAAGTGCATATTATATAAAATAACTGTCTATGTGTTGGCCAAAACACGAGGTTTTAATCACTTCGAGTCTTTTTCGGTCTACTCTCGTTTCCTCTTTATTACTCCCAGTTTCTCTCTCTATTTTATGTGAAACTAAATAATCCACATGACTAATGTTGTTTGGGCTCCAGGCTTTGAGGTTTTTTGCAGCCCTGTGCTCTGTAGAATTACAAATTGATGTTTGATTTATTGAGCATTGAAACGTAAGGTCAACATCATGACAGATTTGATCCGATCAGTGGCTCGATCATTTCCCCTTGTCATTGTCACATCAAGGTTTTAGAATATTTATTACCAGCAGAGTCATAATGTGCTTTGATATCAAGAGGACACACTGAAGAATGATCCCGTTATTGATGCTTTAACCTGGTTGACAATTCCTATACTGTTTTTATTTTATGTTATGTTGTAAATGCAGTCATCAAATGAATATAATTACTCAAAGAATGAAAATGTATACAGTCCAGTAAACCGAAATAATAAGTAGCTAAGAGCTTTACAGGAGCTTAGTATCATACATTACGATATATTCCATCTCTGATTTATATGCCGACAAGAAATCTGGGTTGGTATGAAAAATCATGTCTATAACAACCAGTGTATAAATGACATTTGTTACTGTGCTTGAGGTTTTTTCTTTTTTCTTAAACCACACCTCAAAGCAGTGTTGACTTGTTTCCCACTTGTCAAACTGGTTAGAAATGCTCTGCAGCAACTGACTGCAGAACGTTTACCAGCAGTTTAGATTATTTTCTTGTCAAACATTAACCTTTTGTTTTCGTTTGCATCAGCATGTTTGTGGCTTTTCCTCAGTGTTGAGAGACGGGCAGCACTACTTCCCGTTTAGCACACTGAGCTGGTATTTAATTACAAATACTACACATAGTTAAAATGGGATAGTAGTATCTAGTGAAGAATGGGATATGATGAAGAGCATGTAATGGTTTTATTAGACTGTGATCAGGGTGACTGATAGAGGGAGACCCTGGAGCACTTGCTGACCCCATCTCTAATGATTCCTCTCTCTCTGGCCCATGATTGCTGTTAGAGATTCCAATTAGAAAGCATGTGTGGAAGCCCGAGCTGGGTAAGAATAGGCCTTAATTGCCATGAGTTATCATCTAGACTCATGTAATTGAGCCCCCATCTTAAGGGGCAGCACATCTGACAAATTGATTTAATACTAAAGTGATTCTCCATCCCTAATGGCACTCGGGCTTCTTCACTCATGTGCTACAGGCACTGAATTCATTGTGTGTTGATTACTAACCGTCCTGAAACCTTTCTCTCAGTCCACCCACTTGAAATAGCTCAACAACAGACACACACACACACACACACACACACACACACACACAGTATCGACAGACACACATACTCATACAGCCTAAAGCAGCAAGCTCATAATCTCCACAAGCGATTTGAAGGTATGCGTGTGGGAGCTTTGTCACATTTACTGAACAGGTTTTGCCAGTTTCTTTTTTTTTTTTAGTGCCAACATATGCCTCACTTGCTTGTTTGAACTTGTCACTCTTGGAAAGCAGTTTAGTAGCATTTCACATCCTGTTTTGTTTCCCTGTTTTCCTGTTTAAGTTCAACGGTTTAAATATTGAAAAGTAAGGCTATTTTTGTTTGTTTTACACCATTTTGCAAATAATCTGTCCCTCGAGAACAAACTCTGCAACCTCGATTACACTGATTGATTTCTCTGTCAGCCTGATAACAGAAGATATTTTCCTACTAAAATTCAGTCCTAGACTAGGAGAGAAAAATAATTTGTGTGTTTATATGGTTGTTTCTCAAACTTTAGTTGCATATAAATCCGATGGCATATGGCTGACATCATTATCCTACCATTTCAAACTAATTAATTTATAATAATTGTATAATCGATCAGTTAAATTTACCGGCAACTATTTTGATAGTCAATCGGTTTGATTAATTATTTAAGAAAAAAAAAAGGCAAAATTCTATGATTCCAGCTTTTTAAATGTGAATATTTTCTGTTTTCTTTACTCCTCTAGGCATTTGAGGAAGTCATCTTGGGCTTTGGGAAACACACTGATATTTTTCACCAATTTCTAGACCACAACAACTAATCGATCAATCAACAAAATATTCAACAGATTAGTCGACAATGAAAATAATTGTTACTTTTAGCCTAATTGTGATCTGTAGATGCAAATAAGCAAACACATTTTTTGGAGGTTCCCAGCTAACTACCCTGCATTGCTTATTTTATCTATGAGGAGAAAATGTGATTTGTTTAGTCAGAAACTATTGTTGATGACCCAATCCTTGTAGAATAATTGGGTATCTATGTTAAGGTTTGAGTAAAAGCAGAGATGGTGTTACTGTACTACTGTTAGACTGTTGTTGTTCACCACGTAATCAAAGTAAATGCTATCTGCTTTCAGAACACGGCACACTTGCTGTATGTTTGCTGACTCTGTTTTGCTCTTTTTCTGCATCAGGGTCACAATGGCCATCACGAGCGGGTTGACTTCTTAACCAACAAAGAGAAGGGGTCATCAAAGCGGAAGTTCTACATTCTGATCGGGGTCCTTGTGGCGGTTCTCATCGTCGCGGCCGTTGCAGCGTTCCTCGTTTGGTTGTTTGTCTGTGAGTATAGTTGACAGCTTTCCTTTTCTATATCATCCAAGTAAAGAACTAGAACTAGGCTTTTATATGTGTTGGGATGTTGGACATTTTTTGTACATAAATCAAGGTTATTCTTAATAGAATTAAATAAGAAATTGTGAATATTTACATTTCTAACATCAGAAACTCCAAAGTGGATGATTCCCTCTTGCTGTGAAGGCACAGCTCTTTGAAATATGAGTGACTTGTTTGCACTTTGTAATTTCCCATTAGTGTTAGCCTATTTGACTGCTCCAACTTCTGTCTGTCTGTGGCACAGCTTTCCTTTCATTTAAACAGGGTCTGATAAAACGGCCTCTGAAGTCGTGATAAACAGCCTGTCTGCTCGATATGAGATCACACTGTACTACTTTAAGTGGTGTCTCCTCTTTCATCAGAGGCAGCTATCTCATAGCGCTTTGTTGACCAAACACTCTCATCTGCTTCTCCCCTCTAAGTTAAAGATGCTGATTCAGAAGCCACTCTTAGTAAGCGGCTTGGCCCATCAGCGCAGGTCTTCAGTGGGCATATGAAGCTGGTTGGTGTACCGTATAACGTGAAGCTGGAGAATACCAACAGCAAGGAATTTGAGAAGTTGGCGGTCAACCTGGAGGCAGTTGTAAGTTTGACTCCCAAAAAAGATGACATTCCTAATTTTGTTCCCTTTGTATCATCTAGATTGTTTTATTGTTAACTATTTTAGCAAAGTGTTGCACTCAGTTCCCTTCTCTCACTAAGGATTAGTTGTTTGGCATCGTGGAAATGCTTTTGAAAAATGCCCCTTTCAATGCACAGAAACTGCTGAAGGCACAATTGTGTAGGAGGAGGATTGAGGATTAGAGTGGAGCTGGAATATTAGATGACTAGATGATTGGGGGAAAAGCTTCAGGGTGAACTTGAACTAGTTTTGCACTTGTGCACAACAAAAAGGATAGCTTTTGAGGAGTAGTTTCAGATCTAGGTTACTGTTCACATGACAAGTACAACCTGGAGATTATGGCTTCAAGCAAACAATGCTAGGCTGAAGCACCTTGAAGATAGACATCACGTTTAACCAGTTGTACTTTACTTTACTCTAGCACCACCTGTCCGAAGAGTCCTCGACTGTATTTTACCTCCCTGTGTCTCTTAAATGGTTTTAGTCAAATGGCAATGGGTTAATATTTGATGTTGCTGACTTAAGCTTTGGAAATGGCCATTTTGAAACTTGATATTTCATTTTATGATACGGGTTTCTTTGTCCTGTGAACAACCTCTATCCTCTCCCTCCATGACATTTTCTGCTTTTATCACTAACTACAAATTAAACCTGCTCACCCTTTGCACCTGGCCCGTTTCCCTTTTTTAGTTTCACCTTTTCACAACAAGCTAGATATGGGCGTACATGCATAATGTATGGTAGACCCCAGTGGCGGCTGGTCCATAGAGGGCGCTAGGGCGCCGCCCCCCCTAGAGCTACAAAAAATAAAAATAAAAATAAAAATAAAAATATAAATAAAAATAAAATTTAAAATAAAAATAAACTATACAAATTGTCAATATTTGTGTTTTTGAAACATGGAATCACCCAGTAATATGTGTAAAATATGATATCTGCGGTAAATATATGCTTTTCCTGCTTGTCCTCTCTGCCTGTCTGCTCTTCCTCTCTGTGTGCACGTCTCAGCTGGCTGGGGCACTGGAAAAACTGCCCCAAAGAGGCGGGTCTATAAAGCAGTTTAGCCAATGCTGAGTAAAGATATAAATGAGTGACATACAATTCAGCCAATCAGCGTCCTCAAATAGATTCAGCTTGGGGCAGTTTTTTTCCTGCCCCAAGCTGCGCGTTCTCGTCAGGAGAAGTCTCTACAGGAGAGCGCCAGTGTGAGCACTACTCCTCCAAGACCCGTTTGAGAGGAGAACTGAGAGGAGAAACTACTGAAAGAGCTGATCCCAGATCAGCCTGACCTCACAATCAGACAGCAGACTAGCAGGAAAGAGAAGCAGTACATGAAGCTTCTCTACTAGCTGTACACCAGACAGGTTTGACTAGCTGGATGACGTCATGATAATAACTTATTTATCTTTTTAAAACAACGGGGACAGAACCAGCATGGACAGTTAGGGAGTGAGGGACATGAAGCACCTGTCTGATAAATGGATATATAGTTATATATATATATATATATATATATTATTATATATATATATATATATATATATATATATGTGTGTGTGTGTTTTATATTATAGTGAATATTATTATATGACATATATATTATTATATTATACAGAATATTATATGATATATATATTATTATACTATACAGAATATTATTATATGTTATATATATTATATTATACTGAATTCCCTGTGAGGGTGACTAAAATAAGATGTCCTGACGTGTTTGTCAAAGTGTTATTTACTGCTTTTTTTCGTGTTGGAATAAATGTTAAATATTTAACTGCAAAGTAGTAATGCGCGTTTGATACCTTAATTTGTTTGCATTAAATCATTCTGGGATGTTTGCTGAAATTGATTGTGGCACAGCCCTACCAAGAACATTTTCCACCAGCCGCCACTGGTAGACCCGCATTTAAGACCACAAAGTATGACTGCAGCCTTGTCTGATACAGTTCGCAGCTCACTGCAGCTGAAGGCAAAACAGTTAATTGAGAATCTCAGTGTTGTGTGCTTTTCACGGAAAGCGGTTTTTATGTTAACATGCTAATTTGTACTTTTGTCTTTAGGCAGACAAGCGGAAATCTTGAACATGTTATTTTCAGTTAAAATACATCTTCTCTACACAGCTCAAGGAAAGCTACAAGAAAGATCCACTCCTCGGAAAATACTACACTAAGTCTGTGGTCTCTGCATTCAGGTGATGTGAGATCTTGATTTCTAGTTTTTATATTTTGCTGAACAGATTGTAAAAACTTAATGTATAAAAATAAACTTTACACTGCATCTTGTATGGACCTCTGTAAGTCAAAGTTTCAAGTCAATAGCCCAAATCAGGGTTAGATGAGGTCTGCTGATCATGTTTGTGTAGCAGTGTACTGTAGTGGGTTGTGAAGTTCTTCAGTAGGAGCAGTGAATCACAAGCAGTTGGCTTCTTATTTATTTACAGTAATCCAAATCACCCATGTTCCACTAATCTTTGCTTCTTCTTGAATGTTGAAGCTTGTTGCAGAAGGGTGTCTTTATGCTCTTCCTT
This sequence comes from Leptoclinus maculatus, assembly GCA_032191485.1. Classification (NCBI taxonomy): domain Eukaryota; kingdom Metazoa; phylum Chordata; class Actinopteri; order Perciformes; family Stichaeidae; genus Leptoclinus; species Leptoclinus maculatus. The sequence goes on along the minus strand of JAVDOI010000008.1, from coordinate 12,113,654 downwards.
CACACAATCCATCCATTTCTCTCTTATCCCCGCTTGCACCAGTGAGGGTGTGATAGCCTACTATTGGTCCCAGTTTGATATTCCAATCGAAGACCTGGAGCTCGTGCCGGAGTTCTCAGAAGAGCGGGTGTTGGAGTCATTGGAGAATGGCCTAAAGGAGCAGCGCAGCATGAGGAGCGGCAGTGATATCAAGATCAGTGAGGTCACTGCCTCATGTAGGTACCACCAGGGGGGGGGGGGGGGGGGGGGGGGGGGGCTTCACACCAAGGGGCAAAAAGATTGGGACAACAAGGAGTTTGCAGCTGGCTTCAGAATATGACATTTAACAATCAGCAAAGATGAAGCTCTGTGAATACAGATCTAAATAAGGCAATTGTCATCTCCTATCAGCATTGGTATTCTACATGCCTTCTATTTGTATTAAAGGAGCTTCCTCTGAGTTGTGCTGATAGGATGATAACAGATAAACCAGACCTCTGTGCTTGTGCTGCATCTGAGATTGCACATTTGATGCTGTTTGGATCCTCTAATGATATTAGCTGGGCTCTGGCCTGGCTTGAGACGGACATTTTTCTTCCTTCTGTCCTCTCAGCATTCACATTTTTCTTCCTTCTGTCCTCTCAGCATTCACATTGCATTTGTCTACATCCTGGCCACCTGCCAAGCGCTGGCCCTGTGACTTAGTGGTTTTGGTCCCTTTAAAATGATTTCTGTGGTTATAATTTGATGTTGCTGTCCCAGATAGTTAGACAGAGATGTATGGGATGCTGCTGTAGGGCAAGGTGAGATGGAGCAGAAAGAGCTTCACACACCATCACCAGTTCCCTTAGCCGCAGGGAAATTGAACAGAAAATGTGCAACCCAAATATTTTAGGCTCATGCATCAAATCCTATAAGCTTCCTAACATTAGCGATCCATTCTTACCTTTCTTCCTGTTTCTCTGCCACTCCCCCCCCCCCCCCCCCCCCCCCCCCCCCCCCCACCCCCCCAGTCACAGATTCTCGCATGGCCAGGAACCCCAGAGCCAGTGAGTACAGTGTGTCCCATTTCAATCACTAGTAGTTGTAATTTTCCAGCTGGCTAGATGCTCACCCTCCTTCCAGTCTGTAACGAATGGCTGGCCTGTACTGTACATGTGCTGCTCTTGTCAGAGATTGAGAACCCGGTATCAGGCCGGAGGAAGTCAGTCACTATGCCGACACATTTCTTTGACACTGTCTGCTGATTTATTACCTTGGGATGATTAGAGTACATTACATTACCATAGTACTATCCTTACATGAATCTGTGATCTATAACATAAAGGATGGAAGAACTTGTGATTTAAATATTATTCAAATGTGTCATTTGTAATGCAGTCATTCCTATGTATGATTAAAAAATGATTGCAAGGAAAATCATAAAAGATGCAACCTTTACAGTCAATATTTTAAAGAAAATGGTTAAAATAAGCAGAAAAAGATATAGAACATGATGATCAGATTTTAATTTCCGTGCTGTAAACTGCTTTTGCCAAGTTACTCATATCTATGCTCACTGTATGATATAACCAATGTTGTTTTTCCCCAGACGAGTGTTTCCACCGTCTGGAGGCTGAAGAAAACGCAAAAAGATTTTCGTCACCAGGGTACCCTAAAGGCTACTCCCCCAAGTCTCGGTGTCAGTGGCAGATCCGTGCTTCAGAGGGCAAAGCCATATTAGTCTCTTTCCCTTTTTTCCACATCGAGGATGACTGCTCTGATGATTTTGTCTCCATCTTTGACTCTTTGAGTCCAGATGATTCTCAGGCCATCACAGAGTAAGTCAGGGCTGTGAATGTCCACCCAGTTTGGGAGACATGTTAGTCATGGCATGACACGACACACTGATGCTTTTATGAAATGCAATCTTTATGGATGGATCATGGTTTTACTATCCTACTACTTATTTGCGGTATGTCGTGCAGTATTACTTACACTAATGCATCTCCTTTGAGACCAGTAAATTCATTCAAAACAAAAATCATATTCTCATTTTGCCTTGAACCTTGGTAGCAGGGTTTGTTTGATGGGGCTCAACCAACATTTGTCTCGTTTATTTAGCTTGACGATCAGAGAGAGGGGAAATGTAGTTCTGCATGATTCCCAGAGGACAACCACTAAGAATCACTTGACTGCAATGTTGCAGAGGGATTTAGAAGTAAAAGCTCTTTTGATGTGGGTGAAAAACATGTTCCACTTCATACCATTTCCCTGGATTTGTGATTACATTTTTTTTATTTTTTTTTTGGCACTGAAGCCTTTACGCTGTATGCATCATATTTTATTGTTAACTTTTGAGACCTCGGTGAGATTGAGTTGGCTCAAAAAGACCTCTGCTTTCAAAATTTGTGAAGGGTGCCAACCTGAATCCTGCTGCACCATTGTGTGTAATTGCACTTTGACTATGGGGGAGGGTTATGATTCTGAAACTACAGCCTCCTGAATGTAACAGCAGTTGTAGCTGCAGGCAATTTCAAACTCAGCAAACCATTGCCAAACAAATGTGCGTTACCAAGAGATGCATACATTTTTTATAAAGCTATTGAGCGATCAGCTTTATCCAAGGTGACATGAGGTTTATGAGAGCCATAATATAATACTCTATAATGACATTATTCTACAAGAGGTAGATGTATTACTGCTCTTGCAGCGTCATTTACACCTGCCGCCAGCAGTGTTGAAACTTTTTGCTAATGTAACTAATGTTTGACTTTGAAACTCTGCCTAAACAATTTCTATCTAGTGCTGGCACATCTCTCCTTATTTATCTCTTTCTCTACCCCTCTCTGCTTGTATATTGATTTCTTTTCAAATTTGTTTGCTGAATTGATGTTTTACTGCTTCTGACGAAAAATTATTTCAGCTGTATTTTGAGTTCCCTCAGGAAGAGCAAAACTCTGTTCAGTAAATGCATCAGACGTTCAGCTCATGCTTTATGGTTGTATTTACTTCAGTTTGTTGCAAACACCTCCTTTCTTTGTGTACCATCTTGCTTGACCACTCATCCTTTTCTCACAGGAAGTGTGGTCAGAGACCCCCCTCCAACCCCCTGGAGGTGACATCATCCGGCAACATCATGCTGATTAATTTCATTACTGATTCTAATGTCCAGAGGCCTGGCTTCGAGGCAGAGTATAAAGCCATCCCCAGGTCTAAAGGTAATTAAGACATTCATGGCACTAACCATCATTTTCTACGTTAGTTTACCTTGATTTGTTTAGTTCTGTTTATACTTAAACCCATTAATGATTTATAATATGTCATGCTTGAATGTAAATATATGATGTGTTCTTTTCAGTTAAAACCTGTGGTGGTGTCCTCTCTGAAAACCAAGGAGTCTTCACCTCCCCACTTCACCCCGGCTTCTATCCTCCTGCAGTGGACTGCAAGTGGACCATCAAGGTTTGCAACATTGCTCCTCTCCCAGGGCCCCCTCCTCTACCTGAAACCCCTCCACCCACCTCCTCCTCCTCCTCCTCCTCCTCCTCCATCCTTAGCCTGCCACGAGAGGAATGCTGAGGCAGCACTATAGAAGCCAAGCTGTTCAGTACCTCTTCTATCTTCATCTGTCAGACCGCTGTTGCTGCCGCAGCTCTAGCTGAGCCGCAGTGCTTTGTGTGTTGGTTTTGTTTGCTGGTGTGTAGTGTGTGTGAGTGCGTGTCGTTGTGCATGTGTGCACCCACAAGCCTGTTTGGGTGTGTTGCGAACTTGTCGTCTTGCATTTACATGGGATACAGATGCATGTCTTGGTCTGTAAGTGGAGGAGTGACATGCATTGGTAAGTAAGGTTGTTATGAACCAATCAGCTCTTCCTCTGTGCTGTAGGTCCCTGCTGGGAAAAAGGTGCGTGTGAAGTTCACCATGTTCCGCATGAAAGAGCCTGGGGTGGACATCCGTGTGTGTCACAAAGACTATGTGGAGATTATGGGCACAAAGTAAGACTTAAACTCATTTAACTGAAAAATGCTTCCCAAACCGTCTGTTCTAAACATCCATCACAGTTTACAGACTGACTTCTTGGTCCAACTTTGACCCACTGTACTGTAGTATTTGTGCGTGCACACAGTTTTCCTGTGCAATTTAAGTTACTCTCACTTGCAGTTTTACTTCCAAATATGACTCGTGCTCGTGTTTCTTGCCCTGTTGGACATATTTGTAGTGATATTGCCCTTTACTCTAATGTTGGCAATTACTTTAGTAGCATATTGTCATCATAACCACTACAACTGCAAAAATGAAAACCATAAACCAGAATTTTCATTTGAACATTGTTCTGCAGGTATTGTGGAGAAATGTCCTCTTTGGATCTGACCAGCAGCACCAACGTCCTAGATGTGAGCTTCCACTCCGACGAGTCCTACACTGACAAAGGCTTCAGTGCCACCTACAGCGCTTACGATCCCGCAAACCGTGAGTTAAAAGTCTGTTTCACACCCATGTTTTTGCGACACTTGGGCGAGTTGGGTGGAATGTTGCGTTGTGACTGTGACACTCATAGCCTGCCATTAACAGAGCAAGGCGGAGGGAGTAACTGTGTTGTCAGAGAGACTATGAGACGGCAGCTGACTGACAGTCAAATGAGCTGTTTAGTGATGGAGGCTCAGAAACTGCAGCAGTGAAACTCAAGAGCTAGACTAATCATTAGAGAGCTTGTTTATTGGGTCCATTTTATTTGCCACTGTCAGTCAGGAGCACACCACTTTCAATACCCTCCGCTCTTTATGTTGTCTCCCAGTTTGACCAAAATGGATTTATAATTGCTCTGATCAACAGGGACAAGCATTGGCAAAATGATGGATGTTGCGAACATACACTGTCACTCCCTCTCGGTCAATTTATCATCATCATCTTCTTTCTCTCCTTTTTTCTTTTTTTTTTCTCTGCTCCCTTTCTCTTTTCTCTGTTTTTGTGACCAGCTTGCCCCAACAAGTTTGCCTGCGCCTCTGGCAGGTGCATCGGGAAAGAGCTGCAGTGTGATGGCTGGAACGACTGCGGTGATATGAGTGACGAAATGAAGTGCAGTAAGTTCCCCCTCGACCCAACTGCACTTCTTCTGTCTCCCCCCCTCCACCTCATTTCTTATCCACTCTCCTATATCCTCCTCTCAGTCCCTTAAAGGAATAGTTGCACATTTTGGCAAATACTCCTATTTGCGAGAGGTGAATTATGTGAAGATCAATACCACTCTCATAACTGCCTGTTAAATTTACAGTAAGGCTTCGGACAGCAGCCAGTTAGCTTAGCATGAAGACTAGAAACACAGGGTAATGACTAGCCTGGCTCTGTCCAAAGGTAACAAAATCTGAAGAGTAAAAACGCTGAGTTGTCGTTTTATGGCGGGTACATCTGTTTGTACAAGTCTATTGTTTGGCTGGGCTCAGTGATTTCCTGGAGTCTTGTCGTTATTGTGAGGTTGCCAGGCTCCAGGAAGTTACTCACTGCAAACGGCCAAGATATAGTCTCGTACACAATCCCCTGTAAAACCACAACCTCGTTTTCACACTTTAGGTCTAGTACAAATTAAGTAAACTAGATTAGCAAGGCTAGCTGTTTTCAGTCTATGTGCTAAGCTATCTGGCTGCTGGCAGTAGCCTCATATTTATTATCCTACAAACGTTAGAGGGGTATTAATCTTCTCATTTAACTCTTGCCATGAAAGCAAAACTGCATATTTCCCAAAATATCTGACTATTTCTTTAAGGCTCAAACCATTACCTTTCTCTAGTTATCTTTTGATCGACTGGTTCAATTATATCCAGTGATTTGCGTTGGTGAATATGCCTTTTTCAAATCACTCATGTACATCTTCCTCAGTTGCACTGTTTAATACAAGGCATTTCTATTACCCCAGAGTGTGATACAGATCAGTATTCATGTGACAATGGCATGTGTAAACCAAAACTCTGGGTGTGCGATCGCGTCGACGACTGCGGCGATGGGAGCGATGAGAAAAGCTGCAGTAAGTATTGCTAAGGCACTCGAACCCTATCTAATGCTATGCTAATTGTGCTAACATTAAAGGTACATAACTACTAATGCTCTGGTCACTGACTTCTGGGCAGTGTGAAGTCATTATTTTATCGGTAATGGAATTTGTTTGAAGCTTTTGCCCAATTTGCTCAGCATCCCTCCAGACGTGTAATCATGTGTTATGCACGCAAGAAGAATGGAGACAGATGCTAATGTACACTGTAGCTGCACTGCTAATTTCCTTCTGAAACGTATTGGCTTGTCCTCTCCTTATTCAAGTTTTCATCATTATTTTATTGTGATTTCCTCATCAGGTTGTGGGGAGAATGAATGGCGCTGTGGTGACGGGCTTTGTATGCCTCAGGATGTTGTGTGTGACAAGAAGATGGACTGTGAAGATGGAAGCGACGAGGCCTCTTGTAAAACTTGTAAGTAGCTGCATTTATTCGCTTCCCAGCCAGTCAGGCATTAAAGCAAAGAAAACAACAACACATGATTCATAAGTATGTTACACAAACCATTATGCAATTAACCTTCGTCAGTTAAGTTTTAGAATTTTACAAAGATGATGCACTGAAGATTCTTAATTCAAAGTATTTTTCACGTTATTTGAGCACTCTCTCATTTTCTCCTACTCTTCACGTCACTCTTTATCAATTTCCCTTTCACTCACTCACTCGGTCAAACACCTACACACCTATATATATATATATACACACACACACACACACACACACACACACACACACACACACACACACACACACACACACACACACACACACACACACAGAAGGCTCCCTTGCATTTCCTTTTGATTTTCACTTCTGTGAATAAAGAGGGATATTAGACCTCACCCCAATCAATACCCCCAATCAATGCAATCTGCTCCTCAATCACAATGCATTGTGCATTCAAGCGTCACTTTGAAGCTTCGCTGATTGCTAAGTTTAACCAGTAAAATACTATGCAATGCTCTAAAGCTTTGATTGAAATACGCTATGTGTTTTGATTTTGGGACCTGTTTCCACCCCTTTGTAGCTCCGGGCATCTGCTCTCACTACAGCTTCAAGTGTAAGAACACAGAATGTGTCAACAAGGTGAATGCCGAATGCGACCGTGTTAACGACTGCTCTGATAACTCCGATGAGGCCAAATGTGGTAAGAAAGGATTTTTATCTCTTTGCGCCTTGGAAAAATTTAGCATTTTTACAATTTTAAAAACAGCTGCAAGTGGATCTAATCTCTTCAGTGTCATTCAAAATAGATTATAGAAGAGCGCAGTTGAGCTGCGCGTTGGGCTGTCTGTTAGAAAAGAGCCTCCGGCCTTGACTGGTTTATTTATTTCATTCGTCTTTGAAAGCAGCTCCTGTCATTTCTGAAGTTTTTGTTTTTTCCTCCATTTAAGCCTCAGGGTGTGTCTGTGTTTTTTTTCAGTTTTTTGATCAGCTAATATGCCAGTGTGCCTTATTAGGATTCCAAAGAGTCATAGTAGCATTCACAGCCAAGTCCGGCCTAATGATAGCTTACAGTCAATTTCATCTTCCCCTCTGATCAAGCATGCCAGTCTCACCTAGTATTTTGCACTCACCATCCAACGCCCTTCCTTACTCATAATATTCACTGTTTAAATGTCAGATTGTGGCACCAGGCCCTATAAGCTGAACCGCATCGTGGGAGGGCAGAACGCTGAGATGGGGGAGTGGCCCTGGCAGGTCAGCCTTCACTTCCTGACCTATGGACATGTTTGTGGTGCCTCAGTCATATCTGCGAAGTGGCTCCTTTCGGCCTCCCACTGCTTTGTCACCAACAGCCCAGCGTGAGTCACATTTTACATCCATAGCACGCATACACATGTACAGAGTAGGACTGCACTATCTAGCTGTCTGTCTTGTATGTATAGATATGTATGTAACAGATTCCCTTTCATATATTTTAGTGTAAAACTGTTGTTGCCCTTTTTAGATTTTATTATTCATCACATTATTCAACATTTGTATTACATTTAATTTTGCAATATTTTCAGACTCATTCTGCTGGAAAAAAAGAACTGTGCACCACAGAGGACCATTTATATACAAATTGCAAAGTCTGAAAATTAGCCCCATATGATATAGTTAATTTAGAAAAAACCTTGGGGGGGGTGGGGGGGTTACATCTCATCCATGAAAGCATGGAGCTGTATTCATCAGTGCCCTGTAGGTGGAGCACTAACCATGCTGTTCGACCTGAGCCACATCTATTGTTGTTGAGAAGGGAATGTGTTCATTTTCACCCATTCACAGTTGGTGTTTATTATAAAAAAATATATATAGAATTATATTTAATTTGCAAGCATTTTCCAGACTACCTAATGAAATCCACAACGGTTTTCTTTACGGTCATATATAATCATAAGTAGTATGTCATTTTGAATATTTTTGTACAGGGGGGGGGCAACACTATTATGAAAATGTAATCCAATACAATCTAATCAAATACTACCTTTGTACTTTATAATGCTTTTGTTGAGACTCTTGGAGAGGATGTTGGATTGCTCCATGTTGAAAGCGGTTCTTATCATTTTGTCTCAACAAAAACTGAAACCTTACACTAGCATAGGTTGAAGGGCTGTTGTGTTGACTTGTATTAAGTTGTACACATGTTCATGATGTTAGATGCTCCCGCATGTACAGTAACCTTTGCCCCATGATGCATCCACAGAAACCATGTACCATCCAACTGGCAAAGCTACAGTGGCATGCAGGACCAGTACAAGCAGGATGGCGTACAGCTCAGAGCAGTGAAGAGGATCATATCCCACCCGGATTACAACCAGATGACCTTTGACTATGACATTGCACTGCTGGAGCTCAGCGAACCGCTGGAGTTCACCAACACCATCCAACCCATCTGCCTACCCGCTTCCTCCCACGTCTTCCCTGCAGGCATGCCCTGTTGGGTCACAGGCTGGGGCGCGCAAAGAGAAGGAGGTATTATGCATGAACTGGTGATTTTGGGTTGAACCGTCGTCATTTTTTTTATTTTTATTGTTGGTTTCACTGTAACTCATTATTATGCTAATTCTGAATATTTCTGCTGTTATTCCTCGATTATGGGTGACCCACTCTACAGTTGTAATTTTCCTTTTGGCATATCTAACTCATCAAAATTAAGACATCTCACTCCTCCCCCAATCCTTTCTCACAATGAGCTATTCATCTCTGTCCTTCATCTTCCTTCCTTCTTCTTCCCTTCATCTCTTCATCTCTTTCTCATTTTATCCTTTATTCTTCCTCTCTTTAATGTCCCTCCCATTTCTTTATCTTTCCCATCATGACATACTTCTCTTCAGCTCAACCCTCCCTCCCTTTTCTCTCATCTTTTTCAAATCTGCTCTATTGCATTACGCCTCCTTCCATATCCATATATCAAGACAGACGTCGGCTCTCCTGGGAAGCCTCTTAAACCTTCATTAGCTAACTATTCCAGCCCATTAACACCTTTGATGTTAATGATGAACACAGAGGTCACATGGCCCCTTTGTCCTGCTCTTACAGCTGCAAAGGCACAGCGGCTGCAGAAGGCAATGGTGAAAATCATCAACGACACAGTATGTAACCTAGTCACGGAGGGCCAACTCACCTCCAGGATGCTCTGCAGTGGATTCTTGGCTGGAGGAGTTGACGCATGCCAGGTGAGACCGAGCAACACGTTCTCCAGAATAGAATAAAAGGACAAAGGGCTGATACAGATGGGTTTTCGCACTTGTATAATTATCATGTTCTCACATCCAAACCCAATTTATAACCGCTCTCCCCATGCTATCCTCACCAGGGAGACTCTGGAGGCCCCCTGGTGTGTTTCGAGGAGAGTGGGAAGTGGTTCCAGGCCGGCATTGTGAGCTGGGGTGAGGGCTGCGCTCGTCGGAACAAGCCTGGTGTCTACTCACGCGTCACCAAGCTGGTAGACTGGATAAAGACAGAGACGGGGATTTGATGATGTCGGTAGGAACAGGGAGGGATGCAGAGCGGGGATCAACAGCATAGTGCTTAAAATGTTGGAGACGGAACATTTGAGTCTAATTCAAGTCTCTCCAAGATGTATTCATTGAGCAGCAGACTGAGGATACTGTTGCACGGATTCAACCACTCGCATGAATGACTTAAAGCACTTTATTTGTTTACCAACTCCCAGTTTCCCCACTCCTCCCACACACACTGAACATTTTACAGTTTTTCAAAAAGGTAAATTGTAAACAGGTGAGATGCCTTCATCCTCTTGGGCAGAGTGAATGTTGCACTTTACCAGTGTGCGCATGCTGTAGATGGCTGTGAATTTGGGGTTTTATTAGTAGTATAAGTATTTTAAAGAACCATAATTCTCGTTTTAGCCATGGACTGTATATAGAAAGAGGGATGTAGTCACCAGGATGTCACCTATTGGTTTGTGGACTGCCATTTTGAAGTCTGGAGTTTGGCATTTTGGTCGTCACCATCTTGGTTTTTGGCGGTTGCCATCTTTGCGTTTTGCAACGTGACATGAGAGGGTGAAGCTAAGTACAACCGAATGCTGAATATGACATTTTTGGCGACCAAAAATCCATCAAATTAACTTTCATGAACTGAAAGCACACAGTGAAAGGTTAAAGGTTAAAGTTATAAGACAAAAGCACTGACAAGTCTCAGACTGGACAGCACCGAGGTAGAGACCTGTCAATCAAAAGGTAGCCACCCCTAAAACATAACCTGTTCGCCACAAAACACTCCTACATTACCACTGACCATTTTCAGCATAGAAGCATAGCATAGGTTTTCAGATTGATTAAAGCATTTTATCTTCCTATCTGCCGGACAGCCATTAGTCTCAGATTTTATTAGTATTGTATAAACATGAACTTTTAGAGAGAAGAGAGAAATCAGCATTACCGTAATAGAAGTTACAAAAAAAAAATAGGAGAGCAAGAAAAAAAAAACCTCAACCTGTTGTTCAAATCCATGCAGGGACATTTTTATACCATACTAAAATCAATGAAAGCCAGAAGCATGTAAAATGCATTAATCAATCTAAAAGCTCACAACAGTAATTTTAAGTATACCAGATTTGTAGTTTGTGGCAGGCACTGACATGGAAATACGGAAGTGACCCTGAAGTTGTTTTAAGTTGTTGTTGATCTGAACTAGATCAGTGTTTCTATTACATATTGACAGAAGCTCACTGGCCTTGCCTGGTCTGTGAATGAGTTGCCAAAATGGGATATTCAAAGGGGGGGAGGGGGGGAGCAGCAGCAGCAGCAGCAGAAGAGGATTGGATCCAAATGGCTTTTGCGCAGGTCTCCCCAGTTAAGTTAGGGTGATTGTGGTCCTCAGTCACACGCACACACACACACACCTAGGAGCCAAAGCAAACCAATGAGGTTTTCACCGGTTTGCCAGAGCAATGCAATGAGTTCTTATCCCTATGAGAGTTTCCTCTCTTTGGTAATGACCAACTCGGTCTTTTAAATCTAAGATTTGACTGGATGGTTTCTTTTACTCTATGTGCCTTCATCTCTGACTTATACTGGAAATATTGTATCCTGGATAAGCAAACCAAAGATTTGTGAAAGTGTTATTTATTGAAAGGGAGAAATTTGTTGAGGATAATGCTCAGTGGACCTCTTTTATTAATTCCATGGAGCTTTACAGTCAAACTATACAAGCGTAAATGTGTGTATTTCATAAATTAGGGAGAAGCCACAACTTTTAGAAAGAAGATATTTTCATGAGCATTGTACAGTGTGATTTGGGATATGGACATATTTTATAATCTTTCTTTATATGTTTAATACGAAAGAGTCGTAGTAATAAAGATCTTTTATTGAACTCTGCAGTACCTAATTGTATTACCTGTATTATTTGTCTTTGGCGAGGTCTCATTTTGTATTATGTTGTGCATAATAAATGCATGTCTTGTGAGACCTTGTCCCCTCTCACAGTAGAATTGTAATGAGCATGTTACTCTCCTCCCCGTCATGAGCAGCATGCCTACCTGGGGAACAGAGGTGACAAGACAAGCTTATATCGTCAAATAATATCTGCCTTTGTCACAGCTCTATCCTATTACATTACCCTACAAGATGGGCACGTCGACTCTTCGGGAGGTGGATACACATACAGTGGGGGTTCCACTATCTCGTCTGTCTTCATTAAAAGCAACGCACCACTGGGGGAATAGGAAAATCAACATAGACAGTGCTGTTAATTTATGTATTCATCATTGTTGCTACATGGGAAGCTTTGTTTGTCGATGTTCCCCGTGCCCAATGAAGCTACGAAACCAGGTTGATTAACTCTCGGAATTCACACAAGCCAGTTCTTTATCGGAAATGGTTTTATTTAAATATAAATATGTGTACAAAGGTACAAGCAACGATAGCTCATTTTTAGCAAATAAAATTCTTAATACATTATTAAAAGAATGAACAAACAAATGGCAATTAGTTGTGTTCCAAAAAAAAAAAAAAGCATAGTAACTGCATTCAGTGATTGATGAACAACGTAGAGAAGAAAATATGTTGACCCAAATAAATCCAAGATAGATGCATATGTATATAAAGATACAATAGAGCAGCTTACACGCTGTACATTAAGGCTTATATAAAATATAAAAATAAAGACAAGCGATGATGTTTGCCTCCTTACTTTAAGTGACATTTGTTCTCATCAGGCTGCCTGGTAACAGCTTTTTAGACAAATGGCAGTACAGGCATACTGAAACATCCAGGAAGTGGAATGCAACTGGGCCAGGTGCAGAAACCAATGTCTCAAACATGAAATGGACATGAATAAAAACGCTGAAGATTTTCACTAGACACATCATTTGCATGCAACAGAGAGAAAGTATGGGCTCCGCCATTTGTACAGATACTTAGTGTTTCAGGGTAGTACTGTTTCTTGTAAACATATTGAGACAATTTGATTGAGTTGTAAAACTTGAGCGTATGGTCCATATTAGGACTGCCTTACGCGTCTTTCCCCACCTGAGCCTGCTGAAGATGACGCTGCATTCAAGTTTTTTTTCAAGTTCACGATTGCCACCATTTTCCAAACCACCACTTTTGATTGTTCTGGTAATAGCCTCCTCTTCACTTTACAATCAGAAAACAGTACCAGGGGTGGGACAGCAGTATTCAGCCCCCGTTTTCCCCTATACAATTATCACCATCTTTGGGTTTTCATGGCTTTACCTTGTCCATCTTGGTACAACACACAGTTAACAAGTAGCCATCCATTACAATGACAGCTAAAATTCACATTCTCTTCATATCTCCTTCTCTTGTCCACGGACAAGCAACACTGCTAAGTCCAACACGTTAGGGTTATTATCAGAAGAAGCTCCAGGCATACAGCTCAGGCTAGAAGTATTCCACCACTGATTAAACTCTTCATACAGTACAGTGCCTGTAGCACTTGTTGGTCAATAGAGCTAGCCTGTTGTGCAGAATAGTTAGTCTGTCTCTGTGGATAGCTCGGTCTTTTGTGGATGATAGAGACACAAATGTGCTTAGAATTCCTTTCGCATGCCAACAAAACACCAAATGACAGACAACAGTAGGTTGTTCATGTTTCTTTTTTTTTTCCTGAAATATGTCTTGGCTTGTAATATCTTTCAAAGTATTTTCGAGGTCTTGTTTAACATTTAGTGTTGACACAAAGTAAACTCTGAAAGGCAGGTAAACAGCTACCCCAGTCATTTTGGCCACCCAAATTCAGGAGATGCATTTGATTTATTTTCTAGTTGGCGCTGGCAAAGAGACAGAATATCTCCACAGGTTTGGGTGGTCATCATGTAGAGATAACCTGGTGAGGTATCGCACTGTAATCATAGGTTTGACTTGAACGTCACAATCTGCTGAATTCTCCAGCTCAGGAGCTCCACAGATCCCGCCATCCATCACAACAAATAAAGGTTGGTTATCCTATAACCCCCATAAATCACATGGCTCCCTCCAAATACTGTCCAAACATGTCCTTGAAGGACCGTCTGAGTAAGGTAAGTCTCTGTTCATGTTAGTCCAGCCACACGTGTATGTGGAGGTGACAATGGTTATCTGCTCCTGTACTCTCCTTTTTTTTTCTCAATTGTTTTGTCCAGTCAGACATGCGTCTGCATACGTTGTGAAGGCCGGCCATAGTCAGACTGCTGGGAGGATACTTGTGAGGAGGCATAAGAGAAGCGAGACGAGCTGGACACCTTGCTGGCCTGATCTGATTGGTCATAGGCATCCACCTTCTCATAGGAAGCGGGCTTAACGTAGCTGGTGAAGGCGCGACCATAGGTGGCAGGTAGGTATGCAGAGCCACTGTAGAGGGGATCAGTGGGATAAATGCTGGCTGGCTGGGTGGGCTGCTGTTGCTGGGCAGCTTGTTGCTGTTCATATGCAGTTCTGCCTGCTGTGGTGGTTGCGTATCGGTGGGAGAAGTCATAGACACGAGGCTGGGTGCCATGCTGACCATACATGGGGCTGGGGGAGGGCAACTGCGATGGAGTGTAGACTGGCCGAGTGTTGGGCACGTATTCGGAGAAGCCACTGCTGCGGATATTGCGGTCTTCATGGCCACGGACATTGTAGTAGCCATTGGTGGGGTCCTGTGAGAAGAACAAAGAAAAGAAAAATGAACATAGTTCAGCATTGTGTATAATGGATGAAAATAATGCATTCTAGCTAAACTGAGTGTTTCTTCAAATATGTTTTTTTAGTTTTACCTTGATGTCCGATCTCTCATCCTCCTCCTCTTCCAGGAGGTCGCTGTGTTCTGTGCGCGATGTCCCAGGAGACTCGCTGCTGTTCGGTGCCTGAGGGAAGACCAAGCATATTTGAAGAATTACTCGGATGAGCAAGACCTCACTTGAATAAGAACAAAACAAAAGTCTGAGCATTACATTACAGTGTTAATGTGAATTTTTCCCTAACCATCAACAAAGATATCTACATGGCATACAAAGACGGTGCTCAAAGAAATTCACCATGGGCTCTTTGACATCCTCCTCATCATCATTGCCACGTGTAGCGTTGTGATCACTGTGAACAATCTGAACTCTGATGTCACTTTTGGAAAGACGAGTGCACCTTTTACCTGTGGGGATTAAAAGGAAGAAAAGCTTTACTTGACATTACCAGGCAGACTTCACAGGGGAAACGGCTCAAAAACTGAACAGAAACTGTTCAATTTCCGGCGCGCAAATGAAAAGGACTTTAATCTGTTTGATTTGAAGAATTGGCTGTTGACCCTCTCGCCCATACTAACCGTTGAGCTCACCTTTGCCAGTGTGCCTGCAGCAGAGGGAGACCAGAGTGATGACACAGATGAGCAGGACACAGCCTCCACCTACTGCTCCACCAATAATTATCAGCATAGGCAGGGCTTCTGCAACAAGAACAGTAATGGAAGGAAAGTGTGGCGTAGCGGGTGGGGGTAGATGGTTGTCAAGAGAAGTAGAGGGATGAGAGATAGTAGAACATAAGTGTCACTGTCAAGAACGTGCAGATCAAAGCAAAAGAATGAAAGAGATCCATTCATTTGTCTTGCTAATCCCAGAAACGTCAGCGCCTATATAAATGCATCTGCTGTAAGCCCCGGCCTGCTCACAGCTAGCGTATGCTCATGCGGGCGGGCAATCCGGCATCGCACAGCCCGCCTATTGTCTCTAATCTCTCTAAAAGAAGGGTAACAAGGCCTGACATGCAATGAAGCAACCGACAGTAATCTAATTAGAGATTCCAGGAGATACCGCTGCCCATTTCTCTGGAGACCCCACTCTGCTACGTTGATTTAAATTACTGGCGAGGACCTTATTTTTGGTGTCTGCTGAAACAAAGGCTTCCACTAGCAGCAGAGTAGTAGTTCTACTGCCTAATTTTAAGATCACTTAAAGCGACTGCAGCCTAAGATGCTGAATTTGGCATTGAGACAGAGATGGAGGATATGAGTCCAACCGCAAACGCATGTAGCTTCCTCAAATTGACTTTTGTACCCAATCAATATCTCTGTTATGGGGCAAACATATTCATTAAAGGAACCATCTGCTGATTAAATCATATTGATTAGAGGAGTATACTGTAATTAAGATAAGCACAAGACAGGAGCGCTGCTTTTCCCTAATCTTGCCTCCTTCACAGCAAGGATTGAGAGTATCACTTTAACTCTGGTGGGGATTAATAATCCTGTTTGTGTGTGTACCTTGCTCCTTCAGTGTGACGAGGGCGGTGCCGGTGCCAAAGCGGTTCCAAGCGGTGCAGTTGTAGCGCAGCTGGAAATCCTGTGCCAGAGTCTCGGACAGCACCAGGGAAGACAGGACACCGTGGTCGCTGGTTACTGTCTGTACTGAGTAACGACCGGAGGAACCAGAGGACAGGCTCATGTCTCCAAAGGTCCACACCTGTTGAGAGGAGCAGGGAAAAAGACAACAGGGAGTAAGTCACATTTCTATGAAGAATTGCTCACCGGCGAGCTAAGCAGAGGCCTGCCCGGATGTTTATCCTTAGATCCCGGCCTGCCGCCGACTGAACACCAGTTTTCCTTTCCATCCTGCTTTCTCTCTGCCGACCTCTAAGGTGCTCCGTGGCTGACACAGTTCACAGGCTCATGTTTAAGTCGCCCCCCCCCACGTCTGCCCTGCAGGTGAGGCCTAAGAAGGGTTAGGTAGCTGCACTATGAAATAAGGCTCCTCTCTGCTGTCTCTAGTGCAGGGCCAGCAGGGCACCTGTCTCTCACTCCTCACACCCTAATTATCCTCTCTCAGCCCAGCGTACGTTCAGCAGTTCAACGGGGTCAGTCAGCCGAGTGATGCCTCTTGGGCCGCTAATTGAATAGGGTTTGACTGAAACCTACAGGAAGCCAGTCTCCCACAGCTCCCTGAACTCGACTGACTCTCCAGTCAATGTTGCTGCAATTACAGTTGTGAATATGTGTGTGTGTACGTGTTTGTCAGCGTGTGAGGTGGAGATGCGTTGGTGCAAAAGGTGTGAAGGTGAGGTCAGGGGTAAGGTTGCACTGACTGATCGCTCTGATGTGGGTGTGGCTAGGAGGAACATGGAGGTTGTAAGTTCCCAAGCACAGCACAAATAACAGGGCTTACTTACAATCTTATCAGGCGGGGGGCTGCTTCCCACCCGGCACTCCAGCTTGCCCTTGGAGTGCTTGACAGCATGCTGCGTGGCGTCCACTGTGATGATAGGTGGGCCTGGTGTGAGGAAGAAAGAAAGAAAGAAGTGAGCAGAGCAGAGAAATGAAAAACAAAAAGAAGATTTAGAAATATTGACCAATGCCAAATTGGCAGATATCAATTTTGATGCTACTTATTCAACACATCAGTCCGAACATTACAAGCAACCGTGTATATTCTGAAGAGAAGCCACTCACCATTTACAGTTAGAGTGACATCTCTTTCTGCGACTCCAATCCGAGGTACGATGGCCTTGCAGGTGTATGTTCCAGCATCCTCCTGGGTAACAGCCTTCAGCTGCAAGGTGTTGCCGTTACTGAGCACCTAGTGATGAATCCAGAGAGACAAGTGAGAAGTGTGTTAGAGGGAGAGAGAAGGAGAGAGAGAGAGAGAGAGCGAGGCAGTGGTGGAGAAGAGGCAGACAAAGGAAACCGGGACCTCTATCAGTGGCCCACTCATTGTGGAGGCAGCACAGAGGTGGGCTGACCATTGTAACAAATGCTGGTGGTTTGAGTTTAATTTCATTGTGAAGAGCTTTAATCACAGCATTAAGCACTCCAGCCACCGCTGAATGACCGTGCTGCTGGGGAGATTGTTGTAATTAAACAGTGGGGAGAGGACGGAGCGCACTATGGTGTGAGTGGGCCTTAGCCTTTGGAGCTGCTACACTCACTCACTCCTTAGCTCATTGATCCTGTCATTCCATCAAGCTGTGATTAATCCATTTACCCCCACTCCGTCCTCCCTCCCTCCCTCTCTCCCTCCCTTCCTCTCTCCCTCCCTTCCTCTCTACACCCCCTCTCACTCTCTCCAATTTTTTTTTATTTCAACACACTTATGGAGTAACCCAATTAATCCATTACTCAAAGCTGTTTGAGGGACAGTGGCAGTGGGTGGATTAGAAAAATGCCTGTGTTTTTTCCTCAGAGGGGCTGAAAGCGCTCACTCTTTGAGATGACAGCATCGCTTACGCCATCCTGCAGCATTCCTCACTGGAGGTGTTTTCTCCAGCGCCGCCTCAGAAATTGTATTAGTCACCAGGAGAGATGCTCCTATGAGATGTCCCCACTGATGGGGTGTGCGTGCGCTGAAAGACTTTTACCAAGATGATGTAAGTGAAGGTGGAATTGTCCCATTTGTTCCGCCTATGAAATTGACTGAGGAAATGGATACTCAAGTTTCTTAATGGCAGAAATGCTGCTCTGAAAGTTGCGACACTTGTTGTGATTCTGTTAGTTCGAACCACAGCTTGACTCACTGGTTGATTGATTGATTGGTTGATTAGAGTTATGACAGCATGTCATGTCATGTGCCCTGATGATGCTGTATGCAACTGTCAGTGGACAGACAGTTTTCTGCCAGAGGCTTTAGCCCTCAGGGAGCACGGAGAGAGGAGGTGTTGAAGATTCAGCCATAAAAAGAATGTTTGGGGGGAAGTGTGTGAGGAATTCATGCCTCAAGGCCATGTGTGAATGTTTCTCTCTGGAGGGATGGTGTTGAAGCTTTACCACTAAGTTAAGGTGGTGACTAGTGTTTGTTTCCTTACCACGATGGAGCCCTGCTTGGTCCAAGCCAGGGTCAGAGGAGGGTTTCCAGTCCATGCACAGGTAAAGGCTGCATCCATCCCTATATCCACCGTCATTGGCTTAGGCTCCGACAGCAGTCTGGGGCCAACTAGGTGGAAGCGACAAAGAGACAGCCAGTTACAATCAATAAGAGGCTGCTTTTACAACATACCTCGAGAAAAGTGCAAAATACGCCGCTTAGCCAGACTGTATAGAATGTTTGTCTAAAGTTCAACTCACATTGGACATCGACCAGGGTGCTGACATTGGTGCTGCCCACAGAGTTGGACACCTCACAGGAGACGGGGTCTGTGAAGTAAGAGTAGTCCACTGTCACCTCAAGGCTGTCCCCATTTGCCTCAGAGATGGGAACTCCTCCTTTTGACCACCTGGGACAGATGAATAATCACATTATACAGTCGTATTAGTTCAGGGAAGGTACTTAGCCATGCGTATCAAAGTGGTTATTAGCCGATTCATGGCTTGTGCCAATCACAATCAAACGCTGCCAATCAAGCAGCCCATTTAACCCAATGAATCTACTAAGCACTTGCATGCTTGTACTCCTTCTTTCTGAATTACATCTTTACTCTGGTTGGCATATTGGCAGCATATAAATGTCTGGAAGTAGATGCAAGATTTTTGCTGTATCATCATCTCAGACTGCTGGCTCTGCATGGACGGTGGCAGGATCAGAGTGAAAAATTAAGATTAAAATGGATGGCTACCTGTATCCAGTGATTTCAGGATTGGCCGAAGCAGAGCAGATGAAGAGAACCTTAGCTCCCTCGGTCACAGTCTGGGGCTGGACTGACAGAGTCACTGAAGGAGGGTCTGTGAAGAGGGAGACCTTTTATGTTACTGACACAAATTGGATTTAGTAATCGCATTGGCACCATTCACATTTTAACAGAATCAAATGTGCTTTACAGATCACTGTGCATAGCATGCACTCTGCTACAACACTGCAATATTTTGGTGGTCTCTACAGGAAAGCTGAAGCCGGGACACTCACGCTGGACATTGATAGTGATCGATGTCTGTCGTCCAGCTGGGGCAGCTGCGTTAAGAACCCTGCAGGTGTAGGTGCGTCCAGAGTCGCTATCCTCAGGAACGATTGGAAGCATACTGACAGCCGCCTCCTTCTTTCCATCCTCAAGCAGAGTCTGTAGAGTTGCAAAACAACTGTTAGATTGCTCTTGTATGTCCGATCAACAGTTATACAAACTATGGTTTTAAAGAGAGACTTCATTACAATCGACCAGAACAGAGCATCAGCTCAATGGCACACAAGCAAGTCACTTGCCGTTTGTGAGCGCACCACTTAGGAATATCTCTATGACACTGCAGGTCTTGTTTTTCTTTTTTTTCTTGTGCAAGGCGTTGAAATTGTCATCCCGTTCTTGGCATGGCAGTTAAATCATATATTTTATGATGCAGCAGGGGATATTGTGCTGTTCCCACATTTCTGAGAGTGTTCCCCGTCAGCGCTCCTTGTTTGTCATCATCTTTTAAATCTATTTACTGCTCACAGAAATCAATACGCCTAAGTGAGGAAAGGTGTAGATTCTGAGGATATGGCTGACTGCTCTCTCACTTTCTCCCTCTCTTCCTCATACACACACACACACACACACACGCAAGGAAAAAAAACTGTGATGCCTACGGTGCCTGTGTGTCTGTTTTTTTTGGGTGGTGACAGTGAGGAAGAAGTGTCACACATTTTAGGAAGAGAGCAAGGCCAAGCTGAGATTTTCCCCTGGACAGCCAAATCAATGGACGCAGGCTTTCACTTCCTCAGCCAGACACAGAAAAAGCACTTTATGCTAGATCAAATCACATCACTTCCTGACACCACCCCTCACTAAGACAAAGCTTTATCTGCCCCCAGTCTCATTTCTTAATGGTGGAAATAATCTCTGTTTTTCCTCAAAGCTATCTCATTAGTTAACTCTATATTGTTTTTTTCATGTATTCTTCTTTTCCCCTCCTGTCTTCTCCTCCCTCCCCCGTCCAATCCTCTTCCCTCTCTTCTCACTGCAGGCTCTCGCCTCCTTAAATGTGGCGTTTAGCGTCGTTTAGCGTGGTCAGAGAGCATGAAAAATGTGACACTTTCCCAGCCGTGGCTGGCTTACGCTCCGGCGCATCTCCATTGTGTTTCTGCATTGTTGTGGGTTATTTCTTCTCTGCAGAAACTCTACTGTATGAAACACTCATGCCTGTCTGAGCTTTGGCATGCTCCAGTTATGCTGTAGTGTCGCTGCATTAGGGAGCAAAGGGGGGTGGAGGGGGTTAGCGAAGGCGGGGAGGCAGAGAGAGGGAGGGAGGGAGGGAGGGAGGGAGGGAGGGAGGGAGGGAGGGGGGGGGTCAGGCAAGAGTGAAAATGGGAGGGGGACTGCAGAGAGAGAGAGGGCAAAGAAATTGTGCGAGATACGGGTGGTGATAGAAAAAAAAACTGTGAGACCATGGAAGGAAGATGAGAAAAATAAAAAATAACAGTATCACACCCTAAGAGAAAATATGTTTGATTTGAATAGCTTTGCCTTCATTTCTGCGCGCTGTTACATGTTGTAATATTGTGTGGTTGTTAGTGTTTGAATGATAATGCTGTGTTCTCACTGTACCTTGGAATAAATTGCAGTCTCCATGACCTCTCCATCTCTGTACCAGGTGATCTCAGCAGCAGGTTTGGCTCCCGAGGCTCTGCAGGTGAGATTGTGTGGTGTGTGGGCCTTCAGACGTACAACGGGGCCACCCTCCACCACAGGGTCTGAAGGAGGAACTGTAAAGCAGAACAAACATACCACTCAAAACAACAACAAAAAAAACTCATTACAGCTCCAGGCCAGCACAGAGCCACAAAAAGGCCATCTTGTTATTGAGCTTGCTGTTGCTCTTAGCTCAGCATCAATATATCGCAACAGCTAAAGAGGTAAACAATATCTCCTTATGGCCATGTGTCTGTTTAACAAGGTGTAGTTTCATACAAGAGAAAAGACCAAGAATGTTTTTTATTTGGAAGAAAAACAGACTCAACCACATTTATTTGCTTTCTCGGGACTAGCATTATTACTCTATTTGCTCTTACTGTTGCAGAGTGATGTTTCAACTGAATTGCTTATTTGTTCATTTATTTGCATGGTTTCGCTCGCACCACTGGCAAGCCAAGCGTGCCACCCCTGATGAAGGCGTCTATCTCCCCAACCAATATGAGAAGGCGTAAACATGGGGTTTGTGCTGGCCTTTCTCGCTCCCTCCACCGAACCAATTTCACTGTGTGTATCTGAATTGTCAGAGGTCCTTCCGCTACCGCAACACGGACACTAATGGAATCCGAGTGCTAGGTGATTTTAATTTCCATGCCGATTCCCCTGACTGCACTCCTGCCGTTGACTCCTTTGACTGTGCAGGATTGCTTTGGTCTCATCTGGCCACATTGATTTACACACACACACATGCACACACACACACACACACACACACACACACACACACACACACACACACACACACACACACACACACACACACACACAACACAAACACACACACACAGGTTTGTGCACCCCATCGCTTTTTAACACCCTTATGTCCAAACGTAAACATAAACCACAGGTTACTAAACAATTCACCTGATTTTCTTTATATATTCATGAAATGTATATATTGTTTATGAACCAGCAGACTTGGTCTTTCAGAGTGCGTAAAATGTAAAAGTGGCAGTTTTTCATCAACTTTGCTTGCTGCCTCCACATTGGGTATCTGTATGGCTGTGTGTGGGCATGTGGTGAGGGCTTTGTGTGTTGTGCTGCTCTGTACAGCTTTGACAGTGACACGAGACACAGGAAGGTGGGCAGATGAACGGCTTTCTGAACCTATTAATTTAGTTGAAATGTTCCTACTTGCCGCTTGTGATCGCTATCTGCTTTGCCTTTCCCTGACAACCCTATCTGTACCGCTTGTCAGTCTCATGAACTCAGCCTGCACACCTTAATAGCAACAGATGGATTCAAGGAAAACAGGCTCTGTGGTGAAAGCTTTGCATTGTGTTGTGGCATAAGCTGATTAACTAATTAATACCTCCCTCTGTAAGTTTTCCCTTATCTCTCTATAATACTTTCACACAGTTGAGTATGGACAATTGACAGGACAAATTAATAGAATGATGTTCCTTTGCGTGCCACCAGATGCCAGCAGTGCTTTGCCAATTCCAATTGCCACAGGACCTGGCCCTCGCCTCCCCCTCCCACCCTCCACCTCTGAACGTCTGTGTGAAGAAGTAGATTACTCACATCATGTTAATGTAAAAAAAACGCCTTGCCGTTGACAAATGTTGTGGCTCACTGTAAAATGTGCTAACTGTGCAGACCCTGACTTTCAAGCGACTACGCAAGTCATTTGTGACTGCAGCAATCACATTATCCAAGACATCCACAGTCTTGATTATCGCTACTGAGAGCAGAGGGTTTCTTTTTTTCTAGATAAATCTCTTGGCTGAGCCTTGCCTGGTTTGAATTATACTTTCAGGACATGATTTAAACCAGGAAATGAGATTTACAATGAGGTTATCTTTTGAGTGGTGATAAGAGAATGTTCATGAATCGCTAATTTAACAGTATTTAGGTGTATTTTTTTATTTGTCTCTGTTAAGATGTTCTTTTAAATGTGATTATCTTGTGCATTGCACGTGTTGTTTGTAGATTTGCCTACATGTTTCTGTGTTTTGTGATGAAGACACTCCCCTGATTGTTCCCAAGCGCTGCCAGCCTGCAGGTCTTGGCACGAGGGCTGGCTGTGGGGGATCATGCATGAGCTGTGTATCTTACCTAGTACAGTGAGCTTGGCACGATGGGAGCGCAATCCCGCCTGTGTAGCCTGACACTCATACACCGCGTCATCCTCCAACTCTGCCGAATCGATCAGCAAGCTGTGCTCGCCTGATAGCGGGTCGCCCATTAAGGTGTACCGCGTCCAGCCTGCGTGAAGCCAGCCCAGAGAATAGAGTCAGAAACAAACAAACCACCCAACAACCAACACATAATGAAAGGACCAGACTTGTGCGTTGAACAAAGGAGTGAGAAACGTGGCAAGGGTCTTTAAGACACAAATTAAAGCATGGAGCACCTCACTGAGCCAGGCTTTGAGCCGTTGTGTTAGCGGAGCAGTGCGAGACTGGAAATGCAACACGTGAGAAGGCTGCTGCATGAGGAGTCTGTCCTTTAAAGACAGACACAATGAAGATTGGGTGGCTAAGGTCAAGAGGAAGCCTCTCCACCTTCTCTCTAGTCTGCCACACATTTAAATGTCAGCGCGTGACAAAAGCCAATTGATTATCTACCTTCCTACAAGACCCTTAAAATGCTAAACAACAAATTAAAGTTTGGTGTGTGCAGCAGTAGCCGACCTGTCTGCAGTACATTGTTCTCTAAACATTCATTTGCGTAAAACTCCAGTGGTTGACATAGAGAGACTTGGTTTCTAATGAGACCTGGCATTGATCGCGGTAAGACAGACTGAGAGAGCTATAAACACACCGAAAGCAGGAGAGAGAGAAGAGAGACAGAAATAAGAAGTCAGTGATAATACCTGGTAGGTCTCTCTCTCCACCCAGTGCCAGGCCATCTTTGGTCCATTGTACCATTCCCCGATAACCCACAATGACACAGGGTAGAGTCACAGACTGACTGGATACAACCACCTGGTCCTGGGGTTGCTGGGAGAAGTAGGCTGCTTGGGTGGCTGCTGTGAGAACAGAGAGAGAGGGAGCACGATGTGAATAAAAAATGTTCTTAGAATTCATATTTTCATGATGGTAGATGGTCAATTCACACAAGAATTCACAAAATAGTACAATAATATATAGGTACACAGAACACTGCTAATGGTATTTCAGAGAATGTAATGGCTGTAGGTTTCTGCAGTGCCAGCAGAGATGTAGCATGAGAACGGTGAAACTTGCACTGTAAGGGGTGTGAAAAAATAAGCAAGTATGAAAGAGGGCAGACTGGTCTGCTCACGCCCTTGTTTTCATGGCACTTGCTGAGAGAATATGAACAAGGCCGACATGTGAAAATATTATTTTTTTCCCCCCCATGAATGTTGCTTCTAAAAGGAAGAGTCAGCTGCGCCTCATCACTTATTTAAGTCTTTCTCAAGACCATATGGTTCTATGCTCGCTGGCGTGAAGCAAACACACTTCTGGGGAGGAAAATCCGCCACTCTTTCAGTGTGCTTTTTGTAAAAATGGATGTTAAACAATCAAAACTCCATTAAAGTTCCCAGGGGACCGATCCGTTTGAGCCTGCTGAAAGTCAGCAGAGACACCTGCAGCCGTTCTGCTGCTGTGTTTAAGTATGGCACACGGTCTCACTGGATTGGCTGGCCTGCCTTCACACGCATGCAAGAAACGCGGCGTGAATACGGTTCCGCGGGTTCCAACTGTTTGTGCCACTATGCTAAAGATTAAGTATTAGAAACACTACTGGCAGGGGAGGATGGCAAGACTCCAGAGGTAACTAATCTGCAGGGAGAAGGTGGGAGGAGAGGGAGAGAGGCAGTTGGTTGGTTATCTAAGTGGGGTGTCTGTTTGAGTCGGCAAAGAGGACTTTAAAAAAAACCTTCAGTCATTCTCCTTCTCTCTTTCTTTGTTGCTTGGTGGAGAATGGAAGGGAAGGGGGACAGAGGAAGATAAAGAGGGTTCTATTCAGGCAGTGCTAAGCCCCCCCCTGAACTGCTTCTCTTGGTGGGAGCGCTTAAACAGACAGGGTTGCCCCCCCCCCCCCCCCCCAAGCAAAGAAAGCTGCTGAAAGGAGGGCAACATACGGCGGCCAGAGACGCGCTATTGTCCCCTTGTCCCTCTCTTTTAATAGGCCTCTTCATTTCCAATCAATCCTGCTAAATGCAAGTTTAATAGCTTTTCAATAGCAGCTTTTCCCCCCAGAGGGTAGCTGGGATTTTCTCTCTCTCAACCCTTTTCTCTTTCCCCCGTCTCTTCCCCCTCTTTCTCGCTTCATTCTCTCTAGTTTTTCTTTCTTTTGAAAGGGGGGCTTTCCGAGGTTGTTGGCAGTGTTTATTCCGCACTCAATTATCCACTTCATCTCGGGGTGCACCACGGGCTGAACCCTGCCCCTCGCCTCCCCTCTCTGCCTTTGCACCCTCCTGTCTCTGTCACCCGACAGCACAATTGAAGCCGCCAAACAGTGAGTTCATCAGGAACGCGAGTTCTCCATGGCTCCATACCACTGTGGTTCTCAACAACTGCCTAAAAAAAACCCCATTTTCACATGCACCCATTCTTTCTTACTCTCCATCTGGGCCAAAAGAGATGTTAAATATAGCAAAACAGAAAGAAAGACCACAAAGCAATTAATGAGTTAAGTTAGTTCACCAATAATGTCTCCCGTTTCATCATTTTACCAAGCGTCTAAAAGGACTATTGAGCCCTGGGTGCAAACAGGTACGGTGTATTTGTGTCACGCACTGTGGATCAAAGGAGGCCAATTTGAGAGCGTCAATGAGAAGTGAAACATCTCCTAGCTTAGGCTATTAGGCGTTTAGCGAAGGCTGGCATTTTCCCATCATACCTTCAAAAATGCTGTTTTTCGCAGTCTGCCTGCCTGTCCCTAACATTCTGCCTTTTATGAGCTATTGAACATTTTGATATGCCTCCCCTTGCAGAGCGACTTAGGGATTTGTACTTGCAACAGGACAAACATTGATTGCAATTAAGTATCTTGCCCAGAGCATCTAAATGTTTACAATACGTAATAATTCTCTGCATTGGTTGATTGTTTGGATGAATTACATGCACTGAATTGTTTCTCTAAACCTCACCCACATACAATTTCTCACGCTCACATATGGCAATTAACGTCACACGCACACACACATACAAATGCAGGCGTACAAATATAGACTACAGAGTATGTGCTGTAGCGAATGTCTTCACACCATGAGAGTGATTCATTGCTATCCAGATCCCTTATTGAAAATGCTCAACAGAACATCTCGAATGGCTAATGACTCATGCCAGATTCCTTTAATTCCTCCTTGCTGAATTAGACAATTCTTTGACGGTGTATTAGCAGCTTAATTACATGAATACATTTCTGACGGGGAGAGAGGGAGGAACAGAAGCAGACAAAGAAACAGTGGAAGAGAGGCAGTCGGAAGAAGTAGGGAGCTGTGGGTGTGAGGAGACTTGCTCTTGGTGTGCTGCAGTGTCACATACACATAACAGTATATATGTGCACAAACACCGCAACACCATCGCTTTCAGTGTTTTCACCAGACTCAAAATGAGGAAGCCTGTCTGTTGGCTGCAATTGAATCAGTCGAAAAAAAGAAGGATTTGAAACATTTCTGCAGTATATGTGAGTTTATTTACCATGTCGTCTTGAACATTACGCAGGTAAATATGTGCAGTGTAGATTAGTTGTACCACATGCGGTGTGCTTAATGTTACTTTAAATGCAGTTCAATTTTAGTCCTCATCACAAAAAAATGCAACATTCACTCTGTTTCTTACCTTTGCTATGTGTGTGTGTGTGTGTGTGTGTGTGTGTGTGTGCATGTGTGTGTGTGTGTGTGTGTGTGTGTGTGTGTGTGTGTGTGTGTGTGTGTGTGTTCTTTTCCATTCCCCAGTAACAAGGTCAAAACACATTTGGCCTGATATATTTTAATCCGGATTTCTCAAAATGGAATATCATTTCACGCTGCTGGATGCACATGGGGCTAAGTTTATGTGTGTGCATCTCTGCCCGACTGTGTGGGCTCAGTGTGTGTGTGTGTGTGTGTGCGTGCGTTTGTGTCTAAAAATGTGCAATGTATGTTTATATCTGTGCGTGTGTGTGTGTGCCAATTTGAATGTGTGAATGAGTGTGGAAGGTGGGGCAGTGTTAATAGGGAAAGTGACATGTCAGGCACTGGAGGGCACATTTAGCAGTGACTTTGCTGTCTCTGTCACATGGTTGGAGTTAAGTGCAAAACAGCCCCTCCGACTTGGACACAACCTATTAAAGAGCTTTGCGTCGACCCTGGCACTGCCTGCACTCTCTCTCTCTCCTTCATCTGTGCTGATAGTGATACATTCACATCAGGAAGGATCACGAAGAGATGGACAGATGTCCGCAATGATCCGTCCACCACTGGACATCTGCCTTGATAGAATTAGATTGAACCAGTCACTGTGTGTTTGTGTGTGTTTGTGTGTGTGTGTGTGTGTGTGTGTGTGTGTGTGTGTGTGTGTGTGTGTGTGTGTGTGTAAGTGCCATCCATGATGCTAAAGACAGAAAGATAATGGCACTGCAGATGACCTTTAGATAAAATGGGGATCTAACACCCACTACAGTGCATTTACTACCAAGTCACCACAGTCATAATCTCTTATGCCAATTTGGTAATCTCGCACCAAAAAACAAATCCACGCCTTAAATCAATTTAACACAGCATTCAAAAAGTCAAGTCCTTCAAATAAAACATAAAATAATATCAGACTCTCTTGCTCGTAACAGCTCAGGCAATGCACTATGTCCATTTCCGCGTGTTGTTACAATGACACTCAACTCTGAATGGTCATTCACTCTAAGAGGCTCCGAGCTGCGTTCGCAGAGAGTCCCTATTTTAGTCCTGATTTTATTCCATGTCCTCATTCCAATCCAGTGCAAAGAGTGCAACATCCAGTCCTGTGGGGTCTATAAATAAAAGTGCTCTCGACTTGACTGGACAATTTGCTCTGTGCACCAATAATTTAAAATGTTAGAAAATAGCGCCTGATATCTACTTGCGCTTTTTTCCCCCGGTGGTGGAGGTAGAATCCTGCAGCCAGCTGGTGCGAGCTTTCCACAATAAGAGTCAGAGAGGAGAAAATGAGGGGGGGGGGGGGGAACAGTCCCGTAATAAAACCAGCACAAAACAAGGCAATTGGCAAAAAAGTGTCAAGCTTGGAATAAACAACCCCTTTCCCCAAATGCCATCCATTGTGCCTTGTCTAGATAAGGCTTCTAAATCGGGCTGGAAAATGCAAGCTCCATTTCTCTCTGTATGGAATTATTATCCCTTTGTTTTGAGTCAGGCTCTTTTGTCTTCCCCTTCCTGTGTGTGTGTGTGTGTGTGTGTGTGTGTATACAAACAGATAGTAGTGCTGATGTAGCTGAACCAAAGAGTATGTCCCAAAGGGGACCCTGCACCCATCTCATGTTTGATCTGGCTACTAAGCTCATTACCATGACTCCTACAGAACTTCTGAGGGCTTGAAGGGAACTAATAACAGATACCACCCACCAACTCGTGGCAGTGTGGCGCCCAACACAAGCGCTGCATGTGTGAGGAACCTCTGTGTTTTTCTTAGACTTGGACCGTCGCAAACTCCTTCAGCCTGTGGCTCTGCAGATGGCCTCCTCTCTCATACCTTAGTGTGTCCCGGCCTCTCTTCAATCCTTTCTCTCTCACGTGGCATTCCATCTGCACTCTCACCCACCCACTCGCACTATCTTTTTTTCCCATTCTGCATTTTGTGTGCCCAAATTGCAGTCTAACAGCTTTTTAAGAGCTGTTTTGCTGGAGTTTAATCCTCCTAGCCTCCCCTTTCAGCCTTTATTCCATTGTGAAAATCTTGGCTCAAACCTAGACCCTTCTTAGTGTGGACCTGCTTAACTACCCAGCCCCCCCCCCCTGCTGCTGATACCCCCACCCAGGGCATTTTCTCCCATTCCTATACAATATAGCCCCATCCTCTCATTCCTCTGTTTATCACTCATTCGTCTACAGTCAGTGAGCCATGATCCCAGAAATCAATGTCTAGCAGGCCCCCTTTGAGTTATGTAAGGCGTTGCTAATTGTTGATTTGCTTTCTCCATGGCTCTTTCTGCCACCACTCTCCTTTTCCGTGTCAGCTGTCATCCCTTGCCAGCATCTCCCTTGCACTTTCTCGCCCCATCTCTTCCTCTCTTCTATCCTGTATCCCCTGTCCCTTTCTCCCGCTCTCTGCATCCCTGGTGTGAAAATCACAGGGGTTTGTGTCAGCTTGTCAACACAACACTCAAGAAAAGCAGAGAAGGCGAGGGAACAACAACAAAAAAGAGCCACTACATGTTTCGAAAGACCGCAAAAAACTGAGGTGAGGTAAAAATGGAAAAAGTGGGCTCCTGTCAGCTTCCAATTGCAAAGGAGTGGGCCATGAAAAGGGATTGATGGAACGCTGTAATCAGTCTGTCTCCAAGGCTGTCACCACGAGGTTTTTCTCTGCTGGAATAGGGCACTGCACACATCAGGGCAGCAGTGAGGCTGATCGCATGGGCGAGCAGCGGCAGAGTTTCTCCCCGGGTACCTGCTACAGCAGATGCAGTGGATAGAGTAATAGAGTGGTATGCATACAAGGAGGGGAAAATGGGAGGGAAAAAAGGGAGGGAAAAAAGGAGGAGGCTGTGGGGGGGGGGCAGACCAAGAGTGCTGATGTGACATAGTCAGTGTGTGTGAGTGTATGGGAATGAATCGCGCAGTCGCTGTGCTGCAGTGCCCGACAATGTGCCATAAATACACTAATTATTATACTGTCTTTGCACACACACACACACAC
Source organism: Leptoclinus maculatus (assembly GCA_032191485.1). Taxonomy (NCBI): domain Eukaryota; kingdom Metazoa; phylum Chordata; class Actinopteri; order Perciformes; family Stichaeidae; genus Leptoclinus; species Leptoclinus maculatus. The sequence goes on along the minus strand of JAVDOI010000008.1, from coordinate 12,083,336 downwards.
ACACACATTCACTGTCACACTCCCATGTCTTTAGGGTTACCAGTGGGCAGAAGCATCTCTCTGAGTATAATTCTTGCACAGCTTTTAAACCCCCCCCCCCCCCTCCTCCCCCATACTCTGAAGCCAACAGCCAAAGAGCTGAGAGCTGACTCCATGTAGACAGATAGCAAGTGACTGGCTGGCTGGCAGGAGGACAGGAAATAAAAAGCCATATAAAATAAGAGAGAAAAGGGGAGGGAGCTAGTGGTGGCAGTATGAAATTGTCTGTACACATCAGCCAGCAGTGTTGACAAGATGTTGATTGAGCTAGTCTTGTCATTTTGTGTCATTCCTGCTTACCCCCTGGTGTTTTCACTGCAAGACAGCTGCTGGCTGGATCTGTGTCACAGTTCCAGCCCTTTTCTGTCCCCATTGCTTCTCTCTCTCTCTCTTCCTTGCTGTCTCTGTTCCCAATTTCTCTCTCTGGCTCCCTCCTTTCCCCAGTGTTTGGATGGAAGGGCTTTCAGATAATTTACTGTGCTTTTAAATCATTAACTTCTAGTGCTGTTTGCAAAAGCCCTGGTTTAGTGTGTGCACAACAGCTGACATGGTGGATAAAAACAGCAACGGTGCACAACATGTGACGGGAGAGGCTTGTCAAAGATGAGGCAGGGGTACATTTCAAAAAAGTAAATCTTTTCATTTCCGGCTTCAGTCATGACAAGTAAACAAAACAAATATGAATAATTAATAGATAAATCAATAAAACAATGAAGAGTTCATGTTAGAATTGCCTCCATCTCTTGCTTTTTCTAAAAGGCGGTGGAAATGAAAACAAAGGAATTCTCTACATAGATTCTGTACTGGGACTCTGGGCTTAATGCCCTGGGGTGTCAATTAATTTAGTCTAGGGATTTGCGGCCTACTCTTCCTAATTGAGCCCAGTGGAGACCCCCTTGGCTCTTCACGATAGGAAGTAGTGCGTTTCATAATTAATACTTTTTCCCCCCCCTTTATTATTATTATTTTTTAATGAGGGTGGTAATGTTGTAAATGTATGCATCTCATTAGCGTAAAAGGGCCATCTACGCTATTGTTCACTTCTGCAGTGTTTGCTGCTGGTGAGATGAATAAGAGAGACAACCTCATTCAGAAGCAGCAATGGCACATTGAAGTCAAAGCTGCGCTTTTGTGTGCGTCTGAATATAAAACAGAGCTAGCTCAATGAGAGTCTCATTAGTGTTGCTTAATATGTGTGCTTTTTAAAGCTTAGAGGTTAATGCCCGACTTGCCTCCATTTCACTGGAGCTCTCTTTAATTTGATGCATAATTCTTTTTTGTCAGCAGCTGACAAGAGCCCCTTCAGAGAAAGCAGCTGAGCTGTGTTGTGAACTCTGCATCCAACAGGAACACAAAGGCCCAAAACCCACTTCTAATTAAACCTGTTTGAATGTTTCTCTTCTCCTGCTCCACATTACAGTAGATATTTCTGAACTATCCCATCTTCCCATCTCTCTGTCCAGAGAACATAACTCCTGGCGTTTAAACAAATTACCTCCTCTCCCAGGAGAGCCATGGATCCAGTGAAAACAATAAGTGTGTGATTCACAATGCTGCCGCCTCTCTCTTCTTACAAACGGCTTTCAAATTGCCATTTATTAATCAATGTCTGTGGTTAGTCTGTGACCAGAATTTCTCTTCCCTTTTCACCTAGGGGTGGAGAAAAGGCGAGTTTTAATTTAACATCAAATTTTTATTCTGCTCATCAGATTGCCTGTAACTTGAATCATTCTTTTTAAAATTACTGATGACTAAGAGCTTCCAGAACACAAGAAAGGGAGGGGAACAATGTTACCTGCTGACCTCAATACATCCTGCTTTGTGTTGAGAAAAAGAAGAGAAGGGGGAAACTAATTTCCTGAAACTCCATTTCTTAAGCGTTGATTAGTAAAGGAGCATAATTAGAGTGAAATGTGAAGTCAGGGTTTTTTCAGATTGCGCCGCTTCCTCTAGAAAAATCAGGCCATGATTAATGAATAAATGATTAATGAGAGAACTAATTAATCAATTAATTATTAAGCAAGCACTCTGAAGAAGAAACGGGTAGGATGACGGTGAACAGTGGATATAAGTGATGGTTAGGTTGTGTGTTAGAGAAAAAAGGATTTAGGGTAATCTGCCTGTTTGTTCTGTCAGTTTGTTTTGTCTTCTGTTACAGGGGAGGATGAGGAAGAGGGCGGATGGGGGGGGGGGGGGGGGGGAGATTGGAAGGCTTAGCCCTCCGTCTTCAGCTTCCTGAGTCAACCAGCGTCGTCTCGTCTGAGAGCTTTGACAAATCGAAAAAGCCTGCATTTGCAAGTCTCCCCGTCCATCTAGGGGTCAGATCTTTAGGTCGCGCAGTAGTGAAGACTGGCATCGCATTTGCCAACTACAGTGATGATGTTTCGCATCGTGCTGTAAAAGGCCACACACGACCCACTGTCAACGCGGTTGAAAAGGCAAAGGGTAACTAACGCAAAGTTCCCTTCTCTAACCACTCGTCTCTCTTCCTCCCCCTGTCTTTAACTAGGACACCCCATCAATCTTTGATAATATGCAGTGTGGGTCTCTCCTGTGTGACCAGGCTGATGAGACATCACAGCAGGGATTGATGTATGAAATGCATGCTCCGAATGTAACTGTGATATACTGGACCGTTTCAAGTCAAGTTTGACCTTTTTTTCCCGGATATTAATCGCTGCAGTGAAAGAATATATGTGTGATATATCCCTCCCCCAGGAGCCCTACACACTTTATTCTTTGGCATGGGCTTCTTCTATACCGTCAGTTAGTGGAGATGGGGGCTTTTTTAATATTATTTCTGCCAAAAGACCCCAGAGCTTGCAGCACAACAGGATATGGGACACAAAATATTATTTTATAAGCGGGTTTATTGTTGTTGTTATTGTAGCATTGCTCTATAAAGTTGCACTTCCCTTCCCCCCCCCCCCCCCTACAGCCTGAAACACATCCTCAAAGCGAGAACATGAGAGATGGATCTTTCATCCCTGCATATCTTTCCTGGCGTTTACTGCTGGCCTTATTAACAGGGTTGTGAGTGACGGAGACAGAGTGTGCTGGGAGAATCTCGAGGGGCTTTGATGGAGGAAAGCTATGGAGCTGAGGGCAAGATCATGCTTGCGTTTATCCGCTCAAAATGCTTTATAGAGTGCTTTGTCCACATACCATTTTCCCCTAACACTCCTTCTTACTTCTCCATACGTTCTAATCTATTGTTTTTCTCAAACGGCAACTGGTTGGACTAGTGCTGTATTCTGTCCTAATCATACCATGGCATTGCAGATTACCTCAGAGTCAACTCTGTGTGAATGGGTCTTTGTCATGCTGGGTGGGTTGTGCTCATTGACTGTGAATCCCTGGACATATGGTGGCTGTGTGTTGCGATGTGTCATGGCAGAGAATGCCGTGGGTTGGGCTCTTGACCCTCGCCTGGCCTTTAACACCTTACCGGCTGCACCAAAGTCTGTGGCTTGATGAACTTAAACACTTCATTGTGCTTTTACTCTGGATGAAGAATGTTCGCGTTGCAGTCGGGGCAGATGTGTGCTATGTGACTGTTTTGCCAAAACATGTAGCACGCGCCCTTTTTCTCATGTTGCAGTGACACACACAGACGGACACACATTTTTGTCTCGAACACATTGTTTGCACGGTAGAAGTAAAGCTATACACTGGACCTGTATCTTTGATGGCCAGACTTCTACAGAGATATCTCCTTTGTCCTGGTGCGATAAGACTGTTCATTAAATTTACCACCCAAACAGAACACATTACAGAGGGAAATGACTACAGCATATATCCACGTGTCTGGTCACACTACAAAGATAACAAAAGCCAACTTTAAACTTCTGTAACACGTCCTGAGCTCTTTTTTTCGTCTTTCATGCATTCTATCTGTGTGTCTGCAAATCAAAAGACTTTCTTTGCAGGTCACCATCTACCGGAGAGGCCTCAGGTTTGGGGCTCTGATAAACAAGTGGAGCGTTACAGGCTCTTAAGCCCATCTGGTGAGATGATCGATCATTAGACAGAGTGTGGAGATAACTCCCTCAACCTCCCTACTGGCGACTACTGATTCCATATCACCCTCGCAGGATATGGTATGAATCACAGGAAGTTGAGATCAATCTATATAGATTGTGCTGCTTGATTACAAATGAAAAAAATAAATCCCATTTGGCTTAGCCACGCGGGTGTCTCCCGAATCTGGCTGTGACTGTGTGTGTGTGTGTGTGTGTGTGTGCGTGTGTGTGTGTGTGTGTGTGTGTGTGTGTGTGTAGTTCCTATCTACTTTTTTTAAAATAATAGCTTTTTAACTTTCTCCATTTACTGATTGCCGATAATTGTTAAACCCTCTCTACAATCTGTCCTACCTTCTTTCATTTACTTTGCTCAGTCCATCCTGCTCTCAAATCTCCCTTCTTGAGGGAGTCGTATTTTAAATCTTAATTAAAACAGACTCCAAAACCCCCCACCCTCCCAGGGGCTGGCTGAAAGCAGCTTAGAACAATCAAGAGGACGGATTAGAAGTGAGAAGAAAAGAAGAGGAGAGGAGACGCAAGAGGGAGGGAAGGGGGGGGGGAAACAACAACGAGAATGGAACGTTACAGGAAAATATTGAGAGGAGAGAGAGAGAGGGAGGAATGACCCTTTTCCTTCATCCCCCTGATCCTCTCTCCTTCCCCCCTTTGCTCTGTCTCTCCCTCTCTCTCAGGACTCAGGAGTCTTGGCCTGACCTATTGACATTCAGCTTCTCGGCAGATTAAGCAGCGAATGGAGCCTCTGGAAAGGGTAAACACACTGGAGGAACAATGACCAACAGGCGGCAACCTTATTGGATTCTAATTAACTGCCAGGAGAGATGGCTAGGGGCATGTTAAGTGCTGTGGGACACAAGTTAGAGCCCAAGACCTTAAGTACCACAACTCACATCACCTACACCCTCCTCCTTTCTTGTTGATGGTTTCTTTTTTCCTTTATCTTCCTGTATCTCTCTATCCTCCCTATTCTTCTCTCTTTCAATCTATTTGGCCGCTGTTTCACATATGGCCCATGAGAACGGCAAACAGAGACTTTTAAAAGCACTCCTCTGAGAGCTATTTGCCATCCCTCTTTCCTAGGCTACCTCTCCCTTTCTCTCCACTCCTCTTTCTTTCTTTTTTTTTTAACAAGGTGGAACGAGGCTCATCCCCCCCCAGGGGTAGCTGTTTGAGTTATAACGTTAAAATAGGCTGAAAAATATGGAGAGATTATTTGATATTGAACAGATTGAATTATCTAGAGTGAGGGAGAAGGATGAAGGAGAGCAAAATCATTTTTCTGCATCGCCCCCGGGAGGGAGTGCTACCGGAGGGAGTGAGGGAGCTAAATGGAAAAGGAGCTGAAGCTCAGTGGTCACATATCAGACAATCCAACCTGTTCTTTTTTTTTTTTTTAAACTCCTATCCCAATTAACCAAGACACTAATTTGAGTGTGAGTCCAAGCAGGTCTCCCTATATGTGTGAACTTTCTCACTTGGTGCAGTGGGTCCTCCCGTCTTTGAGTGGCCCCCCTGATTATGCCAACTCACAATGGTGCTGTGGTTTCTGGGGTCCCCTATATGCAACCACAGGCACTAATTAGACTGATCTCATTAATGTGTTAGTGTGAGGGAGTGCCTTGGCCATCATGAGTGGAGACTGACACAGGAGAGAAAAAAGCAATGCCCTGCTAGAGACGGGCCATCGTCACCTCAGCAGGCATATAAAGCAATTCATTAATTGGTGTGAAAACACATATGAAGCCACACATGCGCACACACACACACACTCTGACACCTCAGCGCGAATACACATACTGATGTTATGGGTATTCCATGAACCCGTTGCTTGTTAACACATTGCCTGGGATCAAAGAAGCCAAAGGCTGGAAGGAGAGAGGACTAGAGGAGTCATTATTTGACGAGGAAAATTGCAGCCCAGTGTTATGTTTGTCCCTCGGCAAACCTGGCAGAATGGAGGTTTCATCCGCTTCACAAAACGGAAGGATCTCTTCTCTCGTTACGATCATGTGAGAGTCTTTGAAATCCTCAGAGTACTTTTTTTTTTTTTTTTAATCAAAGCTGAGAGGAAATGAATCTGAGCTTCAGTTGTGATCCGAGCCTGGAGGTATAAAAGGGATCCACATGACCACTGTCCATTTCCACACCATTACAGCAACAGTCATGGCTGTAATAGGTTGAATTGGGCCATTGATTTCTCTCATGCACCCTCTCTTTCACCCAAAAAACTAGTCTGTGCAAGTTCTGAGAGTTTTTCAGTTCCTTTTAACAAAACATCACATGCTCAAAGACAGCTCACATAAAAAGTAGGCCTTGTCCCAATAAAACACACACACGAACACACACACACACACACACACACACACACGAACACACAGCCAACACAATATGTCCCAGCTTGAGTTCCTGGGGAGTTAAATAAAGGACTGAGTTTAAATTGGCTTTTAAAGAACTCTCCAGCACAATCAGGGAGTTGACTCAAGCTATACTGTAGTGTGTCAGAGGACTGTTTAGAGAAAGAGGAGCAGTTAGGCTAGAGGTCTATAGTGCAGTGAATGGCTAATCTAAAGTGTGACGGCTCAAGAGCTTCTCTCGACCGGCTTCAATGGACCTCCAATCAGGCCTGACTGCCCCTCACTCTTTGGTCAGCTGTTTTAACTGGCTTGTGATTGAGTGGCTTCATTAAGGGCCTGTTTATCTTCTCCTTTATCACAGCCCTGAAAGACTGGTGACATGCTCACCACACCTACGCACCGCCTACATTAGAACTGCATTAGAACACACAGAACGTTGAAAAACACAGCAATCTACTCCCTCAGAATGTGGTCCTTTTTCAGTTAGTTGAAAAGATGTACAATCTTCTTCTCCCTCTCTTACAGGACAACCTAGCTATCGTCTTGTCAGCTTTCTTGCGTCTCGCCGCCCCAGTGGTTCACCACAATTCTCTCTAGAAAATTGTCCCGGGCTATGCAGCCTGTGATACCTTCTAGGAAGGAATATGGCGTGTGGCTGTGTTGATGTGTAATACCGCCTGAACAAAATAGCAGGCCAGGTCAAACCCATGACCTCACACAGACAGAGACCCTCCCAAACAAGCCACAACAAACAGCTTTCTGTCGACACTCTCTGCCTTTGATCTGAAGAAGCAGAGATGAGATCTGTCTCGTCTTTCCTCTCTTCTCTTTTGCCCTTTTCTATTTTTCTTCACAACATCTCCTTATCATCCCTCTATCCCCTCCCGCTGAGCAGGTGTATTAAATGAGGTGACTATTCCAGCAGCATTGGGCTGCACCTCAAAGTGCAGTCTGTGAAGAGGGCTTTTCTCTCCTTCCCTCTTATCTTTTATCCCTTCCATCGGCCCATCTTCTTTACTCTCCCTCTCCCTTTATCCTTCTCCATCCCTTTTACGTCTTTCAACGCGCTCCCTCGCACTGCTGAATGTGAAATAGAGAGGGCAATGCCTGTCATCTATTTGAATTCATCTACACCTCCCTGTCTATCTCCCTCTGTGCATCTCTCTCAGCCTATTGTCTATTTAGCTATACGTCTAATTATGCTGTCTCACTTATGTAATTAGCACAAAAATAAATGGCTGCCGTGGCTTAGTCTCTCCCCTTCACCCCTCCCGTTGCAGACTCTGAGAAAACAAATTATGGAGAACAATAGGTACAAATGGCTTCTGCACCAAACCACATGATGGATGCAGCCTGGGTTCCCTGCATCTCATCCCTTCCTTTTTTCCCCTGCCTCGCTTACTCTCTTTGCTCTCCCTCCCCTCTCCATATTTCCAGCTCTATATGTCTCTGTTTGGAAACAGAGGAGGACTTGAGCACTCTCTCGCCCAACTACGCTATGATTGTTTGGCTGTATCATCTGTCTTCCCTTCTTGGCACTGACACTATATTCACACTGACATCATATTAGGCAAGGTCCTTTTACTACCCCTTTCTTTCTCTTTCTCTTTCTCTTTCTCTCTGCTCTGCTCTCTCCTTCCCTTCCCCTGCTGTTGTCTCCACTGGCACTCTCCTCTCCTCTATCCTCCAGAGCCTTCTATACACCTCGACTGCAAAGCAAACGCCTGGGACTTTCTAAAGCAAACAGCCAGCATCCTGTGCCGTCGCCCCATCTGTGGATAGTCTGAGCAGGGAACAATCGGTCCCTCTCCTCCACTGCCTCGTTCTCTTTCCAGCCCCCTGGGATCTGCACAGCAGTAGGATGCCTCAGTCAGACGGGTGCAATGTGCTGGAACAATGGTTGGGCTGCTTCCTCCAGGAGGGGTGTTAGGTTCACCTCAGCCAGCTTGGGAGGCACTTAGCCATGTGTTCTTGCCCTCCTTGCTGCAGCTTCACAGGAATGTGGCAGAAGCAGAAAAGCCTCCCACTATACAGCTTCCTTACCTCACCCTCATACACCCCCCTATGCACTCTACACTCACACAATGACACATGCACACACACACACAACCACTTTCTACATGTCCAAGTGTACAACGGAGATCTAATGTTTAGCCCGAGGTACTGAAATATCAACTTTCTATTAATCCCCCTCAGACTTGCAGTCAGGAACACCTTTGTTTTGTTTTCTTCACCTCCGCCACGCTGGAAGAAAAACAGCAGGTTTGGTTTACACCGATACAAGCATATCCATTACCTGAAATGTTAGGCTCCTGGCAGTAAATCCCTTTGACCCCTCTGCCTTTGTTTTCTTTCTTTCTCTTTCCCTCCCCCTATTCTCCCGCTGAGCCCATTGCCGTCTCTGCATCGCCGTTCTTTGGCCAAACAGACGGAAGGAGAGAGACACACCTTACCCTCCTCCCAGTCCAACCGCCACCCACCTCAACCACCCACACACCTCACTGTTCCTCACGTCTCCACACAGCTCAATAACATTAACATGTTTTGCCATTGAGGGAGCCGCAGTTAAAAGCTCAATCGATAAGCTTTGACTGACACCCCTCAGTTGATAGCAAATTGGCTGCCTTCTCTAACAGACCTCCCAGGGCGAGTTTCTCAGCATCGTCCGAAATGGAAAAATGGTAATGTAAGACGTTTCTCCAACCCTTCACCCAGCCTCCTACAACAGCACTTCAGTATTTCATTGTGCAGAGGAAGAAGAGCCTGAGCCACAGAAAACCCACTATTTTGGTTAATGGTTGAGTCACTAACACAATATTAGCCCTGGGTTGAACTGTCAGGAAGGAGAGATGAAAAGAAGAATAAAGGGGGGGGGGGAGGGGTGGACTATAAGTAACGAGTAGTTGCAGCACTTGGTCCCACAAGTATACGTATTGCTTCCATCACTAATAAAGTGAGCAGCAGGCAGGCCAGCTCTTGTTTCCTTGAATGTGTTTTTACCCATAGTTGGTTAAGGAGATGACATGTCCTGATTGCTGGAGCATCATTAATTAGACAGTTGGACTTTGACTAATCGCTCCAGAAAGGGCACACAGCCCTGAAGATGCCAAACACTCATCTCAGCTTATCATCCTCTGCCCCAGAGTGTGCCCTTGACCTCTGTGTGTGTGTGTGTGTGTGTGTGTGTGTGTGTGTGTGTGTGTGTGTGTGTGTGTGTGTGTGTGTGTGTGTGTGTGTGTGTGTGTGTGTGTGTGTGTGTGTGTGTGTGTGTGTGTGTGTGTGTGTGTTCAGGATGTTGCTTCCATGAGTTCTTCGTCGTGAGTCATTTCTGGGTGATGTGCACATGCCACAAGCCCTGCTACACCCAGCTAAATATCTCAGATCTCCTATTTAGCAAGTGCCACTGACAATCAAATTTCATATAAGGAGAATAAAAAGAGGAGTTAAATAAATCACAATGCAGTGTTAAGTGAATGTTGTCTGATGGTATTCCGAACTAAACTAGTCTTTTTTCTCGAGCCCCTTCTCCAACGGAGCTATCTATAATACAAGGTTAAGGAACACGGCTGGTGAAGATAACACAGGAACAGATATTGCTGCTACGCAGAAGATACATTTCAATTTGCTGTTGGTTTCTGTGTCTCAGCAGGAGATATTAAATTCTTGTCTTGCAGGGCAGGAATTGATTGGAAAATAAGAATGAATGTGTAGTCTAGTATGTCTGCAATTTTTCTGTTGTATGTTGGTTTCTGGGCTTAGGGTCTCTTGAAATGGTGATACATCTCTCTAGAAGGAAGTGACACTTCCATTTTAGGGGGAGATAAATGCAATCCAAGTTTTTCCTAAAATAGCTGTTACTGTATAAACGTGACTGTTTCTCTTGGGGGGCTGTTTTAATGACATGCACATAATCCCTGTTTCTCCCTCTCCCTCTATTCTTTCCATTACCGTGTTTGTACAGAAAAATAAACTAGTTTGTGCTGTCCCCACCAGTCTGTATGCTGATGATACAGCCTGGAGTGCTGTAGGGGGAAGAAGACTCCAGGCAACAGCAGGAAGCTGACACGGCCCCTCCATTGTCCCATTCCCTGTCATTTCCTACCGGATCCCTCCGACTGCCCCAGAGGAAGACAAGGTGAGGATGTGCAGACACAGACACAAGGAGAAAGCAAAGGGACAAAAAGAGGATGGGCGGGTAGAGGTAAAAATAATACTGCAAGAGGCCAAGTGCCATCCACAGTTTGCTACCTGGCTTCTTTTGGCTTCCTGTGTTGAGCCATACCAGCATACACATCCCGCTAAGTTGCTAACAGCTGATAACAAAGCCTCGGGAAACACTGCCAAGTTCTTTATCTGTGTTTACCCGCATGGCAAAGCTGATTAGAGACAGGCAACATTATGAAGCCCCCCATTGTTTCCTTTCTCCTTCCAGTTTCTCCTTCCGTACACGTAGCAAGTGCGTGTGCAGGAAGGGGGAATGGGAGGATATCTATCACTTCATGAAGAAGGGCAGAAAGACAATGGCATGTGTGCAAGACACGTCTCCAGGATGAGAAGAAACAGCAGGCCATTGTTTAGGATCTCGATCATTCATTACGGTCTGTCTGTTGGTGCGTGCCTCTGTGTGTGTCTATGAAAATCAAGAGGCTTTCTACAAGAAACATTTAAACCCTTTTTTAGTTTGATTAACATGCTCTGGAGAAATATATCTTGGCTATAGATTAAGATGCAGCTTCAACGTATGTATTACAGATCTTTACATTTGATTTGTGGCCACAAGTGAATCTAGAAAATTCAGATACAATGTTCAATACAACACCGCAGCAAAACCATTACACAGAGCTCACAGGAAATCAAAGTAGTCCAAAATTCATCCATATCTTTGCCATGACTATGTCTCCTAAATAATGCAAGACACTTCTGTTCAACACTCAGCTGTGTTTGGATTCTGCTGCGTCTGCACTATTGTGCACCTCGTATCTAACACTCCTCATCGGCTGGCTGGGGCTCTCGCCTTCTAACTTTCTACATCTATCCTCAATCTCGTTGTACCACAGAGGACTGAAATTGATAGAGGCAGAGAAATGGAAAACTAAAAGGAAAGATTCGAGGGCAGGAGTATGTTTGTGTGTTTGTGTGACACGGAGAGAGAGAGAGAAGAGTAACAAGATGGAGAAAAGGTTAACGATGCTCAGCAGTCTTCCTCAGTGTTTCCCTGCTGCTTGTCAGCTTAATCATCGCAACACTGGTGACACATACAAGTCTGATCCCTGCATCAAGACTCCTCTCCCTTCCCCCTCCTGATCTCAAACTCTGCTTCCGTCTGCCCGATCCTGACTCCCTCCACAAGAATTCAAAGAGCGGCAGTTCATAGAATATGCACATTTCCCTAAAATCAACCCCTTGGGCCATCCTGCCTCTGCATCAAGTGGCACAGTGTGAGGACAAGACACATCTTTGGTAATGGGAAAGGTCGGGATGATGGGGGGGGGGGGAGGAGAGGGCTTGGTCAGGGCTTACACTTCCCTGGCGAGATATCAGTTCTCTGTTTGTGTCAGTCTGTGCTTGCATTAAATATGTGTGTGAACAGGCTTTCAACCATCGGTGAAAGTCTGCCAGCAGCCTGCAGCCCATTAAGCAGATACGCTCTCATGTCCTCCTGTCCCACAGTCACACATTCTCCAGCCAGGCAAAAGAGTTGTGAGAAGAAGCAAGGTGGAAAATTTCCACGGTGTTACACTATAGTGAGACATGAGTGGCGACGCGACTTAAGAGGAAGGGAAAGAAACTTGTAATCTCGGCTCACAGCCTTTGAACTTGGCCCGATGAGACGCAGGCGACCAAAAGCAAAAGGTTCCAAAGGAGAGCTCACTGAAGATTACTCAGAATACTGATGCAGTGTGGAAGCCAATTCCTCTGAGAGCCCAGGGGACTTTCTGAGGAAGTAAATTATCTGTGTTGTACAAGGCTACATATATACAAATGTATGCTATATGCCATATACACATTTCAAAGTCACGTTATGTGCTGTGGCCACATTTTGACTGTATAAGAGTGGCTCAATAAATGAGGTCTAGGGTCTCTTAGGTTCTAATTAGGGCAGCTGTTACCATTTTCATTATTTGTGTGTGTGTGTGTGTGTGTTGGGGTTTGGGGGAAATATGCCACTGTCTGGCTTCCGCCCCTTCTCATCCAGCTGTTGCTAGTCTGTCAGGGAGTAGAGGTCTACTGGTGTCATGTCCCTCCCCCGAGCATTGAATAATGACAAAACCATGCGGAACCGGGGCTGAAAGTAAAGCTATACTCACAACAAATGGCTCTTAAGCACACTTTGCCATTTGTGATCTTGAAAGCTGGGGAAAAATTGCATGTGACTCAGTCTGGAAGCTCCAAATGCCGCCTCTGGCTGAGGCAGAGACATAAAAAAAAAAACTAAATAGATTTCATTATTCCATCCTTTGTCCCTCCCACAGAAGATCTGTGTATTCCTTCACATTTACATCTAATTTTTCTCTCTCAATGTGTTTATACATGAACTAGTTTATCAACAGCTCTAAAAAAAAAAAAAAAGCTGATAAGTCAACAGTTTCTCAGTGTTAATTGCATTGGGACATTTACAGCACTACATTAATACACTTTACCAGCTGCTCGGAGAGAGCTTGTTCATAATGATTATACTGGAAAAGCATACACGTTCTGTTCTCTGTCTCATGTTAACTCTATTATAGTATCACTTTATTGAGTTGGAAAAACTACCATTTTAAGCAAGACATACATCAAATTAAACACTAATTAAAATGTTTTTTCTGAAAACACTCTGATTTACAAGTGACGCTGGGTAGTTTGAGTATATGATTCTATTGTTATAAGGATTCATAAACAAACTGAATCCTTACTGTAGGCTACTGGATTCAGCAAACAGAAAGCAGCAGGGGGTGGTGTTGTTGGGGGGCAGACAGGTGCGTTATGTCTCTGCCTGCCTCTCGAAAAACAAATGCTCCCCCTCTTCGTGTCTTTCTCACACTCACTCACTCTCTCTATCCCTTTCTTACTCTCTCTATCTGCCTTGCTCCATCGCAAACGCATATACCCGCGAGACTGCGCTCCCCACACGATAGACCATGCACCCTTTTATCTGTTTACGCACCGTTCATGGTGACTACGATTGCGATGGATTACAACTCAGGGAGAAAAAACTTCAGACCCAACCATGATGAGCCCAGTCATTTCCACATCGTTTCATCGGGCTAAACCTTTTCATTTTTTTTGTTTCATGTAAATCAATCTGGGGAACACTGACTTTTTATTTCTGAGTAAAAGGGGATGCGGAGCACGGCGCTGTCTCATCCGGCAGCGCTTTAGTTATCATCATCATCACCCGCTTACATACCCCAGCATTGCATCCTTATTTTAAAACACGAGATAATGTACAGTATGTGTGAATGCACACACGGGGGCATATGATCACACGCGTGCAAACCACGTTGCAGTCAGGAGCAAGGAATCCCCATGGTGAACATCATTTTTTTAAGTTCAACTTTCCGTTCGTGCGCCCTGCATCCGCAACCACATGCTTGTCCAACACAGAAAGTCTCCCTCTCACATTCGAAATCTGAACCAGAGCAGAAACAATCCCAGCTACCCCGAATTACGCAGTGCCACTATTCACCGGTGCTCCGGGTCTGCTTGCAGACAGTGAAACCCATTGTTATAACCACTCTTTCAAAACTAATTAAACATGTACCGGCAATTAACAGCAGTGAATTGTAGTAGGCTACTGCAGTATATCAGTAGCCCCTCTGTAACGGCGGCGCACTGGATGGCTTGACGCAGCGCGCCAGTGTGGAGCACGGTCTATCCTCTCCATTAGTACAGACCCGCATGCTAAATGATAACAAACAAAAAGCATGTCTTACCTGTGACCATGAAGGAAAAAATAAGGTATAACGCCGTCATTTTGAGTTGCTCTGGCCGCTGATTGTGTTGCGTGGAAGGATTATCTCGCTCCGTGGCGACTGAGCTGGTTACGGTCCACTCCGCGGCACCGGGATATAACCGGACGGACAAGTGCACTGGGAATTGTCTATAATAGCTTCCAGTTTGAAGAAATTATTTCGAATGCTGCGAACAGTTTGTAAACTCTCAGTTAACAAAGCATCCCCGCAGTTGGTAACTTTCCCCACCGCGTCAGCTTCTTCTCGTGTCGTTCCCTGTCACAGCTGTTTCCGCTCACTGCGCTCTCTAACAGTCCATTGGTGAATTGCGGGGTATCAGGCTTCGTCCGCTGTCCACTTTGTAACCTGCGCGAGCATGCTGCGTCCGGAAGCGATCTCTCCTCCTCGACAGTGCGCAGTGATGAACCCCGGTGAAGTTACCTCTCGCCTCCTCCGCTAAAGTCTCTCACTCTGTTCCCACTGTAACGCACACTCTGTGTCTCTCGCTTACACACGGTCTCCCCTGTTTACTGCTCACTCCCTCTTGCCAATAGGAAATGCGCACTGGCAGTCATCTGGTAGGGGGGGTAAGGCTACACTAAATCTGGCGGAGGAGCCCCTCTGCCTCAGATGCTTGCCAGGGGGGTCCAGCGACCCCCTTCTCCAGGGCCCCGTTATTGGCTGAGCGGGCGTCACGGGGAGGGTATTTAAAACACTTATTCTGAGTTTAAAAGACTACCCTAATATTTTTGGGTGGAGTAGCTCTCATGGAGACCTCAATCATATTACAGATGGACAGGCAACGTGGTCCATGTTTTGGAAGTAAATGCACGAACTGTCTCTCTAGAGATAAATTTTACAAATGTTACTCCAAATCACGTAAGGGAATATTATAGCATTGTCATACTATCAATATAAACCTTCAATTTCCGAACGTTTGCATCGTTAACACAAATCCAACAACCTAATTTCACTTCAGCTTTGTGATGTAATCATGTTGAGTCTTAACAATATGAGTTGAAGCAATGTCGGTAATGATTTCCTGCTTAGCTTTAATAATTAGTATTAACACAATTCCCTTCATGCATTACTTTTGTTGTATACAGAAACTTAGAGAACAACCCTTTGCTTTTGTCAACAATGGGTCAATGGTTCTGATTAAAAGAAAGTTTAACTGTTGGAAGTTAGTATCCAGTTCAATCCCTAGATGTTTTGGCAAATGGTGGAACCATTAACTGACTCTAAAACCTCAACACTCAGAATGAATCATCAATTACTGGAGTGAAACTTTCAACGTTAACTACATTTGCTGATGTCTTTTAATTACCCAGCTTCCCTCAGAACAACTAATGCTATTTAACTATGTATTGGGCTTTTAGTTAACTCACAAACACATTTTTTTTTTTAAATTGAAGTACCATAAGATTTTATGCAGTGTAAATCCAGAAACTTATTGAGTATTTTTTGTGAAATATCATCTTTGAAGTTGACTCAAAACATACTTGTTCCAGGTGCAGTTTGATCTAATCTGAGCCTATGTTGATTGTCATACAGTGGGCGCTAAAATGAGCAGAGAACAGAATCATTATCATATTTCAACAAGAGCTAAGGCTTTTATAAAGAGATGAAACCAGTGCAGTCTATCACTTGCCCGTGGCTGTTTATAGGCTTGTTCTTTGATGTTGTTCATTTGTTATTCAAGGTTCTATTGATTAACCAAAATAATAGGCCTTGCAGTCATCTGGTTAATCAGTCTTTCACTTGTGTGTGTATTGCACCAAGCAACGACTTAATTTAATTTCAACACCCCCCACCCCCTTCTCACAGACACACGCACACACACACACACACACACACACACACACACAAACACGCACACATGTGCCCTGTTAGCCCAGCCAGGTGGTTAGTGCTCCATAAGACTGAAAAATTCATCAAAGAGTGTCGATTTGGACACTGAGGACTTCACCATGTGTGGATTGCAGAAAACATCATCAACAAAAATAAGAGTCTTTCTTTTTGACATTTCGCGCTGCATTTAATTAAAGGCTGATGATGAGGGCTCACTCCTCATGAGGGTCCCCCTCCCCCCAAACAGTAGTTTTTAAACCCTGGGGCTGGCCTTCCTGTTTATTGCCTCCCTGTAATGCAAACATAAGGGTCCCCTGCCAGTAAACACATGTTGATGGAAGAAACAGCTTGCACAGCTGGGAAGCCAACCCAGGTTAGTGTGAGTGAGCACATGGGTAAATGAACGTGTCTGCATGTGTGTGTGTGTGTGCAGGAATAGATTCTTGTTTGTTGTTTTTTAACATATGTCAGAGTGCGATTTAGGTTGTGAGTCGGCACTTGAATGTAAGAGATAGAGAGTGATAAAAAGAAGTCGTGTGTGTGTGTGTGTGTGTGTGTAGGCCACAGTGTGCACGTGTAAAACCATCAATGAGTGACTGACGACGGGAGCTTGGGTGAGCAGTAAAGCAGCAGGGTGCCTCCACCAGTTGTGCTGTGATAATAAAATCAACATCCATTGTGCAAAGTCTGTCACCGGGCATGATGCTGTGATTGAAATGTATGATCTCCCATGGCTCACACAGATGGACAGATAGATGAGGCCAAAGCAGATGATACATGCACAAGCATCAGTTTGGGCCAATAGTCCTAATTATGCTGGCCTCCGTGGCATCAAATGGAGGGCGTCCATACTCCCCGAGCTTTTGAGTGTGTGAATAATTTATAAATAAAAAGGGGGTTTTCAGCTGTGGGTTTATTAATAATAAATATGGTTTGATATTTACTAAACTGTTCAGAGGGAGAAAGGGGTGACAGTTAAGACATCGTTTGCATGGTAATTGTAAGGAGATAATAAATAAGGCATGAAGTGGAGATATATGGAAATTTGATTCATAGGGAAATGAGAATAATTTAACAAAATATTATCCCAGTCCCTATTTGACCCGAGGTCAATTAAAAAAGAAATGTCAGTCGTGGTGAACGGCATGCTGGGGCCTTAAATTACAATCGCTTTGCTTTCTCTTTTGTCTAGCTGGAAAGCGGATCTAACGTTCAAGGAGAGGAAAATGTATTCATACTGACACAAACCATGTGTTTAGTTTAAATGAATATTAAGCTGAATAAAATCAACCTCACTATCTACCACAGGAAAAGAAGACATTTCTCTCTCCAAAGAAAACTCGGTATAGCGTGAGCTAGAAGTTGAGGAATGTTGGGTTTTGTTTTCTTTCAAAACCTTCTGCTGCTTGTGGGAAACTCTACATAGTTTTCAATGAAAATACACATTGTAACATTTGTTATAAAACATTTAGTATGAGCAAATGAAATAATCATATATATCATCATCATGTATTGCTAAAACACACACTAATCATGTCCCCCTAATTGAATCTGTATCATAATGAATACGCTTTGTCTTTGGATTTGAAATATGGTCTGCTAGATTGATGAATATTAACTTCCTGCTTTATAGACTGTAATGTATGTCTATGTTGCATTGTTTTGGTTCCTCTAGGGCTCTAGGGTCTTATGCTGCTATCCATAGGAGAAACATTACACCAGCTTTTACTGTAATTGTGATATTGAATGTTGAGCTGATCTGTGTCAACCATAACTCTAAATGCCACTACGAGCTCATAACTCATAGCGACATATACCTTTGCTAGCAAGTGGTATCCATCTGCCCGGCTAGTGAGCAATTCAAAACCTGTCTTCTCGCTCCCATTCCAATAATATGACGTAAGTCCACTGCACTGGTCTGAAATTTGCAATTAGGCATTTTCTTTATGTGTGATTGACGAGCAGGAGGAGGGCCATTAAAGCTGAACATGGACCCGGGGCTCACTCTGCAGTCTATAGGACTATTTCCAGCCTCATATCAAATCCATGTCCTCTGCCCTAATATCAGAATATGACTCTGGCCACCCATGGATTTTGTTTTTGTCTGTAATGAAAGTCTCTCTGGGGATCTGGTTTAGCGATTCTTTTCCTCGGGGGTCAAGGAGAGGTGGAGGCTTCTGGTTCAAGCTGCGCTTAGGAAAGGGTGTGGGTTACAGGAATGTGGCTGTTGAACTCCATTTCCACAGATATATAGAAAATATCTGCTGTCTGAAATAACAGTATAGTCATGAGTATAATGTCTCTAGGTATAGGCTCACATAAATCATCACAACAAAAACCATAAGCTCTGATGCATATGTATCAGGACAAAGACCAATGTTTTGATACAATTGTCAGGGTTTTTAGCTCGGATTAAGATTTTGTCACCATCTAATAAAAAATGCATCTTAAAAAGTCACTCCCCTCCCCCCTCCTTTTTTTTTTTTTTTGCAAGCCAGCACTTCATCAACCTGGTCTGCGTTTTCATCCACTTTTTCAATAATGTAATTACAACATCCCCCAAAATGTAAGATCAGATTGATTGGGTCCTTGGCCAGCCTCGACGTGTCTTCGCTGATAAGTACAGCAGTAAGCTGTCTAAAATATTCATGCACTGATGCAGAGTTGTTGTCCCTTGATGGGCCTCACCATGTGCAACATCTGTTCCTGATGTCATGCACGCTTCTGTGTGCCAGAAATGCCCCGATGGCGTCCGTGGCATCTCTGCTCTGTACTAAGTCATGTCCAGACACACGGCGCTCCACTCAGCTGCGATAAATATCTGAGACGATAGTGATCCAGTCGCCTGGACAGAACTATTGAACACTTTTGCTAATCCATACAAATAGATTAGCCACTGCAGTCTCGCACTGACATCAGCAATTCTGCCTCTCACTGATGGCTATGTCAGTTGATTGTTGCTCTATCAACAGTTCATGATTATTTTGTGAATGTTCCACTATGACTCCTTTTACCATGTAGCACGCTCTTATTCGTTATGATACAAAATACTAAGCTGCCAACACATTAAACTACCAACGCATTTTTTATCGGAGCTCAATAACAATGTGATGAATATAATTATATTCCAACAGTCACAGCCTCATCATACAATTAAAAAGGCAAGTTTAAGGTAAGCAGCCACATTGTTTTGACCAATCCACAGTTTGACACTGACCTCTCATGTCTATGACTATGAAAGAGAGACAATAGGAGGGACAGAGACAGAGTCAGCAATAGTGGAGGTGAATCCTGTCCTGGGTAGTGCCCACACGAGGTCTCAACTACAGTCACAGCTTCCTCCACCACTGGGCTTGCCTCGCCGTCTGCTGACAATCACATGAATAGGCCACGACTGGCTGCTTGTTTTGTGCCATGATCCCTTGCTGCTCATGCTGTTGAAAAAATAAATAACCCAGCGCTGCGCTGCTATAAATAATGGATGACTCGTCCACTGTCACTTTTCATAGCATGTCAAGCCACGGCCCGGCCATTATTAGGGTCTGTCCTCTTCCCCTTTCTGCCTCTGACTCCAGTTTTGTTATTGTTCTGGTCGACTTGCCTGCACACCTCCTCAGTGGGTCGGCTGTCAGTCTTTCTCTGGGTTAGTGCAGTTGATGGTTGCCACGGAGAAGAAAGAGATGCTTTGGGGGCCTGAAACAAGATGGGTGATACAGCAAAGCAACAGCACGAAATCTGCCTTGACCTGGAACAGGTAGCTTAGCAGTTTCAGCTAAGATGTCATCCGCCTGCTTGCGTTAGATAACCTGTACTCAGGTGCTGCCAGGGCTGTGAGTAAAGACTGACTTCATCATCTTGAGACAGACTTGCTGTCGCCCTCCCACCCAATGAAAAACTAAGAGCGTTGCTAAAGTCAAAAACAGCTCTACACCCCTGGCGCAAAAGAGGAGACTGCTTACTTAAACAGAGACAAAATATATCCACGTCCACCCATCCAGCAAGAGAAATCATAGATTATTTATATATGCAGCTGTGTATAAGAAAAAGGAATGAAGAACATCTGGCTGAAGAGATATGAGAGAAAGGTATGAGAGAGATGTATTCATTTGGCCTCTGTTACACAAATACAAGGGTGTGTTGAGGAATCAGAGGAGGATGTTGTTTTAGAGGTAGACACTAAGAAAATAAAAAGCGTTTTCAGCTTTCTGTTTGTTCAAAATGTGTTTTGGTGCCACCAGGCCAGGCCCCAGGCAAGTGTTGTCCACCAGCAGCTCTTGGCTCCCGCAGACTGTGCCAGTCTCTCCGTGTGCAGAGTAATAGCATCAAATCAAGGCCTGCAGCAAACAAACCCTGACAGATACTCTCATTTGGGATTCACTTTGGGACAGCTGTGGTGCCATCCAAAAGGGGGGGACGGAGAGGGGGAAGCCAGCAGTCAGTAATGTATGCAGAGTGTCTGCACGTCCTGGATGACAGCAACACGGGCGCTTGTCACAGGAGACATCAGTTCTACTTAGTCACAGCACTGCGGGGCAATCCATATGACTGCAGTGCTGTGCGAACTCTATTAATAGTTATCTACCTTTCAGGAGTTATTATGCTGACTTGGGGATGACAGAGGAATATAATGGAAGAAGTCCCAAATGAGGGAAGGAAACAGGGTCTGTAATGCATCTTTTGTGCCAATTGGCCCCTTACAATTTAAGAATCCTGCTCGAATCTCCTCTCTCACCCTACTCCTGATAGCCTGTGTCACTGGGCAGCCTGGTGCCAGACCCACAGTTTATGTGAGAGGCATAATAAGGATTAGTTATGGGGCAGGAAGGGGAGAGGGAGCAGAGGGGGAATGGAGGAAAAGATCAGCAGAGGTGGAGTGCAGAGGAGGAACTGAGAGCGAGCCAGCGAACGAGATAGATAGAAAAAGGAGGGTGGGAGAGATGGGCTGGCTGCCGGAGACTTGTTTAAAAATCAAGGCCCTGAGTTGGCCACGGTTAATTTTTCATCATACTCCTAAATTAAAAATGTGAGCGGTCATCATTTATTTGTCAAATTGTCTCAGCTCAAAAGGTGGATGTCACATTGGGTTTGCGAAAGGTCAGGGGAGCCAACCGGCAGGGAGGAGGAGAGTGGATCAAAGACTGCTGATTCCACCAAATGCCCTGCAAAACTACCTTGTTTAAGGGGCATTTACTCCAAATGGAGTTCTTGGACTACACTAAGTGGAGATGACATGATTTAAAATGTAACATCTGGAATGGCTTTGGCATACTTATTGGACGTGCCTTCATGGTCCTATGTGAATATAGCAAAGATATAAACAAAATATACCCCAGCATACTTATATCCTCTTAAGCCTAAAAAGCCTGTAAATTAATACCCATATACTCTAAATCAATACCACATTCCTTTCAGTGTAAGCATAAATATGTACTTTTCCTGTTATTATCATAACCACTCACATTTGCAGGAATCATCTCATGACGCTTCACCATAAACATGAATATTTAGACATGCTACAGTGTAAAGTGAATCCATTAGATTACTGCAGATTATTTGACCGACTATTACTGTCGATCATTCCACGACTTTCGGTCTTCTTGTTATTTAGGTGCTTTTAAGAAAGGAAAAGCAGCATGTCTGGAGTAAAAAAACATGCAAGTACACAGCTAGAATAATCAACCTCCCCTGGCGGTGCTCACTGTGCCTCATTTCCAAGATTTCCAAGATTAGAAACAAGAAATGATAGACTGGTGTTGCTCCTACCTCTTCAAAATTGCAAATGTGTAGATCTATGGATGAGTGCTTAGCCCACAGCTGCCAGCCAAAGGAGAGAGAGACACAAAGGTCCCTTCTGTTCGGGGCTAAAGACTGGCCCAGAAAGGGAGCCTAAGATCTACTAGTGTACCTCAGCTGTCCTTAGGGTCAATAGATCCTTTCCATCCTACTAAATGAGCCTACAGCCCCAACCGTTCTGCCATAAACAGGTCAGTTTTGGTAAATCGATGTCATGAAAAGCAACACCATTAAGTAAAAAAAAATGGATACCAAGCTTCATCTCTTTGAAATCGTAACTTCAACCATTCAACTACAGACACCAGTTCAGATTTAGTTGTTTCCTGTTTGATAGGATGACAGAGTGGAGAGACAACCAGTACGCCATATTGAAAACATGGCCCTTGTTTTGTTTTTGCTCATCTTGAGAACCGGTTCCTTTCGCCTCGCTCTCTCATCTCTTCTCAATAGGCTCAGGATAAACATCTGTTACCGGAGACACCTTGGGAGATAGGGCAGCCTAACAGATTGTGTTTGAGGATGAGGAAAAGGTTGTTTTGATTCAAAAAGGAGGTGTGACTTACCACATAGGCTTCCTGTTAGTCTCCTGACCTTGCCAAGTCGAGGAGATAACAAATTATGATTTTCAGTGGAGATTGCTTTGGAGGATTGTATTTAGGGCTGGAAAACTGGAAAATACCAATTTGTTTTGTTGCTTCGAAATATGTTTTTTTGCAGTTTTGAAATCACCCAACTGGCCTTTAATGTGTCCCTGATATTTTTATGATGTGAAACTTAATTATTGCTTTTCTGAATAGTTCTAGTCTATTTAAATTAGGGTGGAAATCTACTACATGTAATAGTATTGGTAATATTGTATCCGCATCTGCACATCCAGCTCATGGGGACTGCTTGAGTTGTGCAAATTTCCCTACGAGGCCAGATTGAAAGCGGTTAGTCTGCGTATTGTTTGGGTTACACTGCTCTCTTATCAGCTATTATTAGCTGGCCACTCGCTCTCTGCAGTTGCCTTCCTTCCAGTATTTCCTGATTGCATTTTTCATCCCTGTCTCGACTGCATCCCCAGTTCTAGTGTGCTGTGTACTTTCCCTGGCAGTTCCTGTATAAGGCCATGATTAGAACCGTTTTTAGAAAATAGGATCTCAGAGGAAGCTTATCATGCCCTTGCCACACCAGAGCAACATCCCCCGAACCTCCGTTGAGACACGCCCCAATTACCTCTTGACTTAATCATATTTTACACTGGAGTTTGTAAGCCAAGGTTTTGCCCTGTTGTCTGTCAAAAGCACAGCCAACGATGCATGGATTACATGATGCGTTGATCAGTGTTCCCAATATACCTGGTAGAAAATGAAAGAGGTCGGAGGGAATTGAGACCTTATGTAAATATTAGCGTTATTATTTCATGGCTTGGCACAGACTTTCATCCCAAGTGACTCACAAATTCTGGAACCCATTTGCAAAGCTGAGCTTTGCACCAAAGAAATGCAGGTAAAGTACATTGCTCAAGGGTAGAGCCGTTCCACATAATACGTGTTGTATTAAAACAGGTTGTGCTCAAATTAAATAGACCCATGAATTGAAATGAAAAAGGGCCCCTTTTGAGAGGAAAATAGATTAGTTTTGCTGATAGATGATCGCTTGAAAGCTCTGTGATGTGAATAAGTAAATTTTGACCAGTTGCAATGAAGCTGATTTATATCAGTTGAGATGTTGTCCTGGGGGCCACTGCAGGGGGGTGGGGGATATGGCAATTTATCCATGAATACATCAAAGCCTTCTAAAGTGGCTGATTGCTACAGATGTGCGTTTTCATTGTTTACATTGTGTAACCTAATTTACTTTCCTGGGAGGAATTCCTAAACAGAGTTTACGCTTTACATTCTTAAGACGTTAACGTCAAGTTAGTAACATAAAATGTTGTATTTGCCAAACACTTCTCCCTATGTAAGTCTGGTGCAGTACTGACCTTTTAATAAGACTATATTTAACAGAGGTCTCTATGGGTCTATTCATTACGGTTGTAACACTAGCTCAAGTACCTTAGTGGAAACTAGAAATTGTGGTTCCCCTCAACCAAAACCTGCTCATTATTGTCCATGTGAACAGCTTGTCTGATTCATTAAGTGTTTCCCGCTCTATGTGCTCAAGAGACACAGAGAATACAAAGGAAGAGGGAACTGTAGGAAGAAGGGATGATGATAGTAGGTTGTGGTTTAGCCCGAGCATGCTCGAAGTGAAATATGATTGATTCGTGCATTCTTGGGTTTGCATGCCCACACTGTAGCTGAAATCTGTTAACTCAATGTGCACGGACTGAGCCCGAATGAGGAGTCTAACCTGTTGTGACTGCCGCATGGCAAATACTATGGTTGACTGGCCAGGCCACAGCTCAAGTAGGGTAAGAGAGATAAAAGCAAACAATCTACTAGGGGATTAAATGCGTGACACTGCATGTCCATGTCTGGCAGAATATGCATTGGCCTACTTGTCCGGGTGTTGGATTTGTATACTATGCGTGAAATGATGGGCTGTATTTTTCCTTGGTTGGCATGAAACATAATATAACATGACAGAAACTGAGTGTTCCTTAACATCTGTTTGTAGGTTTTCCACAAACATAGCATTGTGCAAATCTGACCAGAGAAAGACACGGCTACATCCTGTGGATTACCAGGGGAATGTGATAGTACATGAGATATCACATTCAGAGTTGTCACCAGCTTGAGTCATCTTTGTTGGATCCCTTATAACAAATAGGTTCTTTTCCACGCTCTTCATTAATCCTAGACGGGTTAATGTGGATTTAACACAACTCCTGCAAAGGTCAGATTAAATCAATTCTTGGTAAAGCCAGAGCTTGGTCCTAGCGAGGCTGGGGAAATACAATAAGAAGCGACGTGATGAGTGGGGTGTGAGCCTATCAGTCAGCAGCCATTAGCGGTCACATCAAAGCTTCAATGAAATGAGTCTTGCTGAGAGCCTTCATTATAAGGCTGTTTTAGAGTCTGCAGGGCCAGGTTCCAGATCTCCCTCGATCCCACAGTGCTCTATGGGGACCGGTACCTCTGCAGCAGCATTCACCTCTTAGTATTCATTCAACTGGGCCAAGTTCACACCGGTTTCTCCCACTAATTAGCAAACAATAAGGTGAGGAAGGGAGGTGTTTTGAATTCATGATGGTATCAAAGAGGTTATTTAAATCACTTCTCCACAGGTGTCTTTATCTCTATAATGAAACTGGCATTAGCACATTTTCCTCTCCTCAGCAGGAAACCAAAAATTATTTCTCACACCAAAAGACAGGTAAAATATACTGTGCTGATTGTGTTCCTCCGCAATATAGTGTGTCTGTCTAAACATCTGTGTCTGCGGCTTCATGGGTGGCCTTGTGCAGTGAGGACAATCATTGTAATCTTGACTATGGTAGGGGAAATAGTACCTCACCAGGAGTTCAGTGTGGCTGTCACAGGAGTCCATGCTTGACAGGCTCGCACTTGGAAAGTCCCTGTGCTGAGAGCGACTGTCCTCTCTCTCCTGTCTACCCCTTATCTGCTCCCCTCAGCCCCCGCCACATGCAAACACACACACACACATCTACACACACTACTTTAATTCACCCATCACACAATAGTTTGCCGCAACAACTGTCTCCCTTCGGCCACCTCTGTTACCTGCCCACTCAGGGAAGATGACATGTGTTTTGATGGCCAAAATCACTGCATTGTCTACCTTCTCTGTCTCCTCAGCAGCAAGCACACCACGTCCTAAGGTTTGGGGGGGTTGCAGGGATGTTGAGTGAGTGGCATGTTTGTACCGCTCAGCGCCTTCAGAAGAGATTTAATGGAGCTGATATGTTGTTTTGTTTATTGCTTTGTATGTCTCTCTTAATTAGTTACATGAACAAACAGTTAGAATGTGCCCCCTCAAAGCCACTACAGCTAATCAGGAATGCTGAGGAGCCAGAGATGAAGAGCAGAATGACGCTGACCTCAAAATGTCAGCTGGTGTTTCATTTCTTATTGTTTACTCTCACTATTCCATGCACTGGTGTGCATAATCACGCTTAAGGCTCTTTGCATATTTGAACTCAGCTTCTTGTCCATAGTTTCTTCTTCTAGAATTAGTAAGGATGGGGAAGAAATTAAAATGGCTAAAAAAAGTCTTGTGGCTTTTTTGTTGAAAGGAAGGAAGCTCATTATGGGGAAACAGACTGAACCTTGGCCACCCATGCCATTCATTTGGGGAGCCATGAGGCTCATTATCCTTTTTGGAGAGACTATAGGTCAGGGCATCACAACCTGCCCTCTGCAATCGCCACAGCAACAAGACCAGCAGAACTCTGAGGTGACGTTAGACAACACATTACAGTCTTTTGCTGTTATCTTATTTACTAGTCGGCCAACGAGCCAGGACGAGATGAGAAGGATGAGATGAGAAGAGGCGACAGCTGCCAGTCACTATGAGCTTAGGTGATTGATGGTGGTAATGCAGTCTGTTTAGGGACATCAGCATCACTGGTCTTATTATTCTTTAAGGTTTCCACCTTGGTGCAGTGTCCCACAGCTACATGTACAAGGGTAAGCAACTGAATTCACTGATAAATCACTGTATGTTCTACTTTTACCATGTATTCAATGTACCATAATATGGTGGTGGCAGGTGTGCCTCAACCAAACACAGGCACACACCTGAGCTAATACAAGGCCTGGTTCAGGCTTGCTATTATTTGTTTGTTTGGTTGACAGAAGACATTTCTTCCTGCTGATTGTACCCTGCATGCGTTGTTTACTTCAAATTCTCTGGAACAACAACAAAACGAACGTGAAATCAATGTGTGATACTTAAACTGGTATGCCAGTGAAGATATTTCTTAAAACACCATTAGAAGTGCTGTTGGAAATTCTCCCTATTTGCATGATCCTTTTAGTCAGATAGCCTGTGCACTGGGTATAGACCAAAAAGCCCAAGCAGAGTAACTTACAAGAGGCACATAAAAGGGCCTGGATTCCAGCCTACCTCAGGGTCCTTGCCTCTATGGAGCTCTACTTTGTGAGCATGTTTATGACTGTAATGGGTGTGAGAGGCCTGATAATGCTCCCAAGAGTCTCACCCACACACTGAAGAACTTAATATTATAGCCATACAGACAATGAAGAGAAAGGATGTAATGGAGGCTGCAAGGTCTTGATAATCTAGCCTTCAGAATCGTCCTGCTCCACCTCTCCAGGTGAACAGTGTGGCTATATTCTCCTGCTCCTGTGTCCATGTGCCGCCCTGTGCCATGCAGTCAGAGTTCAGTTACTGGTGGAAATGCTGCATGCCATGTGCCATGGCATTTGAGGAGGAAGCAGCCAGCTTGCATGCTCCTCTCATGTCCACCATCTCCTCACTAAACGGACAGCTGACTGTTGCCAACTTTGCCTGTTACTCATGCTCCGTCTGCCCAGGAGCACAAGGCTCTTGTATGGCTCTTTGTCCCCTCATACTTTCACTGATATGCTCGTGCAAGGCTCTTTTGAATACCAGCAAATTCTCTTAGTTTCTAACATACAATTAAGACTGACGCTGCATTTTGGGATTGAGCAGCTTAATTTGCAAGTTACTCATCCATGTCTCTTACCAATCTTTAATAAAACAGAGTAAAAAATATTTTCACTGATGAAAAAAGAGCACCATATTAACGGTTACTCTGGCAACACTGCTTTTTTGTATTTCACCTGTCTTCTGTCCTTGGGTTAAACAAATCAGTAGCAGAGTTCTGCCACGGGCACCAGATGTTTTAATCTGTAGTTGCTATTGGAAATGATGGCACTTAGACTCAAGGGCCCTTTCTTAACCTTGATAGAGCTCACTATCTATTCTGAGCCTCTTGGCTTATTTCTATACCACTGGTTACATTGTGGCCACAATCTGCCCTCAGCACTCACCCAAACACGTCCGTCTACCTCTGAGTCTGACTCAAGGGAAAGAGAGTGAGAGAAATGGTGGTTTGGATAATGTTTATGATTCCCGCTCTTGCTGCCCTCTCCTGCTCCCCCACCCTCCCTTTGCCTGAATCCCATGGCTGACTGATAATGGAACAAAGCTGCTGTCCACTCATCTGTGTGTGTGTCACATGTCCTGCTTGAATACGCCCTCAGTTATGGTGAATCATCTATGACAGAGTAACTGGAGCACATGGTCACTCTGCCTCCTGGCTCTGCCTTACCAGTGCCAGTGCTGAATCCATCGCCTGCCCAGGGAGAGTAACGAGAGGGCAGGCAAGACTTTGCTGAGATCTCCCCTCCCTTTCCCCTAAAGCTCGCAGAGATCCAGCCTGCATGGGTGGCCCTGTCTGAGGCAGTTTGCTCTTAATTGAGTTGCTCACTCAGCCACTGGCCCTGGGGGACACCTCTGTGTCACTTCATATGATTAACCTAAATTTCATCCATCGTCCAAGACTGCTGCCAGATCTGGTGAGGCCAAGAAGTATGTGTTGAGACATCCACAATAAAAGAGCAAGGCGAGGAAAAGGAAAGGGGTGAGTAGAGGGCCAAGGTAAGATTTGATGATGGTGGCAGAATAAATTCACCCGTTAATGCACACATCTCATAAAACAGAAAAGTGAGGATGAAGATAATTAGGAGACCAGGTAAAAGGTTCAACTTTCCTGCCTCAGCAAAAGATATACTGCATTGATGTCGCACAGCCTACATTGAGCTGGTCAAGTAGATTTAAAAAATGGCATCTTGTCATACCTAGTTCCATTAAATAGCATTGGTGCAGACCAATTTGAGCTTTTAGCTCTGGCCAAGCTCCAGGGGATTGGATGGTAATGTATGGAGCTTGCTGTGAGTTTGTCTTAGGTTAGTTTGCTCATTTCCTTAGTAAGTAGCACGAGATCAAAGGCAGTGAGTGAAGAGACATTCTGTCCAGTTCTACACTGGGCCAATCAGACCTTTCATTTATTGGCACACCAAGAAGCCGTATAAATCACGTCAACCAGCATCGACCAGAGCCTTAGTCATGAACAGTAGCTCACAACAACACATGGATTTGCTGCTGTCTTTGATAAATGTGAAGTTATTTAACAGCTTTGATGGCCGACCAATCGGCGAGTACCATTGTACTTTCTGGTTTTCACGGCTTTTTCGCTCTCACGTGTTTTCTTTCTCACTTGCTTCCTTTTCCATGCCTATTTTGTTTTCCAAACACTTGTGTGTGTCGGCAGCTTTCTCCCTGCCAAGGCACTCATGGAGAAGTGATTGGCATGGGGAGTCTGTGGGCCAGCAACCATGAAATAAATATGGATGGTCATGAGTGAGATGAGCGAGGATCATCTGTTTTGCCATCTGCTTGTGCTAGAGCGTGGATGTAATGACTGTAGTCCTGCCTAGCCCAGTGAGCCCTCCGTTGCCGCGGAGGCGCCTGACAGAAACACACACTTACTGGGCCCACAAAGTCACACACAAACACACACACACCATGCATGTACAGGTTCATTCATGCATACACACACACACACACACACACACACACACACACACACACACACACACAGTTGCACAAAGAAACACCACTTATACTGTACACAGTCAGTTGTTCCCCCTTAAGGACACACCAGTGCCTACACACAGAGCCACATTGACACAACATCACAGCAGTGGCTTCCCTTCTAGGCCCAGGTACAAAGCCCTGGCTGCTTGTGTTCAACTGCTCTGCCTGTTCTGTAAGCATCTGGCCCACCTTGGCCATTAGAAATGACAATTGCCAGGCAGAATTGGTGTTGGTGATTGTTCAGCTGGCAGTGTCCTACCATGAGACCGTCTGTTAGTGTCTCTGCATGAGGAACAACATGGGACTTGTGTTTGCCATCCCCCAGCACTAGCAACTCCCCCACCACCCCTCCGCTCTGTCCCCCAAGCAGACAATCCTCTTTTTTTTCCTTGAATGGCATCGTCGCTGAGGCCTGGTAACAGTATGTTTATTAAAAAAAAGAAAGGAAAGGAAAAAAAACAGGTTGTTGAATTATACATATTCCTTATGGAGGGTGACACAGTAGGAGCGCTCGGAATCAATCTTGACGCTTGGATGGAATCATAGAGCGCAGAGAAAATGGCAAACATTGCTGTGGCTCAATGGCCTGATGCTCTCATAAATATGTTTTTATGGCTCTGAATGAGTTGGGGCACAGAGATGTTTGGTGCACATAAAGGTGTGTGTGTGTTAGACTGTACAGTATAATTCTTCGTACTGGAGGTTATAAAACATTGTTAATTTAATTAGATTGTACAATATGAAAATCAATAGCATGCCAATCATAGTTTAGCGTGTTATGCCTCATTAATCAGGAGTTCAGTGCAAGAAAAGGACTTGATTGCTGATACTATCTTGTTTCTCAGTCTGTCTTGCAGAGGATGCTGTTTCCGACGCACTGTTTTGACCATTTGCACAACAAAGTTACAAATGCATCTAATGTAACACAACACTCTCAAATCAAATCCCATCTCATTAACTGGATCCTCTGTGGACAATGTGAACATTCTGCTGCCTCTGATTTTTCATCCGTCCTTTGCGTTAAGCGTTGTCTTGGGAACTCAGAGAAAAGCAGGCGACTGGGGTTGGAGTGGGGTGAGGGAGACTGTTAAGAGGCTCTTGAACTATAGTCTACTGTCAGTGGAGAGTGCTGAATGAGAAAACTGTCCGAGAGGAGAAAAGAGAAGCAGAAGAAGCAACAGATTCATGGTTGGGATGATTTGTTTTGCTTGTCGACACCCCCTCAAGCTACCAGCCTCCACTATCAATGAAATACACTTGAGCAAAACCAAGCATAGCTCCATGCCTTGTACAAAGTCATGGGATGGGAGTGTTAAAGCTGATTCAACACTAGCAATGTAGCCTTTTGCTCTGTGTTGTTTACAGTCTCTGTTCCAAAGTTCCCTGTTTCTTTTTGTCTGATTAGGAATTTCACAATGTTCTCTTTGGTAAAAAAAACTCTGTGTAGAGAGAAACAACGACGCAGCCATCCCTATTGAGCTCTGATGTTTTTCTCCCACATTCAGTTTGAAGCTTCACCAACTGGCACACTACTGCTTTTTTTTCATATTGCCCTGGCATTTAAGCTACAGCGAAAGCACTCTTTGAAATCTGTGGCTCAAAAAAAAATTAAAAAAGTTATATCTGTCCCCACTGATGTGTGGCGGTCGCAGGACACACTGCCATGTTTTGAACCTGTGTAATGTGGTGATTAATGTTGACACTGTCTGCCCTATACCTTGTTTATCTCCTGTCTTATTGAGCCGTGGGGAATCACAAAGACCGCAGAAACTCTGGATGCCAGTAGTGCGTGAGCATGATGCAAAGGGAGTCCCATACCTCTTCTCAGGCCGTTCTTATATGCCCTTTAGCTCTTTGATGATTCACCTGCCAATAATCAAACTCGCCTCACTTTCATGTCTTGTATGCTCCAATAAAGCTTGATAACAAGTTGTGGATTTAAATAGCACAGGCCAAACTTTGGCACCAGCATTATCCCTCTACCCACATAGGGCTAGAAATAGCCAAGATCTGGCCCAAAACGTCACAGGGAAATTGGGATTAAGTTCAGCTTGATGTCGCCCCTCTCTCCACTGCCCAGATTTCCACAAGCACTTTCTCAGCAGCACTCACATCTTTGTGGGTCACATCACAGAATTCCTGTCATCAAGGGCGGCGGGTTTTAACGTCAGGGACTGTGATATCTCCTCCCCAAACCCTTCCCTCTGCCTCTTTCCTTCCACCGATAACAGCTAATCCTTGCCTCACATTAAACTGTGACCAAGATCAATTAAAACCCTGCCTCACCCCGATAGCAATCTCCCTCCGCAGCAGCCAGTGGTGAGAGAAGTGTGTGTGTGTCTGTGTGTGTACAGTATGTGAGTACACATGTGGATGTGCCTGACTGTGTGTGTGTGTGTGTGTGTGTGTGTGTTGAGGAAGAGAGCTATAACAGAGAGCCATCTCCATCCTCTTCAGTGGGTTGCAGTCGGTTGCCAAGCCGCAGGGAGAGCCTGCCATTGATTTTCATCGCCTCTTAACAGAGATGAAAGACAATAAAAAAACAATAACAGTGATGATCACAACACTGCTGGCCATGTATGCATATAATGATTATCCATATCGTAATTAGCATTCTTTTCTTTGTTGTAATTATTTTTTATTTGGCGCCGGCCTTATTGTTATGAATTCTGTATTGAAAATGAATAATGCGCAGGGTGTTCGTATGTGTGTTTGTCCGCAGCTGTGCTAATACAATACTGCTTAATATGGGTCTGCACCCTACATTGTTCCTCCTCTCACTTCTTATTTTTGGATCAGTCCAATGGAGATCTCTCACACAAAGAGGATTCTCCCCGCCTATTGTTTTTATTTAGAAAGTTGAGTGTAAGTGGGCAGTATTTTCTGTTGAGTATGGCGTGCCAGTTTCATGGTGCGGAGTTTGTTTCCAAAACCATTGGCATCGTAGTGAAACTGGTTGGCAGAAATTGGAGGTTTGGTTCTGGGGTGCCAAATGGGCTTTGGCATGTGAGATGGAGGGTTGGGTAGTGGGAGGTGGGAGGTGGGAGGTGGGAGGTGGGGGGGCGCCATGAAGGTAGAAGATAGGGAGGGGATGGTAGTGATCACGGCAGGACAGGGCGGGAATAGAGGCAGAGTGAAGTCTCAAGGGCGCAGAGTGGCTGCCAAGTCGACTGTCATGTTAGCCACTGGGATTGGCTGCTGTGGGCCTCAGGTTGTTTTGGTGTGTACATCAAAAGGACAGGCTGTGAACATGAAAACACAACTCATTTTTCCCCTCCGTCTAGCCCATCTTTCGCCTCTCCTACACTACTTTTTTCTTGCTCTGAGGCTCTCTTTTCGTCTGCTTTCCCACGAGATGCACATCCAAGGTGCTGCAGAATCTTTGAGCTCAGGAGGAGAGACAGCATGCCTGCAGGGTTGCCACGACAAAGTGCAGGAAGGACCCGGGAGAGAAGAGGAAAGGATAGAAGTTGGTAAGAGGGGTGGCCAGTAGTCTAAAAGACACAAACCTAACTATTGTGTTATCAGAGATGACAGAGGAAATGTGTCCATCATAGTTTCAACAGAACAGATGACCCAAGAAGACTAAACATAAGCTTCTCACTGGAACACAACACCACAAGAAAAGTACCATCTGCTGCCATTTCCACCCTCCTTC
This sequence comes from Leptoclinus maculatus, assembly GCA_032191485.1. NCBI lineage: Eukaryota > Metazoa > Chordata > Actinopteri > Perciformes > Stichaeidae > Leptoclinus > Leptoclinus maculatus. Next base: position 12,050,128 of record JAVDOI010000008.1, on the reverse strand, counting down.
AATTGTGTCTGTGTTTCATCTTTTGCACTGCTGTCAGCAGTTTCAATTACATCCTGCAGCTTATGTCTATAGTCTATCACACCAGCTTGGTGTTCATGTGTAAGGCTGCGGGTTAACTTGTGTTTGTAGGCTCTCTTCTTTTATTGTCTCGTCAAAAGACAATGCCGTTGTTGGCCTGCGAGCAGTTTCCTCCCCTTCGCACCGCAGTGGAAGAATTAAGTTGTGAATGATCCAAATTCAGAACAAAGAGATCCAATTCTGATCCCTGTAATGTTGTTGTTTTCTTCCCTTTTTTGTTCCACACTTTTTATTTTTAGTTTGAGGAGATTTTTCTTCTCCTACATTGGCTCTGCTTAGTTGTGACCTAGTTTATTAGTTTGGCCAAGCCATGGGAATCAGGGGCAGATTAACTTTCAGTTAGTTCTCCCTTGCACAGCTCCATATGTCAGAGCTGCTGCTATAAAAAAAGAAATTGTCACTAAAAGAGTAAAATATCTTGTAGGAGTGAAAGGCCCATTGCCAAATGAGCATCTATCCCTAACATGAACAAACTAGAGGCTGAATTCTGCATCTATTAACTGATTTACAGTATCTCACTCACATGTTGATAACGACAAATGCAGCAAGGAGAAGGTTTGAAATGGCTTTGCGAGATAACAAAATAGTAATTTGTCTAGCATTACTGCAAAAGAGAAAATGACTTAGCCTTTCTTCAACCTACTGCCTGTTGTCTCCGCTGTCAACTAACGCTCGCGCTGGAAACGTATAGGGCAAAACACAAAGCCGCTCAAGAGGTTCAATCACAATGCTTTTCGGTCTCCACACACCCCTATAGCCCTGATGTGAATTGTAATTACATTTCTGAGGAGGGGCACACCACATAGGTACCTCAACACCTCGATGCAGAAACATACTTCAGCCTTGAGAGTTTGTGTTGGCTGCTTAGTTTAGAAGTGAGTGGCGAGCCGAAGGAAACGGAGATGGATTCTATTGCTCTCTTCGTGTTTCCAGCTGGAAGTCTTTCAGTGCAGCATCAAACAACAAACACATCATCACAAGCGAAAGACATGCATTGATTTCTTCATCATTGGGTGGAATAACATGCATTAGTGCTTTGCAACTCATCACTGTTTTTGAGTGATGGGCTGACATCACATCTTAGGAGCATCTTGAGTCGTCTGTCATTTGCCCTATACATCTCCATTGTTTATCTGTGCTTTTTGCCCAATTAAGTGTAAACACAACCATGTTATTCACAGCCTTGCTTGTAATTAAGCATATTCAGGAGTGATAACCTCATTGAATCTCAAAGCATTTACAGGGTTATCCAGCTGAAGTCGGCTTACAAAAGAAATCAGGGATCAGGAGTAAATGACAAGAGGATAAAGGGATGGGAGATAGGAGAGCACTGGGGAAGGGAGTTCTGCTTCTTGTCTTACTTTGCTGCAGTCAGAGGGCGGAGGCTAGTGATTATTAAGATAGCAGAGAGATGCGAAAGATCTTCAGGGTGTTAGTTTCAATTCTTTCGTTCTTCGACTGCTGTGTGGTTTCTATACAGTACATCACTTATTGTATCACATGCTCACACTTATGACCCAGTAATACTGTAGCATATTGAGGCAAATCCTTCTGAGCCAAACTATTGGATGGAAACAATATGGTATATTGCACTCATTTATCATCATGCTACACTCATGCTCATGTCAAAGAGCTAAAGGATCTACGAGAGGCAGGATAATAAAACCATTACATTGGATGTCTAAGGGTACAAATAAATGAATCCTATACCGCTACTGGTACTTACCTAGTGTGATGTAAAGAAGATCCACATTAGTTTCTTAGATATGCAAACACATGTACACATTTGCATTGTGACACAGGATGCATAAGTGGTCACCTCAAGAAAAATCCTAACCAACACCGTGCAGGACATTCTGAGCAAATTATATAAATGTAATATGGAATGAGCAATTTAATGACCTCAGAAACTAATGGCACACTTGAAGTCAGAAAACACACACAAGCACACAAGAACTAATCAAGACTGGTGAGTCCTTGCAGGAAGATCACTCATCTATGTGTCTGTCTTTTATTACCTGCCCTGCTTCAGGCAAGGGCAGTTGCATACAGCTGCCTACGTCCTCTGTAGCGCATCCCTGCAGGACCCCCCTCATGGTGGTCCCTCCTCCCCCTGCTGAAAAACTACCCATGGCTAGTTTTAAACTTGTATCGGATGATTAGACTTGGGTTGCATCCCAGAACACCGCTCAGCCCCAGCAGGGATTCAGCAGGGAGCATCGCAGCCAATGCATAATTTCTCAAGATGGGGGGACTCACACTGAGCCAGCGAGTCCCAAAGCTGCAACGTCAGACATGTGAAAAGCTTATTGAAGAACTAAATAAGAGGAAAAAAACAAGATTGGACCTCTTCTCTGACACCTTCAGATAGAGTGGCCAGTTTAGTAAAAATTCCAAGTCAACACTCATTATTGGATAAAGAGGAGCTTTTTTTTCCCATGGGGATACTTTCGTCTCCTGTTTGTCTTGCTTTCTACATTCCATTGTCTTCTCCTTCACGCTCCTCACTTTATGTGAAGGGATGCTCAGGAAGACAGTATGCAAAACTCTTCTCAAACTTGTCCCCATCTTAATTAAAGGTTTAACGGCTTTCCTAAGTTTAATTTTGTATTCCTCTTCAGTTATCTTATCTAAATGGTATAATGGAAGGCAATTTTCTAAATCTGAAGAGAAAAACTGCATTTTTTTGGAACAACAACAGCAGCAGCATAATGTTATGAAGATATTTGTGGGGCTTCTCTATCTGCCAAATGAGGAGATTGCAGTCTCTTTCATCCAGTTCTAATCAACGCTGAACATGTGGGAAACTAATGGTGTTTTTCTGTTTGCAAAACAGCGCTCGCTTCACCTCTGAGTGGGACAGTATACCAGATTGAACAGATTATAGACTGTGCTGTACATAACAACAGGTCAAACGTACAAAATGTGCATCTTTTATTTTTAATGGCTTATGAATATTAAACTTGCCAGGGTCACTTTGCAGAAATATTTCACAGTGGAAATCAATAAATAGTTTTTTTTTAAATGGAAACCTGCAAGCATTTAGCCTCACCAAAAATATATATGAATTACCCTGAGCTTAATCTCTTGAGCACTCTGCCAGGCAGAAAAAGCAGCAGTTCCTGACAGCATTCAGTGTGTGTGAGAGAGTTTTAATGTGTGCATGGCTGCGTATGAGTATTCTCGATTTTCTGTTGCGAGCCCTTTGTTGTGCCTTTTTGCACTGTTGACTGTAGGTTTTGGGCGCCTGTGTGTGTACAGTGTATGACTTGATTCCAGCAGGATTTATGTGTACAGTATGTGTTTCTGCAACTATAAAGGCATCTTTCATTCTGTCATGCTCATAAATTTAATTTCCAAGTCAAGAAACATGAAACAGGAATTAAAAAAAACAGACTTCCACTCTGGCTGGATGTGCGCCAGCATACTTTCAGCCAATTTTTATTTCTACTCAGCTTTTTTCTTTATCCAACAGTAAAACGTTTTTTACTGGGGGTGATTTTGCAGACCTATCTGCCAAGGGTTTTAGGAAGAGCAATGGTGTTACCATGGTGTTTGCACCCCTCTCTGTGTTGTAAACAGGAGCCAGTGATTCCCCATTGGGATGATTTTGCATGCAGGTTGGAGAGAGAAAGCTGCTGGCCCCCCAAATGCATTCCATCACCATCACCCTAAGGGTCCACATGCTGGAGCCTTCAACACATAGAGGGAAGGAGGGGAAGAGAGGTTTGGGGGGCATAGAAAGGAATGGGGATATTAGAAAGGGATAAAGAAGGTTTTCAGAAAGATGTGTTGTGGTGGATGAGCGGAAGGAATGTATCGGAGCAATACAGAAGAAAACAGATGCCCGAGAATGGCGAGGAAGGGAAATAGAGACCTGACTGAGTGTATGGAAACAATAAGAACAGGGACAGTAAAGGGCATAGTGGGATTAAATGTGTTGAAGGTATAGCTGTCTGAATTTATATCCCAGTAAAATGTTACCCAGGATGATTGCTCCTCTGGAGCCTCGGGGGAAGGGGGGGGGACTCTTTTGCATGAAACTTCAAAAATCAGCCCGAGACAACTATAAGCAGCACAACATCAGTGGCTTCTCCAGGAAATGTTATCAGGACCGTCCTCGGCGGTCATAGTGAGGCCACATACGGAGCGCTGGGGTTAGTGATAGGAGCCATACTGATGAGCTGCCATGTTGCAGTGCGAGTCTGAAGCAAGCTGGTAAAGCTTAGATGCTGGTGTTTTATCTCAGGCGTGATTTTTTTTTTATTTACTTTTTGGAGTCCAATCCTTTTATCTGCGATCTAACCTGCATTGACGAGATAAAGCTGTGCTGACTTTTCCATAAATGCACTTATCAGAGCTGTACAAGCTCTCCAATGCCAATGAGATGGGCAGGAGGATCACTTAGCATTCTGTATGCATGCCTTCACCTGCGCTGCCCACAGATACACAGAGACACACAAACAAGCACACGCATACACCTACAGTATATGCGCAAAGCACTGAGGCACACACACACAAATGCACTTTTCCACTTGTGTTGGTGTGTCTACAGGCTATTCACGGTAATAGCTTGGGCTTTCAGCCCTAAGTGTGTTTTTTTTCTGTTCCAATCATACAATAGTGCCTGCTGAGCTGGCAAGTAAGAATATCAAATAGCAAATGAAATTCCTGAGAGCCGTCTGCACCAACACCAACTTGTAACATGAATTTTTCATCATTTGTGTGTGGTAATATTACCTCATTAGAGTACTCAGACAGCCATTCAATAAGCGTGGTCATTCTCCCTGCCAAGACTGGATCAGTGGTTGTATCAAAACACCTCAATTCATTCGCCTGCCAGCACACACTGATATATACAGTATATATACACACACACACACACAGTATATTGCTGCACATGCATGTCACTGATATGTAATGAGGGTCATCACAGGAGGCGGACATGGAGGAGACACTGTGAACATATTACACAATATGTTCACAGTGTCTCCTCTGTATTGCTTTGTCTCGTGCACAATCAAATATGTAAAATAAATGCATAATACCCACACAAATACTCAATCTTTCTCTCACACACCGTACTCGCCTGTGTCCCCCTGTCTCTTTCAGTCATCCTTCTACTCCTACAGGGATCAAAAGGTAACAGACACGGGGGCGAGGTGGGTGAGGGGTGTGAGGGAAACTGACTAAGAGTCACCAGCACAATTGCAATTTCTATACAAATTTTCTACACAAATTATTCCAAGCAGGTCTTAGAAAGTCTAAGTCACTCTGATATGGTGTGTTCATTACTCTACTGGCTCTCCAGCCTTATGCTCGCCTGCATCCGACAGCTGCTAGCTCTTTTGGTGATTTGAGCTCCTGGTGGAGTCAGGAGAAAAAAACACCATTTTCACCTGCTTTGTTTTGTGGGATGAAAACATCACAGGTTGGGACATTGCACATCTTTAGCATCTAGCAGGAGTTTAACACATGTTGGTAAGGAAGGAAGGGCTGGATGATTATTTATTAATTTTTTTCTCGCAAGGGATACATTTTAAAAAGAGAAAAAATGGACGTTTGACAGTTACACTCAGTGAACCACTGAGCAGCTGCATCTTTTTTTCTGTGTGTGTTGAGCTAAAAAGCTTGCCCTAATGGACAGTGGGTGATGCAGGCTGCACAGATTAAGTGATAGGTTGTGTGTGTGTGTGTGTGTGTGTGTGTGTGGACACATCTTTCATATCCGTATGTGAATGCATTTTTCTGAGTCTATGTTCCATGGCAGGCTGTTTCCTTACCTTTAATTGACTTAGAGGGCTGGGTAATATGGATGAATTGCAATATCACGGTATATGTAATTGGTACATAATCAATTTGTTGGAAAAGAAATTTGAGAAAAAGTGAATCGATAAAAATAACCAAACAAGAACTTATGTTTTCGACAAATCCAACGATGTAATTTATATTGACAAATCACACTGTATCACATTTATGAAAAGATTATTTAAAAATCCCATATTGGCAAAAAACAATCCTGATCATTTAAGTGTCCGAAGCACCCACAGATGTTACAGGGATATTTACCTACCGTTACAGATGTTACAGGGATATTTACCAAGGTGTATAAACAGTATGACAGATTGATACCATCTCATGCTATATTTTTCATATAGCCTATCGGTATCAGTTCTTTTCAGGGCAAACAAGTAAGGATTTGGCAGAAAGACCGCCCCAATCTGTTCCTGTAATACAACTATATATATATATATATGTTTCAACAGGTCTTAATCCACATTACACGGATTTAACATGAGATACACAGGGATTTAAGAAGATCAGCGTCTGCTCAGAGACGGAAGGAAAAAAAAATCTCTTTCCCCCTCTTTTTGTCATCCCTATATCAAGTGAGGCCGTGTGTGTGTGGAGGGATGCTGCAGACATTTTATTTTTTCATTCTCGTAATCTTTTCTGCATGTTCGTGTCAAATATATTGTGGTAACAAGTCCCACATCTTTTTGCTCTCATAAGCCCCAAATCCTTTATCACTGTTGTTGTCATGTATGCTTAGCACAGTGATGTTTCTTGCCCAGCCCCCCCCCCAGCCCACGTTATGTTTGCCATTGTAATCATCTTATTTACAGGTTATGGTCCCATAAAATAAACTGCCTCTGATGATCTCAGTCAGAAGAATTCATCGTGATGAGGCATGACGTTCATGATAGAATCAGGAATCACTCCCTGACTAACCGGTCTGTGGGCACGGCTCCACCGGCTGCCTCTGCGTCTGGTGGAGCTTGGTGCATTCTGCCGTCTCTGACTTCCCCCCGACCTTCGTCGTGCCCAGACCTACAGCACAGTGCACAGCTTCTGTTTGCCTCTTGCTTAAGAACCAAATCTGGCAGCAAGGCCGCTTAAACAACGAGAGGCTGCTGCACTGTATCGCTTTACACTGAGAGAGACAATTAGGCTAGAAAATAGATCCAGTAGGACTTCCCCCCTTTATCTCCACCAAATCAGATTCAAACTGATGAGCGCATCCTTAAGTACAATGGTTGTACAGCTTTTTGAAAAGACAGCGTTTCCTTGCAGCAACATTTGGAGAGTTTCATTTTGCTGTATGCTATATTTTGAAATTTCATGAAATGAAATGAGATGAGAGAGGGGAAGAAAGATAAATGATCTGCAAATCCAGTGGTGATTAAAATCTGACAGAGAATAATATTTGATACAGTACACACTTCACGCCTATAAAGAGTGATCATTTTTGTTGCCACAACACATGAAACATCACTGTCTCTCCACAACTGAAGAACTAAATCTACAGTAAGCCACGAAAGGAAATAGGAAGATTTGAAGAGAGGAATTGTGTTCAGCAACCATGGCTGCCTGTGTCTTGGCCTCTGTCAACCTTATTGCTTTGGTCCCGTTTCCGAGCTCTTCTCCCTGCGCCAATATGATCAGATTTACTGGCATGTCCAAATGGGTAATCTTGTTTATTCACTGTAGCTGTTTGGATCCCAACATCACCAGGAGAATTAAAGCCTCTGAATCTCAGCAGGAGGTCAGGCGAAAAAAAAAAAAGGAAATGTAGTTTTCCATCTCTATTCTGGCTCGGTGTTGGTGTTAATTAGTACTGTAACAGCTGATATTATTTCCACTGCAGATTACTATTATATTCCCTCCCCTGTTGTTGATCTCACTCCATATATTTTTTCTGTAGCTTGAGCTCTTCAACCCAGCATGCGCGGATGTGTACTTGCATGTGTGTGAGTAAAACAGAGAAAGACTCCTTCAGGAGTATTGTATATTGGATGTTGCTGCTGTTTCTAAACGGTGCTGGTTCGACAGCCACACATCAGATGCAACCCTGACTTCTGCAATCCATATCATTGATCCAACATCCACCCAGCAAATTTCTAAATTGCCACTAAATTATTTAATTGATCAGCTGGAAAAGCTTAGTAGTATTTGGGCCAGAAAGGACAATGGAGCTGGCAGCCTGCCGGTTAAGCAGGGAGGTGCAGTCTTTCACATGAGCATGCTCTCCCTCTGTGAGAGATCTTCAATTCTAAGAGGCTTGCAGTGCTTTTGCATCCCCCCCCCCCCATCCCATCAATCCTTTCCCTCCATTCAGATAAGCCCAGGCCTTTACCACTTGGTCTTATGAGGGAAGTCTACACTGAGAGTTGATCTCATGCTTTTCCCCCCACAAATCCGCTTTGCAGATCTTTCTTTTAGAGCCATTTGACATTCTGCATTACAACCGCGTTACTTTACAAACACTGTCCTGCTCTCACCCCCGGACCTTAGAAGGTAAAGATCAACCCACATCTTTGCTCGTCGCTGGCCAGAATGTTGTGAAATAGGTTGAGCTTAATCTGTGATACAATTTCTCCATCCTTCCATGAGAGCAGTATGAAAACAATCCCAGCTGAGCAGATGTAATCTTGGGATCCAGATAGCAGCAATATGTAGGGACCACAAACGCTGGCACAACATAGCCCTGACATGGCCATGTGCACGTCACGCTGCAAACAGAGTGTGCTTCTGTCCTCTTGGGGCTGACAATCTCTCCATCAGTGAAGCGGTTGACTCACCAAATCAATTCAGCAGCCAGGAAGAAACAAACCGCGTGGACAAGACATCTTAGGTGACAGAGAGCTTTTATTTGCTCTCTTTCTCACTTTCACTTCCTAATAGATAAGACATCAAGATACCCGCAGGGAATTGTCTCTGGTGTGTGTGTGTGTGTGTGTGTGTGTGTGTGTGTGTGTGTGAATGGGTGAATGGGTAGAGATGGAGGGGCGGGAGGAGGATGCAGGTTGTATGTGATTGCATCAGCCATAGCGCTGAATGTGGATTCCTGGATTTCACTCACGTATAGTGGGACCATTGAAAGGAAACAGGTGGCAGAGTACGGCGGGGGTGAGGGAGGGGGACTATTGTAATTAATGCTGCAGATGCTGCTTTCTGCAGCGCATCTGGGCAGTGCTCTCATTTCCAGAAATCTCCTTCAAATTCTCTGCAAATCACTTCAGGCATTCAGAATGTCCCCTTGTTGCTTGGCCATCACCTCCTCCTAACTCAGGAAGCATTTTCTTTCCTGTAGCATCAGTTCCTCTTCTCTTTTTTTTTTTCTTTCTTCAACTTTTTGGCTGCATTCCTCTCTCAAAAATAACTAAAATTCTTCGGACCCCTGGAACCTCCACTTTGTCTTCCTCCTCACTCGAAGCCCGTCACACACCCACACACCTTTGCATATTTCAGTAGACCAATGTCATGTGTTTGTGCGGTCACAGTCGTAGGAGTCTCCTCTGATTACAGTGTGCTCAGGATTAGAGGGAATCTGCTCTAACATATTCACTCTGGTATTATGCTGATATCCCCTGACTCCACAGCCAGGCAGGACGCTACCTCACCGCAAACGACATGCAGAGCACCAGGTGGAAAATAGCATCAGAACTATCCAAATGGGACAACAGGGGGTTCAGTTCAGAGGCAGAGGAGGGAAGGAAATACTCAAAGTTTGTATGGATTTAAGTAAGAGTGTTGGAACCTTTTAAATAAAACATAGGGCAATTTAGAGGGGCAGAGAAATAACGGAAATGATATACTGTGTGAAATATCATCTGCTCTATTCCACTCAGCTGTCATATTGTAAAACTGCAACATACGATACTTACAGGAGAAAAACAGACACAGACATAGACATTGATTTGCATTCATTCATACATCAAGGGCACATTAAAATAAGGGCAACAAATTCAACAATCTTCTGAATTTTCTCCCCTTATCTCCCTCAGCTCGGCAAAGCGCTGTGCCAACGAAGGGCTGCGGGAAAAAAAAAGCATCTTTGCATAAAATAGCAAGCGAGCAAAATCTAAAACAGTTGGTGAGGAACTCTAAATAATCACGGTGCTTTTGGAGATGAATTCATTAGCATAACTTAGTCCCAGCGAAGTCATCACTCGTCTCAGGGTGAGAAAATCCCCTCCAGGCTCATCTTGCTCCTGCTGCTTCTATCCCCCTGAATGACTGACCCCCTGAGACTGAGAGTAGGACACGTGGCAGAGAGGAACAAGTTTGAGACCCCTATTGGTTTGTGACAAAGTGCCTTCGGCAAGTGATAAGATCATACACAAAGGAGGGATAAATCCGCTACAAAGCATCGTTTGGTCTGTCTTTATTCCCATATCACTGTGGGAGTGACCACATGTACAGAAGAGCCAGCGACTACGAATGGAGCTATGACCAAGTCAGCATGTGTTCATCGTAGGGAGTCTACAGATGAAGAGAGGAGCATACAAATACAAGTGGATACAAAGAAATACTTTGTATCTAAATTAAAGGCATAGTTTGATTTATGAGTTGTGCTACTTTGGACAGATTATATTTGTGGTATAACTGTGGATTTTAACACTGGGGTTTAATGTGAATGGTTTTTGATGTTTATTGCTTTTGAAAAATACAAAATTTGTAAAGAACAACAACAAAACGTTTAGTTTAGGGCGGTTTTAAGGTTTAGGCACAATCAAAAAATGACACCCCTGCCATGTAACCCAATTTATCTGATGTAAGGTAGCATGCTGCTATCAGTGACTGACTATCTAATGACATGGCATGGGGATCAGAAAATGGCATGCTCAGTGAATACTGTCTTGTATTGACAATGTACAATTTACAATTGAAATTTATATTCTCATAATAATCTATAAATAGAGGTGGAATTAAATATTTTCACAATATCCACAATTGAATGAAGCTTGCAGATGTTATACTAGTGAAAATGTAACAGTTGCAAAGAATGAAAACAACATCCGTGTTGGAGAGTGTTATTTATTTTACTTGCTTTTGGATTATCCCATATACACGTGATTTTAGCCAAGCTAGGCCCATTGTTTAACATACCATCAAAATAGAGAAATACATATGAAATTGGTTAGTGTGAAAAACTGTTTACAGTGGTAGCTCCTTCCCAATCTGGTGTTTTTTTTTAGAGGGCCACTAGAAATAACTGAACTAAGCACTCATTTTCATGGTTCAGAAGCCAAGAGAAACAATACGTGGTAAAGTGGGGAAATATTGAACCACAATGCATGATTCATATTTTCGTCCAGAAGAAACAATGCATGTATCAAATAGATAACTTACACATCCCTATCTACATGCTTAGCATATAAAAGCCTACAAGGATTCTAGATACAGCAAAGTCTCAAATCATTCTCACAAGCATTCTGCGCAGGCGTATTCACAAATCACACAACGGGTGACCGAACGGACCAATAAATGCAAAGTAGCGGAAACGACACATTAATTAACGCACAGCAGGTTCTTCTGTCTCTAGCAGTTCATGGTCCCGAGTGACTGTCTGTGTGGAGTCCAGGCAATCAAGGTAACGTTACAGTGTGTGAAATAATCTCCTTAACCTCAACAAGACAAGTGAGGTGTTAAATAAACACTGACACATTTAACCATCAAGAGGATAAAAACTGTTAGTAAATACATAAACAGAAAGACCATTGATAGCTGCATTCATGTTAACTTTAAATCACGTTATTTAGTGTTAAAGTCTATCAAATGTTTTTGTACAGGGACCTGTCAATTTCGCAGTGGTTTGATAATGACAGCAGCATTCACCTTTCTTCCCTTTTGTAGACTTTGGTATTAAGGGTGCAATATCGGTTTTGACCACATCCCAGAGGGGCGCTGTTTCGCTCATTTGAGGAGAGTCGATGAAGAGTGGGAAAGCCATGGCAGAAAGAAGGAAATAACGTGTCTGTTACGTGACAGAAAAGCAATAAATCTTTGTATCGAAATGTGCAGTGCTGCTATTCTGGGTAGTGAGGAATCATGGCTGGCCTTGGTTCATGAAAGAAAAAGTCACTGCATTTTACAGAGGCCACTACTTAATGACATTTTGATGCTAGCTGTGCATATATATTACATGCTTCTTAAATATTATGTTTGGATAGTGGAGGTGGTCATGTTCGCTAGTTATTGAACCAACATCCACAAAAAAAGTAATTTAATAGAATTAAGCTATGGTCTACATATCTTCCTTTTACAGCAGAGACTATTTTATTATGTGTGAAAGGATAAAGTAAACTGCACTAGCAATGTGACTCCATCATTCATGTTTGCTAAATTGTGGTGAACAAAACAACAAACCTTTGATGCTTGTCTAGATTTATTGTAGTAGAGCATCATTTGTACCTCTTGCCGCCATAAAGGGTGACAACTTCGAGATTTCAGCAACATTAATCAATATTTTTTTTATACTGCCATTGTTTTAAATGACACCATGTTGCAAGTACCGGACCCACGTGGAATCCACATACAATCAGCATCTCTTAGCAGCTTTCGGGCTGCTCACAGAAAGTTCACTCAGGTGGATGGAAGACTTAATGTATCTTTCTCATGAGCTGTCAGACTAAACCTGAGTAAATATTTTTTTTTTGCCAAATGCAAGGCCAATATTTAGTCATGTAATGCAGTCAACGGGTAGAATAGGGCCTCAATATAGTATATCAAGGATCATGGTTGTGTTTTTCAGTCTCCTTTCATTTTTCTCGGGGTCAAAAATCAGTAAAAGCAGATTTGAATGACAGATGATGATAGATAAAGGTTCCTTCTATTTGGAGATGCACGGGGCCTTGTGTTTTGTTTTCCAAATGTAACTGTTGGCACTTCTCTACAAGGCAACTTATCTTTGTGAATACAGTGACACAGTTGCTCAGACCTTGTTATTGAAATTTGGCAGAAAATACTTTGTGTCTGCATTACCAGAGCTGTGAAATTTTTACTTTTTAAGAAATGTTGCTGTTGAGCTTTTCATATTTCCTTCATGCTTTCAGCACCAAAGACCAAATGCCACTGATGCACTGTAGTGATGGTGATCGACAGGATATATGGTTGACTAGTATTCTGAGAGGTTTTGTTGTCATGTTAGCACTCTTTTGTGTCTCTGTGTTCATGTGGGTAATGCTAACAAAGAGTGTCCCCATTGAAGTTGCCCTAAATTTAGATTCAGAAGAAACCGAAAGAGGCTAAAAGTGAACATTTCCACTGGAGTGCCATTCTTGGAGAAAACAAAGCTCATTCACAACTGATAGAGAGCCTTGTGTTTCACTGTCAGAGAGAAACGTGCACATTAGCATATTCTTGCTAAAGTTCCCTTAAGTGGCCCATATGGATGTATCTCATGAAATGCTGCGTCTATCAGCATTGTGGTGAATGTTGCATGACTTGCATTGTGGCATATTTTGATGCATTCTTTCTCTGCCTCTTGTGGGTTGTGTGCTCACTGATCCAAGAGTGCATGTGTTTACTGTAAATGTGGCAATATGTTGTACTCAAGCTTATCTTTTATACCCACATCAGTCATTTCATTCTTACCTTTATTTCCTTGCTTTCAGTTGCTGATATGGCTGCCTGTTGTCTCCTTTTAATCAGAAACAGACAGTGTTTTAACAGCTTTGGATGAAATAGAAAAGTGCTTTTTTTACTTGCTGTGGGTTCTCTAGCGTCACATGCTTTTTTCATTGTGGAGATTCTCTATCTTGACTTGTTGATGAATCCAAAACCTTCACTCCTCGGATTGCCACACACATGCACACACCGACATTGCTGCACAAGCACTCAAGCATGCACACTCCCCATACCACCAAATAAGTCATATAGAGCAATTTGCGCAATAGCTATTTTCCTGGGTCAACTTTTCCTGTTCTGAAACAAAAGCTGTTGAGTTGTGTTCACTAGAATCTCTGGCAAAAGTTTCCCGGTTTTGACCACAAAACTTGGCATCGTTGGTAGCTGGCCTCTCAGTAGGATGGCCATAGTTTCATGTGTGTTCATTTGTGTGTCTCTTAGCTTCATGTCTGTGCATTGGTTCTGTGCATACGTTTTTTGCAGTGAATATGGTTCGGATGGAAATATGTGTTGAATTACTGATTTGCTGGCAAAATCTAAATGAGAACGAATGGAAAGAAAGGAGTCCAGGAATAGAACTTGGGGATGAATAGAAGATAAAAGGTTCTGATGTTACAGGTGTTATCGTTTAATCCACCCACTTTCTGCCCCCGCCCCCACTTCTCACTTCTCGCTGTATGTGTGTGCATGTCTGTGCGTTTCGCTCCTCTATCGTCTCGGTTTCCTCCAGCCTGAGTAAATGTCAGAGCAAGCTGCTGCTCTTCCCAGACCACGCCGTGGGAGACGGACCAACCTCATCGCCGTGGCAACCCTCTGTTCTGACTCAAAGAAAAGAGGCAAGGGCGGAGAAGAAAGGAACTTTTATGCCTCTGAACCCCCACTAGTGTCCTCATCCCCCCTCGTCCTTGTGCATTGTAGCCCAGCCCTGAACCATGTGGCCAAGCTCCCAGGCTTTACTGTGACTAGAAAGGAGGAACGAGAAGAGGACTGCAATTACTAAGTAGGTGACGAGGGATTTCTAAAAGTCAGACTTTTATAAAAGTAAAAATAAGACGTTGTAGAAATATTGGCAGGGAGTCTATGGGACGTTGTTCTTTGGTAGATGCTCAACAAATTAATTGTATTAAAGAAAAAAACAAAACATACACAATTCTGAAAGAAGAATCTTGCCAAAGACATTTCTCACATGAGGTAAAGAAAGCTCAGAATTTCCAGCAAGTCAAGGAAATGGTCACATTAGATTTCCCAGAATACTTCCTTGGCTTGGAGCCATTTCATTTGGTTGGTTTTACACCAGCAGGAGGCTGCCTGATACTTTTCTCTGGTAATGGCTTTCTTTTCCAAGCTGACTTGTCACCTCTAACAAGAAGTGTACCTTAAGGGATTTCACTGGTCCTAGGGAGAAGTCGTAGGAGCCTGGCCAAAGACTGTCACTCATATCCAGAGTAAAGACTATTTTTTTTTTTTGTGTCAGCACAATTGGTTGTGGCACTAAGTTGAGTTGCTGAAATGACAGCATTTAGCTATTACCTTCCCTGAGGGAGAGGTAGAAGACTGTTGGGGAGACAAGAATCAAGAGACGGAGTATGGCGGTGTGGTCAGAACGGAGGAACCGTCTGGTTGTAGGTAGAGGACCATATTTAACACTGGCCCAAGCAACAGTCTGTCTCTGATGCATCCATCTTTCTGCATGTAAAGTTGCACATTTCCCACTGAAGGCCTAAATCTGTCCATTCTGCTCCTGCAATTTACACATACACACGCACCATAATCGTTCTCGTGTTTGTTTGCTGCATCTTGTCTGCTCTAATATTGTATCGATTCCTCTCTTTCTTACTTTTGAAAATTGGCCTTGACAGACACATTAAACTCACCTTTGTCCTTTTGTGAGGCCCATTTCATTTCGCCCACGCCAACTTCTTTGCAGGCTGCTGTATCACAGTGAGGCTATATCTAAGGAGAGGGACGACTACAATTGTTCTCCTTCACCTTTGCCATCGTTACAGCTGAACATGTTTACATTCCGTCACTCTATTGTGCTTGTACAACTGTGAAAAATAAACGCAGAAAGGGTTGAATGCAGAGCTACAATACAGTATACTAGGGCTGTGCAAAAATATTGATATTACTATCGCAATGTTGTTTTAAAAAACGACGGTGTATCGATATGTCTGCGACTACTATCGATACATAAAAATAAAAAAAATGCTGTTTGTTGACAAAATAAGAAAACAAAACAGTATGTATTTTATTTTCAACTGAAGTTGTGGCAAGTGCATTTTAGTAAAAAAAAAGTGTTCAGTGACACAATGACAATACAATATGCACTTTATTTTGATATATTTTTTATGGCAAGTGCATTTCAGTTCAGTGTGTTCACTGCTGAGTGACTAAAATCCAAATACCTTTTGGAGTAGTTTTGATGCAATTTGTCCGCTGACAATATATGTTATTTACGTATTGGACTATCCATGTGGTACACAGCAAGTTGTATTTCCAATATATTGCAACATGTATCATATGTTACACATACACAGACACGTATGCATGTTCCCTGTACAGGCTTGTCGTGAGAGCTGTGGCAGGTGTGTCTGACAGAATTCCCAGGCCCTGTTTTGGGGGATCTTGATCACATGAATTCTTTTGAAAGTGTGCGTGGATGCATGCATTTATTTTTTTTTGCGAGCATGTGCGTTATATGTGTGTCTGCATGGACTGTGTGTGTATGCATAATAGTGTTTTCTGCTTGGTTGGCTGTGCCGGTGTGCTCGGTGTGTTCAGGTTGCACATGACCCCGGCTCCGCTGGGACGTTCGTGTCTTTCATGTCCCCTGTTCAGTTCCCCCTTAAATCTGGGTCAAAGGATAAAAGAATGACCCCTATCCGCTATGATTCACACACACTGACACGCACTGACACACACCGGGCTCTCTGAAAAATGACTTCCTGGAGATTTGAGTGGTAACAAGGTGGCATTGTGGAGGACACTGAAGCAGACAACTTTTAAAATTCTCCCTATATAGCAGCAGTGACGCTGTCACCTCTCTATATTAACAACAGTTATTCACCGCACCGGTTACTCATCCAGTCCTTCCCCATCGTACGTCTCCCACTGTCTCACTCGGTTTGTCTCAGTACATCTCACAGTTGACCTTGCATAGACCAGATGAGAATGCTGGATTTGCAAGTCGGCAGCAAGTCGATTAGGAATGCGTTGTGGCTCAGTGTCTCCAGGCATCTCTGTGTCTGTCTCTCCATTTCTCCCTCAGTCTCTTCTGTTCCTCCTCTTGAAGACTTCCCTTCTCTCCCTCACTAAGCCCCTTCAACAATGCTGATGCTCTGGACCAGCTTCAACCCTCTGAGGAGGAAGAAACCATGCATGGGGCATTTGCGCGTGTCAATGTGAGCGAAGGCTTTCATGGGTATGTGTGTGTGTGTGTGGCAGTTAGGGAAGATAGACCTTTCCAAAGAACAGAGTGAGCATCCTCAGTCCCATGCATTTCTGAGCAGTGGCTGTCATAGAGGTCTTTTCTTTCTCTTGTGAAAAAAGAAAAAAAAAGAAATACTGGGGGGAAGCAGGGAATTGTTCCTGCGTTGGGACACTCTGCCTCGCTCATAACTTCAGCCCTGTGGGCCTCAGGCGTTGGAGCAGGGCAGTGTGTGTGGAGGATGTTAAGACCTACTGCCTGTCATAGATAAAAGCTGCAGACCTCCTACTAGCAGTGGGACACAACCATCTGGGACGACCACATGCATAGCCTTATATCTATGCAACCCCCTGCTGTGCACCCTTGCATTCACTCATACACACACTGACTAGAAATCCATGCTAGGCAAGGGTGGACCCTGTCAGATTGATGGAAAAGTCCCCCTGGCACACTTTTTTGTCCCCAACAACTTTTAAAAACATTGTTCTACACAGACCCTCCCCATCACTCCCAGAAGCTTGTGTATTCTTTCTCTACCACCTCCTTGTCTCCATCCTGCACAGCCAGAGCAGCACATTGTCCCCGTTAATGGAGGGAGGGTGTAACTTATGTGTCATTGTGTGAACAGTCATCAGTGCCCGGCAGTGGTCTATAATGACAGAAGGCAGTTTTCTCACTCAGCAAGGACTTAACAGTGGACTGCAGAGAATAAAGGTCACCGTATGCCTCATTGCATTGGTTGAAATGCTAGCGCCATCAGTGTGAGCATCCAAAGTGCATCATTGTGGCTTGTGGAAACATCGTGATCTGCAGTAGTTCCAGCTGTGTGCAGCTCCTTTGGCTTGTGATCTCTTCAACTAACAGTTCTATAGAAAAAACAAAACAATGTTTGTTTTCTATTTTGTACACCAACATGTTTTATTTTTGTTATAATGACCCAAACTGTGCAGATATGTAAATGTCAAGATAAAGAACACAAGCTTGACAAATAATTGTCTCTGCACAATCCTAAAGAGACCATTCCCTCTTTCAACAAGATCATGTCTCTTACGTCTCTACAGTATTGCCCAAAACCACCCACATTAGTTGAAAATATAAATATTAAAGTGATATTGTTCAGTTATTAAACAGCTACAAGATACTACAAAAACGTATAGGCTCTCTATCACAAGCTGTCCCATGTTTTAAGCAGAAAGATGTTCTTTATTTATGTAGGTTTCTCATACAAAGTTTACAGCATGGTATACAGTACATGGTGTCACAGTGACCGTTAAAAGTATATGGCTCTGGCATAGTAATAGTTAATATGTGGCAGTTCAATGAGAACTTGCTAGATTCTTTAAAAAGAAGCACTGACATGTAACTGTCCATTAGAATACTGTAGACCACATCTTTAGTTCAATGATTATTGGTCATTGTTGGACATGTAAACAAAGGAATGCATCAACTTTCAGTGTGATTGTAGGTGTACTGAGACCTTAAGGGGACGATAGCGGTTGCAGGCTCTACCCGTTTGGTTTCTCCTCTCCAGTGACTCGGGTGCTGATCTTCTTCTTCTATCTTTACCAGCAGAGCCACAACAGAGCTATCCTGGGAAATTACCCTGTCGACAGACGGCACATTGAGACTTCGTTAGCACAACCACCCAACCTAGTGCCTCTCCAGCCTGATCGAACAGAGCAACTCTCCATGACAGGGTAAACAAAGCAGAATCACCGGCGTGATGAGGAAAGTTTTTTTTCCATGTGATCCAATCGCTGCAAATCTCTGAATGTGATTTTGTGTGTTCACAAGTACTGTATGTTTATTCTCTGTGTGGGTTTCTTAATAAGGGTATTGTATATGTAAATGTGTCTTCATGTGTCCATATCAATATACTGTATACCATATAATATATTCCTGTGTTTTGGTATTTGTATTAACGTAAATATTTGTGTGTGTGTGTGTGCGCCTTTCTTTCTCTGCCTGTTTGTGTGCTTCAGGCGGCGAAGAATGTCTGTGTTGAGGAGAAAGAAGAGGCAGCGGAGAGGTGTAAGTCGGAGACTGCAAGTAAACAACCTGCAGTAAGAACAGCAAGTGCCAGTCTTCCCGTCTCTCTCTCTCTCGTCCACTGCTTCCGTGCCTTCCTCTTTTACTTTACATTCCTGCGCTTAAACAAACAAAGCAATTGTGCTGCCAAGTCACTGAAGAACTCATTCAGCAAACTTCCGGGCTTTCCATCTCTGCCTAGCTTTTTGTGCCTAAATTGATAATTGAATCGACTATCACGATGTAATCAATTAGGGTTTTCATTCCCGGCTCCGAATCAAACAGTTAATTGGCTTGTGCCACAGAGAGGCTGAGATGGAGAGCTGGTGCAGGAGGGACTGTTGGATTACTTCACATGGGCTCTCAGACCTATTTGCATTGTGTCTGACTTTAAGTCCTTGATTGCCTTCCTGGTTCAGAAATTGCTTGGGTGCGAGCAGCACACAGGTTGGGTTTGGACCACGGTGACAAATCCTGACTATTTTAGTGGAGAGGGCAGGAATGCATATGGAGCGCACACAGCGGGTTATATCCCAGCTTTGATCCCAATCTTTCAGACGGATGCATGCAGGTTTCTCTTCCATTAAACACCCTTTCTTACTTTTTACCCAATGTCCGGAAAAATTCTTTGCCACCTGCAGTCAGCACTGCTTTGTCTGAGCACACAGAGCAAAGCATTTCAAGTCCAAGCAACCCTGCCGTATTGATCCACCCCACACCTTATTCCATTTTGTCCTCTAAAACATGGCTTTTCAGTCGGTTGACTTCTATTCAAAGCTATCCAGTGAGACCTGTGTCAATGGGGAAGCTTGACTTCATTCCATAGATCTGGAAGCCCCCTGGGGGCTAAGCATAGGCTGCTAGACCATGACAGGCAGGGGGCTAATAGGCCGGATAGGATTGGATAAAAGAAGAAGGGGGGGGGGTTGTTTAAGAAAAGGGAAAAAAAGTTTTAAGACCAGGACATTGCCATCTGCTTTTGTGGTGATGAGCATCAAAGCCTGAAGGAACCCTGTTGGGTCCCTCTTTCAGATGGCCGTCCTACATATGGGCTTCATATTTCACCGGGACAGACAGTCAGCAAGGCCCATTGGGCCACAGCCGAGGCCGCTATTCTGTCTCTCCGCATGGTTTCCAGCCTTTGAGAAGAGCAGCGAGATCACTTTTATTTCTCCTGAGAAATGTGGCTAATAAATGACCAGGCTTGACCCAGAGGATTTGGGCCTGCACCCCCACCTCACTAAATGAAGTGAAGGTATGGAAGAAGAGGGGCTCTGTGGGAAAGTTACTGTTGAGAGAAATGTTGGAGAAATGGGTCAGTGCATGGCTGCAACGACATGCTCCCAGGGTGATTAATTATTGAGGTGACTAATACTACATTTGCCCCGTAGCACTGGGGGCTTTAGTCTACATTGGTGACACCAAAACAATAATCAGCCCTGCTGTATCTTTCATATCCATCTAGCCCTCTTGAGTTTCCCTGTCTCCAGGACTTCCTTTTAATTCCCACTCTTTCTGTTATTTTGCCCTTGCAGACTTCTGTTTTCCCCTTCTGCCTCTCCCACTTGACGAACACAGACCTCATTATCTAATTATGCCGTTTCACCCATTTTCCCTATCTCTGTCCCTCCCTTCCTCTTCCTCTTTCAGCACCCTCTCTTGTTTCCCCTCCGTCAGTAGCATAGCCTCTATCTATAAGTGTGCTCCTTGATGAGAAATGTGAAGGCCAGACACATATAATATCAGTGCTGATGGAAACCAGCTGCTCTTGTCTAACTCTACTTCTTCGCCTTTTGCTAGACTTTTCCTGCCTCAAGGTAGCATATGGCATTCTCTCAGACTGCTGGACTCCTTGGCCTCCCACACAACACTGTGCATCCATCTCTCCCTCACTCACAGCTCCTTTATGGGCTCTCCAACAGTTATTTTCTCCCATACCCCTCTCCCCTGATACTGTGCAGAGCCCCATCCCTCCATATTCTATTTCACACAGCCACACTTCAGTGACGCTTACTGCAGAGATGGCTCAGGTCTGGCAGTTGGTGAGAGGAGGGCGGTCGAGTCTGGAAGGCACAGCCATTAGTTAAATATTAGCCAGACTGTGCTCTATTCCCCCAACATCCAGGGGAGGGGTGCGAGAGCCATACCCTTCCAAAACAATGGGCCATAAGGGGATGGCTTTGTGCCCTCATGCTCAGATATATGTACACGCACACAAACACAATTCTCCCTTCCTTCCAAACCCATACAGATGACGATCTCTTTGTTATATCTTGTACATAAGGTGCAGTGCATCTTACCCCTTGAGAGATCTGTTAACCTTACCAAAGTACAAGCAGCAGGTGTAACAACAATGCAGGTGAGGTCACAAGCAACAATAGACAATGCCCACAATTACACAGTTGTACAAAGCAAAAACATGGTTGGTATGTGTTGTGCCTGCAGATGTAGAAATACAGCGGTGAGGACAAAAGTTAGGTCCCACAGCAAAGCTAGAACAGATGGTTTACACACAGTGGAAGCACATATTCGTGCGCTTTTTTTGTATTGTGGCAAGGGGAAAGTGAAGAGTTATTTCCTGCTCAATAAAAGTCAGAGTCTTGCTGATGATCACTTGGAGGTAGATATCGCTTGCTCAGGTATTTCTGTTGTCAAGCGCAGCATCTTTAAATTACAGTCGGACAGCTGTTTTATGTTTCTGATTTGATGTGCCTGTGCAGACCACAAGGAACAGTTCATCCTTGAAATGATCGGTCTGAATGCAAAAAGTTGTGAAGATAAAGAGGATTTTTGTGTATAGTTTGTTTTGCCTCCGGATTGGGAAACATTCTTTGTTGATTATAATGAGAACACTGTGGACACCATATAGGTCAGTGTTTGAGGTCCTGCTAGGAACGTTGCTTTGTCTCTGTTTCACTCGGTTTGTGTGCGTGTCTCTCTCCAAGCCATGGTGTATGGTGTGTGGGAGCCACAAGACACACGCATACGCCGCACAGGATTCATGCTGTTTGTGTGGTGAAGGGAGTGTAGAATTCATGCTGTGAGACTCAGAGATCATCTCTGCTCTGCCCAGGAAGCCTCTGGTCAGAAACAGCTATCTCAGCACACTCACAGTCTTCTCATTTTTTTCCCTGCTCTTTGCTTAGCCCCACCCTGTTGTCTTCACTTCAAATGTGAAGACAACAATCGACGTGTAAACAGTATATGAACCATGAGCTTGAAAAAAAAAAGATGATGTAATGCACAATATAACATCCCAGTAAAAGTATTACATTTACACTGACATTTTAAAGAAAAGTAACTGTTGGTATGTCAGCTTTAAATTGCAGAAATGATTTCCAATAGGATTTCCATCAGAGCTGCTTTTTTATTTATGTACTGTAACTTCCATATAATGTCCATCGTGTGGTACTCTACTCTTGAGGTAACTTAAAGCAGTTGGTGCTAAAATTAGAAACAGTCTGATGCATGATTTAGTAGTCTAAAGTCAACCCTTTTTTTTCTGGCGGCACCTAAGCAATCACCTAATGTCTCTTTGATTCTTTTTGTTGTGTTTTTGACAAGAGAGGTGGTTGGGGTCGGATATTTGAGCTGGTGACGAAACAGGCCATTTACATTTGCCAGCTTTCAAAAGCACAGTGAGCATAAATTCACCCTCCTCCTGTTACTTAGTGGAACCTGACTATGTATCTACGGGGAAACACTATACTAGATAACTAAAAACAACCCAATAGAAAGATAGATAGATTCTGAACTGCAAACTACCTCCTGTTGCCACACCCATGTTTCAAGCTTTGCTTTTTATTACTCCCCAGCGGAGTCAACTGGGCAGGCACAGGTGTGAGCAATTACTGTAGTCTGATTCAGTAATGTACTCGCCTGCTCTCAGCTCTTTGCTCTCCCGAGTCCCAGACGAGGCCCATCGGGCCGGCAACAGTGCAATTAGTTCAATTTTGGTAGCGTTGATTCATCCAGCAGCAGCCCCCAATGCACATTCTCACTACAATAAAACACAGAACTATGAAATAGGCCTAATCCTCACTTTGGCACTGAAGTTTTGCATAGCATTAAATTAATCCACTGTGTCAGCCTCAAATACACTCCCAGAATGCAGTCCAGAATTGTGATTTTTGTTTCAAGACATTTGTAGTTTTTGCAATTACGGATATGTCTCTGATACATTTCACCTGTAGAGTGCAGAAAGCCCTGATGTAGGATGCCCAATTCCACTTTTGATAACCAAAATTATCTTAGACTAAATTTGTATTAATAAACAAATCAATGAATCAACTAATTGTTTGTATCATGCCTATAGTCAAACTTTTTAGTGGTCAAGATATGCATTTAAAGGAGTTAATTAGATGAGAAGATTGATACCACTCACATATTTGTCTGTCAAATATGAAGCACAGGATATGTTAGCTTAGCTTAGCATAATAAAAGGAAACGGGATAAATAGCTAGCCTGACTGTACAGAGTGAACAAAAATTTGCCTGACATCTTTTCTAATGGTAACTAATCAACACGTCATATCTTGACTGATTTTGAACCTGATCTCTATCTATCCAATTTAGGGATAGGAATGGGCGGTATTGAAATTCCCCTACTGACGATACTGCTTTAAGAAAAACAACAGAGACGCACAGAGGTATGAATATCTATGGAATAGAGACGCATGTTGCAATACCCATAAATGGCCACAACGTATAAGCGGGAAGAGCTATTTTACATAAGGGCAGGCTGAGATCAATAAATCCGATCAATCATCTGTTAGTCACTGACCTCGTACAGTCTCGGCCCACACTCATGATTTAGGGTTGATTCCTCACCGTGATAGGTGACTTTTAAGATTGTGTTGTTTCCATCTTTAGTCCCAACTTGTTTATCAGACAGTTTACAAATCACTGCTTTCACCTGCTCTGGCTCTCCTTTTTCGTCAGAGTCGCCAAATAGGCGCATTTGCATTCTTTTTGCTTACGGGAGCTGACATTTTTCATAACATGGACATTTAAATTATTATCATCAATAACTTACATGTCGGAATGTAAAATCATTAGCATATTCCTAAAAAATCAAGCCATTATTTGAACTTCTATTAGTCTGCTTATCGACCTGTGACTAACAACAAACCCACATACCCAACATTCTGACTTTCTTATAGATTTCCCCAAAGTGAGAAGCCTATTTATAGTTTTTATACATTTTCTATATGATGTGAAGGTAATATACTGTATTTTGTATCTAATAATTAAATAAAAATTCAGTTCACACATTTTTCACATCAGTACTCAGGTCAATGGCCTTCATCATTATGTATGCATGTTGAAATATTTAGTCTACAATATCCCAAGCCTGACTGTGAAGATGTTAGCACATAGCATGTGAGCCAAAGTGGCAGCTCTGATACATAGCACACTTACCCCATTCACAGTAATTGAGGTGCAATCCCTCGCCCATATGCCGTGTATTTGCCATGCACACATGCACACTCAGCAGTACACACATGTTCATAACCCTTTAATCAATTAGTCTTTGGGTTGCATGGGAATGTCAGCTGGTAGCACTCAGGAACCCCTCCAGTTCCACACACACACACACACACATACAGGCAAATCACACTAAATCTCCAATCCTTCCCCGGACATCCTCTTACACCCTTTCTTCTGGATGCTGTCTAGTCGCAACAAAAATATAAAATGAAATAAGCATATTGCACAGGATAAGCAGATTAAGCTCAAAGCGTATATATGGCGTGTAGCTGATATTGTTTATTGAGCCTGTGTCTAAAAATCTGCATATTTCTTGCCATGTGTGGTCTCAAAACATACATGCTCCACTTGAGGTCACAAATTGCTGTAAATGAACCCTAGCCACCCACCTAGCACACCAAGGCAAGGCAAGGCAAGTTTATTTGTATAGCACATTTCAACAACAAGGTAATTCAAAGTGCTTCACATAAAACCATTAAAAGCATCAAAACATAAGGCAAAAGAAAAGGAGATTTAAAAACAATTAAGAACATTCATTAAAACACTAAAAAGCAGTGTAAGAAATAAAATACAATAATAAAATGCAGAAATGCAGGAGATTGATTAATATCCTTAAAAATGGTTCAATTAAAGGCAGCAGCAAACAGAAAAGTCTTCAATCTTGATTTAAAGGAGCTGAGGGTCTCAGCAGACTTTGTTCCAGATATGTGGAGCAGAAAAACTGAACGCTGCTTCTCCACGTTTAGTTGTGACTCTGGGAACAGAGAGCAGACCGGTCCCAGACGACCTAAGGGGTCGGGATGGTTCATAAGGTAGCAGCAGATCAGAGATGTATTTTGGCCCTAAACCATTCAGTGCTTTATAAACCAACAGCAGGATTTTAAAGTCAATTCTTTGATGGACAGGAAGCCAGTGTAAAGACCTGCAAACACACAGAGAGAGAGAGAGAGAGAGAGAGAGAGAGAGAGAGAGAGAGAGAGAGAGAGAGAGAGAGAGAGAGAGAGAGAGAGAGAGAGAGAGAGAGAGAGAGAGAGAGAGAGAGAGAGAGAGAGAGAGAGAGAGAGAGAGAGAGAGAGAGAGAGAGAGAGAGAGAGAGAGAGAGAGAGAGAGAGAGAGAGAGAGAGAGATTACAGCGGTAACATAGTGTTATCTGGCATTTTTTATTTTTTTCGATTACAACAGTATGTGGAGCCTGGCTTATTTGTTATTATATGATCAAGTCTGTGTTTATTTTAATAAGGCTTATAATGAATGGCACTATTAGGGTGCTGAATTCAGGAATGTGCACAGGCAGAACAGCACTGATTGCCCATTCAGGTTTTCCACCCTGCTTTCTTAAAGGGGGTGGGGGGGTCTCAGGACTGATTCACATTATAATTAAAAATGTCCAACCATCCATGTGCAGTTTTGTTTCTGTATATGTTCGGCCCTGGAAGGGAACCAGGAACCATTGAATGTCTGTGCTTGTTATTAAGTGTTGTGCCTCAACAGTTCACAGCAGCAAAGCAAAAAATAAAACAAAAACAACATTCATCAAAAGTTATTCAGTCTACTGTTTATCTTCAGTCGATTTTCAGCCTCGACAGATTTCACACTCCCTGTTTAGGACCCGTCAAGATGCGATAAGGAATGCATAATACAGTTTTAGTCAAAGATCTAATATTTGAATCAAATCAAATGTTATCTATCACACTTCCCCTGAAGATTCAATATACCTTTCAAAATAAAATCAGATTCAAATATTTTGTATGATTCAAAACACTGTTCAATGCAACTTTAACCAGCACATTCTCCTTCGTCTTTGCTAGGTTTCTCACACTTTTGCAATTAAGCAAACATTTCTTTTGAAGTTGATTGCCCCCTTCTTTCTCATTGCTTTTGTCTGTAGTTATTCAAATGAGAGCATAGCGACCTGGCATACCACCCTGTATTGTGCCTGCTGAGTTTATACCACTGCTATAGAGCATAAACAAAGACTGTTTAATTAGGTGCCTTGCACTTTATTAGTCCTTAACTCATACTTAACACACATGCATGCATACACACAAACACACACCAGCATCCCTCTTGAATACACACACTGCCTGTGTTACAGTGCTAACTTATTGAATAATGAGGCTCTTGCTTGGCTTGAACAAAGAACTGGTAAACTGCAATGAGGGCCAACTTGTGTGTCTGCATGGACTTTTGTTTGTGTGTATTTGTGTGTCTTTTGGGATGCTGACAAGGGGGAAGAGCTTGTTGAGAAAAATGTTTTCTTGGCCAGAAAACAGCAGCTTTTTGCTAACTGGCCTTTTTTTTGTCAGGATAACAAAGAGAAGCGGAAATATGCAACATTTAAAATCTTAAACTGGTGAAACACCTTTATCTTTAAACATATGCAGGCACATGTGCAGACATCCTTTGTCTTAGCTGCTTGCTTTTCTCTAACTTGGCTCCCTCCTTTGTCCCTTTGACAACTTTGGCCCAGTAGACTCTTTAGGCCGGTCACCATGGAGACCCACCCTGAAGTGGCTTGGGAGTGGTGCGGGTCAGGGGAGGTCAAGCCGAGGGACTGTTTTGGTAAACGGAGCACGCTTCATTAGGCCTTTTGGCTTGAGGTTCATTAAAACTGCAGGAGAGGACATTCCAGGAGACTCTATTAACCAAGCAGTGACACGCTGTCAGGCCAACAGATTTCAAACATCTTGTGTTAAACCCCCCCCACCCACCCCCTCCTCCACACACAAACACAAAAGCACAAATCCACACATACACAAAACATACTTGCACATGCACAAAAACAAGTGTAGACCTCGTATACACATGCACAAACACGCACACTCTCCCAAATCCCTGTGTCTTCTGCGGCAGTGCTGCCTCACTCTACCCCACACACACCCTCCCTCACACAAAAGCCTCCATCTGTTGGCCCGTTCAACTTTCCCTGGCGGTCCTCTGGGGGTTTTGAGTCTGCAGATGGAGGGAAACCACAGTCACCCTGCCATTGCTCCTGTGACACCTTCAGATCAAAATAGATACTCAGAAGCACGGCAGAAGAAGGAGGGAGTCCATATATTTTTTTTATCTTATTGTTCAAGTGGAGCACATGCCAGATAATGCGACTAAAATGACTTAGAGAATTCTATCCGATTGAGGCACATGACATAAGTAAATCAAAACAGTTAGTTTTGATCAAAATGCAAGCTATGGCACTTCAGTGCTTTTAGCTGTCCACTGAATAAGCAGGTATAACTGGATTATCCTTGTGTTTCGGTTGGCAAGCCTTATCATGTCGGCTCTATGGTTGGTCAGTTCAAACTGGGCAGATTGTGGTTTGCAGAGAAAGGGTTTAGCCTCGTTTGGAGCCCTGATATGTTAATTAAAGTGGATTTTACAAAAATGGGACGGGCAGGATGGCAGACTCCACCTCAACAACGCCATAAGCCCTTCTGTTGGCAGAGGTGTATTCTGGCTTTTTCATTGTCTGTGCTCCTGTACTTCTGTCCCTGTGAGAACCAGTTTGAGCCTTTCAGTACAAGGACATATTTTAGAAGTGAGGTCATTTTGGTTTGTGATTAGTTTTATTTAAAAAAAAAAAGAAAAAGGAAGGATCCACACTCGTTGCTCTGTTAAAAATTATATCATAGCGCCATGACATTTGCTGTACCACAAAATAAGGAAAGTAAAAACTTTGGAATGGATTAATGGAGTTTAGATGGGCATTTCTGCTGCATATCATGTAATGTCACACCACCATAAATCCTTGATTGTTCCCACACCCGGTTATCTGCACTGCATTGTGCTTGTGGTCATCTTATGCTATGGAATGGTTTGGTCTGCGGCAGGTAATGTGCACAGGTCAGTCTGCAGTAGCCTATTGATGTTTTTATCTTGTAGCTTTCTGCCAGCACAGCTAAAATATAAGTTGGTCATTTTTGTGTGACAGTTAAAGTCGATAAAATATGAGGCACGCTTGCAGGTGGCCGGCCGTTTTCTTTTGCAGCTACTGTGATTTAGATGGACCATTTCTTAAATACTTTCCAGTATATGGTGTACTTTTTATGGTATATTTGGCCATACAAGTAATAAATCAAGTTTAATTTATTTGAAATTCTTGCTTTTTGCTACTGTCCACTTCTCAAGGTTCATGTTGCACAAAACAGAAGTATTACTTTAAAATAACAAATAGTCACACTTAATGATGAAAACAGCAAATATGATTCCACCTCGACAACAACAGCACTCTGTACTTTGCTAAGTGCTGGCCTCCAAATTGCAACTGTTGCTTTCAATCAATAGACACATTGTCTATTCATTGCATAACGTCCACTACATTTAGAGACTGTCCTAATTGTAGCTTTGCCTTGGCTCCCAGGTTGAGGTGACAAAACTCCTCCAGCAGAAATCCTTGCTCGATAATAATCACAAGTAATGTAAACGGAATTTGTATTGTTGAATCACTCCTTTGAAAAACGGCATTGCATGATCTCCTTCAGTAATAAAAAAAGAATTCCATTCTCCTGAGGAAAAAGAAATTGCTAAATCTTCACCTCTCTAATACTGTGAGGGAGAGGTGAAGAGGAACATTACTGCTGACCTCTGCTCACTGAAGTTAAAGTTATAGTGGTGAGAGTTATTGTAATGTTTGGGAAGAAGAAAGAATCCAGTCATTGGAGGCTCTTTCATAAAAACTGTTGAAGTGCAGTTGTTTGTAGGGGGCATACATTTTGTTTTGTATGTGTGTGTGTGCACTCTGTGTGTGGGTGTATTTGTGAACAGCAGAACATAAATAATAGAACACAAGGGTTTTTGTTATTAAAGTGGCCTTTTATTGCTTAATAGCTTTTGTTAAAGGCTTGCTTTGGATCTATTCAATATTGTTTCTTTCCATTCCTTGTTTTTGCCCCCATTTTTAGCACGGCCAGATTTAGCTCAGTTTCATCCTCTAATCCTTCTGTTTTGTTACTGACACTGGGAGAACAGCCTGGGCTGTGTTGGCTCAGCCCCGCCTGTCAAAGCCTATAACATCTCTCACCAGGATCAGGTTATTGCCTGAGCTCTGTGTATCTTTATATTGCATTGCTAATGATAGGCTCTGGTGTGTGTGTGTGTGTGTGTGTGTGTGTGTGTGTGTGTGTGTGTGTGTGTGTGTGTGTGTGTGTGTGTGTGTGTGTGTGTGTGTGTGTGTGTGTGTGTGTGTGTGTGTGTGTGTGTGTGTGTGTGTGTGTGTGTGTGTGTGTGCGAGCTTGCCACCATGCACATATGTTTGTGCGTGTATTTATTGTACATGGATGAGGTGACTCCGAATGAATGAATGGGACACACAAGAGTGGATATAACAATTGTCTTTTCTGACCTCAAATTTCAATATTGTCCCCTCATGTCTGTTCCGCCCTCCCTCTCCAACTACCGCCGTGTTCTCCTCTCTCTCTCTACGTTCGTGCATCGCCACAGCGGGGCGATAGATAGGGTGGTGGAGACGGAGAACGTTAAAGTTTGTGGTCCGTGGACGGACAGCTCGGCATGAATATCAGTGGCACAGAGTAAAGCGCTGGGAATTGGATGAGCGAGAGCAAGGGAGGCGTCAGCACTTTACCTCCCATGCATTTTCACTCAGCCGGATTGAGTCTTATTATCTGACCCCGCTGCTCTCCCCTCAGTGAACTAATAATATTGTTTCAGTGATCCTGTCCAGCCTCTGACCTCATGACTTCACACAGGAATCTGTTAGAGAGTTTCCCGAAGAAGTCTGGTTTAGCCTTTGCTTATCCCTTGCCCCTGGTGTGATCATATGCACTAGCAGCAACTCAGTGATATTTATTTTTGCCGTCTGTCTAAATGTTACTGCAATTGTATTAGCATCATAATGCCATCAGTTCTATATCTGATGCTGTTTATTAGTCTGGTGATCTAATATCAGACCTTCTCACAGTCGCTCAGTAAGCCTCGTCATGTTGTACTTCACCTAGACAAATATCTGTATAAATCCTCATCAACGAGATCTCATTTGATTGGCCGACCGTGTGTGTTTGTTATTAACAGCCAAATCAAAGTTGCAATATCAGTGAATTAACATGGTTATGTAGGAGCTTGTTAGGCAGCTGAGGTAAATGGGGGAGATTTGAGAAATAATCCTTCCCCAATCTGGTCACCACAGCTGGTTGTCTCAAGCCCCTCCATCTATCCTGACAAACACACACACACACACACACACCCAGCTCTGAACTACATGTGGCTGCCAACATGCATAGGAACACAGAGATGGGGATTGAAAGGGAACAGCAAAGTGTGTGTTGGTGTGTTTAATTGGGTTTTTCCAAATCCGTCTTAACCCCGATACATGTCCTTGTCCATGTCCACATGCTCCAGCTTCACTTCGCCTACAGTTCAGCCAAAGCACAGCAACTTGAGAATTTCTGCTTGAAAACTTTGCCAGCAGTGGCACAAGGTCCCTATTCAGACGTCATCACTATAGCATACTTTTGAGGGGATTAAGCATTAAGCAACAATGTATGCTGAAAGTCCTCTTATCTCTATGTGCTACTGTTATTTTTGTGATGCTGGTAATTGTCCTTCCTGGTTTCTGGTGATGCATGCGCTCGCCTGTAAAATCTCCTTCTCCTGTGGTCAACTGGAACCCAGATTGGCCGGGGGAAACAAAAAAAACATGTTGACCTTGTCTACAGATTTAGAACACAGAGGCATCACTGATATGGCAGCTGTACTGTGGCAGGCAACAGAAGCCGGGGCTCCAATCAGATCATCAGGTCAGATGGCTGTAGTTAATGCCGAGGCTCAGAGTGTGGATGTAATACTTTCCACTTCAAAGCACAAAGATAATTTTGCAGGCCTTTGTCGAGACCCCGTCAGTAGTCTTGAAGGTTTACTGAGGCCCCTTTTCATTAAATTAACCACTTCCTGAGAACTGTGGGCGCTGAACTGGTTAAATCCTCTTCTTTATTTTGGTGTGGATAGCATATTGGGCGTTGAATTCCTCTGCCTGTCTAAATTGTAAGCTACTGCCTCCAAGCTGTCATATCTATTTTGTAATTAAGCATTTTTTTCTTTATTTTGACAAGTGACAGAATCCGAGCTGCCACATTGCTAATGGCGATCTGGATGATTTAAGCACGCCTCCTACACCATGCACCTTCCACACAACTACTGTACACACATAGGCATACACAAGAACTCAAACACACACAAAATATTGCATGCGGTCTCACTCCTACACCACTTTTCTGAATCAATCTCCTGGACATGACCCCATCTTTGCCTCTTCCACATATTGTGTTGCTTTCCACCAGAGTGCTTATTGCTTTCTTGATTAATCTTCCTCCTTGCTTTCCCTGCTGCACTGGTCTGAGTCAGTAGACTTCCTGTTGGTTTTCAAAACAACTCTTCATGTCAGCCTTCCTTCCTCCCACCCCCCCCACCCCCCTTCCCGTGCTCCTCCCTCGTCTTCTATTCATCACTCCACAGCCCATTTTACAGTATCTTTCTGTCTCCTTCCTCCATCCGTTTCTTTCGCTCCATTACCTTGCTCGTTCACATCCCCTTCATCTCACCCTCTGCCTGTCCAACCTCCTGACATGAATTCTTTTTACCCTCTTACTGTATTTCCCTACTCTTTCCTGCTTTTCCCCTCTCACCATTCATCTTCAGGTCCTCTGTCCGTTTCCCTCCCTCCCTCACCAGCTCTCTGTCAGGCCCCAGCTCTCTCCCTCCTCTTCCTTCGTCTGGCAGTGGAGCGGCTCCACTCTTGCTGACAGTGCTGTTTGTGTGAACTCAGTGCTTCACAGCCCCCTCGCCTCCCATTGCTCCCCCCCCCCTTCCCTGCCGCCTCTCCACCTCATCCTCCACCTCCCTCCCTCTTTTCCTCCTGCCTCCCACCTACATACGCCTCCAGGCGGGGGAATTAACCTTCCAGCCCTGGGCTGCTGGGCTTAATGACTGTCTGTGGGGCCAGCTCTGGCTACACAACCCAGCTGCTAACATCTGGGCCACACACACACACTCACACCGCCCATACACACACACGCTACACAGAGAGCTATACTGGACACTGGCACTGTGCAGCATGGACAACATACGGTTACAGTCCTTGCATTTGTGCCGTTATACTGTGTGTCATTATCATTCTTTCTTTATTGCCTGCTGCACAAATGTGGGAGTTTCTAAGCACTACTAACACATACAGCGGTTGGTCTGCCATTACTGCCTGGCTGACCCATAGTGGAACAACAGATGCAGCAGTATAAATGCTTTTGTGTTTATACAGAGCAAATCGCTTGAACATATAGTCAACACGGAGCCACGGCACAAGCGTGGACTATCATCAGATCAAATGAAAAATACATGCATGTGAAAAATAAACATGACCTTTAAGTTGTCTTCCTAGAAGAGCTTTCAGTATGTTCCACTGAGCAAATGGCAGTATTCTCCATCCGCCATTCAGTTGGAAGTATATAATTGACAAAAAGGGTGGGGGGGGAGAACTATTCAGAAAAAAAATATCAAATATCCGACTGTTGAAAGTGAATTCTTTGGCCTGTCTCCATCTCTGCAGCAGAGCAGATCACCCCAGGAGTATTTCGTATAGGAAATACGGTTATGTGGATACTTTCTATTCCATTCATTATGTATGAGCATAAATGTTACAAACTAGCAGCTGTGAAGACATCCATGTTGCATCTGTATCTTTGAGGGCTGCATTGCTCCTTCCAACCCGCCACAGTGAAATGCTAAATACTGGGATCCATGAATACTCCGCAGAGAGGCAGAATAGAAAGAAAATAAAGGCCCGTTCCTCTGCTCTTATTACTGGCTCACTGCAACTTTATTACGTTTTTATAGTTATTTATTCAATTCTGCTGAAACAAGAGGTCCAACTAATTTTTAAATGGTCATTTTGTTACTGCGTGGCCTTAAAAGTATTAAAAATGAACTGAATCCTTGGGGGAGCCATTACATTGTTATTGTTTTTTTTACTTTTAGTCTCCTGTTCAGGTGACCCCTTTGTAACCACCACCACCAATAGTTCTCATATGCACGCCTTCCTTCACACTTCAGTCTCTGCTACCGCCTCTCTCCCTCTCTTCATCTGTTTGCCTCTGTCTTAGACTAAGGAGTGAGAGAAGAGGGAGTCCCATTGGCATTCTTTCACATCTCTGTTGCTCACTTGTGTTCAGAGAGCCATCTGTAGATCAGGAAGACAAAAAAGACGCTCCTGAGCCTCAGCGTCACTCAACAGGTAGGAGCCGCTCTCTTTCTCTCATGCAAATCCACACACCTATTCAAAGATTCCTAGCTTTTTTTAGAAGGAGATACCACCTCTCTGTCTGCCTGCCTCACACTCTTTCTTTCTGTGCACCCTAGGCAGGCAGATGTGCTTGAGTTGGTGGAGGTTGAAAGAAGGTTTTGCCTCTCTGTCTCTCAACTTTTTCATGGGGAGAGCAGGTTTGTGAGTGTGTGTGTGTAGCGAAGTCAGAGTAATCCAGTAAACTTGAACAGTTTGAGCTGAAGGGAGTGGAGACAAAGCACACAAACACCTAACTTGCCTTTCTACTGGTACATGTCAAGCTGCTGGACGAAGCCGTATGATTTAGTCTATTCTCAAGGATGAGGTCTATTCTGTTCTCAATCATACTAAAGAATGCCATGTTTTAATGCAAAATCCATGATTGGATGCAATTAGATTCTGTTGATAATCTAATCTGAATCTTTTAGAAACCCTCTTTATCAGCAGTTCAGTGTTAAAGCAGCAATGGTTCACAATGCAGCTTCTATAAGCTATTGTAATTGGAGCCACAGGCAACTGGTGAGATTGGTAAGAAGTTGGTATTAAGATGTAGGACCACATCTGAATTGCATGGCTGCACGGGGTTTGAAACTTCATCTTCTGCACATTGAATGATTTCATGGGGTTTCACATTAAATTGGTCTAGGATTGAGTGTATTGAGTCGTTTGATGGTGATATGAAAGACGCCATTAAAAACCTACCTGTCGGGGTCACGGTGAATGGTTCAGCTACTTCTAATGCCCTTGCGGGGAGAGTGGCAGACCTGTGTCTGAAAGCAAATCAAATTTCAAATCAAACTTTCTAATTTGCATTTGTAAGAGGCTGGTGAAGAACAAGGTCAAAAATCTGTGGCAATGAGTGTATTGCTCTAGTAAAATTTGAGTCTTTCTTATATTTGAACACAAATTAAATTTCCATTCGGTCTGGTATTTATCTAATGTTACATTTGAAGCAACGGTTAAATGACATGTCAAAATTATTCCACAAGCGCTAAACCAATCCTAGATTTTTCATACAAAGAAAAAAAACACTTATCAGCAAATTAACATTCTTGCAACTAGCTGTATTTTTTCAAGCAATTAAGGTGGAGGCTGTTTCTGAGTCCCAATGAAAATGGGGACTCGTGAGGCCAGCATCAACCTTTCTGTGTTGGCCAAACATTTCTTTGCTGCACCTGCTGTACCTGAGCTCTAAATCCCAAAGGAAGAGTTCTGTCTGTTTTCATTGTGCTGTAGACAGTGGAAAGAAATCCTGTACTTCTTATCAAGAAATGGATAACTTTAAAGTGTATATGAGAAGTAATGTCAACATTAGGCAGGATATAATGATTGTGTATACCTATGTGAGACGGTAAAAGAGAAAATATAGAAGATGGCCACTGTCAACCTCAGAAAAGAATTTCTATTCATTGAAGAGGGAAATAATTACCCTAGTGTGTTTTCAAAGAGTATACTGGGGGCTCCGAAATACACAAATGTTTTGAGAGCGAAAAAAATAATTGAGTGTGAGTTAATTCTTATCAAAGCCTGTTGGAGTGCAACTAATCGACTGAGGGTAGCTGCGTCGAAGAGCTGCTGCCTTCAATTCATTTTGTCTATTCAGATGAGAGAATATTTAGTTTTCAATTAAGTAAATCACTATTATTTGTTCCACTTCTTCAGCAGATACATTTAAGTGATTACAAACTTTACAAAAAATGATAATCCACAGAGGGCTCTTCCAGGTCAAATAAGGAAGAGTATTGGATGCAATGGGCACAGAACCACAGCACGGCCTACAGACCTAATTCCAAACTGTCCCTGAGCTATTCTCATAAAGAGCATGGCATGATGCTGACATCATGTATCCATGGAAAATGACCTGCCAAAAACAAATGCACAGACATTTTAAAGGACCATGCTTTAACCTAGTTACTCAACAAGTCGTCATGCCAAAACAACAAAATATGACCCTCCGTAATGTTAAGGTGTAGTTTAGGCAACAAGCAAGGATTATTCCCATTGAAGTGTCAGCACAGGACGTTACAGTGTCACCTACTGTGCCTATAGTTACAGTAATGTTGGTGTCTTGTAACCATTACCCTTCTCTAACATTTGTCAAGAGTTTAATTTATCTGCAAATAAAATATGCTGCTGTTTCAGTATTGTATGGTCTAATTAGAAAAAAAGGTTGTCTAAAGCTTTTTTTTTTTTTTTTTAAAGTGTCCAATGCTGTGTTTCTGAAGAAGGCACTCTCTATTCACTACACGTTTTATATCATTTACATTATTGATGTATATCATATCATGTTCATGTATATCATATCATGTTTCTATAATGTTGAAGGAATTTTTTGCTTCCCATGCAGCCACTTGTTTACATTAATTGAAGTGCTGTGTAAAAATCCACTTGCAGAGATTTGAAAGGTATATCTGTTTGCCCTGTATCAGTTTGTACAATAGATCATATTTGCTCTGTTCTTCATCATCAGCTGATCCTGAATTATTGTGCTAGGAGAAGCCAGATGAAATGCAAAAAGAACCCAAAGAGGTCTTCATAACAACTACTAATCACAATAAAATGTACAGGTCTAATGAAATAGTTTTCTCCTTGTGACAGGAGACTAAAACTAGCTTAAGAAACTAAGCCATTCAAACAGTGAAAGCTCTTCAGCCATCCTAAAACACAAATTACCAACACCATGCTTCTAACCTGCCTCGTAGGTTTTTAAAGTTAATTATGTTTTAATTGCATGCTAATGAAGGATTGATTTATTGATTGATTGATTGATCTGATAAGTCTGCTGCAATTGTGTTATAATCATGTGCTCGTCAGAAGCTTGTGAGACTTGGAAGTTGGATGCTAAAGTGAATAGTAAATAGTATTGCAAACACAAGTTATAGTACGTTCTTCAGAAAGTCAAACCTTGAAATTAAAACAAAAACGTAATCACGGAATGACTGAAGGCTTATATTGCACTGCTAGACTTAATACAAATCACTCCTAAAAGCATATATCTACTATATTGATCTTGTAAGGTACATGTTGTTGTGTATATCTCACATATATATTTTTTTTCATGGTTGTTTCAGGATTGTCCAAGGTCAGGTGTCAGTGGGAAAATGGACTTCTTTTCAGCATGGATTGTGTCTCCTTTCACTCTACCCTTTCTATGTCTCATCTGGGGTAAGAGAATCAAATGTCACCATGGACTAACTGAGGCCTTTTCAAGTCTCATCCCGGTTCAGGCCATTCAGTTGAGCAGTGGGAACCTTGACTTTATTGACGTCTTGAATTCATTTCCACTGTATTATAGCGATTATATGTTTATGTGTATAGGTTTCCCTCTCAATTTACAAAGGTTTACAGTGATGCATGTACTGTGGATGTGAGTCAGGTTAATCTAATACTTATCTCTTGATTTTATGGAAATCTTGTCAAAGATACCACATGTACCGCAGGATCAATGGGTTCACTTTGGCATTTATATATGTTTCTGCAGGGGAACCATTCTTCCTATCTCAGGTAGAAAGACACATTTTGTTAACCGACTTATTCAGGGGAACTCAGTCTCAGGGTATTAGTGTTTTATGCAAATAGCTTAATCTGAAAACTGCCTAATACTGTATGTTGCAAAGGGTTGCTACATGTGACCATATTGACTTTTCTACCAAGATTGTTGTTAAGCTGAAGGTAAATCTGTCCAATGTGAGCATGTGCTTGTTATCCTTGGTATTTTTTATACACGGTGGGTTTAGGTCCCTTCTAATCCAACTGCTACTGGGTATTGTGTGCACAGTATTTCCTGACTAGTTTCCATGGTGAATAGTACAAAGACATCCAGTTCATGAGCTCAACATAACCCTAAGTGATCCGACAATATAGTGGATAACATATTCTCAATCATATACTGCTACCTTATAATGGGAGAGGACCAATTAGCTGTAAATGAACATTTTCATCAACAGACACCTTTTAGATACTATTACATATGTATGTGAGCTGCATATTATAGCTAGAAGAAGTGGAGGCTGTGAAACATTGTCTTGAAAATCTTAAAAAAATGTAATGTGAAAATGAATGTAGAAATCAGGGTGGGGAAATTGCATGCATGTGTAATTATATACATCCACTCTTGAATAAAGAATGGAAATCAATATTTCACGGCAGACATTTTGACAGGTCATATAAGGAAAGCACTGTTGTAATTAATAACATTAATTAATGATGGCATGGTTGCATTCCATTTAGGTGCTGCAGCTCCAGCACCCTGGTGGTATTGTCAATGCTTGCTTGCTGGCAAGCATGCGGTCAGTCAGTTTATTCCAAAAGGTCTGCTTGTAGTAATTATTGTTACTATATCAGCATACTTGACCCATTGCTGTGTAATGTGTAAGGGCCAGCTGTAGGGTCAAATTCACTGCAAATTCCCCAAAATAATTAATATAAAAACTTAAACTCAAGGTTGTGGTCACAAGTAGCAGAATGCAGCATAAAAGCCATTGATGATACTGAAACATTGAATTCCCCTTCATTTCGACTGACTGATGTAAAGACTTAGACATCATCATTAAACAGCCTGACTGGGGTGAAGAGTTGTTGAATGGGACCACAAGCAGCAAAGATGAGGAGGTATTAACTTGTTATTTTGTTAGAAAAACTTTTAAATTGACCTGTGATATACTAAAATGTAGGATAACAGTAGCGTGAGCAGAGAAGAGCCATTAAGTCAGTAAAGTGACATAGTATTACACAGCAAGCTCAAAAGCTGGCTAGTCCTACAAGTTGTAAAATGCATTAACAGCTAAATCCAAAGTTATTTTTCATTCTGTTCATGTGAATGAACCAGAGACCAAGGTTGGGATGCAGGGTTAAATGAAACACTAGTGCACTTGCTCTATGGGCCCCATGGATACTGAAGTTTACCAGAAGATCTGGATAATTTTATACTTGGAAGTCAAACTTTATTTTGCTTCATGTGCCACTGAGCAACTTTCATAGGAATGAATGGTGCTCCGCCTCAAACGCTGTATCCAGTTCTCTTCATCCTTTCATGACCTAAAAACTCTTCTTCTCTCCCTTTTAAAAAAAAAAAAACCTCTTTCTTCAATTTCTCAACTATGGCAAGTAACCTAGGTCAGTGTTAAAGAGAACATGTCCCACAATATCACTTAATTTACATTTAGTGTCTTACACTTCTCAGTACTGTAGGCTAAAGCTCTAGTGGCAAAACCTCTGAATGTAATACACTTAGCCAGGGTTCCATACACACACACACACACACACACACACACACACACACACACACACACACACACACACACACACACACACACACATACATACATACACACACCTGTGTAAACACCTGTTCACAGCCCCATATACACAGTTGTACACATTTCAAACTTCAAACAAAAAATCAGGTGTTTGTTATGGGAACCCATCTCTATACCGCGCTTATGTGCCCATCCCCCCACGTGAACCACACCTTCCAGACTAAACAATGTTTCGTATCTTCTCACTTTCCCCCTCTATAAACCTTTATTTGTGCCTTGCTCTCATTTTACTCTGTGAGCACAATGAGTAGGCCACTGATGAGACGATTTTCTGTCAGAGAGGCTCTGGACCTCATTTTTTAAACCAGATGAAGAGGAGATTGAAACGGAGATAGAGGAAGATGTCTCAGAAATTGAAGGCAACATTGATCCTGATTTCAATCCGGACTATTATGAGACTGACCAGTCAACATATGGCGAGGAAGTGGCACCAGAGGAACAGGCACCTGAGGTGACATTCCAGTCCAAGGGTGGCAACTTGCTCTGGTATTCATCCTCCCAGGACAGAGGAGGCAGAGCGAGAGCTGAAAACATAATAAGGATGACGCCAGGGCCAACACGATACGCAACATCTCGTGTGGATGACTTCAAGTCCAGCTTCCAACT
The DNA here is from genome assembly GCA_032191485.1 of Leptoclinus maculatus. Taxonomy (NCBI): domain Eukaryota; kingdom Metazoa; phylum Chordata; class Actinopteri; order Perciformes; family Stichaeidae; genus Leptoclinus; species Leptoclinus maculatus. The sequence continues at coordinate 12,010,486 of JAVDOI010000008.1, read as the reverse complement.
CTTTTTACCAGAGTCCATTGAGGGTGTTATACTGGACATGACAAACCTGGAGGGGAGGCGTGTGTTTGGGGACACGTGGAGAGCATTGGACCAGGTAGACCTCCAAGCCTACATGGGTCTGTTGATTCTAGCAGGAGTATATCGGTCAAACAATGAGGCTAGAAAAAGTCTGTGGGATGCGGAGTCCGGGAGGCCTATATTCCTGTCAACAATGTCCTTACAACAGTTTCATTTAATTTAGCGATACATTTTCAGTGCCTATTCTTTGTATATTCACAGCAGTTATTCATGTAAACCACTAGTCTGAGACATTGTTTACAGCTTAACAGGGTGTTAAATAAAATTTGGTGATGATTAATGCTTTTTGTGTTAATGTAAGAGCAGTTAAACCAGACCGGTCAAATTTGACCGGGAACACTAAAGTAAGGGGGGAGAAACGAACACGACAGGAGGGTTCAGACATGAGAAGTCTTATCACTACATTTTGATCTGGTATTTAGTATTTCTATATCTCAGAATAATACAGTAAAACATTTTCCAGAAGCAACCGTAGACCGCTGTTGAGTATTCATTTATGTAAACTGTATGCAAATGTTCTCCTGTGTTTGGTTGTTTGTATGCATCCTCTGTAATGGCCAATCTTGCCCTTCATATTTGACGTGAGGTGACTGGTTCAGCCTTGATCTGAGAGCTCTGCCTCTCACTCATGTTGTCAGACGCAACAGAGCATGTACTTCACAAACAACTTGGTCATTGCTTCAATGAAGGTCAAGATTCAAACAGCCTGGCGGAATCAGGCTGCCTTCTCTTTGGGGCATTGTTTAAACGAGAATCACGCTTAGATATTAGGCATTAATTAGAGTATGCGGTTCTGTTTGTCTCCTTGAACTGAATTTAATCATAAACCCTATGTATAATAATCCTAGCCCCAGTGTTAGAGGCTCATTGGTGGCTTGTTCTAAGGTTACCTTTCCTGACTCAAGTGCACTGCACCACTGAATGTCACCTAAGAGCCTGGCTGAAGGATGGCTAGCCGCACCTATGACAAACAACAGGGATTAAAGTGATAATCATTACTCTTCCCAGGAGGAATTAGCTGGTGGGACATCGACACTGAAGAAAAACACGCAGGTGAACGAGGTCCCTGATACCCCATGCTTTTTCCCTCCGCCCAATAACCTATGTGCATGGCTGAGGGGGGATTTAATTCGCAGTAATTACTTTATTGACTCATTTTCAGGGCCGTATCGCTGCAGTCTCCCATCAATAAAACATATGCCAAGATGAATAATGTGACCAGACACAATGGGGTGCCTTCTCAGACAAAAGACCACAAGACTGCATCCCTGTGGTGTATGTTTATGATATCTTCCCTCTACTCCTTCTTTCTAGCTCAATAACACTCCTCACACATGCTCGGCCCTTGATCTTCTCCACCTCTTTACATTAAATCCCATCACATCCCCTGCCCGTTCCACTCCAACTACTTTCTTCCTCCTCCTCCTTTTATGTCTCCAGGCACGCAGGCCCAGCAGGCCTTCAGGTCTGAGCCCAGGAACCTCACAGTGCGGATGGGAGCCACAGCTGTGTTGAGGTGTGAGGTGCTGCGGGCCTCAGGGACTGTGCAGTGGGTAAAAGATGGCCTCCTCCTGGGACCACAGAGAAGCTTGCCAGGCTTTCCGCGCTACAGCATGATTGGAAATCCCAAGAGAGGTAAACAGGGATACTCACAGAATAAGGTCTGTGGCCTATTGGGCTTTGATGGACCTATCCAAGCTAAATAAATTAACTTGTGTGATAAAAGTGCCACTAAAAAGATGCCATAATTAGTCATCATGAATTGCTTATGTTTGAGTGTGGCTTGCAGTTTATGGGTTTAAGATCCAGTTGAGTGGAATAAGAGAGAATAACACTGGTCAATATATAGCAAAGCTACTGTGTGGGCTAGAACATGATGTCAGATGTGGGGATGGTACATGGGTGTGTGATGTGCCAAAGAAAGTAACACAATAACATGCTGTCAGTGTTAAATTGATACATATACTTCATGTTCTTGTGACATGTAGTTGATATAGTTTTAATTAAGAAGTACTGCTGTCAGCACAGTAAGCAGTACAGCTTGATGCTGGCAAAAAATAAATGTTGCTATGGCTTCAAAGTGCTGTAATAAAGTAACACAGACATTACGGGAACCTTATGGCACATTGGCTTATTGGCACATTGGCTCTCTATACAGGGAGCATCTGGCAATGAGGAGGTGATGTGATTGTCAACAGCCTCTCACGCATCGCCCTCATTGTCACTCACATGTTAAGACAAAAAAAAGCAACAGAGTCAGTGTCAGCAAATCTGTGAAATGTGGCAGGGAATAAAGTGCGTTGCAGAATCTGCAGCACAGTCTATAAAAAGTAATAGCCAATTAGAAGGCAATTCCGAGTAAGAGAAGAGCATCTGTTCCTGATCAGCCCGCAACTAGAAAAGCCGCACTTTACTGTTGCACAGTGTGGGAGACCGCCAGCGACACATAAACACTGCATAGATGCCCATCCACACGTTGCCCATGCTTATTGATGCCTTGAGTTTACAGAAAAACAAGCACTGAAACACTTTGTTAGCTTATTAGCAAATTACAGTAAGCATTACAGCAGGTACAAGTTAGGAAAAAAGAACTTGCCTCTTTTTTACCTCAATAACAACAAAATAAGAATGTATACAGATGAACACATGGACCACAAACACACACAAGCTGTCAAACACTCATGAATAAACTACCCATCTGTGCAGGTACACTTTACCAGGAAAAGAAACTGCACACTGATGTAAGCAATCACTTTACTCTGCAAGGAAAGAGCAAAATCATTTAAGATGGCACTTGACTGCACTTGATACTCCACCAGGTTCCACTGATTGTCACCATCAGTGATGTTTAATGATGCTTAAAAAAAGCCTGAGATCACACATTCACAAAAACAAGAGAGGCCAGTGTTGATTTCAACATATACTTACAGTAGATGTAACACCCCTTAGTTTCCCCACGTGGAAGCAATAATGTCAGTGTATATGGACGTAAGCCTAAATCTAGGATGTCATGCATTTGTGCATTGTAAAGACAAACAGAAGAACAGATAAAACTGCTTGTTCAAGGCACCAAAGCATTACATTTGTAATTTATTGTCAGTGGTTGGTACACAGGTGTAATTTGATTATAGTACATGGCATGCAGACAGTCAATCAGGCAAAATTTGATTATGATTGAACTCTCATATTCACACGGCATCACATGTACATATTCTTCTTACATAATACAAAACTAACTAATATCAATCATCATTTAGAAAGTGGTAAACCATAGTCACGTGAATATTAAAGGTACTGAATTTGAAATTCATATCAAGTGCCCTTACATGACTCTCAACATGTCATCAGCTGAGCCGACGACTTGCAGATAATAGTTCTAACAGCACTAAGAGTGCAAACAACGGCAACAGGGCTAATAGATATAACAATGTTTATCTGAGGGGAACCAGGCGATGGGCGCTAGTCTTCCGAGAAGAGTAGCTGTAACCGCCGTATGAGCACCGTATGAGCACCGTATGAGCGCCGTATGAGCACCGTATGAGTGCCGTATGAGCGCCGTATGAGCGCCGTATGAGTGCCGCGCAGAGCTTCGGCCATGAGCAAGCCACTCACATTGCTCACATGCACTGCCATGCACTAAAAGGCACGCACGGCCGGCCCGACTACAACAAACACAGAGAGAGAGCTACTTCACTCTCTGCTCAGGCAGACATTACTGCACTATATATATACATTGCAAATAGTTGTTTGCTGCTATATTAATGCTCTGAGTATTGTTTAGAAAACGTTGAATAGTGTTTGTGCCATGCTGGCAACACAAGAATGTCTTTGCAAATGAATTTGCTTGATCAAGTTTAATGAATCTGGTAGGCGTTTAAATTTACAAATATAATCTCTACTCCTTGGTATAATATAGAGCACAACGTCAGAGAAAAACTGTTCACACATTATACGAATGCTTTTAGAAATGAAATATGGTACATACTTTACTTTTAATCAGTTTGTATTCCACTAAACGCATTACAATATATAAGCTTTCTTGACAGAAATTGTGGCATATTTTCTGGAAAAAAAAGTGAGAGTAACTATATTCTTCATTCTTTATTGATATTAGTGAGGTTTCTCCCTTTCCCAATTACGGAAAAATATGTGTTTCCAGCTTTACATTACATTACATTACAATCACAATTATACACCGTAGGCACAGCTACGGGAGCAATTTTGGGGTTAAGTGTCTTGCTCAAGGACACATCGACATGCGACTAGCGGAGCCTGAGCCGGGGATCGAGCCGGGGATCGAACCGCCGATCCCCTTTAGGGCCAATACACAAATGCAGATTTGCAGAGAGGAGAATATAACGTTACTCTGCTTGCTGACATAATGGCTATAAAGTTTTACTGTATCCCAAAATGTTGAAGGCCCTATAGCTGAAATAAATACAGAGTAATGGACAAACAAGCAAATCGCGTTGCAGCCATCCGCCATCTCCCCTACCATAAATCTGTACTCTCTGCAACTTGATTGCACTATTTGTGAGTGATTCCAGGAAAGAGGAATATGATTAATAACTTCAATGTCTCTCTCTCTCTCTCTCTGCACTCAATGATAACTTAGATGTGAAAATTGCTTCTGGTTGGTGTTAATTATCTTGCCAGCTTCCTTGACACAAGCAATTTTCGGCCTCGGTGGTTGTCAGACCAAGATACTATTTTGCACATGTTAGTAGGCTGAGAGCCAGAGAATCAGGAGCTGGAAAACCAAACACTGAACATCATCTAATCCCCACAGGTTATGGCAATGCATCAAACAAATCAAGCCCCGTTGGCACGCCAGACTATCAGAAGAGAGTTACAGAAAGAAGGACTCTGCCTGGCATCAATTAATAGACCGTTTATTCGGCCGGCATTGTGAATCTGGGATTGGATTTCATTTAACACGCTGGAAAGTCATTGTGAAACAAAATGCCTCTGCTATGAGTGTAGACAACGACTTGCATGTCTATGGAAAAGCCTCCAGCAGGAGAGTATCAGCAAGTGAGATGTTTCCATTTTTACAGAAATATGAAAATACTTTTATAATCAAATCAAATACCCAAGTGCCAGTAGTAGGGTATATTACCGTATTGAATTGGAACGCCAGACTCATTGTACAAATTGCTTTTATTGTTAATTTTCCCATTTCCCATTGAAAATGACCTATAATTCAGACACTCTGAAATCAACACAGAACAAAAAGGGCCTACTGGAGGTACTCATCGATACACATGCAACGACATGTTCAGAAAGAGGAGAGAAGAAGAATACATGAGCTTTTCTTCTTTGTTGTTGTTTTTTTTACAATCATCACAACATAATGTGTCCGATTAATCTCTCCCTCTCTTCTCCAGGGCAGTATCATCTTCAGATTGAGAAGGCCCTACTGGAAGACGAGGAACCTTATACATGTCAAGTGGGCCAGTCTGAGAGCAGTGAAGCAATCATTTCCAGTACAGCCTGGGTCAACATTCTAAGTGAGCGCAACCACAGAGAGTGTGAATACAGGGGATGTGGGAGGTTGTAAACATGTCTTTTTTTTGTCAGAGTAACCACGGAGCATCCTCAGTACTCCAGTAACATACACAACCCTCTGACCGGTAATCACCATATAAAGAGCTGTTAAATATTCATTTATATTGATAAAAAGCTTTAATTTGCCCTCGACAAGGCATTTGAAGCAGCGCACACTTGAATTTACAAACTAAATTCAAACCGTCCTTGGTACAGTAGAACCCAGCAGTTTCTGCACAGCGCAAATCATATTTGAATGTGTGAACCATGAAGAAAGTCACGATTTTTCTAACTTTTCTGACGGTATTCATTTCTTTAACGAGCACTATGCCATCCCCTCATGTTCCAGTACAGTAGGTCTACGACTTTAACCAGCAGCTGCACAATATGAAGTCTCAGAACAACCTGGATTCCCTGGCAAGCCTCGAGGCGATCCATGTCTTTTCCTTGCACTGGAACAGAAGTGATTGAAAAGTTCCTACTCAGACATGGGCTGGAATAGATGTAATTGTGTGACTACATTAGACCACCTGTTGTCACTCTATAACAACCGGTATCTCTCTCTCCCTATCCCTCTTGCTTGTGGGAGCAAGCCCATATGTGGCAAGGAAAAGACTCTAAAAGAACCTTTCTTCTACAGGCCCCACTTCATTTGCTTACATCCCCCTCCCCATTCTGCATAATTTCTCCCTCTCTCCCTAGCTTTCCGGCTTTCTCTTTGGTGACCATGGAGAGTTTTTTTTTGGGGGGGGGGGGTGGAGGGTTGCCGTGGCGATTCTAGTGGCCTCACTCTCTTCTGAGAAGAAAGCAGGTTTTACTGACATCAATGGGAGCGATGGCGGGTGGTGTGGGATAGGAAGAGGCATAGAACGCAGACGTCTCCTTTGAATGGCTACGTTCTGTTCTGCACTGCAGCAGTCTCATGACCTACAGCAGGCCTACACCTGCAGCCACAGCAGGCTTGACTCCCACATTTATTACTTCTGAGATGCCTATTGCATGTGCGCCCACACATGGACGAAGTCAACAGATTGCCTTCAGGCTTTGTTGAAAAGGTCAAAATGTGTGGGAATTATGTTCGTGTTGCATCAGGGATCACTGGTAGTCGTATTTACCATGACTGGAACCTACTGCTGCCCCGTGTGCCCATAGACTGTGTGTGTGTGTGTGTGTGTGCGTGTGTGTGTGTGCGTGACATGCTCAGATCTGTATCTAGCTGGTGTCTTGGGAACACTTTCCAGCTGTTGACTGTTTAAGATGGACAGTTGCAGCTGTACTGTTGCAAAGGGCAAAGAGTGAAGCGACTGACTTAAAAAGCACTCTGCAGCCTTGGTCCTAAAGGGTCATTTGTTCCACCCCACCAAACTCAACTGATTTAAAATACGTGACTAATCTGGGGCTTGATAATGAGCTGATGAATTCAATCTCCTGTTAGTGCTGAACTGGGACTGGAAACTGAGCATCCTTTTTGAAGAGCACCATCTCTGATGAGATCCCCGCAGACTTCTCCATCACTGAACTACAGCTCCCAAGGCCCCACACCCCTGGCCAGTCAACCATGGCCACATCCCATCAAGCTCTGCATCAAATCAAAACACCATAAACTCTTTATGAGGAGATACAGTAGGGGAGAGGGGAGGAATGTGAAAACAAAACAGAGATTGCTGATGGTATAATTGGATTCTTGGGTCAGATGGAGTGCTATCATGACTGGCTAATTCAAGATGGATCACTACAGGCAGTGAGTAGCAGGGACCGAGACAAAAATGTCAATAAGCCCCATTCGTGAGCTTACAAAGAGATGTTTTTAAGACATTTCCATTGGCGCAACATAACTCCTGTGTGTTTTTGCCTTCCTGCGGAGCTTAGATAGGGGATTACTGCAATAGGCAGATCAAGTGGCAGTGAGTAATCCATGACAAAAACAACCTCTACCCTCTCCGCTGAACCCCCCCCCCCCACCCCCCCTCGTCTAAAACTTACCCCGCACTGTGCCCCATCACATACCTGACATATCCTGTGTCTCAGTTTATACTATTAGTGTCAGCATTTAATCCTATTAATGAACAACTCTGTGCCTCACTGCATTGCATTCCTGTACAGATGCCTCCTGTAAATCTTCAAAACATTGATGTGTTCTGGTTTTAGACTGTGTTACTCATTCAGTTGCCATAGTTTGGTCTTACATAGATGTGTGTGTGGGTGTGTGTGTGTGTGTGTGCCCATGTGTGTAAGCTTATTATCAGTGTTGGTTGGAGGTTAGAGGACATTTTAGGAACCAGGGCTATGGTGAGGTTTTTTGCGGTAGCTAATGAGTTTAGCACTTGAAGAGTATATAATGAGCCTTCATTTTATGATTCCCTGTTATGAATAATGGAACAACTTATAAATGGGGGCACAAGCAACGTAGAACACGGTGACTTTATTCATCTTCGTTCAACAAAAAGTTCTGACAGTTGCCCAAGATGTAACCCCATCAGAGGACGGTGTGTTATACATTGGTGTGACGGTGTGCATATTACAGTGCCAGACAATTGGCAAAGGAGGCCAAAGGAACAACTGAAATGTTTTGTTTTTAATTATTTTCTTTTCAATCTATCAATAAGGTACATTTTCCATCCTTGCACACATGTGAAATAAGAGCGCCAATAGTAGTGGGTCAGGCGATGGGCGAGGGGAGATGGGGCTGCTGCTCCACTTCTACCCCAGAACAGAACAGAGCAGACGGGAAGGGGGAGACAGAGAGGAAGGGAAAGCTGAAAAAAGAGCACTGTTTCAGAGGCTTCCATTGCCAGAGATCACACACCTGAGACCTACGATGTGTGTGTGTGTGTGTGTGTGTGTGTGTGTGTGTGTGTGTGTTTGTGTGTTTATGCACATATGAGTTTAAAAATATGCCCCTGTGCATGCCAATCTTTGTCTTCCAGAGATAAAACTGATGAATTGTGCCTGTGTGATATTAAGAAGTCGGATCTTCTGGTCTCTATTATTTTCTTAATTCCGCATAATAAGCTTTTTAGAGACTGTTTTATCCTCGGGGTCCTCTTCAATATTTTCCAGAGAATCAGCTTGGTATCACATGTTAGACTGTGCACACACTGGCGCCTGTTTTTTGGGTGGAAGTGAGATGAATGTAGCTTGTCTGCGCACACTCACTCGTCCTGTGTCAGTGTGTTTGTGCATCCAAATCTGCATGCACTGTAGATCTGAGTTTATTGTTGGGTGTTTGTGTGCAAAGGAGGAAAGAGGGTGTGTGTGTGTGCATCTGTATGTGAATGAGAGAGAAAGATAGGTGGATATGCATATTGATGTGTGTCTGCTAATCTGCTTCTTATCTGCCTTATCCATCCATCCGTCTGTATTTGTCTAATGAATCGAATTTTGCGGCTCACTGCTTCTCTTCTGAAAGGCAGGAGCAAGTCTTTACGTGCCTATCTATTATTATATTGTGTTCATATATGTACCTTAATAAGAGCGATGGGACTAGAAAGGAGAGAGAGAGAAAATCACAAAGCCGACAGGCAATTAGACAAAGAAGGGGCAGAAAGAGTTAATTTAAAGAACAGCTTGTCCGCTGTCTGTTTTTTTTTTTTTTTGCTCTGAGTGCATGTCTAGTAAATTGAATAGAGAGTGTTTTGTTGTTGTCCACACATGCTATTACATTCGTACAAATGTTCATCCTGACTGGGCTTATTGGGTCACATGGTTTGCAGATGTGATGGATGGCTGGGACACACCTTCCTCCTCACTTCTGCAGTTTAACTGCAGTGGTCAAGAAGGATAGTGTGGGGAGAGAGGAATGGGCTCGGGCTGCTTCGAGAGGGATGATGGAATGAATGAGAGATAAGAGGAGCGGGGGCCAGCATTGAGCGAGCGAGGAAAACATTAGATACCAGCCTGGCTCATTTACTAACATATCATTCTTCTTATTGTAGGATTTTGTTAGGCTACCAGACACTACTCTAGCACAACAAGTGATGCGCCTATGTTGGATGGTGCGGGCCTTGGTAGATTGAGAGTGCAGGGGCTGTCAATAGATGCATGGCCCAGTCATCTTCTCAGGGAATAGGGGGGGAAAAAAACAAACAAATGCATCTCATTATTGCAGCGTGCGCCTCTGCAGTGCTCTGGGTAACCCATCACAGTCCACACAGATTCAATTGCTTCTTTTAAATCAGTTTGAAGCTGCAGCCACATCTCATCTGTCTCAATAGCAGACTTGGAGCCAATGGGGGCGACTCTGCACACAGCAACAGCTCCTCCTAGTGGCCAGGGATTGATTGTATGTCCCACAGAGATGGAGAGGAGCTGAATGGCTGACTGGTTTGGTTGCGGTCCAGCCGTTTACACACACATTAGCCGTGGATTTTGCCTCCGAATTCAGCAGCAGCTATCCTTCTGGCCCTGCTCTCTTCTGCAAGCTTGTCTTACACTCACTTTTGTATTCTTGCCATATGTCTTTAGAGTCTTTCATGTCTCTCTCACACACACACACACCACATGTATCCATCCTGTACCAAATTCCCTGTTCTGTCTCTGAACTCAGGCAGCCTTTACTTGATCTCTGATGAAAGAAAACAACCTTAACAGTAACCTTAGTTTGTAATTCTACTGGCTCACCCACTCGCTAAAAGCTGGCACAATAGGTTTCTGTAGCGTCTGCATGATTGAACCGATGGTCTTGGTGAAGAGTGACTCGCAAAAAGTGCAGAAATCTCTTTGATAGTTAGTTGGTGACAGATTTCCCAATTTTACTGCCAAACAATTTCCGGTCCCTTGTGTTAAAAGCTGTGTTTTTTTTTCTCCCTATTTATGGTCAGATAAAAGGATTGTAGAGTAGAACAGTGGAGAAGTGAAAACCGCTTTGATCAGTCCAAAAAGCACAAATTTAGCTTGGGGGTGATCTGAGAAGAGAAGTGTTTGGTGTTTGCTATGATACATTAGCCCCTAGATCGGTTTCATCACTATTTCATCTCTTCTTGTCCACATTTTGTATTCTAACTCAACAGCACATCCAAACTTTGCTGTAGGAAATCACTCAATCACTTATCATCATATCATTGCATGAGCTAATATCCATCTGTGATAGCGCTTGCTTCCCCTAACCAAAGATCAGTGTGACAAATAATATTAGGTTTCATTATGTGATCAATATTAAACCGGAGCTGTTGTTTCTCTCATTTCAGTTCCTCCATCCAAGCCGTACTTTGAGGTGGACATGGAAACACCTTGGGTGGCCGGGGAGAAGTACGCCGTCACCTGTATCGCCCCTGACGCAAAGCCCGTGGCTGAAATCACACTATACAAAGGTGAGTCACCCACGTTCAACAGCACTAAATGTGACAGAGAGAGGTCAACTTGACAGCTTAGAACAAAGGGCAAACAGACGTTCTGATACCCTACATTCTGGGATCTCTATAGGCTACAACCTGAATATTTCAAACATAAAAACATTGTTCACTAAAGATCTCTTGTTTCATAAGTCTTTGAATAGCAGAGTTGAAGGGAGCAGACTCTTGTGTGGGAGGAAATAGCCGGAACATTTGAATTTCCACTGACTTTCAAATTGCACGTACAGAGAATGTATTCAAGTTCGTAGTCGTTTTCCGAAAACAGCTGCATTATTTCCATTTTCTGTTTTTGCCTTTTGCTCCCCCGTCACACCTACAGTCAATTACTGTATAGTACAGAGAGGGAGAGATGTTGTATTGTTTTCTCTTGGTGGGAATTTGTTCTGTACATCTCTAATTGTGTTCAGTTAGTTTAGCTTTTCTCATTTGTAATCTCAGCACTGATTTGGTTTCAGTATAAAGACGGGTTGAGACAGTGGTGTACTGTTACTGTACCGCAAACAGACGCACACTATACACACACAGAACATCATATTTCAGTATTTACATTTCCACACAAGAATAATACTGATGTTTTCACATCACATGAACACATTTACACATAGTATTCCCCTTTTTTGTGCCCCCCCCCCCCCCCCCCCCCCTCCATTGTGTCTTTAGATGGAGTCGAGCTGACAGGTGCAAAGTCTCTCAACATGTCTGGCTCAAAGGATAAGCTCCTGAACACGCATGCTGAAGTAACGTATGTGTTCGCCGCCTGCCAGACTCGTTCTCCTCACCAACTTGCTCAATCTCTCCAAGTCTATGTCTTTGTTTTCCGTTTCCCTTGTTTTCACCCCGCTCTTATATTCTCCGTCTGTCTTAGTGAGTACAATGAGTTTCTGCACACAGCGAGCTGTTACTTGGCACTGTGCGATTGAATTAGCTTCTGTCAAATGCACAAAATTACATTCCGGCAGCGAGACGGATCCGATCCTTGCCGGTTCGCCAGGTGCCTGTACATTAAACAGGGCCATAGATTACTTTAATCCTGCTTGTCTCCTCTGTGTCAAAGATAATAACCTCTTGTCATATCCTGAGATAACATTGGTACTGGAGGAGCTGCAACATTGTTCAGCTCTATTGCAGAAACAGCCAAGGTCTTAAGCAATATTGATGCGCCTTCCTCATATTCACGCTGAGCGTACACAGCGGTGGGCCATGTGTGATTGTTACGGTTGACATTGTAGTGTAATTTGATATAGAAGACATGAACTGAGAAAGTAAACTAGGCTCAGAATAAATCCACTCCATACTGGATCTTTCAATGTACGTCACAAAGTGCATTTGTGAGCTGCTTGTACTTTACTTCAGTATTTCCATTTTATGCTACTTAGTACTTCTACTTAACTTAATTTCAGACGTAAATATTACACTACACTCTTCAGTCTCGACTATCTGACGCCTATTGTTTCAAATTGAGAAACTTAAAGGGGGGGAAAAACTTTTTTTTTTGGGTTGTAGCCCCTTAAAAAGCGACCCGGCTTTGATTCCAGCCCTGGCCCTTTCCTGCATGTCTTCTCTTTGCCCTCTGCCTTTCTTGTTTCTCTCCAAGCTATCGCTAATCCAATAAAGCACAAATCCCGGAAAGAAATCTTTTAACAAAGAAAAGAAAAATGACTACCGGTACACATTTGTGTACCAGAACTCAGTTTGTTCTTCTTTTCTACCCCATTAATCATCTCATGACCCCCTCGGACGTATCTTGTGACTCCTAGATTGGGAACCACTGGACTAAACTACCAAACTGTATATCAAGTCGTGAAAATGAGCTGCACCTCTACCAGCTACGACATTTTCATGCATCACCATTTGCAATTTAACTAAAGTACTTGTACTTTTGATGCGGAAGCACATTTTACTGATAGGACTTCTATACTTTTACTTAAGTGGGAAACATTTACTATCTGAGCTTTAGCACTTTGTATGGCTCAATATAAACTTTGATCCTTCTCATTTTCTTTGTCTGTCTGTTACCTCCCAAAGGGTCACCGCTCTGAGCTCTGATAACGGGAGGCAGCTGGCATGTCATGCCAAGAACCCCGCCCTTTTCCGGCCTGCAGAGACCACAATGACCATGAGCGTGTACTGTGAGTGTCTCAACCTGTCTGTAACCTGACAGTCAACACCCCCTCTCTCTTAAAAAAAAAACACAGTGTACAAACACACACACACAACCACACAGGAACCCAACCTCAGGGAGACCCAAAGGGTATCCGGCCTTGTGCACTCAGTCTGTGTTAGTGGTCCAAGGAGAAACATTCAACCTGAAGGCAAACTCACACCTACTTCAAGACAACATCATTTTGACTGCCTCCAGTTCACAAGACTGCCCCTGGTGGGCTGAGATTGATATCACCAAAGCAGGAGGTCGAAGGCGTTTCGTACTGTAAAACCATGTAACAGTTTCTTACAGTGGTGGCTAGTGTAGAATCAAACACCAACCCTGAGTTTACTTTAGATTTAATGCATTTTTCTGTAATCTTTATCTATACCCTTAGTCTTATTTCCCCAATGTTAACCAAAACAGATAAACCAAATGATTAGACAAACTGAGATGGATAGTTTCAGTGAGGCTTCAAGTACTGAATTGTTTAACTTTTTAATAACTAATAAGGAAAGCTAAAGCCACCGCAGTTAATAATAATGAATCCTACAGAACTAACCCAGAAACGTTTGTGCTCATCAGCTCAAATTAAATTTAGAATCCACTGAGGCAGAAGGGGAGGCAGTTTCTGTTGGCTTTTTCTTTCATGTTATTATCACAAACCGTGCAACGTTATATATCATAAAATTGTTACAGCAGCACACAAAAAGTGAGTTAACACTCTGGGTCTCATTGCATTTGGCATTTTTTTTTCCCGCCCCTCTCATTTGGCGAGGCAACAATGAAAGCCATTGTTGCTGCATGCACATACAGTGTGACACCGCAGCTACTGTTCTCTACAGTTGGTTTAGTATTTTCTTCTCTGTTGATCAGTTAAGGTAATTGATTGTTTAGGCCTAAGAGTCTACCCACCTGCTTCTCCCAAGCCTAAATCATGTTGTTGATTAAAGTGGAGCAGGGCTGCTGACACCTTCAAGCAGTAAGCGCTCCCTCCACCTCAGCTGCGTATTATCCACAGGCTGACTAGACACCTTAATGTTGTCTCTATCCATACTCCTCCACATTAGACCGCCGCTGCTGCTGTTTTAACAACCACCAATAACCGTGAGCACTCCTCCCTTCCTCTTTGTCTGTCTGCTCTGTGTTAAACAACATGGGCTCTGTGCTAAGTGCTAATGTTGCAGAACTTGGGACCGCCGCTGCAGTCTTACTCAGCATGCCAGCCCATCAAAGCCACCGCGGTGGCCATTTTCCGCCAGCCAGATTGTTAGCAAGGTGGCAATTTGTCACGCTGGCCCAGGGTCTGCAGCCTGCTCTCTGAAACTGATTGCGGCAATAACAAAGGCCTGTCCTCCTATTTACTGCATATATTTTATTCAAGGGGGCTGTAATTTATTCATATTTCACATTGCCTTATTACTGTTTGAACATCTGTTATTTTGCTTTATGGACTTGATCCAGCTCACTGCTCCCTTAATACTTAATACTTTCATCAGATCTGGACCTCTTATCCCACAGTCATGTTGAATGTGCCCAATTTATTGGCCCCGTCTCAACAAATACGGATGCTTCCCTACTCAATTGCCAAGAGTGTTCTCATTGCACTGCAGTTTCTTTTTTTATGTTATCCTATCACGCTGCATCCCTGTTACCCTGAGTTACTACATCCTTTCTTTTCCCCTCACCCTCTTCTCCTCCGTTTTCTCTCGCCCTCTATGCCATTCCCTTTTTGTCAAGTCCATTTTCATTCTTGTTTCCTTGGCAGTCCCACCTCAGCCTCCAGTTATTGCAGGTCTGGAGAGAGAGGAAGTCAAAGCGGGGAGAATGCTCGCGTTGGAGTGTGTGTCTCGTGGTGGAAACCCTCTAGCGTCTCTCCACTGGACCAAGGTAAATCTTCAGCACCATCTGTTAAAAGGAGGCTTTGTAACACACTGTCACACAAACAAAATGAGCTACTTTACTGTAGTTTAACAACTTGCACAGTGAAAGTAGCACAATGTGTGTAGCCTCTGTACTTCCTTCACTTGCACCATATGGGAGAGTGCAATTAAACAAACATTCTTGATGTTGCCTTTCATGCTTTCATCTTGTGTGTCAGAATGGAGAAGTTCTGTCCATGACTTGGGAAGCAGATGTTGTAGCGCAGAGGTCCAGAAGCGTCCTCAACCTGAAGATCACCCCCGCAGACAACCAGGCAGTGGTGTGCTGTGAGAGCGTCAATCTGGTGTCCCGGTCCCCTCTGTCTGTCAGCCGCACAATCACTGTGCTCTGTGAGTCAAAAATAGTGCTCAATATAGTGCACGGCGCTGAAGCCTTGGCAGGACTTGCAGCAATGGATAATTTAGAATGTGGACACGAGGCAAAGGATTATAATAAGATTCTTGCCTCCAAAACCAACTCTTTTGCTGTCCCAGCAAAAATTTTTAGTACTAATATCATTAATGAAACTAATGGTTGTTATGGCTGCAGCCCATATTTCTGTCTGCCTCCAGATTAGTATCAATGCATGCTCTTTCATAGCTGCTGCACTAATTCAGCTGAATTGCTTCAATGCACAATCCTGAGGCGGTAAAGCCGACACTTTGTGCGATAGTAACGCCCATGGTTAATAGATTATAATTTTCTCTCTGAATATAAAATGTTTGTTTCAGCAACAATAAAACAAATACAGAATTAAAATTCAGCAGCCTTGGCGCATTGAGTCTAACAATAGCCTGATTTACACTACAGAGCCAGACAATGCCAAGTCAGAGCTTTAAATGTTGTGTGATTGATGCACCTATTTTATGTAAATATGCTTTAAATTAGGCAGAAATATTGTACTCGTGCTATGTAAAGGTGACTGAAGTTACTCCTGACTGCGCTCCAGGCACTGGCAAAAGCTGGAGGGCACAGAAAAGACTTCACTGGTGAAATATGAATATGCCTCTTTTACCTCATGGCACCTGCTTAATTTCAACAGTGTGTGTGTGTGTGTGTGTGTGTGTGTGTGTGTGGCATGCACAAATGCATCCCGCATTCTGCGTTTCATGTGGGATAGACACAAATGAGTGTGATGATTTACATACATGACCCCTCCTTCCCCATGTCTGCCAGCACAGTCCCCATTCTTTGTATTCCCCTGAAGGCTTTATGCAGCTGCATCACTTTGCCTGCAGCTATTGTACCCCGTCTCCCCCTGTGGTTAAAAACGAAGCAGACTTTAGAAACCACACTGAAAACCTCCTGAGGAAACAAGTTGCCACTCAAAGTGATTTTTCCTTCTCAACCCCTGATACATCTATGTTTCACATCCACTGTGATCAGAATAGGTAGCTGTTGAATGTGCTATTCATGGGCGATATTTTTACTGACTTGTCTCTGTATGTTTGCCTATGTGTGTGTGTGTGTGTGTGTGTGTGTGTACAACAGTTGAGCCTGCAGAGGTGACTCTGTTGGGTTCGTTCACAGCTGTTGAGGGGAAGGCCTTGAGTCTGAGCTGCTATGCCACCTCCAGTAATCCGCCTGTCCAGATTCGCTGGTGGCTGGGCTACAAGGAGCTCAACTCCACTGTTGCAACTATGGAAGAGGTGGGACTACACATCACACAATAAGTCAAGGTTGAAGTCTATCTGTCTAAGCCGGTAGAGAGGGGGGGGGGAAGAAAGAGCCAGTGTAGACATTGAGATGTAATGGTGATCATGCTGGTCGGTTTAAAGAGAAAACCGTAAAGGGCACGTTTTTGTTTCTTTTTTTGTGAACACAAGGCAAAAGCATTGCCCCTCAGTCAAGCTTGTCTTTAGGGTGCCAACAAAACCTGTTTTAAAAAAACATCCTAGTAAATAACATTTTCTAAATGAAATGTGACCTCGTAAACCTTAATAGATGAAAGAAAATGGTGAGCAGTGTGTCAGACTAGACCGGCTGCAGCTTTTGCAAATGAATCCGTAGCCAATTCTAAAAAGAGTATTCTGCTACTCCTCTCCTCTTTTGTGTATGTTAATAAGATCAAAGTGAATAAAAGCTGACACAGAAGATGAGCGTTATTAAACAAGCTCTTTATTCATCTGGCAGCAGCATTTTCATTTGATCTTACACAAGGCACTCAGTGTGTGAGCTTTAATGCATCTGAAACAGTGTGAGGTTAATGAAGACTGACGCTCCTGTCCAGTGTCTTTGTTAGTCTTTCTGACTGTGGCTTTTACAGTAATCACCACAATAATGGCTTTAATAACCAGATGTGCTGCACAGGCATGACCACTATCAGGCAGGTGCAAAATGGTGCTTTGCTCAATTTACAACAGTATGCAAAGCAGGAGAGTCAGATGAATATGCTTATTTATCAGAGGCCATGCACAACATCAGTCATTACAGCAGCTAATTTGCCATCTGTATTCGCCAAGACAAGCCAGTGCGGGTTGTTTTTCTTCCAGATTTTTTTTTCCCCTCTCTCTCCTAAGACTGAGAATGCCAGAGACAAAGGATGTCTGTCCCCTGACTCAACTGTCATGTGTGCGTTGTGTCTGTAGGGAGACAATGGTGGGATGACAACCATGTCCAACATGACCCACACGGTCTCCCGGAAAGAGGATGGACTGAAACTCACCTGTGAGGCTTTCAACAAGGGCACACACTTCTCCAAGACCCAGATCGCCACACTTGATGTCTATTGTGAGTAAGCATGAGTGTAGTTTATTTAAATGTTCTTTTTTTGGTAGACATAACCAGCATAAGAAATCACCAAGGAAAAGGACATTTTGATGGTTCAGGAGGAGTCCAATTCATTTCATATTTTTTTATTACAATTAATTCAATAGCTGAATGTCAAAAAACGCAAAAGGGGCAATTAGAATTATTGACACAGAAAGTGCAACTATTTTCATGGGTATGTTTTGTCATATTTGTGTTAGAGGAAATGTTTTCTGTACAGATTTTTTAATTGAAAATATTCTATATGACTGCTTTTTTCAGAAGTCGGTGATGGTCACTAAATACAGTATAAACAGCTGGTCTGCAAAACATGTATGGTAACCGAATGGGACTAACATTTTGAAAATATTGAATATATTTCAAACTCTTGTTGATCCTTTTATAACAGATCCCCCTCAAAAGGTGTGGCTCGATTCTCCCCCTCAAGATGTCCCCCTTCGTTCAGGGACCACGGTCCGTCTCATCTGCCTCTCAACTGGCGGGAATCCCACTGGGACTCTGACTTGGTTCAAGGTTAGTGTGCTCTGTCAGTGAATGTCTGTCTGCGTGTGTGTGTGTGTGTGTGTTGCTCAGTATGTCTAGAGTGCATACACTTCTCTGTGTAAAAACTTTCCTTCCTGTTTCAGAACAGAAAGGCTGTGACTGATGCACCGAAGCAGACGTCCTTTGATCGGGGTGTGGCTCGAGAACTGGTCCTGGTCCTGACGGCAAGTGACAACATGGCCACCTACCGCTGCGATGCCACAAATAAGGCAAAGAAGACTATCTCTGCCCACACTAAGCTCATGGTTAACTGTGAGTTGGAAGGGAGATCTAACACTATACACACAGACACACAGCTTTACTCCACTCTAACTCAGCTGAGAGAAAAGCACAATATTAGATAAATGGATTTGATATAAACCCGTTCACACAGATTTTTTTGCTACATCATTTTGCACTCTTCATCTTGATATTGTCAGTGAGTAAGGATTGTGTTTTCTTGTTTTCTCCATGGTTCTCCAGTTACAGCAGTAAGTATGAAGATTTCAACCAAACAGGAGGAGCTACGTCGGGGCCAGATGTTCACTCTGGAGTGCCAGGCTGGAAGCAGTAACCCCAAGGCCAGCCTATCCTGGAGCTTGGGCGGACTCAGGTTTGGCAAGGCAGTGTGGGAGGAAAGGCCCATTGCAGACAATTACACACACGTTGATAAGGACATGATATGGCTAATTTTGTGCCATAATGAGTCTGATTGAGGTGAACTTGGAACTCTCCCGTTGATTGGTTTTGCTGAATGCAATTTGTGTACTAGGTTCCAGGGAGTGGAGCAGCCACCCAGAAGTGCTCAGTTTGGTGGCGTATCACTGCACAGTTCTCTATCCCTGAATCTGAGCTCGCAGTATCACAACCAGATGGTCATTTGCCAGGCCTACAGCCCTGTGCTGGCGGAGGGGGCTAACACATTCTTCAAGCTCAATGTGCTTTGTAAGTAGAAGGTGAAATCGTTTGTGTGTTTCTTTCTTTCCTGGTTCGTTTCCTTCTTTCATCTTGGCGATTTGAGCAGGAGATGTGGTTTGCATAAATCTTAAACGATGCATATTGATGATCTATGATGGTGCCAAACGTAAGCTGCTTTACCGGTGTACTTTTGCACAGAAATGTCAGCTTATAGTATGTGTGTGTGTTTTTTGTTTACTAGAAGCCTTTTGTTTTGCGATTTGTGGGTCTGTTGAGCTCTGTGGCAGTGTGTCCTAATTGTGCATTTGCTTTGCTGCATGGCCATGTTTGTCTTTGATGCCATTTCACAGGCAGCAGCCAGCCGCTGCTTCAAAGCTTGGTACTGTGTATGAGCATGAAGGAATGTCACTGTGCGTTTGTGCGGAGCTGCGGTTGGACAACAGTACTGTCACTCGTTGTTTTAATGCCTGTCCCTCTCACTCGCGCGTTGCCTTACTCCCCCGTTGTCTAAGTATGTGAAGTTGGTTAGATCTGGAATTATTGGTGGGATGTCGGCTTTCTACTGGTTTGACTCTCATTAGTGTCTCTTTCGGCTTTTCATGCTCAACATGTTTTGTGTGTCTTTTTGTATTCTCTCTCGCTGGTTCTTGTCATTGTGTGCCGGAGTTTTGTATTCATGCGTCTGCACATGTATTTTTGGAGTAAATCCAACTTACTGTAGCTGAATTTGCTTGCTGTTTCTGTGTCAGACCCACCAGAGTTCAGCCCAGAGCAGCCAGCGCAGGTCCAGGTGGTGGAGGATGACATGGCAGCCATCCCACTGCTGGTCTCAGCTAACCCAGAGGAGGTCTCCTGCATTTGGCTGCACCACAGGGAGAAGCTGGTCAAAGGTGATCCAGGGCTGTGTGATGGCTCTATAAACCAGGTCCTAGTTGAGCTGAGCCAGCAAGTAAGCACTCAGCTCTGCCATTCAGGGTCTGAATAAAACATGGCAGGTTAGCCAGCATGGGACCCTGCCAAATGTGATTCTCATTATGGGTCTAATGTATGCAGTCTAAATGAGGTTTGCTGTCTCCCTGAATACAACACAACGGTTCTAAACCTGGCTACTCCTCCAGGCCGGTGTCATCAGGGCCCTACTGCACCCACGCTCTTTCTCTGTTCCCTCTGTTTGCTCCATCATACGCAGCCCCCACCATAACATGACTGTATCGGGAATGTGGAAACCTTACCTATTACATTTTAACTGCTGTGGTACAGGAGGTGTCTCTCACGTATCCTATTGTTGGCTTGATGTGGGAATCCAGCCAGGCCAATCAATAATGCAGGATTAGATGTCACTTAGAGACCAGTGGCCAGAGGACACACAGCTGATGAGCATGTAATGAATACTTAATTTACTGTTGTTTTGCATGTGTGTCTCTGTGTGTGTGTGTGTGTGTGTCTTTCCATGTTTTTGGAAAGAGGGGGGTCTGCGCTACCAGTGGTCAGATGAGAACTTACTGGAGATCAAGAATGTGACGAGGAAAGATGCCGGAGTTTACAAGGTCAAGTGTACAAATGATGAGGGTGTCAACCAAATCTCCATTATGCTGGACGTTCAGTGTAAGGACCTACATGCATCCTACACACACATGTTCAGAGTTTTTTGTATTTAATGTTAAAGGCAAATACATTTAAACATTCACAGTTTTTACTGCGAGTAAGAATTTGGAAACCCATACCTGTAGATTACTTTGCACATATTAACGATGAGATGGGTGGCAGCTGCACCATGACTGCATTTTTCCCCATATAGAGTTACCTCTGAAAGCAAGTTTAATTATTTACAATAATTCCTATGGATTCATTAAAGTACCCCAATGCACATACAAGAGGACAAATAATAAAAGGATGTAAGAGAAAATATAGAAACAGTACTTTTTAAAAACATTCCATATTATCACTCTTTTTTTCCCATTTCGTGCTAGATATACCTCTGGGCGCTGTCGGTCACAAAGTCATGCACATCATTTATCTCTGTTGGATAGCCTTCCACCTTTACAGAGAATGAGCAGACTTTTTGCTGCATAGCATTATCCATTTTGTGCTTTAGATTTTAATTTGTTGGCTTCTTACATGTTTTTTTTAAATTGTCTAAAGCTGCCAAGTATTAGAACTTCCAGTGCATCCACACACACACGGACACATATCAGCATTGACTTTCAGCCCCCTACCCAGCAAACATGCCACATTCATTAGGCCTCCATGCAAGGCCGTGCTTCTCCACTGCTGCCCGAGGCCCAGCCTTGAGCTCCAGGCCCTCTGCCCCGATACTGATGATTTAATAATGGAAGTGTTGGAAATGTAGGTCTGCCTGCTTCACCAAAGCCCATGGTACAAGCCTAATGGATTCTGCCGTCCTGATCCGACTGGGCTTGACAGTTGTAGATATTCATTATGTATGGAGGATTGTACTCGCTTTTATGGGTGGTGGTGTAGCCCACTTAACAATGTCTGTCTCGGTTAGCAGGCCAACATGGGTGGATCTCACCAACCCAGAGGTCTGCGTCTCTCTAGTGTTTCCCCACCACTGTTCTTCAAGTGTGAACATGAGTTTCGACAAGTAGGCACTAATGGCCTTATTGTTGCAGGTACACGGCACCCGTGGGAAGTATTAAAAGCTTGTGAGTTAGGGGCGGATATTGACAAGAAGAGGAAACCATGAAATCAGGAATGAGAGAAGACTTAATGAAGAATGTGCTTTCAGTCGAGGGCCTTCTGGGTCAAATGACCAATTCTCAGTTTGGTTTGCGGAAGCATCTGTAATCCCCCAACATATTGAGAGGTTAATGGCATTGTATGTGAAACACAGAGGCCAATTAAGACGGGGTTATGAACAAGTTCAAAGGCGAAAAAGTGTAAGAGTAATTATAGCAATGCAGCATGCCTGTTTAATGGGTCGGCAAATGATTTGTCCCAAGTTGGCATGTTAACCTTTGGTCCTGCCTTAGCCTTGTCCCTTTTTCTTACTCTCAGATGCTCCCAGTGTCGAGGCAGAGAAAGACCCCGTGGTAGTGAACCTGGGGGAAACGGCAGACCTGATATGTGTGGCAGATGCCAACCCCATTATATCCGACATGTTCTCCTGGAAATGGCTGGTGAGAGCTTGGATACATATACAGAGAAACACAGTCATCCCCTGAATTATCTTTCATTTATCTGGCTTGCTTTCTACTATTTTGTCTGTTCCTACCGTTTATCACTGGCCTTTCTAAATGCACAGATGCACCATATTTCACTGGCTCTAACTATCCTTCCACCCCACCTCTTCCTGCTCCACACACAGCCCAAATCCAGAAAAATAGCTTTCATTACTGCTGCATGACTAAAGGGCACATTCGTCAATGTGACGTGGTCTCTGTATCTACTGATGCCCTCTCCGGTCTAACCCACCCCTCTGGCAGTACTGTGTGTGTCCCGCTTTCAACCTGCACAGTCCCTCCTTTTCTCTTTCCCTGAAGCTCTCCAAACCCTTGGCATTATCTTTCTCTGTCCTCTGTCCCCCCGACACCCATCCCATCCCCACCTCAAGCCCTGATGGTTTCCTGCTCAACTCTCCCTCACTGTCTACCTGCCTGCCTTGCTTTTCGCACAGCCCCCCCCTCCCCCTTACTCGAGCCCTCACCCCAGGAGGACGGGAGTGTGCGTTGAGGGGAGAGCTGCTGTCTGCCGTTTATCCCCCCTCACTTTGTCTTCCACAGGGAGAAGGGGAGGTGGAGTTGGGACAGGAGACCCAGGAAGATGAATCTGGCCTTCTGACCATCCATGATGTTACTCGGGCGCATGCTGGTTTTTACCAGTGCACAGCCAATAATGGCATAGCATCCCCCGCCACTGTGAATGTGCAGCTGGTAGTGCAATGTGAGTTTGTAGCATTTATTGTCAGTATCAAAAGGGAAGAAAAGATACATGGAGAGTTACATGCACATGTTTTTGTCCTGAACATTTACTTCTGTATTGTGTCTGGTTTCTGCATGAATAACCTCCATGCCCATTTTGTCTTGCGAAGTCGAACCAGAGCTTCAGAAAGGATCCCAGTGGACGAAGGTAGCAAGTAGAGGGGATGGAACCTCTACAGCTGAGGTATTGTGTCGGGCAGAAGGCATTCCTCGTGTAGACTTCTCTTGGGAAAGAAATGGTGTACGCATGGACTTTGCAAACCCCAGGTCAAAGAATATGCATTATGTTATTTCAAATGATTTTAATGTTTTGTTCTACCAAAGAAAATCCTTCGATAAATGTGTTTCTCGTGAATGTTGACGCTTTTACATATCATCAAAAAGGCAGTTAATAACAAGTGGCTAAATGAGACTACAGAGCGTCATGCCGACTAGTCCGCCTTCACAGCCTTGTTGTGATGTAATGTAATAGCCTAACATTAGCTTTTTACTTTTGCAGATTGCAATTCATGAATGCAATTATTGCAAGATTGCAAGATTATCTTGCTGAACAAAACGTATATAAAACATAAACTTGTGTTTTCTGTAGAGATTACTTTCTGTAATTATCCAAAATCCAATGTAAAAATCTGTCTTGTTTTTCGAGGGAACCATTGAGATGCTAACTTCCAGGGTTGGCCTTCAAAAATACATCCCTCCAGCACTCACACTAACGTCGGTGCTACTGTCAGCATTTGGTTACATATTGATGAATCCTAACAATTAGATAAGGTTTTACATTAATATAATATATTATTTTGCTATTTCTTGCTATTTCACCACTGAATCCAGATTTTGTGCATTTTATACCTTACTTTTCACTATGCAAATACCTGTTTTATGCTTCTTTGATGTGTGAAATTGGGGGACTTAGTGCAATCCGCAGGACATCACAATCCCTGCTGTCTGCTCAGGATTTATCTCTCTTGCTGTGGGTGTGTGTGTGTGTGTGTGTGTTTGTGTGTGTGTGTGTGTGTGTGTGTGTACGTGCGTGCTGCAGGTATGAGGAGCGCACCGTGAGGCAGGGCTCCTTCCACACCAGCACCGTTACAGTTGTAAATGTGAGTGCAGCTCTGGACTACGCTATCTTCAGCTGCACTGCTCGCAACTCACTCGGGGAGGACACGCTAGACATCCAGCTCGTCAGCACAAGTACTTCATCTTCGTACATTTGTGGTTTTTGTGTGTATGGGGTGTGTGTCTGTGGGTGACTGAGGTTGTCTAGAAAACTTACCTCTGATGCGTCAACTTTTTATGTGCTAAGAAAAAGAAACCTGTCTCAGTGTTGTAGAAATGCATTTGTTGGATAATTCAATAGGTCTTTCAATGGTGTATTTAGCTTCAAATGGGGGAGAATTTTCTCATTTCAGTTGAGGACCACTTGATACTTCAGTATAGTTTCAAAACCACTAAATTCAGGGACACATAGTTTTCTATAGAAAGCAATGAAATGTTGAAAATGCATCAAGCATTTTTTAAAAATTCCAATTGAATCAAACGACTCTGTTGTGTCGAGGGGTCACTTGTAATACCAAGCCACTGAGAATTAACACCCAGCTCTACTTTTTTTTATTTACATACTGAGCGGGTCTTCTTCGCTTAGCCGGGCCGCCATGTTTCTCCAGTTCTCCAGAATGGACAAATAAAACACTGGCTCTCGATAAGACCATTCACGCTTTTGCGTTCTCATCAACACACTCCCTTTCCACCAAACAAGTAGAGTGCAACGCTACCAACCCAGCATGAAATGGCAGAGAGCCTAATTCAAGGAGTGGATTGTGGAAGAAAGTCAAGCGTCTCGTGATGAAAAAGACACAGATATAGTTTGCGGAGTAAACCAGAGCTACAAGATGAGTGTATGTTGGATAGTGTAGATGTGTAAGAAATAGCTTGCTGCTAAACCTACATTATTGTGTGCCAGGCCTCTCTTTCTGCTCCTTAGTGGTCAGAAATCACCTAATGCATCTTTAAATGAACGGCAAATGATCAGTCAGTGGTTAGAGCACACAGCATGTAGGGATTATGCACATCACGTACTTGGCAGTGGAGCACAAACTATTCCTTTGGTTCTAATTTGGCAGCATCTCAAAATAATTGTGTCTGTGCTGCTTTGTCCAAGGTTTATCAGCCTTCTCCAGCAACATTACAATAGTGTGGGAGGGCCACTGAAAAAGCAAACTGGAGAGAGCTGTTGCTCCTGAGCGTCCGCCCTTTAAGGAACTTACTTCATTCCCCTATCGCTACCTTATCATTTCGCCTATAGCAGTACTTCACTCCTCAGATAATGCTGCAGTGATAGGCTTTGCTCTCCCGGCATGCTTAGACTTTTCTGCCTTCAAGCTACCAGCGTATCCTTGCACCACCTCCATTATCAACACAGTCCTGCTCTCAAGCGAAGGCCCACAGCCACCATTGGACACATTTAATGTTTACTATAAAAACCATAAAATACAATCCAATATTGGCCCTGGTTTTCCCCAGTCACTTTGTTAGTGCTGGGAATATTCATAATTAATCTGACGCAGTGATAATAGATTTTATATGCTTCCTTATCATTCTAGAGCTCGAGAGGAAGAGAGGGGCTTTCTTTTCTCAGTATGAAGGAGACAAAATCCAAATAAGGCTGACCTCTTTGCCCGGGAATCTTATGAGTAGAGCTGATAGTGGGAATTATTTACTCGGAAAACTGGGCTGCAGCCTGGAGCCAGAGACGAGTAGAGCATCCCCTTCTTACGTTGCTGCTCAACTATCTCTCCTCCTTCTCTCCTTGATTATCTCTCCCTCTGCCCTCAAAACCACCCTTCTTTTTTACATGCTCCAAATGCAAAATAATCCACTTTCCCTTCACTACCCTGACTGAAGCAGTGCCTGACCGAAGGCCTGGTTAGCCTCCTTTGATCTTTATTCACAATATTGATAATAATCAAGAGGCTTCATCCTTCATTGCATGACTTCGGTCAAATAAATTGGACAAATCCGTCACTTTGTTCAGAGATGGATCAGCCATGTGCCCGTGTCTCCTGATCATTCATACAACATAGCACAACCTTAAGAAAAAGCAGATGAGGAGTGGCGCGCTGTTAAAAGATGCAAAGCTGGTGCTGTCAAAAATATGTTCTTTGAAATAAACTGTGATTAAGAAGAGATATACTGTTAAAAAACAAGTTTTTACCATGGTGATCATCTCTCCTCCTTGATTGAATTGTATTTAGTCTTTGGCGTTATTTATCAATAGCCGTTATTATCAATTTTCTTCACTCAACTTTTCAAACTTAAAATGCTGTCGTACCACTATATTCAAAATATGTCACAGACAGATTGCGCTAAGGGGCCGTCCAGAGTTTTCAACATTTTCACGGTCGTACAAAGCGTACGACGGGGGAGGTCAGTCACGTACGACTTTAAAGTTTCGTAAAATGTCAATATTTTTCGGTGAACGGAACTTGAATTTTTTTTTTATAATTGAAGATCTCGGGCTCAAGCGAACAGCGCCGCGTTTTAGCGCCAACACCATATCCCAACACGCCCGTGTTCAAACCACTCTAGTCTGGTCCTGGTCGGTCGGACTGCGTAGCCTCGCCTCTACCCCCGTCAATACAAGTTGTTGACGGGGTGCGCTTGGGCGGGGGCGGCGGTGGTTGCGCGTCCGGCACCAACGATGAGTGCCCGCCCCTTCGGAACTATAAAACTTAATGCGGTGCGGCGGCCTCGTCCTGGCCGTCCGCCATGCGCCTCCGGGTACCCAACTCTCCTCCCTCCTCTGGAGGGAGCACGGGGGGTTCAATGTCTCCTCCCCCGCTCTGGAGGGAGCACGGGGGGTTCAATGTCTCCTCCCCCGCTCTGGCCTCGGCTGTAGCGGGATGGAGCGCCCGGGGGTTTGTTATCCCCTTCGAAACCTCTTTGTCTGTGAAACCTGGCCTTGTCAAAAAAAATAATAACTAATGTTGGATACATATCTTCTATATACATATTATTGTGTTTGTGTCTATAGTTGGGACTCCTAAAATCTAGACCACTGTCATGTAATGTGATAAAAATGTTGATATGTACTACTTTGGGGGGGGGGGGGGGGGGGGGGGAGTAGTACTCTTTGTACTACTGTGAAAATGTTGATAACTTTGGAAGTCCATCCACAAATCAAACGTTTTGCTCTGAGGTAAACCGTTATCACCGGTCCTTCTGATACACAGATCTAATAAGAATCATTTCTGTTTCCAAACACAAATGGGAAATGTGAGAATATCTTAAATCATGTGTTTTCCTCTTCTATTTCAATCAAGAAGAACATCAGCTCTGCACTCTCTTAGCAATATCAATTTGTCTATTTATAACCGCTCCAAAGCAGAGAGGCCGTAAGAGAGGCACGCTCGTATGAGCCAGCAAGGCCTCAGGTGTTATTTCAGAGTCTGCAGATATAATCACTTGACTATCTCATGGCACACATCTCCATTTCTTAGCACCTAAAGCCTTTCCAAATAGCCACCTGTCGAGTGAAGGTGTTCCGCTCTTCAGTATTCTCACAAAATCGAGAGCACGTTTTCTTTTTTTCCACATTTCTCATTTCCTTTCCCCCTCAGATCGACCAGATCCTCCTTCGTTGTTTCGCCAAGTCGGCGTCTCCCACGACTCAGTCACTCTGGATTGGATCCCCGGCTTCAATGGTGGTTTGTGGCAAAGATTTCGTGTAAGGTAAGATGTCTAGGAAGGATTGTAAATGGACTTGCATTTATATAGCACCTTTATAGTCTGACGACCTCTCAAAGTGCTTTACATTATATGCCAACATTCAGCCCATTCATACACTGATGGAAGAGGCTTCCATACGAGTTGCCAAACTGCTCATCTGGATCCAATCTAATGCTTATCACACGTGATGGCACACAATTTTGGGAGCTATTTGGGGTTCACTATCTTGCTGAAGGACACTTCGATATGCAGACTGGAGGAGCCAGAGATCTAACCGCAGACCTTCTGATTAGTGGACAAACCGATCCATATCCCGAGCCACAGCCGCCATCAGAATGATGGTGTTAGAATGACATTCTTGCATGATAATATAATTGTACTTGACAGTAACTTTTGGTTGACAGATACCGTTGGGATAAGTCAGACAGTTTCCTGTACATGGACGTCTTTCCTCCCAGAGCAACAACTTTCACTGTCACTGGGCTGCAGCCCGTCACCACCTACAACTTCTCAGTCAATGCCCTCAATGTAATGGGAGAGAGTGACTATGCTGACAACAATGCAGTACTGACCATCACCACCAAGGGTCAGTTTAGAGTAACCCCAGCTTGACACCGAAAGGCCTGTACTGTAAAACCATCCGATAACCTGTAATACATGAATATAAGTGTATTTTGCAGAAGTGTGGCATGTAAGTGTCTGTTATTCATTATCTTTCTCTACAGAGAGGCCAGACCTGGGAGAAGTCCCAACAGATGATGACTCAGTCTCACAGAGTAAGTCCTTTATCACAACTCCCAGCAAAAGCTCTTACGGGCAGTTGGAAATTGCTGTTTGCACAGCAGCTAGCTTCATTTGGCTAAATCATGTTAATGTATGCACCTCCAAGGCTGGTAATGTTTGCTCTACTAGAGGTAGCAGTTGTCATGGTGCCTACCCATACTTTCCCCCCTCTGATAATCTTTAATCAATAAAGACAATTGACAGTTTTTTTATCCACCCAAAATGTCCATATTACTTCTGTTTTAATGTTGATTGTTAGGCATTGAGATAAACTGTTTCCAATGTTTTGTCAAACTAGGTGCAAGTGGACTGGCAGCCTATTTGACGGTGGTGTTCACAGTGACGTTTGGAGTCCTGCTGCTATTTAATTCACTGGGTTGCTTCTTTGGATTGAGGTGGAAAAAGAGGCGAGGCCAGACAGGTAACCATAATGATCTTTTCATCCACCGATGTGAAAGTGTTTCCTCCATCACTTTCTGCCATTATAATGTCCCTATTCCTCAACAGAGCTCTAAGGAGATTACTCCAGTGCCATGATGCAATTGTCAGCTCAGCCTCTCACTCTCTTCTCATCTCTCCATGTCCCCCCTTTCTATCTGTCTATCCTGTCTCCTCTCCTTCTGCCTGTTGTCTGAGCTTCTACCCCCCTGCCACATTCATCCTTCAAAGCTGTCACTTCTGTGTTTTGTCCATATCTTTTATCTAATTTGCTAGCGTTACGTCCTCTCTCCATCTCTCCTTCTGTCTCTTTCTATTTGTTCTTCAGTCTAACTGTCAGGTTGTCCCTCTCTACTATCTTTTATTTTTCATTCCTCACCTTCCTCTGCCCTCTGGTTTTTACATATATTATATACAGCGTACTTGTCTTTCACTCTTACTTTCTGGCCCTTTTTTTTTTTTTGCTCCGATCAATTTCAGTGCTTATGAGATGATACTCTTCTCTTCAAGTTCTAATTTCCTAACGCTAAGCCTCTTTCCCTACTGTTTCTGTTCTCACTGCAGGGGAGAGAGGAGGCAGTGTGTTGGATGGAACGAAGAGTGAAAAGGGGGGGTAAGTTAAGACCCTTCAGTAGAAGTAATAAAGAGACACACATCCAATCCACTTTAAGAAGTCAAAGACCTTGTCTATTGGCTGACCCAGCAAATAAAACCGCCAGGCACGCAAAACAACAAGCCTCTGTCAATATATACTCATATTAGTGTCATCAAACTTGCACCACAATCCGTCAATAAACCTGTACATGCACCACATGAAGTACTGTTATTAAGAGTTGAATGTATGCAGTAGAAAGGTTGCCGTGTGCCGAGTGTTTTGCATCTCTGGTAGTTCATATTGGGAGAAATAAATCAAGAAAGTACAGGTAATGACACAATCTGATTTTTCCATGCAGGTCCAGTCAGTCAACTGTAAGCAACTCCAACAAGTATGAGAGCAGAGATAAGATCAACGCCACAGCCCAGCGCACCCTCCTCATCGACTCTGGATCGGAAACAGACAGCAACGTCTACGAGAGCTATGCAGCGGTACGAGCGAGAGAGAGAGAGGAGGAAGAAAGGAAAGAGCCGTTGAGAAAATATGCAGCGACACAGAGGGGCTGAGTAAACAGATGAGGGGAGGAAAGAGGTTAGACAGGGGGGTGATGGGATCCGACAGAGGAGGAAGTGGAGAATTCAGCCATAACGGGGAAAATGGATAGATAAACTAATGGAACCTTTAGCTGTGCATAGAGATGGAACACAGATCAATACCTCACAATTAGCATTCAAAATGCACATCGATCTCAGCAAAATTATCATTTTGTACTTTAAAAAGGCCAGCGAGGATTTGAACCTTGAAGAAAACTGTTGAGCGAGGGAGAAGAAAACAGATAGCACTGCTGTCAGGATGGGGTATAATGAAACCTAAATCCCCACGGAGGCAGGCTTTATCTTTCCCCTGATGTAATACAGTACATACCAGTATGCGTTGGTTTGCTCAAATGTCCTAGTTTTGACATATTTGACCTTGAGATTTCTGCCTGCACCCCCAATACAAGATGGTCATCACAGTATTAAAAACAGCAACATCTCCGTCTCTATAAATACCAAATAGATGTTCCACTTCACTGTCAGCTATTGTCATAGGGACGATATCTTCTGTCTTCTTCAGTAGTTCTAATTACAAATGTTCATAGCAAGTTTATTCACCTCTGTTGTATGGGAGAGGCCTACTCTCTCTTTCTCCTTTTCTCTCTTTCTTTTTCTCTCTCTCTTTCTCTTTCTCTTTCTCTTTCTCTTTCTCTTTCTCTTTCTCTTTCTCTTTCTCTTTCTCTTTCTCTTTCTCTTTCTCTCTCTCTCTCTCTCAACCTGGCTGCCTCAGACATCCAATCCAAAAATCTCGACGATGGATTTACATAAAGCATGGCAAATGAAACCATCAGTATGGTTTAATCTTTCTAGAGGCTTGTGATAAAACAATGTGGGTGAACGGGCCCTCCAAGAATCCCCCCTCTGCACTGATGCAACACATGTGGCTTTGTCATTTACCTGATGTGACTGAAGGTCAAAGCTAATCTTATACTCTCTCTTCTGTTTTGCTAATTTCAGGAAAGTTCCCATCATTATTACGCCACCGGTGACTACAATCCGCCTCTCAGTCCTCTCCCTGAGGAAACGCGTAGGCTCGGTGAGACACAAATATACCTCGGAGTAAACAAGGCAACAGTAAACACCTCATTTCCAAAATATTCATGTTTTTTGCGTCTGCATTTCCATATGCTCTTCAAGGTGTCACGCACCTCCCTGTGGACTCTCACAGCCATCTGTATGAAGACGTGAGAGACGGGGGTCTATGCCAGGACATCCTGGCTTCCCCTCTTCCTTCCTCTTCATCCTTGTTTGACCACAGATTGCACAGATTGCCTCATCAAAAGAACGAGTGGAGACTACCAGCCTACCCTCAGGTCTGTAAACAAAACCCCCAACCTATGATGATAGCTCCTGTTTGATACATTATTTACATTTGATGATATCACAATTGGGTTGCAAAATGAATCTATTGTAAAAGGTAGATGATGTACTGTAGCCTTATCACGTAAGTAATGGTAACTGAGATGCAATCTGTCTCTCAGCAGGCAGCGGAGAGAGTGAGGGATGTTCGACAACCGCGGAGAGAGTCTGATCTTCCCTTTGAACTACGAGGCGAATTAGTCTAGAATGAGAAGGTCAGAGCAGACAAATACGCTATGACAGGGCCTGTGATTCAACAGTAGTCATTGAGTACAGTGTTGTATAGCAGATCATATTTTTATTATGATATTAAATACAAAAACCTTTTGAATTGTATCTCACAAGTCACATTGAATATACTTGTCACAATTGTAGAATGGAGCTGGAACGCTTGATGTAAGATGTTATATAATACAGTATTTCACTCAGTTTTTCTGTGTATATTGTTTACATTCCTCAGATGTAAGTTGACCTACAGTAGAATATGGAAATCCGAAGACGCTAAACGGAAGCAAATCACAATGCAAGAAAGATTTCAAAAAAATATATATTTAAGTCTCAAGCCATGCAATTAAGACTGTCAAAATGCTACCGTATGTGCTTTTTTTCTTTTGTCTTAAACCAGCCACCAGCTTTTTTTATTCTCCCTCTGTGATCTTCCTCTCTTTGTTCTTTCACCTTTACCCTTTGTTCTAGTTTCCTTTGGCCTGCAGGTAGACGTGAATCAGTCAGTTAGAGACAAAAATGGACTGACAAAGCTGTTTTTTCGCCCGGAGAAGGGGCAGCCCCCTCACGGTGGCACTGTGGTCAGAAGCAGCACAGACTCACAGTGCCACCCAATCAGACAGCATCCTTTTTGACCCATACAATGTGAACACTTTCAAACATGTATCCAGATGAGGACTTGACAACAGTGGGCCGTCCGCCCCCCCCTCTCTGATACAAAGAGTTTCACAGTTAGTCCATGGGAATCCCTGCAATGGGATTGTAGTGAGTGGTATTTAGCATGGTTATGTCTTCGGGAGTTAAAGCCATATCTAGGGCCAGACTCTAATCCTATTTTCTCTTGGATTGAAGTTCAGCTCACAGTATCAGAGAGAGAGAGAGAGAGAGAGAGAGAGAGAGAGAGAGAGAGAGAGAGAGAGAGAGAGAGAGAGAGAGAGAGAGAGAGAGAGAGCGTGCAGGGAATTTGTCTCACTGAGAGTGGACAGTTAAAAAAAAAAAAAAGAAGAGAGGGTTAAGTTAAGCTGCTACTCTGGCTACTGCTATAAAAAGGATCTTGTAGTTAAAATAAAAGCAGTCCATTGTATAGTGTCACACCACAGCCTACAGTTTACAATAGTTAGAATCTGTATTTATAGAAAACTTTACAAAACCAAAGTTGCTTTACACAAGAAAGAAATGTTTTGATGTGATAATGGTGCAAGGTAAAGAAGTCAAGGGGAAACATGACCGTTTGGAACAACTTTCCTATCTATCTAATTGAGATATTTCACTCAGAAGTGGCACCATTGCCATCCATGGGACCATGCTGCTAGTGTGGCTGAAAAAAATTCTTGTTTTGAGAAGAGAAAAAGACGTTACTGGCACAGTCATCCTCATGTCTTATATGTGCATATATAGCTTAAAAAGTATATCATCAAGAAACATGTGTTGGTCAATGAATATTTCTTGATATAATCTTTCTTGATGATGTACGTTTTAAGCTGTAGACTGATGCTGCCACACCTGTCAGGAAGCCTACAGAACGCAAGAGAAGATAGATGGTGTCTTCCTGTATGACAATAACAAGGTTCAAGTGCTCTGTGTATTTGTGTAACTTTGTCTTTTAATGTTCCCTGTGCAGAGATCAGTAACTTCCTCAAAGTTTCCATGGCTCTTTTAGGTTCTCGCTGCCTTGTAAATTACGCAAATAGCGACTGGGCTTACATCTGTACACAGAGCCGTTACGCATGCATCCTAGTTCTGCTTCCAGCTTCTGCTTTTCCCCTAAGCACGATTCGTCACATCAGTCTCATGAGTACACACACAGAAACACAGCACAGGCAACACATATAGTCCAATGAGACACACATATATATATATATATATATGTATATATTAAAAAAAGGGTATCATCTTAATTCATTTTTCCCCAATAGAAATGTCCACTTTTTCATTTTTGATGAAGCTGGGTGTGGTCTGCCTCATGACTTGTTCTTTAGCTGGAGCAACCTTCACACGTCACTCTTTTTTGGGTTGTTAATGTAAAATACGGAGGAAATATTTACTAAAAGAGGTGATATTCCAAATCCTGGTGAGGTTGTTGTTGTTGTCATATTTGTACAACCTACAATATTCTGCTTCCTCAATGGCCTTGACTGCCTGGAGATGAATCTCAATGTTTCACAGAGCTGTGTTCCCTCAATTAGGCTGGCTATTCTCCATCATGAGCTGTCAAGGTATGTTTGTCTCATTACTGAACAATTGTTTAAGTTCCTGTCAAGATGACTGCTGTGTTCAAACCAAAAGCCTGTTCATGATGCATCATTTCGGCTCAGGCAAGAACAGTAATCTGCTAAACTGCAGGCTTGACAGCTCGACGCTGTACGTCAACTTCTATTTTTCCTCACTTGCCTCAAGAATGTTTTGATACGATGCGTTCAGAAGAATCTCGAGGGAGCTCGATCATTCAGGCTGCAGGAGTGCACAATTAAGTCAAATTAGAAACAAATAAGAGACTTTAATTACCTCAGCTCTCAGAGTGTTTTCACGTCCTTTTTACCCCTCTCCTGAACGACTTTTATTTGGAAAAACAAATAAGAAATTGAATAATGCTCCTTTATCAGGTTGTGCTACCAGTGGGGGAGCTGACTCAAATGTAACTCACATGTCTGTAAACCCCGTCTTTGCTCTCATTATTTGGATTCTAATCATTTGAACCAAATAGAAATCAAATCAAAAGCAACCACAGGTTTTACAAATTAGAACATGATTTTACTGCCAAGTTATTATGACTCACGTTGTCGGTGTTCTCTCCTGTTGTCAGTAATGAGGATGTAATTTACCCTCCAATGTGGATGAAAGAATACAACTGAATGAATATAACAACAGTTCATGAAAGATAGCTAGGAAGTGAAAACAACAATTAATTATTAATTCTGATAGGGGGCAGATCTGAGAGCACATTGAAACTAAAAGAGCATCTTAAATTAAAGATGAGTTTGACGACTGGCCATCGGCATCAGACCCCGTGGAAATGTAGGAGTGAAAATAAAACCACAGAAAAGTAGATATGCTAGTAGAGCCCAAGGATATTGCAAGAAAAAAAGGTTGAGTTATGGATTTTTATTATTATTGAAAGAATGCACACATACAGCCCACAATATTCTCTATTTGAAATAGTGCAGGCTTTATTAAACACAATTCAAAGCCAGACAATCATTACTCTCCTGGTATCTTTTTCACAAAGGTGCACAGTATATTCATCATAAGAAGAATGTCTTTCTCTTTCAAGCCACATTTAAACCTGGGTGTATTTCTTTCCCATATGTAAGCACATTTCAAACGTCCGTCTCTGCATCTCACTCATTTAAATGTGCACACACTCCCACTCCAACACTTAGGATATAAAGATGACAAAAAGAGAAAAACAAGCTGTTATTATTAAAAACATTAAGTCTGATCTGACATAGTGTCCAAAAGCATTTTGCATAACGTTTTTGCGTTCATAAATCACTGTCTGAAATGTATTTTCAAATAATCCACACATTTATGTTAAGTTGTAAACCTACATCCATACATAAATCAATATCGTCTGATGATTTGTAATCAATAAAAATGCTCAGCTATAATGATAAACAGAATGTAAAAAAAGGAAGAAATTATTGGGAAGTAAGTGTTTACAGATTGATGTTCTTCTAATCATATTTGTGTACAAGCATATATGTGATTGGTTATCTATCACTTGCCAGGTTGAATCTTATTATATGATTGGCTGGAAGCATAAAATGGGCAAGTCAACAGTCCTATATTGTGCGACTGACGCCCACCTTCGGTTCATAAATTTGTTTTTCCTAGAATGGCGAAGGCATGACCCGCCCTACTCTGTCACTGATGTGGTGTACTCTGCCTTGATTGACTTATTCTTACATTATCCAATCCAACTATCGAAGGCAGTGAGTACTAGCCAATCAGAGGCGAGTAGGGCCAATCATTTCCTCGTCATCCTAGGAAAAACTAAATTGCCTCTGGTTCCCCCCTCTTAGCTCTCTTAGCACTTTAGTGTTGTTTGCACCGTTAGCCGCCGGCTCAGCTATCGCCATGTTGAGAGCCACGTGGAGGCAATCCCTCAATCATAGATGTGCTCTGAATTTGTAATTTCAGCACCTTTTAAAGATGCTTTTAAAAAAAGAGTTGTTAATTGCTTTATTGAAATATGACAAGCTGTGAGTATAAGCTGATCTAAAAGCATCCACAGCACTCTGGACGAAGACTGTCCTCTGCTATTGTGGATGAATTGCATGCTTTGTCTGCTGTAACAGCTCCATTTGTCCTCTTCAGTTGGTTAATGCTGTTGAGTCAAAATCACACACGCCAATCTTGCAGTCTTGAAGCAATAGTTGAAGACTGTGACTTAAAAACCCTTCAGTGCAATTTAATGTGAAAGACATGGAGTGGTTGATGTTTTCTGTGGTCATATTTAAGTGAGTAAGATGTGTTCATTTTTTTATGTTCTAAGTTTAAAGATGTATTCAAGAAATATAATTGCTTCTTCTATGGTTGCATGTTGGCCTAGTTGGTAATTAAAGTAAAGAATATTTTTCTTCACAGCCACACGTATTTCAGAACATCCTCAATGTTAGCGTTTTAAAGGGAGGATATTTTATTAAACTGTTCACCATTCACAGGAAGCAAAAATGCTTCCAATTTGTACTGCATTTGTCAGTATATCAACAGTTTCTCATTACAACAAGGTCATTAATTTAGTTTGTGACACAGCAACATGGACAAAGATGATGCATTTACTTCGGAAATAGATAGTGTAATATAAAGAAACAGAAATAAAGTAAGAAGAGAAGCTGCCGGGCTGAGAGACTGTGAGCAGTGAGGGAGGGTGAAAGACTGGAAGCCACAGAAGGAAAAGGCCATGTCATGAGACAGAGTGGGTGAGCGAGAGACTGAAACACAGTTGAATAGGGAAGTACTGATGGTGAGCACATGGGTGTGGTTGGTTAGCAGCGTTTCAGAAGTGACATACAGAGGAAAGCACCGTGGATGTGGAAGAATCCCTGGACTCGAGCGCCTCACAGGATGTATACCAAGGTAAGCATATTAGCCTGGATGGATCATTAAATATCAGAGGGCTAAGGGGTGTTTTTGGTGAGGCATACTAAAGAGAGATTGATGGAGGACGACAGACAAATGGATGAACAGACAGACAGAGAGTGAGTTAGAGTGCTAGATGTGACAAACAGGCAGGCAGGTCAGGCTAGGGGAAGGGAAAGACGCCTGTACAGCCCAGGGGAAACAGGCCTCATCTTGACATATGCTCTGGAGTGAAATGAAGATTGGCACGACCTGCTAATCTGAGCTGTCGCAGCTCATGACGGCCACAGACGTTCACCTGTCACGCTGTTCCACGCCCGGAGGATGAGCTGCCACCAGGATAGGTCAAAGATCCAGATTCATTTTCTGCTGTGGGGTGGATTCAAACTGAGCCACTGGCCCAGACTTCTATCCGTCACTCTACCTGCCTCTGCTGTGTGTAGTTGCTTGGCAGCTGTTGTTCTCTGTGTTGCTATAAAACCATGCAATATCGGACAGCTTTTTTGCTTACTTCTGTTTGTCTATAGTGTTTTGTTTCAAGCTAGGGGCAACATGTTGTGAGGGGGAGGAAAGAGTACGTCGCTCACCAGTAGGCCTACAGGATTTCCATTACGGTAAATGGAGTTGTTTTGACACGTCCTCCAATGCTAGTTTTTAATTGGTGACAGTAGCAAACTTTTTGTTATTGAAGTTTGATCAATAGTGCCACAAAGTTCAACACAGACATGTGTGGGAGGATAGCAAACGCAATGTGCGGCCTCAATCACTCACTTTTGACAAATGAATAAATAAAAAAATAAAAATGGTGGTTATGATATGTGTGTCTTCTAAAATTTGACATTCAAAGTAGGAATCCGTTTTTGTCATGTTGCGTGAGGAGTGTGGGGGATGTTGCCTGTGTGCTTAAGGAGGAAGTAGAGGTTGCCATGTGGTGCCAAACCTCAATGAGTGCAACCTTCTGTCTGGTAGATTTGCACTGCACAAAATGTTCCAAAGTGAATGCTCTCTCGCTTCAATTGTAACATTATAACTATGGCTAAAGAGATGCGAATAAACCATGTCTGTCTTGTCTGCTCATGAGCACATGTTTTGTCTGCATGTTGTGTATCTGCTCCAATCCTCTGCAACAGATCCAGTGTCTGCATTTCTAGTATAGGACCTTTCCTCATTTATGGAGTCACCTATAATATTTGAGGGGCTCTGAATTACTTTTGCTGATCTTAGATGTTGTGATAAAAGTTGAGATACAACTTGGTTTATACCAAGTCATTGCGTCATCGCCTCTACTCATAATGTTTGTTTTTTTGTCTTTCAGATTTATTTTACCCACTTGGCCTTCTTCCTGCTTGTCATGTTTAAAGGTGAGTGCATTGAGTTTAACGCGAGGCCATGTAACTATGGAACTATGTAACAGCAGCCACTTCGATCACAAGTCACAACAGGATAATGCTATGCTCAAATATAAATGCTAAAATGCTCAAGTACAGGTTACAAGTGTCTGAAGACCTGCAGAGCCTACAGTATGGGTAAATTTAATTAAAAAAAAGTTATCCTTAGAATACTGAGTATACATTATAATGTGGATCCTAATGTGGGTTTAGAAGACTGAAGGCTTATCGCTCATCTCAGTCCAGATGAGGGATAAATAAGCTCACACTAAACATCTTAGAACTGTAGATGACAGTAATATAAAAGGTTTACTACTATCCAAATTAAGGTTTTCATCCACACAATATATATCTGACACATCTACTGCAGACCTTTAGTCACGTTCCAGGCACATGGGTTCATCAAAGTCGTTGGAATCACAGCATTAGCCTAAGAAAGTAGAGGTTTTGTAGAGCTCCGGCATTAATTGGAAGGTGCTGAGAGAGTAAACAGACAACAGCCTCTCTGTCCCGCAGTCTCACACAACAATCCAGCTCTGTTGTAGCCAGAGGTTTTGTAAAGAGCCACTTCTTTGTGTGTGTGTGCGGCACTGCCCCACTCACAGGACTTTAACTGTGACATACTCTCAGTACATCTGCGGGGCCCCTCTCGCCGGCATGGCCAGACATTCTCAAGTCTGGCCTCTGCCAGGAATACATCACAGCATTGTTTGAGAAAATCACAGTGGTAAACAACACAGCTCTTTGTTCTTCCTGTAAAGTTTACTGTATCAAGGCCTCGCCGTGAGGCTTCATCTAACTTGTGTTTTTGGTGATTCAAATGTGTCTTTTTTCCCCTTGCATGCAGTGTCAAGGGCTCAGACTTCCACACCTGCAGATCAAATGGAGTCTGTGAGCAACAGTATGGCGAAGTTAACAACAATGCCTGCCGCTCCAACTCCTACTGGTACGGCACTCGTGGCTATCTGGAGAAATGCCACTTTGCAGCATCTTCGGTAATTGAGGCTATCTCCATTTCAGTATCATTTTCATGTGAATCAGTTGCTTTCTTGATGTAACAGGAAGAAGAGTGGAAATCAGAGTCACCAGAGACGCTGACTCCTCCTCGACCACAAACAAGAACATTAGCACCAGCAACCCAGTCAATGTCCACACCACCCCATCAGAAATGAAGACGTCAACAGGTAGGCTGGTGTGTAGTTAGTGCTGTATATGTGAAACCCATCATTTCAATTCAACTTGATGTAATTGTTAAGTTTCTGTCCCTTTTAGCTCCAACAACAAAACCAAAACCAAAGTTCGTACCCACTACAGGTAACAATCTGCACCATGTCCCTCACATATTTGAACACCCAGTTGGTGGAAGCCATTGAGTTTGGCTATAACGTCCCCTCACATCAATAGCAAAGGCTTTCCCTAAGCTTTCTCCTTTTAAAACTAATTATGAGGTAATTAGAAAATGTTAAACTCCCTGTACTTATTAAGATATAAAGAGGAGTTTTTTTGTTGCATTTTACCGATCCGGGGGAAAAGGAGAGAACTAGAGTGAGAGCGACAGAGAGCGCACCGATATGTATTAAAGGTTTCCTAAGAGAGACATTCCACTGAAATATTCAAAAAGTCAATTAAAATAATGAGTTAAACATAGGAATGCACCTGAATGGAATTATGTAGGGACTCATATGGCAAAGATAAGATCAGTCAATAGGTCCCAAAACAAATATATCGATATGAAATTATGCTTTTGTATTACAAACCATATGACTTATATTAAATACAGAGGGGAAAAAAGTCAAGGAAACTAATGTTTTCACTGTCTATATTTTTCAGCATCCTCAGTGACATCCTCCCCATCCACAACTGTGAAAACCATCAAAAAAGGAGCCCATCAAGATGTTGCCTGGGGTACCAAAAATTTGTACTACTCCATAGTTACCTTAAATGCCACAGGCATTGCGGTTTTATTGTTATCTCATGGCAGACTGACAGTATCATAATTCCCTGTCTTCCAAACAAAGCCCATGGCAGAGTGGTAGAACAGAGCAACTCACTTCCTCTCTTGCCAACAGATTAATGCTTGATTGTACCTTATGCAAGAAGAGATACGATATTTGTGTCCTCGTGCTGTGCTGGCTTACCATAGATAGGGTTTTGATACACCATACAACAGCATGTCAGCGGGGCCAGTAGATCTGTCAGGTCGATAGCTGACTGTTGTTCCCCGGTGATCCTCTCTCTCTCTTTTCTTGTAGAAGCTTCCTGTGTTCAACAGTCAAACTTAATTCAATACTTTCCATTCCGCTTTTACTTCTTATAGATCCGAAGTGGGATGAAGATTTCACCTATGGTGAGAAGCTACATTTTGACTGTTTATATTTTAGTTTTCTTTCATTTTGCGTCTATGTTTGAGTGTTTGATTCATGTTTTTTGTGTCCAGATTATAAGTCCCTGCGCATTGCTGGACTGTCTATTGCAGCAGTGCTCTTCATGTTGGGCATCATGGTCATTGGCTGTAAGTGTGACTCTGAAAGACTTTTTTTTGTGAAGCACTGTAATTATGTATTCAACTGTCTTTCTCACTCTTTTGCTTATCTCTAACTGTAGGTGGCAGGGTCTGTCGGCTTTGCAGATGTCACAAAACTTCACAGAAGTAAGTAGTTTTTTATTTCATTCATTCTAGTGAATGTTCAAATTCTGTATTTTTGCACTGTTTGAGGGGTGCATGATTAGCACAAGTGCTGAATAATTTAAGACAATGAAAGCTGACAGACAGTCTAAATTACAGTCCATGTGCATGAAGGGTAGCCGTGCTTATATCACGCTCTCGGGGAAACTGCAGTTGAATCATTTAAGTAATTTATATCACAGGCTACTGGATGATATATTGCAAACAATCATTCATTTCAGACATATAATAGCTCAACAGAATGCTGACTAAAATCTCTGATGATTAATAGATCAAAAAGATTATGATTAAGCTATTTGTTGGGCGAAACCGTAACAGAAAAACTGCAAAGCGCATTGTTTATTTTCCTTACTGTGGTGTGTTTGTGTTGGATGAATACAATTGATTGCTTGAATACTGTTTGATTCCTTAACGGTTCTGTGTGTTTATTTTCCAGATCATATCAAGTGGCCCAAGGATAAGGAGAGAGAGAGCATATGTACATTGATAAAAGTGCAGAGCTGTAAGAAACCAACCAGGAGTCCATCAAGAGAAAAAAGAAAATCTGGCATCATATGTGTGAATGTAGACTGTATGCTGCTTGGTAACAGTGTCATTTGAAAACACTCAATAAACATAGAAAACATGAATCAGGCTGACGAGTGAAAAAAGGGAACCCTCACCTGCTTAATCTTTGTCTAACATCATTTCTATACTGTGCAAAA
Organism: Leptoclinus maculatus; assembly: GCA_032191485.1. Lineage (NCBI taxonomy): Eukaryota > Metazoa > Chordata > Actinopteri > Perciformes > Stichaeidae > Leptoclinus > Leptoclinus maculatus. The sequence continues at coordinate 11,968,713 of JAVDOI010000008.1, read as the reverse complement.
CTGCACTGAAAAGGGATTATTTCTCTTTGCAAATAATGAGGAGATGATTCATATTTTAATCACACCTTCAGCCAAGAAGCAGGCTTGTTTCCAATGACCTTTTATCTTATAACTGATAACACAGCCATCGGCTGTGTCTCACAGCCAGGCTTATTATTAAAGGTTGTGAAGAATAAACCCATAACATGCCATACTTGACAATCTCGCACAACACTAAGACTGAAGCTGGGTCACTTCCTCTTCCTGATAGATACTACACACTCTTTACACTTTCAATCTGAACAAAAACGTGATGTTTAGTAAGGGGTGTCTAAGCCTCTTAGTGGCTCTATGCTTGTAAGCGAGTAAAGCCCTAGATTAAACAAGATCCACTGGCGCATTATCATTGCATCCATATGGCATCAAATGATGCAGACAATAAACTGGGAAAAAACAAACACATTTTATCACAGATTTAATGTCAGAAGCAACACAGAGTTTATACTTATATGATATACAATAGTATTAACTGTTCTAATTGCTACAACAAAATTAAGGAGAGTAGATGTGAAAACAGAATCGATTCATGATATATGGCAATTGTTTTTTGTGAGCGAGATGGTTATGTATTATATACTTTGTAAATAATTCTATAATGAAAAACTAATGGGAATGCCATTGGCACAAATAATACATACAGTATGGGTTCATCTGGCTACACAAGTGCATACAAACATGTATTCAACATTAAGTCCAAATTTAGACTTTTTTAATGCAATATGACACAAATACAAATATTTTACATAAAAAAGCTTTTGGAAAATAACTGACTTCCACCCGCCACAACATGTTTTACACAGAATTTATAAATGAACAGTGGAGAGAAAACATCACCAGTTAACACATGTATAAAAAGACCATTTGGTCAAATATAATATTTTTCCATTAAGAGACACAATACAAATATTTAGGTCAGTAAATCTGTAAATACATACAATTTAAAAACTAGAATAACTGCATAAGGTCTGACAAGGGTTTTAGTGTGGTGGTTCTGAAAGCTGTATGCAGTGCAACTTCAGAAAACACATGCCACTAGACAAGACACAAGCAATGGAGAAAACTGTTTATACATGCAGTTAAAAAATGCAAAGCTAGAAAACAACCAAATACAAAAACAAGCTGCAAAGAACGAAATACAAGAGTGTTGCAAGTCGTACTGAACTTGCACGTTTCTGTATTTAGTTCCGTTATATTCGCCAGGAGGATCATGCGATCGGACGCATGTATGCGTGCGTGTGTCCCTGCCTCCGTGAGCGAGTGTGCACCTCTGTGTCTGTCCACGGCTAATCTTGCATTCTGCTGCAGCAAACTAAATTATATGTTGGTTTTGATTGACATTGATGAAGATGTTTTCTTCATTTGCTTGAGTTTTGTCAGTTGGCATGTGTTTTGTTAAGTTGTTGTACATAGAGCTTTTAGGGACACTGTACTCCTGCTGTAGCCTGCATGCACCGAAAAAGCCATTTTAAAAAAAAAAAGGTGAGAAAATAAAAAGCAGAACCTCAATCTAAACATACATCGCGTTGAGAAAAAAAAAAAGCTCAACATCTACATTTGTTACATTATTAACATGAGTAGTGTAGCAGAAAGGCTTTACAGAAAGGAATAATTGAGTAGAGTTTGGTCGCATGCTGGGAGCCGGCTGGACCAAATACTGCATTTCTCTGCAGTGTGTTTGCTTTCTTCAATTTGTCAAAAATAAGGCCTTGAAAGAGAAATCTCTGCTCTAATGTTCAATTGTGGTTTGTTTGTCCAACAGAAACCGTGAATATGACTAAAAACATAAAAACATGACATGAAAAACTGAAATGTTTTGCACTGCAATTTTTTGTTCAATTGTACTCCCTTTGAAATGCTGACAGATATTGAAGGCTTATTGGGCAATGCTATGCTTTTTAGATACACATAACACATACTGTACACACATTGCTCAAATACGAACAGTAAAACAAATGCACAAACAATAATCACATCTACCAATTTGTTTATGTTTAATAAACTGGGATGCATCATTTTTAAGACAAAGCTTCAGCACAAATCTATAGCTACTGTACAACCTGAAGAGGACATGACTACACAATTGTTTTTTGCTCTCAAGTCTGGCTGGACTGGAGCCAAGACCTGTCCCCAGTGCCGAGATTAATGAATCTAGTGTTTAACCCCATGTAGCCATTCCCTGTGTTGCTTATTCCATTATAAGTGTCCTCATGAAGCCATCAATGAAAATACTGTCATGTTGAACAGGAGCAGGTCCCATTCCCCTTTAACATTTGCTGCAGAAAGTTCCCTTCTCTGATTTGGAACAAATAAGGCAACCAGTTCCTGGACAGAAAGCTTTCTTTCACAGGGCATGATTGATTTCCATTTAAATGAAAACAGAGAAGCCATCATGCTCTATGAATGAAACAAAAAGGCATTGTTGGTATTTTCCCAATCATCTCCGTCTTTAATTGATTTGTGGGATTTTTATCCCTCATTCACACACGGCTTCTTTCTACCAGTAGAAAACTTCTGTATTTACAATCTGCGGGACTAAAGTGAACGCCTTTCAAAATGAAACAGAGAGGGGGGAAAAGAAAACATCATCATTCATTGCGGCCAATTAATTTGCTAGCCTGCAATAATGTTCACACTGGCCATTTCCACTCGTTTCTATTTTTACTGAGGTTGAGAAGAGGGGGGAACAGGTTTTTATCTTCCTTTTACACTGCCTCCTGTCATTGCTAATGGGCCAGGAACAGAAGGTGTCAGACAAGTGAATAGGAGAATGAAGTGAGCACTAACCTGTCTTAGCGTGGATTAGCATGGTTTGTCTCGGTCATCGACCAAATCAAACGCAAATGTAGTTTCACTGCATAGCTGGTGGGAATAATTTCTTGTTTCAGGTAGTAAAAAAAGGGGGAGCTCTGGCTGTGCTAAATTATCCCTTTTAACAAAAGAAGCTTTAAGCCATATTCACTGGCTTTGATTTGGATTCCTCAAATAGAATCCAATTAGAAGGTTTGAATGCATTCCAAATGTCCCCGGATAAATCGCGTATATGTGGAGCATAAACGGCTGGGACAAAGACAAGCGTATATACAACGGTTAAAAAAAAAATATTGCATATGTATTGATTAGAGCGAGCAATGAACTGAAAGGTGAGAAGCAGGCTGTTGTGCAAAGAAGTCTAACTGTCTGAGTCAGGAGAGTAGGAGATGGCATAGCCCTGTGCATGGCTCCTCTCTTTGTCTGTTATTGAGACTGCTACTCCACCAAGAACTAGACGGCCCCTTTCTGGTCCTGCTCTGTAGGCACGAAGTAGACCCTGTAGAGAGAGAGGTAGGACAGGCGTCAGGAAGGGAATACAGGGAGAGGGGGGGGGGGGGGAGACAGGGCAGAAGTATGTCATCTTCAAGATATTTTTAGGCTCTTTTTCAGTTTGTTAGCAGAAAGACACAAGAAACAACTCTGCGTGTCAGAATTCAGGAAACGACATGTCTGCCTCATTTTGCAGGGCTCTGACAGGTGCGCGGCGACTGCACCGCCTCAAAACACAGCTCATCCCCAGGTGGGACTTATAAATCTGGCAAGGCACTGTTGATCCAACAAGCCAGAGGTTGCTGTGTGATTAAGCCTCTTTTCAGCAGAGCGATCAGTCAGCACCAAACACTGCCAGAGCTGACTGCAGCCCCAGGAGGCAGCCAGTAATCCTGCAGAGGAATTTAACCCTTTGCAGATTCTCTTGAGCGTCTGCTCCACAACGGCTGTTCTCCTGCTGCTTGGAGATCTCAGGGGACTAACTTGAAATGCGTAACCTCTCTAAACCCGACCTGCAGGTCATGTATTACTACTGCACCCCAGCACAAAGGAATTGATGATTGGTCTGCAGAAAGCCTTCCTAGCTAGCTTAACTGTGGTTAAATGCGCAAGGTGTAGAACGGTTGCAAAAAGCAAAGAGAGGGCGTCTCTCTGTATAACTGGTTTTGGCTGTTCTGGTGTCAGAGTGCTGTTGGCAGATTATTGTCATGACGCCAGCGTCATGTTTACAGGATTGTTTTGTTATTTCTGAGCAGAGTCATCCACTCGTGCCTCAGTTCATGAGGTAAGCTTTGGGACAAGTAAGGTCCTGTCCCATTCGTTCATACAAACCCAGTGGCACTGTCTCAAGGCTATTGTTTGATGGCTAACATGGGATGGGTTAGAGGTGGGGAGTGTTCAGTGGTGGCGGTGGAGGGCCTCAGGCTGTGACACTAATTACTGTACAAGTCCAGACGGGCTCAGATGGGTGGATGCCAGTTACGTTTTTCCACCCAAGTGTTTTTCTCTGATTTTGATGCTGTAGGACGAGTTAGGGTTCATTGGCAAGGCAGCAGAAAGGCTGTTACCCACCAGACCGGTTCTGTCACCTGCAGGCTGACTTAGCATAAAGTGGAACGTGCATCTCTCAAATATCAACTTTAAAGTGGAGAAATTTGACCTTACCCTTGCTGTCGATTGTGCATGTGGCGTCTTACCAGCAGTACAGCTGCAAGAAAGAAAAATGAAAAAAAAGGTCACGGCTACACAAGAGAAAAGTTCATATTTGCTTAGGTATTAACAGCTTTACAAGGCACACAGGGACTACAGAGATTCCAGTCATGCACCGAGGGGCTTTACAGCAGTGCATTTGTCAACTGTGGAAATGAAACAGAAATTATTTCACATTAAACGACTTTATGTCAAAGCAAAACACAGAATACTTACTGATTATCACAGCACCGGAAAGAGTCAACACCGCCACAGCTACGACGATGATAATCAGGGTTAAATTATCTAAAAGAAAGAGGTAAGTAAGGCGAGATGATATCAGTTGATGATATTACAAATCCTTGTTGATATATAATCCACATTTTTATACATGTACTGTATATCGCTAATTGAAACACGTCTCTCACCTGCTGTGTCTTTTACACCTGCAGATTCACTTGAGCCATAAAGGTCGTGATCTACAGCTAAGTGGCAAAAAGAAGAAGGAATGGAATTAAGTATATGGGCATGAGCTTGTGTCTCCATAGAGGCTTCAGAAAAAAACGTAGCTCTTGCTGAAAGGCTGCTTCTCCAGGAGCCGACTGCCCTGTTCTAAACAGATCTGTAATTCTATCAAGTGTCCATCAAAACCAAGATGAGGAGCGACGGAGAGAGGCGTGGATAGAGAATGAGAATGCCAATGTTGATTAGCTGACCAGCAGGATGGTGGAGATGTCGACTTGTTCATTGGCCTTTCAGCAGAATCCACAGGGCCCCTCCAGGGAGCTAATTGATTCCATTCAGGGCTTAATGGTTTGAAAGGAGGGAAAGCCAACAGGGGCCACAGACCCACACATTTCACTGGACTGGAGCAACCTATACACAATGCTGACTTATTGACGATAATTACAAACTAGAAAATCCTACTGCCCTTCAATCCACTCTTGGGAACAGAGGTATTAAACTCACTTTTTCGCACACGGTCCTCATCATCATCATTCGGATCTGTGAAGTAAGGAGAAATCAGCTGCTTGAACACACAGTACAGAAATACATGTTCTTCAATGTGAGCTCTTTCAAATAATAATAATAATAGAGTTATTCTACTGTACAATAGTCAGGATATGAACAACACCTTTCATCTTTTAGCAACACTATTGATTGAGGTTTTTAATGAAGTTAGTTTAGGACCAAGAGATCTGACAGCAAAAACAGTAACCCATCTGAAAGGCAATAACAACAAACGACCAAACCTGTAAGTAACAAACGAAACTGAAAATCAGGAAGAAAAACCATGAAGTATAAAAGTTTCAAGTGAGAGCCTTCACACAAAACCATGCAACCATGTTGTGCACTTGTGTAAAGTGAGTAGAAATGTGGAGATGGTTGAGAATCTAACATCTAGGAAAGGTGTATTTTTTTAAGCTATTCTGTTTGACATGAAATCACATGACGTCTGTAAATTACTTAATACATGGCCTAAAGGACCCACTCAACTTACCTGAAGTAACAAAGAACAACAAGGACAAAATACACATGTCGAAACAAGCTAAGGACAAAATAATTCCTTTCAAAACAAAGGAACAAAACTTGTTCTTTGTTGTTGCATATGGGTGTGATCTCAGTTTAAATGAAACCTTTCTATTTGTTTCACTAAATTGCCCTAAATTGACTTTGAGCAAGAACCATTTGCTTGATGACTTGTTGAAAAGCACTATGAAAACTGTGTCCAGCTTCATTCAGTGCTCCTGTTTTTCTTTATTTGACAGATGAAGATGCATTACATACCTCCATCAGCGGATCCTTCATTATCTTCTGAAACAGCTGCAAAAAAAAGGTAGGGAGTGAGTAATTAATTAAAAGCTTAATATTATTCACAATCCAGATTACTGCTACATTCAAAGGACTGTACAGCACAAAAACTATTTGGGCTACACTTGTATTGTGTATATTTGGTGGAGTCTATCTGCTGTTCTTGTCTGGTATCTTATCTTTTATGTCAGGAAAGTACAGCATTAAGAATATTGTCGCTAATTTCACATGCATGTTTTTCTTAATGATATTCTTATACGTACAAAAACCTTTTGTTTCATTTTTGCACCTTCTCTTTTTGGCAGTTGTCAAATTTAAAAGTGAGTGCATATATTTATCTGTACCGACTCGCACATACATAGGTAGGTGAGGAAAGCATGCCGACACAGGGATGCACAGACCCTGATTAGATGTTTATCACCTGCAAGCGTCACACAGAGATGAGAACATACCAGTAGCAGCTGGCAGCATCAGCAGCAGACACAGGAACAGCAATCGCATCATCTTCAAATGCTGCAGGGGGAAAAAGAAACCAAGATAAAAATATCTGCTATTAATATTCAGCCATTGATGTGTGTGGAAACTTGGTGTTTTGGTTTTGAGATAGGGTGAGATGGAAAGCAGCAATGCTGTCTATTACTGGAACTTGTGAGGCACTTTGAGTTTCAGGATCACATAATGCTAGTCCGTGGAAAACTACAATTTCCGAACCAAATCCTTGTACAGTTTTAACCGGTTTGAAGTATGCATGCAAATCAAGATTGTAATCTGAGATGAGTGGTGATGAGGGGGGTCAGTGACTGACAACCTTATTTCCCATAGTGCTCAGCAGAAACACAGTTCTGAGAATTCGGTCACAGTCAGCAAGTGTCTATTCAACATTTTCCCCTCCCTTAAGCAAAGCCCGGTTGCTATGTCCAATGTATCATTGGATGCTTTTTTTTTCTGTTGACTAATACATTTTAGTTGTTTGTTTATTGTATCCTGCTAAGTACTATTCTTGTCATTGGGAAAGAAAGAGTGTGAGCTTGATTACCCTTGAACACATGTTTTTCCGTCAACTCTACACGAGCCAAGTGATACTCTTACGTTGGCTGTGATTTCTATTTAGATGTATTGTTGTTCTTCAGGAGAACAACTTCCTCATGGAACAGGGCCCAAAACAAACCCTACCTCCGCTCCCCATCACCACATATAGATGTGAAACGCAGATGTTCTTGGCCTGCTAAACAAAGCCCCAGCTGTATCCAACACAATATGAAATGGGAAAACATTGGAATGACCTCTCTTCCAGTCTAGGCCCCGGATGAAGCCTCATTGGCCAGATTTAGCTATTGAGGTTGGCATGGGATCAGGAACCAATAGTAATGCAATGATTGAAACTGCACACAGAGGGAACTCTCCCCATTGACCTTTGTGCCAGTATTGTTAGTTGTGCCCATTGTGTCCTTGATTTCCTTAATAGTTAATGACTATGTGGAAAGAACTGAGGTGACCCGCATTGTTAAGGTGCAGGGCTGTGAGGGAAAGCAGCAAAAACGCACCGTGAACCTCCACAGAGCAGTTACCGACTTACTGTTTCCTACTTATTACTACAATTTAAGGAAGTGGATCACGCTCACTGTATGGCGAGTAAATTCGACTTCCCATATTTGGCGAAAGGAAGTGAGGAAGTGAAAAAGATGGCAGAGGCATGGGCATTAAGACTGGAGACTAGTCAAAATCAGTTAATTCTTTCCATACTGTTTTGGACAGTTTCATTAAAACCTAGGCATCAGGAATCTGGCCATGAACTGTAATCGTATCTATAAATGCTGCCATGGTAGTCAATGTCTAAAAACTTCCATGTGAGACAAATGTTCACCCTGTAGGGCCGCACAAGAACGATTCCAGCCCAGTCCACAACAAGATTATCTTGATGCAAAATTAGCAGAACAGCATTAAGATCTATTTTTGTTGACGATATTAAATGATGCTAATCACACCACTGAGGCTGATTGGATGGGGACTGTAGTGTGGGCTGTTCTGGCCTCTTGAATAGCTGCAGTAAATCTCCAAATGCAAACAACCTAAGAAGCTGCGAATAAAATCCCCTTCTGTATCCAATTTGCTTTTCAGAGTCGCTTTGGGTGAAATAATAAGCTGATCCAATTTGGAAATATTTATCAACCCAGTCCACTGCCTCTGTATCAAAATGGCTCCCGACGCTTGTATTATTTTTCAAATTGGGTAATATATTCTTGTACATTTGAATGCCGATTGAATTTGCTCTTTAATACCGGACCCAATTTGCAACATATAATAACCAGTGGCTTGGTTATAAAGCAGACATGCCAGCTGGCTGCTGGCTAAAGACGCAAAGATCATAGAAAGTAAATGTGGAAATCATAAAACTGGAGTGCAGTGATGCAAGACAGGCATATACTGTATTGCTGCTGGAGGGTGAATTTGTCTTGTTTTTGTTCCAGTCTCCCCGACGCAGCGCTCCTCTGACAGGATTAACCCTGAACCTACCTGTCTGGCCAGACCAGCCCACCTAAATCTTGTTTACCAGGTTTAATTTTGAATGATGAACACCTTCCACTCCTTCCAACCTACCCAGTACAATCTATATCAACAAAATACACACACAAACGGAGGTTCACTAAATGTATATAAACAGAACTTCTTGCATCTCTTTCTTATCTGCTCGCACTGATAGCAGCCCCTCTGCTCAACCACTGTGCATCGCTGACAAGAATGACACCAGTGATAACAATCACTAACGTGTAAAGATATTCGAATTGCTTAGGCCTAGTGAGTTCATAGGAAAACAAATACAAGTAAAAGAATGTGAAAAAGAAGAGGGAAGATAGCCGAAAAAAAACTTTGATTATTGTGAAGATGTGTCAACACTAAAACAGACTTGCTCAAAAAAACAAATGAGCCCAACAACAAGGGATTCGAGTGGGTGAGAAAGGGAAAAAAGCACCAAGATCATTTGTTATTCATTGCCATTCAATTTGATAAAAGTGGTAGCTTACTCAGTGAAGAGGGAAAATATTCTTATTGAAATGTTTACTCAAGTCTGCCATCTCTACCGAAACTGTTTATCTAAGCGAGTTTGAGGCAAATAAATTAGTTTCCCCTCTAGAACATAACATACTCTGCTATGCCACTGGACCGCAGACTAAGCAAAAAAGGCAAAAAAGTGAAACTCACAATACCTCAGTTGATGCCATGCAGACCAGTGAACAATCCACCGATCGATAAACAATGAGTCTGACAACTCAGCAGTTATTTCCAATACAAGTGGCTTGTGGGTGACTTGTTGAGCATCAGGCCAATAATGCCAACAGTAAAACAACTACGAGGATGTGAGAGAGTGCGATTGACATCACAGCTGCCTTTGAGACACATATCCTGCATTTGCTTGCCCCCCCCCCCCTCTCTCTTTGAATGTGCGTGTGCAAAAATACAAACCCTGTGAACACAAGAATCACCAGATATGAGACTATGGTTACATCAAAATATACCAGATTCAGGGCATACAGAGCTCTGGGCACGTACACCTCAGCTTTACTTGTTATCAGATTGAGACAAAGCGGTTTTGTCTTTGTTTTGTTCACAACACTATCACAAGAACTTCTCCAGTCTCATTGAGGGTTTTTTACAGTCCAATCTATCTTAAATGCAGCCTCATCACTCTCCCAAGAACCAAGCACCACAAAATGTGCACAAAAAAAAACAACAACTGCAAAGATGAGATTTAAAGGGTTTCAACAAATACGTTGTGCATCTCCCGGAGCAAACAGCTTCATTAACAACTGCAGAATAACACTTTACACTTTACAAAAAGTTCACTTATGAGCACACTGTAGATAGTAGACAAACGTATACACACACAGGAAGTGAAAAAAGGGGTGCTACAGTGTGTCAAGTCAGTTGGTTATTTTTAACCCTCACCTTCTGTAACCTGCTTCCTTTAAGACGAAGAAGTTTGCACATTTGAATGGATGAAATCAAGCTATTCTCACATTGACTCACTGTATGACAAACAGAACCGCTATTGTTTAGAGCTGAAATCTCTCTCCATCAGCTACACTCTGAGAGCAGGCGATAAACAACCCACAGTAACTTCGGTGAACTTGGTGACAAAAAAGCTGAGGAAATACATTTTGGAGGAAAAAGCACAAAGAAGTAGCACTGCAGGCTGCATGCTGATAATAATTAGCTCACAAAAAATGTCCATAATATTTATGTGTTACATGACAGCCATGTATTGAGGACATTTAAAAATGACCAACAGCCTTAAACTACCAATACAAGAGAAAGACAACTCTATTGCAAAGTGTGCACTTTTGTGTGCACCTTCTTCATCTCAATTTTAACGCACTCACCCAAAGTCAGTCGATCAGTTGTGTGAACAGCGGAGGCGACTCGTTAACAGGAATAAGCTGACTCCTGCTGCGTGGGCCAAGTTCAGGGCAACAAATGTATCCTCACCTACAAGGGGATTCACAGCCACCTCGTATTGCGCTGAACGACGCCGTAACCTTTGCCACTCAGTCAGCTTTTTGCTTCTGCAGGGAAAATACCTCCGTGTGTCTGTGTCAGAACTGCTGTCACGACAGTTTCCTGAAAACTATGAGGTTAACCCTTTAACCCCTAGTCCTAATTTGTAGGCCTCTGCTCGAAAATAGCATACCCATACTAAAGAGAGTACAGATCTCTAACTGTAAGGTCTTTTTGGATAATTTTGATGGTATAAATAACACTAACACTTGTGAGATTTTGCTCAGATGTGTAAATATCAGTGTATATGTTACTGGTTTATAGTAAATGAAGATGGCACACAGCTCAATTTAAAATGTTCAGGTTCGCCTGAAAAAAAAAGCACTTTTATTGATATTATTTATTTGAAAGAATGCAGGTCCAAGCCTAAAACATCTCTCAAATCATAGCACAATATGTGATCAGTCTTTCTGCAAAAGTTTGACTTTGATAAAGTAAAGCCCAACAAAATGAGAGAGGTTTTAGTACAGAGAGTTCAGGCGAGATTTCCAAAATGTGCATTTTGGCACATCTTGGCACCATGTGTGCCATTTGACTTTTCTCATGTACCAAACTACATATTTCACTTGTTTATCACTAATGGTGTTCAATACATCCAAATACAACCGTTATGAACAAAATGAACGGTGAAAAAACTCGCGATGATACAACAACAAGCTGTGGTGTGCAGGTGCTGTGCGTAAAGTAGTCGCGTGCGTAATGGTGGTTTTTGTCTGCTGTCTTTTATATATTCTATTTGCTCATATATCAGCGATAGTATGACGGAGAGAGATGTTACGGATATGTCCGTCATCTGTGTGTAGTTGCCGTGCTTTCTGCCATCTCAGTTTCTTTGTTAGCATCAAGCTTCGATTGCTTGGTCCGGATATGTGCAGGGTGTGCACACATCCTGGCGAAATATGAATGTGGTACTGTAGTAATTATAATAGGCTTTGAGTGAGTTGTGTTTGGAGTATGTACAAATTGATTAAATCTTATTTTAACTCAGGTTCTGAAGTTTTACGTGGTATGCAACATCATTATATTTCGGTTTCATAATTAGTATATGTTCGATGGTCTAAGGAAAGTACTGGAAACGCCCCATATATGGGGCGCTAGGGGTAAGAAGGTTAATATACTGCTTCAATGCTGATAAAAGCTTTAGGGCACGAGTAACACTAATGTAGCTTAAAGCAGTGATAAGCCCAAATAATATTATACCTATAATACTTATGTGGTAATAATGCCACAATTTCAGTAAAATTGAGTAATGATTGGTGATACTATTTACTTGAGCAATTAATTCAAATTCAGAAATGTGCAACAAGTTATGGTAGTTAATGATAATGCGGATCACCTGTCAGAATTAGTCCACAAATGATGACCTCATCACGTTTTGATTGGCAAGGCACACCAAGCACAGCTGTGCTAATCTTCCCCATCTTTCACTCGTCGCTTAGCTCATCATTAAGTTTCAATGTTTGATCTCTTCCATGGATATATGCAAATAGCCTAAAATACATCAGATGTAGGGAAACCCCAACGCATTTATGTGCGTATTTCCTGTTTCAGTGCAGTATTGCCGTTTTTGCTGCTGCTCCAGGTGTGTCTCCTGGGACTTGGTGAGTTGCATGGTTTACAGGCTATTGTTGTTTGTAAGTGTGATTAAATTAGATTCAACGGTAATTTGCACAAAGAGCGGGCTATAACCTGACTAGTTTTCCAGCGTGTTTGTGCTTTCTTCACTCAGCTGTGTCAATTTTTAACCTGATCCCTTCTCTCAATATTTGCACTATGTTTGCATTAACTTATTACTCTTTCACCGGCAACGAGTCTCAACAGTTGTGGTGTCTACCTTTGTCTAGTTTTGAGTGATGAGTGGGGTATGGCTATGTCTCAGCCCTTGGGGAAACAAAAGATACTAATCTGTGCACTGCTAAAGGGAATCATGGTCAGTAATTGGTCTCTTGAGAAATCTTTAGTTGTCTTTTCTCCCCATTGGTATGAGATTAGAAGGCACCGTATGTAAAAATGGATGACACACACAACACCAATGATCAGTTTGGTTGTCACAATGCTTTTGCTATGAGTTACGAAAATATACATCACCCATTCTCTCGTTTAATTTGAACTTTTACTATTTGCAATGACAACACTTGCAGTATAAGCTCACGCTAAAATATTAAGTAGTTTTATGCAAGTAACTCCATATAACAACTGAAAGGTGAACTTACTTTTAAATGAGTGGTTGTCTCTGTTGGTATGTTGTTGCTCCTACGCCAAGGTCCTTGTTATCATGAAAACTGCCAGAGTGAGTGTGCACGTTAATACAGGTGTAACCAGTCAGGAACTAGGAACTGTGTTCTTCATTGGCTGCTGAGCTTGTTGAAATCCGACACCGCCGGTCTTATCTCTTACAAAAGTAAACTTACTGTGGAAACTTGCTCACTGCTCTCAGTAAATAGATGTATTCACTTTAGTGCAAGTGTGGTGTTTACTGTCATACAATCAACTGCTGTCAGAGTAGTCCATCTTTGTTAGTAAACCATGTTATTGTTCACTACATATGCACATATCCTGCTGTTGTTGATGTGGGAGCATATTGAAATGTTTTATATTGAGAAAAAAAAAAAGCAACTTAATTTTGTATTCTCCTCTGCAGGCCTGTTCGTGGCCAGTCTTGGTCGGAAGTTTTTGATTATGTTTCCCCCACATACTTACCCAACAGCAGATGTTAGCCATCAAGTAACTATTGCAGCCACTGGTGTTTGGACCTCAGTCACTTTGAAGGTTCTGGGAAGCAGCTTTGTGCAACACACCTACCTCTCTGCTGACCAGTCAAAGAAGATTCACCTGCCAGTGTCCGTGGGAATGACCAGTGATCGCTCCTCCTTCCTCCTCAGTGTGGATTCTGTATGGCCTGTTACAGCCCTTCTTCGTGATGTGTCCTCCGGGGGAACCACTACTATCCCATTACTCCTAACTTCCCTAACCAGACTGCTGTCAGCCAGATGGTGATCACCAGCTCAGACCGGGGGACATCAGTGGATATCTTCCTCTCAGGGGAAGTGCTTTTTGAAGGCAAAGTGTACCCCAGAGGTAGCGTCCTTCAGTTGAATATAGAGGTGCTGCAGAGTGTTTACCTCCAGAGCAACTCCAGCCTCTCTGGCTCAGAGTTAATCTCTAAAGAAGCTGTAGGTGTAGTGGTTGGTTTTACCTGCTCCAAACAGACACTTGGGGATTGCTTGTATGGATTTGCTGAACTGAAGCCAGTGACACACTGGAGTTTTGATTATATTATCCCTCCCTTGGTAAACATAGGAATGAGTTCCAGTATCCTGTTAGCAGCAATGGCTGCTATCAACTCTGGCCTGGACGTCACCGCCAGTACTGGGCAAAATAAAGTGTCTCTTGTTGGTGGCATTATGAAGGTCATCCCAGTTGTGACCTGAGATAAAATCCACATTACAAGTGACAGTCCCCTTCAACTTGTTTACTTCAGACGTGGCAATGCACAATGTCATTCAACTCTAACCGTACTGCCATCTGTTGATGATATCTGCCAGACTTTACCTATGTTTGATTCAGGTGATATGAGTGAGCAGCAAGATAACAGTTCTCACGCACGGGATTTAAACTCTGGTGTTATATTCTCCCAGAAACTCAACTTTGCTCAGCTGCCCAAATATGCAGAGTCCAGTTCTCTTCCCACAGACAGAGCTGTGGGACACTATCTGAGTACCATGAACAAGCAGCGATATCCAGCAGTGTGTGAGAAAAGTGTGTATTTTTTTTTTTGAGGGCTTTGCATTACATGTTGAGCATTTGATGACTGTACTAATCTGTGTAACATTAACATGCTACATATACTTCTCTTTTTTTATTTCCGGTGCAGCTTCTTGTGAACAGCTGCACTGTGGTCACAAACGGAAGTGCTCTGTCAAAGATAGGAAATCACTCTGTTCTTTGAAAACTAAAATGCTCACCCACCTCTCTATGGGGTGACTCTTATTACCTCACATTTGATGGAAGATATTTTGTCCTACAGGGAAACTGTAACTACACTTTAGTTCAGACAACCTGTCCAGGCTTAAACACTTCTGTTCCACTACAGAATAATATAGCCCGAGCATATTTGAACATTGCCACTGTCTTCACCATCCACACAGTGCAGATAAGCATCCAAGGCTTTAATATCTCTATAGTTAAAGAAGACAAAAATCATGTTGTGGTAAGTGTACTGAACAAACTGAAATGAATCATACACTTTTTGTAGCTGTTGATTAACTTCATGTTCTTGCATACGTATAGATTAATGGACAGAAGAGGAACCTGCCCCTCACTTTGGGGAATGGGTCCCTGAACTTTTATCCAAGTGGCTCCAGCGTTGTCTTAGACACTGCCTTCGGCCTAACTCTACAGTATGACTGGAAGCACCATCTCCAGGTTGATGTTGGCCCAGAACTGTATGGAGTCCTGTGCGGTTTGTGTGGAAATGCTAATCGCACCTCCTCAGATGGCATCATTTCCTCCAATAGCACAGATGAAACCCAGACTGTGAATTTTACTCTCCCTTGGGTGGTGAACAGTGATGCATGCTACTGTATTGAAGATTGTGTTGGTGGTGTCTCATGTCCAGTGTGCACTCAAGGCCAAACCAAATATCTCCGAATTGGGTGCACTCTACTGCAGAGGAGCGGTGGACCTTTTGCAGGTTGCCACTCATGTAGATCCTGAGCCATTTGTTCGTAGTTGTGTGAACAGCCTGTGTGTCAGTAAAGCTGCCTCTTCTATGTGCAAGATTTTGACGGCCTATACCAATACCTGCCAGAGGCTCTCGACCAGAGTCCAAAAAAAAGTGCCGTGAGTTTTAATTTAATTATTATAATTATATATATATTTTTTAAGTGGTTCCCTAAAAGTATTTTGTTCTTTCACAGCTATGGTATGTCCTATGAACAGCCACTATGAGATCTGTGGTTCGGCCTGCCCTGCTACCTGCGGTAACCCAGAGGCCCATAGTAATTGCTCCCTGCCCTGTGTGGAATCATGCCAATGCCACAGGGGGTATCTGCTGAGTGTGTGCCACATAGCAAGTGTGGTTGTCTTTACCAAGGTTGCTACTATCACCCAAAGGAGAACTTCTGGATGGACAAACACTGCCAGGAGAAATGTGTCTGCCAGCCGAGCTCCAAGAGGGTTATATGTGCTCAGTCTCATTGCCAGGATGGAAACGTGTGCAAAGTTAGGAATGGAGTCCTGGGCTGTTACATGGAAGGGCCTGGGATGTGCATAGCCAAAGGAAATCTTCATTATACCACCTTGACGGGCGTAACTTTGATGTGTATGGCAACTGTACTTACCTACTCGCTTCTCACTGTCCCACCTGGGGGGGACCAGGGAAACTTTAGTGTCGAGGTCCAGAACCAGATGGAGGATGATCCAAATGTTTCCTTTCGTCGTGTTAAAATGATGGTCTCCAGTTATTCCATTGAGATGTCAAATGATCGGAGTAACAGAGTTATGGTAGGTTCATTTATTTTCCACTAGACAAAGAAACGTTTTCTCCACTTGCAATGTTAACATTACTCCACTCGTTTCAGGTAAATGGTCTGCTACTGCGTCTTCCATCTGTATTGAGCAAAGGCAAAATAAAGCTCTATGTGAGTGGACTCTCAAAGTGTATAGAGACTGACTTTGGCGTTGTTGTAACATACAGCTCTGATGTCCTGACTGTTCAAGTGCCATGGATCTACTCAGGTAATCTCTGTGGCCTGTGTGGCAACTTGAATGCTGTTCCAGAAGATGATCTGATGCCTGATGACGAATTCTGATATTTCTCGGGCTGTTAGACACTGGCAAACCAACAGTGAACATGAATGCGTGGATGTGCCTATGAACACAAAAGGGTGCATTTCATAAGATTTGGCTCTTTATAAAGAAGAAGATTTCTGTGCAAGGTTACTGGATACAGAGGGAGCCTTCCAGAGTTGCCATGAAACGGTTGATCCAGAAGATTTCTACAATAACTGCGTTCATGACCTCTGTTATAGTAACCAGACCCTGTGTCCCATTCTGTCTAGCTATGTTGCTGTGTCAAGAAATGGGAGCTATAGTGTATAAATGGAGGGCTTCCAGATTTTGTAGTGAGTAACTATGGTGAAATGCATTTATTTATTTTGAATGTGTACAAAATAGGAATATTTCAATGAAATGTTCTCCTTCGTAGATCTCTCCTGTCCACCCAATAGTGAATACCGCCTGTGCTCCAGTCACATGAATGACTGTGTAGAAAAAAAAGTCCTCAAGCAGCGAAATGCAAACAGGGCTGTTTCTGCAAACCTGGGTTTTTCCACAGTGGTGGGGTGATGTCTACCAAACTCTGAGTGTGGCTGCATTCACGATGATGTTTACTATGAAATCCATGAGAACTTCTACCCCGATGAGCACTGTCAGCTGCGCTGTCTCTGTGTGGGCCACAACAGAGTACAATGTACCAACCACACATGTCCAGTTGGAACAAAATGTGCCATTCAAGATGGCCAGAGGACATGTCATGCATCACAACCTGTTAAATGTTCAGTCATGGGTGGCAGACACTTCAGGAGCTAAGATGGACATAGCTTTGACTTTAATATGGGAAGCTGCCGTTATGTTCTATCCCAAGCTTGTGACGAGGAATAGTCTGACCCCGCTGTTAATATCCAGCAAGGACAGCTGCACCTCAGGGTCCATGGAGTGAACATGTCTTTGGGGAACGAGCATTTGGGAAAAGTAAAGGTAAGCAGTTGCACATTCAAAAACGCAAACTGTTAAGTTTGCCTTGATTTTAACTTTAACATTCAAATTTTCCAGATTGATGGTGTTTTGAGGGGTCTTCCTGTCAAGCTGGATCACATAGCAATACTGCATTCTAGCTTGCTGACTCGTGTTGTTATAAAAACAGGGGTTGTTGTCACTTATGGAGGATCTGATACAAAGAGTGATTCCTGCCTCCCATAGAAAAATGTGTGGCTTGTGTGGAAACATCAGTGCTGGTGCTACAGATGACAAACTAAGCCTAAATATCAGCCTTGCAAGTGATGTTTCCACCTTTGCATCTTCCTGGTCACTTGCACCAACTGGAACGAACTGTTCTGAAGAATGTGATCTCTGTTCAGGGTGCAACTCTACCATGGCAGCTGAATTTGCATCTGATAACCTCTGTGGCATGCTGCTTGCTCCTGCAGGATCATTTAGTGGATGTCACACCACTGTAGACCCTGAGCCCTTCTTTCAGAACTGTGTGAATGACTTGTGTATGTCTAATGGGAATAAAGATTTGTTTTGCAGTAGTTTGAGAGTGTACGCTTTTGCATGCCAGGAGGCAGGTGCCAAGGCCAAAGTATGGAGGGGTGAGAAGTGCTGTGAGCATTATCAATCTTGACTTTCTCTTTTGTACGTGTTGTTTTATCAGTCTTTTGTGGTGTGCTAGTGCATGTAAATCATACAGGTCTGCACAAATGCTTCTCTTGTACTTTTAGAACTCTGACAAGCTGTATACAACAAAGTTGACTGATTGATGTACAGTAAGGAGAGCTGGACTATGAACCCATTTGTTTCCCTCCCACAGCACTCTCATGCCCTGAAAACTCTCACTATAATATGTGTCAGTGCGTGCCCCGAGTCCTGTGGTATTCTATCAGACATCCCCTGCCCGTGGGCCTGTTGTGAGGGATGTCAATGTGAGTCTGGATACATGCAGAGTGGAAATGGCTGCATCAAAGCTGAGAAATGTGGTTGCATCTACCTTATGCACTGCTATGAAGTGAGTAGCTACACATTATTTAGCTTACACCAACTACCATATTCATTTTCAATTAATCCCGCCAATTCATTCATGATTTTTCTTAATTAACCATTTATTTAGAATGTGACCTGAACATTGTAGCATTGTTTGACTTCAGATAAACCCATTGGTTCATTGGGGGGGTGTTTTACCTAATGGACATAAGCCTGAAAATTTATATTGCATGACTATTCACGTACACTGGGCATGCAGGTGCCGGTGTAAACAGGAAGCAGATTGTTTGCAATCTACTTGGTTTATTTACAGAAAATATGACAAAGTATTATAGTGGTCTTTAATAATGAAAGGTAGTGCTTGATACTTAAAATCTTCCTTTATGAACTCAAACAGACAAATTTCGTGAAATGTTTTCGAAGTTTTATTTTTCAAACTTGGTTACAACGCTGCAGGTCTCTCTCTTTTTCTCTCTTTTTCTCTCTCTCACACTCACACTCACACTCGCTCTCACACACATGCATCAAATTTACTTCAAAAGGAACACTTACAAATCAAAGTTCACTAGATTATGGGTCAATAAATGTGGTCAACACACATCTATCACTTGTTTCCTCTGTTTCGTTGGTCTGCTTTTACACTGGTAGCTCTGCCAGGGGCTGACGTCCCTGTCGTACTGCAGAGCATTTATTGCTTTTGTTCCTTTACATTTTCTGTGTGGACTTCACAATAGTTGTGCAGAACATAATAAACATTAATAAGAAATGGACAGTCCTCCATTTTGTGTCCATCGCCTTCCTCAAAGCCGCAAACCGTGACTTCAAACATCCGCTCCATGGGGTGATCACACCGCTGGAAACGCTCCAATAACGGCTTGCTTCTTCTGCATGTCGACCGTAGTAGATTTCTAAAATTAAATTCAGCATTTTATAATAACTGCACAACAGCTGCTAGTATAGACAAGGTTAGCAACACCTGTAATCAGTTATCCATGTTGAATTAACCACTGGTAGACGATCGATAATCAAGGCTTCCAGTAAAAGGTCACGTGATAGCGGCCTGACGAATCAGGGAAGGACACGTCGTAACTGCTAATCAAGTAGCAAACACAGGTGTCTACATCATTGTTTTCAAACTTCTCCGGTTCCACCGTCCACACTACGAGGTAACCCCGGAGTTTTCAAAGTTATCCGTCCTCGGTAGCAATTTGAATCCGTTTTCGGTGCTCTAAAACTCCAGCCTAGTGTGGACACTCAAGTAACTTAGTAGTGTTGACATGGCCTTAATATTATGACTCATGAATGTTTTGGCCAAACGTACACACCTTACCAGTGCATGTGACATGACTAATCACAAAATCCTGTTTTCCTGTGTTGTTTGTCTGTATTGGTGTGCGTGTGTGTTACTCAACTGTTCTCTAAAACAGTGACTCACTGTTCTCTGTATATCGGGGGCTGGGGGGTGCTCTGAGCGGTGTAACTGCTCTGCCGCTGTCACCATGTGCTGCGAGTCAGCATCTTGCCCCGAGGGAGAGAGCTCCACCCTTCTTAACAATACTTGGGGCTGTGCAAAGAAAGGTAAGCTCAGCTGGTTCTTCTGGGTTGGGTGACATTTCCTGAAAGGCTAACTGTCACTGAGCTGCACCATGCAACGTTTATTATCAAATTAAACTTGAATTTTCTGCCAGGGTTGTTTTGCAACTTCATGGCACACAGGTGTTTTCTCAGTGTCCTGGAATTGGTCCAAAATGAGGTTAAACCGCTCATCCTTTTGAATAGTTTATGTTCTTGACTTGTTATTGCAATGCTTGTCAATCATAAGTGCTAATGCACCTCTTATTATTGTACTTGTCCTCCACAGAAGCCTATGACAATTTATTATAGTGTGATGCGTCACAAATAGTTTGTTTACTTACATTTGTTCCCATTTAAATTAAGCATTTTTTTTTTACTCTTATGAAGACAGAATATTTGCACTTCAACTCAAAACTCAACACATTTACTTATGAACCAAAACTTCAATTAATCAGATTCTTTCAGATATTGATTATAAAATGGTGAGGCTTGTGGTGTCCAGAGCCAACCTCGGCAAGCCCAGTGTTGGGTACTGGGAGGCGACCAAAAAAGGCCAATATCCAGATCAGAGAGTGGAGGAATAGTACCTTCTGCCGTAAGCAAATTTGCAATTTAAAATGTCTGTTGCAAACAAAAACACAATTAACTGGTTACAAGTTTCTGTGTCTTCGTGTGTGCACTTTGTCCTCCATTGTTGATCATTCTCCTCCTTTCCTATCAGCCATTTCCTGTCAACTGAATAGCCATTATAAGTCCGGTTCAGCCTGCCCTGCCACCTGTGAGGACCCATTCAGTTCAAGACCCTGCACCCTAGCTTGTGTGGAGACCTGCCAGTGTGATCCAGGGTTCATGCTGGATGGTGACACCTGCATGCCCTTGTCCCAGTGTGGCTGCACTCGCAATGGCTACCATTACAACAGCAACCAGACATTCTGGGCTGATGAAGGATGCACTGTTAAGTGTGTTTGTGACCCCTACACCCATCAGACGCAGTGCCATTTGGATTCTTGTGGCCCTGATGAATACTGCGGTCTTCAATATGGAGTCAGAAGCTGTGTCCCCCATCCACAGCAGACATGCATGTACACCAGTCATCACATAGTCACCTTTGACAAGCATGACTATGATTTGAATAGCACCTGTCAGTACCAGTTACTGGGCATATGCGGACAGAAACCAGGCATTGATATCATCCAGGTTCATGTACAGACAGATGGACACCTAGAGTCAGCACTTCATGTCCTGGTCAATGTGAGTGGTGTGCTTGTGGAGCTAAACAGCAAAAACACAGAGCATAGAGGTGAGTGCTAGTATCCTCTTGTTGATTTGCATTCTTTTAATTGTCATGTCACACAAAGTCGATGTTTACACACTGCATTGGTCATAAATCATATTATAATTAAACCAGACTTCACAGAGATTACTTTTAATGTGTTGCCCTATGCTGATTTTCAAATGCAATGTTGGCCCCCCCTACAGGTTGATGGTGTCAAGAGGAACATGCCCTATCACTTCAGCCCTACTGCACTGGCTTTCTCTCTGGTGCTGCACACTTACATCTACACACAGACATGGGCTTTGAATTGAGTCTCAGCTAAAGAGGGCATAGTTGGAATTGGTCTCTCCAGTAAATATGCTAATGCCACTTGTGGTCTGTGTGGTAACTTCAACTCTGATCCTGAGGATGACCTCACAGCAAATGGCCCAAAGGAGCTTCTCAGTCCCGAGCATTTTTGGAAAAGCTTGGAGAAGTGGGCAGAATGCTTGGTGTGTGGAGGGCTGTCGAGGAGGAAGTTGTCAAAAATGTTCATCTGAGCGTCTGGCCCGCTTCTCTGACCCGGAGGATTGGGGCAAGATTTTGGAAGTCAATGGACCATTTAGACTCTGTCATGGCAAAGTGGACCCCTCCAGCTTTTACAAGCGTTGCATCAGTGACCTGTGTCTTCATGGAGGTCTCCAGCCTGCACTGTGTCACTCCCTGGCAGAGTATACTGCTGTCTGCCTTTCCCACAAGGCTACAGTTTATGCATGGAGGAGTCCTGGATTCTGCTGTAAGTGTTAATGTGCTCCCAGCTCTGTTGTGCCAGTGAATTAAATTAATATCCTCTACACTTGTAACTGTGCTGTTTGGAGTTCAGCATCATTGCACACCAAATGAAATATGGACAGTTTTGCAGATGCCTGTGCAAGCACACAACACTTCATCATGTTTAGATTGTTGATATTGATCACGCAACATGAGGAAAAGAATATGGAGATTATGTGCATAAAATCAGATGTATGCCTGTAAAGTTCTTAATGTTAAGGTTTTTTCCCTTGTTTGTTTTTTCAAAAGTGTTTGTATAAAGTGTAAGATAGTGTGCTTTGACTCATAGTAGTATTGAGGCCACAACCTTCCAGGGGCTATTGGACCACTAGATGGTACTAATGCATCACTGGTCAACCCTAACCCTTTCCAACATGTTCATGTTTTCATGGCCTTAGTGACTGATGTCTCTCTGTACCTCTACAGACTCGTCCTGTCCCTCCAGTACCAGTTACAACATGAGTTCTGCCTCTGTTCACCTCTGCCTCGGCTGGCAGAATAACACAGTAGAGATGCCTTCGAAACATCGGGGAGAACTGCCTCTGTGAAGCAAGTTTAGTTCACAGTGGCAGCCTCTGTGTCTACGCAGAAAGCTGCGGCTGCTTTCACCATGGAGAATACCTCAAGGCAGGAGAGGTGGTGTCTACGTGTGAGAAAAGCTGTCTATATCATGCTGGGGGAGACGTGACTTGCCGTAATGTCTCCTGTGGAGTAGAGGAGTGTAAGCTTACTAGGTGAGTTCAAGGTTGCCACCCCAAACCGGCACACCGGCTCTGTTGATGGATCCCAATACACCACGTTTGATGGACAGGCATTTGAATTTCATGGTTCATGTAACTACACCTTGGTGCAGACGTTGCCTCAATAAACTGGATGCGGAGACTGTTTTGATAGCTGCACAGGGCAACCACAGTGAGGGCAGGCAGATCTACTTGCAAGTCAATAAAATGCATTTTAAGACGTCAACAGCTTTTCCTGGAAAAATTGAGGTAATGATTTCCCCGCCTTCAACAAGATGTATTGTTGCACTGTAAAGGAATTTTTTTTACATAAGCATATATGTAAGTAAATGTCAGTTATTGAATGGAAAAAATGCTCATGTTTGACTTTCATCACTAATGAGTCTCCTTTATTTTCAGGTTAATAGTCAAGTGACTTATATTCCTGTTAATCTGTTGCGGGGTAAGATCCAGGTCTCTTACAAGGAGGGCAAAGCTCTACTGAGCACTGACTTTGGTATTCAATGGGAACTTCACTGTTCTTGTTACTCTGGACCCACACTACAAGGGCAAAGTGTATGGGCTGTGTGGCAATTTTAACGGCGATCGTCAAGATGAGTATCCCGTAACTACACCTGGTTCAACTCCCATTAAGACAAGTGCAGAGCTTGCTCGGGCTTACCGGCTCTTTGACGGGGACCATAACTGTTGTACTGGCTGTAAGCAGAAACTGGATGAAGTGACCTTGCTTGCAGATCCTTTTTCTAATGTTGTCTCTGATGACAGGAGACGGTGTGAAGTGCTCATGGATCAAAAAAGTCCGCTGGCCCACTGTCATAGTCGAATCAATCCTGATTCCTTCTATAAAAGTTGTGTTGTCGACCACATGCATAATGAAGGGTCAAAAGTTGCTCTTTACCAGGCCATATATTCATATTCCGTTGTTTGTGAAGAAGCCAGTGATGGCTACCATGGTGGAGTGACAGTTGGTAAGTAGTTGTGTTGAGGAATGAAACATATTGCTGTTAACATTTTCTTAGGACTATTGTAATAAAATCTTAATAAATGACACACCAATAACTCATTTCAGATGCGCACTGTCCACCAAACAATCACTACAAGACCTGTGGCCTCAGCCTGTGAATTTAATGCCACGGTCTGTTACATGATTTGTGTGGAGGGCTGCTTCTGTAACCCTGGTTTCATCAGGAGTCAAAGTGGCTGTGTGCGACCACATCAGTGTGGCTGCACAGACTCCAGAGGCAAATACCACAACCTCAACTCTACTTTCTGGACACCGTACGACTGTGGTCAGCTCTGTAATCTGTGGACCGACTACAGTGCCCCAGAGGAATGGTCTACAAACGGCTACAGCACAAGAGGGTGTGTCAACCTGAAAACTCCCAGAACTGTACCATTGTTACGGGGCTGCATTTTACATCCTTTGATGGACATCCTTTTGACTTTAGAGACAGTTGTGCATATTCTTTGGTTCAAACCATGGCCAATTTAACTGGACTAACACCATTTAATATCACTATCTCTGATGCAAGTTGCCACAAAAGGCTTTTTCATAGCCTTGATTTAACACTCTCAATCCATGGTCTGGAGGCGGTGGTGAGAAAAGATGACCCAGGAAAGGTTTTGGTGAGTACTTTGCAAGGTCTCATTGACAGTCTTCAAAAGGAACCACTATATGTAATTTAAAAGTGTTTATAAATACCCAGGTTGGTGGACTGTTTAAGGCCTTGCCATACTCTCACCTGACGGGCCATATAAATGCCTACCGCACACCTTCATCTATCATCATTCACACTGATGTGGGATTACAGCTGACTGTCTACAACACCGGCACGCTAATGGTTATCCTCCTCAGCAGTTATGGCTCTTCTGTTTCTGGTCTTTGTGGGAATGCCAACACTGATCCTCATGACGCCCAATGAAGAACTTGCCAAAAATAGGCTAGAGTTTGCCCATATAGCTGGAGGTCTCTGGGAGCGGAGGCCTGCAGATCCAACTGTCCCTCCAAACTGAAGCGTTGCCCTGTTGAGGCACAAGAGCTTTTTGAAGGCAGCGATTTTTGTGGGATGTTGTTAAATGAGCCCGGGCCATTTGCAGACTGCACCTTGGTTTTGAGTCCCTAAGCTTTTCTTTCCGCAGCTGTATAACAGATTCCTGCTCTTATAACGGACACTACTCAGCACTCTGCAATTCTATTGCATCTTATGCTGCTGCCTGCCAAGCAGCTCAGCTGCCCGTCAGGCGGTGGAGGAGTGACCCTTTTTGTGGTGAGTACATGGTCTGTTTCTCACTGGTTAGATTTTATTTTGCTTTAACATCTCAAAACTGATTATGGTGCCCAGCTTCATAAGACACTTAATGATAATTTGTAAGTCTGTCCAGGTTCAAAGCTGGGAATTTGGCAAGTACTTGAGAGTTGTTGACCTTTTTTTTTAGGTTTTTAACATTTTATACAAAGCAGCAATCATGCCAACTTTGTGTGAGGGAAATTCCTATAATTGCCCTCGGTCCATAACACTTCCACAATATAAATGGGAATGACCGAGGAAGCCTGAAATAGAAAAACCCCACCACAGTTCTCACAAGGTGTTGTCCATCCCGCATTTAATACTTATTAACCTTTGCACTGTGTTGCCCTTAGACATTTACACTATGAGAGTCACTGCGTTGAGTGTTGTGATGACTGAGGGGACATTTTGGATGGACACCTCGATGTCCTGTTGTGTGTCTCGGACTGTCCTCCCCAGCAAACTGTAGTGGAGGTTGTGAGGAAGGCTGCCAGTGTGACCTTGGCTACATCCTGAGTGATGGCCAGTGTGTGCTGGTCTCCGACTGTGGCTGCATGCATGAGGCACAGTATCACCCTGCTGGCCACTTCTACTCTGAGACAAGCTGCCAAAAGTGTAACTGCGATAAAGGAGAATTGACCTGCACACCCATGGAAAACTGCTCAGTAAAGGATGGCCTTGCCTTGCAGTATGGGGTGTGCCAAGTGTTTGCTGGCTTTGGCTAGTCATTCTGCCTCACCATGGAGCTTGCACTTATGTAGTGTCAGCTTTATCCTCAAAAGCCTTGCATGACTATACTCTGCTACTTAGCTTTGAAAAGGACTCGAGTGGCACTTTCAAGATCAGCAGACTAGTATTTCATTTGCATTCAATGGAAGTACCCTGAAACTATATGGAAAATACAAGTAAGTTCTGCAATCTGTATTCATTTGTGATAAAGATAAGTTTCATACACTTTTTGCAGCCTTAAAATGTCCTTGTGCTTTCAGGTAAACAGAGAAGAACGCAGAGTGCCTTTTAACAATGGAGGACTTAAAGCGAACCAAGTCGGCAACAGACGAATTATCGTCACACCATCCGGGGTGGGGATTGACTTTT
Organism: Leptoclinus maculatus; assembly: GCA_032191485.1. NCBI lineage: Eukaryota > Metazoa > Chordata > Actinopteri > Perciformes > Stichaeidae > Leptoclinus > Leptoclinus maculatus. Next base: position 11,942,272 of record JAVDOI010000008.1, on the reverse strand, counting down.
CCTCTACCCAATACCTCAGGTTAACTGTGCCACAGGTATACGACGCCACAGCTTCGGGCCGCTGTGGGAACTTCAATGGGGACAAGTATGATGACATGGAACTGAGAAATGTCTCCTGGGCAGTAGTAGCTCCTGGACAGAATTGCACTGAGGTGTGTTGGAGAGAATGCAATGAGTGCAGGCCGTCCCAACAAGAACACATGGTCTGTGATATGCTGTTGATCAATAGTATAGAGTTTCACCGCTGCTGGAACAGTGGTGTGGAGCGTGATATTTACACACTTATGTGCATCAGGGCAGTTTGTGCTGGGGCAGGAAAGATGGCCTCATGTACTGGCACTGGAAGCATATTCTGCAGCCTGCCAGGCTAAAGGAATACCAGTAGGATCCTGGAGAGAGAATACCCTTTGCGGTAAGTGAATAATTGTGATCACTGTTTAAAGTATGTGATCCACTTTAAATTAATTTGTATTTCATACCATCAGCCCTGCAGTGTCCTGACCGCAGCAGCCCAAAGGAGTGTGTTGACTCCAGCACCAACTCATGCTCTGCTCTGCTCCAGCCCGTTTCTTCTGTGTACCTTACGGTCGATGTGGGTGTGTTCATCGTGATATGTATATCAACGTAAATATAAAAGCTTAATACAGACAGTAAATACTTAAAGTTCACATTGAGTATTTCAGTAGCTACAGAATTGGTTTTGTCTCCTCTTCATCTTAGATGGAAGAGCACTTGTACACTGAGGATTGCGCTAAGAGATGCTGGTGCCACCTTCTGGGTGGGGTGCTATGTGAGGAGGCAGCCTGCAGTCTGGGGCAGCAGTGTGCTCTGAGGAATGGTTCCTAGGAATGTTTTGACAGACCTGAAGTTTGTGAGCTCAGGGGCAGCATCTGTGACGAGGCAAGTGTACACTGGTTCAGCCTGGTCGCTTACCATGGACCTTGTGATGGCAGCTCTTCCAGGCTTGTCACTGTGTTTCAAATCCTCCTGCATGGATCATCATTTACCATACAGGACGTCACAGTGAAGGTATAACTCCACCAAGGATTTTCATTGCCAGAAACTAAAATGTATATTATGAAAATGCAAAAATAAAAGCTGGACATAGAGATTGGTGTTACCATGGTTGACAGTGAAGGTCCCTCCCTGGTACGCGGGCAAATTGTGTGGTCTCTGTGGAAACCTTAACGACCCCCGCTCACACAGTTCAGTCAGGTCATGGCTGGTAAGTGATGTCCTCCACAACAGCACTGGGCATTAATTGACTATTTAATGTGCTTATTAAAAATGTAATTCAATTAGTATTTCCTCTTTTCACAGTGGCTTCACTGGATGATGACTGACCATTTGTATGTCCTGAGTAATGTATATTGTTGAATGTTTGAATACAGAAACAATTTAAACAACTGTGTATATATTTCTGTGTTTTAAACTCTAAAGGATAATGTGCCCTTCTCATACATTTTACGTAATACTGACTGCACTCTTATCAGTTGGGCCCATACACCTTTTTTAAATAAATTTGGCAGTGTTGATTGGGTTCCTGGGAAAAAAAGCAATGAAGGCACACCCTAAATCCGTAATGTGTACAATAACTAAACCAGGCTTACTGTTGCCCTGCCCAAGGGTTTTGACAAAATGAGCACTAATTCAATATTTGAGGTTTGTTATCGTTTTTTTTGTTTCGTCTTTTAAATCTAATGCAAACTTATGAGTTCCAAGTAATATTTACTTTGTCTCAGGCATGAATGATTGGAACACCGTCTACCATGTGCTGTTATTCTTAGATGACACACAAAACCAACAGAAACTGCCCATTAAACCCAACTACTGCCACTCAGCAGAAATGTTAGTTTAATTAAGATTTGATTGATCAGGTCCATAGGATTATCCCTATCTTTCCAGCCTACAAGGGCATGTCTGTTTATAAACACAATCTGGTTTAACTTGTGATTTTTGCATTGAGTAGGCTTTATAAGTTTGCAATGCGATGCACAATAGGTTGTGTGGTTAAGGTTTTTCTCAAGCTGATAGATGACGCAAATGACAAAACACTAAGTGGCTGAAGAAAAACATTTAATTCATAATTTATAAAGCATTGTTCCTACATTAATAATTCATTAGTATGCAGTTCATAACAACAGTTATAAATGTTTTATTCTTGATTAATAAGCTTGTCTATTATGTGTTCTATTATTGTGTTTTCATACTTTATAAATGATGGATTCCCCATTTGTAAATTAAGTATTGTATATTTTACAAACCAATTATTAAGGAGTTGTAGATGATTAATAAGATAATTTATAAAGTGTTAGTAAATGATTAATAACTTATTTAGATGTACATTATTCATGCATTTATATATATAATGATTTAGATATGCACTAATGGTTAGGGACTATGCTAATATATGCTTTATAAATGCGTATTAATACTGCAATTCATGATTAATTCATGATTTATTAAGGTAGTTACTAGTCCTTAGTAAAGTATTTTGTGTGACCTCATCTAAAGTGAGGACTATTTATGCCTTATAAAGCATTTATAAATGACATTGAAAGGCCAGCAGTGCCTCAAAACCCATCGTTTTTTGAACAGAAAAGGCAAATAGACACAACACAAAGTGATCAAGAACATATCAATATTTATTGCAAGATGCAAACAATATACTGTTAAATACAAACCTCTCAGCCATTAATTCATGTAAGAAACAAACAAACAAAGACATTCTCCTTCAGGAGAACATAGCTGGATATAAAATACATACACTCTGCAGATACATACAACACAGCAGCTTACTGTAGGACAGCATGAGCAACAGAAACAAAAGGATGACAGCTCTGGAGCAAATCCTTGATCACAACAGTGAAATAGAGGAGGATGTGTCTGAAGATGAAGACCATCTTGAGGTCAATTCAGATTATAATGGTACTGATTATGAACCATCAGATGAGGAAACTGATATACCTGTTCCTCCAATTTGTGTCAAAAAATTGTGAAATACAGTGGTCATCCTCACCCAATACAGGTCAGTCAAGACTGTCTGCCGAAAATACTATAAAGACAGTGCCAAAATGTATTTGCACAAAGCACACCGTGACGACATGTCACTCGTGTGCTGTGTATACACAGACAAACGCATACACACACACGCACACACACCTCGTTCATTGTTCTCATTTCTTGTTAATTTTTTTAAATGTCTGTTTCTTAACACTATAAATAAACATAAGTAAAGTTTACTTTCAATACAAATCCGTATCACTCATTTGGCTTGATTTTGAGTGAGCGGGTCAATATGACCCTGAACAGCAGAGGTGTCTCATCTCTATTTATCTACATCCCCCCCATGAAAAAAAAGAAAGTTTCAAAATGTAAAAGAAATTTAGAAAAAAATACATGTTATGGTAGACTAATGCAATTTATATCTAGGTTTTTCCAATGTAGCTACCTAAAAAATAGTTTGAAAATGTATTTTTCATTAAAACGAGTGAGTTATCCTAATTGAACTATGATCTATGGAGGGGTGAATAACTCCATTCCACTAAATACTGATTGAATTGTTAGTAATGGTGTTGGTGATGAGGTACAAACTATATTTATTAGGATTTTTTGGTTTCTGACAACTTTTGGATGATTAAACATGCACCGGGTCAAATTGACCCGCGGACATCATTGCTGTACCTAAGAAACGAACATAACAGGAGGGTTAAAATAAATGACAGGATGTTCGTGACTCCTGTTATTCAGTTGTTAACTGAAGCGAAAGATGATTCATCCCATACTTAGTTGGTATTGTACCTCACACCTATGTCAACATACAGCAGGACCTGCAAAGCATTGCCAAGGTCTGCATTGCTAATTTGTTTTAGAGGAAGCAAATAGTTTTTTTCAAAGTCTTTGTTGTTGAGCTTCAAGGTTTTTGATTGGTTGTGTTTTTGTCTGTCAAGAGCACATAAAAGGATGTAATTTTTATACAAACATTATACATTCATCGCAGCAGGTAAGCACTGCTCAATCTGAGATTATTTATTTGGCAAATTAATCAATTTATATTATTCAAATGATGTAACTAAAACTAAAATGTCTCTTTCAGCCATGGACACCCTGTTGCTGTTTTGTGCTTTGGGGGCTTTACTCAGCTGTAAGTAATTTTACTTATTTTTTTTTCTTTTGGCAGGATCCACTTGAATGCTGCTCATTTTCATTTCAATGTGATATAACTTTGCTTATCTTCTTTCCAATTTGTCACAGCTGATTTTAAGCCGTTTTAAACTGAACAAACACACTAGTAGTGATGTCAATTTCAAATCATTCTTTTCTTTATCTAACAAAAGCCTGCCTACCATTAACAACTCTTAAATCCGACTGAACGTGGCTTCGCCCAATTAATCAAACGCAGCAGCATTTCTCAAACCTTAGCCAAGTGATGGCTCAATTTGAAGCAATTTATCCAAGTTGTCAACCGCATCAGTTGAGAGCATTGTTGTGCGCCCAAACCAGGTGCTTGTGTGTATAAAGCAGAATGTTAAAAAGGTGAAGAATTCAAGAGAGCAGCACATAAAGGATAGCCATCTAAATTGAAATTTGCTTTTGTTGGGAATAGCATTTACCTTCAGCTGCTATTGAGTTGGAACTATTATACTGAATGGGTGAAACAGGAGTGTAATCTAAATCCCCCAGGCCCTGGCTGAGCCCAGAAAAAAATCTTTTCACAGCAAAGGCACAGATATTGATAATATTTCCATTATGCAATTATATTGTCTGTGCAAGTGACTTATTGAGTGCTGTTGAGAAGCAGTCAAGTGACTATTCCTCAGCCTAAATCTCTCACAATGGTTATCGAGGGAAAAGCAATCCGTCCTTTATAGAATAGCATTCATCCTCGCTTTTTAACTTTGAAATGAAGGTATTTTTAGTCACATTCTGTTTGATGTCATATTGTTTCTTTGTAATGTGTATGCGATCCAAGAAGTCTCAAGCCAAGTTTTGTATTTCCAGTACGTGAATCCCTTTGATTGCCTTGGCACAAATTGTCTCATTCATTTCTTAATTTTTTGACATGTTTTCTTCACACACAAGATTTGTGAAGAGCAATTTTCTGGCAAACGTCTTCATTTTAAGTGACTTGAAAAGAAGTCTTCTTTTGACATGTGTTTTTCTGAATGTTTCCTTGCTCTTCCTCCCGTCTGTCAGGTCCATCTAACGCTGGATGGACAGGGAGAGAGTTCGCCCTGTCACTCATGCAGAATTATGCTCCACGCCATGCCAGTCCTCGCTATCAGTTATACATCACCGGTGTTCAGGCCAATGCTAAAGTGACAGTGCATGTGCTTCCCTTAAACTTCAAGCAAGAGAAAATTCTTAACGCTGGAGAAAGGGTCACCATCAGTCTCCCTGCTGGTGCTGAGGTGTACGGCAGCCAGAAGTCTCCCAACACGGTGCGTATTGAAGCCTCAGCAGATGTGACTGTAACCTCTATCCACACCTCTGTGGTGTATCCGGTCACTGAATGGGGTACAGAATATTTCATCTTCATACCTACTGGGAGAGAGGGAACTTTTAGGAAACATTTCAAGTTTTTATTACGCAAAAAGGACTCTAATCAAGAGTTCTCTGTGACAAATGGAAAAAAGAGCAACAAAGTGGAGGTTTTCCCGAGCGGCTCCATCAAGTTCCAGGGTCGTGTCTATGGGAGAGGCAGCAAAATGGTGATAGATCTCCAGCCGTATGAGAGTGTCCAGCTCCAGAGCAATGATGAACTGTCTGGCACCAGAGTTGCCTCCCAGCACCCTGTTGCTGTTGTCACGGGTCACACTTGCACCTGGCGGTTCACCAAATGTAACTACGTATATGAGCAGCTGCTGCCAGTTAGCCGGTGGGGGTCCAGCTTCATCGTACCTCCCCTGGAAAAATATGACAGCGTCTTCCTCCAGGCCTCCCAGCCCACGAGGGCCACTGTCCAACGCGGCAACCGTAAAGATGTTTTGACTTTGACCCGGGGGCAAATATCCGAGGTCCGCTACCACAAACAACTGTCCATTCAGGCTGATCATGGCATCCAGGTTCTCATGCTCTTCAATGGTGTCAAACGGAGCTGGATTCATTCCTATGACTCTTTCTTGATGACCATCCTGCCCACAGATCGCTTCTGCTCCTCTTATTCACTGGAGGCTCTGAACGGCTTTAAAAACAAGGCCCTGATTGTGGCACAGACCAGTGCGATGGCAGAGCTGCGTATTGATGGTACAAACCTGGCCCGTAATGTCCGGTGGCAAAAGGTGACCGGGACAGATTTCTCTTGGGCGGAGATGTCCTACAAAAAAAAACGTGGCAACAATAGACACACTGTGTCCAGCTCTGGTTCCCGCTTTGCTCTCTACAGTATAGAAGTCAGCAAGAAGAATGGTTATCGTTCCCTGGGACAATGTATACAGCCAGGTAAGGTGCACATACTACAGCTGTTTAGGGAAAAAAAAACATTTAAAGAAGATCATTTTATAATATACAATATATTCATTGGAGAGATTAAATCTTTTACACTACACATAAATTAACAGTAATAATGTGGACATGAATTATATATTATCTATGGTTTTCCAGGAAGTGGATCTTTGTCCTGCAGCAGTACCACCTGCAGTGCCAATGAGGTGTGTGAAGTGAAGGGTGGGTATCCCTCCTGTGTGGAAAGGAAGCCAGGTACCTGCTGGGCCATGGGAGATCCCCACTACCGCACCTTTGACGGGCGAAACTTTAACTTCATGGGTACCTGCACATACGTTATTGCTAAAAACTGTGGGAAGGATGATCATCTTCCAGCCTTTGAAGTCCTCGCCCAAAATGAGAACAGAGGCAGCCGCAGGGTCTCGTATGTTGCTGTGGTCATAGTGAAGGTGTATGGCATCACTATCACAGTAGTTCGGTCTGAGATAGGTCGTGTAAGGGTAAGGCTTCCTATTTGTTTGTACGATATTAGATTGGTATTCTTTCAAAGATACATATTTTATATATCTTGAATTCAATCTATGATGATTATTAACTTTAATTATTTCTTAGAATCTATTCATTTAAATTGATGCATTTTAATTCCTAACACTGACTGTAATAGCTTAATGTATTTTTTATTTTCTTATGTGCAGATTGACAACAGTCTCTGGAGTTTGCCTGTAACCTGGAACAACGACAAACTGACTATGTTTCAGAGCGGTCGCTCTGTGGTCATTGAGACTGATTTTGGCCTGACTGTCCGTTATGACTGGGAACACTATCTTGTGGTCACTTTGTCCGGGAGTTACGCTGGTAAGACTTGTGGTCTCTGTGGCAACTTCAATTACGACCCCAATGATGATTTCACCACACCCTCCGGCACTCAGACAGGGGGGGCTGTGGCCTTTGGGAGCAGCTGGAAGGTGCCAGGGCTGGTGGAAGATGCTCGTTGCAGAGATGATTGTGTGGGTGGGTGTCAGCGCTGTGAACACAGCCTGATGAAGATGTGGGAGGGTGACTTGTTTTGTGGGCTCATCACACTTGTAATAAATGGGCCATTCAGAAAATGTCATACCGTCATTGACCCACAAGCATACCTGGAGAACTGTAAATATGATGTATGCATGGGAGGCGGCCGCCGACATTTCCTCTGCAGGGCGCTAGAGGCTTATACTGAAGCCTGCCAGATTGCTGGGATCCAGGTTCAATATTGGAGGAAGATGGCAAGATGTCGTAAGTAATATCTAAAATAATCCTGAAATGAACATACTGTTTTTTTTGCTTGTTGTACCTAGCATTCATCACACTTCATACTCTGTCTTCTCCCTAAAGCTGCTAAATGTCCAGCCAATAGCCACTATGAGCTCTGTGGCAATGCCTGTCCTGCCACCTGTTCTGACCCTAATGCTCCCTCCAAATGCAAACGCCCCTGTGTGCAGACCTGCACCTGTAACGCAGGTTTTGTTTTGAGCGGAGGTCAGTGTGTGTCTGCTGCTAAGTGTGGCTGTACCTACAAGGGTCGAAACATTCCTGCTGGGGAGTCATTCTGGGCTGACCAGAACTGTCGGCGAAGGTGTACATGTGTTGCTGGAAGGAGACGCGTGGAGTGCCAGCATAAAGGCTGCGGGGCAGGGCAGCAGTGCCAGGTGGTTGAGGGTATTAGAAAGTGCCAGGCAGTCTCCCACAGCACCTGTCGGGCCACAGGTGACCCCCATTACATGACCTTTGACAAGAGGAAGTTTAACTTCCAAGGCACATGTGTGTACCAACTGGTTGCACTCTGCTCAAAGGACCCAGAGTTGGTGCCCTTTGAAGTGCTGGTGCAGAATGATCACCGGGGCAGCAAGGTGGTCTCCTACACCAAGCTAGTGGAGATCAAGGTGTACTCCCTCAGCATTGTCATTACAAAGACACACAAGGGCCTGATTATGGTAACAACTATACTATAATGTAATATTTCCTGCGAGGCTCTTTAATATTCAGCCTCTGTATGTAAATACAATTGTTTGTTCTTTTCCAGGTGAATAATGAGCTGGTCAACTTGCCCATCAAACTGGATGGAGGACAGGTATCTGTGTATAAGAGTGGCTGGTCCGCTGTGGTCATCACAGACTTCGGCCTCAAAGTATCCTTCAACTGGGAAAGCGCTGTGTACGTAACACTGCCAAGCAACTACATCGGAGCCGTTTGTGGCCTCTGTGGCAACTACAACGGCAAATCCCAGGATGACCTGATTCCAAAAAATGGTAGAAAATCCATCTCACCAGTAGATTTTGGTGCGAGCTGGCGAGTGGCAAAGATCCCAGGGTGTGTCGAAGGCTGTAAAGGGGTGTGTCCTAATTGTGACATTACCCAGAAGGTTAAATATGAAAAAGGAGATTTCTGCGGCATGTTGAAAGACCCCAAAGGTCCGTTCCGTGACTGCCATGCCAAGGTGGACCCAGCTGGCTACTTTGAAGACTGTGTTTATGATGTATGCTTGTATAAGGGCAGAAAGGATGTTCTGTGTCAGGCTATTACATCATACACATCTGCCTGCCAAACTGTGGGGGCCAAGGTGTACAGCTGGAGGACCAGTCAGTTTTGTGGTGAGACATGCATTCATTTCAATAAAATCATTTACAAAAGAAAATCATTTACAGTAAAGTTTTTCTACTGCTCCTGTTTCTATGTATACTTCAATGTGCGTTTCTTCCTTTTCTTGGTTTTTATGTTGCTTTTTAATCAGTGCCTTTGTAATCTGTACTCATTCATATTGTCTTTTACATCCCCTTGTGTACAGCACTGAAATGTTCAGTCCACAGCCACTATGAAGTTTGTGGAAACGGCTGTCCTGCCACTTGCCAGAGTCTGACCCCTCCTCAAGGTTGCCAAGCTCTGTGCGAGGAGGGCTGTTCCTGTGATGAGGACTACATCCTCAGTGGAGACCACTGCGTTCCCTTCTCACAGTGCGGCTGCGTCTACAATGACCGTTACTACCGCATTGGCCAAGTTTTTTATCCCAATGGGCAGTGTCAGGAGGAGTGCAAGTGCTTACAAGATGACGAGGTAATGGATACTGAAAGGACAATTTGAAAAATCATGATTTTTGATCAGTGTGAACTTACTGAGTGGAAATGAATTTGTTGGATGTTTAATACATTTCTCTTGTTTCTTAACTGTCTTTCTCAGGTTGAGTGCAAGAAGTTCACATGTGGCCCCAATGAGAAGTGTAAAGTGGAGAACGGCGTCCAAAAATGCCATCCTATTGGTAAGGGTGTGTGCCATGCCTCTGGTGACCCCCATTATCGCTCTTTTGATGGGCGAACATTTGATTTCCAGGGCACCTGTACCTACACACTCTCCAAGAGCTGTGGGCTGGAAGGCACCCACCTGGTGGACTTTTCTGTTCAGGTGGAGAACGTGCGGTGGAACCGGATGATGAACAACAAAGTAGTGGCCGTCACCAAGCTGGTTGCTGTGGAGGTTGACGGCTTCACTCTCATCATGAGAAACAACATGCATGGAGTCCTGGTGAGCAACAACACTTGGGCTTCATTTGAACCAAGCTTCATATTTGGAATACAGTGAAACACACTGCTTGTATCATTCAGTAGCAGATGGTTGCGAGATGTGAAACTAGCTTAGCATAAATATTTCAACATCAGGTATTCTTTTCTTTAAATAGGACTTGTGCTTTTTCTTTTAGGTAAATGGAGTGTTTAACCAACTCCCTGTGAATCTTAAAGATGGAGCAGTGCTGATCTATCAAGAAGGCCGGCATTATGTAATTGCAACAGATTTTGGGCTGCTTGTCACTTATGACCTGGTTTATCAGGTGATCGTCACAGTACCTGGTAATTACCGTGGTAAGGTCTGCGGGCTGTGTGGCAACTTCAACGGTGACAAGAAAGATGACTTCCAAATGCCCAACCGTCGGCTCTCCAACAACGTGAATGTGTTTGGAAAGTCATGGACGGTCGCCATCCCTAATGTGGTGTGTGAGAATGGCTGTAGAGGGAATAACTGTCCTACATGTGAACCAGCTCGCAAGGCTGTGTTTTCAAAGTCCACTTACTGCGGCATTGCTAGGGCACCCAACGGTCCTTTTGCCGCCTGCTATAGTAAACTGGACCCACAGCCGTACTTTGCTGACTGTGTGTTTGATGTGTGTGCCTCTGACGGCGATGGGAAGGTGCTGTGTAACAGCATAGCAGCCTATGCCTTAAACTGTCACATAGCAGGCGTGGACGTCAAAAACTGGAGGACGGCTTCATTCTGTCGTAAGTGACAAAGAGGAATTCACTTTTTACACACAAATCAGCCTCTTATTTTCATCTGCTATACTGAATTAATACTGTATTTATTACATACAAGCACACTTCTCTAATCCATGTGTTCCCTGGCTTGTGATCATTTATTTCAGCCATGAAATGCCCGGCCAACAGTCACTATGAGGTGTGTACAGACACCTGCTCTGCATCCTGCGCAGGCCTCACAGAGATTGTACAGTGCTCCGAGAGCTGTGTAGAGGGCTGTGAATGTGATGCTGGCTTCTTATTCAATGGACATGCCTGTGTTCAAGAGACTGAGTGTGGCTGCTATGACAATGGGAGAACATACAAGGTACACTTCAACGCCGCTGTCTGTACAAAAAAAGCCATTCCATATACACTAATGTACAAATTATAGCTTTTTAGTGTCAAAGTGGCTTAAGCAGTACCATTCATGCTGACATTGCAATTAAGTTGCCTTTGCTTTTTCTATAGTCTTGGACATGAGCCAGTCTGATCGTAGATATGTGCACTGAGGATTTCTCCTGAGACTTAATTAGCAGATTGTCTAAATTTGTAGGGGGGTTGATAAGAATGAAATACTCCACTATAACCTCATTTTCTCCTGTCTATTATTTCCCTGCTATATGTCCCCAGCCTGATGAAGTGGTGTATGAGGAAGACTGTAACACAAAGTGCACCTGCAATCCAGAGACAGGCCTCGTATGTGAGAAACATTCCTGCCCTAAAAGCACCAAATGTATGGTCAAGAAAGGAATCCGGGCATGCCACAACACAGGCAAGACACAAATACTGTATTTGTATTATGTCCTAACTTTAGTAAATAAATCTACAGTACATTTTGAATTACTTTTGAGTTGGATTGCAATTTTCTATTAATTTCCCTTTTGTGTGTTTTTCTTGTGTAGATCCCTGCAAAGATGCCAAGTGTCGGGTCAAAGAGAGGTGCAGTGTTGAGAAGGGTGAAGCTCTCTGCATCCCCGAGTACACAGGCAAATGCTGGGCCTGGGGTGACCCCCATTACCACACATTTGATGGTTACAACTTTAACTTCCAGGGCACCTGCAAGTATGTCATCTCTCAGACCTGCGGGAATCTGGATGGTCTAGTGCCGTTCTCAGTCACTGAGAGGAATGATAACCGGGGAAACGCAGCAGTTTCTTATGTCAGGGAGGTAGATGTGTCTGTGTATGGGTACACCATCACCATCCGCAAGAACCAAATTGGTCGAGTCACGGTAGGATTTGTTGTCTGATGTGTTTGACTTTTAGTATTTCAGTGTTGACATTATTTATATTGTTGTTGTCCATTCCCTTTAGGTGGACGGGGAGCTGTTGAATCTTCCTGTGCAACTGGGTGAAGGTGAGGTGTCGGTGTTTCAGCGTGGTCACACTGCAGTGGTGGACACAAACTTTGGCCTGGTTGTCTCCTACGACTGGAACTGGGAGCTGGTCATCAAGCTGCCCAGCAGCTACTACGGTAGTGTCTGCGGTCTGTGTGGCAACTTCAACGGTAATGACCGGGATGAGCTCCAGAATCCAGCCGGCAAAGCGGTCCCCTCAGTAATAAAGTGGGGCAAGAGCTGGCAAACGTCTGATCAAGACAAGAACCTTCCTTGCTCGGACACATGTAAGAAAAACTGTCCTACCTGTGACGGTAAACAGCAAAAACTCTATGAGACTGAGGCTCTCTGTGGGGGCCTCGTAGCTAAGACCGATAATAAGTTTAAGAAATGTCATGGAAAATTGGACCCCCAGGCCTTCATGAACAACTGTGCGTATGATATGTGTCTGACTAAGGGAGACAAAAAGATGTTGTGCCAGGCATTTGCCTCTTACAGTCAGCAGTGTCGTGAGGAAGGAATAGTAATCAAGGACTGGAGGAAAAAGTTTGACTGCCGTGAGTATTTACGAGAATCTCATTGGTTCATCCTATTCAAAGATTTCGATTAAATATTTAAGTTTTAATTTTTTTGTTTTTATATGTATATCCAGCAATGAGCTGTCAGCGTCACAGCCACTATGAAGACTGTGCCAGCCCATGCCAGCCATCCTGCCCATTCCCTAAGCAAAAGAAGACCTGTAACGATGCCTGTGTGGAGGCCTGTGTGTGTGATAAGGGTTACGTCCTCAGCGCTGGTGTCTGTGTACCTGCTAAAATGTGTGGCTGCTCCTATGAGGGGCGTTACTACAAGCCCGGTCAGCACTTTTGGGCTGACGAGGCTTGCGGTCGCCTATGTGAGTGTGATACGACCCTGGGCATGGTGACATGCCGCGAGGCTTCCTGCTCTGCCAAGGAGACGTGCGCCGTAGTGGATGGAGAGCGTACCTGCCGACCCATCAGTCACGCCACATGCACAGCCTCAGGTGACCCACACTACCGGAGTTTTGATGGCCGCAGGTATGACTTCCAGGGCACATGTGTATATCAGCTGGCGGGTCTGTGCTTGCAGCAGCCAGGGCTAGAGCCATTCAATGTGACAGTGCAGAATGACCACCGGGGAAACAAAGCCGTGTCCTACACAAGGACTGTCAGGTTTTCTATATATGGCCTCACCCTCACCATCAGCAGAGAATACCCCTCCAAGGTCCTGGTAAGTGTGGATGTGGAGGTATGGATAATGTGAAGCATATGGGTGATTTGATAAAAGATTAAATAAGTAATCTTGTTTTCATGTAGATTTTTGGAGAGAAGAGAAATGGGACCCAATATTTAGTTACAGTATTAAAAATAAACACAGGACAGATATTCTGAGTCTCATTCAAATGGGTGGATGATAATACCGTCTATCATTGTGCTAATTCTGACATCTCTCATGCTCGTCTGCATATATATTTAATTGCATATTACAATTTTGATCCGGGCAGGCTTAATTAAACTAAGATTTAATTGCACATTAGAATGGATTAGCAAGGACTGCAGAATTATTAAATCTATAATCTCCTAAAAATATTTCTCGCTTTCTGCTCCTCAGCTCAATGGGCAGCTCGCTTCGCTACCGCTGGATTACAATAATGAGCTGGTTGTGTTTCTCAGCGGCTGGACAGCCGTGGTGGAGACAGTTGCTGGTATCACCCTGACCTTTGACTGGCGTAGCACAGTGAGCATTACTCTGCCCAGCAACTACCAGGGCGCAGTCTGCGGCCTGTGCGGCAACTACAATGAAAAAGCTCAGGATGATCTGACCATGCGGATCGGCCAGACTGCCACAAATGGAGCCAAGCTTGGGGAGAGCTGGCAGGTGGCCCTCGTACCAGGCTGCTCATCAGTCTGCCAGGGGGCATGGTGCCAGGCCTGTTCAGAATCCCAGAGGAAAAAGTACCAAGCGCAGAAGTACTGTGGTATTATTGCTGACAAGGCAGGGCCTTTCAGAGATTGTCACAGTCTTGTGGACCCTGTTCCTTACCTGGAGGACTGTGTGTATGATGCCTGTCATGATCGTGGTCACCATGGATCAGTCTGTGATGCTGTGGGAGTCTATGTCTCTGCCTGTCAGAGCCAAGGAATCCTCATCGGCTCCTGGAGAACAGATATCTTCTGTCGTGAGTTTGAAATTGTGTTTTGATGTTTTTGTTTCATTTTTGTTTCATTTCAAATCTCTTATTTCAAAATATTTCTTCCATATGTTACCTTGTTCCTCTCTCCCCCTTCTCATCCTATCCCGCAGCAATGGTGTGCCCAGCTAACAGCCATTATACATTGTGTGCCACGGGCTGCCCAGCCACCTGTGCCAGCTTAACCACCATTGCCACCTGCCACCGGGCCTGCACAGAGGCCTGCGAGTGTGACGAAGGCTACCTGCTGAGTGGGGATACCTGTGTGCTTGTGAGAGATTGTGGCTGCTCCTACGATGGCCACTACTACAGGAAAGGAGATGTCTTCTATCCCGAAAACGAGTGTGTGGAGCAATGCATCTGTGGAGAAAATGGTGCGGTGTCTTGCCAAAAGGCCAAGTGCCGTGCAGGGGAGACGTGTAAGCTTGTAAACGGAGTGAAAGGCTGCCACCCCGAGGGGCAAGGCAAGTGCGTGGCTTCTGGTGACCCTCATTACATTTCCTTTGATGGACGGAGGTTTGATTTCCAGGGTACCTGTGTCTATGTGTTGGCCAAGGTTTGTGATGATGACAATGGCCAGCTGACGTCATTCAACGTAACTCCGGGGAATGAAAAGTATGGAAATGGTAAATTGGCTGCGACCAAGTCAGTTACAGTGGCTATCTTCGGTTACGTTATTTACATCCAGCAGAAACTGCCAGGGAAAGTCATTGTGAGTTCAAAAACTTAATCCAAAACATGTTTGGCTACGCTTTTGCATCTTCATTTATTTCCTCACAATGATTCTGTTATCCTCCTCCTCTGTCAAGGTGGATGACAAACTTCTAAACCTTCCTCTTACCCTCAACAATGGGCTCCTCACAGTCACCCAGGAAGGTCGCAACATAATTGTCCGGACGGACTTTGGACTGACAGTCCTGTATGACACTGCCTATTACGTTGAGGTAATCGTTCCATCTACATACCAGGGCAAGATGTGTGGTCTTTGCGGCAACTACAACAAGAAGGGTGGTGATGACTTCATGCTTCCCGGTGGCAGAAGAACGAACAGCGTGGATGAATTCGGGAAGGCATGGGTGGTGGACTTGCCTGGCAATGTGTGTGGGGGCACTGAAAAACACTGAAAAAATGGTTGTGTTGGATGTACTTAATTTTTTTAGGTAAGTGGTTGCACGAAATAAATGTATCTAAATCCAGATATATATGTTAAGTTGACTTTACTTCATTTATATTCATAATTTTACCTAAACTATTTTGAGTAAAGTTTACTCACTATGTTCATGTTCAGTATACTAAAATGTGTTATGTAACCTCAATTACTATTTACCTTTTTTGTTTTTGTAGATTCAGATCAATTTAATGGTTTAATATCTACAAACTAAAATTAAGTTTGATCTAGTTAAAAATGTTTAGCTATTACTAGTATCTTAACTTTCAATAAATTCCATGTTTACACATATGAAGCAAACAAAATACTCACTTTTTACAACTTTATTATCTTCATTACCAGCAATGTAAATAAGTACATTTACTCAAGTATCGTACTTCTGTAAAAATATAAGGTACTTGTACTTTACATGAGTATTTCTATGTTCTGCTACTTTCCACTTCTCCTCCCATACATCGCAGAGGTAAATATTGTATTTTTAACTACGTTTGTCTATTGTGCATTTACTGCACAATACTTTTGATTTGATTGATCTACACCAAGCAAAATGCAAAAAAATGTCATAATTTCTTCCATATCTTTCAATTTGAACTCTCACTACTCCGACTAAGCCGCTGCTGTAAGTTTCGTTTCACAATAGTCACGTGCTCGCCCACTGACCAATCACAGCACACACTGCAACCCACAGCAGAGCTGCTCCTAAAAACTGAGCTGCACGTAATGCTGACGTAGTTGTGGGCCGGCTAGCCGGCTCTGACACGTCAAAGAATACGCCCAACATGTCAAACTACAGATCTGATTGGTTGAACACTATGACAATCAACAATATCATCCCCATTCACTTAAACTGCACATGGATGCACTTTTGAGTCTGCAGGCCTCAGGCCTCTCTTCTTACCTAGAGACACAGAGGTGAAATCTGATTGGATTAAGCTCTACTTAAAACAAGCTGCACTGGAAGCAGAGCAACTGAGGAAGACAGTAGCTGTGCAATGAGAAAATAAGATAATGGGAAAAATATTTTTATAAATTATAATACATGTAGTGTATTTAAGAAAAATTATTAAATTATAAAATAGCTATAACTTTGTGATTCTGTTTAGGCCAGCAGAGAAGGCTTTGCAGGCCCTGACGGCCCGCCACTGAAATATACATTGCTACATTTACTGCCATGATAATGATCTTCTTCACTACATGCTCTCATCACAATGTTCCCCAAGTCCTGATGTTAACTTTAATTGTTCTAATAGCGTAACGGCTTCGCCTCCTCGTCTACGCTTTTAACCTTCAATTCTAGTTAGAGTGGAAGTTGTAATCTTGAACTCTATCTTGCCCTTTATTATGCAAACAGCAAACTTAATTTGACCATTGAAATAATCAAGTACAGATCAGCGAGAGATGGCACGGTGCTATGACCATTCAACCGCTCATTCTCTTAACAGCAAGAACTAAACAAGGACTCCACAGAGCCCTTTTAAAGGAATGAGAGTGTGGTTTTTAATTGCATTTGGTCCAATTTAATTAAGAAATGCCAGAGAAACCCCTATGGTAATTACTGATTAAAAAGCAGGTGAGGCTGACAGGCATGGCCATCAAAAGCTACCATGCTTGCAATCCAATCACTGCTTGTCATCCAAGGACACTTAAGACTCATCTGGGTGCAATATTAATTTGAGCCCTCATCTTTAGTTCTGTGTTCTAGCCTTAAGTCAGTCCCTTAGAGAGTTGAGTTTGGTGCGTCTCCCTTCCTCACTTTATTCAACATAGTTGTCTTTTCGCAGCGATTTCTCATCACCAGACCCTAAACAACACAAGAAAATGCCCCTAAGAATCAGAGCTGCTCCCGAGTGTTTGCATATGCCTTTAGAAATACAATTTTCAGAAGTGTTGCTTGTAATCTCTGTTGTGCCTGAGTGAACATGTCTTTACTTTGCTCCAGTGCCCTTTGACTGCAATTTTTCTTTTTCATTTCAGTGGCCTGTAGAGATGTTGGTTCTCCATTGATGGAAAGCATCTGGTATGAACTGAGGTTGTTTCCTCTCAGAACCATGAACTGATGTTTCCTCGTGATTGAAACAGCCGTACAATGTAGCTCACATCCCCGCTTTTTACCCCCAGAATGAGGAATGTGAAGTCGTTCGGCTAACGTTTTCTTGTCTTACTCATACTTCAATACTTCCTCTTGATTCATGAAATGGTTTTGGTTGTTTACTGGCCATCTGGTCCTCTATTGTTCACTTTGGAGTGGTGGGAAAACTCTAGCTCATTCTTGACCAACATCTCCATCTAGTGGAGGAAATAGTAGCGTCTCTGAAATGTATTTTACAAAATGTGTGCTTCTTACTGTTCCAACCAATAAATACTTTTATTCATTGCACTGCATGAGTTGTTTGTGATTCCCAGGCAATTATATATCAGACTTATATCAGACCTGTAGAGCACTGTCTGTATACCAGTCCAAATTAAAAAGCATGACTCTTACGGGTATGGTTAATGTGTGCGCAGCTTCTGCTGCGTCCAGCACAGCTGGTGAGGGGAGAAATCCTGTGTAAACTTTACGTTTCAATAAAAAAGCTTTATGCCCTAAAGGTCCTTGCTGTAGGAGTGTCAAATAATGTAGTACAACAACAAATTCCACAATGGACAACACCCTGGATATAGCAGTGTGAATTCACTAGATTGAGACGGGACCTTGCTGCCATCAAAGCTTAGTCTCTACGTTTGCTACTATAGTGGACGGGGGGGGGGTTCTGGCAGTTTGTTGTGGGAAAGACCTTGGTTAGGCAGTTTTCATATAGCTGAGAGAGAACTTTATCTCACTGATGGACTGCGCCGACCGTGAGAGCGCACCAGTGTTTATGCTTTCACTTCACTGCGCTGAGCTTCTCTCCAAAGCCTGCAAATTACACCACAGCTGCTACGAGCGCACTGCTTTGTGTCTCTTATATTTCGCTGTTGGGGGAAATGAGCACGATTTACAGTTCATTATGAAATCGTGTTTTACTATCTGTGCTGCCACCAAATCGCATGGGAGTAATATCTCTGCCCAGCAGCACTGTACTGTTGCCCTCCCTGTGCTGTTTATCTCTGCTCAGGGGAGCTCAGGGTAGTTTAAGAAGTAACTCCAGAGGCTGAGCAATCACACACCCCTTTCTCTCTCTCTCGCTCATTCCTGAGGCAAGATCAGGGAGGAACAAAGCTCTACTTTGGGGCAAGCGAGTAGCTACTGAGGAATCTCAACAGAATAATTCATTTTTAATCACTGCTTTTCATTTTATTTGCAAACTATAAGAGAAGGTTTTGCGGATCATATTTAATCTCTTGGCTGAAGTAACAAGTGGAAAACTTGTTTATCAAAGTTCGGCTCAGCGGACGGAGAGAAACTCGCGTGAGAGCTTACAGGAGGCTGATACACGGTATGTACATGTACAAACGTATGCTCTGAAATGAATACATTTGCATAAATGCAATGACAAATGTGAATACGGCCTGAATACGGCTTTAGACTTCCAAAACACATCCGCGTGCACAGGATTTTGTCTTGCAGAGCTTTTCCTCCTTTTTAGTTGTAGCCATATCCTGAACACACCTTCCAACCAATCTCCAACTTTAAAGTGTTCTGTTTCACCATAGTTTACATAACCACCGCTCATGTTGATCCCACAAATTTGAATCCACAAGCCAATCGTTTTCAGGTTTCTTTCATTTACCATGTTTGTGTCAAACTGCGCACTATCCTGCTTGAAAATGCCACGCCATCTGAGAAGTTTAATGGGAGTTTAGTATCACACTTTTTACACTGAGTCCTGCCAGAAAACGGTAGCAAACAACAATGTTCATTAATCTTTATCGCGTGAATTGGCGAGAACAAAAACGTGAAGTCCCGAGTCCCAAGTTTTAATTCCCAATAGGCCTGTGTCTAAAGCGCTGATATGTGTATTAAAGTGTGAATGCCCTCATATGGACTTGCCTGTAAGTATAAATGTAAGCAACCCCCCCCTCCCCCCCATTATATTCCTCTATCACTCAGAAGGCTAACAAACAAGATTAGTGGATTGGTTGTTGTTAGAATAACTCACCCTGTATTTGTTATTTGTTTGATTAAACCTGATTGGCAGGCCTTTGTTGTTAATCCTGCTCCCAGGGTTGAAGTGTTCATTTCTCTCCACTCCAGCTCCATGTTCACACCCCCACTCTAGTCATGCATGAATCCCCAGCTCTGGGCCAGGGAGGGAAACCTTAGCTCTGCTAACGTAGGCTTTGATCTTTGCAATGCAAAACATTTTATTCCAGGGCTTAATTTTTTTTTTGCAAGCGTAGAGCTAAAGCTGTGCGTACCTGCATTACATTTTGCTGTCGTGCCTTGGGAATTTATTTGTATAATGTCGCTGTGAACCTAACAACTGCAACAAGTATGCTCTTTGGTCATGCAGTGACTGTTGCGGCCAATAAGGAGGTGCAGTCTGGATGTGGAACCTCAACATGGGTGTAAAAAGAGATAATATCCTGGATAATATATAGACAGAAAAACAGCCCCAGGAGGTTCGTGTTCCATTTTTAAACTAGATGACCCAGCAAAACAGGTCCTAACCCACTGACCAAATATCACATGTAACACAACACCGGCCTTGCCGTGCACCCCTCAACTCTACTGCTGGAGTACTGAGGCACTGAGCCTGAAATAGACCCTCTTCTCTTACAGTCAGGAGGCCATGTTATTTAGAAACGTATCCTGATAACGTAATGTTATGTAGGGTCTAGCCGAGATGGAGCTTTGTGTCCCTACCAGGCATGCTCTCATTGAAGGGGCACAAATGAAACACTTATTCAGATGCATTTTGGGACATGTCAGATCCAGTGTTTTTGGAGCTATATTTAATTTTTATTTTGACTATTCCTTTCGATATAAACAATTAGAGCTGCAACAATTAATCGATATCAGTCAGATATGAAATTAATCAGTTTCAGTAATTTCTTCTTTTTTTTAAGTCAAATTCTCTGATTCCAGATTCTTAAATGTGAATATTTTCTTCATTACTGCTCTGTGACAGTAAACTGAACAACATTTTTTGTCATTTTCTGACATCAAACAACAAATCAATTTATCGAGAAAATATTTGACAGATTAATTGACAATGAAAACAAATCGTTAGCTGCAGCCCTATTAACAATATAGTTTAATGCAAACAAGCAGGTTGGTAAATAAACCATGTTCTTCCATTTCTGATCCCTTACAACTAGTCATCACTGACCTTAAACTGACTGTTTGGGAGTTTCTGAGAGGTATTAGAGGGGAGTCGCGAAAGATTTTCGCAACAGCCATCCCTCTGTTCTCAGCAAGGCTGTTTAAGTTGCAGAGTTATTTTAGTCTAAAGGGAGTCTGAGTTACAAAGTTTATCTGTAAGTCGCATAAAAAAAGCCTCAACTTTCTTTCACCCCAGGATATTTCCCTCATAAAACAGCAACTACCCCAAAAAGTGAGCATATTTATTACTTATTTATCCTTTTTGTTTCTTATCAGCAGGTACAATGGATCTTGTGGTCTTGGTTGCGTTCAGCTCCTGGCTGGCTCCTGCACTCGGTGAGCATCCGTTTCACTAAACGGTTCAGCCGCTTTACGCTGTTCCCTCTATGAAACCGAGCTGTGTGAGCGTGGTGTTCTTCAGTCGCTTCCCCTTTCTGTAGCTTTGGTTGTGTTTTTAAGTTCCTTCTACTTGAACCAGCTGATGTGTCTGTATAACAAGGGAGGTGTTTGGTAAGTTTCCTACTTTAGAGTGCTAACTGGCAATGCATGGCCATTTGATTTCCACTGTCCAGTTATTTGAAATGGCTGCTTGCCATTGCTCTTGCTGCTTGTTCTCTTTTTGGTCAAATGTGTATAAAAGGCCTTGTCTCGTTGTTAGCATTGCAGTGATGCTGTTTTCAGTATAACTTCCATTTCAAATAATTTCATGTCAGGGTTTTGCTGTGAGAAAAAGCCATGTCAGAATAGTGTAAATGTTTGCATAAACTGCAGTTTGAACAATCATTTATTCACACAGCTGCCAAGTTTCCCATTGTTAATGCAGGTTCTGGTCTTTGATTTGTTTCTCTTTGCGCCCTGAATGCCATCAATTGAGATAGATCGCTGTTTTTATTGCCTACACTGAGTTTTTTTTTTACTGTCCTCTCTGGCTCTCAGGTCTGTTGGAGTCTGACCTTGTTTTTTAAAGGTGGAATAAGTTGCAATAAGCAAACTTACACTTCAAGTCTACTGACATTTGGTTAACAGATTATCATTTTACTGCATTAAACATCAGTTGTCAAAGTTTATACATAAGTATACAACTAGGACTGGCTGACATTTAAAAGCTGTTCACAGTCTGTTGAACATTTTAATGAAAGCTGTAAAAAGAACGCATAAATGATTTGAAATGTTGCCCAGCCACAAGTAGAAACGTTATAATGTAACATTTAATGTGCTATTCCAAGCTTAAATTGTTCCAGACACCTGTGGTCATTATAAACAATGTCTGCATTGTGTCTCTATTACTACACCAAGTGAAGCTGTCCTCTTTCATTATTCTGGTTGTTTTCTTGATGACCATAAGGCAGACATTGTGATTTGCTCTCTAGCTAGATTTAAAGGACTGGAGCATAACATTAATGTGGCCAACATATGGTTTCCAAATGCATGCGAGAGAAGATGTGAAAGAGCACAGGGGTCTTCACTTTCCCTCCTTAACGTCACACGGATTAACACAGATCAGGGCAATCAAATAAATAAACAGTAGGTAAACAAAGGTATGGAGATTAGAATCAGTTTTTAGACAATTTGGTGTTGTAATATATTCATCATTAAACTTTTACATGAATACAAGTTTGGGATTGTTGCTGACCCTTTTGGGCCTCTCCACAGAGTGAATTTGCCTCGCGACCATCAATGTTACCATTTGCTGACATGCACCATGTGAATGTCTTATAAAGATGAATGATTTTTGCTTCTTCTTTCACAGCCTCAGTGGCAGATGAGGACAAAGGTGGGTATTATTTGAACAAAAGCTTAGAAAAGTCAAATTAAGATAAGCTGCACACTCATTTTAGCTGACATATAAATTGGCACACCAAACGGGCTAATGACTAGATGGATGACTGAGGCCCTTAAAGTGCTGAATAGCTGTCATATCATGAGTGCTCTCTGAAGTGTGTCAGTGGGTAAATCTGCTTCTCATTTGTTTCCTCTCTCTGTTCTCTCCTACCAGACAGTGACAGTGCTTTTAATTACGGTGAGTGTTTTGCAGATGAACGGGGCCTTTTGATGGGCCGACCCTCTACGCAGGAAACATCTGGGAGGTCCAGACGATAGAGAGTTTGCATTTTCCACTTGTTTTTTCAGAAGTGATGGAAAACCGTCACCCCGAGGCCAAGCTTCTGGAGTAGTAGTCCCACTGCGAATACTTCTCATCCTGTCCCCTGTGTCGTTGATTTTAAGTCCATCTAAGGCATCGACGTGCAAAAAAGGACTCAAACTGCCTACCATCAGTGTTCTGGATGTTATTTTTTCAGTTTCATTGGCCAACCCCGGCAGTTAGCGTCGCACTGGTTTCTTTGAGAAGTCAGCGGGATTTTTCCATTGGATTTTGGATTACTGCTGAAAATAAGCTCTGTGACAAACACAAGTTTATGATATTTACACATTTTGTTCATTAAGATAATCTTCACAAATGAACACCACAGGATTTTTTTTATTGTAGACGAAAATGTTAAGATATCTCTTGTGCTTGTGTTGCAAACTGACCAAAAACCCATTAAAAAAAACCCATTGACTCTGAGAGATCCGAAAGTGCAAAATGACAACTCATTTGCAGGTCTTAGGACTCATTCCTGCAGCACTCTATAGGCATTTTTGGAAGTGTTCTCCATACCCATTTTGTACTATTCCAACCATAGTATGTAGCCCTATTGAAAGACCAGTAAGCAGAGGTTTACAACCCGGGGGTAGGGATTTCTTAGGGGGTCCCAAGATATATCTGAGGGGTCACGACATTATTAACAGGGATAAGAAAGGGGGAAAAATATATTTTTGCACAAAGTTATGTTTATTTTTCTCAGATTTGTCTTTTTTCTTATGAAGTTGTGGGTATTTTCATCTCCTCTGACCTTCCTTAGAATTAAACAACCTTAGGTCAAAGCGTTTGCAAGGGATCTAACATAGGCCATACCTCATCTTAAGAGGTCACAAGCCAAAAAGTTTTGGAACCACTGCACAAAAAGAATTGATGAACAATTCTGGCAGCTAAACAACCAACAGTAGGTAATTCTTACTCCTTTTTTTCCCATAAAAAAACAATATTTGTTTTAGTTTATTGTAGTCAATATGTATTTGCTAATGTCTGCAGATAATTGCCATCTAGCTAGGTAACTTGTTAACTGAACAACACAATGCTTGATGCATGTTCACAAAGCTGTGATCCCCATAAACAGTATGTTATCATTCATGTCATAAACAAGCAGACCCTGTCCCAGACTAACTGCTCCCTTGATTTGGTTTCAATTGATGGAAACACAGACATGTCATATTGCTTCTACACAAATACAGAGTTAAAGTTGGCCATGGTGTTAACAGTTTAGGTGACTGCAGCTCACAGGAATTTGTGGTGTCCCGTGACCATCATGGGGCTGCAAAAAATGTCTGCAATGCTGCTCTTGACTCAAAATGTGGTAAAAAGATTAAAAGCTTATGGTATTTTATATCTCAAAGCTTTCACATGTTACCATGCACTTCTGCAAACATAACAAAGAATTGTTTTTCATTTCAGATTACGAATCTCTGCGAATCGGTGGCCTGGTTTTCGCGGTGGTACTGTTCATCATGGGGATCCTCCTCATTGTCAGTAAGTGTTTGACCACCTTAAGTACACAGCGGATGTGTAGTGCGTCAGCGTCACCACACTGTGATCCCTGTATGTGTGAGTTGACCTCGCATTCTCCCAAAACAAGCAGGCTTCTGTTTCTCTCAGAGGTCTGAAAGGGAGGCACACTGATGCTTACAATCCCAGCATTCAACGGTCATGATCCGTGCATCAGAGCAACTTGCCCTTTACATCTCATCCCTTTCCTCAATCATAGTGTCCTTCCAAGGTTCCTTCTCCTCAACTGCCTGCACATGTGTGGTCACTGCCAGTGCTAGCTCTGAAACCAAAACCAACCAATAAATAATTAATTGGGACCCAAACATTGCTTCTGTTAGTCAAAACCACTGTGGATTCCTAACTGCACTCTATGAAGTCGTTGTATTACACTAAAATGATGATGGTAAAAAAAAGCTCACACTGACACAAGTTATCACAACTAAATTATTGATAGGTCATTAAATACACAGAGTTACAGTAGACACCGGCTTAATCTAAGGTTTTCTCACTGTAATGTGTTTGTTCACATCTGTAATCTGTTCTCTAATTATTCATTTTCTCAAGCAATACAAAATTCAGATTTTTCAGTTTTAACCTAAAAAATGACTCTTAAATTACTTGTGAATATAAAAGTTATCGATTGGGCCTTTTAGGTTTTGAACAATGTCAACTGATTTTGTAAAATGAATCCACAATCATGAAAGTGTGACACACAGGCGCAAAGCATAAAACATAACATAAAGAGGCATATAAAATATTCCATTTAAAACCTCATTGATTGCAACAGGTACCCTCTGGCGCCTCTCAGCGTCAAAGTCAGTGAGTAAATGAGGAGTGTTATCTTTCAAGATGCTTACAGCTTTATTCTTAGTCCTGAGAGTACGTAGGTCACTAGTCTAGTCCGGGATTTCCCAATATTTTGCCAGCCTACTATTCTAGCAAGTACACGTCTTAGTCAACTCTTCAGGTATAATAGCATGTCTCTGTTTATGGGCAGCTTCTTAATCAAAGTATACATTTTGTCTTAGAAGATGATAAAGTCACGTTCCATGCAGTATCTTTAGAGAAGCTTAGATTAGAGAGTACTTGGATATCAGCTGCCCATACTGAAAAATCCTGCACTGTGCAGATAATCATGTATACGTAGTTATTAACCTACATGACACGGCTCACATGTGTAAAGAGCCTGTCCGGTGGCTAAATAGGCTGCTTCCCTTTATAGGTTTCACCCTTCAGTAGGAGACTATATACAGCCACGTCATCGCAATATTTGTAAAGACAACAACTTTATCAAAATGTTATTTTGTTTACAAGGAGAACAATAAAGAGCAGAATGGAGTCTTGCAGCACATGTTTTGTGAATGCATTTAACATCTATGATGAGTATAGGCAAACTGAGGTGCATCTAAATATCATAACCAAAGATGTTGAAAATGGCAAAACTCTTTTGCAGATTTTCACATGATATAAATGCTGTTGGCTGAATGTTCTTCAACACACGGGCTCCTGTATTTTGGGCAAAGTTCAACAAGCAAACATATCAGGCCTCCCAAGACGTGCTGGCCAGATGGGTTTATTGGCACAAGCTCAAGACTGTAATCATGCACCTATCAAGGCTCGGAACAACCTCGTCCTCTTTTAATAGCCTACTAAAGGGGGTGGCGTTAGGGGACTGTTAAAGCTGCATACATTCTTTTTATGATGTCTCATGTTCATTTTGTCTCTGTTTTAGACACATGTCATTTTTTTTCTTGTGTTTTCCCCCCAAAAAACAGCCCGGAAATGTGCCTGTTCAGCAGGTGACAAGTCAAGGTGAGTGAAGTCGAAGTAAAACCTGTAAAAACCAGACCCTTATCTGTGAAACGGATAAAACATCCCTCCAGCCTGATTATCTGTTAATATTCCTCAGGTCCAGAGGTCCTGGTGTGGAATCAGGTGTTCCTCCGGGTAAATGTTTTTCTTTCTATTATAATAACTAGCAATGTTAAATGCCTATCAAGTAGATGTATTGCCTTTCTTTTGAAATAAAACAGTAATCTGAAACTCTTTCCACAGCTTCGTAGACACAAAGACAAAAGAGCAACGGAGATCTGGTCAGTGTCATGTAAACATCTGCGAATCTATTTGCTGCAAAAGGAGGCTAAAAGCGATTTTTTTTTTCAGAACAAATCAATCTTATCCTCCACCTCTTTCCCACAGTGTTATCGACTTACCATTAGGTGGCAGCAAATACCTTGATCACAGCGGACGACAATCTTTCCATGAAGACAACAAGCTTCCTTCAATTTCTTAGTGCTACTGTGCTCCTTTTTTCATGTTTTTATCATCAATTGCTGTTATTAGATAATGAGCCAACTGTATATGGTGGTAGTGTAGTAAAAGTGTGATTCTCATTTGTATTTTTATGACTTTCAGATTGATGCAAAATATTAAAAAACATCTTTGAAAAGGTTTTCTTCTGCTTTCATGCATCGTTCTTTTGTTCTCTGCCATTAGAAGTACACCAGCAGTGGACAGCCCTCTATTTTGCTGCACTCTCGATTCTGCTGACTCTGCAGACACTTCAGTTACACATGCAGTAGTAACCACCAGCAGTGAGAGTGTGAATGATTTATGTGCTGCACTATGCAGTACTTGGAAAGGGGCTGTCTTTAACAAAAAAAGAAAAAGACTTAATTTGACCTATCCCTCTTTTCAGTGCTGTTGTTATTGGCAGATTTTCAACCGTAGTGATTATGGCAGCCCCTGCGAGAGCAAAAGCTGCGTATGCAGACTGTATTTTCTCCCTGGTGTTGCAGGAACGGTCTGACTGCACTGCACAAAAGAAAGCACATGGAATAGAAAATGCTGCATATTGAGCATGCAAGCAACGTTTCTAAAAAGCATTATAAGCTACAAACTGATGAGAATCTGGTGCAAAATCCACAACACAGACAGATTACAGCATCAATTCTTAAATATCCAAAATACCTTAATTTTTCACACATGCAGTTAACACCCCCCCCCCATACACTCGCACGCTCCACAGAAGACTGTATGATACTCAGTAGGCTGTTATAGATACTACCTTATAGTAGCATTACATTAGCTGTTTACCCTTTTATTCAATGTAATTTTGGGCTACTGTGGCGACCACCTATTCCCTGTAGTACTGGCAGATCTGTCAGATCTGGCGTCTGTGGGTGTAACCCTTCATTGTGAATGCAGTGTTTTGCTGTGGCCACCAGAGGGTCCCTGCTGAGTTTGCAGAGAGTGTTCTTAAAGCAGTTCTGCATGCTGTCCTGTCCGGCTACCTCGATTCATATCCAACCTTATACTGCAACCTGCTAAATTTCTGGGAGACGGAGATCCTCTACATCTCTACAGTGCAGCCATGTCCACCACAGGTTTGACTGTTTTTTTCTTCTTTTATGGGATTTTCAAGGGTGTAACATGCATGAAACAGTTTGTCAGATTGTCTAGAGTTCAGAATGAATTACTTGTTTGGTTATTAAATGTGTAATACTTTTTTTTGATTTGTCATTTCATTTGAATGAATGAAACTAATTGTTTTAGTTTCATACACATCTTGAATTAGCCTGCTGCATTGTTGCTTCAGTGCCAAGAGCCAATTTACTAGTGATGCATGGATCAGTGTTATAACAAAGGGAGTTTTTCAGCAAACTCCTCACTGCGATGAATAAATGAACAATACTTAATATGTTTCTCTCAAACTGTAAAGTCTTTGTGGCAGAGAGAAAACAGCGGAAATAAATACAAATTGCCAGCTCAGCCACTTGGGTGTGAGGGTTCAGCAGCATGCAAGCCGCAATATCGACGCCCAGATACTCTTAACAATCTGGCATCGGTGTAGCCTAAACACGCTTATATTTGCAAAATCACTGTGTTGGTTGAGAGTAGAGTTTTCTTTAACAGTGTTAATGTGTCAACAAGATAAACATAGCAGTCATTTCAATTGGCTTCTTCGACTTTTGATTTAATCTGTCTTTGTTTCTCTGCTGCTGTGATGATACCCCTGTATCATGCTGCTGGCTTGTACCCCACTTTTTTTCATGGTGCATCTTTTTCTGCTGAGCAAAGATGCTGCATTGAGCTCCTCTCAGTGGAAAAAAAAAAAAGTACTCCTGAGGGGTTGTGTAGTCAAGCCTGCAGATCTGAAGAGCTGCAAACCTTGCTGTCTATGGTGCTGAACTGAACACACCTTTTAAGCGTATTGCTGTCCCTGGAGCCGCACTCGAAGTAACATTTTTACTCTGTTTTCTATAACTGCCCCTTCTCTGTCTCTGCAGAAACTATGTTTCCAGACCGAAGTGACTTTGATTATGGTAAGATTCACACAATCTACTACTTTCATAAATCAAAAACACCATGTAAAACATATATGTTGTACTTTTTACTACAGTATGTTTCAAGTTCATAATGAACCCACCCCTATAAAGTCCCATACGGTTATGTCCCTTGTAGATTATGACACATTGCGGACTACGGGGGTTGTCCTTGCAGCAATCATGTTTGTATCTGGCATTTTAATAGCCCTCAGTAAGTTAAGACTTTCTCTCACATAATACTTGAATACAGAGGCTTAATCATATATACATGATCACCTGTACCTTTGTAACTAATCTATCATTTTTCAAACAGGTAAAAAATTCACAAATTGTGTAAAATCCTCATCCAAGTAAGAATTGTGCAAAGCTTAGTG
This sequence comes from Leptoclinus maculatus, assembly GCA_032191485.1. Taxonomy (NCBI): domain Eukaryota; kingdom Metazoa; phylum Chordata; class Actinopteri; order Perciformes; family Stichaeidae; genus Leptoclinus; species Leptoclinus maculatus. The sequence continues at coordinate 11,913,197 of JAVDOI010000008.1, read as the reverse complement.
GATGATCCGCCTGCGCATGCTGTATGAATTTGACTTGAAGGGAATACCCGACCAAACATCTTCTTGTTCTTTGACTAAAACTGAGTTTCCAACAGCTTTTCCTATCCCTGCCCTGGATGCCTGTTCTCAGAATACCCCCATTCCTTCTCATGCATACTCAACATTTTTTACACAGAACCTCGTATGACAAATTATGTTCTCTTTATCTCAGTGCTTGCTCCTAAAATGTATGCGTCACACTCCTCGTGTGTTGTTAGTGACTGGGTATATTGATCCTGATATGATCTGATTGCATGGCGAGATGCGATGAAAGACAAGGGCTGCTACTTCTTAGTTACCTCAGAACCCTGTGGCTCCAACTGTTTTTTGGATCCCGTAACCCTGATAATGTATGCTCACGATCAAATCCAACTCCAGCTCCAAGTTGAAGTTGTGGCCACAGTTTTCAATCTTTACTTCAGTAATCAGTAATCTTAAACAATTAAAACAATTCAGATACTTACTAATTTCCTTATTTCTGTTTGCAGGTCCAGCTCATCTGCTACACAAATCCCAAAGACAGAGGGTAAGTTCACTTCACTGTGCAGGATCATTATGTGCTTTAATTCAATTATGTTCACTTTCTCCCTGCAATTCTGCCTGATTTGTTTCCTTTTATTTTGCAGTGCCTCCTCAAACTGTATAGGAAATATAGTATCTACCTGAAAGGGAGGACATCGTTACAGGAACCACGCCAGCGAATACACACATACACTGATTATTTATGGCCATCCTGTTTGGCTAATATACCTCTGCCAGCGAGATGATCAACAAGGTTTTCCAACGCATCCTAACCTGGTTTTATTGAGTCTCCCATGGAATTCTTACAATAAGTGATCAAATATCTATCTACAGATTGTTCATTAATATGTGAGTGTTGGGAATTAAAGAAGAAAAATAATGTTACCAACCATGAAACTTGAAAGGGTACTTTTAATCAAACAAATGCAATACTTGTTGTCTCTCGTCTTTACATCTGACTCCTGTAAAACAATTAAGTTATGAGCATGATTGAATATTCATAAACTAACAAAATCTCCAGAAGGAACTGCACGCATTGATCAACTGTAGCAATTGTCTTTTGTCGTTATTTTTCTTCATTTCTGTTGATATCTACTTTTTTCTAGCATGAAAAAATAATTAAGAAACTAATAAATAGAATAGGCAAAAATGTAACATGCTAAAATTAAATAGCTAGCATAATATACTGATGAAAATTAAGGAGATTGTGTTCAGTTGTGTATTTTATTTTATAATGCTTTGAAAAAGAATGTAATCAATGTAATACAGTGTTTGAGTTTGCTTATTAGTCATTTATTCTGTTTGAATCTCAAGGCAAAGGTATTACAAATCATTATATTACCTGTAAAGCTGAAAAATGAAAGCCCTGTTTCAAATAAAGGTCTTTTAACAATGTTATCATTATACAATATACAATATCATTATTAGGTTGTTTATTTATGAGATTGATGTTTCCTGTGTACTTTACAGGAATTTATATCTTATCTTACAGAGATGACACATAAGTGAGAGGCAGCTCGAAACAATTCATCTCTCAGATTACAATGAAAAACAAACCTCATTTCACCTGTGACTAAGGTTTATTATCATTGAAATTATGCTTGACAATTATCATCCTCTTGACACTATCCCTTTCTAGTGGGATGGTGTATTTTACATCTTGCAAATGTCTGTAGCTAAATAAAGTAAGTGAGACTGTTCAAAAGGCGCCCTGAACATCAAAACATTGAGATGGAGCCTTAAATACAAGTGTTACTGTACTTTTATTCATGACTCATGACTAAAATGTACAGTTAGTCAGACAATTTGTCACCGCACTTACTCACGTAATTACTCTGTGAAAAGAACGTTATTTGTCACAACCAGTTTCAAATACATAATAGTTTTACAGTCAAGTTTTTTTTTCCCACAAAGAAAAATTGTACTTGATGTTACACATGTAAGTATGATGCATACAGACCGAAAGTAAAATTATGTGATAGCTCCTTCTCATTTTTACCACACGCATTCTTAACATAAGCACACATGCTGACCGAAATCAAAACCATCACTCAGTGTATCAATATGATAACTTGTCATGATGGGGGGGGTTTTGACAAGAGTGTCAGAGGGGTTTCAGGGACATTGTCCTGGAGGTCATACAAACGATTTCATAGAAATCAACATTAAACTGGGAGTGTAGTCTGTCAGAAAAACGAATACTACTCCATCTTCCACAGCGGCGTCTACAGCCTCTGCTGTTAGTAGATGCTCTTCATTTTTGTTTGTTTAAAGGCTTTCATTTCCAAAAGTTAAATATCCATTTTGATAAAAATAAATAGATACATTAAAATGTCTGTTATAGTCAGAACAGTTTAAACATTTTGGACACCAAATCGCAGGTAATTTAAGATTCATGAATTAAAGCATAATATGCGTAATCCAATGGAAATTATATCTAGAGATTAATATGACAAACTAGTTTGTTAACAATATATAGGCCAGAGATTCCCAAAGCAGCATAACAATAAACTGTAAATCCCCTTCTTAACAGAGGCAACATCTTAAATTCCCTCCAAATGGGGATTACAAGTGTGGATTTTCATGTCGTTCCTGGTCCTGCAAGGACAGGATACGTCGACGAGAGGAAGCACTTCGTTTCTTCAGCATGAGCTTGAGCTAGAAATTGAAACATACATTAATGAATATTAACCCTTGACAGAAACTGAAACAGTTGCAGGTCTGGCTGGCTGTTAAAAATGATGTGCTGCTCACCTGCTCTCCCTGGAGGCCGCTCTGCAGCAGGTGAGCTGGCTGGTCGTTCTCCAGGTTGCGGATACTGGGATCGGCTCCTCTGCGCAGAAGCAGCTGCAGGATCTCCTCCTGGTGGGGGTTACCATGGAGACCAGCTGCCATGTGTAAAGCTGTGTGACCATGCGCCTATGCAAAAGGGGGGGAAATGCAGCATGACTCAGACTTGTTTATAGTCAGGTATGTATACAGTATATACTTGTAACTTCACATAAACCCACAAACACTTGCATTTTTTAAAATCCAGTTTGGAGTTTTGTGCCAGAGTGGGACTCACTTTCAAGTTGACAAAGTCTTTCATGTTCGGCAGGGGAATCCTCAGCAGATAAGTCACCAGATCGATGTTCCCCTCCTTTACTGCCAAGTGCAGCACAGTCTTGTTACTTTTGATTTCCTGGAAGTGGATGAGTGAAAAAAAATAACATAATGAAACCACAAGTCAGACTGAGACATTTAAGTGTCAAACAAGGCAGATAAACCAAAACATCGAGTAGGGTCGGGGGTAATGGTTTGTCATCATGGTTGGATAAAACCTGGGCACTTCCCCTATGAACTGATAATTCTGACTGAAAGGTCAGGGTTTAACATATTGAACTCCATACCTGACTGCTGACCGACCAACTACTAATATGTCTCTACTGTGACACATATATGCTTATTACTTGCTCACACATTGACATTCAGAAAAGGGAGAGCTATGCACCTGGCTGAGTAGGAACGCCCCGGCATTGAGAAGCATCTGTACACAGGAGAGCTTCTCCGCAGCCTTGGTCTGAAGACCAACATCTTCCAGCCCACTGTTGGACAACGCCTTCATGGTGACACTGTGAGAAATGGCTGCGCAGTGCAGAGGAGTCATACCTGAGGCAAAGAAGAAGACACATGGAACATTTCAATTGAGGCTCTAATGATGTAAATACTTTGGAATTGGTGATAAAAAACATAGTCCAAATTATAATGTATGTTTAACAATACTCTCCTATTGGCTAATCATTTGCATTGTAATAAAATGAAGTTACCCTCAAAATTGCGGGCCTCCAGGTTGACAGCCGGCCTGCTGGACAGAATTGCCTGCAAAAGAGGAATCATTAAGGTCTGCTTGGTACAGCCCACATTTTTATGACTTGCTGTGATAGTCATGCCAAATCAATTAATTAGTAGTGCTGCTTTACCTGAAGAACCCCAGGTAAACCATAGTGGCCAGCCAGATGAAGGGCAGTTTGTCCTTTAACATCACAGGCATTGATGTCCGTTCCAAAGGACAGCAGATCTTGCACAATCTCTGGCTGGTTTGCCGTCACCGCCACCAGTAAAGCAGTCTGCACAAGCACATTAATTAAACAACTCTATTTTGACAAATTATCGTCCTGTGCTAATGTTTCTCGTTAAAAAAAGTATGTGTGTCAAAAAGAGCAATTTGCAGACTTTGGAAGATTTTTTTGTTCATACCTTTCCCTTGTGCTCCTTGGCATCGAGCCTGCCTACATCCCTGAGCCTCTCTGCAGCAGCAAAGGCACACTCCCTGAGCCCCTTGGCAGTGTAGATGTGCAGGATGCTGAGAGAACAAGAGCACACGATACGTTTGTTTTAGAGTCGTGGTAATCCCTGAAACCAATTCACACTTTTCCCTTTCACAGATGAATTTGTCTCTCCATTTTATATAATCATCGAGCATGAGAGGCTGACTCATTCACATCTTTTGGTTTTCTTAATCTTTGTGGGATTACCAAACTGTAAATGTGGCTCTCACTTTTAGCTTGTGACTGAAAACGAAACTCCTTAGTAAATAGATAAATCGTGTGCTCACATATGCGCATTCACACACAGTGGTGATGTCAGCAGTATGTGAGTGTGTGTGTGTGTGTGTGTGTGTGTGTGTGTGTAGGTGTAGGTGTGTGTGTGTGGGGGGGGGGGGCTGTATACTATCAGTGTAATCTATGACCTCAAAGAAAAATGAGAGGGCCCATATTTGTCAGTTAACTTGTAGTCTCTTTCTTGGGCTTCGTTTGCACACATATAATCCACACGCCACAATCTCACACACATGTAGTCACTCATAAGCACTCACGTGTCTCCGTCTTCATCCTGCCCAGTAGCTCTGCTGTAATCCATCCCGCTGAGCAGCATCCTGGCCTCTTCCAGCTTGGTGGCGTCCATTGACGAACCAAAGCTCAGCTGTGCGGTCTGACTGGAACCCAGAAGGGACCAAGACGAAGACATGCCGGGATCTGTGACTACACTCATCGGGCACTCCTGCTTAGGAGAAAACAGGTAATAAAGGTCAAACCATCATACAGGTATGATACAGATATGTACAACATGTTAGTAGAAAGTCCACATTTACAGGATTTCTCTTACGTAAGTTTGAGACATTGTGTCTCCATATCCCGGGACCTGCTGCTGTGTGCCGTATTCAGATGTCATTGGGAGGCTGTAGGCGTAGCTGGTTTCTGGATGGCTGTGGTAGTAACCGACTGCAGACTCTGCTGCAGGGGTCCACTGCTCATAGCTCACTGCCATGTCTGAGTAGCTGCTTGATGCACCTAAAATGGAAAGGACTCAGTCAGTAATGTTAAGACATGTTCAAGATAAAATAACAGGTCTGGTGATGTTTCACAATTTTGTTATTGCCAACAAATCCCATAAAAAGACCATAAACCACAAAGTGTTAGTCCGTCCCTCAATACTTTCTGACTTCCCCTGTCTGTGTAGCCCCAAACCATAGACATACATCCTAATAATAAACAGGTCAAAAACACATAATTCATTTTTAATTGGTGTATTTTTTTAGAGATAGTGTATGTGTAATTGCCTCCATGTGTCCATGTTCATCTTAATGAAGGAACATGTCACCCAAAGAGACAGTGGGGCTAATTGAAGCTTTTTTTTATACTTTTTGGACAACAATGAAGCTCTACGTCCCAGAGGAATGAGCTATATCAGGCCATAAAGAATATCAACAGACTTTTCCTTTAAGTGTTGTGCAGAAGTTGTCCTACTCTTACCTGTACAGGTAAACTGTTCTGCTGAAGGTAACTGCTGGGAGAATGGAAGAAAAAAAAAACGTCAACAGTCACATCTTCATGCTGTAATATTTAGTGAGATGCTGATCCCCTCTGTGTGCTGCCTTACTGTAACAGTAGTTGGAGGAGCAGGACTTGTGCTGGCCGTAGAGCAGGAGGGTGGGACGGACGTTGTCTCGCGCCTTCTTTTCTGCTCCAAGAGTTTCTTCACTGTGGGCAGACTGCAACACTGCTTCTCTTTTGGCGCTGAAAAGGGTCAATAGTGCAAAAAGGAATGACTATACGGTCATGTGTTTTGTTCACATGTGATGGACATAATAGATGGATACATTTTGGAAATGCAACAGTTAGGGCTGCAGCGAATTACTTTTTATAATTATCCATGTATCTACAGGTTATCTTATCTTAAGTATTGATTAGTTCTTTGATATATAAAATGTTTTGTCCATCCAACAGTCAAAATCCCAAATATATTTCATTTAGAATTCTATCAAACATAAAGCTGCAAATGGTCAATTATTTAGCTCTCTCTTTTTATGGTTATGCATCACAAAATATGTCAGTTAGAAAATAAATAGCAGATGTAAAGTGTATGTAAAGTAGCCTCTCTGTGTATGCAAGTTTTAATCTCACTGGAGTATATCAACATTTACTTTATATCTCATAAAGAGAAGCTTTGGTTTATTAAAGCAGTAAAAGCTTAGATTTTAATTAATGCAGGGCAGAATCAATTCTTAGAGTGTGATAGTAACATTACAATGCCATCGCTTAAAATGAGTCCGCCTGCTCACTTTCTCCACTGTGGCATTTTTCTGCGCCTCTTTAGACAGAAGTACATCAAATAGAAAATATCAAATCCATTATACTATGAGTATGTTTTCCCCCTGCTGATAAAAATAAGTATCATTTCCATTAAACAGGTGAGAAAAATAGGAAAACATATTGCAAAATTCTGTTTCCAGCTGACATGACGTGATCACACCGGTTGTTTCCTCAAAAGCTTCACCCCACACGTGAAAGATAAAGTGATATTTCCACTTTGTCTGTGGAACCGGAGTACAAAGATAAAGCTCTGAGAAACCTCTTCCATTAGGAACACAGATCGTGCGGCCGTGCAAAACCAGACAGATTCATCAGAAAACCTTTAGCATGGGATTGCCACAGCTTATTTTCTATGACATCTTCCTGTCTCGCTCCGTTACGCGAACAGAAAAGGCAAACCACATCTTCCTGTCGTTGGTGTGTCACAGGCACGTCACCTCGACACGTGTGCTCGCCTTGTGCTTTCTTTTGCACCTACATGTCACGGAGGCAGAGCATGAAGAAGAGAGTCATGTTCCTTTGTCATTTATCTTGTTCTTCTTGCCTGTGAATGTTGACTGCTGTGTTGAGCCACACAGGGACAATATAGCTCTATTCTCCAGAGCAAATACAAAGAAGGTATACTTCCAAAAACAAAATATGCAAATTCCAGCAGCGAGAGAGAAATGTGAGATTGTGGAGTTTAGATTTCTGTCGGGTAGTCGCGTCTTTCAAAAGCAACACTTTCACTTCCAGCTGAAAACCTGTCCCAAACAATAAGGCCTTGTGCTGCTGTGTGCGTGACCTGCACCCACAATATAATAAAGGTCACTTTATCAGAATAAATGACATCAGTCAGTACATTTCAGTGACGCCAGGTTTCATTTTCGAGAAGGTGTTACTATAGGTTACTCATTCCTGACTCATTTGATCTTTACAACAAAAAGAAACCTTTGGCCTTTTTGTTACTGATGATGTAATGCTGCAAAATGTTACTACACAATCTATATCAAACAGCAAATTACCATACGATAGAAGTTGCCCAAAACGTTACAGTCTGACACATAAGCTGAGAGAAACTAGAAGTGAGGAAATAGCTTTTAGTTTCTCCAAGAGTAAGAGGACATCTTAGCCCACACACATATATACATGTTGGGTTTGCTTAAATTGCCCCCACACTGCTTTGGGCTATACTCTGTGCTATATTCAAATAGGAGTTGTGGAAACCCCTGGACATTGAGTCATGTGCGTGGGAGGTTGGGGATTCCGACGACCTTTCTCTTTTGGCTTACTGTGAAGCCTACAGAAAGAAAGAAGCAGTGCGAAGCCAATTTCCTCATTTTGCGGTATAACCGAGCCCAGCAAGACAGACAAAATATGTGATCACTCAAGCCTGTGTCAAAGAGGGCTTGAACAAAGAAAGCTACGTCGTCACGTCACAAAGTTTGTTTGTCTGTCATTAATCAAAAGGGGAAACGAAAACAGCAAGCAGGGGTGTAGGTGTATCAGGGTTTCCCCAAATAATGTCCTGACTCTTGGATTCGCCAGAATTATGCTGTTATTCAACGAAAACTGAAAGAAAGGCTGAAGGTGTCACTGAACTGTATTAAATCTAAAATATACACATTGTCCTTCTGGCTAGAAAACACAGTCTAACATTAAAACACAGTTACAGTTTACAAAAGCTCAATTCAGTGAGATTTAGGGTCCACAGTTCTAAATAAAGTCAAACCTGATTCTATCAAATGTGTTTACGATGGAGGGATACATGTGTAATGTTGTAAACTTACAAATACAATCAATTAGTTTTCATCATACTGCTGCCACTAACACAATAACACATTACTGAATGTTGAAAACAAGTATGTTCAGCATTGCAGTAACTTGAAAAACGATTAGTTGTCATCATTTACTGTCAGCATTATAAAGCTGCACTCAATGAACAAATCATACCAGCGGTAACACTTGTAGTCTGCACATAATCAACAAATCAAAAGCACATGTACTCACATTTATCAAAGTGCATGTCAGAAACGGTTTTGCTTTGAAATCTTCAACAGGTCGTCCTCTCGGTCACCAGTCTGTTTCAAAAGGCGATGAAGTGATTTACAGCGCCGGAGACATCTGTGATGTTCTGTGATGAAGTCTGACTGGCTTGTTGTCTTATCGCCGTCTGCTTGTACACACAGAGCACGTTGTTCCCCATCACCGCCCCCAGCTGTGCGCAACGCCCACTAGCAAAGGGGAAGCCACACACATGTCAAACCACGGCAGGGTAGAGAATGAAATATGATGCGAAAAACAGTTATTAACAACAAGTATACAAATTAAACACAAAGGTACAAGGGCACAATGGTGGAGGAAGTATTTAGATCATTTAATTAAAAGTAGGAATAGCATTATGTCGAAATACATTCTTATAAGTCAAAGTCATATTGTTAACGAAGTGAAAGCACAGAGGTACTATCATAAAAATGTATTCCAACATTAAATGTAGAAGTATTGCGCTGAATGGCTCCCATCAGTAAATTAGTACTATAATATATTATATTATAATACATGAAGTGTAAGCAACGTTTTAATAGCTTTATTAGCTGGTCCAGGCTTGCAATTTTAACACACTTTAACAAATTAACTGTTCGGTTTAATTATCATATTTTATATACTGATCTCATGTTTCTGTGTTAAATGTTAACCTGGAAGTGAAACAATAAGTAACTATAACTTTAACTTTCAAGTGAATTTAGTGGAGTAAAAAGTACACTATTTGCCCCAAAGTAAGTAGCACTATAAAGAAGTGACCAAGACTGCCTTCAAATTGTACAGTACTTAAATAATTGTACTTGTACTTTACTCAGTCAGTCAGTAACTCAATAAATCAAACAATTAATCAAAAAGTGTTCAGTGCAATGTTACAATACTGAAACAATAAATACATTATTCAATACCGTTTTGTATCTCAATAAAAGAGACATGACCAACACAATGTAATTGAACCACAAATTACTACTACTAGCAATAATACTTTATTTATGAATAAATAAATGGTCTAGCTTTTTTTTACCCCCAAAAGGTAGATATTGTTGATGAAAACTCTAACTCAATCAGTGTAAAGTCTACATTTTATGCCAATCAACTAATAGAGTGTACTCCTTTATTAAAAGAGAAGTGTGTAAGACTCACTGAAGCCCATGTTTGTCTATTCTGGGCGGTGCAACATGGCAGGCTCTGTGAAGAGGACCTGCCTACTATGTAGATATAGGCGGCTCTTTCTAAGGTAATGAAAACACAACTATTCTTACTTTCAGATGATTAAATACTAAAGAAAACATCATTACTAATAATATATTCCATTTTTGCCTATAAATTCCCCTAATCCTACACAGTGCTCCTTCAGCACAAATGCTCACATAATGAAAGTAAATGTTTTCAGCTTTAGAAAACATACTTGTTATGCCATCTATTGATGTACCTGTCAATCGATATTACATTGAGAGCAGTTTCTTCTCCTGTGTTTTGAATTTTGATAGTTAGGCTACTGTTTTGTGTATTTGTCTCTCAGGTTGTGTATTTAGTGAACTCTATTTTCTTTTTGATACACATATAGACATAGACACAGCCTGACAGGAAGCTCTGTGTCACCTGAAAAACACAGACATCAAGACCTCATATTGCTCCATAGACCATTGCCAAACAACATAACAGTAAAGAGAGATGTAAAATGTGGAATAATATAATTAACTAGAACATAGAATTAAAGGACCAAATTGAAATAACAAGTGATCAAAGTGTTAAATACAAGGCAGTTGAAACTAATTAATTAAAATGGTAAAAGAAAGTTGGATAAGATAGGAAACTAGAAAATTCCTGAAGACATTTTGACAGTGTGGCTTCTACTGCCCGAAGACGTCGCAATATATATACACGCCGATGTTACCGGTAGTGTCATTCATGTTCGATCGAGATATCGCTTCTCTCTTTTCTGCATTTTAGATTCATACTCTTGGATTGAATCTTGTATTCGTGATGGACAGTCCACAAATGGCTCCCGTCATTTCTGTACTGGACATATACATCTTTGTTTGAGAAGTCTTTGGAAATGATGGGAGCTGACGCTTCCATCATTTTTGTACGAACCTCATTCTGAGCTTCATGTTAAGATACAGTTACTCTATGGGGCTTTTATTTTGAAAGGATGGAACTGGGTGGGTGAGAGAGGGGGAGAGGAGACATATTCATAATGTTTGACACACAAACACAGAGGTTATTAAATGACAGGCTTCATCACAAACATTCCAGTTAGAATTCATTCTGTGGGGCTTTTATTTTGAAATGGGGGGGGGGGGGGGGTGAAAGGGGAAAAGTCCTCAAAAAATATCTAAGACCTGAATGACTGTATGATAGAGAGAGAGAGAGAGAGAGAGAGAGAGAGAGAGAGAGAGAGAGAGAGAGAGAGAGAGAGAGAGAGAGAGAGAGAGAGAGAGAGAGAGAGAGAGTGGGAGAGACAGACAGGCAGAGAGACAGACAGACAGGAGGTCTAACAATGCCTTTGACTGAATATCTCCAAGTCATGTGTGTGCGTGTAGAGAGAGAGAGAGAGAGAGCCTGCGTGCGTGTGTGTAACTGGTTGCCATGGTGAGGACGCACCTGGTGTTAGAGGCAGACTGATTAAGAAACATTACAGTAAACAGTGATTTTGAACAAAACCCCTGCCTCCTTTTAACAAAGTCTGAGTGCCAAATTATGGATACCGTGAGAAAGATAAGACTCTGCCGAACGCGATGATGTGGTTTTTATGTTTGTGGTGTTAAAAATGTGAACTGTAGAGCAATATACAAAACTGGTACCGTCTGCTTTCTTTGAGAAATTAGTGGTGAAATGTAACATGGAGTCTAATGGAGCAGTTGGTTGGAGTTCATGTCGCTCTGCGGCTCTTTGAGCCAAATGTGTAAGTCTGTTGGATTCCATAGACACTTGACTGCGACCAGCACAACATTTCCAAGCTTTTGGGTCAAAAATGATGATAATGAGTAAAAATTGTGGGAGCTGGAGCAATTTGTTTGGAAAAATCACAGAATATTTTCCTGCTCCGCTCCACTCTGACAGTTATGCCCTCACTCTAGCTTTTAACGAGCCGTGCAATACACACCCATTATAAAATCTGAAATGGACCCAAAATGTTCCTGAAACTTAATCTGTGACTTCATGAAAACTGTGCTAGCTATCAAAATGTCCCTTTGGCTCAATAACGTCCAGCGTTTTGTCTACGTTTTAAACTTAGAATAATTTTTCTACGTTAAAGTATGGCTAGTCAATATGGGCCCAAAGTTAAGAGTTGTTTTGCTCTCTTCACGCCGAAACCCCATTCAAGTGAATGGAAAAATTTTGCTCTGTTTTTCGGGATTTTCAGGAAAACCGCTGGGCGAATCTCTTATAAAAGTCATTGCACATGATTGCACACTTTGTGCTACAAAGCCACACTGAATTAGATATATTAGGTCTATCATGTTAGTATCAGTGAGATTTTTCTTTTTTTTTCTTTTATGAAAATCTTGAAATGTTGACCAGACAGCCTCAAGTTGTCAGTGTGTTTCAAAAGGTGAAAATAAACTTAAAACTGCTTTCCTGAAGGTCTTACGCATCCCAAAGAACAGTCAAATGGCCAAAGAATCACAGGGATCTAAAGGAAACTTAACTTTAAAACATGTCTGACATCAGTGGTGGAAGAAGTACTCAGATATTTTACTAATTGATAATAGAGTGTAAAAATATGCTGTTAACAGTAAAAGTCCTGCAGTACAAAAAGTAGCAAAAGTAAATGTATTCATTTTGAAGAATGCCCCATTTCAGAATGATATCTATTATATTACTGGATTATTCATACATTGGTGTGTTCATCGCTCTAATATTGTAGCTGGTAAAGGTGGTTTAATTATTTTGTATACTGCTGGTTGTAAATGACAAATCATAATGAATTAGTTGATCTATATTGTGTATTAGTAATCTCAATTTGTAAAGTAACAATAACTAAAGCTATCAACTAAATGTAGTGGAGTAAAAAGTACAATATTTGCCTTAAAATGTAGAAGCATCAGACAGATAAAAATCTGAGTTACCTCAAAATTATACTTACGTAACTACGTACAAATTATACATACTACTCTATATTCAGTAAGTACTTAGTTACATTCATGACTTGACAGTAGCACCCGCCCTCCCGTCAAATGCTGGTAGAATTTGTCAGTGGTGCGAAACACAGTAACTCTTAGTCTCTTGTATCCCTGCTCCATTTGTGCAATAAGAAGCTACTGTTCTTATGTCTTTCTCTTAATAAGTTGATGTTTTCATTCAAAAGGAGCTTTACAACCTTTTCTGGGTGAATATTCGATGACTGTGTTGTACATTCTATGTAGTCTTGATTTGGGTATTAACAGGGGTCATTTACTTGTAATAGGATTGTAAATTTTGTTATTCAGGTAAATTGTAACAAACCATAGTCAACTTCAATCAAATGAAACTTAATTTCCCAACAATAAAATTGTGGATAGTGAAAATGCTGAGAGGCTGTTGGCTGGCCCGTGAGTTAATGGTAACAGTCCAGTACTGTCTGTCATATTCAGGGTTAGGCTAGTGACTAAATTCAAGACAAAATCTTAAAATGTTGATGTCCTCCAGCGAGAGTAAACAAGAGTTTGGAAACTAACCATTAATAAAGACTATATAGATATTACATGGTTTGTATAGCGCCCCCTTCTGGACACCCCCCCCCCCCCCCCCCCCAATTAAGACTGCATTATTTTAGATGAGACTGTTTTTTCGTGATGAAAAAACAGGGATAAAACAAAAAACAAAAGTCTGTGAAATTTATTTTCAATTTCAAAGGCATCAATCTGTAGTGCCGCACGCTGTCCATAAAAGCCTCACAGCTCCATCTGCTGTCGCAAAGTTGTCAATATTACAAAGTGAATTGAATTGTCTCAAAGTCGAATTGGCAAGAATCAGATCATAAAAACACGAGTTGACTGCCTCCTTGAGGATGTTGAGGAAAACACAGGCTGACTGGCTGACAGGCTATAGGTGAAGAAATTGAGGCAAAATGTTTGTATGAAAATGTTTTTGATAAAAGCATGAATCTTTGAATGTCATTTAATGTGAGAGTATCTGTTTATTGAGTAAAGAGTCAGAGGAGTTGGCACATTTAAACAACCCACACACTTTCCCGCTTTTATGTCGGGATCTCTCTCACTTTGATTTGTGATCTTAGTGAACAGGTGCAGAAGATGATCCAGCTCATGTCCTCCTCTGTCAGCTACAACGTATGCCCTCTGGCAGAAGATGTAAAGTTGTTTCCTCCCTACATATTTGTTTTTAGAGCGGTAAAGGATGTAGCTCGTCTGGGGTTTGTGTAACAGCGTCGTACTGAATGTAAGTGTCACGATCTATTTGAATTGTTTCTTGTCTTTTGTAATGTTTTATGTCTGTGAATTGCAGGAGTGGAATTTAACTAACTACATCCACTCAAGTTCTGCACTTAAGTACAACTTTGAGATACTAAATCCACTGATAAATGATGCTACCCATCAGTATATAAAGTAGTTGAAATTAGCTCCACCTTTACCATCAAAGTGAAATAAACATTAAGACATCAGTAATTCTACTCCAGTGATATGATAAGAATTCTGAATTGGGCCAGTCTACATAATGAATGTTTTTACTTTTGTTACTTTTACTATATTTTGTATACATCTGTGCTTTAACTTAAGTACAATTTTGAATGCGGTACTTTTATTTGTAACAGTATTTCTACACTGTGATATTGCTACTTCGACTTGATAAAAGATCTCCCTACTTCTTCCACCACTGCTGAATTGTAAATTCTATTTCGTTATTTTTTGGAAATGGAGTGCAAAGTCCAGGACAAACTTCTTGGGGGACATTTAAATGTATGCTATTTTATTCTAATATAATGTATACCCACTCTGTATTTATTCAGATGCAGATCAAATCTGCCAATCCGCATTGTGTTTACACAAAAACAAACAGGCAGTGTTTCGGCCCAGCAGAGGAAGGAAGACAATTTGACGTCAGCCTTCAAAAGTGAAAACTAATGGGAAACTAGAGACACGTCCTCTTTTGGATTCTAGAAAGCAGAGCAGCTGGAGGAGAGCAGGTATGAGGAACTTTACTCACACTGACTTTCTCTTCCTCATCCTAACTTTTAACAGTTCAATGTCTGTCAAAGTCACATCAAAATCTGTTTTGTGTGTAGTTGTAGATTAAATATATACAACAGGAAAATCTGGTAAAAGTTTTGTTTTATACACCTGTGAAAACTGATTTTGCCACATGAAGTGCATTCGCCAGAGCTTCCTGTTCATGACATTCTGATGATTTTAGAGAGCCCATTTAAGAATTTGTTTATCATTTTCTATTGTCTTTGTCTCATCTATTTTTGTCAAATGCCTACACAGAAGCGTATGACTCATTGTGATTCAGTAGTACAGATATAAAAGGTCAAACCTACAGTTTCAACCGGTTTTGGGTGATTTAGCTTTGATATACTGACATCAAATACAATGAAATTTGAAAGATAGGTATTTATAATACCACGTGTGAGTGTTGTATGGAATATGTTTCTCAATTTCGAAGCATGTAGCACAAGACAAAGTTTGGTTTCTTTTTTTGTATTTCAGAGAGCTCATGACTGAGTTGACCAACTTGACAATGGCTTACAACAAATTCTTTATTGTCATAGTTTTTCTGTGCAGTAAGTACGTTTTCATATCTGTCCTCTCCTGCTTGTACACACTCAAATATATAAGTGGTCTTGCACAGGAAAATGAAACCACAAACAGTTTGCATAACGGAAACTTAACTGACAGAGATGTTGCTGCATGCCACCATTAGCAAGACAACAGCAGAATCTCTCATGTTTGTTTCCATTCTTTCTCTTAGACCTGGCTGTGGCACTCACAGGTACGTACAACAAAAAGAGGACACACACAACTTTGAAATTCAAATGTTTATGAATGTTATCATCATTATCATCATCAACATGTTATTTGGAAAAACAAGCAACACAAATGCAGAGCTAGACCACGACACCTGATGATTCATTTCTTCCTGTCAGTCTTAGTTCACATTTTCCATCCCACTCTTTTTCTCTCTGTCTGTGTTTCTCAGAGAGCACAGTGTCTTGCTACAGGATCGAGCCGGGGACGATAGCAGGCATCATCTGTGCAGATGTGCTGCTGACCCTTGTCATTGTCATTGTCACCTACCGATGTGCCAGCCATCGGCGTCAGAAGATGGACAATGGTGAGGCGACGGGGCTAAAATGAGTCAATGTTGTGTATAGAAGTGTAGATGAAAAGGTTTATGAGGGATCGGCCTCACAGATCTCATACTGTTTCATACTCCTGTTTATATTGGGATGCACATGTTTTTCTCCTATGTTGATGAGATGTTGTTTACATTTGTTGATAAGACTTTGTTTACATCTGTAAAACGTTTTGGTACTCTTTAACCCTAACTATAGTGCCTGTGGTCTATGATATCACTATATCCATCTCACTCTCTTGTTATGTTCTTTGTATTTGGTCATTTTCTATTGTCAAATACTAAATGATCTCTCTATTTGTGTCTCTCTTCTCATCTCTTCACAGCTGACAAAGTGTACATGAATGTCCGAGCCAACTGCAAGAGCTGATCTAAAGGTGCTGCAGTACATTAGAAGATTATGTTCATTTTTTTAAATCCTAAAAACACGACACAGCACCCTCTGCAGTTGACTTTTGGTAGCACTTGACTAAATGCTGTATTTTCAACAGGCCCTGAACTTTTCATGTAAACATTTCAGCTGTATTTATATATAAATATATTTTACACAGATGTTTTACAGTGTGTCACCTGCCAAACTACTGAGTTGATGATGTATTAAAAGAAATTAATAAAAGAAATTCAGCTTCAGCATAAAAAACAAGTTTTAAAAAAATGTTCCATGTCTGGTAATATTTATGTTGAATGGACATTGGCTGTTGGAAGTAGATGTTGGTTCACATGCTTTTCTCTGTTGGTTAGCTTCAAAAGTTTTTAGTTTTTTCTTCTTCTCACAAACACTTCTTCTGATCTACTTTATCAGGGTGTACTAAAGTGACATTTAAACAGTGTGACTAGCACAGGAGAGCTGATTAGACCTGGGACAGGTGATGTTAGGTTTCCCTGTGTGTTGATGAGGTGATACTGTGGTCAAGCTGTCTGCTGTTTCAGTTTAACATAAAGAACATGCTGGCCAAAGCCGATTCAATATCTGTGAAACATCTGTCTGACCTCCTCTATAGATGCACTACATTATTTAAATGTCTGCAGTGGAAACCCTCTTGAATAAATAGCCCAGAGGGATTTCTCAAGAGCCGATAGCCATGGGATTGGATTGGATTGGAATAGCTAAACTGTCTCCTTTCATTTTCACACAAGTTGGGAAATTGCAGGGTGGTTGTGCAGGAGGAATTCCCCTTGCTCAGAGCTGCTCTTTACTATTGAAGTTAAGGGTAGCTTTTGACACCTACATACAACAATACATCTGTTGGTATATATAGCTTCAATTCCCACTTGGAAAAAAATGATTGTACATCCCTGTCTTTCAGTTCTGTTGATGACACCAACACCTACAGTTCTGGTCACAACCTGGCAAACCCAAAAGTTGTTCTTATTCATGGTTTCTGAACCGTTTTAGGAAATTATTAATTACCATTAATAGAGCACTTGGTTACAACTCACACATTTTATTATGTGCTTTAATCAAAATGCAGTCAAAGGGCTCCAATTTGTCTTGCTGCTACATTTATAACAAAAAAGAAAAGAAAAAGTATTAGGCTGCTTTTAACATATATTAAATCTAAAATTTTACTGAATATTTTCACAAGTCTTCTGGCAGTTCCCTGTAGAACTAAAAGGGACAGCTTCTGGAAAAACATGTTTGAGAAAATTTGTCTTGCTTTAGCTTTCTTCCTTTATATGATTTTTAACCTTAATTCAATTGCTAACTTTTATTCCTTATTTTTTTACAAATGTTTTTTATTATATTTAATGTCCTAATCATTTATTTTGTATTTTCTGTTTTATTAGGATTAGATTGGATTAGATTATTATCAGCACTTTGCTATATTAATAAACATTGTTATTATTGTTGATGTTGTTGTTGTTGTTGTTGTTGTTGTTGTTGTTGTTGTTGTTGTTGTTGTTGTGTATGTCTGTGTTCAGTGCACATCCTGTACACACATATACTTGTATTTTAGGTATGCATAAATAGAAATATTTAGACAGTTGTATTAGAGCATTATGAAACCTTAACGTCTCCTTGACAAAAACAATAAAGGTAAGCTTTCATTTCTCTGACAGGACATCACCATTAAATATAACCCGGACTGGCAGCAGTGACTGTGGCCAACCGCCTGCTCAAAACCACAGGTCATGAGGAAATGCTCTATTCGGAGATAGGGCTACAGCCGCATGCATTTTAGCAGAAACTGCAGGTGTAATGAAACTGACACTATACAGCTCCTTATCTTGGCATCACTTGGACGTGTTACTTTGAAGAATCTAAATGCTGTTAAAAAGTCAAAAAAAGATGTCTAATGATCAAATGATCGCATGTGACAGGGTGTAAGAATGAGTTTCTATGTGTGAGACCTGCAACCCTCACATGAATGTCACATTACAGAGAAGAAGCAATAACACCAGCTTCCTCTTCTATGCAGTGGACTCCCTCCTCCTCCTCACGCAGTCACATGTTGACAATCTTCACACCACTGCCAGGTTCGCTTTGTGGCCGGTTCTTCATCTGTGAACCCTCCTATCTTTCAACATCTTGTTTATAGGTGTGACCACACAGCTATTTGAAAGACAACAGAAGGACCGGCCCTCAACCTCTCTCTCTCTCTCATTTCTTCCTTTGCCAGAAACCACCATAAAGATGTCTGATCTTTGTATTGTGGGTTCGTTTTTTGGTGAGTGGTGTTATATATGTTTGACAGAGAATGATGAGTGTACTCTCTCAACTGTTATTATAAGGTTTTTATTAACTCTCTTTCAGGATCTGCAGAAGGACAGCAAGGTATTTTGCATTCTTAAACCTTTACTTCTTGTGGGATGCTTGACTACGATGTTGTGAGTTTTGGTTTTGTGTTACAACGGCTATACGTCTTCCCTCTTTCACAGACTGCGGTTCCTGTTACCTGATAAATATGGGGTCTGTATTGGGCATTATTGCCTCTGATATCATCTTGACCGTCTTCATCACCATTTCTGTGTGCTGCTTTGCGACTCGCCACAAGAGAAGGAGGGAGTGGGATTCTCATGATGGTGAGCATCGACTTAGTGCTGCTAACTTGTGAGCGTGCTGGTTGGTAATAAGGCAGGTGGGCAGTAACTTTACCCTTTTTAACAGGTAAAAGAAATCTGCCATCATCAGCATCAAAGAAAATGGCAACAGAAGTCACAGAATCTCCTTACCAGGTAAAGCAGAACCATATTATTATTTAAGCCTCAAAGATTCTGAATGTGATTTTTGTACGGTTATATCTATATATTATTTGTGTTTTGATGATGAATTGTTGACTTTTTTTGTAGGAGTTACATGGAGTCCAATCAGATGTGTACAGTGATCTTCGGCATTTTAGGAAATGAAACACTGGAAGTATAAAAATACGAACAATGCCTTGTCTGCAAGCTATAATACCGCACACAGCTGTTGTGTGTGTGTGTGAGCCACTTCTACTCCCGCTGCATTATAGGTAATAACATACATGTCTTTTGCATGTTGTATTAAGTATTGTGTTGTGTTAAATGTGATGTTCACTGCAAAACATTCTTGTTTTTTCTCAAGCTGTCTTCAAATATGTTTTTCTATTTAAGTGATTATAAATTAAACTACATTTTAAAATCAAGGAAATTAAAAAGATGCATTCTCTTTTTTTGTATTCATATTTCAGGAGATTACTGAAACATTTTCACATTACAGTGAACATACAAAGGCTTCACATATTGAGATAAAGGTAAAAATTTCAGACTCTCGAAGATTCTGTTCTAAGTGATCAGAATAGGTGTGCTTGTTTCAGCATTCATCTTTTCTGACATCTTTGATACTACGATCTATAGCAGCTTTAAACAGATCCCAGGAGTAAGTCAAGCACAGAATTGTCAGAACCTCTTTATTTCTTATATTTGTTCACATGGTCACATCACAAAAGGCATGTCAAAATCTAAATTTGGATGAAAAAGTCCCAGAAGCAACTGTATTTGGAAGCAGCCAGTCTGCCTCGTATGACTCAACAGATGGCGGCCCCTGACTCATTATGAGGAAGAAATAGAATCTGGAAAAAGAGCGAAAAACAATTGGCATTCAACATTATATTCGTACCAGATGAATAAAAAAGCAAGGTCTGGAAAACTGCACCTTCAAATTAGAAAAGGATGAAATGTCACTAATTTAAACGTTCATTATATGTTGCAGTTGTATCCTACGCCAGACAAGATGGATAGAGATAAAAGCACAAAACATTTGTCTGATTCAAATGTATTGGAAACACACCTTTGTATGATCATCAGGAGGCTCTGCTCTTTGCTGGAGCAGAGAAGCTACTGGGCATGAGCTCTTGAGGCGCTAGAGCGTACGTGAGAATTGACAGATCTTTCAGGAAAGCAGTCACTGTATGCATTAGTTATCAAAGAATGCGGTTACAATATTCTCCGGGGGGGGGGGGGGGGGGGGGGGGGGGGGGAGAATAAAACATGTCTTACCTATTGGATGAGTTTCAGAGCTGAGAAACTCCCTGGTTTCTGTGGAATATTAAAACCAATTGTTCATTCTTTGATTGCTCAGAGCATCATTGGTTTTATTTAACTGAGAATCATGGTCTTACCATCATAGTCTGTATCTCCTCTGTTGCCCACTGGAGCAGGTCTGCCATTGTCCTCCAAACTATCATAATCCATCAGTCGTCTGCTTCTGCCTGGGGCCAGCATACCATTGAACCCGTGAAGTCTTCCTGGTGTTGCCTTTCTTTGGAGACTGCCAGTCACTTGGTCCCCACTCAAACAGATAACTTGTTTTCCTGACAAATGTTCAGCCTCCTGAGCATCCACCGCCTGCTCTATGCTTGCTGGGTGTGCTCTGTGTGGCCCGCTGTGCTCCCTGCTACCCTGGTCCTGAACCAGCGGCCCCACATTGGTTTTGCTCCTTGGTGGTGCTTTATCTTTCTCCACAACTTTAGAAATCATGATCGCATCACTGTCAAGGCCTCTGACTGCATCTGGGAAGAGTAAAAGTTATTACACAATCTGCATCAATGTGTCGTCATTGTCATTGGGATGTTAGTTTTAACTTGAATTTAAGGGACTGCACCTTTGCTTTCACCTCCTTTTTTTATCAGATACTTCAGGTCCTGAAGTATTAAGAAAACTTTTGTACGTAACATAAAGCCCACACACCTGTAAATCCATTGGAGCCAAGACTCTTTGTTGTTTCTGTAATACCAAATCAAAAGACAATTAAGAAATAAAAGTGATACGTTAGTTAGTTAATGTACATGATATATACAGTGTAATTCATTGTACTACTAATATATTTCAACAGGAAAAAAAACACAAAAAAGTACCATCAGAATCTTGCTCTTTCACAGGTTTACTTGTAGGGTTTGCTGCAGACGTAAGAAAATATATATATTATATATATGTATCTAATATTTACATAATATAAATACATAATCACTGAGGTGGTTTCATATTATAACAACCAGATAATGTCGAAAGTGGCTGCTACAGTAAACCCATACGATTAAACTAAATGATAAAGCAACACAAATACCAATATGTCTCTCTTCTGTTTTTGTCCCTTTCATTTGAAGCCCACATTTATTTTCTCAGCGAACAAAACAGTACTTTGAGGATCTGGTAGGATGATACCTTCCTGTTTTAAAACTCTCAGTGTATCTGAAAGTTACATTTTGAATCACAGACCTGTAATATTTGCAGATATGGTCTTTTCCGTAGATGTGCCAAGTGAATCTATAACAAGAAGAAGAAGTTATGTGATACAAGTTCCCGCTATAGTTTTAAATAATTATTTATCTAATTTCAAAAAGCAGCAGAAGGAATATTTTGCATGAAGAAAACATCAAATGAAATGTAAAAAATGACATAAATGATCTCACCATTTAGAAAGCTTAACACATGTTCTCTTTGCGCTTGAAAAGAAAGAAAGACAGAGAAGATGTTATCCCTACTGATACATCTTAATTACAAAAGTTGTGTAAGCTCAAAACAACATTGTATTATTTGTTTCTCTCTTCAGGCTGGTTTACCTCTGATTGGGGCAGTTACCACCAGTGCAAACGGTAGAAGTAGACAAAACATGAAACTGAAACAAATAAAACCATTAATTCAACGTTGAAATGCATGTTTATATGGAATGTTATGGCATTGTCATTTGCAGCATGGGAAAAATAAATATTTCAATGACAAATATCTATTGGACAAAATAGAAAGACTTACAGCTTCATTGTTGACGTTGATCCTCAGCTGGGTCCACTGTTTGTCAGCGAGAGCTCTGCTGTTTTATGTACTGCTGCTTTAGCCAGAGTTTTTACCTTTAATAGGTCTCACCCTAGTTAATTAGATACTGACAAGATGTATCAGATTGAGTAGCAAGTCAAAGACTATGTATGTGTGTTTAACAGTGCATGACTTGCAGGCAGAGGGGCAACAATTAAGCTACAGAAGGAGTCTACAAGGGTCTATTCATTACATCAATTCAAGATGCAAACAAATGTTCCCAACATTCAAACTCACAGAGAGCATTTGTCTTTCTCTCTATTGTGTGTTAATTGCAGGTTGGTTACTTCAGGAAAATGCCCCTGGCATATTCTATGAATGGGGTAGCCTTTAAAATGATGCCACAGAGCATAGCCATTGTTTTCTGTCACTATTTCACCAGTTGTCCATTTAACCAGGGAGCCACATAGTTTGCCTTAACAAAGACCTTTTTTTCAAAACCGGCTCTATACTGAACATTAGTCTCTATAGAAATGCCTCTTGGTAGAATCATATCCTGAAATTAAGAGCACAATAATGTAGTAACCAGGTGATAAAAAGCAGTTTTACAAAACTATTTGAATTGCACTTTGTATGTCTGCTGTACTCCAGCTATTATATAATAAATGTGATTTATGAAGGCCTGCTGAATGATATCTGCCCTCAACAATCTTATATCAGAGCCTGTGGTGGTTAAACACGCATGTTGTTTGTGGAAATGAACAGTGCGTTTGGGATTAAGATTCACTGACAAAACATTACAGTTGTGACTGACTACTCATACAGGAATGCAGATACAAGTTTCTGCTTCTGTCAGACCTGTTGGTGGCAGAGGGAGATACAACCCCCCCTCCCCCCTCACCACCCAAACCCCATGAAAGAGAAAAAGGAGAGCGCCCTCTGCAGGAAAGGCTGTTCGCACTAAGCTCTTGATCCCAAGCATCGCCATATTGACGTCCCAACAACGCTGAGAGGTAATCGTGTTATTTAACCACAAATCGTCGTAGGTTTGGAACCGCTGTTGAGTGTTTCATATGTGAGGAAAAGCCGAGAACAAGTAACGCAGCAGTGGTGCCTTTCTACTGCTCGATCACAGTGTTTGTAAGATGTTTTTTCAAGGCGTTGTCAGTCAGTTGCCTCGCCAAGCCAGCAGGCTATTCACTCCCCTAGCCTGCTAGCTTAGCACTTTATAGCTTTAGGAAATATATTTTTCGAAGCTTGTTATTTAGCTCTACGTTAATCATAACCACGATGATTATCATTTGCCCGTTTTGACGCGGGGTGTTTATTAAATCCCGTTCCAGTCCCACAATGTCGCCGAAAGCTAGCTAGTTGTGACTTTCCAACCGGCTTTTCCCTCTGCTGTTGACGAGCTAATGCTAACTAGCTAGCTAGCCCGACCAGCTGCCCGGTCTGTGTGAGAGCTAGTTAGCCGTTAGCTCCACTGCACTAGTGCAGGCCTTGGGCCACAGAGGGTTTTGTGCGTACGTTCACCTTTTCATTAAAGTATGTAGCGGGCTAACTGGCTACAATTGAAAAGAGTGTCTTCTACCAGAGCTACCATTTGTCGATTGGATGCGTAATTTCATCAACCTGTTAATTTAATGGAGCCTTTACTAAACCTAGCTGTATTGGCTGGCAGACATTACCTCACATAGTTAGTTCATGTTTGCTCAATTGACAGCATTGATTTTAATCAACCTACTTTCTGCCTTTTTTCCCCGACAGGAGATACTGCCTTGCTGTAGTCCCCAGTGATGACTGTATTGAGCCCTGTACCTCCTGATTAGACTGGTTGGATGCCCCCATTTAACATTCAGGTCTCTACATTTCACAGGCCACCATATTTGAACACTAGACACCAATCATTTAGTTTGAGATTATTTTTTAGTTATGTTCGTGGTGGTTTAAATAACATATATTGCTATTTTAAGTTGCTCTGCCTTCCGCATGAAACATCTGCAGTTTCATTTGAAATTCTCTTATTCAGATCAACATCCTGTGAATCAGTGGGGGAAATATTTTCAAGTTTAAACGTCTTTTAAGCTTTGGTTATTTCTCAGTTCTACATATGGTGTTTAACTCATGTGAAATGTTTGACTGTAGTGGTCTTAACTGTTTTTTTTTTTAATATCTGTCTGCCCATTTAGCTTTCTTACCATAAAGGCATCTCAACTGCTCCTGTTTCAATTCATCTATCACCATCATCCTGGAGGGAACCTCCCAGGTATTGTTTCCTTATAATTAGATCACCTTATTTCACCTATTTGTAGTTATATGAAGTCCTCAAGTGCTAACCATTGTACATTAGTACACAACACGCTTTTGAATGTACTTATGTTTTCTCTGTGTCATTTTAAGTGACTGAATCTTTTTGATATTTTTTTTGTTTTAGGATATTTAGAGAAGATCCCGTGTAGAATATGTCTGGCCCTGTCCCAAGCCGCTCCCGAGTTTACCCTGATGTAAACACACAGAGACCTCGGGAGTATTGGGACTATGAGTCCCATGTTGTTGAATGGGGGTAAGGCAAAGGGGAATTGTTGGTGCTTTAGTTGTATTTGTATTGCTCTGCATTATAACCCATCTCGGCATTGTTAACCATGGCTTCTTTTCTTTTTTTTTTTTAGGAACCAAGACGACTATCAGCTAGTCAGAAAACTAGGGAGAGGCAAATATAGTGAAGTGTTTGAAGCCATAAACATCACAAACAATGAAAAAGTGGTCGTCAAAATACTGAAGGTATGGGAATAATTAATTGATTGTCCTTATGAAGTGTTGCAAATGCTCTTCGGTAAAACATATTCATGATATTTTGTCACCTCGGGGGCGATTTCATGTACCTCACAAGACTGTCTTTGTTCACAGCCGGTCAAGAAAAAGAAAATCAAGAGGGAAATAAAGATCCTGGAGAATCTGAGGGGTGGCCCAAATATCATCTCACTGTTAGATATCGTCAAGGATCCTGTGGTAATTGGTTTTCTCCTTTTCTGCTCTGCAATGTAGAACGTATGTATGTACAAGGTTTCATGCATAAACGCACATCTACATGCTTTTTCCTTTCAGTCCCGAACCCCTGCTCTGGTCTTTGAACATGTGAACAACACAGATTTCAAGGTAAAGATCAGTTCTTTGACTTGGATATGCTTCTACTACGTTTTTCTTTTTCAAATGTCTCATACATTTTTCTTTTTTACAGCAATTGTATCAAACCCTATCTGACTTTGACATACGGTTCTACATGTACGAAATCCTAAAGGTAAGAAAAGTCTTTTGGGACGATCAGTTCATTACATTAGTTTAATAATTCACAGAAACAAGCCCTACTTGCATCAGTTTAACATTCTGTGTATATTCTTTGTGTGTGTGTGTGTATATATAGGCTCTGGATTACTGCCACAGTATGGGGATTATGCACAGAGATGTCAAGCCACACAATGTAATGATCGATCATGAACACAGAAAGGTATTGTCTCACATGCTGACCATTCTCCTGTTTCTTGTTTTCCCTGCTGTGACACCAGCAAATCACATATTTTTATTTAAATATATTAAACTACTTTTTTTTTTTTTTAACTTCCAGCTCCGCTTAATCGATTGGGGTTTGGCAGAATTCTACCACCCAAACCAGGAATACAACGTGAGAGTGGCATCCAGGTACTTCAAAGGACCTGAACTGCTGGTAGACTACCAGGTGAGCCTCCGGTACTCTTCCTCTGGCTAGTCACGCCGCTTTTATACAAGGTGCTCAAAATGGCACTCAGCATTTATAGTATTAAAGAAGAGAGAACTGGTTTTATTTTTAATTCAGTCATGGAGCCAATTTGAGCCTTTTTAACCTCTGTTATCTATATTATTTGCAGATGTATGACTACAGCTTGGACATGTGGAGTTTGGGTTGCATGCTCGCCAGCATGATCTTCAGAAAGGAGCCTTTCTTTCACGGTCATGACAACTATGATCAGGTAAGTGGGATCAGACCTTTTGTGTATGTGGTCACAAACCTGTGGCCTAAAGAGAGCTGCGTCTGGGGCTGTAACGTTGCATAGAACATGTCGTCAGTTTTACACAGTCAAACCACATTCTTCTTACACTTGACAGAGGCCACATAGCTCTAGGCTGGAGCACCTGGGATTTTATGTTCTTGAGCGAGGGTAGATATTTATTAACTTTTTGGGAAATTGGTGCGCTTAAAAACAGACAACTGTAGGATTGTACTAGTGAACACAGATCATAACACATTGTAGCCCCATGGATGGGGTCATTTGTGTGGTGGGCTTTCCCTACATGCACTGTAACACTGAACATAGCATTTCCAGTTCATTCCACGGCTCTTTTGGGCTTGTGGCGTTTCAGTTCTAGTGGTACACAATAGCAGATGTTGTTTGACATAAACCAAAGGTAGCTTTGATAATAGAAAATCTTCCCAAACTAAACTGATATTAAATATGCGCATTATTAATTAAAATGTGTATATTCCTATATAATTACCTCTTTATTAGCATAATGTATACTCTCCATACAGACCCACTACCTAATTGACTAACACTATAAACTGCAATGGGATCCATGCCCCTCAATACCCGTCGTATGAATTAACGAATGTCTAATTGTGCTCATTTCATTGTCGATTGTGCTTTTTCTAACTCTCAGCTGGTGCGAATTGCAAAAGTACTCGGCACCGAGGACCTGTACGACTACATTGACAAGTACAACATTGAATTGGATCCACGGTTCAATGACATTCTCGGAAGGTAAAACATTGTAGCTGCCTGACCTCGGCCAAGTGTTATTGAATATTTTGGCTAATTAATACCATGGCATTAAAACGTGATCCCTGGTTCGTTCTCTGTAGACACTCCCGCAAAAGGTGGGAGAGGTTTGTGCACAGCGAGAACCAGCACCTGGTCAGCACTGAGGCTCTAGACTTCCTGGACAAACTGCTGCGCTATGACCATCAAGCTCGCCTCACGGCCAGAGAGGCCATGGATCACCCCTACTTCTGTACGTTTTGTTTCTCACCTTTTTTTTTTTTTTTTTTTTTACCCTGTCTGCATTGCTTACTTATTGGCTTGAGTAAATTGCCTTAAACCAAAATTTGAGTGCAATATGTAAAGTGGCTTGA
The DNA here is from genome assembly GCA_032191485.1 of Leptoclinus maculatus. NCBI lineage: Eukaryota > Metazoa > Chordata > Actinopteri > Perciformes > Stichaeidae > Leptoclinus > Leptoclinus maculatus. The sequence continues at coordinate 11,885,807 of JAVDOI010000008.1, read as the reverse complement.
TTGTGTCAACACTTTTTTGTTCATGAGCCGCTCAAATCCCCTTTTGTTTGCAGATCCCATCGTTAAAGATCAGGGAAGAGGGGCCACTCCTGGGGGGATGGCTGCAAGCTCCACACCAGTCAGCTCCTCAAGTATGATGGCTGGTAAGTAACCCCGCGTTTCTCTCATAATCTGACTATTTTTGGGGGGCTTCAAATTGGAGATAAAACTTTATTTGAAGCCAAATAAATTGGCAGATTGTCATAAACGGTGTGTCACAATATCTAACTTTCTTTTACAGCAAACAAAAGTTATATCTCTAATTTGAGATTGTGACGACAATGACTTAATGCGTGCCTTGTCTCTCCTAGGCATCACCTCAATGTCCTCCTCACAGCCGCTGGCTAACATTGCTGGATCACCCGTCATCTCTGCTCCCAACACCCTGGCCACACAAGTCCCAGCAGCCACCGGGGCTCAACCCTGAAGCCACTTCCTCATGTTTATGTGTGCTCATGGCCATGTCCTGCCTAGCTCTCACTGTGGCCCAGGGCCATGGCTCCCCTTTTTATGTTGAAAATAACAAAGAAGAAGATTTAAAATTTGCTTTTCACATTCAGTTATATTTTGACACCTGGACTTGACAGAAATGTATTGTTGCACCTGTCAGGATTATTAGAATTAATTTGAGTGTGTTATTTGACAATGCCATTGTCTAGAAACTCTAATAAGATGTAGACATGAAGAGAATGGATAATAAAATTTATTTTGTATGTTCCAAATATACAGTCTTGCTTGAAACTGTTTGATGGGGATCCTGCTGTATTACACTGTGAACCTTGACAAGATCTCACAAAACGGAGTCGGGGAATCTGGTGTGCCCCACCTTAACAGTGCTCGCCGGTTGCACACGATGTAATGTGCAGGAGTTGTTGGTGTTTTGAAGTTGTTAGATGCTATAATTCATTAATTGGACTTTTGTAGATATTCTACAGTTACTGTCAGGTTGCATGCACCCAATGCTGAGTATCACAGGGTCAATAGTTTGCCAATTTTATGTTACTTTCACTTCTATATGTGTATGTATGTGTTCATGTTTGTTTTTTATGAAGTCTCTTACACATGATTTTGATTATAGACAATTTTGTAACTTTTTGTTTTATGTCGGGAGGAGTCATCACCTACAAAAACAACTTCAAAAATAAACAATTTAAACAGGGCTTTGCAGAAACTACACGTTATTGAGTATACCGTCTGTTGACTGGTCGCATTGGCAATATATATGGGTGAATTTAAAGCAGAACAGCGTAGTCAGCATGTCCAACAAAGACCATTTTCCTTTGATAATAAATGAATATTGGCACCAAGTGATTTAATGTGTTCATAAAGTGGATTCCACGGCTTCCCACGCTGTTCATGCGTTCACGTTTTGAAGAAAGTGAGTGAAATGCATTCATCTTAATCATTTTCTACATGGTGTGTTTTAATTCTTTTGAGTTATGGAGGCATCAAGTGTGTTGGTGTACACGTTTCAAAAGATTAAAAGCTGAATGTGTGAACTGGAGCAGGGAACCACATTCAGAACACATCTTTTAGTGTCAGTGCTGACCAAAATGGCGGGATGAGGCTCCAACTACAATAAAGTTGAAGATGAGTCTGCATGACTCGCATGCATGTTGGAAAAAAAAATGAAGGCTTCCACAAACCAGGCAGTGACAAAAAAAACATCCTGGTTGCTCCCAGAGGTTTAGCACAAGTTAAAATAACACACAAAGTGTTAATTATCCTGGACATGTAAACGGGCCTACGGTCAAGAGGTCACGTCAGTTAAAGTCTATTTACATTCAGAGCATCTGATGGACACTAACTCACAAGGACAGTGCTTCTACTATCCCACACGGACTGAACCTGTACTGGACACAGCATCTTTAACTATTATCTGATCTAGATCAGGGGTACGCTGCAGCACTAGAGCTGTTATGAGATGCGATTTTTGGCTTCGGACGTCGTATCGTGGATGTGACACAGTAGCTCCAACCATTCGGAATCATGCTGCATTCGTGTATTTCTCATACATCGGAAATCACAAATACTAAATACTTTTTTCGTGTTCAATTGCATTTTTTGGTGGGACTAATTTTGACAACAAAAATACATGTCTTGTATTTATTCTTGTGAATCAAGAGATACCCATACTGGCCTATAGTGTACCACAGGTGTAAGATGAAGAGAGGAGGGGGACGGACGCATCTGGTCTATTAGGTTGAATGCCAACGTGTAAATTGCAAGATGCCAGTGTGAGTAATTTTAGTATTTGTGTTTGCACCAAATGCAAGACAGCAACGGTAATCAAAATCAGTAACTACGAAAGAAAGGGTAAAAGAATAGATTGGTTGACATATGTCCGATAGTTTTGAAGGCAGCATCAGTTGCGCCTGCTGTGACACGCCTCAGTTTAAGTCGTCTGGCAGTATAAACCAGCCGAACCACTACAACAAAAATCAAAGTCGACCAGTAGTCGAGAGTAACTTGTTTTTTCAAGTAAACGTTTCCAAAATGGGAAAAGTAGCCGTTATCTCGCTTGTAATAGCGGCCTTATCGGTGCTGCTCGGAGAGAGGATTGTAAATTTCAGGTAAAATAGGAGGCAACTCCGGCAATGTTTCGGAGTTTGTTCCTGACTTTTTTTTCAGGAAAAAAAGTTTTATTCTGGCCACCTGTCCTAATTTAACGTCTGTGTTGAAAACATTGCAGGAAAAGGACCTTGGCTTCAAGGGAGCTGGTCCAGAATCACCTCCCCAACTGTGTTGCACTCAAAAATCTTGGTATGTAACGCCTGCAGAAAAATTAGACACGAGTTGAGCTCAACATCGGTGAACATTAAAATGATCTGTGCAACTGTCGTAACGTTACTTTCAGATTCTGGCTCAGAGGATATAACGATCCTTGCAAACGGACTTGCCTTTATCAGCACTGTAAGTATTTGAGTTGGAGCAGTTGCTGGAAATATACGCTTCCTGGGGTTAATACAAAACAGTGCCACTCATAGAAGTGAGCTTTTTGTCACCATCCTTCTGGCCAGACATTGAGCGATATAAAAAAAGATAATGTTACTCCTCTTTTGTTTGACATTCATTTTATTTGTTTTAGATATGCTCAACATAACCTCAATGTTTATTTAATCCTACCTATGACCTCGAAAGAAAAAAAAAATTGTATTTGGCTTTATAAACTGCAGAAAAGGCGTTACTTAGGTACTGTGTGAATGTGAACTAAGGCCTGATCTTTTCCAACCTGCTCTGCAATGTTTTATAGGTTCAGCATAATTAAGTGTTTTTGTTTTTTTTTATCTCCAGGGTTTGAAGTATCCTGGACTTCAATCCTCAGATGTTATAGGAAAGATCTACACCCTTGATATGAAAGATCCTCGGATGAAACCAGCGGAGCTTCGCATGCCAAGAAACTTTGATCTGGAGTCATTCAACCCCCATGGCATCAGCGTGTACATCGATCCAAGTGGTAAAAGCACTCGTTGTTTATGTGTGGTTGCACACACGTCTCTAAAAGATAGCACCTTAAGGGCAAATACCCTAGTCTTTGGCCTATCTACTGCTTAAACATGTCTTGATGAATTGAAGTAAATGGGGGAGCGTTTAACAACAGCTAAACTATATCGAAACATCCGTTTTCAAACTCTCACGCAGCTCATGCAGTATAATCCAAGTCTCATTTGTCCAGTTGAATGCTCACTTCTTCCCAAACACATGCATCTTTGCTAAAAACCTTTCCATTTACAACAATGGGGACTCGTCTGGACTTGCATGGACGAGTAGTGCATGAGACTGTTTATGCACAAGTGTTTTAAATAGTAGGTTTTAGTGACGATGCATGTGTTTGACAAGTACTGAACATACGACTGGATAAATGAGACTTGGACTATACTGCACGAGGTTTGGTGGAGTTTGTAAAGGGATAGTGAAATCGTTTTTGCTGTTGTTCAATGTAATTGATATACAGATGGTCATTTTGGGGGTAAAGTATTCCTCTGATAGCACAAATTTAATTACATTTTGCGATGGAAAGGTAATTGTATTTTCAACCCAGCGCACTGTATTTGTACTGAAGACAAATTGCATTGCGTTTGTTATGAAAATGTGCAATGAATGAGTCGCCTGCTGTGATATTCACAATGGGTATACTGTTGGCATAATAACAGTAGCTAAGACTTCTGCACTATCTTCAGTGTGTAGAATAGAAATATACACAATCGGTACATTTAAGTACATGTCAATACTAAGTAAGTGGTGTTTATTAGTATGGGCTTCTTTTTTGAGTAAAATCTACAACTACAGATATGATTCTGATGCATTCTTAACTGAAAGAACAGTCTTAAGCGTTGGTACCTATTGTAGCTTTGATAATTCTCTTTTTTTTAAATTGAAGTCATGCATTTCCCTCTACTTTTAGTCTTTCTCACACACACAGACACACACACACCCTTTTCAGTTTGTTTGCCAGTCTTTTTTTTTTTACAATGCTTTCTCTGTTTCTCATCAGATGACGCAATATACTTGTTTGTCGTCAGTCATCCTCAACACAAAAGCCAAATAGAGCTGTTCAAATTTGTTGAGGACGACCACTCACTGGTGCACCTGAAAACCATAAAGCATGAACTTCTCCACAGGTATAGTACGGTGAACTACGCTGGACATTTACCAGTTAGCGAGATGTAGTCAATATGCATTGAAAACCATCCCATGTTATACCATAGTTATTCAAAAACCATATTGTGATTAATAATGTAATTATTGTATATAACTATTTTGTGATTCTGATTTTGTCTTTCCAGTGTAAACGATATTGTGGTAGTGGGAGTGGATAGCTTCTATGCCACCAATGATCACTACTTTACTCATGAAATCCTCAAAGGTTATGTGGAGCCTCTTCTGGCTCAGCCTTGGTCTAATGTTGTGTACTACAGTCCTGAGGAAGTAAAAGTGGTCTCTGAAGGATATTACTTTGCAAATGGCATTAATATCTCACCGGACAAAAGGTAAGAATGATATTCAGGGCTATGTGTGTTGTTATTCATACTTCAAAAGTCTGAATTTCTTCATTTTCATGTTCTTTCTCGTGTATAGGCATATATATGTGGCCGATATATTTGACCACAATGTGCATGTATTGGAGCGGAAAGAAGACAATGCATTGGTCTCAGTGAAGGTAAATCATTTAATGTTTCACTAATAAGAAAGTGCACATTGCTTACAGCACATTTCAAGAATCAGTTTTTGCACTGATGAATGATTATGCTTCGTCAACTTTAATAATTAAACATTTTATGCTTTTGATATTATCATACTGACATTAGACAATGCGATACAAGACTAGTGGGCTAGGAAGTATGGGTGAAATGGATATCATGGTATTAATCATGATGTAAGTAATAATATTTTTTCAATATTGACATGACAGTATGGCTAATGTATGCAGGATTAAATGTCAAATGATAAAACTTCCAGTGTTATTTGAGTATTTCTTGTTTTGCATACCTTTTTTATTGTTTATTGTGACAGCTTTTACATGGATATGCAATGAAGGACATCTGATTATGCCAGATGCAGTTGGTAAAAGCTGGTACTGTAACCCAACAGTTAAATAGTACATTAAAGGTAAATAGTTAAATTAATTTTATATCAAAATCTATAATTTGAAATAAATATAATAGTAGGCACAAGTAGCAAGTATTCTTCATATAATGTGGTTAAAGCATTGCAAAACCAATATACACACCGATGCCAAACACAAGTACAAGATCAAGTCATGCTAGAATAAAAGTAATCGAGGCACCAAGATGCATGTATAATCATAACCCTGTCTGTGACACCTCACCAGTCTGTGGCTGTGGGTTCACTCTGTGACAACATTGAAGTGGAACCTGAAAGTGGTGACCTGTGGTTAGGCTGTCACCCTAATGGATGGAAACTGTTAATGTTTGACCCCAAAGACCCACCTGGATCAGAGGTTTGTCTGTTCACTTTTACCACTTAGTAAATTGTGAGAGGCCTGACAACATTACAATAACATGCACAATTTAAAAGTATACTTAGCTGTATCTGCAATGTTCTGCTTACCTAAGCATCTTATCTGGCTATTCACACGTATTCATCTTGTTTATAATTCTTCCTTTCTCATGATTATGTTTTCTTCAGGTCATCCAAATCCAGAACATTCATTCAGATAAGCCAGAGGTGACTCAGGTGTACGCTGACGACGGCCATGTGATCATTGGCTCCTCTGTAGCAGCTACCTATGGGGGGAAGTTGCTCATTGGCACTGTGTTCCATAAAGCCCTGTGCTGTGATTTGAAGTAGGCAATTACTGCTAGAAAAATGACTGAGCTTTTTGCAAAGCTCTCAATTAGACCAGGCAAAGATGATTTGAATGATGATATACATGGCTATTACAGCACTGGCTTTAGGGGGGAAAGGCTGATAACAGACCCCGAAAAGAGTGCCTGAAAATCCAGAAGGAGCTGGAGGAAGATAGATGAATTGTATTTACATAATTTAATCGCAATGAGCCCTGGGTACAACTTTCTTATATACAGTCTATGAGTACAACAGCATATTTGAAGGTGGTCTCAAACACAGAAGTTACTGAACTACCCAGATACTTGAACCGCTGTGAAGTAAGTACTTGTAAAACAGATTAATTTCAACCTAACATTCATATATATTTGCTTTGCTGTGTATCATGAAATTAATATTTTTCACTGGTCACCTGAAAATTTGAAATCTCTACAGATGGATTGTATGGAACTTAATGTGTTACTTGTGCATTTGTTTATTGTATTTGAATGTAAATAAAACAACAAAGAGAGTCTTGATGCAACTGTAGTTTGTCTTGTGGTTCAATAAGTGTGCACTAAAAAGATGTGTTAAACAGTGTGAATGTACACAAAAAGACTGAATATAAATCTGGATGCTATATATCTCCATTTTGGGCCCAATCCCAATGTCCCCCCCCCCCCTTAGGCCTTGAACCCTGAACCCGATATCAGGGCCTTACTGACTTCACCTGGTAAATGGTTGAGTGTGAGAGACTTAAAGGGCTTGAAATTGTGTAAATACGAATTGAACATCAAAAATGATGATGTACAATGGTGGGTATTTATTTTATACTTTTTTACTCCCTGATTTGAACGTCTTTCAGGTAATTTCAGATAATATATTTATTCGTTTTTGTCAAAACAGCTTGAATGACAAAATAAAATATTTAATGAATAAATATCCTTTTCTGTGTAAATTGAATATGACAAGCTGAACACATGTGACCCGTCCTCTTTGTTTACCTTTTTTTACGTCTCCATGCTTCCACTGGTAACCTCGTGTTTAACGTCACATTGTAATGCATTGTGGGTAAATCCCTTCGGCAAAGTCTGCATCTCATGCTGATTTACGGAAAGGGTTCATAAAGGGCTCAAAATGTCTGCCAGAGAGCCCTCAAGCACTCGATGATTTGACAGCGGGACAGCCCTAAACCCTCGCGGACTTTGCGGAAGCGCGCTTTAACGTTCGTGAGGGTGGAGATTGGGATTGGGCCAAAATCTGTCTGTATGACCTTTGCCCTTTCTGAACATGGCTGCCATGAAGAAAATACTGGTTGCTGCTGTTGTTGCTGCCGTTGCAACTTTCATTGGACACCGATTTCTGAAACTAAAGTAAGTTTGTTACCAGTAACCAAGCTCTGCTAACGTTAATGCCAGGGTTACAAACTGGTAGACTTTCAGGTTCTGCTTTGTTTTCCTGTGAAAGACTGTATTTAAATTGTTCTGCAGGGAAATCTCCCTTGCTTCCAGAGACGTGCCTGTGAAACACCTCAACTGTCATTATATAAAGAATATTGGTAGGCATTCATCACTTTATGTTCATATCATTGTCTTAAATTTGGGATTTACATTGTGAAAAATGTTGTGTAAGTTTAACATGTTTCTTAACTTGGACACATGAAGAGTTTGAAGTCCAGTTTGTTGACAGTAGGTCAAGTGTCGGCAGTGTGGTAATGTTAGGGTGGTAACACTAAAGAACTGAAAAGTGTAACACATGTGTTTTTGTTTTGTACAGAATATGGAGCAGAGGATATCACAATACTAAGAGATGGCCTGGCCTTTCTAAGCACAGTATGTTGTTAACATGTATCACCGTTGCAGGAATCTTAACCCCTGCAGCATTGCAGTTCCGTTAAATAATCCTCTACACTGTGTGAAATTATGGGTCAACCGTTTTAAATGAGTTGTGACTACCAGTTAGTCGACATAATTCAATAAGTATTGACCTCCTCAAGCAAAATGATTGATATGCACCAACATCTTACATGCAGTGTTTTCCACTTCAGGGGTTACACTTTCCTGGACTGCCTTGGTTCTCCGATGAACCAGGGAAAATGTATGTCATGGATATGCTGCATCCAAAGCCAACTCCAGTGGAGCTGCAAATCAAAGGAGAGCTGGACCTCAGCTCTTTCAACCCACATGGCATTAGTGCATACATCGATGAAGCAGGTAAAGTACAAATCAGGTGCAATATCTCAACTATAGAACAAAGAAAATATGCGCTTGAAACTGAATTAATTTGATAAAGAGGATTGAAATATTGTAAAAACCTTTAAATTAAACATGACATCTTTCATTGGTCCTTGTGAATTCTTAAGAATTGAATCAAGTGATCATTACCATATATCCATTATACAGAATAATGGTCGAAAGGACATTTTTAAAATGATGAACTGTAAACATTGTTGTTGCTCTTCAACATTTAGCATTCAAACAATTAATTTCTAAAGGTTTTTTTGTGTTTATACTTCAACATTGGGAACAAGTCTTGGTCCAAATGATGGCAAAAAAATGTCTTGAAAAGACAACAAAAAACAAAATGACGAATAAAGTTCCAGTTTCTTCAAATCAAAAGATTTCTTTAAGGCACTGTGGTTGTTATGATAATGAAAATGGACCGGAAGTGAGTCTCTGGTGCTTTCTGTGTTCTGCTGAACAACAATAAAGGCAAAATGTTTAGTTTATAACAAGCCAGTTAATTAGAGAGTAAGGAACAGAATGGGAAACCAGAGTTACAACCACAGATTTCCTTGAAAGAATTAGTTGACTCATGCAACAAAGCCCTGCACATAGTTTTGTCTAATTATCATACAGCAGATTGGTGAGCCAACCTCACGTGCTTACTAGTTTGTAATTTACTGGTGATGAGGTTTGCCCTGAAAAAAAAAAGTAAAATGGTTTGAAAATATAGTTGCCCCAGAGATCACTGGACAGTGGACCACTGGAAACACTCTATTACTGCGTGGCTGCTTGCCTCTTCTTGAGAATGTTTTGACTCAGGGAAAGGGAAATAAGGGAAGCACATAACCACTAATTAAAAATAAGGGACAAGAAAATACAAGTGATAAGAATGAAAAATAAGAAAATACAAGTTTTTAAAGTTTGAATCCTTAATATTTTCATGAAATCAAACCACATGTTTGCTGTTATTTATGGTCAACATTTCTTCTGCAATTATCATATTTACATTCAGTAATTACCTTTCTATATAGTAGTTTTCATTGGTAGTGGCCGAGTCTGCCATTCCCACGAAGGGTTAAGATATTCTTCGCACATACAGGGGATTTGATTCACAGGAATGCAGTATGCAATCCAGTGTTACCGCCTGCACTTTGATCTCATTGATATCAGACTCACTGTTAACTGTTTACTCTCTTACAGCCGTATCAGAGACGTCTTAAGTTACTGCTAATGCTAACCAGCATGCTCCACTTCACATTACAAGACATCAACACGGGGGCGCTTTTATTGTGAAGCAGCCACAGGAAACGTACTGTACTTGTCACAGAGGTTTCCGTTGGCTCTGATTGTTCGTCAAAAATGTGTCACCAAATTAACCAGGACTGAAATAATAATGACAACACACAACACATTGCTGTTTGTTTGCAGATGACTCTGTGTACCTGTTTGTTGTCAATCACCCTCAGCATAAAAGCCAAGTGGAGATCTTTCATTTTGTTGAGGTGAACACACTTGTACACCTAAAAACTATTACCCACCCTTTACTCCACAGGTATGTACGACTGTATAATACACCCTTGACAGCATCACACATTTTACATTTGACAATCTCTGTATGATTTTTATCTCATTCATCGTGTCTTTCAGTGTAAATGACGTTGTTGCAGTCGGAGTAGAGAGCTTCTATGCGACCAATCATCAATCTTTTGCCAATGATGTGCTCAACTTTCTGACTGTCGTGCTGGGTCTCCCCTGGTGTGACGTGGTGTACTACAGTCCAAAGGAAGTGAGGGTGGCAGCCGATGGCTTTCTGGCTGCAAATGGCATCAACATATCACCTGACAAACGGTTGTTCTCAATTCATTTCAGCAGTCATTGCATGTCTTATGTTATTTTAACCTGAATGTGTTTCCCCAGAAACATGTTTCCTCTGCAATGCTAACATAATAAAACAGGAATGTTTTTGTTTTTATTACAGGTATATTTATGTTTCAGATATCATGGGACATTTGATCGATGTTTATGAGAGAAAAGAAGGAGAGCAATTAATGCACCTTAAGGTAATACAGTGTTTTCTTATTTTCTACTCTCAGCCAAAAAACAAATTTATTAAAGAAGTGGTTTGACATCTTGTGAATTATGATTATTTGCCTTCAATCTTCTCATTAAACTTTATCCAAGAAATAAGTTGTGTGTCCCAAAATGTCCAACTATTTATTTCAATAATACTATTACTTTGCTTTTTAATCCTAAAAAACGTATTTGTTCATACTTTATTCTTCACTTTGTTTCTGTTTGTTTAGAGGACAGAATATAATTATCAGTTTACTGAATGTAATGTTTCCCACCAGTCTGTAGCTGTTGGGTCACTCTGTGATAACATTGAGGTGGACCACAGGACGGGTGACATATGGCTGGGTTGTCACCCAAATGGCATGAAGTTGTCAATGTTTGACCTTAAAAATCCACCCGGCTCCGAGGTGAGTGTTTTGTTTCAGCGTTGTTATTTGAATTTAGAATAGAATATGTCTTTATTGTCCACTAGGGTAGAAATTTGTCTTGGGTTCACCAAGGTCAAGAAACGACAACGTATAAAGCAGATAAGAAGCTAATAAAACACAAATACAAGGTCATATCAAACATTAAAACAGGTCAATATCTGTGGCTTGAATCTTCTCAGTCACTTTGTTGCGTTAAGAGTATTGATGGCACGACGAAGGACTTCACATGTTTAGCTGCCAAATGTAAGGTACTCTACTCCTCTCGGAGCTCAAGAGCTCAAACTGGCTGAGGAGAGACTGGGATTAATCTGCCACGATCACATAAATATAAAAGGAGTAGAACTGTTTTCCATGGTCATTAGACTAGAACAAAAGAAAATGGCGATCGTTGTTAGCTGTTATGGCGACAACACAGGCCGTGAAGTGTTGCAGCTCACCGGGAGCATGGCGGAATTAGCTAACTAGCCAGCTATAAGCTAGATAGTTAGCTAGCCTGCTAATTTCACCATGCTTTAATGCTACACTGGTTACAGAAAATTAACTGAACAAAGTTGTCACTCATATGGCAATAGAAATAAACTTTCCTACGCTGACACAAACGGTTGCAAAAGCCATGGTACACATAAAAATGGCCGCCACTCTGACTATCCTGCTACTTTGATTTGAGTGTCCGTTCTTCTCCTATTCTATTTAAAAGGGCTTTTTGGGATTGCCAACTATTTTGCTTGCCAATGACACAAGCCTAGAAAGTTTATTCTTTGATCTACAGTTTAGGTTGTCTGACTCACCGGGTGTAGACTGTATAGGTATAAGTCTGCCATGGGTGGAGGATCTCCTCCCCTTTTCACTATCTGCACTATGTATTGTGCAAAGGCACCGTCACTGCATTCTTTGCTTAGCGTCGCCCAAGACGATTGTGACTGTTTCAAAGAAATAGCTACGGTGTTTCTTTATCACTGACACAGTGCTGTGGAGAAAGGTCTGGCTATGCGAGACTACAGTTAAAGGCAGGAAGGTGGCCTGATCATTTTATTCCTGTTTCCTCCAGGTCATCCGGATCAAGAACATTCACTCCGATCAGCCGGTTGTGAGCCAGGAGTACGTTGATAACGGCCATGTGATCATGGCCTCCTCTGTAGCAGCTCCCTATGAGGGAAAGTTGCTAATTGGCAGTGTTTTCCACAAAGCCCTGTGTTGTGATTTTAAATAATGTGTGTATTCTGTGTCTCACAACTGTTAAAGAATAGAAATGTAAATATGATTTGGATTGAAAATAATAAAATCTTGATTCCTCAATTGCAGAAGAGGAATATTTGACCCACTCCAGACACTGACTCATTGTGTGTATGTCTTTGTAAAGCAGGAAACTGTTATTTATTTAGTATCATTTTCACAAAATGTTTGTTTTCAACACACATAACCGTATCTATAATATTTTCATATAAAACTATTTCACACAACACCGGTGACTATTTATACAATTTGGTAAAGGTATTGGAAGTTTTAGAAAAGGATCTTTTATCCATTGTCATCTTTAAACATTAACAAATTGTTCTCTGCTACCTTGGATATCGTAAACCTACACCCTCCACCACCAGGATCCTGTACACTTTCCTCTTCCGTGACATCTTTTGCTTTTGATACAGTGAAAATGATACCATGAGTTTCTGAATCAAGTAAACAACTGTCCTTGTTCTCCTCATCATTCGTCCTCGCACATTCTGCCGATTCCGGGTCTTCGTTGCTTTCTTGTATTATAGGACGGAACTCACGTTCGCCTTTGTCCACGACAGGCTCTGCAATTACGAACACTTCACTGATGCTGATCATGCGTCTGCGCCGAGGCGAGTGATCCAGGGTCTGGATGTTGGTGCCCAGGATGTCACTGCAGCTCTTGGAGCGGTTTATGTTGGCTGCAGGCTTTCTTGTGTTTGCGCCAATCTCCTTGATGACAGTGCTGTAGTCTTCCTCTGGCTCTGATAGGAAGTTGAAGATGTCGATAACGGAAGGCCTGTCGTCTGGCTCGTGCTTCTTCTCTACAGGCTCAGGTTCCTCGTAGAGGTGTCTGTGCCTGTGTCTTCTTTTCTTTAGCACCTTGTGAGCTTTCACAACCATGTGGACATTCCAGCTGAAGAACAGAGAAAGCCAGGCCAGGCCCATGTAGATCCACAACTCTGCAAGCACCCTGTACAGTCTGGGGTAATCCATGTTTGGATTTACACCTGAAACGAGAGTCGATGCACCTGGGTGACTTTTATAACAAAGAACTTATTAACGCAACAGACTCACAAATAACCTCAGAGAAACATGAACTCTCTGAAATAAAACCTACCTGCCACATAATCTCCAAAACCAACTGTTGTGAGCGTGATGAAAGAGAAGTAAAGGCCATCCAGGTAGCTCCATCCTTCCACAGACATGAAAACAAATGGAGGGATCACCAGGTGCAACAACACCCCCCATAACAGGAACAAGGCTGTACAGGTTAACTGGACCTTTTTCTGACAGGACGGAGAAAAGAAACATAACATCTTTATGTTAAAATAACTTGGTGGAGCTGCTTTTTAATACAGTATTCAGACAAATACTAATTCCAGCTTTCAGTCAGATTCTTACCACTGAAACGCCTTTACGGATCAGAACCTGGGACAGACGCTTGGCACGGTCTCCAAAGAATGAGCCCAAGGTGCTTATCCACACCAGACACAGGGGGATCCCACACAGACCATACAGGATGCAGAACACACGACCACCTTTAGTCTTGGGAGCAACATTACCATAACCTGTAGATTACAAGAGGAAATATTAAAGGCACAACTCTGAGAGATATAAGTAATATTTTGTAAAGGTTCATACAAAGTAAGTATTGACTTTATTAATTGTTAGTAAGTCATGTATCAATCCGTTATGGGTGTGAAATAAAGTAATATGGATAGCATTTTGGTTGCCAGGTTGAAAAAAATCTGGCTATTAGATATCATCCTCGAGTATGAGATGCTTTGTCCTTTTAGCTTGCGTAGTTATTCATTTTGCAGGAAGGCCTATTTGTTTGATCACTTGCAAATAATTAATTTACAAAGCCATACATTTACAATGGCATCTTCTCTCTTTGTTCTTTAAACAAACAAACACTGTAAGCCAGATTTTAGTAATTCATTAATCAGGGCCATGAGTTTCAAGATGATTTCTTCATGATCAACTTATAAAGCATTCATACATTATTCATCTTATAAAGTATTGAGCTTTTTCCTGCATTTTCGTCTTTGCTTAATCCATTTATGAAATGGCAACACTAGTAATCTCTCACAGATAAACAAAAGTAAATAAATATATAACTTGTGAATTAAATGTCAAATATTGTAGATGTCATACAAACCGATGGTGGTGACAATGGTGGCAGCAAAGATGACAGAGTTGGCCCAGTCCCACGAGTTACGGTGTTTGTCTCCGGTGATGGTCACACCTCGGCCGGCAGCATCTGACACTATCTGGGAGAGTAAACGACGCCAATTACAAAGGTATCGAAAACGTTTTATTGTGGCTTATTCAAAATGATCAGCACAACTAATGCAGCCATTGTACGCGGACACACCTTTCGCAAACATGCAAATATTTGCGGTGTAAGGAGACATGCTCCTTCACGCTCACCACCATGCCACCAAGTTTCACTCACGACTGCTCCCAACTATTTCTGCGATATAACACGAACACTGAAAGCATTTGAATCGTTTTATTGTTGGATAATTCACTTCGACCAAAATGTTGTTTTCAATCAGGAAAAACAGGTTATGTGTTGTCCTGACATGTAACTTAAGGCGACGCTTCCCTTTCACCCTTTCAATAACTTATGACAGTTATTGGGAGCTCTTTGTTGGTCAATCACCGCAAAGTTACTCCCATAAAGTTGATGTAAGGATAAATGGACAACATTCTAACAGCCGTGTTTTTGTTTTTTTACTGCCGTAATCAAAAATAGATTCCTACCTCCAAAATCTCACCCAGACCTTCCTCTGTTAAGCAGGCATGTTTCTTCAAAATGCTTTTCTTTTGTAGGATATATTCGTCTCTGGCTGATTTCCAGTTGGGCTCTTCGAGAATTTGGAATATTGCGGCTCCGATCGATAGGTAGAAAATAATACATGAAGTTAAAAAAGGACCTTTATCCGCCATATTAAAGTCATAACTCCAGTCTGTCCGTCGCCGAGTAGTTTGTATTCCTACAGAGGTCTGTAGTTATCCTCCCTGTGCTGCGTTCTTCCTGGAAAAAACATAATGGGGTTGACACGCTGCTCTCTGGGGACTGATACAAACTCAGCTCCATTGTTCAGATAGAACATTTAAAGTTAGGCGCTGTGTTATAAATAAAAATACAATATCATAAATGATAAAAACCAGTGGAAACATACGAAAACATTTATAAAGTCACAAAACTATAAAAACAGCCTCTGTGGTTTCAAAACGGTAGTGCAGATGACAATACATTGTCTCTGTGGATGCACAATTGGCATATGAGTAGGTCTATATGAACACATATACAGTATATATACATATCCATTTATCTCTGTTCTTTCTTTTATTATCGTAGAATACCTGCATGAAACAAGTATAGAGACATAACGCCAGGGGGCAAAATGTTTTCAGTAGCCACACACTTGTGTTGAGCCATGCATTCACCAGAATGAACTGGCGTGTGGTGACAGTTGCTCTTATCTTCATCCAGAAGGTTGGAGTAAAGTGTGTGAAGTTAAGCACACTGGGTGGATCAGGGCTGCTCAGCACGATAATGGATGAGAGGTGTTATCCTCAGTGTGAGAATGATAATGCATGTGAAAGTTAAATGGAAGTATACTGGTACTGCTATCTATCTATCTATCCATCATCCATCTATCTATCTATCCATCCATATACCAGAAAGAAAGAAAGACACTATTGAATTGCGTGTGGGAAGTGTAGAGCTTGGCCTATGCAGGGACCAAGAACATCTTGGATCATATGTGAGTCCTCCAACGTTATGCAGGTGCCCTACTAATGCGATGGAATACACCTTTAATAAAGCTATATTTGGATAACTTACTTGGGCAGTGCCAACACTGGCCACTGGATTTTAGGTAACACAGATGTTTGACAGATGTTTCAGCTGTAGCAGCTGCTTTGTAAGTGTGCTTCGCCTTTTGGGAATTCACACTGCAATAGCTATGAGTAGTGTGTCGACCTCGCACACTAGATACATTACTTTATACTTGAGGGGACACACAGGTGGAAAGCTATGGTAAGGTCACCATGCATTTACAATGCATTTTTAAATGATCCCTTATACACATGTTTTAACATGTAAAAAAAACACTCCTCTTGGAATAATAATTTGGGTCTGATATACGCTATCCGCCCAAAAATTACCTTGTTAAAGATATTTAAATTACTCTTCTACTCTATTCTTTCTCCCGCACTTTCTCCCTCCCTCGAAAGGAGTGGAACATTATCTTGTTATCACTTTATTTTAGGGGGGCACAAAAATAGTACCTTTGTACTAGTTACTATGTAATCTAACATGGAAGTAATGATTAGTTCCTTTTTACTTACACAACAACCAGGAACATGAGGGAACCAATCAATAACACAGTATCAACTGTTAATCCTTGGTTCATATGTATTCAAGAGCTACTTGTTACAGTAACTATTTCTAGTAATTATGTTTTGTTGCTTGGCGACTGTAAATATGTCTACTCTGTTGCAAAGTGTGTCCAAAAATAAATAATAACAGTAGTCTCTACCTGCAACTCCACCTCCATACATGCACACACACAACAGCGCCCCTGTGTGGATACACCACTAAAGTTTAGTTCCAGATAAAGGGGAAGTGACTGTGACTTTGCTGATATCACACTGCTTGTGACCGGTCACTGTAGAACTGGCACAAAGTAGGCAGTTGTTGAACAAACACTTAATCTCTGACCAAACATTCCTCTGATGCCCAGAAACTGATACTGAAACTAATCAGCCAAAAATATACAGCAGAAGAGCTGCACCTGTTTTGCACTGAGGTGACATTTCGCTAAGGAATCATTAGTGCCAAAATGAACACTATTCTATTCCTTCTTACGTGCATACCCATCTGTGTTGAGGCAGTTTGGATTACTTCATCCAATAACAACCACTGTGCTCCAGGACATATACTGCACCTGATTCACCTGTAAAGGTAAACACAAATGCAATGGCAAGTGTAAGTTTAAGTAATGTTGTATCTAGCTTCCTAAGAGGCTACCAGTACATAATTTCTCTAAAGTAACGACTAATATGAGGACTTTCACAGTGGTAAACTAAGTAGGCCAACATTTATTCAAGTACTGCACATTTTTTGAGGTACTTGTACTTTTGGGTATTCCATTTTCTGCCACTCTACACTCTCTACACCCAGTTCAGAGGCGAAATACTTTTATGTTAAGATTTACTTTCTAGTTACTTTGTGGATTCAGATTATTAATACTAAATATTATGAACTAATTAATGATGATGTATTACTATAGATTAAGCTACCCAGTAGTATAACACGTAGTTAGAATCTGCTCAACCTTTACCAGCTGCAACATTATAAACATGCATCAGTGATTATGACCCAATTCGTCTATTGTGCATAATGAGTACTTTTACTTTTGGTAGCCTACTTTAGGTATATTTTTGATGCTGACACTTTCCCAACCCTGTTTTTTTAAGTAAGGCTCCCACCTCTGATCTCCACCCATCACTACTAAGTGCTTCGTCATTGTAGCTGCGACACCGCCTCTCTGTGGAGACCTGAGCCTCTAACTTGTTCTGTAGGGAAACACCGGAATTATGGCAACAAACTAAAGGTGGAGGAAACTCAATAGAAGAGACATCCGTGTCCGCTCAGGTATGACTCGCCTACTCAGACGCTGTTGTTGTGTTTACATTTTGCACACCTTTTTCTGCGAGTTTTTTTTCCATTTCCCGTCTGCACGCGGCGGGCGGCAGTTCGTTAAGAGTTCACTGCTCCGTATTTAGAAGGATTATGTCCAGCACGACGAGGTCAGAAATGTCTGTGCTGTTAGCCTACCTGTAAATAAGAAACAGGACTCCTAGCCTACTTGTAGTCTGTCGAGTGTATGCTGGCAATTATCAGAAATGTCTGCCAAAGGTTTGTTGTGAGGTTGCCCTCACGAGCCCAGAGACTTAGTGCCAGATACTTTATAAAGCATAGATACCTAGCTTGATTATCATAAACAAGACAACACAAGCTAAACAGGTAGGTTATCCTCGAGGAAGTAGGTGCATGTTATTGGTCTGTTATTATTATGCTGATAACAGATGTAGAAATCTAGAGGAAAACCAGTGTTAACAGAAGTATTTTATTCTTGAACAACTGATTTGGGTCAACTGTAACCTGGCTGCATACACTGTTTCTGGATGCTAGCATTAGGCTGTATGCTATACTTTCAAATAGCTATTCATGTTGTGATTCAGGCCCATCAGCTATGTGATACTTTCGTAGTTGTTATGTGCAGTATTCACCACGTACGTTCAGCAGTGTACTGTACATCTCCTTGACTATATGTGCTGCCATCTTTCTGATTAATTTGTGTAAACTTTCTATATGTCACGTACTTAAAAGAAGTCTAATACTGAATTGACGCACTCTTCTTCCCTCTCTCTGACCTGGTCTGGGATTGTCCTCGCCATCTACAATGACCTTCTACATTGATGTGAGTACCAACCACTGACTTAAGTTGTATGAAAAAAGTATTGAAGTGTAACAAAGACATCTGAGCTGGTGTCTCGCTCATCAATGTTGCTCATTTGGAGGGTATTGCCACCAGTACATACAGAGTAACAATTATGTTACCTTAATATATATATATCAGCTGCGGAGAAGCATTTCATTTATATTTATGCAACGATTCAATTAAGTCATCAGTCCTTATTGAGACTATTACATATGAATTATTCATGATTTCTCTTTGACATGCCTAGCCCCCATGGGATCTGAGTGAAGACTCTTCTACGTGTTAAAATGCGTCTCTACCACCATTCTTTCTTTATTTGTGTGGAAAAAAGGTTGCACTTTATTTTATGAAAGAGAAATGTGCGACATCTTTTTCAACGTTCAGCGTCAAACAGATCTGAAGAATAGATTGTGAAGAGCTTTAGTTACTGAAATAACCGTACACTGCTGTTGGTAACCTGCTGGTGCCCACACCAAACTAGTTTTGGGAGGGGTACTGGACACAAACACGTCTTTATCTCTCATGAACACATGCTCCCAGCAGGCCTTACCCCTCTGTGCTGACGTAGAGGAGTATTGGCGGGGATTCCCTCTCCCTCGCAACAAATAGTTAACGTCGAAATGGAGTGTTTTTATTATGTAACTTAAAGTACACATATTTATAGCAAGATTGCACTGAATACAGTGTAGAGGAGATATAGTATTTATTACTACAGTGCAATGTTTAATATGTGAAGATATTTTTAGGGGAAATTAACATTTGGCCATTTTTTTTTACTGCAAACCTGTCAGACTGACTGTTTAGTCAAATCAGCCACATGCTTATGGAGAGTTAATTCATTTGCATCTCCACTGGGTGGCAGTGTAAACTAGGAAAGCGCAGCCATGTACAGTAGCATCAGATGATCAGACACAATTCAGCATGTACTTAGGTGGCCTAGAATGTCCGCCACAATCTGTTCAACGTACCGTGAGCTCCAGGGCTCGGTACTGTGTCTTTAAAAGATATCTCGGATGACATCCAAGTGCATGCATAATATAAGCATTTCATTTCCAATCTGAACCATCGCTTAGCATTGTCTCTGGATGCAAATGTTTATGGCAGTTTTACTAGCTGCTAAAGTCCTGACATATTCTCTGTGTTAAGTTCCAGCACATGATGCTATGAATCTCAAACGTAATGTCCCGACTCTTCCCCTTTTGAGGGAACCATCACGCTGTGTAATTTAAAATTTCCGAAGATGTGCACGAAGGTGAGAATTCAAACTTGGCCCAAGACAAGAAGGATGTCATCCGGCAGAAACATTCCTGGTTCATGAATTCTTCATAACATAATGGTGCGCTATGAATATTGATGCGCTGTTACCATCAATCCCGTTAGTGCTCTCGAGAGCTCGGCTCCCGGGGAACAAATAAAACCCCCCCCTGCAACCATGCCTCCATCACATGCACTCACAATTCATATTTAAAGCACATTCAAAGCACATTCAAAGCTGCGCGAGTTGTTTTACACACGATACGGGAGGGAAGGCGGCATGTTGCGTGAGATGCAGCATTGGAAGTCAAAGAGAGATGTTTTGGTGGAAGGGGTATGGGACATTATATAATCACTGAGTGCTGGAGCCAGAGAGGGATAAAGATGTTCCAAACAAACATAACCCCCCCATGCACTCAGCTGGAGTAATGCACTGCACCGTTGCATGTGCGTGTGTTTTGACCGTGCTTTTGAACAAATGATAAAGAGCGACCGGGGGAAACAGAAAGTGTGCGTCAGTGTTTTTGGGTGTGCCTACTGTGCGAGCAGGTCGTCTCAGAGTCTGTGGTTGCAGTCTGTCACTGTCTCAAGGGACTGTGGGTCTGTAAGTGCTGCTCCTCATCTCCTCGTCTCCTCCCCTCTCAGTCCTGTCTCTCCTCCCTCTCCTGGGTCCAGCTCAACACCTGCTCCCTGCAGTATAGGCACAGGGCAGGGCAGGGGGGGGGGTTCCTAAGCAACTGAAGGCAACGCGAGTAGTTCATGCACTCCTTGTTCCTCTACCTCGCTCTTCCTCTATTATCTGTCTGACTTGATCGTGCCAGTTTTCGTGCTGTTTATGTGTTATCACTGTGTTCAGTGATCAAAGTCTGAAGAACACGATAACCGACTGTTACTGTGCAAGAGAGAAATCTTCTGTTTCTGTTGTTTAGTGTCTCTCTTGCGTCTTAATACCTCTTTTTGGACTTAATGACACGATGTACTGAATCATCTGTGTACTGGTAAGACTTTCTCCTTCAAATAAATTGCCCTGAAAACACATGTGACACTGCTGTGCATGCCACACGAACTTGCCTCTGTGAGACAAAGGTGATGGTGCCTTACCCCGTGTAGCTGTGAGAATAATGAACCCCTTCACCCCCCCCCCCCTTCTGCATATGAGCCATGGCCCTAATGAGGTCAGGCAGATGGATGGGGACCATGCCGGGGTCCATAAAGACTGCTGGTGTATGTGAGCGGGTGTGTGTGTGTGTGTGTTGCTGGTTTGTTTTTGGATTTCTAGATAAGATGGTTGAGGGTGGATCGGTTGGACATATTTTCAGTTCCTAATAAATTTGTAACTGCTTATTTTAATATCTCACCAACTGGCTGAGGGTTGTAGTCCTGACACCCTCGTGCTGTGCAAGACGAACGCACCACGTTGGCGCCTGAAAAGAGGGCAGGCCTCTGAGGAATATGCTCCTGGACATTGCACTGTGTTAATGATTGCACTCTTTGGCCCGCCTCACTCCATGTCTGTTTGGGACGACGCATAATGTGTTGTACCGACATAGCGATGAGTTGTGAATGTACTTGACAATGTAAAAACCTTTTTTTTTTTTATTCTAAAAGTACTGACACTAATAGAAATCTGTCCATTATCTGCAGATTTCAACGCTTGTGGGTGACTGTAGTTTTTATTTTTAAAGGTTAGATTGCTGCAGCATCTTAACATATGTAAACAAAAGCCTTATATTTAGTGCAGATCTACTCAGCATCATAATGAAAGTTGTTGCCCATCTCCTCCACCCCGACATGCGGTTGTGAGGCGTGCTGGTCGGCGCTCAGTTGGTCAACTGGAGTCCTCTGAGGGAGACTCCACCCCTTTACGAGCATCGGACACCTTCAGCACAACAAAGCATGTGTCGCTCCGCTACATTGTTTCTGCTCTGAACGCGCCGGAATACAGGATTGTGTCTGATTTCGAGCTGTTTGCTTTCCACGTTGATGCTAATCCCACAGTAGGTAAGACACATATGAAGATGTATGTTCCTCGGGCGTCGGGGATGAGTTGGTGTTTATTTGTGTTGTTGCACTATTCGGCGCCATTTTCATACACAGATTGTTTAAATGCCCCGGCACGTTGGCCCGACGCAGCCAACAACTGTTCGTACCGTTTAATTAAAACAAAACAAAAAGTTGGAGATCGAAGTGGTGTTCTGCTACAGTGCCAAGCGGTGCTCACGCGATGATTTGTTGAAGCACATAAAAATTATATCGCCTATATATCGCACAATTAAGCCCAGTAGTCCCCATAAATCACAAGTGATCCGTATCAGCGGAGGCAGCGACGTGTTTTCTTCATGCGAGTTGTTTTTGTTAACATGAATGAGTGAATGAGCAAGTTATTAGTCTGATATAAGAGCGCGCACACTTTTTAGAATTTAGGAAAACTCACACTTTCCTAAATTGTCTTTTAATTAAGACGCGGTTATAATATATTATTATAATAAGTAATGCAATGGCTAATAAAACGTGGTAACTGATACATTATTACTATATGGGGGGAAAACGAATATATTTTCTTTTATCATCTGTGATTTATCTTTACAAGTATAGAGGTTGATAATATTCAATGATGATATAGTATTAAAGTATATGATGTATGGGGTGAAACAAATCCTAAATTGATATTTTGAAATATGACTAAAGGTGACTTGATTGTCATATTTTATCCCCCAATTCATTGTTATGTGAAGTAGTTATTGTTCCACATGATGCACTTCATGTCAGGGTGTTCTTGCTCTCTGTTAAGTGTGTTATTTCCAAGCATGTATCTGCACAGATGATGTTGTTTTTTTTATGCTGTTTCAGAGATGAGAGGCATTGCTTTTTGGATTTAATTTTCCGCTTGACAAGACTGGCTTTTACCCCAAGAGGGATGCACGGGTTAAAAATATCCATGTTTTGCTGGAGGGCGGCATATGTGAATGTGTGTCTGTTCCTTTGCGAGCCACAACGCACTTAAGATGAACTCATCCAATAAGCCTCCTCTCCATCGATGATACTGCTGCATATATATATATATATATATATATATAGTCAGATAATCTTTTATGAAGCGCTGCAGATATGACGTAGGGAGGATGAGGGAGAGACGGAGACATTAATGCATCAGGACTGGCAAGTGCAACAGAAGTTAACGCAGAGGTTAAGAAATAACCGAGATAAGACCCGGCTGCTTTGGGGTCTCCTGTGTACTGCTGATTCAGCAGTGTTGTGAACACAGAGCTGCTGAAGGATGTTTTCGGTTCTGCTGTGTGAGTGAGGTCACCGAGGCCCGAGAAGAGCCTGCTGGTGTTAATCCTCTTTTGGGAGTTATGATGCATTCGTGCCGTTGGACTACTACTTTGTTGTGTGTGTGCATTACTAAATATGGAACAGACTCCACATCCAGTTTAGTTCACTCGTCCCTTCATAAATGATGGAGTCTCTGGGTTTTCCTAGTTTAAAAAACATCTTTAAAAAGAAAAACAAGCGTTGCATGATTTACCCAAATAATCTTTAAATCAAATGATATGTAATTTAAATATAATAAATTGAGTTCACAGTACAGTACGCCTTTAAAATCTTCTAACTAAAGACTCTTACTTTGTAGACTCGGATCTGTATTTTGTGTGTGTCCATTATCAAAAGGAGCACCTCTTTCATAATGTGCACTAATGTTCTTTCGATGGGTTTTAGGCTGAGTTGATGTTGGAGATGGATTCAGAATTGCTTTCAGGTCAACCTCAGTAAATCAATGAAGCTCCTTCACTCTTTTCCCATGCCGGTTCAAGTTACAGCGCCGGGCTCACAGACCATCTGTGTGTATCGATCAGTCAGATAGGGTTACACATAGGACCTGACTAAAATACACCTTTTGTAGACAAATACCTTTTTTTGTTGAGTGTGTTACAGTACACACGAAGAGGAAAAAGTCTCACAGATTGTATGATTACAGCTCTTCATACAAAGCTTCATCACAGTGTTGAGTCACTCTACAGGCGCCTCCCCGTAATCTTGAAAGCATTATTATTTTACATCTTAGGATCGTTTAATAAGAAGTACATAGACTATAATAACGATGTTGCTGGGCAGACTTGTGTGCATGAACTGCACATACAAACAGTTTAGCCAGTCACGTGTTGGTGTTTATTTTGGCATGTGTGCCTGTGTTTACTTAGAGGGGTTAATACAAGCCACCATGTGGCCAGAGGACTGATATCTTGGCTTTCGGCTCATTTCTGTTGAATTTCAGCCAGGTAGGCGGGGCTCCTCATAAAACCATGAATCAGCACAGCTGATCGTTACTGTGCTTCTGCCAGGCGTCTCTCTCTCTCTCTCTCTCTCTCTCTCTCTCTCTCTCTCTCTCTCTCTCTCTCTCTCTCTCTCTCTCTCTCTCTCTCTCTCTCTCTCTCTCTCTCTCCCTCTCTATCTTTATCTCACACACAGATGCACGCACACCCTGAGAGGCAGACCTGAGAGACAGACGGAGAGGGGGGGGGGGGGACAGATTGATGCTGAGTGAGATAGATACTGTAGGCAGGTAGATAGATGGAGATAATCTCACGTGGTCACTTGGGGAGGATGATTAACTCTAAACTCCTTCTAATTCCTTAAGCCTACTCTCAGTACCCAGGAAACGTGCTTTCTTTTTGTCCTAGTATTCCTTACAGGGTGAAGTTACTTGTCAGTCAGTGTTCGGTGAATTCGCTCAAAACAAATGACATCTTCCTCTGCCGCCTCCAAGACATTGGGGCGTTTGGGGCCGTGCACACATGTATGCACATGTGCAAATGCGTGTTGTGTGCAGCACACTGTGAGCAGAAATAGATAGCTCGTCTGTAAAGGCTAATGAGTCCCTGCATCCTGAGCACATGTAGCTATTTATACACTATACCTCCTCCTCCTGCTCTGCAAGCTCTCCCGCATCCAGCCCTCTCGTTTCATTTCACCACACGCAAACACAGCAGCAGCGCTGCAACATCACGGGCAAATAATGTAAAAGGTTTTGGTATCCAGACAACTTCCTGAAATAGTTTTTTTTCCCCAAAAAACTTGAGACTTGGATTCATTTTCAATTGGAGCGAGTTTTGGCGTTAGTAGCAGGCCACTGGGCGAGCAGTTTTGCATAATTTGAATGAGAATTATTAATGAAATGGAGCTCACACAGTTTAAGCATGTGAGCTAATTAATTGTCACAAAAATGCTAAGTAATTTGATCTCCTAAAATCAAGTCTAACATGACCTTTCCTTAGAGTACAATTCACCGAGTCTTGTCTAATTTCAAATGATCTTCCGGTGGGAACATTAAATTCTATTGCAATTCACAGGAACTCTAAATCAAATCCTAATTCAACTCCAGCCCTGGCGTCAGCGCCTGATCCAGCAGCTCTTTGCTAGAGGGTGGCCTACTTCCTCATCTATAATTTAGCTCATTAGAGACACTAATTATATAGGATTGAGGGCAGACTTTTTTTTATTTATTTATTATTGCAGTAAAGCAATATTTCATCTAATTACCTCCAAACCAAAAAAAAAGAAACATGCATCATATTATGAGAGATTGATGGTGCTTTTGTTTTTTGGAGGTCCTGTGGCGTGGGTCCCGATGCGGGTTAGTCCTGCTCAGCTGGCTGATAGCAGAGACGTTAGACAGGCAGCACAAAGTAGAGGAGGCAGCAGACACGAGCTCAGCTGGTCCATTAGAAGCATGTCTCTGTTCTGACAATTACAATTGAGATGACGGAGCATTAAAAGACCCAGAGGAGCCCGGGAGCATTGATGCATAGTGTGTGTGTGTGTGTGTGTGGTGACCTAGGGAATAGGCCTATGGGGGGGGTCTTGTGGGGGGAAGGGTAGGCAGGATTAGTTATAGTGTGCAGCACAGTTATTGGTCACTGGACACAAACAAAGGGAGGGCTAAAGAGGATTTGGTCTGTGTGCGTACCCCCTCCTCCCCTCCTGCTGTCCTGCAGTGCCACTGGGAAGTGTATGCTACAGAGAGGGCCAGGCTGCACCCTTTGGGACGGCCCTGTACATCTGGAAGATTGGCCTGCCTGTCTGCCTGTCTAGCCTCCCCCCCCTCCCCCACTCTAAACAAGGCGGAGTGGGACTTGAGTTGAACTACATATGGAAGAGACGAACACATTAGTCATCACTTAGACAATGCCTAGTACAGACAGGATGCGAATGAATCATCGAAGACAAACAATGCGATCGACAGTAACTGATTAGGGGTGTAACGGTTCACAAAATCCACGGTTCGGTTCGGTACGGTACAGTGGAGCCACGGTTCGGTACGTTTTCGGTACGTTTCGGTACGTTTTCAATACAGTAGAAAACTATAAATGCCAGAGAAACGTACTTGATTTTAAAATATATTTATTCATTAAAACTAACATCATAAAGTTATTCTTTGAACAATGATGGAACTATACCTGAGTGACCCATCTTCTGGGGTGTCTTCTTAGCAGCGTGTAAAATAAAAACAGTTTCTTATGAAAACTAAAATGTAGCATTGTTTGCTGTAATTATAAACAAATAAAAGAAACAATCCTGTTTTATATGGAACTATGTGTGTGTGTGTGTGTGTTTCTACTCAATGTTTAAGTTTTTTTTCAGAAAGATGAGAATGTCTATATAAATATAATGTATATATACACTATATTTATCCCTTTATGGGGGACATTTTTCTCTGCATTTGACCCATCCCTGTATATAGGGAGCAGTGGGCTGCCAATGACAGGCGCCCGGGGAGCTAGGGGTACAGTGTCTTGCTCAGGGACACTTCGACACATGACACGGCCCAGTCAAGGATTGAACCTTCGACCTTGCGGTTACCAGACAACCCTCTTAACCCAGGGAGCCACGGTCGCCCCCTTAAAAAAAAAAAAAAAAAAAAAAAAAAAAAAAAAAATAATAATAAAAAAAAAAAAACGTATGAACGGTTCGTTCGGTTCGTCATGCGTACCGAACCGTGAGCCTCGTACCGAACGGTTCAATACGAATACGCGTATCGTTACACCCCTATAACTGATATATCTGAGGAGACGGTGTAGCGGGATTGCGTAATACCTGCAGTGTATTGCAGTAGTTTGTGTGATTAGAAGTTTCTAAATATACCAGATCTCTCCTCTCGCTGCCAAACTAGGGAATCAAAGTCATGTTGATTAAACTCCAAGGCTCTGTGTGAGGACCGACACTAACGATTACTGTCATTAATGGATCATTCAGCTGATTATATTCTTGATTAATCAATACATTATTTAGTCTATAAAATGTGAGATAATTATGAATAATGTCCCGCCCAGTTTCTTACTTTTACAGTTTGTCTGACTAACAGCCAAACTCAAAGATGTTCAATTCACAGTGACTGAAACAGATCATATTTAAAAAAAAGCTTATTTTTTTACATTTTTGCTTGAAAAAGGACAATTAATTAATCAGCAAAATTGTTGCGAATTATTTTCAGTCGATCAACTAATCTTTGCAGCTCTCGTGACTGTGAATCACATCATTATATAATAGCTAATTCAGGCAAATGTGCTTAAATTGTCACATATTGACAGCGGTCTTGGTGTCAGCCATAACTACTGTACAGTCAGGTTAACATACGGGCTTCGGTCAACAGTATTATAGAGTCACATACTGATAAAGCAGTCCGGGCCGTTAGTTTGCAGCACTACCCACTTCCTAATTCACCAAGAAATATGAGTTTGAAATCATTTATTAACCGTTTTTATATCGCATCATATGGTGTAAATGGTCACATCGCCTCGTCCTAGTGCCTCAGATGACCTGTGCAGGACGGGGGTGTGAGGTGAAGAGCCAGGCATGCTTGTGCTTGCCAAGGATGATCCAGGCGGTGCTAATATGCGGCTCCAGAGCAGAATGCCTCCTTTGTGTCAGTGAGATTTAATGAGTCTGTGATAGGCCGCGTTGTGAAGCTCGCCCTCAGAGCTCCGTGTAGACACAGACACACTCTTCAACAAGGAGGGCTATTGTGTGCTGAGGTGATGTGTGTGTGTGTGTGTGTGTGTGTGTGTGTGTGTGTGTGTGTGTGTGTGTGTGTTTGAGTTAGGATATAATCTGTGGGCGGCAGTTGGTTTCCTGTTTTATGGAATAATTAAAGAGAATCTTTAATGCCACTAACAATAACTTGTAGCAGCAATCCAAATTACTCATTGTACAATTTGCTCGTGATCAGCTGTAAGTGAGAATAATGAAGCATGCATACAGATCCCCTTATTTGCAAGATAGAAGATTTTCTTTTGCATCATCGCCATATATTTCATGATTAATCTATTAATTGTTCGACCTATAAAATGTCAGATCGTGACCATCACTCAGAACACAAGATCCTAAACTAAAAGTTATTCACTTATACAATAATATAAACGGAAACAACTACACATTTGAAAATGCAGAACCAGTAACTGTTTTGCATGAAAATTAGTCAACAAAATGTTTACACTTTACTTATTGTATCAGCATAGAACAATCCATGTTTTACATTTGCCATACACAGCAAAGTGAAGTGTTTCCTACTAAACACGGGCTAATAGACAGTCCACTGCTCCTAATCTTGTTTGTTGCGTTCCAAGTATAGTCCTGCTGTGTCACATACTGTACAGCATCGTGACCTTTTTCTCCATCCCCGACTCTCTTCTTGTTCTCCTTCCCAGTGGCTACCATGACAACAGAGGCAAGTGCAGTGAGCGAGGCCGACACCGAGGGTAAGCAGAAGGCCAGCGGCGCCGAACCCGAACCGGAGAACAAGCAGAAGCCAGAGGCGGCAGCGTCCGAACCGGAGGGGGAGCAGTCGAGCAAGAAGGCCCAGGAGCAGGCGTCTGAGCCTGGGCCCGCTGACGTCGCCACCTCCCCTGAGGAGGAGCAGCTGAAGCCTCGTACCCGGACCTCTGCGGGCAAAGGCCTGTCTCGCCTCTTCTCCTCGTTCCTCAAACGCCGCTCGCAGTGCTCCGAGGGAGAAGGCTTTGAGGCGGAGAAAGCCACGGAGGAGAAGTCGGACAAAGAGGAAAAAGCTGACACGTCAGAAGAGGAGAAGAAGGAGGATGTGAAAAGTGAAGAGAAGGAGGCTAAAGCAGAGGAGGAACAATCTGAGGTGAAAGAAGTGAAAAAGGAGGAAGAAAAAGAACCCAAGGAGCAAAAGGAGGAGAAAGAGAAGCAAGAAGAAAAGGTTGAGAAGAGGGGCAGTAAAAAGAAAAAGAAAGAAGCCAAGAAGAAAGTAGCGAAAAAGGAGGAGGAGAAAGTGACAAACGACGAGGAGAAAAAGGAAGAGGAAAAGAAAGAGGAGCAAAAGGAGGAGGAGAAAGCACAGCAGGCTGTAGAAAAGGAGGAGGAAGAATTGGAGACAAAAGAAGAACAGAAGGAGACTGCTGAAGTTAAAGAGAAGGAGGCAGAAGCCGGAAAGAAAGGGAGTAAAGAGAAGGTTACAAAGAAAAAAGAAAAGGAGGACAAGGTAAAGAAGAAGGAGGAGGAAAAAGCAAAGAGGAAAGCAGAGGAAGACGAAAGGGTGAAGAAGAGAGAAGAAGAAAAAGCGAAGAAGAAAGAGGAAGAAAAGGCAAGAGAGGCCGAAAAAGCAAAGAAGAAAGAAGACGAGAAGACCAAGAAGAAGGAGGAGGAGAAGACAAAAGACGAGAAGGCGAAAAAGAAAGAGGAGGACAAGGTGAACGAAGAGGTGCAGAAGAAAGAGAAGGAGGAGGAAAAGACAGAAGAAAAGCCACAGAAGGAAGAGGAAAAGGGGAAGAAAAAAGAGAAGAGGAAGAACAAAGGAAAGAAGGAGGAGAAGGACGCAAAAGGCCCAAAGGAGGAGCAGGTGAAAGCACCGATTGCAGCTCCAGAGCCTGAGCTTAAAACTGAGCCCGAAGCTGAACAGGCTCCCGATCAGCACTCGATAAGCAGCGCTGAGACACAGGTGAGTGTGTCACAAGCATCACACACGACTTAGACCAGGAGGCTGTTACCGCTCTTATGTAAGAGGAGAAACGAGGAGAAACGGATAGTCTGAGGCGACAAAATCTGCACTGACCTCCTGCTGGTTGGCACTGTGATAACAAGATTACAGGAGGCTGCTGCTGCTCCAAGCCCAACAAAACCTAGTCACGCACATTCATTCAGCCGCTGCCGTTTTTACACTTCGGTTGTTGTTACTGATTAAACGAAGGAGATGAAGCATGTTAAAGCAAATAGGGAGCCTCCAAGGTGCAGGTAGGCAGCATCTTTGCACAGAGCCAGCCGAGCTGTTCCATGCTAGCCTGACCGGATGCTGGTTGTAGCATCGCATTTAAAGGACGGGTCTGAAGTTGTTATTGAGCTTCTCATCTAACTCTAGGCAAGAATGAAAATAGCTGCATTTGTCAAAATGTCAAAGTTTTCCTTTTCCTGTAACAATTAAGAAATATAACTGTATCTTGTGTATTCAAATCCATGCAGCAGATTGGATTGTCGTGGAGGAACACATGTTTTTTTCTTTCTAATGAATATTTGATGATGTCGACAGCTTGCTCAGCGAAAGTAACGACGCTGATTTGAGCTTGGCCTGAAACTAAAATGTTCCATGCTGGTGTGAGATATACAAGCAGCAGCTACAGCAGATGAGCTGTTTACTAAAGTCTGTAGTCACATTAAGTATAGCCCTATCATATTAAATACAAATCAAACATGGAGTCCTCCCACATTCTGTTCATCTGTATCTGACACACTTTGCAAATGTCTTGTCTTGACTTTCATCAGCAGGCTCCCGAGGAACAAAAGGAAGAAGCTGCGATAACAAAGGAGCCCGAAGTTGTGGAAGAAGTGAAGGAGGAGGAGGCCGAGAACAAGGAGGAAGAAGCAGCAGAACAGGAGAAAGAAGCCAAAGGAGAAGAGAAGACAAAGGAGGAGGCAAAGGAGGAGGCGAAGGAGGAGGCGAAGGAGGAGGCGAAGAAGGAGGCGAAGAAGGAGGCGAAGAAGGAGGCGAAGAAGGAGAAGCCTGTGAAAGAAAAGAAGACAGAGAAGACGTCCGAAGAGGCTAAAGGCCCCAAACGTCTGAAAACCATGCAGTGCAAAGTCACCTTACTGGACGACACTCAGTTTGAGTGTGAGCTTGATGTAAGAGACCTCACACGTTACAGTACGTTGTCTTGTGTTTGTGTAATGGTTATGAAGACTGAAGAGTATCCCTCTCCCTCTGTCTGCTTTTCTCTCTCTCTCTCTCTCATGTAGAAACATGCTAAAATCCAAGACCTTCTCACAAAGGTGTGCGACCACGTCAACCTGCTGGAGAGAGATTACTTTGGCCTCTCTACCTGCGAAACCTCAGCCAGCAAGGTAGGCCCGCTTTTTCCTCTCCTGTAGTTTTAGTCGCTCTGCGGCAGCAAAACGACATATTTTACATGACACTTGAAAATGTCTGTGAGCAGTTGTTCATTTATTTTGTTTTTGTTTTCCAAAATGTCTGCAGACATGGTTTGAATCCACCAAAGAGATCAGGAAACAAGTCTCAGGTGCTGTGTATGAGTTTGCGTTCAGCGTGAAGTTCTACCCTCCGGATCCAGCACAGCTTACCGAAGACCTCACCAGGTGAATGTCTCCAGTGTTCAAGGAAGAGTTCCTCATTTTGGGAAATCTGCTTATTCTCTTGAGATACAACATGTTATTAAGTGAGCTTTGGAGGAGCGGGACAGAGCCGGGCTAGCCGTTTCCATCTGCGTCCAGTCTTTATGCTAAGCTAAGCTAAGCTAAGCTAAGCGCCTGTTGGAATTGGCTTCATATAGAATATATACATAAGAGCGGTTTCCACCGTCTCCTCAAGCATGTATTCCCAAAAAATGTCACCACAGCAGAATCTTTTTATCATGAAAACGTCTCCATAAGTGAGCTTATTGTTCTTCTTTCACATCTTCTTTAGGTACTTTCTGTGCCTTCAGCTGAGGAAGGACATTATGCAAGGCGTCCTTCCCTGTTCCTTTGTCACACTGTCCCTGCTGGGCTCCTACACAGCCCAGTCGGAGCTCGGAGAGTACGACCCAGAGGTCCACGGGACAGAATATGTTAAGGATCTGAGCCTGGCCCCGGGACAGAGCAAAGAGCTGGAGGAAAAGGTGATGGAGCTGCACCGCACGTACAGGTAATCAAAGGGGGATGGGCATCTTTTAAGTTCTGAGAAAGCACAATTCAGCAGACCCGAACTGTGAAGGATCTCTGCATCTTCAGCGCTTATATAACTGGATGAGGTCCTTAAAATAACGATGACAATATAACTTTTATTTGAAAAGACCCTTTTCATCTGTGTTTTTTTCCAGGTCAATGAATCCAGCCCAGGCAGACATTATGTTTCTGGAAAACGCCAAGAAACTTGCCATGTATGGAGTTGACCTGCACCAAGCCAAGGTAGGTTTTAGTTTTGAGTTGTGTTACCTGTTTAGATTAGTGTTGTGGGTAAACTGATGGCGCAGGGTTTTCATGGGAATTCTAATGTTCAAGGATTTACCGACTCCCTCTGTGTCATTTTACAACAGAGTTGCAACCAGATTTTAATTACATAATTGATGTCAGCCCCCTTTCAGAAAAAATAGAGGAGAGATTAGTGTCATTTCAAACTCCATGACCTCAACTCCCTGTCCTCTGTGGCGTGAGGAAGTCTGCCTCCCAGTGACTGGTTACTGGAAGTGCAGGGCGATGGTGATGGTGATGGTGATGGCGATGGCGTGCAGTGATGCAATATCATAACGTTTCATCCTGTTTCTACGCATGCAGGATCTTGACGGTGTGGACATCACACTGGGGGTTTGCTCTGGTGGTCTGATGGTCTACAAGGACAAGCTGAGGATCAACCGCTTCCCTTGGCCAAAGGTGCTGAAGATCTCTTACAAACGCAGCAGCTTCTTCATCAAAATCAGGCCGTCGGAGGTAAATCTCAATTCACATTTCATAAAGCTCTGTATGTCGTACTGCATGGCGGAATAATGTCAACATAAAGTCATTATATTCGACTTTGACTTTTTGTTTTTTCACTTGCAGCAAGAGCAGTATGAAAGCACAATTGGCTTCAAACTGCCAAACTACAAAGCCTCGAAGAAGCTGTGGAAAGTTTGCGTTGAACACCATACCTTCTTCAGGTAACACGTCATTCTTGCTTCCTTCTGAGTGACACTTCTCTGCCCGGCAACGGAGGTCATTTTAAGGCTCTGCCTGTCCTCTAGATAATTGGTTAACTGGTCTCTGCAGCTTAAGCCTTATGTTGGCTCCCTGGCAGTTTAACCACAGAGGGAAAGCTGGATACCTACGGTCTTGACCTTAGAATTAAACCTCAAAGGTTTTGTCTACTTAACGAGATAAAGGTCGACGTTGTTGCTAACCTTGTTGCATACTTTTAGGGATTGCCAAATCCTTTAATTTGAAATGATGTAATGTTTGAACTCCTGTTACGTGGGTCTAGCACTGAGTGTATTTAATGTTGGCTGGATGAGAACATAACAAACGTTTTTTGTCCCGCAGAGTTCCAACAGTGGAGCCCCCCTCATCACGTCGCTTCCTCGTCTTGGGCTCTAAGTTCCGGTACAGCGGGCGTACGCAGGCCCAGACCCGCCAGGCCAGCTCCTTGATTGACCGTCCAGCCCCTCGCTTCACACGCTCTGCGAGCAAGAGGCTGTCCCGTAACCTAGATGGAGGTATGTGGAAGAGTGCGAGCCCATGTTTGGAATCGTTGTATCTGTGTAAAGCACAGGTTCGATAAGCTACTCTCTGACGTGTTTCGCTCTTGCAGCTGGAGATGAAACTCTCCAGTTCCTGCAACAACTCTCGGCATCAACCAGGTGTGAGGTTGATGATTGGTCGCTGATGCTGTCATCTGACAAACCCCGGTCTTCTCCTGAATCCCCAGGTACCAGGAACTGTGTGGAGCCGCAGCAGCGCTTTCTGACACATTTGCAGCATTTCTTAAATTCTCGCTTCCAGTCGGCTTTGTCACATCATTTAACACGCTCGTCCGTTCTGGCTAATTTGCTTTCATGCCTGTGGTCGTTTTTTTGAAAACATTGCCAGTTACCTGCAGCACAGATGGTTAACTTGTCAGAACACTGACCGTACTCTGACATGTGGGTAATGTCACCCACCTTCTATCACCGGGGTGACTACGGTCACTCTGAAGGAAATAAGGCGTTTCCTCACACGCTTAAGTACACACGGGCATTTCCAGTCTTGAAGCTGCTGTTCCTCATTTCTTTGGGCAACTTCAGAAGTTGCCGCTCGATGTGCGTTGCACAATGGCTTTCATTTGCTTGCAGCTTGTACCTTTTATGTTCAACATCTTAACTGGCCGACTCACTCGTCACTGCTCCAGTGGTTACTTTAAACATTGAAAAGTAATTTGCCAGTTTTTCCCTTTTTTTCATCTGCTCGTGTTGTAAAGGATGAGAGGCATCTTTTATTCGGCTTTGTTCTAACCGCAGCGTACTGGACTCACATTAGTCTGGTAGAAATGCTTTGGCATCTGGCTTGGTCAGAAATGTGCTTGAAGCACTATGAAGCATTCACAGTGGCCGTCATCGCTCCAGCAGAAGCATTACATAACTGCCATCACCTCGTCATCTCTTCACAGCCACAGGGGAGTCTGAGCAGACTTTCATTGAGTCCTGGGAGGAAGGGCAGTCTGTTCACACAGTCACAGTAACCCGGCAGGACAATGAGACCGGGCCGAGCGTCACCCACACGGTCAGTCAGCCGTGGCAGGAGCTGGCTTCTGATGAGCAACAGCAGAGGAGAAAGGAGGACGAGTGGTCTGCACTGCTCCATCGGCATCCTCCTTTCCCCTTTGTTCCACCCTTTGATTTTGTGAAACAGCCAGGTATTTGCACTTTCAATGCCTGATAATGGTCATTTGGCAGTTTGCTAAAACGAATCTTAATCTTTCACTTAAGCTTTGGATTTTTAAAGAACACGCATCAACATTTTGTGACCTCCTATCATGTGGTGCTATTCAGCAGTGTGAGATTTGTGTGTGTGTTTGCCCATCTGGACTATAATGTTCAGTATTGTGTCTCTGATGTTGTCAGCTAAGCTCAGCTTGGCAAAAAGTATCTCTATGGACCGGCTATTGCAACCAGCTCGGACACGGCAAGATGATTGGTTCCTTTACTTTGACCGAATCTTCAGCCACTCCTCGCTCGAGCGTGTTGACAAACCATGTGAGTTTCTTCGTGTGGAAATATGACTTTCAGAATTTGAATACTGACGGTACAAACCCTTCAACAGTCTGCAATATGAATCACGTTTTAGTTCCTTTTCGTGGTCATTGTTCCCCCTTTTTTACTCCTACCAGTGTCCCTCCTAGCTCAGCTCCAGCTCCAGCAGGAGGATGAGCAAGGCACGCGTGTGGCAGAGCAGAAGCTGACCATTGAGAGGCTGCAGGAAACTCTGATCTCTGACGAGCTGACAGAGATGGCTGTTTTGGAAAGGAGGCTGAGAGAAGTTAGGGATTTAGAGGGTAGGCTGCTGGAAATGGATGAGAGGGCAGAGCGACTTCAGGAAGTAATAGAAGAGGAATTGGGTAAGGACGAGGTAGATCAGTTAAGAGAGGAGGAGGGCGAGAAACAAATACAAGTTGAAGGTATAACAGAAAGAGTCTCGAGGAAATCTGTGAGGACAACGGAGACTAAAGAGGAGGGAGTGGATGAATTAGAAGAGCAGATAAAGCAGGTGTTTTTAAAAGACTTGTTACCTGAAGAAGAAGAAGAAGAAGAAGGGGCCGAGATGAAGCAGGAGAGTGAAAAAGAAGTGACGGACGAGAGTCTGTTCGATGACCGCTTGAGAGGGAAGCTACACCAGATAGAAAAGGAATGGAGAGACGAGGTAGAGGAGAAGTTGAAGTCCGGATCTTCAGATGTCACCAGTACCACTTCTGTAGTAGCACAGCAGAAGGTGGAGCGCAGGACTAGGAAAAGAGTTACTATTGTAGACGAGAGAGGGCGGACGCAGGAAGAAACGGAGGGTGTGCAGGTACAGCATGGTGTCGTGTTAGAGGAGAGGCTAGAAAAAGAGAGGACGAGGCTTCAGACAGAGATACTGGAGGAGATGACTGAGGGGGAAGGTACAGAGAGGCTTCAGGCTGAGCATCGACCTCAGGGGGCAGATAAGGATATCTGGTTCGTACTTTTTGACCGCCCTCCATACAAAGCTGTTCTCCAACCACCAGGTACAGTATGTGAAAATGCAAACCGCTTTAAACCTCTACTAATCGCTCTAAGACTTACCTTCTCCAATAGATTTGTGTGTACCGTTTACATACATCATATAAATATCATCCATAGAGTTGAGCCTAAACAGACTGACCCACACGGAACATTCCTCACAGCCAATGAGTTCAACATTAACATACTAACCAACAAGCTTTCCTCAAACTCTACTTGCTATGAGATGTTGTTTTGATGATTGACTGTGGATTGGTGGCTGTTTGCAATATCTTTACGTTGGAAATAGTTCTTGCAGGTGAGAATAACCTCACCTCACGCTGTCCTGCTTCTGTTACTGTGGGCTTTATGGCGCTGCATTGTTTGCTCCCATGTTCAAAGACTCTGTGTCTTCACTGTCACCTGTAGTTGCTACTGTGGAACGTGCTCAGGTGGATGAAGGCGAGTATCTCACCTCCCAGACTGAGATTACAACATTTGAGGAGGAAACAGAGATTGTAGTAGAAGAGAGAACAATGAGAGAAGGAGAAGTGTGGCGTATAACAGAGATCCCACCACCACCACCACCACCACCACAGACCGTCATGGACAGAGATGATGACTGGTTTGTGTTGCTGGATGTTGTTCCCAGAGAAACGCCTTATGTACCACCAGGTACTGCTCAAACTTTGGCTCTCTTGCTCGCTAATATACAGGAAGTGTGTATTACTGTTAGTGTAAAAATACCTTCTCCTGCGTTTACTCATGTCAGTTACCTTGGAGGGAGGAGACCAGCTGGGTGCAGAAGGTTTGCTCTCTGTGGCTGGAACTGCAACAGAGGAGGACGTTAGAGAAGTAGTAGCCGAGGAGACAAAGATAGTAGAAGAAGCACCGAGACATCTACAAGAGATGCCACAGCAGCCACTGCCTGACAGGGATGATGACTGGTTTGTGTTGCTGGATGTTGTTCCCAGAGAAACAGCATATGTACCACCAGGTACTGCTCAAATCCCCCGTTGGCTCTCTTGTGCTTTATTTTGTGCTAGCTCGCTAATATACAGGAAGTGCGTATTGCTGCTCGTGTTAAAAGACGTTCTCTCGACTTTACTCATCTCAGTTACCTTGAAGGGAAGAGACCAGCTGGGTGCAGAAAGTTTTGTCCCTGTGGCTGGAACTGCAACCGAGGAGGATATTAGAGAAGTAGTAGCTGAGCAGACAAAGTTAAGAGAAGAGGAGCCGAGACATCTACAAGAGATGCCACAGCAGCCACTGCCTGACAGGGATGATGACTGGTCTGTGTTGCTGGATGTTGTTCCCAGAGAAACAGCACATGTACCACCAGGTACTGCTCAAATCCCAAATTATCAAAGCAATCATCCTGAGCTTTGTGGACGCTCTTATTCTGAAATCCTTTGTACTGTCAATAGTGTTTGAGGATTTTTATCTCTTTGTTTTTTGTCTCAGTTGCTGTTGTGGAGCGTGTTGAAGTGTCCCAAGAGGAACTTGTCTCTCTAGTTAGAATAACAGCTGATGAGGGAGAAAAAAGAGTGGAGAGTATGGCAGCAGACACAGAAATGAAACGAGTGCTGAGTGAAGTTGTAGCACTGCCGCAGGCTGCGAGAGAGATAGAAGATGACTGGTTCGTGCTGCTGGATGTTCCCACTAGAGAACCGTCGTATGTGCCACCAGGTATTGTCGCCTTTCCCTCCAGGCCCATCACAAAGACTTACAAGCGTATTATAAGTGTCTTAATGCTCATTCATTCTGTTTGTCATTAGTTACCATGGCAGAGTATGTTCAAGTTTATCCTGAAGAATCTACTGTGGCTGAAACAATAACAGTAGAGTCCAGGGAGGAGGTCGTAGTTGAAGAGATTGTGGTGCAGAAAGACGACGGAGGACAGCAGGAAATGTCCCAGCCAGTCGGAGAAAGAGATGATGACTGGTGTCTTCTACTGGAGGTTGTTCGCAGAGGAACTGCCTTTGTACCTCCAGGTACCCACAAGCCTTTAAGTCTTCCTTTTGGTGACTGTATAAAACATGATGTCTCTGTTAGATTCATCCCTTTTGGCTGAAGTTTGAGTATGAATCCTGTTTTGCTCTCAGTTCCTCTGGCAGTACTGAGCCTAATTTATCCAAGCGTTGAACCTCCGCAAATGGAAGCGATGAGCCTCGAGCGGAGGTTGCAGCAGGTTGATCTTGAACAGATCAGACTGCAGCCTTCTCTGCCACAGAGAGATGATGACTGGTTTGTGCTGTTTGATGCTATTCGTGAAAAGCCAGCTGTACTACCACCAGGTATATGTAATATAATATGTCACACCAGAATTTACCCTGAAATATTATATTCATAGACATTTACTCTCTTTGCCCATTTCTGCAGCGTTTAGTTCGCTTTGTTTTGGTGGATACACTGTTGTCGCTCGGCTTCGTTGACTCTTTGTCTGACTTTGTGCCAGTTACTCCTGTTGAGATTATCCCGGATGTGAGGAAGACGTTTGAGGTTGAGGTGACCACCGCAGAGACTAGAACATGGGAGGAGATGATAATTGGTGTGGACAGCAGGCGAGATGAGACACGTCTGTCTGAAATTAGAACTAGCCAAATTGCATCACCGTCGGAGCGAGAGGGAGGAGATGAGTGGTTTGCCCTGTTCGACATCATCCGCCAAAAGCCTGTTGTCATACCGCCAGGTACCTTCCATTGACAAAGCGTCTACATACGCTGTGCTAAACGGCTCTGTTGAGTGGTGACTCATGAAGCTGGACTGCACACACACACACACACACACACACCTGCTGCGTTCAACCTTTAAATAGCTCGAGCAAAGATTATTTCCAGATGTATTTACCCTTATTTCTCTATGTTAGTTGCTATGGTTGAGCATGTTGTGGATGTGGTGGCAGCCACTGAACCAAAACCAAAATTCATCGCGGAAGACATGAGGCCCCCTGTGAAGTTGTTGGAGGTTAAACCGTCACATCCGAGACCGGTGGATGACGACCGGTTTGCGCTGCTTGATGTTGCAGCAAAAGTACCAGGTAGTCTGCTGTTTGTGTGTGACTGGAATCAGACACAATAACATTGTGTCTGTCTGTGTGTATTACAGCTTTATTACATATCTCCACCTGTTCAGTAGAAGTGGAATTGTGTTCTGACTGATAAGGCGTTGTGTGTATTCTACGCTAGTGGCTGAGGTGAGAGAGGTGGAGGATGATTGGTGTGTTCTCTTGGATGTGGCCACTAAGAAATCAGGTATAATAAAAAATGATTTTTACATCGATTTAGCGGGGCAGTCTATTTCGCTATGCATGCAAATGTCGTTCCATTTTGTACTTTATTTCCATAATAATACCCGGTCGTGTGTCTGTGCTAGTAGTTGTCCCTGAGCGCATCCAGTTCCCAGCGGAGGAGAGCGTTCCAACAGCTGTGGCCAAGACGAGGATCGCTGTTTCCGAGCGGAGTTCACAGTTTGAGAAGCGGATCCTGGAGGAAAGACGTCCGCTCACACAAACACACGTCAATGATGATTGGTTTGTTCTACTAGATGTTGGCCTCAAAGAGTCAGGTATTTCTCACCTGTTTTGGGTTTGTTGATTTTCGCAGATGAACAGCTCACACGTGGTCACGCTTCCTTCACTCCGCGAAAAACGCTTCGCAACATTTGCAGCCCGTTTACAGGATACGCTGACTTTTCTTTACAAGAGGAACTGTCCACAGACGGCAACGCACATTCTCCATCATTCAAGGACCTCTGATCGTGCTTTCGCATATTGAAGAAATAACGCTTTCTTAACCTCGGCATTTCACCAGTTCAACCACTTTGAGCTTTACAGCCTAACGTCATCTAACTTTGCATCTGTCGTCGGATCGCTTCAAGAACTAATCCGTGCTTTTGCTCTCGTCCCACTTTGTGGACATTCATGCTTCTGACCCACCTCCGATTGTGTCGCGTGCTAAACGAGACTAAACGGAGCACATGAGGTACAGTATACCCCTGCAGTGTGTGCACTTATCTGATCGCATCGAGGCTTAACACTGTAAGTATGACGTGGCCGCTTTGCTTCGATGCGCTGTTGTGTGTTACCGTATTTAAAATGCACTGTTGCACTGTGCATTTGACTCACTTCGGGGATTCGATCATGTCCGATGTGGACGCAATCTTATCCCCCCACAACGCATTGTGCTAAAACACATTTCCTTTTGTTAACGTTTGCGTTTTTGTCTGTGTTTGGTCTAGCGGTGAGCACACAGAGGGGCGCCCGTCCCGTCAGCGCTCCGGTCTTCTCCCAGGCTGCTCTAGCCGAGGCGGGGATCCCTATGTTCCCCCTCGATCAGCCCCAGACCTCCACTCCGATCAAGACCGGCCGCAAAGAGGAAAGAAAGCTCCAGGTCACTGTAGAAGCCGTGGAGCCCTCAAAAATGGAGGCCATGGCTGAGGTCAAGGTATTGAATTTCACTCCTATCACCTGTTTTACATGTTTGTGATGCAATTCAATCTAAATGGTTATGTGCAGGAACAATGTAGCATCATATACAGTATGTGTGTGTGTGTGGTAACCACATATGCCTTACAGAACAGCTGGTTCCTTTTTAAAAGATCAACAAATTATTCCTGATTTGTCCTCATAGCTATTTCCTGGGAATTGGGATTGTAGGTGATGATACTATAAAATATGAAGACACACCTTTTTTTTTTATGTAATTGCCTCATAGTCTTAATTAATCAAAGTAGCAAGCAGAGCTGGTTCTCTGTGTCTGAGTGTGAACTGTGTCTCTCTTGCTGCTGTAGCCAGCAGTTTGGAGGGACCAGAGACAAGTAGACTCTTCACTGATGCCCACCGTCAATGGGGACATTCAGGTTAGTGTCGGCCGCTGTGGGGCTCCTGCATGTCGGGCCCTTGAGACGGCTTGTTTCCACTATGGCTGAGATGTGAGTGTTGTAAAGCCAACAGAGCAGAGGATTGCTAACATGTGTCCCCTCTCTCCTCCCCCCCCGGGGTAGCACAAGTCTGAGGTGGCGAGCACGAAGGTGGTGCGAATGCGAAAGGTCAGATTCTTAGCCCCGGTGTTCCGTAGCCATCTCTCCACCTCCATTCTGACAATATCGAGCTCCTCATCCCCAAACAGACTAATCTCACCCTCTTCTCATGTTGTGCTTCCATACAGTCTTTAGTGCAATCCGCATCAGGTTTCGATGCACATGCAGTATTATGTTAAGAGGTAGAAAGAATGTAAGAATAGATGGAATATGTAAACAGAGAGTAACTGGTGATAATAGAATAATATATGTTTTTTACACATATTAGCTGTTTGAAAGTGTACAAAGCACTCATTTCCTCTCATTGCTTGCTGTTGTTGTAAACCCTGGAATGCACACATGCATGATTATAGATTTGTGCACCTTTTACTAAAAAGAAGCATGATAACTTTCTTTATTTTCTTCTCATTATGAAAATAGGGTTCTTAAGTCCGTCCTCTGCAGCCTTAGGTTGCCTTTGTCTTGTGTATTAACACTGTAGTGGATTCTTTTAGGATGCATGTCCATCGTGTGGCAGCACACTGAAACAAACCCACACTTCTTTTGTTCTTTTTATTTTTCACAGAAAAGAGCTAAGAGAATTGAGGGTGACTCAATTTATATCAGACATAGCCTTTTAATGTTGGAGGTTTGTATCCCTTCTGGAGACGTCGGTCTCTTTCTGTGTTTACTTGCTTTTTGGCACAGCGGCTACCGTTTGATATCACGCTTGCATGTGGCATGATTCGCACTTCTTTGCATCAGCGTAAATGATTGGCTGTAGATTACATGAAAAATGTCTGTGTGTGTGTGTGTGTGTGTGTGTGTTGCAACATAACTCTAATCCAATTGTTTCAGGAGAGTGCTGTTGAATTGACAACAAACGAGTAATTTGTTCTGACACCTGCATTGGTACTCAAACTCCTCAAGGAGGCTGTACTCCAAAACATCCTTTATCTGTCACTGTTCACAAGCAGCTCCATTTTTATTTGATATATATTTTTTTGCAGATCATCAGTATTCTCCTGTTTCTGCTTCTGCTCTTTTACCTTCGTCTCATTGTCTTAACCTGCCAGAAATGTAATTTCTCCGCAGTTGTGCAACTTACCGGTACATCTTTGACCATAGAAATAAAGATTAAAGTAATTCTACATCTTTGCCAACGGGGATGACATTTGGAGAAACACTAAGTTGCTCTTTAGCACCACAATAAGTTCAGATGAACACATCTGTTCATCGATCATCGTATGTTTGGTCTAATGGGAGTCCATATTCTGCAGATGTACTTAAAGATCAACTCGGTGCTAAATGTTGCCAAATTTAGCTGCTACTGCTTTTGTTCATTTGTGTCAAATGAACAGGTTTCCATTCATACTAAGGCTTCATCTTTGATCATGTGTTCCATTGTCTTCCATTGTCGCCTCTCCTGCTCTTTGATCTGCAAACCTAATGCTATGAATAGACCATTAATGCGGCGTTGTGTAATTATAGCTCCTGCCCATCCAAACCCCCCCCACACACACAAAAAAGAATGGACTTTGATAAATCATGGCAATGAGTCCTGTGAGTCTGGTCTCATGAATCAGCTGCCTCACTTCGCTGAAAATCTATCGAGAATCCACAATTTGATCATTTCGATGAATCACCCCTTTTAATTTCCTTTAGAATCCCTAATTAAGCCTGCTTCTGCTTGTTTATTTGATCAGCAATAAGTCAACACAAATTGTACAGAAAAAACACCACATCATCTGACTGTCACTTTTCTTTGTTCCCTCCTGTTTGTCCCTCTCTCCCAACCCTCTGTCTTATCCTTCATCTTCCCATCCAACTTTCTATCTTCACTTCTTTTTTCTCCTCCCTTTTTATTGTTTTCCTGTTCCCATTTCCCTGGTGCCCTCTCCCCCCCCCCCCCCCCCCTCTTCTCCACACTGTCTTGACTTGGCTCCCTGTAGGAGTTTGATAAGCCCCAGGAGGACCTGCTCAGGCATCATGCCAGCATCAGTGAGCTGAAGAGGAACTTCATGGAAGCCGCCCCGGCCAACAGGCCCAGTGAGTGGGACAAGCGTCTGTCCACGCACTCTCCGTTCCGCACCCTGGGTATCAATGGTCAGCCTCTGCCCGGTGCTGATGGGGTAAGTCTCCCACAGGAAACCCCCCCCCCTCGCCTCCAAATCCCTTTTTTTTAACCTAAGTCTGCACAGTTCAGGAATTGGAGCAAACGAAGCAAAAAGTTTCATTTCTATTGAATTCCTGAACGGACTTGGTTAAAGCTGTATTTATACTTGCATCATCACATGTGTTTTCCGTGGAGATGATTGTGCTTGATTGGAAAACATGGCCGCACTAGTGCGAGCAGTGCTCGTGGGTTCGTAAGCGGAACAGAAGAACCTGA
The DNA here is from genome assembly GCA_032191485.1 of Leptoclinus maculatus. Taxonomy (NCBI): domain Eukaryota; kingdom Metazoa; phylum Chordata; class Actinopteri; order Perciformes; family Stichaeidae; genus Leptoclinus; species Leptoclinus maculatus. Next base: position 11,842,163 of record JAVDOI010000008.1, on the reverse strand, counting down.
AATTCTTGCTGACGTCTTGTGTTGAAAGAAAAATGGAATAGTTTCCCCTCTGTTGGATTCTTCTCCGATATGATGAATATATTCACACTAAAGATGTTGATGAAAGAAGGGATCAGGCTCTTCCAGTTGTCCATCCTGGTTCTCTTACACTCTCTGAGTGTAATGGGTTACGTGTGCATGTACGGACCCATTCAAGGAGACAGCATGTGGTGTGTCACACGTGCATGTGTATGAAGAATGCAGTGTGACTTGTTGAAGTCTTGTTGTAGTTTTGCTCTTTCACTTAAAAGACTCGTATGTGTGTGTGTGTGTGTGTGTGTGTGTGTGTGTGTGTGTGTGTGTGTGTGTGTGTGTGTGTGTGTGTGTGTGTGAGGCATCTCTGGGACAGGTGGTCCGCTCTCTGAGAACTACCTGTGGTTCCTCTTACCTGCGTCGGACGCCTGTGAGCCCGGACATGTTTGTTTGTGTTGCATGACTGACAGACCTGACGTTGGAGATCTACCGCATGGCTCCGGGATGACTTTTTTGCACGTTCTCACACTGAGCAGCATTCACCTTTTCTCTCCCTTTATTGATGAGCTTTCTTTTTTTTTGCTTTTAATACTTTTTGCCTTGCACACTTTCCTTTCCCACTTGATTTCACCCTTTTGCTTGACTGCGGCTTTCTCCGAGCCATGGTTGTTTTTACATGAAGAGACAATAATAATATAATAATAGTATTCATGTTTTATCTGCAGTTTCTGCCCAACTCTCCCCTTTTTTTTTTTTAAATAGAAATGTAACTTTCACAGGACTCCATTATGAAACTAATATATTCAGTTAAAAAGATTACATGACAGCTGTTCACGCTAACTAGAAACACAACTTCTGATGTCAAGTGTAATCTGCATTGTGCAAGACATTAACTCAACTGCAGCAAAACTGTTTGGACACAAAGCATTTTTACTCTCGGAGATAAATGCCTCCGAGTGCATCGTGTTGTCAGGATGCATTTGAGTCACATTGAAATCAAAGCAAAGCTAAACTGACAGCTTAGTGTCTGCAGTACATATGACACTGGTCAAATGATGTCTGCCTGCTGGAGTGGACGAACAAGCCGGTCTCTGGTTAACCTTCAGCTGTGTGTCGACTCGAGCTCTACTCTGATCAAAGTAAACAAAGTTTGACACGCAGCAGCAGAATTGGCCTTTGCTACTTCCTCTTAAAAAAAAGTACAACATGCATCCTTTTCTTTTTAATAAGACGCTACCAGTGTGGATGACTTTCTTTGTTTCCCCCAAAAAATGCAAAAATAATTGTTGGACATGGAAAAATATTTTTTTTTTAATGCATGTACCGGTAACATTTCCATGCTCTGGACAGCAACAAAAACGTACTGTTAAAATCCCATTTAATATCTTTTCAATAATCCGTTATTGCGCAACTCTGGCTTTTACAAGTTTCAGTTCATTTTCTGTCATTTCAAGATTCCTTCCTCCTCTCATCTCTCTTCCCTCCTCCTCCTCCTCCTCCTCCTCCCCCCTCTTAGTTTGTCACCCGCCTCCCACGCGGCCCCCTGCTAGACTTCTACTCCAAGCGCAGCTGAGGGGCCCGTCTCCACCCTGCCGAAGCCCCCACACAGGTGTGAGTGTGAGCTGCGGAGACACCACCTAGTCCATCCACCCATCAAACCTCTAGCTTTCTCTTCTCTTCTCTTCTCCTCCTCCTCCTCCTTCCTTCGACATCACCGTAGCATTACTCATCTCTCATCCTCTGCTCCACTTGAGAAGCTGCCCCCCCCCCCCTTTTTTTTTGCTCTATGGGACTAGACTTTCATTCCTTCTGCTTTCACACTGCAGCACAATCAACCAGAAACAGACCTGTTCCCCAAAGACTGGAAATGACAATCAAGCCTCCGCTACTTTGCATTTTCTGTGTTGTTTTTTTGGACTCTTAAGTCGAGCAATATTACTTCAAAACTGACTTTCATCCGGAGGCGTATGATGTCTGACCATATCACTCTGAGCGTGCTTTTGTACACGTTTTTTGGTACGTTTCTATCGTCGGTTGTCTGAGCTGATCACTGTGATGTGACTTTTGGATATATATATATATATATATATATAAATGTTTTTTTTTCTGAACCCACATGAGGTAAATCCTAGAAATCGTCAGTCCTTGTTACTGAGAAACTTCTCCACATTCTTTGTCACAGTGTGGTACTTCCTGTGATGACCTCGAGGCAGCTTAATTGTGATACTTCTGAACCTCTTTGTCCTTCACCAGTGTTTGACGGGGCAGCGGTGTGCAGCAACTGCAAGAGATTGCCCGTTGCATGACTTTTTTGACAATCAACTTTGACCAAAGAATAAAAGGCATTCCATATACAGTTCATATGATTGTTTGTCCCTTGAATTCGTTACTGAAGTTTGTGATCTTCTTTATTAAAAGATATGATTTTGTAGTTGATGACATTAGCGTGAGTGGCATGTCATTTTTGCAATCCTTGAAGCTAAATCATTAATGAAATCCACAATATGGAGTAATACCTGTGTTCAGTATCCATCTTATTCGGTGACCTTCTGTAGAGTCATTAGGAAATCAGTTCAAGACAAATGTACATTGTGGCCGTGAAGGGCTCTACATGGTCTTCAATACGTTCTAATGTAAGTCATGATCTTCCTACAGATCTGTAAGTGCCTCATAAAATGGATACTATACTGTACAAATTCATGCATATAATCTCTGTAAAAATGATCCTACATACCAGAAAATACTTCACCTCCCCACGATCACACAGCGGCTGTGTTGTGTCTCTTGTAGAGCGTGTGCATTAGTCTCCCGTGCAATGGTTCAGAGACACACACTGCACGAGAGGAAACCTGCAGCAGTTTGAGTCCCACCGTGAGCCACGACGGTGAGCCTGAGGATGCTCGAGTCGAGGAGGAGTCGTGTGATCGGGAAGAGGTTGTAGTTTTTGAGACCTCCTCGGTGCCCGCCGTAGAGGCGGAGATGGCGCAGCTGCCCCCCGCCTCCCTCGGCCGCTGCCGTAAGGCTTTAGATGGGACCCGGGAGGAAGAAGGATCGTGTCCAGAAGTGTCTGTGCGCTCTGGGAAGATAGTCGGATCTTCCCCAGCTTCCTGTTTCAGGAGCGATGGTCTCCAGGTCGTACGCTGCTTCCAGGTAGCCCCCCCCAGGGTGACGCTGAATCCGCCTCTGCTCGGCCTCTGAATGATTTCAAGGCCGGCACTCTTAATCACTCCTTTGCAGCACCGCAACAAAATCACAACTTGTGAATCTCTTAACGGTGAAGTGTGAATTATGCTCATCATTCAGAGGTGTTGCACTGTGGTGTGTTCTCAGCTATGGTGACGGGTTACAAATGTTCTGTTGTACACTTTGACTTTACTTTCATCATCTTTGCAAACCCAACGTATGGCTTTCCGTCTCCTTGTTTCTTTTCAAGTAGTTGGTGGCGGGAAGGAAAATAACACGGTGATTCTGTTGCTTCCAAAAAAGTCGTAAGCACATTTGGTGAACTGGCTGTTGCCGTGAAAGTGACGTCACACAAGACGATGGCTTTAGAAAAGAATGCAATGGTGTAAAACAAGTTGGTTGCTGTGAGGTGTGAGGTGTCTGGTTAAACAGCCACTCGTGGGGCTATGCTCCCATCCACAGCCCCCTCTGGTGCAGACCCAGACAGTCACCATCACAGCTGTCTCCGCCTCCTTACCCAGTGGCATCTCCACCACAGAGGTCCCTATCGTCCCGACCAAGACCTTCATCTATGAGTCGTCAAAGGTAGGGGCTCCAGCAGCTGCTCGGCCCAGATGTGTCTCAGCTGTAAGACGGTCTGTTTGCATGGAGGAGTCTCGGGAGGAACCAGGCCGGCGCCTCCACAATGAGAATACAGCAGCACTGCACCTTCCCTGGCTGAAGCTCACGGTCACATTATCTCAAAAATGATTACTCAAGTCTCCCCGTTTTTTTTTTTATTCTCAGGTGGCAGTTGATGGGACAGACGAGGACAAAGACGACACAACCGTGTCCAGCTCCAAGACCGTAACCTCGGAGAGCACCGGCGGCACCACAGTCACTACCACTCACATCTCAAAGGTTGGCATTGGAATCCTGCTTTGTGCTGATTTTTTTTAATTGTCATTTTATTTTGCCTCTCAATTCTGTGTTTTCTTCCCACCACCAGGTAGTGAAAAGCGGATCTTCGGAGACCCGCGTGGAGAAGAGAATCGTCATAACCGCCGACTCTGACGAAGATAAGGTACAAAACACTCTGCCCATCACACAACACACTAGTGGACAGAATACTAAAGGACTAGTTTGACAGCGAATATGGAGACAATTAGCTTAGCTTAGCATAAAGACTGGAAGCTGGGAGAAATGGCTTGGCCTGGTTGGGTCAAAAGTTGCCATTAAGTATCATCTAATGATGAGGACAATTGTGACTTTTTACTAATTCATATCAAGACTAATACAAGTGCGCTTTTAATGTCTGTCTTGCAGGAGAAAGACGGCGGAGCATCAGCATTGTAACTGAATCACCACCTCCGGCACACATTGACCAGCTCTGTCTACGCACACATATCCAAACAACATCCCCTGAATCTGCACCTACTATTATGGATAATTCAGTAGATGCATCTTAGTAGATCCTCTTTGTTTGTTTATCAGTTGTAGGTAGAGGAGGGCTCCACAGTGCTCGAGTTTGATCAGTTCATCTCATCCAGGTGTTAATAAAGTTTAGTGAAAAATGATTGGTAAAATGAACCCAGCATTTTCAGTTCTGTTTGCTTTTAAATGCTTTTATTTCCCTCGTGGTTTTTACATTAATTTTTATAAAAAATGCACTGTTTTCATTGTAGTTTAGACACCATCAGCATTTATTCCTTTGGTGCTACTAGGGGAACGTTAAGACTGCATTCAAGGGAATTTTTTTTTTGGAATGGCATTACTACATACCTTGCATAAAAAAAGTGGACAAAGATTTGGAGAGTTGTTTGGCTCAGTTCACTGCTCAGGTACAGAAACCTAAACATATTCTCTTTCCTAAACCAGCAGCCTACACATTGTTGTAAAGTTTAAATTAAAAAAAATGGATCTATTTTGAAATAATTCTCTTATTTTATAGAATTAATGCTTTTATAGTATTTGTACAAATTTGAGGTTTTTAAGTTATTCATCCATCTGCTCATTAAATTGTAGGTTACCACTGTGCTGTTTACTGAATTCTGAGGTCTCTGCTCTGAGGCTCTGAGTCATTCTTATTCGTTTCCTCTTGTAGTCCACCAAGTGTATCAACCCTTTCACAATGTCCACATGACAGTGGAGTGCTTCCTTCAGTCCTATGTTTCGTTCAGTAGCATAGAACTCATATTTGCTTTGAATATATTTGGTTGGTAAGAAAAGTTCTGCAAGCTTTGGTCTGTTTAACTCAGGTTTTGATATTCTTTGTAAGACTACAGACCTCCTTATGATTGTACGAGGAATGTCCATATATATGTATATCCATCCCGACTTTAAATGTACATTCATGTTCAGCGAGGTCAATAAATACAAGGCTCGTCTGTCACAGTAACCACACTTGTAAGGGGTGAAGGCAGCTGTCCCAGTATGTGTGGCTGTCCTCTCATAGGAGCACAAGTTGTCTTTTTTTACATGTTCTACTACACAGTAATTTATTTGTAAAGTAGGGAGTGTCTTGTGTGATTTGATGTACTGTGATGTTTCGACACACACGCTGGTTTCCACTAGAGATGTCACAAGTATTGCATTAATTATCAACCGAGTTCGTAAAGCCTTTTTACCACATAGTCCAAGTAGATCGCTCTCTCACTTGCTGTTTCTTGTGCTTTTCCATAGAAGAGAAAATGCTTAAAATATATGAATTCCTTTTAGATAGCATGTTTGTTAGCAAACTTTTTCTTTCTTTTTACCCTACCCAAAAAGAAGCCATTGGTATTGTAGCTACATGAACAACAGAAACCTCGCCTGGAAGAAAATGTAGAATTTCACAAAAATGAAAATAGTTTTAGACGATGGAAAATATTGTTGCTTTGTGACTTATCCCTGTCTTTTTATGAAAAAATAAAATGTGCATTATTCTGCATTTTATTTGGCAGTCTGTGTCTGTGTGTGTGTGAAGCATACCATTTTGAACGTACGAAAGAGATCTTGGTAAGAAATAAATATTTAATGCCATTCACAGCTGATGTTGCTTCATGTCCAATCAACACCAAACTCTTGAGATGAAACGATTGTAATACACGATCATGTTACATTTGCCTAAACAATCGAGTACAAACAGCCTCTAAACGCTCAGGAAACTGAACAGCCTAATAATAAAATGGAAATCAAGCATAGTTCCATTTTCTTGCTCTAATTTGGTATTCATTGTTTCTTGGAACTAGCACCTGATCACATTTACACTCATTGCTCTTTTCAAATAGAATCCTTAATCTTTACAGCGTCAAATATTACATGAATATGATTTGATTTAATGTTAACTTTCAAAAGTATGGATTGACCATATCACTGATAAGGCAAACCTGTCGAAAGCACACTGTAGCCTTCGTTATCACGGAGTTAAAGCCACGTTGAGGAGGAAACCCTAAGATGCGCAAAGACAGATAGACATCAATTAAAGTTCAACACTATCAGGAGATTGACCCTTTGGAATCAGTTACATGTTTAATACAGAAACAATAACCTGCTCAACTGTACGGTGTTTCAATAAATGAGGAAAAGTCTGAATCTGAAAGTGTCGAGGTGAGTTTGGGAAACTGTACAGGCATTCATTGGGATTATATAATCCATTCCTTCCAACAAGCAGTAGACGAGTAGCGAGGTCTGTCAGTCCATTGTGTTGGTCAAAGCGGCGTTCTAGCGAATCGTCTTGACTGGGCTCTTGAAACTTGACGCAGCCTGAAGTTGGAGTTGATAAGCCATTGGGTGAATTTTGAAACCATATAGCCTGAAAAAAAAAAAGAAGAAACAATCACCTCCTGGACAAAAGGAAACGTCTTTTTACAAAGGCTGAGTATTGTATGACATCTTGTGATAACTGATGTACCAGAACTGTGTTTCAGTACAGATACCTCAACAGAGCAATGCTTTAAATTATAACAAACAGGACACATGTGACCAGGTAATCAATGTCAACCTTTAGTACTTGTTCAATATTGAGCCCTACTAAGGTCCAAGGGAAACGTGTCTTCTGTACGCAACCACTTAAAGGAGCAGTGTGATGAAAACACAGTAATGACTATTATATTCCATTTTTGCCGATAAAGTGCCAAAATCCTCCACATTGCTCCTTTTTAAAAACATACTAAGAAAAGCACGGCACTAATAAAAACAAAGAATAACTCAAACACACCTTGGCACAAACTGGTTGGCTGGTCGCTTTGAACGATACTCTGGGTGCACCATGAACAGCATGTGGGGGAATCCGGTCCCAAAATAGGCTCCATCAGTGTGGTGGTGTCTGGAGGATTTGGGGGTGTAAACATCCATGCACTTTGGGCAATAAAGCTTCACCATTGCTTCTCCGGGGATGTCTGACAGACCTACATCAGACAAGGGATGGTTGAGTATGTCTTCATAGCCACTGACAAAAGGTACAGCATGAATTTATTTGTTACCGACTTACCGATAGGAAGCATTGGTTGATTCTCGCAATAGACTCTGGGGCAATAGCCAAAATCCCCTTGTTGATACTTCTCCAACTATGGAGAACAACAACTTTAGAAATCCCCGTTGATTCACGTCATGGAGCATGTCAGAATGTGAAATCATGAAGTGATAGCCTACCATCTGTGCAATGCCTCTGTTTGTGAGGATGTAACGTGCATGTATGAGCCCGTAGAGCATCTCTGCTGCCTGCTCTATCAAGTCACTCTGATTGGGGTTATCTTCAAGTTCCTCATCTGTCAGATTAAAAGTTATTAAAGGCAGTTAAAAAGGGGACTTTATTTCCACATCACGTGGGAACCGCTACTTCCTCGATATTCTCACCTGGCTCCAGGTCCAGAATCATGTCCAAAGCCTGCCGATAGTGAGGCACCTGCTCATTCAAACCGGTCAGGTTGAACTTGTCCTGTATGTAGTCTTCATCCACCTGTAACACACCATTGGAGACGATGAATGGCTATCGATGGCGTTATTTGCTGATGCAAGCAACATCCCATTGCTACAGCACATTGATAAGGAAGCGTTATGCAAGAGCTTAACAGGATTATTTAGATGCTGCCAATGAAGAAAGCAAGGAGTTCAAATTAGAATTGGATTGTGTGAGTGCTAAGCTAATTAGACACACCGTGTTACGCATTGATGCCTACATTTACCAAACAATTCATAGTGTTTTTTACTGTAAGTGTTTTTTCTTTCATATTTGAGTGAGAAGGTCAAATGTGAATTCAGTGGAACAGATTAGTAGCAAACAGCAGGGAAGTGGCTGGAATAGGGAAGTGTTGAACATCCTTTGACAAATATAAAATCACATCCCTCGTCACAAAGCAAAAGCAACAACTTTAGAAATAAAAATACATGTATATTTTTTTGTCCATGTGGCTTGTGTAAAAAATATTTTTTTCCAGCCAGATATGAAACTGATGTCACACTTAGATACATGTCTAACATACTTAAAACACTATTACTAATAACTACAAAAGGGATTACTTGTGTGAAATGTAGATGCTATCTGCAGGTGTTCAGGGCTATACAAACGTGAGACAGTACAAGCCCACATTTCAACTACATTTATTTGTCATTGCAACCATAAAAATACAGCTAAGACAGTGTTTTCTCTGGCTCTATCTATATATACAGATTTTTGGATTTAATATTTTAACATTTAGGCACAACCACTTAACTATGTCTGCTCTTGCTTCGTCACAAATACATTTTTCAGACTTATTTTAAACCGTTTTGATATATACTTTATTTATTTTCATTATTATAGCCGATTGTTGTAAATGCCTGTAAAAGTAATACTTTGTAAAGGGTGTATTTTGTTCCTTTTTTTGTTTCAAAACTAGCGAAATCTTTAATAAATCAAATGAATGACAAATAATAAAGTACAACGTGACTGCTCTAAGGATGTATACAGAGAACTGGTGACTCCATTACATTCTTTAAAACCTATTTACGGCAGCTGACCTGTCGTGACAACAATGGGTGTTCTCACGAAATGTGGCCCCAAAAATTCCAGTTTAAAAACAATGTGTGGACCAACCTCACAGAAGAACTCATTCCCTCTGAGTCCACAGAACCAGGAGATCCAGGACACCTCTTCCGAGCTGCTCATCCTCCTGACGAACCAAACCAGTCAATGGACCGATGTTAACTCTGTGGCTAACGGCTAAACACATTCACTTCATATGAGATGTAACGTTTACGAACACAGATTAAACATGTCCCAGCTTAGTTGCAACAAACTTGATCCGTTATCTCGCGGATTTTGACAAAAAATTAGATTTTATTGTATAATTTAAAGCAAACCGTGAGTTTGCGTCTCAGACCTGCTGCTAACGTTAGCTTGCTTGCTAGCGACCGTTGGCTATAACACGTAACAGTTATAGTAACTACATAAAGTGGAATTTATTATTGTAACAGCAATATGTAATCAACGTTAGAGGTACTGTTTCCTGCATGTGTATAACTGTTTACAGAGAGTCACTTTTACTCACCTTTATTTCTATATTAGTTAACACATCAACTTGCAAGCTTAGCTAGTTTATCCTCGTTTAGCTCCCTGGATAACAAATACGTCTTCCGGTCTTTTCAAAATAAAGTTCCTCATGACGCATGTTCCCATAAAATACTGCAGAGAAAGAAAATGTGGCTGATTTTGTTAAGAACATGAACAGAATACACATTTCTTTTCATTCACTTTAATGAATTTCCAACAAAACTACCATTGAATTTATGCTTTGAATGATGTCTTTCACCTTGTATAAAACACAGTGCTATTCCTATATTGTATATATTATGGTATTTTGTCTGACATGATAGGCCTACTGGTCATGTAGAGTCCAGATATGAATCGGCCCTGTGTTCTATTTAATTAAGTAGCTAAAGCAACATAATATGGATTAAGCAGGCTTTGGTAGCCCACTCGGCCAATATATAAAGCATTTCATGTAGATTCCATTTCTTCATAATGCACATTATACAGTAATGCTTGGTGTTTTGTTTTTTCTATTGACATGGATTTTAAAGATTTGGGTTATATTTAAATCTGAAAAAAGTAATCCCTCCTGGGATGAAGAGCTCTTTCAAGGCAGATCAGAAAATGTTTTGCGACGAGGTGGTGCAACATCTTTGTGCTCCTGCTCTTTTCCCATGCCTTCAAACATCAAGATCCTTAAATGAAGAAAATGACATGTCAGCTGCTATACAGGACATTAAACGTATACAGTATAGAGTACTATTGTTGCATTAAACAATCATCTATGTTCAGGTTCTTTATAAAAAATGGAGCCAATATTATTAACAACTGTAATAGTTTTTCAGGTTTTAATTGAGATTGAGAAACAACTTTTTAAAATTAAAAATTAAAATGTTGTCTGCTATATTCACTATTGTATACAGTATCAATAGAGGCTTCATCATTTTTTTTTTTATAATTTGGAGACTTAATCTCCATTAACTCTAATCCTCATGTGACCCATCTCTGGGTCTCCACCCATTCTCTGAAAGTATTCACTTACAGTTTTAGAATTCCATTTCTTTTTCCCAGCATCATATTCAGGAAGTCACTGTAGCTGAGAGCGTCTTTCGATGGCCCTCCAGCGACCTCTGCCATCATCTTTTTCAGCTCTAAGTGAGTCTTGGCCAATCCGAGTTTTTCCAGCATTTGTTTTAACCCCATTAAATCTATAACGTTGATCGTTCAAAGACAGAAAATAACTAAAAAGTGCTTATCTATATACAATCTGTGAATATGATGTGACTCACTACTGAAAGCAACAGTTGCAAATTGTAGCAAAAAATATTAGAATTTTAAGACAAGTGCAATTATACCTAATTCTCCTTTGTCGTTGAGATCAAACTCCACGTATTTCTCTGTAATACAAGCAAATGTAATGTCATTCCAAAATGTATGACACTAAATAAAACAATTAACTGAGGAGTGATTGGTAGCCTTTTAATACGCACTTTTAAACACGTCAAGCTTTGAACTTAGGTCTTCCTCTTCTGCATACTTGGGGTCTGAGAGAAAAGCCTAGGGCAGTGATACCAAACAATACAAATCAATCAGACATATTATTATTGATATCACACAGGTCACATGTGTCCAGCCCCTGTCTGTAGTCAAATAATTCCAAAAGCCAGTTATCTCTAATGGAACACGATGACTTTTTCTAAAGATAACAACTCACCTCATTGATAGAGTCCAGTTTTTCTTCCTGTTGAGACTTGAGAAGACCGTATGCTTTACCTCCTGTGAAATGACATACAAGACGATATAAAGAACGTGAAATGACAAACAGAGTTAGCAGAAGGAAAGGCAAACTAACCTTGAGCCTTGCTGTCCATTCTGTTGACAGTGCTGAGAGCCTGTGAACACTGAAAGTGCGGAAAGCTATGATGGTGTGTCTCTAAATTGAGCGACAAGAGGAAGTGAAGTTAAGTTTTGGTTTGCATTAGTGAGGTTCCTCTGTAGTATTTATGGCTGCAGCAAAAGAGAGGTGTGAATTCACAGTATAACACTCGCACACAGCCTCAATTTGACCAGCACCATAAGAGTAGTTTTCATGCAGGATACCTGCTGTGTAATTTATAAGCTCTAATACAGTCTATGTGGAAACGTGTTGCATCTCCACCAGTTTAAAAAACGAGTTGACATTACAATTAAGGATGGAAGAGGGACGCAGCACTGTGTTGTAAACAGTGAGCAATGCACATTTTGCTGCAGAAATAATCTGTTTATGAGGCATGTTTGAATAAAAAGTGATGCATTCACACCTATGCAGTTACATGCATAGAGCCATGCACAGCCGTGTCTGCCAGACACTGAGCTGCTCCACTGGAGTGGTTGCTGGTTGAATGCCTTGCTCAAGGGCACCCCCCAGTAAAGATAATTCGGGAGGAGCAAGTGCTGCTCTTTAACATATCCAACTCAAATTTAAACGTGACTTCAATATATTACTTGGCAACAACATGTGCTCTTATGTTCCGTTTGTCAATGTGATGTAGTGTCTTGTTCTTGCCACATGGGGGCTCTATTGACCACACATTTAGGTACAACGGAACAAAATACAACACTTGGCTGTGCAGGTAGTGTCATGTGTGACTTAGAGAACTGAGAATAGGTGGAGACCAAAAAAAACAAGTCTTGAAGAGAATACAATTTTGTCACTCCAGTTGGCTGCATTACTTAGAAAATGGCACATTTGTATCTACAAGGTCTCCTAGTATTAGTTCTGTTAATAGTCATATCAGAATGCAGAGGTGAGTAGGTCACTGAATTATTACTTTACCACATTCGGAATGTATTTTATTGTTTATAGTCAGTTTACCAAAGAAGTATTTGCTATATATCAACTGTGACTGTTATTGAACTTAAAAGGTGACATGACTTATTTAATAACGGATGTAATATATTTTAATAATCTGTTATTTATTGTAAAATCTTGAATTATCTGCCTTATAGCTATGCAATCTAAAACCCTTTAAACAATGTACTCTGGGTGTTATTCTTAAAGGGATTCTAATCTTTATCTCTTATCATTTTAAAGATAAGTCACCAGTGACTGTGCTTGCTTCTAAAGAAGAAGATATAGTTCTCCCCTGCTTTGAGAACTATAGAACAAAGAGCTGCTACAGAGTCAAGTTGATTAAGTATGCCACAGATGCCACTCACCTTTTTCAGACTGCAAAACCCTTCAAGCAGTGAAAGCAGCTCCCGGCGCCCCCGTTAACCTGAACTGCCCAGTGAACGTAACATCAGGACAACAAGGACCCCCAAATATCTCCTGGGCAAAGCTGATAGGAGGCAACCCTGTACCTCTCGACTCTGAAAGGGTTGAAATCAATGAGACGTCATTAGCTATCCAGTCTGTGAATTACAGTGACAGTGGTTGGTATACATGTAAATACGTGCTTGGACAAACTCAGCGCTGCTTTGACATGAACCTACTACGTGTCCAATGTAAGATTTTAAACTATCTTGTATCATCACTGACAACAAAAGACAATATGCATAACTCCTAATAATGTACCTTTTCTATTTCCTTTGTAAAGCGGAAGAGGTCACCGTGGCCACAGTTCCAGGTATTGCAGCAAAAAACTATAATATTATACATCTTAATTCAATTGCGTCAGTATTCTCCTGTTAAATGTGATGTTGTAAATGCTTAGATTTGCTTCCTGTCTTGCCCCAGGACTGACAACCAGTGAGATTATTCTGGAAACCAAGATGGAGGGGAGCAGTGGAGCATGTGTTGCTGTTGTTGTAGCTTCAGTCACTGTTGGGATTGCCATAATGGCTGCACTGATAGGACTATTCATTTACCGCAGGCGTAACACCTGGAGAGTTACACAGCAAACCCAGAGGAACACACCAGGTTTGATCTTCATTAATCTTGATGAGCAATGCAGTGTAGTGGCATATTAGAATAACTTTGTGTGCTCTTGTTGTTAAGGTACTCTTATTGATGCTTATGAGATTGTGGATCTGACACCTTCAGAGGGTGAGCACCTCTCTCACTACCTGTTTTAGTCCAGCGCCTGTGACCTTTGTGTACCACTTCACTGATAACTTTTCAACTTCATCTCACAGATCCTACACACCTAGTCAACTGTCTCTACCAACAATCCCTGGGTGAAAGCCTGTGTACTTGTAAGTAGTACTACTATTATCAAATCACAACTACTATTATCAAGTCACACTTTAATTTACATCATATCAACATAGCCAAATAACAAATTCCTCTCCATCATTGCAGTCCGGTATGAGTAACATTCAGTCTGCCGAAGACAAAGAAGAAGATTTTCCTCGTAAAATCAAAGTCCTTACTGTCTAATCTTGTAAAACATGTAACATTAACTCACCTGCAATGTGTTTATCTTAAAAGAGTAACTGAGCTTTATATGGATCAACATAGAAAATGCTTCCTTATTACCATGTTTGTTCATCAACATCTAATCAACAGTATTATTTTTTTCTAAATGGAGACGTGTTTACGATGTAATCTTTCTATAAAGTCTTTTTTCCAATGTGAATAAATATCTATAGGATGATGAATGATCATGAGGAAGGAGTCATAAACACTGAAAACCATTTAAAAAAGGTATTTTTAGTGTATAAATGGTTGAAATCAAAGTTAAAAGACACTTTTATTTAGTTCACAGCCTGTAATAAATCATAGAAACTGTCAGTGGTGGCGACAGCTCCTCTTTTGGTTGGTCTTTGCCGCTGTAATTCCTCTTGATTTGCATCCTGAATGACCTCGTAAACATGAGTCTGTGAAGAGGAATACTGGAGTTATTACATTGGGAAATATATGCTCGACAAAAGCTATGAAAAATGATTTTCAGCACAATTATGTTTTGTCTCTTACCATTCCAATACTTGACTGTTCATTTCCTGCAAACAGAGAGGAAAGAAAACATCAGCCATCGGTGTATTATTTCCTTCTCATTGAGGCTCCCAGATTATTCTCATAGTTGTACAGTAGGTTGTATGTCTCCTTAACCACGTTCACTACCTGCATCCTTGTGCTGCTTCCTCTTGGTGCACATGTAGGCTCCTCCAGCGGTTATACATATCAGGAGAGCTAGCGGAAGGGCTACCCACGCAGGTGTTTGCAGAGCTGTTGACATTAAATAGTAATAATTTCCTCTCTGTTTACTCTGAAACATTAAACATTTTTGGTTTTATTTAGGAGAAAAGGCAACAATAGCGTTATGCATACTTACGGTGAACAGTGTGCCACTTCTTTGATGCCATCACATCACTCTCTCTACGCACAACGCAAATGAATTCATCTGATGTCATTGACGAAACCGGGAGAAACAGCCTGTTTATCAGAGAGTTATTGACATTCATTAAGCGGCTCTGCCAGCTATCTTGGCTACCTCCAGACCAAGTCAAATTGATGTCTTTTCCACATTCTTTAGTGCAGGTAAGCACACAAGTCAAAGTGAGATTATCGCCACCTGGCCCACGCTCTGAAGTAACTGTGAAGACAAACATGAGAGGGACATGTTTTAATAGCAGTAGATATAGGACAATTCATGCTCCGCTCTGGCATTTAAAGTGTTAACACTCACCATCGAGGGTGTGCAGCCTGATTTTGTTAACCACCTTTTGCTGATCAGTGGAGTCTGAACATTGGTAGTCCGCAGCATGCCGAGCACTCACTTTGCTAATGACCAGCGATGAATCTTCATTGACGTGAAATGTTTGGCCTTTGTGAGGTGACATATCATCTGTCAGTGTCCTTTCACCCACAGCCCACTTCCCTCTGACACTCACACCGAGAGAGGAAGTGTCGCTACAAGAGAGTGACACTGACTCACCCACTGCTGCAAACACTTCCTCTATGCCATCTGAGGGAAAGGGGGCACTGGTTTACAGTTTGTACACGTTAAACCACCTTGTTCATTTGGAGTACGCTGAGAAGTGGAGTTTAGTACCTTTCATTGTTGTTGTGTAACTGATGGTAGCTTTCACTGTGTCATTCTGAGTCAGCTGGCATTTCCATTTCCTGCGATGATCCGTCAGCTTTTTAGTGATGATCAGTTTGGAGAAGCATTCAGAGGGATTTTCAAAGTTAAATCTTTTCCCATGTAAAGGTGTATTGTCTCCTGTCCTCCACGTGATATGTATCCCTTTGTTGTTACAAGGGGCAAGTCCTTTATACATATTGAGGAAACAGTGAAGCTCTATTGTGCCTACCGCAGGAGGGGAGCGCTCAGTGACTGTTGAATGAGAAGAAGAAATGTCATGTGACAATGTGATATTGACTTGAAATGTTTCAAGGATGGTTTGAGTCGTTTACCTTCAAGAATCTGAAGTGAAACACTTGAATTGAGCGTGCCACTGTCACAAGAGTAAAGCCGTGCATCATTGAGCTCCAGGTGATTAATCTTCAGAGAGCAGTCCTTTAGCAGGCCGAGCCTGAGGGCGTTCGGGCTCGGAGCTGTCACCCTTCCAGCCTTCACCACCTCAGCGATCGACTGAAACTCTTCAGCCATGTTCCAGTTAACAGAGGAGCAGGATTCGATAGAGGGTATGCCGCATGGCAAAGTAATATCCTCTCCAAGTAAGGCAAACATCCCCAAATGATCTGTTGGAGAAGAGAATGTAATCTTAGACATTTCATTTTCTGTCAAATTAGAAGTTGGTGACCCTCCATCATGAACTGAACATGTTCATAACTAAGAGTGAAAATAACAACTTACATTTACTCGTGTTACTGTGACAAAGTATTTGTATGCACGTGTACTGTTTTGAGTAAAAGAAAAAAAGAAAAGGAAAATAGGTTGCAGCTACCTTAATTAATGCACCATCCTGCGAACACTCTGTCCCAAATCAAACACACTGCCTGCTCGGTGTGGCTAACATGCAAACATGGTAACATGTTCACGGTGGATACTCAGTCACGCAGTGACTTGAACTCTGCGTTCACTAATGACCTTCTTCGTTCGGTGGGACCAGAGAGACCGAGTCGACTGGTTATAATGGGACAAAGAAGCTGGACTGGGCGGACTGGTTATATTAATGCTCTGAGTAGTTGTCCCTGGCTGGAGCAGATTTAGGAGGACTTGTGTGGTGCACAAGACTTGCGTTCAGACAGGTGAGTACAAAAACAAACACATTGACTGTTGTAATTCAAATCTATTCAGTTCAATATGCTTTGTTGTCATGAGTGTAACAAAGACAATATGCCAATTGAAAAGAAAAACGAAAAGATACTATTAATAAAATCAACTCTCTACAGAGGAGAGTGTTCTTAAAGTGTAGCACAGTAATGTTTACTGAGAGTAGGCCTGCATTTTAACAGACCTACTTTTTACTTTTATCTAACTTTAAGTACATTTTTAACAAAGTAATTTGCTCTTACTTGAGTATACTATTCTAGTACTCTTTCCGACCCCGTTCAGAACCACATCGGACATTCATGCATTATTTAAACATTTTAGTTCAAGTTTATCTTGAGTTAGTTTTTAGTTTTATTTCTTGTTCTAAACATTTCGTTTGATTACTTTTGATGTTGGAAACTTAAATATTTTACATGTAGGCCTACCTCAACATTTTGGAAATAAAGTCCGTGATCTTAGTGCTATTAAGTCAAAATATCCCAAAAATACAACAGATTAACAAGATAACTTTTTTTTATAATTACCAAATAACTGAAGTCCAGCTGCTGCTTGTGTGAGAGATATAAGACAGAGTCGTAATGATATAAAGGAAACCATTCTTCTCTCAGATGTCTTCTCGCAGATTTCTTGCTTATTGCTAAATCCTCTGATTGCGAAGGTTTTCTAAAATCACATGTTCAGGAAATTACAGAGCGACAACTCATAGTTTAAGACCAGCCCAGGAGAGGCCCATCTTCATTTTTTTCACATTAACCCTTTAACTTGTAGCGTGTAGTTATGGATTCAGACCTCAACCTGAACAGCCATATCAAGACAATTACAAAATCAGCCTCCTATCACCTGAAGAATATATCAAGGATTAGAGGACTTATGTCTCAACAGGATTTGGAAAAACTTGCCAACTTGTCCATGCATTTATCTTCAATAGACTCGACTACTGTAGCGGTGTGTTTACAGGTCTCTGTAAAAAGTCAATCAGAAAGCTGCAGCTGATTCAGAACGCTGCAGCTCGAGTCCTCACTAAGACCAAGAAAGTGGATCACATCACTCCAGTTCTGAGGTCTTTGCACTGGCTTCCTGTCCAACAAAGAATTTACTTTAAAATCCTTACACTGCTTTTTAGTGTTTTAATGACTGTTTTTAATGTTTCAATCAATGTTTTTAATTGTTTTTATATCTCCTTTTCTTATGCCTTATGTTTTGATGCTTTTAATGGTTTTATGTGAAGCGCTTTGAATTACCTTGTTGTTGAAATGTGCTATACAAATAAACTTACCTTGCCTTGCCTTGTCTTAACTTAATACAAACGTGTGGCCAGTATGCAAACGAATGCTTCATGTGAACTGTCCGTTTTGTGTTTTTCATGTTTTCACATGTATAGATGATAATACCCTCTAGTAACACCTGTTATCGTCTATCATCAGATGGCTATTGATGTTGTAAATGCAAACAATTATACAAGTCGTGCTTCTAAAGCAACGAGGAGTGATAACCTGTAGGTCTCTGAAGGTTTTCCTCAGTTGGAAATGATTTCACTTTCTGTAGCATGTTCAGTGTTAGTCCACTGGGTGGTGCTGTCAGACTCTATATTTGTCCTGTAGAATTAGTGTAATTGACCAGTTTCAGTGTCCAGTAACCCCACATTTTGATTGGCATGCAGCTCCACCTGAAGAGTGTTCAGTCCATCCTCATCATTTACCCTCTACAGGTGATGTTGAGGCTCATTATTTGCATCTGACTTTAATGCAATTTGCTTTGCCTTTATTCAAGAGGTGAAACAAAAAACAATATATATATCTGGCCTGGGCTACATGTTATTTAGAGAAGACTTGATAATTGTATAAATTAAGTTTTAAGAACCAATTACCAGACTATTTCATCTGGGTATCCAATATTTCAGGCAAATGGAAATTATTGATGAGAAACATACACATGGATGTTCTGTAATTATTTTTCCATGTAAAAGTAAGACAAAAAAATCATTTATTTGCACAGAAATGCACAGCGTTTAAGCAACAAGGAAGCAGTACACTATAGTTCAGGTATTGGTCACAGGCCTCGGACGTGCTGTAACTGTGTAGGACTTGACCTTGAGTACAACACTGGCAACTCCTCTCAGGTCGGGCAGAGAGGCCTCGTTCTCAGGAGGGATGAAGTGGAAATCTCTCAGCAAGTAGGCAGTGAACAGAAAGAGCTCCATTTTGGCGACAGACTCTCCCAGGCAGAGCCGAGCACCCCCTCCGAAAGGGATCAGGGCTCGGGCGGAGTTTCCTCCTCCTTCCAGAAAGCGCTCTGGAAGCCAGAGAGGAGCTACTTTATTTGAGATCTGCTGAGCAAGTGAGAAGGAATGCACTTCACCTCACAGTTCGAGCAGTACCTGGTTTGAAGCTGTATGGGTCAGACCAAACTGCAGGATCATGGTGTGCTCCAAAAAGATTAGGAATGATGACTGTGTTCTTAGGGATGAAGTAACCTGCAATACTAAACATGAATGGTGGTTATACATTTTTTCCATAATGCAAAGTGTGTGTGTACCTGCTGACTGATACCAACAGGAATATATCAATATAGCATACTTTATAGACATAAGCATTATTTATATTTAGACCCATTTGCTGCTGTCTAGTTTATTTATTTATTCATGATGTTGTTGGTTTGGAGGAAGCAAGCATTTTTATACAGGACATTTACAGGACACAGAGTCGACATTGGGTCGGAGCAGAACACTTTCTATACAGCCATGTTCACCATGCTTTCAGTCTTGGTGTTGGACCAAGGACTGAACATGATGAGTGAAATATTGGAGGAACGTAGGTCTGTGTTACAAGATTTGTCTACTGGTCTGTATTGTACCAACCAGTACCAATGACTGCTCAACCATATCTGATCTTATAGACAAGTGGTAGTTAGCCAATTATCTTCTAATTCTTTCATTGTAACTTAATTTTGCCATTCAGCTGACCTGCTGTCTCGGATGGCTCTGTGTGGCACCGCCAACGGGGCAACCGGCCTGAGTCTGAGCACCTCGTTGATCAGAGAGCACAGGACGGGGAGTCTGTGTCTGTCACTGTACTTGGGGTATCGTCCCTCTAGTACTGTGCACAACTCGTCATACACTTTGGCCTGCACCTGAAGATTAAAGTAAAAGAGGAGAGAGACACTGAGATAAACTTCAGGGTTTGTAAATATGTTCTATGGTAAGTGACGTGCCCTGCCTCTGGTCTGTGGAGGAGGAAGGCCACAGTCCAGTTCAGCCAGGCTGCAGTGGTCTCTGTTCCCCCGATGAGAAGGTCCACAGTGGCCATATGGACATGAACATCTGTCAGGCGCTGGAAACATGAATACACATCATTTAGTACAGAAGTGCTACTTACAGTCTACTAAAAGTACAATTCCAGTATTCGTCTTGAATGACATTAGATTTACTCCCAATACGTTTCAAAATTGATCTCCCCTGGTGTTCTCTGTTCTATATACTCACCACTCTGGGATCTGTGTTGTGAAGTTTGTCAAGGCCCTGGAGGAGGGATCCTGTAATTGCGTCATCATTTTTCTTGTCTTGTGACTGCACAGACAAACAAAGCAACAGCTGATTAAAATCAGCATAGCAGGAAATGGGATTTGTGCGGCTGGGATCCACGTATATACATTCAACGGTTTGTATATGATATCTTACAAATTCATGCACTTTTCTGGATACATACACAAAGACGATTAACTTGGATTTTTAAGGCATCTATGATGTGAATTTATTTCCTTTCTCTTTCACTGTATAGTAACATATCCAAGCAGACAAAAACAAATTATATATATAGGCTTCAGTAGATAACATTACTCATTTTATGATCCTGATGTCTTTATTGTTCTTATCACTAAGCCACACCGAGACATGCTTTTTGTTTATCTGGGAACAGAGCAATTTAGCATAATTAAAGCTCTTCATTCTTTGACATTTGTTTTCACCAACCTTGTAATTGTTGAGATGTTCTCTTATAATTTCATCTCTCTTGGCCACCTCTTTCAGGAGACGGGCAAATACTGGATTGGGTAATTTCTTTGAGAAAACAAATGACAATGTGTAAAATCTCATTCAAAACGATGTTTGCTAGTCTTTGCTGTGATCTATAGTCAAGACAGTGAACATTAGCTGACTCTGAGCAGTGGGAAGGAGTCCAGAGCAAAAATCCAGGACGAGCCCCACAGAGCAACAATCTCATTCAGACAGCTGTGCAGCTTCTGTAGCTCCGAAGAACTCTTCTCATACTAGGAAACACAGAGATTTATATTTTAACAAAACATATCAAAGAAATGCACTGTCCGGTAACAGAATAGTACATTACGATTGCACGAACATTACGCAAGCTTCTAAGAAGAGCTACATGAACAGCGACCTTGCCCAGTCCCCAAGATAAACAGTAACCAGGCACAGCTGTCGATTAATGAGAAGCATGTTTTGCAATCCATCTTTGACACTGAGAGACACTCACTTCTTTTCCAAAAGCCAAAGTGGTGATGACATTACTGGCTGCCACTGTGAAATCCTCCGAGAGGTCTACAGCACTGCCTTGATAGTCCATCAAAACCTGAACAGTGAACGAACAATGCTTTATGTTTTTATGTGACCGCTGTGGAAATTCTCCAACATTTGGTTTGGATCTCTGCAAGCACATTACTGAACTTTTAAAAAAAAAAAAAGAAAAAGATAAAGCACAATATAATTCACTGGTGTTCATTTTGTTCCTCCTGTGTTCTGTACCTCTCTCAGATGCAGTGCCTGTCTCTCGATCACATCATGCAGTGATTGCTGACAGCAACGCTGCAAAGCACTGTGGACGAGGCGACGATGTGCCCTCCACTCCTCATTATAGTCCCCCAAAGAGATGGTGTGCCCTCCCCCAGACACAATATCACCTGATGCAAGTCAGTACAGGTAATAAGGACGTACACATTATGCATACTATTGCTGCAAAAGAAGTTTGAGTTGTTTACCTGTGTATGAAATTGGTCTCCCAGCAAAATCTGACCATTTTTTCACCAGTGCTTCTCTTATGACTTCACCACTATTAAGTACCACCATGGCTGAAAAAAACAAAACAAGGTTGTTGTTTTTTTTAAAAGCTGAGTTTTTAAGTCAGTATTTGATATTATGAAATCCATAAATCTGAAATGGGATGATTACTTGTGTTTCCACATTTCAGGCGGTAGATGTTTCCGTACCGCTGTGCCAGATTGGTCAGGTGGATTGGCAGATGCTCATGCGTCAGCTCCATCATATTGCCTATAAGGAAGAGGCTGGGAGGACCCGGGAGGCAAGGAGACGAGGAGCGGGGCAGGAACTGACAGAGATACTGCAGCAGTCCAGATTCAACTACTGGATGAAGGAGTTAAGAAACACAAAGGTAAAACAGCGAGAGAATAAACAATTATCATACAAATCCATTAGATCAAGTAATCAAGTTCAGTGGTGTACTAGTTTCCCATGTGTTAAGAAAATGTCCCATTCATTAATCATTGTATTTTCAAGAAATCAAAACACTTGATTGTACAATCAGCATGTTTAAATATACAGACAATAAATAGATAATTACCTGTAGACTTACTTCCCTTGTGGTCTTTCTGTACAGATTTGTCTCTCTGACCAGAAATACAAATCAGTACCATCAACAGCACCACAACTAGGAGCACAGCTCCCACAGTGATAAGTGATATTTCTATTGGCATCTTGTGTCTTCTCGCTGGTGTCCCCTTTCAGAAAGGTGGTCAGCACACTGCTTTGCCCCTTTTATAGTCTCCTCATCTGTCTCTGAGCTTGTCGGCTTGATACAATGTTGTTTTCACTAAAATCAAGGATGTCTAAACATTTTGTCGGTCAACATATCTGATAATAAGATAAATGCAACACATACACATGGCCAGGACTCGCTGAAGGGCGTGATAACATTTCACAGTTGACAGGACGCTCAGTCATGGCATTTCTTTATAGTACAGGGAATGAAGAAACTGTTTTTCATCAAATGTTTTGGGTGTTTTAATTCACTGTAGC
Source organism: Leptoclinus maculatus (assembly GCA_032191485.1). Classification (NCBI taxonomy): domain Eukaryota; kingdom Metazoa; phylum Chordata; class Actinopteri; order Perciformes; family Stichaeidae; genus Leptoclinus; species Leptoclinus maculatus. The sequence goes on along the minus strand of JAVDOI010000008.1, from coordinate 11,819,293 downwards.
AAAATCAAGAAATCGACACTTCAGACCCACATCAGCAACATTTATTCCAATGGAGTGAGACAGTGCATATTCAATTACAGTAGTAGTGGGGTGGCATACCATGGTGGTGCACAAAAAGGTATTGGAGTCAATACAAAACTGTGTTGAAATGGACGGGTCCGGCAGAATAGTAGAACAAGATACAAAAAGTTGCAAAAAACATTTCTCCACTCCTTCGGTATATTTCCAGAAAAATACAGATTAGAAAAAAAAATGTTGCTCATTGAATCAAATGTACTGATAGCTGTTGTTATAGCTATAGAAACCGCTGTACATGCAATTTCAGTTGGAAAGTGACCAACAGTGATGCATCAACTGTGAGATTCACTGTCTTCTGGATTTCTGGAGCTTTAATTATCTGTTATGAATGAATGACGACTGATGTAATCTTAGCCATGAGTTGCAGGAGAGAACCTGGACGGTCTGAACTTCATCTCAACGAAGGGAATGGAGGAGTCTTTACCTTTCCAGTCTATCCAGACTACTCCCTGATTCAAAACAGAGACAGAGAAGTGATGCTATTTGGTTAGTGTGCTGTATCATAGAAGATAAAAGTGTTAAAAGCTCATTATTCTATGTCCCAGAGAGGTGAATATGTACCTGATTATTACTGTTGATGCCATAAAGGCCATTGAGGTTGGCCTTGTAGCAGTTCTTGTACCACCAGCCTCCCATGTAGGCCCTGGCACAATGGATCCCCAGAGGATCAGGGTCCTTGTCCCGGGCTGAGAATGGGCGTCCATTATGGTACCTCATAGAGTCACCTGACAGAGAAATAGTGACATTGATGTATAACTTGTCAGACACTTGCCGTAATATAGTATAAGCTGCACATTTCCAGTAAGGTTTTCACCTGCAGTTCCAGTGTAGCCAGACACTGCAAGACTGTACTGCCTCTCCACTGAATCAACGGAGAAGTTTGAGTAGTGAGCGTATACGGTGTCATTTCCAGATCGCATATCCACTCTCAGACTCACAGGGCCGATACTGGTCAGGTTGTGAAGGAGCTCGTTTCCTAATAGTGATAGAAGTTTAAAGTGAACAGATGAGGCCAATTGATTGAAAATATATATTTTATGCAGATGTGATGGTAATAAGAACTTGCTTCAACCGTACCGAGCCAGAAGTCTTCGCTGAGGTTTCCAAAGCCGGCCCTGTATTCACTCCATGTTCTGTAGAAATCTGTCTTCCCGTTCATCCTCCTCTGGAACACCTAAAAACACACATCAGATTGTTGTCCATTATCTAACATAATACTGCTATTTTCTCTGTGCAAAGTTTATAAATAACAGCAGTTTGTCTCACCGTCCAGCCGCCTCCATCAGTCTCCATGTCACAGTAGACTCTGACTGCTTGTCCCTCTTTTCCTTGCGGATAGATATCCACCTCTCCTGACTGCAGAGCTCCATTCAGGAGCTCCTGAGAACACTCAGTGGGGAAAGGGAATCGCAGTTTGCCTAAGGGATAAAAAAACAAAAGAATATCTTTGTTGTGATAAAAGTATTGGTAGGACAGCTTAATGAGCAAGTATTGCGTTACATGATATACAACACCTGTAAGGAATTCTGTGGTGACAACAGATGTGTATTGTCCATCTCTCTCGCCTTGTACCAGAACAATATATCGTGACATTGGCAACAGCCCTGTCAACTTATACTCTGTGATGGACTGGTCCAGGATCACCTCCTAATGTATACACAGAAAGCACACAAATGTAGGCTATTCTGTAAATGTCAGGACTTTCTTTGTACTGTATGTGATAGTGATGAGGGGATATGAATCACCTTTGTCTCCTCTCCTGCCACCTGGTAGATCAGTCTGTAGCTGTAATAAACAACAGTGGAAGTTCTCCATGCTATCACAGCAGAGCGGGAACCCACCTCACCGGCTTTAACCACTGAGGGACACAAAAATGTATTGAGTTCACACACTTTACGCACAAGCTCTATATTTTATTGCCATCTTTACTCACCATTAGCTGTTGTAAATGTAGTTGAGATGACCATGCTCTGCAGACTGTCCTTCTGGCTCAGGACTTTGACTGTGTACAGGGTGCCTCTCTGCAGGCCTCTCAGCTGGTGCTCCACTGAGTTTCCAGACAGCATCACGGTCACTGTCACATTAGGAGCTGTGGCAAGAAGGAGAATTAATAACGTAGCGTAGCACATTCAATAATGCTTTGTCATTAGTTATTAGGGTGATATTGCCACACTCACTCTTAGACGACTCATAGCTGATGATGAACCGGTCCACTTTCCCCAGACTGGGTGTCAATTGCAGCACAGCTCTGGTATCTGTCACATTGACAACTTGCAGATGTGTTGGAGGAGCGGGCACTGCAGTCAAGACAAAATCCATTGTGTGTTTCTTGCGGATTTCACACATTAAGACAAAACAAGTATCTGTAGATGGTAGTAAGCTTATCTAACTATGTACCTGTGGTGATAAGGGATGCGAGAGCGTCACTCTGGGCTCTGCCTTGTGTAGTAGTTATAGTGATAATGTAGGAGGATCCAGGAGACAGCTTGGACAGAACCACATATGATTGCTGCGACTCCACTGTCACAAAGCGGCTCTCCCCTAGCAGGATAATACATCACACATATCATACTGACAAGCAAGGGGATTTTGACTTGAGTTGCAGTATAAAGGAAGGCCTTAAACTAACCTGTGACGATGTTGGTGAACATGACCTTGAAGCTAGAGAATGGCGTCTTTGGTTTGGACCAGGAAACAGTGATAGAAGACTCTGTTACATTGCTGAAAACCATCTCTGTGGCTGGCTCAGGACCTGGTTAGAGAAATCAAAGAGATTTGTATTCACATTTTACTACTCTCATTACTGATTGTGTTCCTGGTAGTTGTGGAGGAAATATGCTTTACTAAAAAATGTAGTACAACTTGAGTTACCTGTAATTGCAGTTGCTCTATGGATCTTTGATCTCCTCTCAGCTGTGCCATACAGATGCAGGACATAGCCTGTGTTTGCCCTAAGGTTACTGAACTCCACAGAGCGTACGCTACCAGGGACCACCATAGAGATCCTCTTTGTTTCAGCTTTGCCTTTAGATCCAACAGCTTTACCGGAGGTGGCAGTTGTGTTGGTGCTCTCACTCTGTACCTGGATTTCAGTTGTGTTCTTAACTGTGGAGCCCTTGCCTCCTTCAAGAGCTTCGTCTTCAAACTCCTCTTGGTCATCTTCGTCACCCCCTGTCCGTGGCTCTCTTCTGATCACCGTGAAGTTCTTGAACATCCCTTGTGGTGCTGTCCACGTGACAGTGAAGCTGTAGGAGGAGATGTTCACAACCTTTACAGAACCTAATCCAGATCCTCCCATCCTCCTCACACTCCCAGATCCATGGATGGTTGTTTTATTCTGCAGAACTCGAGTCTCGACTGACGTTGCTGCATTGGTTGAATTAACCAGATACTGACTCTTCTGTGTCAACTTCTCTTTTCCAATTTTGCCAGTTTCAGTGTTTCTGTTGTCAACAGTTTGCACATTTGTAGTGTTTGCCTTTACCTTCTTGTTGCGTTTATTTCCAGATGATTGAGTAACATTTTTTTCAGCCAGTGTGGACTGCTCCAAGGTCTCCTTCCCTGTTCTGGTTTTGTTTGTTCCCTCAACCTTGGTCAGAATGGTCTCAATTTTAGCCGTGCCATTAGATTTCTTCACATTACTCTGGGTTACATTGGTTTGAGGTTCATCTTTTAGTTGGTCAGATCTAGGATGTGTTTTACTGGCAGTTCCTTCCTTAACAAGCTTAAGGTCAGTTTTTTGGAGGACCTTTTTAGAGGTCAGAACTGTTGTTTTGCCTTTGCGAGCCTCCTCTTGCTTTCTCCCCTCATGTTTCAACAGAACTTGACCAACAGTTGGGCGACTGATCTTTGTGACACTTGAAGAGTCTTTTGTAGTAATTTTCTTAACAGAGGCTTCTTGTTTTGCTTGTGTCTTAACAAGACCTGGTTTAGCATTAGTAGACACTTTGGGTTTGGTGTCAGTCTCTTTGGCGTCAGACCCTTTCTTCTGCTCTCTCTTCTGGAAGAGTGTGCGCTCTACTTTGGGTTTCTCCTGCATGCTTTCCTTGTCTTTGTTCACCTGCAGGGTCACTGTTTCCACGGTTACCTTGACCTTTCCTTTGGCGGTTTCTGAAATTGTAGAGTAGAGGTTACAATCAACGTATGAATGTGATATTAGTCAAAGTACAACTTAAGGATAACTTCCTTTCCCTTAAAGATATGTGTCTTTAATGCTATCACATCCAAATAAATGTGCAGACTTTCACTTACTTTTATTACACTCCGCTCCTTGTGCACACTTACTGCAGTCTAGACCCATGAATCCCTGTTGGCAGATACATTTCCCCTTCTCACATTCCCCATTGCCACTACAGTCATTTGGACAATTTGCGGAACATGGACCTGGGCAGCAACAAAAATAAACAAAATTACTAAATCCACATCTCTAATGAGTTGTGTCAAATATAATAATCTGGTGAATATGACAGAATTATACATTTATCTTTCAAAGAGGACATCTCTCTTTCCAGTCGTGCCACACGTCCTTTCAGCGCAGACATCTCGGCATCACATCCCCCAATGCATCCACCAGGCAACAAGCTGATCTTATGCGTCATCACCAGAGGAGTGCCAGGCTTCAGCATCAGCTCATGCTCCTTGGTGTTGCTGGAGTCGCAGCCATCACTTATGATCACCTTAATTGGTTGTGCAGGGGCAGGCTTTTCTTTGGTGGTGGTGGCGATGGGAGCTTTGATTACAGCGCTCTGATTGGCAGAGGATGCGACCTTATCTTTGTCGGCTGCAGAACCACCAGGTGTAGCGACCTTTGCTGGAGTTGACGGAGCAGTTTGAACTACTGTAGGGGCAGGCTTGTTTTTGGTGGAGGGAGATTTAGCTACAACAGTCTGATTGAAGGAGGCCGTGGGCTTGTTTTTGGAGGTTTTAACGCCACTGGTGGGAGACTTTGGGGATGTTGACTGAACATTTGGAGCTCCAGTGGGGGCAGGCTTGTCTTTGGTAGCTTTCACTTCACTGACTGTAGAAGCCTTTACTGCTGCTGTGGTCAGAGTGGATAAAACTGTCTGATTGACTGTGTTTAGCTTTGGGGTTGGGCGAATGGTCTGTTTGGCAAGAGCAGAAGTGGTTTTTGGTTTTGACTGGGTGAAAACTGCATTGGGTTTGGACGCGTCACTTCCTGTGGCATTTCTCCTCTCATTGGTTGTGGATTGAAAGGAGGGAAATGGGGCGAGAAGGAGGAGAAGTCCCAGAGTAAACAGCATTTTGAGCCAGCAGCTGTAGCCAGAGATGGTATTGCCTTTGGTGGATCTGTATGTATGTTACTGTAATATTATGAACTCCTTCCTCTATATTTCTATGACCACTTTATGCCAGGTTTCTCCTAGAGATGAAAAAAAAACAGAGCTGACTTGTAACCAAGTTTGATGCGTGACATTTAATTCCAAATAATTTTAGAGCTTTTTTTTTTACCTCAAAGAAAGGCTTTGCTGAGCATACATGCTCTTTTTCAGCCAGTTTCACATATAGAGCTCCTATTCACACTTTGATGCTCCCTTCTACAAACACCTGGCTATTAAGACGCTACACTTAGAGCAATTTCAGGTTTTGTGCCTTGCGCAATAGTGACCTGACAGCAATTGCTAAAGCAAGGGACAGCATTACTTACTTTTTTAATTCAGTTTGAGAAACTTATTTCGGTAACCTTTCAGTCAGGTTGTCTTTTCTAATCCTTAGGATACAGGTTCTCTAAAAGTTATATGCTGTGATCTGACATTTGAGAAGGTTCACTGTGCATTCGTGGACTGATGCATAAAAGCATGTCAAAATATTTCTAAGATGCAGTTTTGCATCTAACTACATATACCTGTTTCTTTTATATGACCCTGTATATTGAATTGTCTTAATACAAATTTCCCTGAGCACCGGTGTAAGACATTGGAAACAATTAGACTAAGCATCATGAAAAAAATTTGTATTACCTTTTTATTTAAATCTGTGTTTACTGGGACACTTTTAAAAGTGAAGAAAAAAACAATTATAGGTGGAAGAATTGCAGCAGTGTTCAAATCAGCCATAATAGTTAATTCAATGGCTTGCCAAACCAAGTAAAAATCTAAATTAGTTGATTCTGAACAGGAAGGAATAAGGTGACTTGAGCGGGAAGTGTAGCGAGTCTGCTGGAGGGACTATGTAGAGAGGCAACAGAGCATCACTGTATAAAACTGTGGGACACTGTACGTCTTTCACTATCCAGAAGGTTACATAATCCTCTGCACCCACAACCCATAAAACCACTGAATATGTCCAGTCTTTGGTTTAAAACGGCAGAAATCCAATAAATCATGCAAAGCGTAAAAAAAATATTTTTTTGATGATTTCTTTGCTACACAGCAAGGCAATTTTCAAATGTTGCATTGGAGTTCAGGGATTAACTGCATAATTAGCTGCAGTATTAACGGAATCAATAGCCACTTTTTACTTATAGAATATAAATTGTCATACTAGCGCAGTATTTATTTTGATATAATAAACAATAATTACAACTAAATCAAATTAATAAGGTAAATGATAGTAGGTATAACCATACCACATTATATGTGCACACTGAAAATTACAAATCATGTTCACCAATCACTGCAACTACAGTGTAACTGTTTTGGTCTTTTTAGCAACTAAAACACATTATTATACAACGACATTACCTTTTCTCACAATTGTACTTATTCAAAACCCTGAGAACAAAATCAGCCATGTACTATATTAGGATGTGAAAGAATATCAACAGACAACAAAATGCAGGATGCAGGACATGAGTCCATTCATTCAAAGAGTTACCACTCTGATACCATAATGAAAAAATTAACTCACCAGAGTAATGACTTAGTTCTTGGCTTTATCTCTTTCTGTGTGTTGCTCCCTCCATCTGGCTGGAAAGCTCACACAAATAGCTGGATATGATCAGGGAGGAAAGAGGTGAGAGAAAGGACCACCACTAGAAAGGAGGAGAGTGATAAAGTCTGCTCCTACTTAAGGACACCCCCTCCCCCCTCCCCCTTTCTCTACGCCTAATGGTCCCACTCTCTCAAACACCATGGAAAATATTTGTATTGGACCAAAAAGTGTGGCATTTTTACAGATTTGAGCATCAATTATGATCAATATCTTATTTTCTCTTTTTTGTAATGTTTTGTAATGTCTCTATACATTTTGCTGGTAGATTTAAGAATTTAGCCTCAGTGACTCATTGATTCTTTTGGTTAACATATGAATAATTAATCACTTTGACTGCAACTTCTGTGTGAGTCAACTTACTGAAATTGCAGTTTTGCTCTGAAACTGTATTCGGCACATGCCAGGACATTTTTCTTTGTTACTTAGTGTTACACAAAAATTTTGCAAAATAGCTTTTGCATAGCTGATGACAGTAATTCCAGTGTCTGCTGTATTTCACTTGACTTATACCGGACATTAACACCTAGACACAACTTTGATTGAATAAAGCCCTGGTCTGAGAATCATGATTCAGCTGGAATATATAGCATAACACTGCAGGTATTCACTGCGGACTCTGGGGGACAGGAACCTCTCGCTATATGAATAGGCTGTTTGTTGGAAGTAATGAGATGTAACTACGTGGGAGTTATGTAAGTGACCAAGTATCCACCAGATTTAAGGAATGCTCTGTGAAGGCTCTGAATCTCTGACCAAATGACCACCCACTATCCCACCTTTTGTAAACCACATGAAGACAGGTAAATCAAGGTCCAGATCAAACAGGGCATACGTGACATTTTCCTCATTTTACAGGAGCGAATCATTGGACCTTTGTATTGTAAGATAAACTGACATTGATTAAGATTCACTTATTTTATGAACAAGTATTTGTAAATTTTCATTTGTTTGTATGCGCTGCGTCTGTGAAGTCATTCTGCACCAGACTGCAATCAGTGTATTCACCAAATACAAGCCATAATTAATAACAGCAACTTCTAACATCACTCATGTATTTAATGCCTTTAAGAAAACAAACTGAGATAAATACATTGAAACTGCTCCACAGTAGTGATGGTCACTCACCCTGCATTAGTAATGCGTAGCTAGTGTATTGTTTACAGCCCGCTGCCCGTTTTAAATGGCCTGCGTGATTTAAAAAAAAAAAAAAAACTAGAATATGGCTTGAGCATATTTCTAATAAATTAAACACAACAGCACATCAATAAATTACTGTAAAGTCAACGTTAAACTGTTTAGTAGTGTTATTTTGATAGAAAATGAATATGGCACATGGGATTAAACCATCAAATTATTTAGTCACTAAGACACTGAGCATGCAAAACCATTTTGCATAACAGCTGTGAGACTGTGGCCTATGCTGAAGAAACCGCTCTCTCATAGTCTATTACTGTTACATGTACTCGCTCTATATATGTTACAGTGTGTGTGTGTGTGTGTGTGTGTGTGTGTGTGTGTGTGTGTGTGTGTGTGTGTGTGTGTGTAAGAACCCTCACAGTAAAAACATATTTACCTGTAGATATTTTAGTTGCAAATGCGTTGAGCGGACATGTTTTTCTTGGCATGTACACCATGTTCTGATACTGAAAGACAACTAACCTACAGTACATTACTGCAGCATCACAATTTAGCAGACAATAAAGTGGCGAATAACGTAGTTATTATGGTTATTCCTATACCAGTTGCCAGTCAGCACTATGAGAACGTACAGCAAAGGGCCTGGTTGCTACTTGCTATAAAAGTGAATGGTATTTAAAGAAGGGTTGTGTTTGTTGTGTGTGAAAGTTGTGTATAATGTCTGATTTACACCTGGATTTATGGCAAAGCTTGATCGGTGGTGGATTCATCAGTTTGTGGATGTCATTAGAAGAGGAAGGTGACAAAGAGTGACATACTGGAAGCATAAAGTGATGCACATCTGGCCATACCAAGATAAACGGATAACCACTATCTGCTTTGTATGCAAACGCCTGCTACTCCTCTTATCAAGAGGATATTTTGACTTTGTCATTTCCAAGTGTTCCAGTAATTCATGACAGTCACAGTGAGCCAGCATGCACAATACCAAGACCCTGAAACTGAAGCAGATTGAGATCAAACAGTAATTGTTACTGTAGTGTGGACTCCTGAGTGGGTGGTCCTACTCCATCAGTGCCTCCATCTGCAGGCAGCCTCCAGAAACAGCTCCGCCCTCACTCAACTCCTTTCTGCACCTTAGACCACCCTCAAACCACTGACCCTGTGATGGCCTTTGGAAAAATGCCTCGAAATACACCTTCAACAACTAAGGCTACTGCACGGCGAACAAAATATCCCCTGGTCGTACAAGCACATTTCACAATTCCCCAGGCAGTTTCACAGTTGATGCTGAAGCATATTTCGTGTGTCAGAGCAGGTGAGCCTGTACTCGTGGAATATGTATATTTACGGTAAGTCCACAAATCAAAAATATAAAACAAAATGTCGGTCATTCGCTCACCTCTGTCAATCTGTCTTTGTTGAGAGAATATGCGTATCTCGTTGTGCTGCACAAACAGTCTGAACAATAACTGCAACTACTGTTGATTGATTGTGACTAATCAAAAGCACAAGTCTACACTGCTTTGTCATGTCAAGCCAAAAAGAAGACCGCTTTTTACACTTTCATGTGCTGTTGCTGTTGGCTAGCGACGGGGCGCTAAAGTAACCCCAAGATGAAAATGTGTGATGCTGAAGTCTGCATATTTATTTACCCTTTATTGATGCAAATTTAATGAAATGTCTAATGGCAAAGGCTGAAACAGTACAGGCATTGATCTGGCTGTGATTGAAGTGATGGTCAGTACTCCCGTGTTGCTTACTTTGGACCCGACCTCAGAGATTAGAATAATACAAGCACATAAGCCCTTGCTTGTTCCTCGCCTCTCCACCCATGCCTCTCTCCTACTCCTACTGCACTGCTCCCTCCCACTACCCCTCGTTTTCTCCCACAACCTCTCTCCATATCACACAACATGTATTTAGTAATTGCACTCTTCTGCAGCAGGTTTCTAAGTGGAGCAAATTTGAGAAGAGGACTGTTAGCTCTCGAGAGCAAATGAAGAGCTATTATCTTTATAAGGTGATGATTGATCCAAATCCTCTCACTGTGTAACTCCACTGGGAGCAAGCGAGCCAGTCTTATGTACAGACTGTTATGCCATTTTATGTGTAGTCACTGTGTGTTGCTAACCCCAAACCACTCCCCCTCTCACTTCTTCCTTACCTTGCAGATGTTAAGTTAGGAGGGGGGTAACTTTGAGGGGGGTTGCATTGAGTACAGAGACCCCTCTCAGAGCTGTTACTGCCAGTAAAAGAAAAAAAAAACATAAAAAGAAAAGCAAAATCAAACCAGTACACCCAACTGAATCACACTATTTGGAAGGACATAAAAGTTTGTTTTTTCAGTTGCTGAGTTAAGTTTCATTTTCAAATAATTATCTCAACATATAACACATACAAAGGTATTTGCAAACGTTAAGCAGTATTTATTTTTATTTAAACACTGGTAGCTGTATTGGACATAAAGACATGATTAATGGTCACATTGTAAGTGTAGTAAACTTTAAAATGATACTACAGTGGAGTCAGTCATTCACTTACTGTCTAGCAAGCAATGATGTCTCAGTACGTATATATGTTCTTATACTATGCTTTCATGATTATAAACGGTTAAAACGAGCTCTAAACATCCATGCTGACTGTGCATATCATGGGAAACTACTAAAATAAAAGTTAAAATGAATTGTCCGTTTCACTGTCTGCAGCCATCTATCTTGTACTCATCTGTAAACACATTAAACTCTTTGCAGGGAATTTGATGTGCAGTTTTTTTACAGTCTTCTGCCGAAGGCTTTCTTTCAACCCAGGTGTTTGACTCCAACAGATACTGAATCCTAGAAAAAAGGGACAGAGTTAAAAGAATCAGAATCAATCATTGTAAAATAATACTTCTTTTAATATTATCGACTACACTTACTTTCCATTTGAGTCCGTTGTGGAGCCATCTTTGCCCATGATGAGATACTGTTTTCCCACGTCTAACTGTCCTTTGCAGTGACGCCTCTTAGCAAACACTCGAATAGAATTCTCATTCACAGAGATATCTCCATCTGGTAGACAGATGATTGCCATTATATTTATGATAGCTTTTCCAAAGCATAAACACTTAAAGGTCAATGTTACACCATCTTCTAAGCCTTGTGGTTAAAGTTTACTTACGTGATCTGAGTACCTCGTTCACATTCATTTTGTACAGCTCAAAGTTACTCTTCATTGAAACATTGAGGACTTCAACCATGTATGCTGAAATAAAACAAAGTGTCACTATATGAAAGTATGGATTTTCAAGGTCAAGGTAATAGTAGATACTTTACACCATGATGTCTTTTGTGCGGTACTGACCGTAATCTACTGTAGGGAAGAAGCAGGCATGTTCTAAACGGACATTCTTTGTGATATCTGATTGGAATGTATTTTGTATTTTATGACAGGGTCCTAAAGAAAAGAAAAACATTATGCAATTTTAATTATTTATACAAACCTGAAGGGTAACGCTACATGTATTCATGGGTGTTTATCAATATTGGTCTTAGTGGAATGGCCTACTTTCTGCACATTGGCACACATCCTCTGAGCACAGTTTGGAGACCATCTTGCTTCTTTTGGGGGCGGAGTAGAACACAGTACACCTTCTGTCTGAAAGGAGGCACAAATAGTTCATAAACTCCTGGTGAATTAAACAAAGATGTCCCCTCTATCCTGACAAAAAATGCACAAAATATGAAATAAAAATCTTACTTGGTTCATAATAATCATAGAACACAGCTGGAGCAGGCTGTAGAAGATCCATTGGTACTTTCTGTATAGCATCAAAACTAATACATTCCTCTGATTGAAAGAGCTAGAGTGAGAAAATAAATCTTTTAGTACTGAACATTTAAAATCTGTGGGTATGTAAATCGATTTCAGCCTTACCTCATTGAAGTAGAGGAGCACTCTTCCATTGGAGACCTCATAATGGGAAATGTATACCTCAGGTGTCTCTCTTAGCTACAAAGAGACAAGATTTTAAGATTAAAAATGTTTCTTTTTATGATGTCTACTCTTAAATCATACACTTTCATGTTTGTAGGTTAAGAATGAAGGCTCACTAAGCTTAGAGTAAATACTGTAAACAGAAAGATGACTAACTATCAACATGTATCTTGTAATCCGAACAAAAAACAAAGTGGAAAACAGCAGACCAACGATTTACAGGAAGTTACGGACTGTTTCTCGGTCAGGTCAAGTGACTTTCAGGAGTGTCTGCTGAATGTCAAGTCATACTTCACTTTTCACATGGTATGTATACACTTTCGACTTTGTATCCAAGAACCAAATATTTTCTGATCAATTGCTAATCTTTTGCATTGATTTGAGCTTGTCTATTGACAACTTGCGCTGAGGATGACAATGGGTCTTTCTCATTTCCCGATGTTGTGCCTCCTAGATTGTTTGGATGTAGCCATTCAGTATAAAAACACAAGTATCAGGTGAATGTCATTAAGAAATGTGGTTAGAAAAGAGCCTTTCGAGGAGCTAGTTAAATTGTGAATGGCAGAAAGTTTGATTGTGCATCCGATCATCTTAAATAAATACAATTTATGAATACAAAAAGGAACTGTTACATTTGTAGAGTCCAGCCGTAGTTTGAGATCATTACAGCTGTGTGTCACGCCCATAGACTGTATATAAGAGGTGGACCTAGTCATCATGACGTCACCCATTGATTTGTGGACTGCAGTTACGAAGCCTCGATTTCGCCGTCGCCATCTTGGAAATGACAATGCCTAGCTGTTTTTTTCGCAACTAGTGAACAGAAGTTACCATACTTGGACTGCGGTGGAGTGACGTAGAGACGCCGCATACGGTTCAGGTAGTGGCAGCGACCTGTCAATCACAGTAAGCCTGCCCTAAAGCATACTCCGCCTTATGATCTATTTTACTCTAAAAGGGACCATAATTTAAATGAACATCATGGTGTATTGAAAAAGACTTGAAAATAGCAATTGAGATCATAAACTCATGTTTAAAATGTTTACTGAGGTAATAAATCAAGTGAGAAGTAGTCATTTTCCCATAGACTTCCATACAATCTGACTTCTGGAGGAGTCGCTGGTCAGTAGAGATAATGCAAGTTTTAAGACACTTTGGCATTGGCTTCACTTGGCAGAACCGGAAGTTGCCGCCTGATCAAGCCTCTTTTATTTGTTTACATGAGCCGAAAACACTTCCGCAAAGGATACACCATCCGGCAAGCCTCCTCGCTCCTCGAGATACATTTTAGGAATTGGAAAGTCCTTCAAGATGGAGCGCTACGATCGATTTCCGGGTCACAAACTGAAGGAGCGAGGAATCGAGGTGGCACAAAATTGGGAAATGAGAAAGAACCATGGATGAAGAGGAGGTAGAGAGAGCTACTAACCTTGTCCAGGTCCTCAGTTACAACCTCAAACCCACTCAGAAGTGTGATGTCAGCAATAGTCATTCCTGTGAGATTGACGTTCAGGCTATGACTACACACAGGAAAACAATAAAAAGTACAGGCTGAAAAAGACAGATTTATGAATTTTTCCCGCAAAGCTCATGTCTCATGAGTACTTATAAAGAGTGAATGTGATGTGAGTCCCGTTCAACTAACCTGACACAGATTTTATAGGTGACAGTGTCGTCTGAATTTAAGTTGTTACCAAGGTCTCTCCTGTTTCGGGTTCGAGCATCAAACCACTCAATTGCTGATCGTGGCACACGCACCTCCATTTCTTCATTGTTATCGAAGTCATCATAGTATTCATAGTTTTCTTGGATCTTAGCTAGGGAGACAGAGGTTAATGTAACTGTGTAGCTTTTATTAGAAATACATGTGGTTGTGACTTCAGTGTCAAAAGCTCACCGGTGTACTTCACTTTCCCCGTCACTGTGACATTGATAGACACTTGGTCACAATCGTCCTTGGGGTCCAGCAAATGGTAAGCCTTTACAATCTGCCAAAGAGATTGGTGAATTGTTGTAAATTATGGATCCCTTTCAGCATATACAGACATTAATTAATCAAACTTACTTTAAACTTGGTTTCGCCTGTTCCTGTCAATTGCACCATAATGTCGTTCCCTGAAAATTTCTGGAACAAAAGACACAAGAAACGTAACCTAAGAAAGATGTTAGATATTTGTGTGTATTTAGTGCAATGTTGATGATGCTCTTTGATACCTTAAGGTCTGTTTCCACCTTTTCCTTCGCATTTTCCAATTCAAGTTTTACAATGCCTCGCTTTCCATCGACTCTGAACTCTGCTATTACATTTACTTCAGGCCTGGCGGCCCTCTGTAGCTCATACTCCGCGAGGGCTTCCAATGCCATGATGGTATCCTTGGCATGGTAATAAAACATTAATAACATGTTTAACATCTGCACTCTGACAGTTAATCTGAGCTAAACTGTATGATATGGGACCACAGGGATACAGGGTGTATGTCCAAAGAAAGAGATTCCTAGGGTTCAAACAATTCTCGATGTAGCATCCCAATCACCTGTGATGATCTGAAGCCTCCAGCATAGTTTTCTTGGGTGGTTAACCAGCAGGCTGTTTTGTCTGCCCACCTGGTATGCCCAAGTTCCACTGCCGCTAGGAGGGCATAGGCTGTAGTCTCTATTGTGATGGCATCTGCATATGCTTGATTCTGTGGGTTTGCATTCGCTGTCCACAGATAACAGTCATTTGTCCCTGATAATTAGAAATAGACAATAAGTAAAAAATACAAATATTTCAATAGCAATTTGTGATACAAATTTTGGTTGTCTCTTAGGGTTGGGCGATATGTAAATATCAGATAATATAAATTGATCAACTGACAATCGCTCTGCTACATACTGTTAACAACATAAAATCACTTGAATATCTCTAGGTGTATTAGGCATTGCTGTAAACCAATTAGAAGGCCTGCTTTATGGCAACATTTAATTTTTATATGATTTTTGCATCAATGTAAAGAAATAATTTGCTTTTGTCAGGCAGTTAATTTACTGGATTTACTAACGATCTCAATTGATTATACTCAATACGCAACAACAAATTATATATTTTATCCATATCGCCCACGCCTATTTGCTTTGATTGGACATGCCTTTGGTAACCAGTCTTTGAAGTTTTGTCCAGGCAGCTGAATGATCTGTTTTCTTTGGCAGGCAAACTGCGAGGCAGTAGACTGTAATGGCAACAGCATAGGGATGCTGAAGCTCCTCAAGGTGCGACAGGAGATAGGTTGTTGATCTGGCAAGGCTGGCTTCCTGGTAGAAAGTAGCATGAGGGCAGTCAATGTTATTTTGCATCCGATCTTCTTTGCAAATTAGGCATTGACTACAGTCTATCAAATTAGATTAATAATAAGCTTGTTGCTAACATTTGCTGATTTGCACATACAACTGAGGCTGCTGAGAATGCCGTTAGTTTTGCAGGTATTTGTATGAGGGCAAATCAATGTCAATATCTGCGAGAACGAATTAGATCCACGCGCACACACGTGTAGAGTTCCCGCACGTGCAACTCAAACAGCCGCGCACGCATATTACTTTTGCGTGCGCTTTCACATCACTGTGCGCTGAATATCTCTGCTCGCACGAGCAAAACTTTCACGCAAACATTTCACCTGCTCACTCGCAAGTGGTTTTTCTATTTGACAGTAAGTTGGCCGACCCAGTCACCATTTTACCACTAGATTTTATTGGTTACAATCCTCATCTTTGGATTGGCCAGACAGAACTCCCCACAGGATAGCTAGGTGGCGGTATAAAGGTGGTTTGCAATCCTCCACTAAACACTACTCCACTACATCTCAGAGGTAAATATTGTACTTTTTACTCCACCACATTTGTCTGACAGCTTTAGTTAACTTTTCAGACTGTACAGGCTGATGAAATACAAAGCATGTTAATATTGTTTTGAAATACAAATATTGCCCCACATTGTGTTTCTTTTGTGAATACAGTGGAGTCAAGTTGCGCAGATTGAAATTCACTCCATCATTCTATTACATACAATGTGTGTTTGACAATCAAACCTCTTTTGACAAACATCAGAAACTCATTGATCTTAATTGTTTAAAACATGATGTGATCATATTTGATCATACTGTTGTGTTAAAAGAAATTAACAGAGAAAAATGTAGTTTTACATACTATGAAAAATAATTTGGACCCGGTCAAGGATCTGGCACCGAGGTTAGGAACCACTGTGTCAAGGTTTTGGGTTTTGTTTAATTTTATTTTGACTTTCCCTGCCTCTTGTGTCCTGTGTTCACTTCACTTGTCTGTTTCCCACCTTTGTGATTGTCTGCCCCGCCCTTGATTGAACCCTGCTGTGTCTCATCACCTGCACCCTCCCAGTGTGTACCCTGTCTCAGTGTCGGTTCGTCTGTTGTGTATCCTGGTCCGTCGTGTTACCTGCGCTGCTGATTATCCCTGGTATGTTCCGTGATTGTTCTCTGCTCTTCTCTGCTGTGTTCCCTGTTTTGAAATTTTGTTTTCTTGGACATTTTTGTGACAAATCTTTTGACTTCTCAAGTTTTGTGTTTAACATTTTCTTTATTATTAAAAACCCTGGCGTTCAACCCTCTGTTTCCCCATGTCTCCCTGCATTTGGTCCGTCCTTTGCTATGCCTTTAAAACGTGATACACTGTCATCTGAAAAGTAACTAGAGCTGTCGGACAGATGTATGGAGTAAAAAGTAGAATATTTACATCTGAGTTGTAGTGTTTAGAGGCGGACTGCAAACCACCTTCATACTGCCACCTAGCTACTGTGTTGGGAGTAATATCCAGCTCAAAGCATGTTTTTCTCCTCACAGGCTGCAATTTTGCTTGTTCAGTCGATTCTGCACGGAATGATGTGAAAGCGCTCGCAAAATAAAATGTCTGCTCCCTAATGACATTAATTTGTCATCATATATTTGGTCATCAATCAAAGTATTGAATGAAACTTTAATTATATTTTGAGCTGATTATGCCACTAGACAAAAAGTCGCGGGATCACCAAAGTTATTACAATTCATCCTGAGGGGGTTACACGAATGTCCCCAATTTTATGGCAAAATCTCCACAAAGAGTTTCATGATAATTCCATTCACAACTACAAATGTTAACTTCATGGTGGCGCTAAAGGAAAAGCTAACTATCCAAATTTGTTAGGATGCATATACGACCCATTAATGTCTGTAGATTTGCGCTAGAGGAAAAGTCAAGGGATCACCAAAGTCATGAGGATACACATGGGCAAAATTGCATGATAACATATTATTTATATAATTTAGTCTTGACCAATGTGGTGGCCTAAAAACAGTCACCAAGAGCAATTAGTAATTTTCTTATCTCACCGTTTTACTTTTCAATTCGGTTGGCAGGAATTGAAGCGACTGGTGCAGTGCAAGAGCTATGAATGCTGTCATGCCTGCATCTTGGCCTTTCTGCTTCGAACAAACAGACAATACTGCATTCAAATCACCGCTATTAAGTGTGTTGACACATCTAATATTCTATGTATATGCGTGTTCTAACATGAATGCAGTAGAGGTTACCATAACTCCTCTGTGTAGCACTGGATGTGGGTCACTGAATGACCCATCAGCCTTCTGTACAGGGAGCAAGATATTGACTAAGTTTCTGATCTGTTCTACTGGTACAACCCTAGCCTTCCTGCCCTGCTCTCCAAAAGACACTGTCTGACGCTCCGCCATCAACGATAGCATTTTCACTATAAGGGCAGTCAACCTGAGGACAAGAGAATGAAAAACCAGGTGAAAGGGGATGGAAAATCAATTATTTTTTGAGATATTGGAAATGGAGAAACTTGATTTACGATGTTAGACATAGAAAGAAAAAAATCATTGCAGCAGCATAAAACATATACTCACCAATTACTAGATGGCATTGAACCCCATGATCCATAAGTACCATCGGGTTTCTTGCTCGGAAAAATCCTTATAAAACCTGAAAGAGTTTTTGTTAAAAAAATTAAATCTGTTTGTTAGTGGCCTGTACAGGATAAAATGTTCATAACATCCCACACTAATGTGAAACAAGAAAACGATCTAGAGGCTGCTTGCTAATGTAGGGACAATGGGTGTGTATTATACTTTCTTTTTTCTTTTTTCTTTCTTTGAGCTTCTGAAAAAACATTATTTAAAAACTCTGCTGCAGGACTCTCCAGCATTCCCATATTAGCCCAGTGTTAGCTTTATAACACTTGCATTCTATTAACTTTAGAATTTAATTCAAACTCTTTCTAATTATTTTAAGGCCTTACACAACTATATCCACCATGAGGTAAATACTCTATACACTGTAGGTCACTGATATCTGCAGCCCGACCCGAAAACCCCAAATCTTATAATAACCATGCTCTGTTCAAATAATTCATTAATGGGTCTTTTACACACAGTGCGGCAACACGCCACTAGAATCTGAAACACATTATTTCCAAGGGCTCGTGCAGCGCCATGACAGCTTTGCGCTGCGTCAAGAAAAGCCTCAGCAAGCGCTGAACTTTGGTTGTAGTAGGCTACTCTTTTAAATGTAGCCTACTTTTGGGGGTACAGTTTCTTTTTGAGGACTTAAAAGATTAAATGTTGAAGCTTTATTTTGGTATAGTGCCACACTGTTGTGTTGTGATTGGTAGATCTTTTAACTCTGAGAGACCCACTAGACCCTTTTTTAGGGGGAGATTGCAAGTCAACAGTATGCCACATAGAAGTGGTGTACATCATCGGAAAGCTGGGAACCTGATGATTGATTTGGGATGCAGTTCAGCACTGTCATGTTGCTCTAGTCATAAATTGATTCATTAATAGGTTAATGGTTATTTATTACACAGATTTGGTGCTCAAAATAATTTTTACCACACGAGAATAAATATAAATGTAAAAAAATAGCACAAAGACACCAAGGCTTTGAGCAACACCATATGCTGTGATTTGGAATCCAAAACTTTTGGCATTTAGAGATTTCTGAAATAATTGTCTTTTTTGGCGATTGGATGGTGAGTTCTGGCTTCAGTTCTGGAAACTGCTGAGAAACCCTCTTATTGTCAATATACCTAATTATTTTGTCCTTATGGTGGTGCTAGTGGAAAGGTCAAGGGGTCAGCCAAAACACATGTCAAGACACCTTGTTGTGGACCAGAGTGTGACAGAAACTGACACCTTTAGATTCTGCTACCGCAAGGACAACAATCAACATTAACTCATAATGAGGTACTTAGAAGGTATGACAGAATTAAAGTTTGGCTCAAAATTTTCATTCTTCACTCTAAATTTGTGTGAAAGACATTACACAATTGATCACTTTTTACCTTTCTCGATTTTGTCAAGGGCATCATCTCTGGCACCAGCAGGCATGTTGATCCATTGGTCACTCAGATCAAGGTAGCGGACGGCTGACAATGTAGGGGCCAGGCTCATTGTTGTCTGTTGTAAACATCCTGAAGGCAATCTGATCAGTGCAGCAACCTTCTGAGGAGAAAGAAGGTTCCTCACATGTGAACTGCCAAATCCATCCCCTGTCAGATAAGAACATTGAAAGAGTAAGACACTGTCATTTACAAAGGTCTGTGAATCGTATGTATGTGTCTAACAGCACATACCTTCCACTGAAATGAAAATATTGGAGCTGGAGTCGGGGACTGTGTCATCTGGCAACTTTCCGCTAATATTGAACATTTTTGGGCTCCTCCCTATTAAGATAGAGATACGTAAATTGATTAAAGTAAATGGGAAATATGAAGAATATAAAATAACATCTACCAAGCAAGTTTCACTCAGAAATACTAAAAACTACTCACCATCTAATTTGTATACTTGGGTTTCTTCTTCTCTCTTTTCTAGTCCTTCTGTCTACAACAAAATAGAGAGCTGATTACTGTGTGTCCCCGGCCTTACACTTGAAAATATGCACATGGTAAACACGTGTTGATTTGAGTTAAAATTACTAATAAACAAATATGCTCATTAGTTAATATTTTAATGCATACTCATAATCAATTAAGGCATAAAGCCTTTAGCACACAAGCACATAAATCAAAATGAATAACTTTTAATAATGCTTTTATCAATTTGTAAAAACTGACTGACCATTAGTGTAAGTGTGAGTTATGATAGAATGCTGATATGGGATATATGGAGGGTTAACAAAGGCAAATGATTTTTACATTAGATCCAATATGACTTCCAATATGTCATATATATATATATATATGGCCATATTTATTTTGTCAGGTAGGCAGCTATCATAAAATTGTTTCGCATGGAAGTCAAATAATGTCTTTGTCACTCACCAACACACTCAAAGTCTTTTCAACTGCATCTATTCCCCTGTCGTTCTCTATGTCATAGAGACGTATTTTGATGGGTATTGAGCCGGTTACCATGGGGACAGCAGAGAAGGAGACAAGCTGGGAAGACTGTGGCTCAACAGTAATGTTAACAAAAGATATAGTGGTGGCTGAGCCGGGGGAGCAAAGGCCTTCAGTTTGTTCCATATGAACTGCCACCTATAAAAATGCAGGTGTCCACACAGAAAAACAACATAAAGATTTGAATTTCTATTTGTACAATAGGTGGTTGCTGTTTTTAGTGCCACTTAAGTGAGTCAATTAGGTGATTTTTTACCTGTAGTCTGCTTTCGCCATAGTTGTAGATAACAGGCGAAATGGATAGTTGCTCATATTTCTTCACTGAGTAAGGCAGTTGCAGAGAAACAAATGCGTCCTTAAATGCTCTGAGCTCAGAGGGCTTAACTACACAGAAACCTGAAAGAAACATAGTGTAGGTGAATTACAGTTATTAATAAGAAACCCCTCAAAATATCCAAAAGCAATTGTGGAGTGTTAAGCAGCTATTACCAGTGGCTGGAGATAAAGTGATGACCTGAATCTCCCATGTGGTGATGGAATCGGGTAGAGTCAAACGATGACTAAGGGGTTTCAATTAAGATAAAATGAGTTAACTGACTGTAAGATGCATCTGACAAATGTTTTTGTCTACTTGTAGTTTATACTGTAGACTTAATGTAATGCATTTAACTAGATTAACTTACTCTGAACTTTATAAATGATGAATATAACAATATTAGAAGCAACAAACAGTAACAAATGCAAAGAATAAAAACAAAACTATGTAGTAGCAAAGGTTTTAACAGCTGTAACTAGCCACTGATTTCCACTGGAAAAGAAAATATGACATAAAAATATAACATAAAAACTGTTAAACTTTTACCTTTTTTTCCCATCTACATCAAATTCTTTGAATTCAAAGCTTGGGGGAAAAAATCGTCGAATGTACTGGTCAACAGTGTCACTGAAGAACTGTTCAATGTCAGCCATGTCCGCAGCTAACAATGAGAAAATGAGACATTTGTAATTACACTCTGCGATAATTGTAATCTTAGCAGGTGTGTAAAGTATTTAATGTTCACAGGACAAGTTCATCTCACTCCTGCCAAGTCCTTTCTGGGCGTCCTCTTGTATCTTTTTTTGTCTTAGACGCTCTCCTTCGAGGCAGCATTTTAAAAAGGCGTCAGCACAAGCAGGATTTGTAACCACCAGAGAGACTCTCATCACTCTTTCCTGACATGTTCGTCTCATAGGGATGAGAGAAAACCCGCGAACACAACATTCTTGCATCTGCTCATCTGAAAAGTTTGATTCTGAAGGTGACATGAAAAGAAAAAGAAATGTCCTATTTTTATAGCATATTCTTTGCAGAATAATCTCACATTAGCTCAGACCAGAGTCATAATGCCAGAATGTTGTCTTACTTAGGGTCATCATTTCCTGTTGAAGGTCCACTGCACGCTTTTGCCGACCAGCTTGTGAACCACAGCCAGAGCCTGGAAAAGTAGCATAACAGCATTAATATTCAGCATGGGATAACTAAGTGGATAGTCACTACATTATAATCACTGCCTCAATATTCTCTCCTACCACCTGTAGTAGTATTTACTTTTGGTTTCATTTATTTTTGGATAAAACTGATACCATCTGCATAGCAAAAAACATGTCCTTTGCAATACTCACACTGCAAAAGCCTACGTTCCATTATCTAAAGCTTGGGATATATTAAAGAATGTGCGTGTGTTAATTTAATGTACCGTAAACTTGAGACCATCTTTATTGAATTTTGACAAGTATAATATACTGTATAACCCAAGTTAAACTAGATGCATAATGCATTTGACCTGTTAACATTTTCAAGGATTTAAGGAAGAATAATTGTGTTTATATCATACCATTTTTCGAGAATGACTGGGACTGAGATACACAAGACAGGCCAGCACCTGTTAGTACAGATTCTGGGTCAGATCCTCCGCTGTATGAGCAACCAAGGTCATATGACTGCATGGAGGAAAACACCTGAAAAGTAGGAAGAAGATCTTGAATTTACTGTATCATAATATATGGGTTGAATTAAATAACCTCAGTGTCTTGTGAGAGTATGTGTGAAAGTGTTACCTGTTTGGCTGTGAGTTTATTGTCGGCATTGAGAGCGTAGATGGCCTTATCTACAGCCAGCAAAGCCACTCTGGCTTTTTGACCATATAAATCCAATTCTATCACAGACTGTTTTCCAGGTCGGAACGGGCCTTTCTGCTCTACCTAAATATACACACGTAACCACATAGGCTGAGTTCAGTAATTGAAACTAAACTAGACAGGAACATATTTATTGTTGACAAAGAATGACAATGATAATGATAAAACACCAACCAAAGCAGTGTTTGTTACCATCCCAACCCCCTCCCCGCGCCATGAAGTGTAGCAGGCTGCATACAGACTTCACTTATTCAAACACGGTAAATAGAAGTCAGTCTGCACTCGTATCTGTTCTGTTTACTCACCTTGACCTTTAGCTCACATTCATCCCTGACATCTAGCCACACCGAGTCCGCAATGATGCTACCAGGCTCATTGTAGTAGTAGCCAATCAGACGGAAGGATGGCACCATATCAGATGTTATTTGCAGGTTGTGTTTGACTGAAGTACCAAATTCAAGAGAGCCCGTTGTTATTAGGATCCCGTGACTTAACACCTACAACATAGTCAATTTAGAATTGTTAAGATATATGAAACTGTTGCTTCTCTTTGTCAAAATAGACCATGTTGTATTCCCTCAGTTATGTCTCACCATGTAGTATATAAACCCATGTGTTGGGCCATTGACGGTGTTGTAAGTTACTGTTAGTACATCGCCCACAGAGTACATCTTGTTGGTAAAACTCAGGTAAAGGTAGCTGTTACTCGGAGATGAAGCAGGCTGAATTTCTTTCTCTTGCTGCTGGCCATCTGCCGACACCTATTGAAGTCAGGGTGTTAGAGAACAGTTAAACTGAAGTAAAGGAAAATCCAGTTGTTTATCAATTTGATAATACATCTTGTTAGTTGTTTAGGGATACTAACTTCAACAGTAATCTGAGCCACAGTGGGAATATTAAAGACAGGATACACTGCCCCCTCCTGGTCGGTGGGGCCTTGCCAAGATTCCTCTGAAGATCTTGGTAGTACATCAATCTTTACTGGCACACCAGCTGCTGGGGAGCCATCTGGGAGACGCATGACCACCTATAATGACAACAAACAACATATTTTACACACAAAATCATCACAGTCATGTACATAGCTGTGTACACCTTGTTAGTTTCATGCATACCACCACATCTAGAGGATATCCAGGAACGAAATGTGAGCGCGTTCGAGAGAGATCCATGGTGTATTTGTGGGAGATGATAGGAAGGTAAACTTCTGCCTCTTGTATTTCACCACCTGGGTCATAAAATGCAGATATCAGATGCTGCTGTATTCTAAACACAAAGTATTTTAAACATAAAATATATTCTCTCTTTACAACACATGGTTGCTATTTTAAACTCTGGTTTATAGTGTGACAGAGTATCCTTTACTTTGTATGTTGGTGACAAACACTCTCAAGTAGAGTTGTGCTCCACTCTGCTGTAACTCGGAGAGGGTTTTGCTTTGCTGTTTTTGGAGCTGCTCATTTAAGTCTGCTCTCTGGAGAGAAGCTGCTGCAGCTCCATCCTTGACCTGCAAGAAATGGCATAAATTGTTGATAGTCAAGTACCAGATTGATCTTAGATCTTGAAATAAAATGTTGTATAGATATCTGTTTCCTCACCGAACCAGTTAACTCCAGTCCCCTGATGAAGACAGGCTTCATTTTCTGGCTACGGGTTTCATCTTTTTCCATCACTCCAAATTGGCAGTGGTAAGCCCCTTTAACTTTCTCGCCATGTGAATACCTAGAGAGAAAGTTAAGGCAAAAAGAGTCTGAAAATGTAACTAACATGTATGGTAAAGCAGCCTAAAGATTATAACATCATCCTGTATTGTAAAATATATGGAAACGCATTAAGCTTTCCTTCTTGTCAAAACAGCATGCTTTTTGTGGGTTGCGATGGCCTATTTATGTAACATTTTATCTTTGGTTATTTGATGCAGATAAAAAGCTTTGTATGGTTATGATGTGTTTTCTGTTACGCATGTAATGGTTTTACACTGGTTTCTGGCAAGGTTATGATTTGGGATGGTTTTTATAAAATTGGACGGATTTTAAGTTGTGTTTGGCTGAAAACTGTTGATCTGACCTGGCAACACTATGCGTAAGGCAATGACATGTTTTCCAAATAACATTGTTTTTGAGTTCTCTAGGCATATCAAGTAACCACAATTGATTAATACTGTTTTCACATGAAAACTTAAAGTAAGTTTAATGGGAAATAAATCAACACTTACCTTGCTAAGATGGAAAAGTCAAACCGTTCTGCCTTCAACAAAATATAGCTCTGCTCCATTGCAATGTTCACCTCAAAACTCGGTAAAACTGTGTAAAAATGAAAATGTTTTTGAGAGGGGTATTATCTGTTAATTTGAAACAAGAAGAGAATGTTTAAATTAAACTAAACTAGCTTACCAAATTTATGGACTTTGAATTCTCGGGAAGCAGCATTTGCTTCATCATCTTCATAGTGTGCTGTAATCTTCCATGTGCCCAATCTTTGTCAACAAAACATACTGTTATTATAGTGTATCAAAGTATTTGCTGTTATGTAAGAAGCCGTTTTTGTAAATCTGTGTTAACATACTTTGATACATCAGGTATGGTGAATGTGCCTTGGAGTATTCCTCCCTTGGCAGTATTGATGGTCCTCATTACTCTATTTCCGACAGCATTCTGTAATTGAATGATAAAAGCATGAATCATGATATGAAACCATGAAAATCATTCATGTTGACCTGCCAGAGTCCTCTTCAATTACTCACATATACTGCTATGTGGAACACATCCTCGTTAGGCCTCAACGTGTGGTCAAGAGTAAACACCCTGTACCTCACTAGAAGAGAAATAATCAACATAAAATGGTTTTAAAAACAATTAGTTAATTCTTTAGTGGGGCATTGTTTCACATTGTTTTACCTTTCTTCAGATTTGTTGACTTTTCTTTTACCTTTCTGTGTTGGGTTGTAGATTGGCTGATCAGTCTGAATGAAGATATAACCCCTGTGTTTTGATATCCAAACTCTTGTTGTCTTCCTGGTACCGGAGGGGCTCTGTGCCACCAGCAGTAAGTAGGTTATCGTATAATGTGGAGGCACTCTTGACATAAGCTCTCTGTTTATCTGTAAAGATGCACATTAGAAGTTTGGGTCAATGACATCTTAGTCCCCTCTAAAATGAATGCTTTTGGATGAGTGGGGAAGTTTCTCATACCATGAGCTCAACTGTTTTGGTCCTCTCTTTCTCAGTGCACTGAGTGATTGTCGTCCCAGACACAACGTTACCGCTACTCTCGTGCTCCAGGTAGAGAGTGACGGGAGTATTAAGATAAGAGTTTCCCATCTGGACAAACACTTTCTCATTAACACCCACATGAAACACACGGGGGGCTGAGATGAAGAATCTGCACAAAAGGGGAAACATAGCACTTACTGTATCCTTCATTGCTATATTTTGCATTCATGGACTTCTATGCCTATCCAAAGAAACATCTGCAATGTTGCATATTTTGTTTGATCTGTTATATTATAATAAAATGATAATAATTTACCATCATGCTAAAAACACTTGTTTATTGTATAAATATTGTAGCTATTTCTATATTTACCTGCTCGCCGAACACTCGACAGTCAAGATCAGGAACAGTATGGAAAAGATGTAGCACTCCATTGTGCAGCTTCTATTTCGTTGCCTGCTCTGACAATAAACTTTTGGTTAACTGGGGTTTTGTTATTCATCCACCCCTGTATTTCTCAATCTCTCAATGCCCTCCCTGTTTTTTTTTTTGTTTTTTTTCTAAGATAACTTGGAAAGAAGCAACATTCCTCAGACTGATGTTTCATGTATCACATGCTAACTGGTAAAACATAAACTGAGAAAATCATCATACTGTCAGCCATAACATGTAAACTGATGTGTACAGACGTGTGACATGCTTTTTGGTTCAAGTGTGTGCAAATGTATACATGCATGAAAGTATGAGATCTAAACGGATGTATTTAAAATATGAGGTTAACAATACAGATCAGATCATAGTTGACTGACAGATGCTTTTCAGACTCCAACATATTTGATTTTATAAAAGTACGTATTAAATCACTGCTTGGCTTGCAGCATGGAAAGTGTTTCTGTTTCACAATGTGTATCCGTTCCCTCATTGGTTAGTGCAGTCAGCCAGATTTCCCCCAAATCATGTGATTTACAAGAAATCAAGTTTGCTCTTTGGGTTTGGGATGGAGGGAGGGAGGCACTGTTTACTGGTTCAGGAATGATTTACAAAGTAGAGCTCAAGTATATCTGTAAACCCCCTAATTACAACAATTTCTTCAGTTTGGTGAATCTGACTTTTAGTATATCTTATCAGTAGTTACAAGAGCCTCTTATTTAACACATAAATGTCCTGTGTAGTTTATTTGTAATTTTATAATTTACACGTGTGTATTATTCAATGTATTGATGAATGTGTTCTTATCGGGTAAAATCAAACCGTTTTATGACAACGACACAGACTATTACCAGGTTGTGATCTCAGCAATGAACAAATATATGCAGAGACAAGGTCAGACACTTTATTTTCCTCCATATGAACCACTTAATGTAGATGGAATTAACAGTTACAAAAACAATACCTAATCTTTTTTTTTCAAGTGTAGCAGGATACATTATGCAATTCAAGATTAAACACAGTGATTGGACAGAGAATTACATTAATCAAACTTGCAAGTAAATGCATCAGATTTGTATGTCTTTATTGATAATTAACTTTATACTCTTGTGTAAATGTTAAGAACATCAAACATTTATCTCAGGATTTGTGGATGAATTCCAGGTTCCAGCTGCTGATTCCAGAGTCTCACAGAAATATTGCCTCCATTTTTCCAGCCATCATTTCTAATAGACACATTTTTTGTCAATATGCAACCAATAGTACATACATTTTTCAACTTACTTCATGGTATTCATTAAAAACGTTTTTAATTGCATTTTCAGAATATCCTACATGTGTTTCAGATTACCATCAACTGTACCATCAAAATGCAGCTTAAGCTAGTTTCAAAGAACTGAAAAATACTGGTTCATGTTAAGTTACAATCAAGCTAATACACTTAAGTTGTACACATATACACTTTGTTGTATACATAAAGAAGTGGGTATGTCATGGCCCTGTATAATCCAAAGACATATTTGGCACATGAAAGAAACATCTCTGTCGGCCTCTGTTTCACTTCACCAACTACAGGCCATATCATCTCTTTATCCATTAATAATCGAGTTCTCCCCACATAGCCAGATACATTGTTCTATTTTATATTCATCTGTCCAGAAAAACTAGTTAAATAACTCATCCACATGTTTAGTTTACTTGTTTCATCAAGATGTTATAATATTCACACACCTAAAACAAATAAAACAATTTCAGTTTTTCAGAACTTTACAGAAAATTAAAAAAATGGCAGTCCACTAGAGGGAACTCGTGGAGTTGAAAAGGACAGGGTCTGGAATTTTGAAATAATAATTGAATAATGTGACTTAAGAAAATAGATTTTTGATTGAGAAGCATGTTCAAAATCACAAATTTTCAATTGTATTCAATAAATAGCTTACAATCCAGTATGAGCCCTGCAAAGTCAAACCTTTTTGTAACAATTAAAATGCAGTCCCTTCTTGGCCCACAGCTACATGATACGTATATTAAGTTCAATGTTGTTCGCTGTATTATCACAGTAAGAAGAAGAGGGAGTGAATGAGAGTCGGGGGCATGATGTCCATCCACAACTCCTGGATTACACAAGAATTGCGTTTGGACAATCAACACCAGACTCCCTGTCAAATTTGGGATGAACAGCGATATAGCCCTGGTAGGAACTCCTGCAGAGGATGGTTGGTTTCATACAATAAAATCATTCATAAAAACATGCAGAAATATATATCAATACAACAAGTGTACTGACATTTTTGAAAGAATGAATGACCTGCCGAAGGAAAGCAGGCCACACATTCAAAAATATAATTAAAGCGTAGCTGTTAAAATAAGATTATATACAATCCATGTTCCAAAGGTTTGTACCACTACATGCTTTACAAATCTACATATTGTTCATCTAACAATTCCCGTTCTTTCTTATCTATAGACTGGCATATTAGTGAATTAACTTGTACTAACAAGTGAAAAAGTTAATATTTTCATACTTACATCATGCACCATCAATAATACGGTGATAATAGTCCCAAAGAAGCAGCTAATAATGATGTGTTCCTATGCATATGAAATATAAAACTGTTGCTCATTCTAACTTCTTTAAAATATTGTAAAGTACATTCTCTGCATCCGTCCTCAACCGCTGCGTGTTCAGTTTGCCTGTCCATGTCCCCCTCCCTATCGCTTTCCTTCTATCCATCTCATTTCATGCAGGAGTGGGGTTACCTAAGAGACCAGGCCTCAATAGAGAAAATCTCTTTTCTACAATTAACTGTGAAAGTGACAGAAGGAAAGGAAGGGAGGGATCTATGGAGGGGTGCACACTCAGAGAAGAAAATGAGAAAGGGAAGGACACAAGTGTGCATGGAAGGTAGAGAGACGTAAAGTTAAAAACTAATATTTGTATTCACCTTCAGAAATTCCAGAATAGATAACTATAAAAATTGTTATTAAAAATATATATATTCTATGTTTTGGACCCTCAGACGGCAGCATTTTGTTGCTGCATTTAACCTTTTGATTTAGTAAATATATTCTGCATTATATAGTGAGGCTAATAACTTATATGATTAACTGACATGTACATTTAAGGATATATTTGATGTCCTACATTGGTAAGATTTTTTTCACACACTCTCTTAATAAAAATGTACATTTCAGTTTTGTAGAACCTCATACTTGAATTGGGATTAGGCGTAATTAGGTTGCATTACACTGATCCCAGTGAAAGTGAATTATGTCTATCACCATAATCTCTAAATATGCGGAGGGAGTGACCACTGGGTTTCCATGGAGAGATGTACACAAAAGGGTGTGGCGTGGGAATGTCCTCGGGGGTCAGGAGTGAGGGTTAAAGGGTCAGAGGCCAGAGCCAGCTGGACAGCAACAAGAGGAGATGAGGGTGAGAAAAGGAGGTGAGGGGGTAGTCCAGAGACTGACTGACTGACTGGACCCAATGGGACATTAACATTGAACTGATGGGAGGCTCACTGACCAAGGCCTATTCAGGAAGAAACTAAGCTATGACACACTCATGTGTAATGGTCCGTGGTAATTGACAAGTGACAAGACCCTCATTGTGGATGCAAAAGCAGTTATTAAAATGCAGCGGTGGATTACAAACTATGCGTACTAGTATTCAGTGGTTATATGGGGTTATGTGAATGATAAAAACATACTCATATACTAATACAATGT
This sequence comes from Leptoclinus maculatus, assembly GCA_032191485.1. NCBI lineage: Eukaryota > Metazoa > Chordata > Actinopteri > Perciformes > Stichaeidae > Leptoclinus > Leptoclinus maculatus. The sequence goes on along the minus strand of JAVDOI010000008.1, from coordinate 11,789,193 downwards.
TTGTAAGTGCAATACTTATAACTCGGTAACATTCAAAGTGGTGAATAATAGTAGGGTCACTTCATTCCAAAAAGAGGCCTATAGGCATATTGGGATATAAATACGTATAACTTTATCAGTTTGGGGTTTAAGGACTTCAGTATGCACCAATTATCGCCATTTGTTTTCCAATAGTTTTCACTGATAGCAGTCAGAATTGCTTACAGTATTAAGCCCAGTTTATTTCCTGTGGTGTATTATTCTTTCCACCTCAAGGAACAACATATACTTTAACATGTACCAACTGACAGTTAAGGCCCATTCATATTTATCTGACGCCAACTGTTTTAAAAAAGGAGGGACATTAGTACTGTGTTGTGAAAAGCGACAAAATGAAAGTAAAAATACAAAGGCAACCACATGATGTTTGTCCAAAGATCAGTTCTATGTAACAAGCTGTCTGATAACAGTGAAAACAACCTATTCACAGTTGCATTTTTGTCAGTTTGAGATTTTGACAAATCAGGGAAAATGTTCTATCATTTCCAGTTCCCATGGTTAAAGATGCTCCCTGTAACTCAAGGGTGCAGACAGGAAGGTGAGTGTCTGTGAGCTCTGTCTTCCATGTGGCCGCTAGTGAAGGTCAGGTCAGAGAGGGCAGCAGGCAGTCTGGATCGGGGCCACACTGTGGTGGTCCAAAAAAGACAATCTTGGGGCCCAACCCAGGGGGTCAACATGCAAATAGTAACCCCTGAGTGAAAGGCATAGAGCAGATCAATGTTCTCACATTACTCTTGCTGCCCATGACTGTGAATGTGCACGCCTACACACCACATGAGGTTTTCATATGTAATGAAATTCAGTCTCAACAATAGTGAAGGCAGCTGTATTTCAACAAAGGCAGAAGTATGACGTCATACGTTCGCGTTAAAATAACCATGATGTCTTTATTGAAGTTCATCAAAGTCCACTGATGTTACTATTGTCAAAAACACTTTATTAAATGATGAATCGTGACTGAAAAAAAACAAACAAACATTTTTGAATTTACAGGATTATGAAAGCTGCAACAACAACATTATCATCTGTGTGACTCTGGCCCTCCACATTCATCCAGTGCATGCGTAGCAGATGAAATTCAGTTCTTCTGTCTCAGGCAAGCCTACCCACTGCTGCCTCCCAGTGGCCTCAATGGCACCTGTAACATCGCAGTCATATTTCCCTTCAGATCCTTGTCCCGGGGCCCAATTGTGGTAACAGCCAGAAGTTGACTTAGTCCAGAACCAAAAGTTAAATTTACAAGTGTACCGTAGACCTATCCAAACATGAAGTGATGTGGCGTTCTTTGCCGTTTCAGCCACCTTCCCCTGAATGTCTTTGCTGCTAATGTGGACAAGGTCAATATGGTGCTCTCTGCAGTAACCCATAGCTTCAATCCATGTCATATTTTCTTGGATTAGTATCAGGTTGTCTTTAAGGGAAAAAACAGAGAGAAAAACAGAGAAATTGTTCTTAATTCATCATGGAAATTTATGCAAAATGAACACAAAGGCACATGATAATTTGAAACATACCTGTAGGAAAACTTTGACTGTTTTCAGTTGGCTTTAGAGTGGAGGACGGTGTAGTGGTCTGGGCTGAAGTCCCCATCAGTGTTGATAGTGTAGAGACACTGTCTGTGGTCACTTGTGCAGTAGTACTGGGAGGTTGCTGTGTAGGTGTCACAGTTGACATTTCTGTAGTTGCATTGTTGAGCTCAGTATTTGGGGTACTTGACACAAGATATGTGGTATTTGGTGTCGTCGGGTTATTGGCAGTTGTTGCTTCTTCGGTGGTAATATTAGTAGTGTGTGATTGATTGGTAGTAACCAAAGTAAAATGATATGTTACAATCACATCTTGAGATGAAGTGCTTTGAAGAGTTGTCAGATTTGCTGCCATCTGCTGTGTAGTTCTTTGATATGGGGTTGTTGGAATTGATTTCCTTGCTGTAAGAGTAAGTAATGAATTAATAAACACGGATTAGCTCTGTTGTGTCTTGTGTCAGGTCACAAAACATAATATAATAATATAACATAAAGATCACTTTGCTTACCCCCTCTGCAAACAAAAAAGCGCTTGCCGCTGCATCTCAGGTCATTCCACCGCCCTTCATCTTTGAATATAGCAGCAACACAATCCTGCCCACTAAGGGTAGGCTGACTGGGTTTCCAGTAACGGAATGATGTTTTGCTCCCATCAGACCACTTCCAGGAATCTTTGAAGAGGCCAATCCACACATTTTGTGATGCAGACACATTATGTACTGCCTCATTCTCTTCTGCTGACTGTATGCTAATGAGATCCGATGACAAGCCCCTGCAATGATTCTGAGCGTCCCTCCATGATTTGGTCTCAGCAACAAAAATGAGACCACTGGTATCACTGTTGCCTGCAATTCCAAAGGTTTGACATTTTACACACAAAGACCATTGCAACGTACTGCATTTAAACATGATTTGTGCCATCTGAAATAACTCTGTTTGCAATATTGCAATTTCACTAACCATGACAAACAAAACTTCTTTGGGTCCCACAGTCACTTTCAATCCACTCTCCTTGTTGATCCATTGCTGCACATGCGGCTTCATTCTTCATTTGTGGTTCTCCTACCTTCCAATTAAAAAAATCCAGTTTTTGTTGGGGCGAGGACCAATGCCACATCCACACTTCTCCAGTCTCCAGTCCTATCCAGGCTCTGGCAATGGTACTTGGAACTATAGTGATTAAATTATCCATGTCAGTTGAGTTGTGAACTGTTGCTAAATCGGTGTACATCTCTCTGCAATAGGTCTTTGCTTCAGTGTAGGTCTTGCTCATGGTAATTAGGTGAAAATCTGAAGATCCCAGAGTAAAGGAGCAAAATCCTGTGAAATTACAGGTAGCATGTTACAGCAGGTTGAATACCAACAATAATAACAACAACAACAACAGTCTTGTCTTCACAAATAGCCAACCACATTTATACATTTGCATCCTAAATTTACAATTATGATATGAGGAAAACATGCATGTAAGGTTCAAACCTGAGATAAAAAGCAGATACAGTATTCGAGTCCCTTTTCTCACGATCCATCTGTTTTCAGTCATGATCATGGCAAACAGCAAAACAAAAAGCAAGCTTTAACCAACTAGTAAGTTACTATAGCAGCTGTGAGCAGCACAGTGGTTTTAGTAAGATAAGAATGCCACTTGGCTTGTTAAGAGACACCTCTTCTGTAGTTACAGACAAAGCAGTTCCTCAAGATTCTTTCTCTCTTGCACATACTGTAAGGCACATGGTTTATTGAGATGACATTATGAAAACAGCTACATTAAACAGTGGACTACTTTTGATCTGCATACATGAATGATCTATTGTCTGTCATTATTTGGCAACAGGTTGCGTCAAAAATAAAATAGAACTACATTTCATGCTCCGGACTGGATCAGGATCACTGATCAGGTCAGGTCATGTAAAAATGACAATGGATTACCTAACACATAATTATAAATATCTCAGTTGGTGGAGAGCATTAACAATTAATCATATGGTTGGTGGTTCAAGTGTCCATGATCACTACACTGATCATGTAGTAATCATATTCATTCCATAAATGGGTGTGAATATACACTCACATGTATATTCATTTTTTTGTGTCTATTTATTCAAATGTGAAATGAATCCATCTAAGTAAACAAAAACATTATTGTGATATTGGGGTCTGTTGGATCCCGTTTAATGGAGAATGTTAACTTTTCAGGAGGCTGCGTCTAACTCTAACTACCTAGAGCTTTTTTCATAGAAACCAGTTTTACTGTGCTGACAAAAATAATATTTTAAATAATTTCACCATGTGTAAAGAAAAAAAAAAAGTAAAAGTAAATGCTGCTTAGTATAAATTGTTGGACATTTCTGTACCCAGGGGTTTAAAAAGTGTTGGAACTAAATAAAAACTCTATTATGTACAACTCATTCTTCACCCCGAAAACAAGGAAGTTCAAAGATAAGACACAAAGGAATACAGAAAAGAACACTGTGTTAAATACTTGAGATTGTGAAAACCTACAACATCACTGGAGCATAAAAAAGTTGTGCAATACTGTATATTCCCCTCCTGTCACAAACGCATTCCTTCTTCTAGGTGTGGCTATCCAAGAGTTTGCTCAGATTAGGTCTGTTCGCCAAAATTAGGTAGCTGAGAGTTTTCCACGTAGGAATCTTGTGTCAAAGTATTTACTTTACATGTCATTTTCCATTACTCCTTCCTGAATGTTTCATGTAGTGGAGTAGTTTTTTTTATTTTTTTTTAGGGCCATTTAGTTAATTTCAGAACAATATAAGTTATAGCAAACAGTAAATATAATTTTATTTTCATGCAGATGTCATTTCGCAACAGAAATCAGCGTGTGCACATAATACATCTAGATGCGCATATGCTGCAGGAGTGTCATATGACAGCCCTGTTATGGGTGGTCCCATGAGACATTTTGGCTCAAGGGATACTGGCACTGAGCCACCATGGCCTGTAAACAACAACAGCGTCAAGTTGAAGTAAACTGGATCTAAGTGTCGGTCTGTTGTCGCTTTGTCTGATTACAACGAGTACAGTGAAGTTGCTTTCAACAATGCGTCGAAGGTGTGTCTGGTAAGTAATTCCAACCTTCAAACGACCATGAGCTGTTTTGTCATCAACCGCTTCCTCAGACGATCACCCTGAACCGAGCATTACGCTAATCTTAGCTATATTAGCCAAGTTAGCCGTAATTGCAGCTAACAGGCTAACGTTAATCTTAGCTAGTAAGTACGCATAAACCACTGCGCTATTTGTGCCGATTTATTGATGTTGTTCGATGACCGTCGAGCAAACAAGCGCCGCATTTCTTGAACATTAACGAGGTATGATTATTTCTTAGTTTTACGAAACGCTACAGAATGCAAAATACGCCAGACAGACGCATGCCAAAGCTAATGTTAGCTGTCGCTAGGGGGGCTCGATCATTTATGGTTTGATGCTAACGTTAGCTAGCTCACGGTATAAGCAAACGTAGGACCTTATTGGGCGATGTGTTACGGTCACTCATACATTGTACTAATCAATGAAAATTGCGCTTTTGTTTGCGGTTAACATTAACCAAGCTAATGTCGTTCTCCACGTAGTAACGTTTATGTCAACGTTACTGCGTATTGGCTAGCAACATTGAGTAAACGTGTAACGTTATTGCGACGCCACAGGAGCTAGCTAACAAACACTGACCAATGTAAGCAATTGTTGATGTAGCGTACTTAAAGGTTTCTTCGGGTTGAACACGGAGTCTTACACTTGCTAAATCTCAATGTGTTTTCCTCAAACTGGACCAATTTGAACAAGATAAATCGTGTAAAACAATGTGGATGTTGGGCTTCCTTTTAGCTAACGTTAGCTAAGAAATGGTTCCAACCGTGTTCGATTAGCACGTCTCTGTATGTGCGTGTCATTTAATATGTCAGGTTTGTTTTAGGGTCTTAGTTTGGTAGATGTCTTGACGAAAGATAATCGTGAGCAAATGTGATAGTTAACGTCACTGTGTCCTGAAACTAGGGCTACGACTCGCGCTTATTTTCACTGGTAACTATATTCTATAAAATGTCAGAAAACAGCGAAAAATACCATTACAATTTCTTAAAGTCCAAGGTGTTGTTTAGTCGGACCAACAGTCCAACAGATACCCAAAGATATTTAATTATTCAAAACAGAGGAAAACGTCCTCTTCTGTGCCAGAGACTGATGAGCAACTATCCTTGAAATTATTGATAAATTAACAAAATAGTTGACGGGTAGAACTCTGTTGATTGACATCTCTAGTCAATGTTTTCAGCTCTCCTTCCAATCACAACCAGTTACGACAAAGACAGAGGTTATCTACAGGCTCTATCAGAAGAAGTAATGGTGTCCTTTTGTGTCCCCCTCAGATTGATATCCTTCAGACGGGACCTCTTCCTCCACCCTGGGTAGCTTACTAGCCATGTCCTCTCATCAACCCAACAGTTCAGCCTCCAACAGCCCCACCAACATCTTGGGTTCTCCTTTCTCAGTCTCCTCACTTAACTCCCCAATGGTCTCACCCTCACTCGGATTTGGACCCATCAGCAACAGTCAGGTAACTGACTGCCATAGTAGTCTGTGAATTCATGTTATGGTGGGCTTGATGTTTATATTTACGGGATTAATCTGCTGTAGTTGAAGGGTACTGGTGTATGGGCAAAAGTGCAATTAGCAAAATTGGATAATGCAAAAGGCAGTGTTGTAATTTAATATGACATACAAATAACCAAAGTTATTTTTTTGGGTTGCTTTGTGGGTACAGATCTCTTCTTCAGCACCTATATCAGGGATGCACTCAATCAGCAGCTCTGAAGATATCAAGCCTCCCTTTGGCCTGAGGCCTATGCCATCTCACAGCCCTGGAATAATGTTGTCTCAGAAACGCATGTGTGTCATCTGTGGAGACCGCTCTTCTGGTGAGTGAGGGCGCTAAGAGCAGGATTAGCAGTAGTGAAACATCAGCTGTGGACAGTTTTATTTAATTTTTAGTGTGGATAATACCCTACTGTCAGATGTTTTTGCCTGTGTTTCCTCAATATTTTTAACTAAATGGATCTCACTCACCGTTGCTAATATAAAATATAAAATGTTTTGTCAGGCTGTTGCTTTCACTTTGGTGTTTTTGCTTGATTTTTTTCCCCCAACAGCGTTTAACTTTACCTTTTTTTTTTTTTATTTGTGTAATTTACAGGCAAGCACTATGGAGTGTACAGCTGTGAGGGTTGCAAAGGTTTCTTCAAACGAACTGTGCGCAAAGACCTTAGCTATACCTGCAGAGATAACAAAGAGTGCCTGGTCGACAAACGCCAGCGCAATCGCTGCCAGTACTGCCGCTACCAGAAGTGCCTGGCCATGGGCATGAAGAGGGAAGGTATGCAAGCAGCAGGGTTGCATTAGAAATTAAAGTTCATTTTGAGAGCCTGTTTGGCTATTGAAGGTTTAGCAACACGTTTTTGTCGCGAGTTGTCATACTTGCAACTATACAAAGGTGACATACATTGGAGTTTTCAGCAACATAGAGTTAATATACATTTTTAGAACGATTTAAACATTGGCAGTCAATTAGATTTCTTAGAATGACTAATTATGCTAAAGGAAGCCCACTTAAATTGATTAGGTAATATTGGATTACTACTATTCCTGGCGTAGGTGAGGGTGGATGCTTGATTAGATAAGATAAAGAGTAGAGACGAGTGTATTGGGGCTGGTTTATAACTAACCCCTCTCCATCTCTTCTCTTCATTTTCTCCTATTCTACCCTTTCTCCATCTTTCAATAGTGATCAAACATGTAAAGTGGATAAAAGAAGATGGAAAAGATGAGGGATGGATGAGTATGACATGAAATCTTAAAGATATTGTATTTTTATGTTACTTATAGAATTAGCCTGTTGTATTAGACATGCAAAATTGTCCCCTGGAAGATTTATGTGTGAAAACGTACCCCAGAAGTGATGGAGAGCGAGGATTGCTGTGGCGTAGTGCCTTGTGAGGATAGACTGCTCTGTAAAGCAAGCAGCCAGACGGCACTCATTCTTTGCTGTGTAACTGTATTTTAAATCCGATGGAGTCGATCGGTGTTGAAGCAGCACGAGATGTCTAGTTAAGGCCGTCGCAGGCCACAAGGTCAGTTTAAAGTATCTTATGTAAAAGATACACGTGTTATGAGAGGTGTTGCCTCTTCACTGGGTCTGTGCAGCTCCAGATTCATGCACACAACGTTTGTACACTGCTTTGCCACCAGTTAAATCACCATGTCAGTTTGTAATGGCTGCACTTTGGTCAGTGTCTGATCTGCTAGTGAGATGGGTAGATTATAAGTGTTCATCAGGTCCGTTGTTTTTTTTCCCTGATTTGATTGAGAGAAGTCAGAATATATTGGATTAGGCAACAGTGTCTGTTCTTCCACCTCACTGAGATCACAGTCTCCTTTTGGGTTGCTGTAGACAACATAGAATCTCTCTTTTTTTTTTTTTTTTTACTGCCATTAAGTTTTTAACAAACTTCACCTGCTAGTGTCTGTTGTCCTCATGGAGCGTTGTGCTGTTAACACAGCACCACTCTGGAGTGATGCTGCCATTTCATGTGGGGTGGGAAAAACAATCGATTTTTAGATGCATTGTTATTCTGTCTTTAACAATTTAGTATTCGATTTTGTTTCATTAAAGTAATGCATGTAAGCTAACTGGCATGTTAATAACAAACTCATGCATGTGACTTCAACCTGCCAGTTACTTTACTTCTGCTCATAATGGAAGTAAATTCATCTGTCTTTTGTCATGATGGATATTAATTATGTTATTGTGAGTGTACTACACAGTAGAACAAGTATGGAAATGAAAAATGTTCAAAGATACTTTGAGAAACATTTTAACTCCCTGAATTAGAATGAAATATTGAGGAATGTACCAAAGATTGCCCACACTTCAGTTTAAGTTGACAGCAATCCGCTGAATTCAAATCTATTTTTGCTGTTATGATTATCATTTTTGTCAAGACGGCAGAGAATTAGAATTTGACTTTGTTAGAGCAGCAAAAACCCTGCCAAGAGATAGGGTATTTTGCATAATATCCCTCTTTAACCCATGAATTCATCACTTTTCATTTTATTCATTCTTCAGTATTTATCATCATCTCATTCCTTGTACCCCCCCACCCCCACCCCCCCCACCACTGTTTCCTTGTGTCTTGTCTGACGTAGCGGTCCAGGAGGAGCGCCAAAGGAACAGAGAGCGCGAAGAGGGGCTGGAGTTCAGTGTCGGAGTGAATGAGGAGATGCCCGTCGAGAAGATTTTAGAGGCAGAAACTGCTGTGGAGCACAAGACCGAGCTTCACTCCGATGGTGGTTCTGCAGGCAACTCTGTGAGTGGTTACAACACGGCAATCAATAGATTTATAGAAGTCACTGTGTTTTGCAAAAGCATGGTGGCTTTGGGCCTCATGTCATTCAAAACATGCTCTTATGTACAGGCTTACTGTTATTGCTGGAAGTTTTGGATGTACAACGTTATAAAACGTGATCTATTGTTTGGTTTCAGCCCCATGATGCAGTTACCAACATCTGTCTGACTGCGGACAAACAGCTGTTTGCCTTGGTGGAGTGGGCAAAGAGAATCCCTCATTTCTCTGAACTGCCCCTTGATGACCAGGTCATCCTCCTGCGTGCAGGTACAATTGAGCAAAAGAGTGACCCGTTTGAAACTGCAGCTTCAAATTCAACATGGCCATCAGCTCCGCGTTATGTCTTTGCAAGTTTATCAGAGGCAGATTATCAAAAATACCAAGACCAAGGACACTGGCTTAAATAGTCTGTTTTCTTGTATAAAGCTCTCTTATACAATTACACCGCTATCTAAGATAGCTAGGGATGGTATCGTTAGGGTTTTATTGATACTAGTACTCTTATCGGTTTGGTTCCTTTTTGATACTCTTATCAGTTCTTTTTGATTATTTTGTGAAAGAAAAAGACAATTATTTAGAAAAGAATTGACATTTCTTTATTATTATATGTAAACAAATAGTCTTTCTTGAGCAGCAACAACAGCGATGTTTAAATAACTCACTATTGTAGACTATTTCAATGCCAACAACACATGTAAATATATCAATATTCTTAGCAGCAAAAGGGCGAAACAAAGTTCGACCACACAGCTTCTCCCCTTATTAATAACTATCTATGAAACAACTCAATATACACTGACAGACTTATTAGTCGTCACGTAAATCCCTTTTGATTCCACTGTTGGAAAGGGCTGCAGGACAATACACTGGGTAACAGTCCGATGACACCTGTTCGCCCTCTCCTGTGTCATCTTCCCTGTAGCTGCTAGCGTGAGGGGGACTTGGGCTGAGACCGGCTTAGAATATCCTTCAAATACAGTCGCAGCTAAACAATTAACTAAGTGGGGTTAGCTAACGTTACCTGCAGTGGACGAGGATGGTCGGCTGCTCGACAAACCGTTGAGGAACTGTGCATTTCTGCACATTTCTGTTCTGCGTGTTTGCCAAATGTTTTAATACATTGCTGGTATTACCTGTCTTACTTGTAAGGGTTTTATTGCATTTGAGACAACTCCGCCCCTCATGCAGAGACCGAGAGAGAGGAGGGTTTTTTTGCCCGGATATCTCACTCCGTAACTTCTAAAGTATCGATGGCAGAACCATTAACTCCGGACCTTATCGATACTCCGGGTATTTACCACCCTGTACAGAAGTTCTTCATGCATTTAATTTGCACATATGTATAACTAAACCACAAAGTTAACCACAAAGTGTTAAAAGTAAGAACACGAGGAAATAATTAAATCCTAGTTAAAGCCTGTTTGTTGACCTTTTTCTGCTTTTACATCAAATCTAAGATAGAAAGCAACTCCAAGGCAACTTGAATATTAACATCTGTGAAAACTCCAAGCTATGGTTTTTTTTCTTCTGTTGATGTGTCGGGGGCACAATGGTGATGATGGACAGAGTTCAGGTTCCAACCTCAGGATGGAATTTTGCACAAAGACTTCTCCTTTTTAAAACAGCTTTTCATTGTGGGTGTAGTTTCACCGTAAGAACCACTGAAATGTTTTGACTGATATTATATCTTACCAGTTTAATTGTGTCTCATCTGTCAGGGTGGAATGAGCTCCTCATTGCCTCGTTCTCACATCGCTCCATTGGTTTGAAGGACGGAGCTCTCCTGGCCTCTGAGCTGCAGCGCGACAGTGCACACAGCGCAGGAGTTGGAGCAATTTTCGACAGGTGCATTTATAGACACAAAAAAACTGCCCGCATACTCAAAAATATATAGCAACTAATGCCTTTTGTCTAATTGTTTTTTTACAAATGTGTAGTGTCTGTGTAATAACTGGTTTTATTTAACACAGGGAGAGCGTGCAGAGTGCAGAGGTCGGCGCCATATTTGACAGGTAACTTTACACTTTTGTGATATTTATGTTTGAGTCAACGCAATGAGTGTAATTTTCTCATTCTGCTCGTTGCGTTTTACACTCTGAAACCTTTTCCAAAATGTCTCATTTATTTAGGGTTCTTACCGAGCTCGTCAATAAAATGAGAGATATGCAAATGGACAAAACGGAGCTGGGCTGCCTCCGAGCCATCGTCCTGTTCAACCCAGGTTTCTATGCAATGCTTTTTTTTTTTTTTTTTTTTTTTTTTTTTTTACAAAATAGTATGTTTTGTTAAGCATCTCACACCTGAGTGAATATACTGTCTATATTTTCTTGCAGATGCTAAGGGGCTCTCCAACACCGGTGAGGTGGAGCTCCTTAGAGAAAAGGTCTATGCATCATTGGAAGCCTACTGCAAACAGAAATACCCAGAGCAGCAGGGAAGGTAAATCCTCAACTATCACAAGCTCGTCTTGTTTTTCACTCTACTGCATCCATTTGACGATGTAGAATGTCAACGTCAAACATGATTGGTTTATCGTTCATCTTGTCCAACTAAAGGATTCTTTTTTTTTTTTTTTATTCATTGCAGGTTTGCTAAGCTTCTTCTTCGACTGCCAGCACTGCGATCCATCGGCTTGAAATGCTTGGAGCATCTTTTCTTTTTCAAGCTGATCGGTGACACACCTATTGACACTTTCCTCATGGAAATGCTTGAAGCTCCCCATCAGTTGTCATAAATAGGAAACGCGTACTGTGGTTAGGTTGAGATGGCTGAAGTGGGACTGGAGTGGCACTTTAAGTTCTTTGAAGATTTGTCAATTTGTCTCACTGTTGTCTGGGTTACACTATTTTAGTGCAGCACGGATTTGCTCTTCAGACCAAACCCAAGGCGTGGCACGATCTACAAGCTGGTGCTATATGTTGAAACAACTTCATGAGTAACTATGGTTTAAACAAAACGAAACAAAAAAAAAGTATTTTTAAAAATATACATATTTCCCTCACAGGAGCTATAATTTGGGTATACCTTTTTATATAAGCTGTTTAGACAAAGTCTAACATCAAGCTTCAGTTGTTTCTCCAACTGAACTGATCCCTAAAACCTATTTTTTAAAAGGAAGGCAACCTGAATCATGTGTATGCATTAAGGAAGTAGTCTTCTTTTTTTTTTTATCATTTTTAAATCAAGCCAGCTCTAAAAGAATATAATTGTACCAAACAGTCACCTTGAGCTTTGTCCAAACACGGCTCTGAGTTTACTCGTATCCATTGCAGAAGATTAAATCAGTGACCCTGACTTGAGTTGGTGGTCGACACTGCCGGGTTCGACCTGTCCGTGTTGATTGAGGATCAGCTTTATGTGTCTGGTAATATACAGTTAGTGTTGTTTACTTCTTTGCCATTTTATAAATCTAATCACTTTGTGGTTAACGATTAAACTGCACTGCACACTTGCTATGTACTATTTCTAAAACACTTTTAAAATATTGCCTGGCCTTTAAATAGTCAGGCGTCTGTATTTTGGTGCTATTTCAGTAATAATTTGACATAATTGCAGATGCACACCAAACCACAAACCTAAGAAAATATGCAAAACTGAAAATCCCTTTGTTAATCTTTGTTAAAAATGTAGCAATATAAAATGTTAACTGCATAAGAGCTTTCTGCCTGTCAGTCATTCAGGGGTTTTACTAAGTAAATCGTGTCTGGTGGAAAGGGAATACTCCATTTTGTAATTTATCTATACAATTCAAAGGTACTGTGCAAAAATAATTGTTCAGGGAAAATGTATATTGACAAATTTGAATTATGATCAGGATATACAAATTCTATAATTCTTAATATGTGCCCTTGTCTTTAGTTATCAGCTAGAATAAAGCAGAACATGTCTTGGGTTGCACTGGATTTGCTGAGACTGTTTCAGCTGATTTTTATTTTTTGTGCTTTTTTGATGCTCAATTGTATTCTCCGACCTCCCCTCCCCCCCCCCCCCTCCCTTTTTTGTAGGTAGTTGTCTTGTTCGTTGTTATGTCTCTGCAATTTATTAAAAGCAAACCATAATCACATTTAGATCCATAACACCTGTGGAAGTATAGGAATTTTAAACAAGACCAAGTGAGGTCTGTATGACGGCCATGTGTAAACCCCAGATGAGCTATATTGGTAGGCTTGTCATCAACCTCTATATGCTCTTGAACATAAAGTGACTTGAAGCATGGGTGGTGTGGACTGAAAATAAAGAGGCTTAAGTTTTCTTTTGTCTACTTTTTCTTACCCAACAGTGTTAGATACTTATTTATGCACATCAGAGGTGCAAGCTGGCCAGCCAGCGTTTCTCCGATTGGAGTGAGACGAGGAGAAAAGGTGACGTGGTGATCTTCGCAATAAAACATCTTTGATGTGACGTGATGTCTACACCGTCTTCACTTCCCTCCGTTACAGTTTAAGTTCCCTTATGTTCCGTTACCGTTCAGACTTGCTGGGTTAAGTTAACGTCCACTGCATGCGGAACTCTGTCGACTTTTAACGTTCGTCATTATCTCGAATTAGGAGGAAAAAACGTGATGAAACATGAAGCCCCCCCCGTGTTCTGGTTGAGTTCACGCGGTCACTCGTTAACGTTAAACCAGAACACCGGCGCATCTGGTTGCTGTTTTTAACTCAAAGTAGAATGAAAGGCCCAGATACTGATGAGAGGATGAGGTCAAAGAGCTTCAGGGCTGAGCTGTGAGTGGAGCTGGGCCTGGATAAAGGTGGAGGTCTAAACAGACGTGAGTACAGCTTCCTGCTGTCACAGTGTTTTAAATACATTGATGAGGCAGGTCTGCTGAATGCAGCCTCTGCTCCAAGAGATGAACTACAGCAACAAGGGCTCACGTGACCTCTCATCACACTGTACACACTGTTCACTGTAATGACCACAGCCAGAGTAGATTATCATTTTAATTTAAATAATATAACTGGATTGAATGCATATTAATTGCAAATAGAAGATAGGCCACTATTCTAACAGCTGTACAGTAACAGTGGAATTTAATATGAAGCCGTACAGTAACAGTGGAAGTTAATATGAAGCCGTACAGTAACAGAAGTTAATATGAAGCCGTACAGTAACATTAGAAGTTAATATGAAGCCGTACAGTAACAGTGGAAGTTAATATGAAGCCGTACAGTAACAGAAGTTAATATGAAGCCGTACAGTAACAGAAGTCAATATGAAGCCGTACAGTAACAGTGGAAGTTAATATGAAGCCGTACAGTAACAGTGGAAGTTAATATGAAGACGTACAGTAACAGTGGAAGTTAATATGAAGCCGTACAGTAACAGAAGTTAATATGAAGCCGTACAGTAACATTAGAAGTTAATATGAAGCCGTACAGTAACATTAGAAGTTAATATGAAGCCGTACAGTAACAGTGGAAGTTAATATGAAGCCGTACAGTAACTGAAGTTAATATGAAGCCGTACAGTAACAGAAGTCAATATGAAGCCGTACAGTAACAGTGGAAGTTAATATGAAGCCGTACAGTAACAGTGGAAGTTAATATGAAGACGTACAGTAACAGTGGAAGTTAATATGAAGACGTACAGTAACAGAAGTTAATATGAAGACATACAGTAACAGGGTTCAATGAAAACGAATCACTTTATTTGCAGTCGATGGTTCTCACTACTTTTGCTATCTTTGTTTTTATTTGACTAACTTTTGAAAATGAGACCTTGTTCTAAATGGATTTTGTCTAAATAAAGGTAGTTAATAATAATAATGATTTAAAAAAAAGAAAGAAGCTAACTAGCCAGCTGTTCAACTCGAGCTGAAATAGTGATAAATAATTGAATAAGAGTACACCAGAATGCTACATTTTAAAGATCATATTTAAAATGAAAATTCATGCCACCAGCAACCCCCCCACCCCCCCCCCCCCCTCGACAGGGTTTCAGGCTTGTCACCTTTTTCACCCCTTATGAGTTTGCACCCCTGTATAATACAGTAGCTTAATTCAATTCAATTCAATTCAAATTTATTTTGTATAGCCCAAAATCACAAATTACAAATTTGCCTCAGAGGGCTTTACAATATGTACACATGACATCCTCTTGTCCCAGAACCCTCACATCGGAACAGGAAAAACTCCCCCAAAAAACCCCTTTAACGGGGAGAAAAGAGGAAGACACCTTAGGGAGAGCAACAGAGGAGGGATCCCTCTCCCAGGATGGACAGAAGTGCAATAGATGTCAAGTGTTGAACAGCATAACAAAATTACGACACATGCAATGTAATTTCAACACATTCAATGTATGACAGAACTACGGCAGGAGGAAAGACCAGGTCCAGGTACAACCCGGATCAAGAGGTACCTGCGAGGCGATAAAGCACAGATACTCTGGTGAAAAAGCAAGTCAATAATGTGCATTAATGGTACCGGTAATATGAAATAGTAATGTAAGTAATAATAAGAGTGTTATTTATTAGTGGGAGTCAGCAGGGTTAAAGCGGGTGGAAGGACCAGGGTCCAGATGAAACCACGATACATGGAAACCTGTGAGGAGAGAAAGCACAGGGACTCCGGGGAAGAAACAAAGTCAGTAATGTGCATTTAGTGGTAACGGTAATATGGTTGATAATGTTAATAATAAAATAATAAAATTGGTAGTAGGTGTCAGCAGGGCCATGGCGGGTGGAAGGACCAGAGTCCAGATGAAACCACGATCCATGGAAACCTGTGAGGCGAGAAAGCACAAAGACTCCGGGGAAGAAGTAGAGTTAGTAGTGAGCATTAATGGGACATCAATTCATACAGACAGAGATGAAGAAGAGGAGAGAGGAGCTCAGTGTATCCTAGGAAGTCCCCCTGTAGTCTAAGCCTATACCAGTTTGTCTAAGGGCTGGTCCAAGGCAAACCTGAGCCAGCCCTAACTATAAGCACTATCAAAAAGGAAAGTCTTAAGCTTACTCTTAAATGTGGTGAGTGTGTCTGCCCCCCGGACTGAAACGGGAAGCTTGTTCCACAAAAGAGGAGCTTGGTAACTGAAGGCTCTGGCTCCCATCCTACTTTTTAAGACTCTAGGAACCACAAGTAACCCTGAATTAGAGGAGCGCAGCTCCCTAGTAGGATAATATGGTACTATAAGCTCTTTAAGATATGATGGTGCCCGACCAGTTCGGGCTTTGTAGGTGAGTAAAAGAATTTTAAATTCTATTCTAGATTTTACAGGAAGCCAGTGCAGAGAAGCTAATACAGGACTAATATGATCTCTTTTCTTAGTTCTTGTTAGTACACGAGCTGCAGCATTCTGAATCAGCTGGAGAGATTTAAGAGATTTATTAGAGCAGCCTGAAAATAAGGAATTGCAGTAATCTAGTCTAGAGGTAACAAATGCATGAACTAATTTCTCTGCATCGCTTTGAGACAAGATGTGTCTGATTTTTGAAATATTACGTAGGTGAAAAAAGGCAGTCCTAGAAATTTGTTTTATCTGAGAATTAAAAGACAAATCCTGATCAAAAATGACTCCAAGATTCTTTACGGTGCAGCTGGATGTCAGCGCAATGCCATCTAGAGAAACTATGTCATTAGATAACTGACTTCGAAGGCGTTCTGGGCCTAGTAGAATAACTTCAGTTTTGTCTGAGTTTAACATCAGGAAGTTGCAGGTCATCCAGGTTTTTATGTCCTTTAGACATGCTTGCAGTTTAGTGAGCTGGTTGGTTTCATCTGGTTTAATCGATATATACAATTGAGTATCATCTGCATAACAATGAAACTTTATGGAGTGTTCTCTGATAATATTACCTAAAGGAAGCATATATAAGGTGAACAAAATTGGTCCAAGCACAGATCCTTGTGGAACTCCATAACTAACGTTGGTCCTCATCGAGGCTTCATCGTTTACATATACAAACTGAGATCGATCCGATAAATAGGATCCAAACCAGTTCAGTGCGGTTCCTTTGATGCCAATATAATGTTCTAGTCTCTGTAACAGGATATAATGGTCTATGGTGTCGAACTCAGCACTAAGGTCTAACAAGACAAGAACAGAGACAAGTCCTTTGTCTGATGCAATTAGAAGGTCATTAGTAATTTTTACCAGAGCTGTCTCAGTGCTGTGATGCTTTCTAAATCCTGACTGAAAATCCTCAAATAAACTATTGTTATGTAGAAAGCCACACAACTGATTAGCTACTGCTTTCTCAAGGATCTTAGAGAGGAATGGAAGGTTGGAGATCGGTCTATAGTTAGCCAACACCTCTGGATCAAGAGTGGGCTTCTTAAGAAGAGGTTTAATTACAGCTACTTTGAAGGACTGTGGTACATGGCCTGTTAGTAAAGACAGGTTGATCATATCTAGTAGAGACGTGCTAATTAATGGTAGCACTTCTTTAAGCAGTCTAGTCGGTATAGGATCCAAGAGACAGGTAGAAGGTTTAGACCTAGAGATTGTTGAAGTCAATTTGTCAAGATCGATGGGAGCAAAGCCATCCAGACATATATCATGGCCTGCAGCTGTTTCCAAGGGTACCCCACTTGAGGAAAGATCGGTACTAGTCGAGGGCAGTACATTGTTAATGCTCTCTCTAATAGTTATGATCTTATCATTAAAGAAGTTCATGAAGTCATTACTACTGAGGTCTATAGGAATACACGGCTCAACAGAGCTGTGACTCTCTGTCAGCCTGGCTACAGTGCTGAAGAGAAACCTGGGGTTGTTCTTATTTTTCTCTATTAACGATGAGTAATAGGCTGCTCTGGCATTACGGAGGACCTTCTTATATATCTTAAGACTGTCTCGCCAGACTAACCGAGATTCTTCCAAGTTAGTGGAACGCCATGTCCTTTCAAGTTTTCGCAATGTCTGCTTTAATTTACGGGTTTGAGGGTTATACCATGGGGCGAACCTCCTTTGTTTTACTAACTTCTTTTTTAGAGGAGCAATAGAGTCTAGTGTCCTTCTCAGTGAGCTTGTAGCACTATCGACAAGATGATCAATCTGGGTCGGACTAAAGTTATCACAGGAGTCCTCTGTTATATCAAAGCATGGTATTGAGTTGAATAAAGATGGAATCGCTTCTTTAAACTGAGCTACGGCACCATCAGATAGACATCTAGTGTAGTAACTCTTGCTTAATGGCGTACACTCCATTAGTAGGAATTCAAAAGTTATTAGATAATGGTCCGACAAGAGAGGGTTCTGTGGAAAGACCACCAAATCTTCTATTAAGATGCCATAAGTCAGAACCAGGTCGAGGGTGTGGTTAAAACAGTGAGTGGGTTTCTGTACACTCTGACAGAAACCAATCGAATCTAATAATAAGATAAACGCAGTACTAAGGCTATCATTCTCGACATCCACATGAATATTAAAGTCACCTACAATAATTACTTTATCTGTTTTAAGGACCAGACTTGACAGAAACTGAGAAAACTCTGATAAAAATTCAGAATACGGACCTGGGGCTCGGTACACTATAACAAATATAACTGGCTGTATTGTTTTCCACGTTGGGTGTGAAAGACTAAGAACCAGGCTTTCAAATGAGTTATAGTCTAGTTTAGGTTTAGGGTTCAATAATAGGCTTGAGTCAAAGATGGCTGCTACTCCACCTCCTCGGCCGGTGCCTCGAGGAATGTGAGTATTAATATGACTTGGAGGAGTTGATTAATTTAGGCTGACATATTCTTCATTACACAGCCAGGTTTCAGTAAGACAAAATAAATCAATATGATTATCTGATATTAACTCATTTACTAATACAGCTTTAGATGACAAAGATCTGATATTTAAGAGTCCACATTTAATTATCCTATTTTGTTGCACTGTTGCGTTAGTTTTAACTTGGATTAGATTATTTAATATAACTCCTCGACTGTTTAGTTTTGATTTAATTAATTTAAGTGGCCGTGGGGCAGACACAGTCTCTATATGGTTTTGGGTAAGTAGCTGCTCTAATGGAAGCTCAGAGAAGTGTGTAAGACTACAACTCTGCTTCCTGGTCTGTACCCTGGGTTGTCATGGACCAGATCCACCGCCAGGTCACCGCCATCACCTGTTACCTCAGGCCTCACCGCTCACCGCCTTGCAGCAGGTACGCACAAAAAAAAGAAGAAGGCTTCATGTCGGCACACTCAACTAGACATGGGATTCACAATGTTATTCCGATAATCATCAAAATATGTTTAAAACTTTGACACTGACACTAAAACATGAATGACTTCATCTCACATTTAGTTAAGAAAGAAACTTTTCTGAACATGGCTAGAAGTAGAGAACTCAAACATGTCTTTTGTGCTGTACAACACAGTTACAATGCCATCAATTGTATAAAAGAAGAAAACGCAAGTAAACATTTTTGGATAATTTATTTTACAAAAAATGGCAAATGTTGAAAATATAATATATATTGAGCTATTCACATTTTTACAACCCCTCCTGTATCTCGTCAAAGCTCTGTGTTCATCAGCCTGCAGTTCCGTCAAAGTTTCACAGATGTTTTGTTGGTCTCAGATGAATCAATCATGGCTTCCTAGTTGCGCTGAGGAGCTCAGAATTTGTTTTTTACAGAATCTGGTTAAAGCAAAATGTTTATTCAGAGCGAGTTTGTAGATTAAAACGTTTTTGATGAAATATCACAGTTTTAAGCTTAGTTTTGGTTGCTTTTTCTGACTGAAGTGTTAAAAAACACATGATGTGGACAATCTGAGGATTATTATTATTACAGTTTTTCCAGTGTCTGGCTATGATAAACGCTGTAGTTTTGGTGATTGTTTAAAGAAAACATGTTTTTTCTGACATGATCATTTCTATAGATTATTAAAAAAAAATCAGGCTCTATTTTTCACTTGTCTACCATAGCGAGCAAGGCGGCTTTTTCCAAGTCACGATATTGTGACGATATTCACGATTATTCACGATTATTCCTTATTTTCTCAGTATTTATCCCAGTTTAAATGTCTAACCCCAGTGTGTGTGTGTGTGTGTGTGTGTTTTTAACAGCAGTATTCCCTTTACACAGTAGCAGTTATAATACAGTTATAATGATTCTGATATTAGATATTCAGCCGGTGTTCACAACTTTATTTTCATGTGTGTAATAGATGCAATTTGAAATATACACCTTGAAAACTGCAAACCTATCTACGTCATGTTTTTTTCTCTTTTTTTTATGTTTGTTAAATTCTCAGTAGCGATAACTAAATGGTATGCTTATTATACATATTCCAAACAAAACAACTTTAAAAACTCTCAAAAATGTATTTAAATGAACCATTTATTTTTTGCTTTTTTTGGTATTTTGGTCAGACACATGCAACGCTGATTACCGTAATATGCGTGGTATTTGTTATAAATGGACGTTGGTACATATAGGGTGATAAGAAGCTGTACATGGAGGGACTTAGGACCCAGAGGAATGTAAGTGAAGGAAACAGGAAGAGATGGAAGAGACGCCACACAAACAGCTGTTCACAGCTCACTGCCGGCTGGTTCTTGTGTTAAAAATGTCGCTTAATAATAAAAACAAAACTGCGTTAACGCGTGATAACATAATTGTCGGCGTTAATTAATTAATGCGTTAACGCGATAATAACGCGTTAACTTGCCCAGCACTAATATATATATTAAAAAAGAAATGCGTTAACACGATAATAACGCGCTAACTTGCCCAGCACAGCACAAATAGAGGTGTGTTTGGAGGACAGTAGTGTGTGGAGGACAGAAGTGAGTGGAGGACAGAAGTATTTGGAGGACATTTTCCTGAGCAGCCAGTAGTGTCAAATAAAATAAGGCAGAATCAGATTTATTGTCAATTTTTGTCAATTTATTGTCAATTTTAACATGCATGTTTTGGGAGTGTGGGAGGAAACCGGAGCACCCGGAGGAAACCCACGCTGACACGGTGAGATCATGCAAACTCCACACAGAGAGGAACAAGGGCCAGGAGCTCTCTGTGAGGCCACAGTGCTAACCACTGAGCATCCGTGCTGCCCTCGTATGAAGGCAAATCAATGTCAAAATCCGCGAGCACAAATAGGATCCACGTGCGTGCGCGTGTAGGGGTCCCGCACGTGCCAATCAGACAGTAGGACAGGAGTGTGTGTAGAGGACAGAAGTGTATGAAGGACAGTATTGTGTGGAAGACAGAAGTGTGTGGAGGACAGAAGTGTGTGGAGGACAGAAGTGTGTGAAGGACAGAAGTGTGTGGAGGACAGAAGTGTGTGGAGAACAGAAGTGTGTGGAAGACAGTAGTGTGTGAAGGACAGTAGTGTGTGGAGGACAGAAGTGTGTGAAGGACAGTAGTGTGTAGAGGACAGAAGTGTGTAGAGGACAGACGTGTGTGGAGGACAGACGTGTGTGGAGGACAGTAGTGTGTGGAGGACAGAAGTGTGTGGAGGACAGAAGTGTGTGTGGATCTCATTTGTGCTCGTGGATTTTGACATTGATTTGCCTTCATACTCTCAGCAACTCATACCTCGTCATCGTCGACATGGATGCAGCAGCAGAATGTCCTCTTCGTCCAGGAAACCAAGCGCTTGAAGCAGTTCTTCTTCTTCTTTCTCTTTTTGGTCTCCATATCGTCTGAAAATCAAAAGGAAATTTCAGTAGAATCCACAACAATGTGAAAGAACTCGACAATTCAGACACGCGTGGAGGCAAGCATTTCCTACCAGATGTGGTGGAAGTGATTTCTTTATGTTTCTGTTCCATGTCACGGTCCACTTTCAGAATGGGAGGGGGGTCACATTTAGGGGGTCGCTCCACTGGACTTTGTTCAGCCGGTGTAGATCGCAACACGATAACATTCGGATATAATGTGTCTGGGGTCGATCCGCGAAATCCACTGGTGGCACTGAACCTGTGGAATTATGACACAAGCAGTTCAACAGATAGCTGACTAGGAAGTAATCCGGTATTTGATGTAAAAAAAAATGTCTATGGCTGACATGAGGAAAGGAAATAGTCTTACCAAGTTACATCCTCCGACGATGCTGTCAGTTTACTGTCAGGTTGTGGAGGTTCAGCAGAGAGAACAGCTGGTGGTAATGGTGAAGCTGTTGAAGATGTTTCATTTGTGCTGTTGAATGAAGACAGGCACAGTTACTCAGAGGCACAAAGCTACTACAAGTTACGTTACATGTTGATGATCGCCAAAGCTACAATTCAAATTAAATGCATCACATGCTAATGATCATAAATTCTTGATATCACAGATATCGTCACCACATTTCATCATGTGTTCAGATCCCATTAATGAGGAGACAGAACAGTAATAAAAGACATCTCTAATTATATTTAGACTGGTGAAAATAACAAATTTGAATTAATCCAATCATAGTTCAGCAGATGTCAAAAGAGTGTACATGGGGCTAAAGTAAGCGATACCTGTTGTGCAAAGCTTTTTTTCACCCTTCCAAATCCAAAAACATAGAAGATAAAAGTGTAAGGAATTAATGTAAACAGTGTGTACCGGTACTGTATATCTGCTCTAACGCAAACTGGTAACATTATCATGCCTGGCTAACTAGCTACTACCTAACTACTTACTTAACTTGTTTGTAGCGTTATAGATTAGAAAAATATATATATTTTTTTATTCAACCTTTATTTAAGCAGGCGAGACATTATGACCAAATTCCTTTTTACAATGGGGCCCTAAAATGTTTTCAATACTCATAAATTAGCTGTACATGAAGTAGTACAATATTTCAGCCCACTTGCAAACACAGACACTTACCCAGCGCTCTGCTGGCGGGGTTCTCTTATGATGAATGGATGGACGAGGACTTGACTGGGGGTGATCCTCTTGTTGGCATCCATTTCAAGCATTGCCTTCAGTAGGTCCATGCACTCCATCTTCTCATCAGGTTCCACCTCATTCAGGTTGTTCCAGGGAAACTAATGCGGGAAACAAAATTGCAAATACAGCAGTGGTTTTTACTTTCTGATTCAGAATCAATTAAAATCTCATCTATAGCAGCGACAGAACAATCTATCCAAACACCTACCATTTTCAAATCGTCCAGGTTGCGGGATCTTCTGTCGTCGGTGAGCAAAAAGTTTGTGTTGATCTCCCAAGGTGTCTACAATAAGGTATTTCAGATAGCTGTTAATCACGTTAACTGATTAATATAAATCTTAACCAGAGAAGAGAATGTTAAGGGAAAAGGCTTTTTGACACATTAGACAAATCATTAATATAAATAAGGAATAATAATGGTCCAAGATCTTGTCGTACCTTCAGTCTCCAGCCACCTAAAGGCATTTCTACAAAATGAAATCTGGAGTACATCCCAGCATTCAGAAGATGGGCTGGAGGTACACCCAGGAGTTTCACCATGCCCCGCATCTGTAGACAAAACACAGCATCACACCAAGATAAGAACAGGATGCCATTCATCTCCCACAGTCAAAATAATATCTATAATTTTGAATGATTAGAGATTAGAGATTACATGACATCTGCCCCAGAGATCCCGCAAAATCAGACAGCAGGCCAAATGCTGCTTCATACAATCGGATTACCTAAAAGTTCATGATTGGCAAGATCTAATGCTGCATTCCAGACACCTCCAAACTTAAATATTTCTGACCTCCACCACGCAAAGTCGGATATCCTACATTTGAACCTGGGGGAAAATCCATCTACCACAACTTCATTAAGAAGAAGTTGTCTGACGTCAAACAACAATGGTGTGAACTAAACTGTATTGAATCAAAATAATACTTACTATCATATAGTTAAACCTGTCCTGCATTTAAATGTATGTCAAAATATGTTGCTACGGTTATTAGGTAGCTGGTTACGGTAAACAATCTCTGAACGTTATCTTCTCTGCACAAAAGTTAATTGCTAAAATGTTAAAAATGTCAAAAAAATGTGGAGGCTGCACTGCTGAGAATTGTGTGACCATTTTCTAGAGAAACATCAGTTTGTCATAGTCAGCCATGTTTTTTGTTTAAGTTAGGCATCGTGCACCTGGAACGCTTGGAAGTCGGAAGTTAGAGATTTCAACCGGGAAAATTCCAAACACTGAGATGTCTGGAACATTATGTGTGCAAGATGAGGTCATCATACTTTTAAAATAAAAGTGCGCAATACACTACTTTTTAATTCATTATTGAACTTTGCCATAACAATGCGATTAATCGCAAAAAATCCATGCGATTAATCGCGATTTAAAAATTGTAATCGTTGCCCAGCACTAGTGAAAATATGTTAATGAGAGGAAGATTATATCAGATGAGCGTGGAGCGTTTTTCCGTCTCTTCAATGGATTTCAATCTGTTTCCATTGCACTTTGTCGCATTTTGCTTTTTCATTTCCAAATTTCTGCGTTTCCACTCAGGTTTCTTTAAACGCAAATTGATAATGCGCATAAAAACAGGTAAATGAAAAGGCAACTAATGTCTTACCATACTGTAATGACCGCGGCCCGAGAAGAGTGGTTCTCCGAGCACCATGTCTGCCATCAAAACACCTAGAGACCACATGTCGATGGCCTCTGAAAAGGGAAGTCCCAAAGCAATTTCTGGAGCCCTGAAAATGAAACAAATATCCAACACAGAGTAAAGAACACTGCCATATTTAAGCAGATGGTAGACATCACCTATACGCACATAGAAGAATATGATTTGAGTCTATCTGTAGCTCACCTGATCAATGGTATTTGGTAACATTCGCCCTGCTTCACGTTAGAGGTCAGAACAGACAGCCCAAAGTCGATGAGCTTCACCCTGAGTGGCTGAGCTTTTCTGTCCACCACCATGACGTTGTCTAGCTTCAGGTCTGCATAGATCACTCCAATGGTCTTCAGGGCATCAAAGGCTGTGGCCATCTGCAAGATCAGCACTGATATTCAAAGGGTGGACTCACAGATTTTTGACTTTAGTATTGTGTCCGATGCTACTGTATCCATACCTGTTGGATTACACTCCTGATGTCATCTAGAGTCACGGTTTTAAATATATTCAGGTAGTCCAATAGAGAGATATCCAGCAACTCAAAGACGAGAGCAGTTCTTCTGTCCGTCAGCTTGAAGGAGTCAATGAACCTGACGACATTCCGCTCGTCCAGGTTCATCATCTTTAATTTGTTCAGGATAGTCAACTGGGGAACACAAGTGTGACGATTAGTTGTTGACACAAGTTTTAATTACTCAGGAGAAAGATTTTTTATATTTAGATAAAAGTGACAAAAACATGCTGATGAGTAATTACTTCAGCGTCGACGGACATGGCACCATGAGGGATCTTTACTGCAACAGTCTCGTTGGTGTCCTTTTTGACACATTTGAACACTTTTCCAAAGCTTCCCTGTCTAAGAAGTTCAATCAGCGTATAGTTACTGGGGAGGAGGCGGTGTATTTTCTTCTGTTCCTGACAGGCACATATGGATTGTGTAAGAACCACATCACACACACAATGAGACGGCAGTAGAAGTGAGAGTTCCACTACACTTTGAGTGTTTCATCACATCTTTAACAGTTTTCGAGAAGAATACATCGTCTATCTAACTTTCAATATGAGAAATATTTTAAAAAGGACCAGCAGCACATGCTTTCTGTTCATAAACGCATCTTAATATTGTATATTGTATCTTCAAGTTGTCACACACTTTTTCAACATGAGGGAGAAACAAACAGCGACTTACCTCCATCATAAAGTATTTGTAGAGTTGATCAGTCGAATTGGTTCGATTTGTCGAGAGGTTTATCAATATGTGTTATCTGTCCACTTGTTTGCAGTAAAATGACAAACTGACCAGCAGCACCAGAGTTGAGAGTGACATGAGTTCTATGACATGAGTTATATGACATCATCATGACACCATGTGTTCTGCTCTGTGTTCCGAATATGCAAATTAGGTACTTTAAACCAAACTCAACCATGTGAGAAAAATGTATTCAAGTACATTTTGATTTATTTTACATTTTTATCAAAAAAGTCTTGGTTTAGAGCGGTTTCAATATGTCTTCAACCTGCAGGTGCATGTAATGCTCCAACTCATCTGTGACCATGATAATCCCTTACATTGAAGATACAAGGTTTTTACAACACAGTGATAAAATATGTGTGTTAGTGGCTAAAACGTTAAACCTTATTAGAGAATAAAGTGAACCTAAAACTGAATATTTACATTAAAAAGGAAGAACCCAATGTGTCAATAAACACAAATACAATGTTTTCAGCTGTGAAAACCAAAAACTTACCTTCACTACTTTAACCTTCAGCACTCATTTGCCACAAACAATAACACATTAAATATGATGAAGCATTTCATGAAGTAATAGTACGTTTTTTCGCTTTAGTAAAGGGGGAAATATGCACAAAGTAATTGGGTTGACAGTGTACCATAACAAGATGCTAAATGCCCTAGCATGGTCTTTTTAGCTAGGTGTGCGTAGCTAGCAAGTCTGGTTTGTTGGCGTGGCAGTCTATATTACTCAACCTGAGAGGACCCCTACTGACCATGTCTGACATTGATTAACTTTGTTAATACAAAAAGGGCCAAACACTGAGTGGTCAGACAATAATAAAAAAACAGATAGATAAGTCATAGTGGAAATTAGCCATCACACCTGACAGACATGTCATTGTTAGATTCTAAACGATACCTAACTTCTAACTTAGATGCGTCAAGCATGAATCACAAAGGTGATTTTGTTTTATTTTATGTTATTGCCTCATTAAATTCCCTTCTGAGGATTTATACATTTTTCTCCAACCAACAGCTTATCTCTATGATCCAACTCCTAATAATCAGTGTGGTAACAAGCATTAATTTGCCTTTTCTTTTGTTTCTCGTTTCTTCTCAAAAATGTATTAAAATTGGCTTCATATTTGGATGGAAACCCACCTAGTGACTATAATAATGATATACATTTGAAATGGTTAACTACTAATTAAATAGTTCACTGATAGATAAGGTGATTCATTAAATTCATATGTAAGTGATGCTATTCAATGTATTGGAAACAAATACATAATACCCGTCAATTCACCTGGCGATTGTCCGCTCTCTGGCCAACAAGATGGATGAGCTGCTGCTCCTCAACAAACTAAAAAAGGTCTTTGTTAAATGAATAAATTGTAAAATTGCCAATATGTCTTGTTTCTTCCTTGTTACTGATAGACTTCAATCATCCAATCCACCAAACAACACCAAACAAGAGTCAATAGCAACAGCAGAATAAGCTGTTTGGCATTGGCAGAGAAGATTTGGCACATTTTTCATGGGCGCAACCCACATGCTCAGCTGTGCTGCTCATCCCACAAATGCATGTTCCTTACAAATGGGGCACCATTTAAAAGGGAACTAAACAGGCTTTCCAACAGTATAAGATTTATTGCCAAGAAGCATTGTTACAACAGAGAAATAATCTACCAAACACAAATTTCCGAACTTTTTGTTCGATGTTTATATATATATATATATATATATATATATATTTATATATATATATATATATATATATATATTTCAAGAAGCCTAGTAGTAACAACATCTCTGTGTAATCAACAACTGTCAAATCAAATAAAGAATCAATTATATTTTAACAATTATTATTCTCAGTTTTCAAATTTAACTGGATGGATTATAAATAATACATAGAAATACATGAATAAATGTTCTTCTCATTTCAAGTAAAATAAGAGCTGGATTAAAGAATAACTGACAGAAAGCTTCTGAAAAATGTGCATCTTAAAATAAAGTACTTCATTTTAGAAAAATCAATTTCACTGATTTGTTCTGTAGCTTTAAATTCAGTTCATTCAGGTGTGAAGTGATGTCAATAAAAAAAAAGCCACGATATGTTTTTCTCATCTTCTAACAAGAGAAATTATAGTGTGCAACGACTTTATCTGTGGTTATTAAACCACTTGTTTCATCTCTATTCCTCTCTGTTAACATCATTGGACAGTGAATGAATGTATTAATATTCTTTCTGATCATATTGGGCTCTTAGCTTTATTTTCTGTGTCTTCATTTCAGATGTGAGTGGATACGTTTACTCAATATGAGGCATACTGTTTTTAAACTGCCCGTGGTAAGAATTCATCTATAAGAGTCTGACCATTCTTGGTTAAAGACTCTGGTCTGACCAGTTTTCTCTCTTTGGAGTACGTCTTGTGAATTAACTTCTTGTACACACGCAACTTATCTCCTGCTCTTCTTACTATTTCCTCGTCTCAGCCCCGTGTGTCACAGTGTGTGAACATCTCACTTGAGTCAGGAAACGTGTCAGAACACCCATATTTGATTGGCTGCGCTGCATCACGTGATGTGATTCACAACGCATTGGTCAGCGTGTTTCCTGCACCGCTGAACAAGTGCCGTAAATGGAAAAGCTGCGCCGGTTAAAATTGAAGCGCTCCGTCAAAACGTAATACTTCTCAATTATCTATCGGTTTTAGGTCCTGGGTCCGGATACAACGCCGTCTGGGTCCGGATCCGGACCGCGGTCCGCCAATTAGTGACCCCTGATCTAAAAGAAAAAAAGAGTCTTAAAAAGTTTTATTTAGCTTCTGGTAGCTTTAGTCCTGTAACTGTAAAAGAGTTGTTAGTATTTTTGTTTGCAGGTATTTATACACTATTGTGGAAACACACATTGATGGATACTTGCTTGAGTCTCACTTCACTGTGTGTGTGTGTGTGTGTGTGTGTGTGTGTGTGTGTGTGTGTGTGTGTGTGTGCGTTCCTCTAGGTGACCACTATGTACCTTGATCAAGTGTGCAGTCTGCTGAGTGTGTGGCTCCTCCAGTTCTGTAACTCCATGATACTGGGATCGCTGGTCCTGAGCTTCATCGTAGCCGCACTCTTCATCAGACACTGCCAGGAGTGTGTGTGTGTGTGTGTGTAATACAAGTAAAAGGCAGGAATTGGGAACACAGAGAATCACGATTGTCAAAGTCGCACAGACAAATATCCAGACAGTTCGTTCAAAAAACACAGATGGAAGATTAACCCGCGCGGCGCGGAGAAGCCCGCACTGCAGTCAGTTTTTTTTTTTTTTTTGTAGAAGATAATTCCAATTTGTATGCCGGAGACACATTTTCCTGTCAGGTGTGGATGCAATTTAGTTCAATCAGATCGTATCACAGCAACAATTACAGAAACATTTAATGTGACAGGCTGAAAGTGGGAAGAAGAGACAGATGGAGGGAGGTTGGGAAAGATGTTATTTCAGGCTTTTGATAATTTCTACATAGTAGTCATGAAGACGTTTTAATAAGCCTTTTATTGTATTTGTTACATAGCATCTTATGTCTTTGTTTTTGACAAAAATCCATATAATTGAGTCGAAGATGCTCAATGCTTTTCCATCACAGTGACAATTTGCCAGTGGATAGATTTACCTTGCCATGATATAAACTGAAATGATATTTGTTTATTTAGCCGAGGCTGTTTCAAATTGCTAACACATCAGTAGTTTCAAAAATTAAACTTGGAAAACAGAGTGACAAACTGAGATGGCCAGTAATGCCAGTTGAACTACACATTGATTTGGCCAGGTCTAATTGTAACTGAACAGGCAACAGGATGCAGCTAATGTGCATATCCAATCCATACTATAATGAGGCTTTTTATGACTATAATAAACTAGGATTTTATTTTGTGACATACGATGACATTTTATGACACACAATCCTAAGATTTTTTTATGTATGACTTACTAAACTGTTTACAACAAACTATTTTTGTGACTTGCTATAGTATATAGTCCATAGTGTGAAATAATAAACTATAGATGGACATGGCATTATATGAATACTAAATGACTTTATTTTGACATTTTTATAACTGACCTATTTGTTATTTATGACATGCTACACTGACTTTTTTTCATAACTTTTGCTGCCATACTTTACTGTAACTTTTTTGGCTTTTTGCAATATACTGTGACTTTTTTTGCCGTTATATTTTGACTTTTCAAACTAAACTAACCTTATGACTTTTATTGACATACTATGATTTTATGCCTATTTTTTGACATGCTATACTACGACTTGTTTTGTTATCTTATGACTGACTTTTTTCAACTTACTATACAACGACATGTATTTTTCGACATGTAAGACTTTTTTTCCTATTTTCGACATACTATGACTTTTTTTTCTATTTTCGACACGCTATACTATGACTTTTCTATTTTCGACGTGCTACTATGACTTTTTCATGACTTTTCGACATGCTGTACTGTGACTTGTTAATTATATTAAGTTAAGTTGAGTAACTTCAAAAATGAAGTAACTTAAAAAGTGACTTAAAATAAAGTAACTTAAAAAGTAACTTTAAAGATGAAGTAACTAAAAAAGTAACTTTTAAAACAAAGTCATTTAAAAAGTAACTTTTAAAATTAAGTAACTACAAAAGTAACTTTAAAAGTTAAGTAACTTAAAAAGTAACTTTAAAAATTAAATAACTCCAAAAGTAACTTTAAAAATTAAATAACTCCAAAAGTAACTTTAAAAATAGAGTAACTTTTAAAGTAACAAAAAATTGAGTAACTACAAAAGTAACATTAAAAATTAAGTAATTATACTATGACTGTTTTTGACCTTTTTCGACATGCTTATACTATGACTGTATACTGTTGACTTTTTTCGACATGCTTATACTATGACTGTTTTGGGTTTTTATCGACATTCTATACTATGACTGTTTTCGACTTTTTTTCGACATGCTATACTATGACTTTTTTCGACTTTTTTCGACATACTATACTATGACTTTTTTCGACAAGCTATACTATGACCTTTTTATGACTTTTCTTTCGACATGCTATACTATGAATTTTTTCAACATTTTATACTATGACTTTTTTATGACTTTTTTCGACATGTTATACTATATGACTTTTTTCGACATGCTTGACTGACTTTGTCACATTACTATTTCATATTACCGATACCATTAATGCACATTATTGACCTGCTTCTTCACCAGAGTATCTGTGCTTTCTCGCCTCCTGTGGATCCGGGTTATACCTGGACCTGGTCTTTCCTCCTGCCGTGGTTCTGTCATACATTGAATGTGTTGTAATTCTGTTATGCTGTTCATTCCTTACACATGACATCTATTGCACTTCTGTCCATCCTGGGAGAGGGATCCCTCCTCTGTTGCTCTCCCACAGGTCTCTTCCTCTTTTTTCCCTGTTAAAGTTTTTTTTTGGGGGAGTTTTTCCCATTCCGATGTGAAGGTTCCAGGACAAGAGGATGTCATATGTGTACATATTGTAAAGCCCTCTGAGGCTAATTTGTGATTTTGGGCTATACAAAAATAAATTGAATTGAATTGAATGACTTGTTTTAAAAAAATGTCGACATGCTATACTATGACTTTTTTCGACATACAATAATATGACTTATTTACAATTATTTACGACATACTATATTACTTTTTCCCGAATTTTTTCGACATGCTATACTATGACTTTTTAAAAGTTTTTCGACTTTCTATTTCATTAGTTCCTAATGACTTTTTTTCGTCATGACTTTTTTCAAAATACAATACTATGACTTTTTTACAACTTTTTTTGACAAACAATATACTAATACTGGATTTGTTGAGACTTTTTAGGCAGGATTTTTGTGCTTTTTTGATGCTCAGTTATAATTTCTAACCGTTTTGTGGGTAGCTGTCTTGTTCATCATTGTCTTTGCAGTTTATTCAAAGCACACCATAATCACATTTAGATCCATAACACATGTGGACGTATAGGAATTTTAAACAAGACCAAATGAGGTCTGTCTGATGTCCATGTGCAAACCCCAGATAATCTAGTTTGGTAAGCTTGTCATTGACCTCTTATGCTCTTCAACATAAAGTGAATTGAAGCATGGTTTGTGTGTCCTGCTTTTTCTTCCCCAAACATGTTAGATTTGACACTTATTTTTCCAAAACATCTCATTTTCAAGATATAGTTAAGAAATGTCAAAAAAATAGGTTTTAATGAGTCTTTTTATTATATTTGATACATGTGTTTTTGCTGTGGGCATAGACACAATAGAAGCCTTGGTTGTTATGCACTTGTGTCAAGTTCAACAGCGATGTTATGGCACAGGCAGCTAATGTGTGGTGGGCTAATGTTAAATTAGAAGAAGAAAATGCTGAGTGCAATAAAATCACAGGCTTCTAAGGGATGCCACAGGACTAAAAGGTGAATTTCATCAATAAGTGTTTCACCATGTTTGTTAACTTTACAGTCTGTGAAGTAAAAAGGTTTAATACCACAACCCCTACAGCTGTGAGAACCTAAGTGAACCTTTTGTATCAAGCAGAGGTGACACATAAAACCATTCATGGCTTGGTTTGCTTAAATTATATTTAGAATACTGCTTTTAAGTCTATGACACACTATTCTACACATGGAGCAAAAAAACAAACAAACAGAGAAACATCATAAAGACATTGTCATGACATGTACATCATTTTACAGCATTCCCCCTATTACTTTACACATCTATTCTGTCTTTGACAAAAAAACAGTACAATCTGGGAAACACAATGAGCTCTTCCCCCATAACTTCAGTTCTTAGAAGAGTTGCATGCTACACATAGTCTAAGGTGCTGAATAATTTTCAGTTAATTCGTAACAAAACAAAATAAACATACTGCTGGTGTGGTTTTATGTAGCTTTATCGTAATGTTGCCCTAAATTCTTGTTTCTCTCAATGGCCATCTTTCCATCACAGTGTGAATTTGCTAGTGAATAGATGTATCTAGCCATGATATGAACTGAAATGATTATTATAACCACAGCCAAGGCCATTCCAAATTAATAGCACAATGAGTTCATCAACAGTTCGAAAACAGACCTACAAAATCCAAAAGTTAAACTGTGGGCTCCGTCTTGTTCACTACAATACAGATTTACATGTTTTAAAACAGATAATGGTGATATTATATTTGTCCATATCACTTATTATCATGTAACCCCCCCATTGTTCTTATTCATAGTTAGGGAATGAAGCTCCTCGCCATGTGAATAACAAACTAAGATCTCCAGTGATGCCAGTTGAACTACATGTTCATTTGGCCTGGTCTATTTTTAACTCCTACATTTTACCTAGATCTCGACTAGAGTGGAACAATGCATTTCTATACTCTACAGTAAGGCAACACGATACAGCTTATGTGCATTACCAATCCTAAATTGTCATAAATACGTTAAAGCTATCTTCATAACATACTATTTGATCCAAAACATAACATGGAAAAAGCATTTTTTTGCCAGAACAAGTCTAAAAACACTGGTTAAAAATAAATCACAGCTCTTGAATGATGTACACTGCAGTATTATCCTCTCGCCCCTCACAGACTGCACATCTGTAGTAACATTTTCTTGATTATATGTCCCTGAAAAGATCTTAATAAATAAATGTCTCTGAAAGGCACTCTGAGATGTGCAGCTCATAGTTTCTTAGAAAATAAAACTACTGATCTCTGAAGATTGCTCACTTGTAACGCTGTGCCTGCCTTCCTTAAACTGTTCAGTCAAGTGGTGAGAATAGGTCGCATTATGATGCCACTTGTCTACTTAAGCTAAAAATGTTGATGAGCATTAGTATGAAATGAGTGGTATTACCAGTCTCGCACACAATAACTGGACTGTTGACTGTGATCTTTAAAATACGTCTCTGCTAAATTTCTTATCCAGTCAACTAACAGACATTTGACAAAGCTTTTGATGTTCATATCGCTTGAATGTGTCCACTTTGATTAGACATTACAAACTGTGCAACTATTGATTTGCTGGTTAAACTGTTGAGTATATTTTCAGATGTCAGTGGTTCGTCAGTGTCAAGGATTTCAAATTCCATTGATACCATACTTTTACATCCAGTGCAATTGTTCCTTATTTGAGCACCTTCTTGAGCAAAATGAAAAGAAACATAAAACTACCACAGTAGTAAATAACAGAATAACCCTCTGCACAAAGCCATCTATTCAACAGATAACATTTCTTTCTATTTGTCTCTAAAGCTGCATGGCTGACACTAAAACTAAGCAGCAGAGAGTGTAGTGTCTGTACCACACTTTATGCCCTTTGGATTCAGTCAAGGCCACTGAGATTGAAGCAAATGCACTGCCAACTGTTTTGATGCCCTCCACCTTGACAAACCCACTTTTTCGCGGGTGTTTTGGAAGCAATGTCACGTTCGAAGGATGATTGCGATTTAACCTTGTGAGGGAACGTCATCGATCGTTCATCCAGCAAAATAGCAAATTTTGGTGGTTTGAATGCACGTTCTGGTTCTGCTCTCTGACCATCAGTTCATGAATAAAACCTTTTATCCACTCTCTTCAGGAAGCACTTGTGATAAGCCTATGTGAACCAAATGCATGAAGATGAGGTCAACTCATCGAAGCTGTGAGGGAATTTTAGTGCCAAGCCAGAGTGAGTTGCCAGTTTGGGTGTAGGCATTGGAGGGGCAGTGAAAGGGCTTCGAGACGTCCTGACAGTATGTCCGGCTCACACCTGCATCTCTGAACCACTGGACATGCCGAGAGCGTTTGCCTCCTCTGTTGTCAAACCATTCTTCAGTGTCCTCCTCACTGTGCAGCCAGAACAAAAAGTGAATTATTACAGTGTTTTCACAGGCAGGTGATTATATGGATCTGTGCATGATAATAAATTATGCCACTTGGCCAATAGTTGACATTGACTCACGTGATTTTCGGTTGGCTCGGGACCGTCTCCTCTCCCGAGGTTGCGTCCGCTGGCTGGGCCCCTGAGTGGCTGACCTTACAATCCTCTCCATGATCTCATCAGCTGTATCATCTGTGCAGTTCACCGGGTCGTCACTGGCAGAGCACCATGGGGTAACACGCCCTAAAACAGTAAGGTCAGAATGAATAAGAAAACAACAAATCGTATAATAGGGCAGGTTTAACAGAACAAGACTAAGTGTCTACCGCCTTCTAAGCGGTTCTGTGAGGTTAACAAGGCTAACATCAGCATGCTGACATTCTCAAAATAATTCCTAGATGCTAATGTAAGGTATAGTGTTATAACAATTGTTGTAACAATTCATAATTTTTAGCATTTAGTAATGCTGACAGAGTACAAGTCTGTACAGCTACAACAGAGTACAGCTGAGCAAGTATTGGACAAATGTCGACCTGATCTGGTCTCCAGAGACTTTTTTACTAAAAACCATCACAAATGTGAAACTCCTGCACCGCAACAGGAAAAAGTCAATATGATTTATCGTCTGGTAACAATTCACTATACTTTGACTGTTTTTAATGACACTCTTTTAAGGCATACTGTACTGTAACTTTTTTTGAGATTCTTTCAATGGCATATAATACTATGGTATTATGACTTTTTCATGACATGCTTTATATGCATTTTTATGACATTTTTGTTTCTCACTATACTGTAGTAGTAGTATGGCTTTTTCATGACTTTTTTAAGACATACTATA
The DNA here is from genome assembly GCA_032191485.1 of Leptoclinus maculatus. NCBI lineage: Eukaryota > Metazoa > Chordata > Actinopteri > Perciformes > Stichaeidae > Leptoclinus > Leptoclinus maculatus. Next base: position 11,753,777 of record JAVDOI010000008.1, on the reverse strand, counting down.
CAAATACTTTTTAAATTACATTTTTATAACATGCTATTCTATGACGTAACCGGTTAGATATTGAAGTAGCTATGGTGTTTTACAATCAGGATTCCTGCATACACCAGTCCTACTGAATGAAGAACTTCAAATGTTCAGGAAGGATTACTTACAGTAAGTATACAACTGAAATACTTTGTGCTGTGCTCCTGTGAACAATTCTAGCCACAAAAGAATGTACAATTGCAGTGTACTGGATGGATGGTGATGATGTAATAATAAAAAGCTCTGTAGGGGCTATAACATGTTCATGAGACTGACCTCTGGTGCTGCTGGCTCTGGTGCGTGTACGGAGGCCCGGCACCGTGGACGTCACACTCTCTCCGCCCTGCAAGCTGCTCTTTAGTATGGCCTTCATGTTCTCATGTTCAGCTGCATCTTCAGCATACTGGATACCCTGAGGCTGAATCTCCTGTGAGTCCGATGGGGCACCGCCAAATTTACCACTCTGGAGGGGTAGGGAGAGGACGAAGGATCACAATTTCTGTCATTTTATTAATAGGAGACGTGAAACTTAAGCTCGTTGTTCTGGCACTTTAAATATGAAACTTCATACAGTTTATTCTCTACTAGTGGCACAGCACTTTCCAGCCTAAATTAAAAACAATTAGTCATTTCCAAGAGTTGAAAGTTTCACATAGACATTAAAAGTGCTGTTTATTCTGTGACACACACACACACAAAAATCCCCATGACTGTTTGTTGCAACAATGCAGACATGCCAGGTTGCAGAGTACAGCTTTCCTTTTGAGGTCCATTCATATATACCAGGAAGTAGCTGCAACTCCTCCAGTGAGATTTTCTTAACACTCTAGCTGACATCATGCGGGCATCTCTTTTGTCTCTTTGCCAAAACCGTCAAGCTTCCTCATTCATGTAAGGTTATCCACCCACATAGAGCCTGTCAGTCTTACTGATGACTTGTCCATTGTTAATCCTCGTAAATACACCCGTTATTGTAAAGTTATGACAGCACAGTGTGGTTGAATGTTAGTCACAACAGAAAGTTCACATGCACTTGTTTACACAACAAGTCACCCCCCCTACCTCACTATCATCGTCATCCTCACTCTACAGAGATAAAGGAAATGGAAGAAAAAAATGCCAAAAAGGTGTGTTGTAAATACAGTATACTGCTGGTGTCAAGTGAAAACGTTTATATACAAAGTGACAAATATTCAGGAAACAGTTTTTAGGTTTTCAGATTGATAAACACACTACTGATTTATCTAATTGGTTGTTACAAAGGTTGTAGCATTTTCTCAAATCATAAAGAAGCCTGTAATCCTTGATTTGGGTTGTAAACGTTCAACATTTTGGGAAATCCGTCTCATGCTTGTACAGTAAATATGAAGCTGGACCCAGTAGCTGGTTATCTTAGCTTAGCACTCAGACTGGGAACAGGGAAAAACACCTAGCTGGGCTCCGTTCGAAAGGGAAAAAAAACTAAATCTGCCAAATCTAAAGCTAATTAACACGTTATATCTTTGTACAAAAAACAAGACGTTGTGGTTTTACCTGGGCTTATTGATAGTCCGATTTCTATACCCGTGGCAGAGCAAGGGTAGCTTTTGTAAGAGTGGGGTTAAAGTGACAGTCCAGAATATTTGAAGTAGGGTTGTATGAGGACATATCTATCTATATCTATTAACTTATCTATGCTCTATTTAAAGCCAGCAGACCTCATTGACAAAAAGAGTACAGATAAGTTTAATTTACAGTTCAGTTCCCCATTGCAAAATATTCTAGCATACACTAGAATTTATATAGCTTTAAGTCTCTAAAATACATTTTACTGCTGCAGCCCTTCACAGCAGTCCATTGCTTTGCTTCCATGCTGGTACTCTTCTCTGCTTCTCCTAACTCTGGTGTGCCAACCTACCTAGGTATCTGCTGTAGGTAATACACCGACTGTAGATAAATACCTTATACAACTCACTTCAAATACTCCGAACTATCCATTTAAGGTGTTGGCCTTGTTATTTCTCTCTCAGGGACATCCAAAGGTTTGAATTTTCACACAGTGATTGAATTAGGGTCCTTTTGAAGAGAGAGGGGCCCCTGCCAAGGCTCGCTGTGGAGTCCGCTCTGAGTAGCAGACTCCTCGGGGTTTAAGGGATTTTAATCATGCAGGGAGGTGTTTGCTCTGGCCTTTCTTAGTCTGCTGCAGCTACAAAATGAGATACACTAAAAACAACTCACTGATTGTTGTTACAGTAACCTATACATGTGATTACCTAGGAACTATGCTGATGTAATTGCAAATGTATGCCATGTCTCTCAGAAACACCACGTTTGACGCTTTAACCAGATTATGGCTATAACTAGTGTCCAGGGATTGCTCACATTGTCTCATAGAATTGAGAAAGTACAAACTAAACAAAGACGAGGATCAGGAAATGGAGAAAGTGTATGTGCGACCCTTTGCTCGTGGTGAGGAGCACTTACATCTGTTATCATTTTTCCCCTGGTCTTATTCCTCTCTCGGTGGTTGGCCCTCTTCTGTTTTTGCTGTAGCACGCGCTCTCTTGTTGTGCGATACTCCAGGGCAAATTCACTCAGGATCTTGCTAAAGCGATGAATGCTGACCTCACGTACCGCATATATCGGATGGCCCAGGAACAGCAGAAAGGCATGAAACCTGCAGATGTTTAGAGAAACATCACATCACTGTACAGAGATCCTTTGGTGGAAACAAAGTTTAAACATGCTTCAAAAAAGTAACAAAAGTCACCTGTTGAGTATTCTTCGATGTACAATCTTCAGAATAATGATTCTCTCTGCACAATCTTTGAGGAAGTCTGACATTTTTTGTTTCAATGGTGGTTTCATCTCGTGTTTCGCAATGACCTTGAGGTGATCCCATGATGCTTTGCACCTTCGCTCCATCTGGGCCAGATTGTCTTGAAGCTGGTCAAAGTCCACCTAACAAAAACATCACAGAATTGTTGAGGACTCTCTTCAGTGGATATGGCTTTTCACTTACTGCTACTAGTGACAAACTAATATTTTGGACAAATTGTTTAATGAGTTTTTAAAAAGTGAACAACCTTGGTCAAGCGGGTGATAGCTCCTATTTCAGAGTAGAGATCAGTGCTGTCTGGGAACTTCTCCACCACGATGGAGCAGGCGTGGTGCAGCAGGGACTGCTTATGAACCGTGTCCTTCACCTCCGGGACTTTCTCCAAGTAATTCAGCTCAAAGCCTTTAGCCTAGAGATGCATGCATACACAGCAACACAGTCAGAATGTGGGACGGAAACAACTGTCTGAAATTAAAAATCAAGAGCCCCTAGTCAAGGACCAAATTGCAGTGAATTTCCTTTTTTGGCACGGTCAGAAAACGGGGCTCAATGGAGTGCGCCAAGTGCAGATTCATTAGGCTGGTGATTATCAAAAACCACAATCTACTTCAGACCTGACTGATTGTTCTGCTCACCACAGCGGAGCTAAAAGAAACCCGGGCATATCATGAAAGACATAATCCCAATAGGATCTCCCTTGTTCTGCTGCCAGTTTTAAATGGCTTACTGCAAAATATAAATGCAGCCATTATTTCCGGGAACTTCTTGTTTTGATATCGATGACTCATGTTTCCCTGTTTTGGCTCTCAGATCGCATTGACATATAGACAAAACCTCCATCACAAAGTAGAACAAACAAATGCAAGACAAAGATACGAGTTCACACACAAGCAACACACAATGTCAGAAACACACAACCCCCCCCCACCCCACCCCCCCCCCCCTTTTTTTGTTCTCCCCCTCCCAGACAGACAGAGCCAGGTTCAGCAGAGGCCTTGGCGAGCATTTTTTTTACTGTAGAAGGACAGTGTCTGGTGCAGACAGTCAGGCAGCACATTCTTCTACACATAGAGAGTCCACTGTTATCCATTCCAAATAAATATGTGTGGGGGAATTTGGGAGGGAGGGGGTGGGGGGGGGGGAGGGGTGGAGGAAGTGAGTAAAAGACAGAGGGAGAGAAAGTGTAAAGACAGGAACCTCTGAGCCATAAATGTCTTGAGGGTTACTCACGTTAGTGCCATTGAGGAAGTTGCCAATGGCCAACAATGTGGTCAAGATGTAGCGGAGTGTCTTGTTTTTCTCTAACTGGTCCATCCCTTCCTTGAGGTCCTGCAGAGGCTCTGCCACTTCCTAAAAGAGCATGAAAATGTCGTCAAGAATCATGTTATCTATCTTTGCCTGTTCACATTTCTGTCAATTGATTCTGCTCTTCTCTATCCCTGATAACAACTTACAGTAAACGGTCTGTCTGTCTATCTATATCTACAGTCACTGCAGCTTGTTGTTAACAGGCTAACTGTTTCCCTCTGTTCCCAGTCTGTATGCTAAGCTAAGCTAAGCAGCTGCTGGCTGTAGCATCATAACTACTGTACAGACATGACGGTGAACAACCATTCCTTTAATACCTTGAGAAGTAAAAAAAGATAAATGTTGAAATAAATGAAATGAAATAATGTTTTACTTCTGTAACTCCATAAGGTTTGCTTGTGATTAAAATGGACAGGGATGTGTCTGACCTTCTCAATAAGCTCATAGTCCATCTTGAATGCCCAGAGCTGCAGGCGAGCAGACAACTCTGTGATGGAGGAGAGGGTGAGAAGGAACTGTTCAGCACTGCCCAGGGGGATATCAGGGTTGACCAGCTGAGCCTCCTGGATCCTCTGCTTTTCTTCCTCTGTGGGGATCATTGTCAAGATTTTCTAGGAGAGTAAAGAAGAAATCAGAGAAGAGGATGGGAAAGGATCAAGGGTTATAAAATCATTCATCAAGTAAACCTATCAACAAAAATTGTAAACGCCTAAGTTAAATTCTTGCTCTGTTTATATAAGATGTTCCCAATTTTTCCTACAAACTTGTGTGACATCTGAACGTTCAACCTTGTCTTTGTTGTCTGGCTGACAAGATCTCCAGAGACAAAAGGTGGGGAGGAATACTCCTTTTTGCTGAGAATGAACTCAAGGTGAAGCTCTGGAAACTACAGGTTATATAACCCCAAAGGGATGCAATATTAAACATTATCTGCTGAAAAGTCTATGGTTTTTTAAAACGAGCTGAAAATATGCATGTGGAGCTAATCTTTAATCAGCGCTGTGATTGATTACACCAGAACAGCCAAAAAGCCACGCAGCCAGAAAATCACATACGTCAACATTGTGGGCCATCCCATCGACAGGAGTTCAATCTCTCTTGTTTATGGAAGTGTATTTTGGTGTGCTGCTGAGTAATTATCATTCATAAAAAAACATTTATATTTTGTATTTAAATGGTTTAACTGATGGACTAGACAGTACATAACATACAGTACCAATTTAGATCCAGAACGTATCTTTAAAAATGCTTACCTCAATGCCTTCCTTGTTCAGTGCGTACTCATCAAAGTTGAGAATAGCTGTCTTAATGGTGCGAGGAGGAGGTAAGACAGTCAAGCCAATGTTTATAGCGTTGCTGCGTTTTGAGTCCAGGACTATGATTTCTTGTCGTTTGCCATCGACAGCTGCTTTCTATAAGAGATACAAATCATCATTATATTAGGTCATGTACCTTGTGTGGTGGAAGCAGCTCTTAATGGTTTAAAGATGCACTACACAAAGTATGTGTGAAATCACACTCGGCGTATAACAGCCTTTATCACAAAATGGAGGTATGACCGAGAGCACCTCGAAGCCTATTCACCACCACAGAGTTGCTATAGATCCATGGACAGGAGGTGATTAAACTAATTTAGAAAAGAAACACACAGTGTTCTCCTCTCGCCAACATTGAGAAGGCTTTCACCAATTTTAAATGTCATCCAGGGTGACAGTAGTTTGGCAAAATGTATCACTCAACTCACAAAATGACCCTTTCTTATATGATACCGGATAGCAAGAAAACCTGAGCCATGGGAGAGAAGCCAAGGCAAATTAGGATTGGAAAACAAACCTCCAAAAGTATACACAGTAATACTGAATGGTTCTACTGTAACAGCAGTACAACACTAAGTTACCTTTGTGACAGGCAGCTCCTTGGATTTGGACTCAAACAGCTGCTCTAGCTTGGATGTGTCCACTTTAACTGGCTCCAGTTTGGACCAGAGAGACTCCTTACAGAATTTATGACTGTTACAATGCCAGTCCACGGGACGCACTTCGTTCCAGAAGAGTCGGATGGTCTTCTTTTTCTTTTGGAAGAGAGGCATCTCCCCTCGACTCAGCTGAGGGGAGGGCGGAGGGATAGGGGCCATGAACGGTGGGGCTGGGGGCATCATTTTGCCAGGGATGGGAGGAGGAGGAGGGCACCCAAACAGGGGCGGGGGTGGTGGCAGTGCAGCATTACATGGCAGAGGTGGAGGTGGTGGTATGAGGTCACCTGACCCCAGTACACTGTCCATATCTAAAATGTCCATGTCATCCTCATCCCTCAGGTCCGTGAAGTCGATTTCTTTGATCCTCAGCTCCCTAGGTTCGGCCATCAGCTGATCCCAGATATAGTCGGACTCTTTCTTCGGGGTTAAGGTTGATGAGGCAGCGATTGATGATTTGTCAGTCTGCTGCTGCTCTTTTGAGGCCTCGACCTCAGGAGGGGACGTTAGGCCTTTGACCAAATCTCCAAACTTCTCCGCAACTGCTCGGACACTGCCCTGGTTGTCCAGATGACCCACCTCCATTTTTTTCACATTTTCTTCTCTGGCCTGTCTGTGAGCCTCCAGTGTGGAGATCCTGCTGGCCAAGCTAGCTACAGAGGAGTCACTGACTTCTGCATCCTTCTCACATTTACAGTTTTCTTTCTCCGTTTCTGCTACATTCCCTTCATCCTTGCCGGTTGTCGCCTGAGCGTAGAGCATGTCCAGCATGAAGCGCTTGCTGTTGAGTATTTTGTTGCACTGGTCGTTCACATCTGCGTCTTTAATGCACTGTGTCCATTGGCCTGTTGATATGGAGAGAATTGTGACATTGAATACAAATTATACATAGTTGATTATCAAAGTAAGTGAATAAAATGAGCACCGATCATACCTGCTTCAATGTCATTGGTGAGTTTCTCCTCCCGCTCCTCCCTCTCCAGAGTGCTACTTGTGGAGGAGATGCTGGATGCAGAGCAGTTGTCCTTTTCATTCACTTCCTCGTTCTGTCTCTCCTTCTCACTCAGCAGTACTCCGTCCTCGACATCCCTTTCTGTTGGCTGCTCCTTCTCAAACTCCTCCTCTAACTCCACATTCACCTCCACATCTGGCTCTCCCACTCCTGCTACATCTGCTGCCTCTGCCTCCTCTACCTGCTCTTCCACATCTACCTTGTCCATGTCCTGTTTCTGTTCCTCAATCTTCTCCTGCTCTTGCCTCTCTTCCTTCTCCACGCCTGACTGTTCATCTGATGCTGCCGCTACATTCTGGTCGGCCTGAGTCTCAGCAACATCCTCTGTCTCTGCAGGCGACTCTGTCTCAGTCTGCTGCTTGTCTGACTCAGAGGGAGGTGTGGGGGAAGGTTCTGATACTGTTAAGTCTGGCGCTGGACTTTTGGTTCTGGTCTGTGGGTCAAGGTTTGGCTCTGAAATATGTTCTGTTCCTGGAAGAGAAATCAAAACAACGTAGCAAAATTGTTACTTGAAGTACTTCAGTTATGTGTGTTTATATTATCTGATAGTCTACAGAAACATTCTTTGTTTATAATTAAAACAGCTTTAAATTGCTTCCTGACATGTCCTTAATTGCACTGAGAGACTGTACATTTCCAGACTGCAGAAATAATTTACAAAGCAATCATCAAATTCTGTTACCATAGCTCATGATCATACAACACACACACACACACGCGCACACACACACACACACACACACACACACACACACACACACACACGGTAAAACACAATGTGAGTGGCTGAGAGGCAATGCTTTACAATTTCTGAGAAAAACCCTTTTGATTGCAAGCCTCAAAACAATGAAGCTGCTAAATCAGTCTATTTAGACACAACACATACATTTAGATACAACATCAAATTATCTATTTTCCTAAAATCTTACCTTATCACTTATACATTTTGATACACACACATAAGTCAAGTAGTTATTCTAAATAATCCCTTTCAGCAGAAGTGCAGCTAAATCTAATTTCTGTGCAATAAACACTCGTCAATTGTTATTGCCAAGCCCAGTGTGTGTGACAGGTGCACCGACAGCCAGTATGAGCCAACATTACAGTCCATTCATGCTCATATCACTCGGGTACTAATGATGAATAAATGGTTGGCAAACACTAGTTACCCGACGTCTGGTGTGCAGTGGCGACTGTGTCTTCCTGTGAGATAATGGACGAAGGTGTGGCACAGCGGGGCACAGAACGGCTAGCAGAGTTGAGACTCAAACACAGCGTGATCTCTGTCCGTCCTCTCATTGGCACCTTGGGGCGCTCTCGCTCAAACTCCTCTGCGGCTAGCCTCTCCACAGCCTTGTACCTGCAATAATGAAGTTTAGCTTCTAGAAGTCTGTACACTTAGGTTAAGATGCATGCTGCTGATCTGTTGTAAAAGCTGTTTTAAAATTGGCCAGCCATATCATAGTTGTGGTATAATCACATAGAAACATACATGCAAATGATTGCAAATCACAATTTTGCTTTATTTCTTTTAAGGTGAAAATATTACTTTTTTTTTTTTAGGGGTGGAGAGATATATGACTTCAAAATACAAGCCCCTGAAAACATTACATATTAGAGATATTAAGGCTACATCGAACAGTGATGAAAAACTCTTAGTGAATGATAGCCATTATGTCAAAATGTATGCTGTGAACACATATGCCATATTTGCCTTGTCTTTATTAAAGTTGCCAAAGTGCTATTTAACTTTAATGGCTGGTGTTTACTGATCTCAAATCACAGATTCTTTACAGGGGTAAAAAAAGCATGGGCAAAAGAATGAGCTATACATTATATTGGACACACTCACACGGTCAGAGGGAGACAACCGGACCACATTCATGACAAAACGCAATTACACACTGGTCCTGTTAACTTTGGGACGTCTTATTGAGGAGCAGGTCTAAAGGAGCTCTAACACCTATAAATCATCCTACGGCTTTACATCGGCTTTTGACTTTAAAATAGAATCTCAAAGTATTTACAAACCTCCTTATCTTCTATCTTATTTGCAGTATTATTGTGGGCTCCATGGGAACCCATGAACTAAAGTAAACTCACCTTTCCTCTCTGGCTTGTCTCGCTTCTTCCCTCTTGTCAACATGATCTCGACTGAGATAGAAAGATAGAAACAGAGTCAACATCTAGGGCCTGAATTCACAGTCTGTATAATGTAATATTTCAATTGCTTAACTGAAATTGATATGGTGAGTGCAAAGAAATCAAACAGAGCATCATAGAAAGGTTCGACAAGACATCAGAGCAGAACATATACTCTTCCTGCCATGATCCAGTATTTCTCATAATCATCATAAACAAAGACAGCCCAGCTGTTATCTGACTCACGGGGGATTTGTGAACATCACTCCAGAGTAAAGACCGTAGCCACCTATTTCTAAAAATACCAACCTATCTTTATTGGCTGTACAGCTCCCTACAAAGTAAAGAAATAATATATTCTTTCTGACATGAAGTCATGTAGTATTTTGACGAGTATTTCCGTTGGGTGAGACTAACTTCAAACGGTTCCTCTCTTCTCTTTCGATTCTCTGCAGACGCTCTTCTCTTTCCAGGCGCCTCCTCTCTCTCTCCGCAGCCAGAGACTCCTGATGCTGTCTGTACGATGAAGTAAGCAAGCCTCCTAGAGCAGCTCTAAACGATAAAGAGAAAGAACAAATGGGATAACATTATCAAAAATTGAGTGATTGGTTTGTATTTAGATTTTTTACAAATGGGAGCTTTATACTGTAGGTATATGATCAACCATACAGACAACATGTTCTGCATCAGCTGTGGAAAAGTTAAGATGCCAACCTGTCAACCGGTTTGGAGTCTGGTGTGGAGGTTGCTGAAGTAGTGAAGCGATGACTGGGTGATGTAGGAGCCTTGTGCCTGCCAGGGTATGGACTGCCATTGGCACTGATTCTGTTTAAAAGAAGGAGTAAAATAAATGCTTTGTTCGCTCTGAAAACATTTTTTCCACTGAAAGACAGAGAAGAACGATGAACAACACTTCCCGAATCTGTGCTGTGAATTCCAATGTCGTACTGCTGGATAGCTTACACTGAGATATGACTGTGTTGAGTGCTCTTAAGCACTTCTCCCTCTGCATCTGAATAGCTTTCCTGTGAGGCCATCAACGTCTGAAGGGTATCTGCAGGTGCACTGCTCATCCATGTATGTGCACGGGGACAAACTTTCTTAAATGCATCTTTTCGCGAGACCTACTCTTTTCTTTGAGGCCTTGTATTTGCGATGTTGAATCTGATAGAAGATCATGCACATTTTGTCCTAGAAAAGTTGCACAACACATTGTGCATTGGAAACACACGAGTGTTCAACTACAAACTTTTCAGGCAGATTGAATTATGTGCACATCTTCCTGAGATTAATGTAAACCGCAAAGGCCTCAGAGCCATCATACATCTTGTCCCTGCACACTCTTGGTACTCTTGACCTGTTGACACCTGGCCTTACCTTTCTGCCCAGCTGGGCTTTCTAGTTGTGTAAGATGTAGGAGAGTTGTTTTTATCTGTCAGACTGAAGATGGAAGTGAGAAAAAGAGAGTAACAGTCAGATCAGACCCTCCAAAGATCAAATAATGATCTGTTAGTCATACACACAACATAGCGAGACAGCAGTCAAAGGTTGGAGGGCTGCAAGACCACAAAGCAACAGAGCCAAATGGGGGAAAGACCATATCTCTGTCTGTCTTACCTATTCAGTGTGCTATTTAGAAGGTAATAAGACTGCAGTAAAATTCTAATGAATACAAATATTTTACTTACTGTCAACTGTATTGAAAACAGTGCTTAGATGGAATTTGGCATACAATGCTAAGGAATTGCTACGCCATTCCAGCTTTGGTTGACTACCATGTTTCTATTGCTACAGACCTCTGCAGAAACATGAACAGCTAAGAGTTGTAAACTTTGAATTCCTTAATGCTTTGAATTCATTTATTGATTTGTCTTGGATTAACTGTGGTGCACAGTTGAAGACAGATGAGTAGTAAATGTCTGCTTCAGTATGTCTTTTGGAGATGGCAGATCATGCAACATAAATCACATCTGAGGGAAAACATTTTTTGAAGGATGAAGGAGGTAGAGAGGAACTAAGCCACAGCATGTCTAACACAAATAACCTGATGGGGGCGCTATATAGAATAACCTATTTTTAAGAAAAGATAGGAATTATTGAAAATTAGAAAAAAATTTGAACTACTGTATCTGCTTTTACTCGTATGTTGCTTGCAGGTGTCTTTACTGAGTGTACAGTGAGCTACAAAGAGACACTGGGGTAGTCTGACAATAACGGTAATCACAGTCAGGTGGCCGGGGAGGGACCCACCAAGGACTAAAGGTCCTCTTTTTAGGTGCAATGGACACAGGAGACGATATCCTGGTCTCGACGCTGAGATATTCTCTCTGCCCTGGCTGGTCACTGGCTTTAGGAAGGATGTTGCCCATACACTTTAAGTTCAAACACATGTTAGGAGTATCTGCTACAGCCGGAGCCACACTAGGATGACAAAATACAACAGAGTAGGAGTCCAAATGGAAGAAAAGCTATAGGGAGAAACTGTATGAGGGAGAAGGGGAATGACGCTTGGAACCTGTTGGCCTAGAATACCTGTGAGCGCCCTGTCTAGAGGACTCAGTGACTGGATGACTTTCATAATCTGCCTCGTCCTCCTCATCCTCCTCCTTCTCTCCCTCCTCATCCTCATCCTCCTCTCCTTCCTCCTCCTCCTCCTCCTCCTCTTCTTCCTCGTCCTCTTCTCTGTGGTGAGAGCAGGGATCAAGGGTTGAAAGGAGGAAAGGGAGGATGTAGACAGGCAAGAGAAAAGAGAAAGTGGACAGAGACAATGAAAACACAGAGCAGAGGAAAGCCCAGGCGAGACAACAGACAAAAATGACAAACACCAAAAGCATTGGAAGTATAACAAGAGAGACAAACATTGAAAGATGTGGAAAAGGGGTTAGTAGGTTTTGACAACTGTCTAAAAGTCATGTGACTTGTTGCCAGAAGACACCAGTGGAAACGAGAGTGAGAGTTGTACAGAGGAGAGCCGGTGTCGTCAGAGTTTGTTGTGTTGGAGTACATAAAACGTAGCTTAGTGTTACCTGAAATATTTTTATTGTCATGGCTGAATATTAAAGCTGATTTTGACAATTCAGAATGAGACTTCGTCTTGAGCAAAACTTGGTGAGACACAATAAAAAACAGGCCGCATCAATGGAAAGGTTAACAAAACTATATTTCTTTGCAGGGTCCTTTCCATTATAATGGCAAGGACACTTAACAACACTTAAAAAGACAATCTAAGTCCGTCAGTGGCAAAAACAAGCACTTTTAGAGGTCTTAAACTGACGGTAATGAATTGTCCTGAGCAATTACATTGCAGCTTGTTTAGCGGCTGCCGTCCACAGCGTTCTCGATCAATTTGGGACCAGTTTCGAAAATTGTAGTCCCCTTTAGTCAATAGGACACAAAAGGGGAAAATGGGTTAAATGCGAAAGTTATTACCCTTTAATACAAAAAAAAACCATCTCCCTGTGATTTTAATTGAGGAGAAACATATTAAATTTGTGGGTTGGGGATGTCGAAGATATGTTGTTTGCTTGAGCAGATAGTCTGGGATACTTTGTCATTCACAAGTCTGTGGCCACTTTGCTTCTGGATCTGTCTCGGATGTCTGGATTTCATTAACAATATGGAAAATGGTGATCTTCAAAGGCAGCTTGGATTTCCTGTGGTGGACTGGAAGAAGCTAGTCCAGTCCAGACGGTATCATATGACCTGCTGGACTGCATTTAAGTATACCTGAAGACCTTAGTGCTACCAGGAATATTAGGTGACAAACAATTCCTAGTTTAAAATTCAAGCCTAATTTTTGTCTTCTCATGTATGGGCCTATAATAAAAAGTGGAATAATGAATGACTTCATGTGAAGTTTTTTCTGGTGCTTTTACAGGGCATAGTCCAAGCTACTGCACAATTAAACAAGATTGCAATTAGCTTCTTGCCTGAATCACCAGTTGTGGTTTCTATGAGTTTGTGTAGTCCAAAAAGGTTTGCTGTATAAAAAACAGATGGCACTGTGGAGTTTGAGTTAAATCCACTCTCACTGAAGGAAGCATGACTCGAGACAGAGAGCAGATAGCTCATATCATGTGTTTACAGAAGCTTTCTATTTCCATCTGAGGTAGGGGAACGTCTTGACAGTGGGGAAATTAATTAAAATGTCACTTTGCAGTAACAGTCTCCTCTCTGCCGTTCTTTAAATTACTATATAATTAAATTCTCTGCTTTGGCTCTGGACAGAATAGACGCATCTCTCCAAGGCTGAAATATAATACAACACTTGCAGTCAAGCTGTTTCCTGTGAAACAGAGTAGAACTCCGTGGACGAGGAATCATTTGTGATTCCATTTTAGTTGCAGCTATCTCTCAGGGCTTAAAATATACATGATCAAAACAAACCCTCCTGGCTGAACTTTTAAAACAAGGATCGGACCAAGTTCAAGCTAAAATGGAAGAAAGGATTAAGTTTCTTTTTTTCTGTTGAACATCTTCCACTTTTCCATTTCTCTGTCCTCCCCCAGGCCTCACCTCTCACTGATGTCTTCAATACGATGGCCACCAAAGGGCAGGAAGCTGCTTGCATGAGAATGAGGGCTGCTGGGGGATGCCGGGGCAGAAGCGTGGCCTCTGCTGTTCTGGAGTGAATGTCTCCGGCTGCGTCTTCTCTCCAGGCCTCGCCTCTCGTTGGTGCCACCAACGCTGGCCCGTCTGCGGTCCTTACGGACGCTGGGAGGCAACTGGGTTTCGTCGTCTCCGTCCTCGTGCCGGAGAATCATCTGGATCAAAGGCATCACAGAGAAACCTTGGCACACACTTCATTGCTGGCTGCCGTATAAGTGTGTGAGAAGTCATGTGACCTCAGTCGGATTGCGGGACACACATGTCCGATACAATTCCATTAAGGCTAGTTGTGATGAGATAATGTGGCAGTGTATGCTTTCTTACCTCATAGATGTTGAACTGTTCTACGAGGTCGAGGTCAGAGCCTTTCCTGCTCAGGTGTCTCTGGGCCATGGCTTCAATGCCCTGCTCCTCAAGACAGTCCACCATGTCATAGTATGAGTCCTGGTCTGGGAGGCCTGCCAGAGTCTGAAACACAAACACATTCAATAGAAGAAAAAAAAAACCACAATAAGAGTTCTAAACTGTCTCTGCAATATTTTAGATTAATTGTGAGAGAAAAAATGAATTACAAAAATAAAGAAAGATCGCCTGAGAGAGTGAAAGGGTGTCAAATGTCTTCTGAAGTTGTTTTGTTTCGACCTTGTATTGAAATGTAATCTGTAGCCAGATATGGTATCTATATATAAGTATGTCGGTATTTTGACTCCAGTTTGTGGATCAAAGTTTCCCCGTGTTTGAAAAACAACACCGGTTCATTATATACACGATACTGTACAATCCATTCTTATCCTTAATGAAATGAATATGTTGCTGCTGCTGCAACGACTCCTTTACTAAATAAGGGGGAGCGAGAGGAGTGACAATGAGTCAGGTCCTACTGAAGTCCTTTAAAAAGCTCAATATGACAAAGGGTCTGGCAGATCAGATGAAATTTTGGGAACAATGCAGATAAGAAACCCAGAGGGGGTTTGAGCGATAGAGACCAAGAGAGAAGATAACACAGTTAAGGAGCTATACTTGTATTCTTTCACTGACCTTATTGATGAGTGTCATTGCATACACCAGCAGCTCTGTATCCACTCCATCCTTCTCATCTAGGATCTCCATGATGTTTGACCACAGTTTTGTTTCTGCAGCAGCAAAAGGCATGCAACACATTGTATATCAAAAGAGAAACTCCACCAGGTTATAGTAAAGTCTTACTTAATCCATTTGCTGATCTTAGAGCGTAAAATAGTTTCGTCATCTCATGGCTCCAGTAAGAGAAATGCAGCCACAGCAGTTTTCCCTCTAGAAAAAGTGGCAGTGGAAAAAACAGTTGATCACCGGAGCAGCCGCGTGCCTCAGACACAAGTGTCAAGTCCACCTCCTTCTCATCAGGAGTCTGGGGATCAGGTTCAGTCTTCTTACGCAACAGCAGAAGTGACAGGATCGGGGAGCGGAGACAGAGGGATACCCGACCCCTGCACGGCTGATGTTCAACCGTCTGTTGTACAATGTGGAGCCTTTAGAGAGGCAGGTAACTGAACCCTGCTGCAGACAGGAGTTACAGTCTTCCTCAATAAGCCTCGTTCCATGCATAGCTAGAGAGCTTGCCCAGGACAACTGATCTGACTACTGTGTAACTGTGATCTGCGGTCAGCTGAGCAGCAACTACAGCCGCCATGGATGACTTGATTAGAAGAACTGAAGGAGAAATCTATCCTAAATGGGAATTTACATTATTTCATTTTTACATTATTCATGGTATTCCTTTAATATTTCACTGCTGGTTTCACTTGAGACATTTAACAACAGAGAATTACAACTGATACAATGCAAATTTTATTTTAGAGGTAAGAAAACAATCTCTTATTAGCTGGAAAAAAAACCATTCAGGTAAAACTAATTTGGTGTAATACCTCACGCGATGAATCGACAGAGTCTGACAAGCTCTTGATGCCCTGACAGTCTGTCTGCAGGTATTGACTTTAACATCCCAAAGTCACCCTAATGCTCACCTGTATTGGCATCCACAACGTTCACAGCTTTTATGAGCAGGACGGCGTTAGACTCGGTGTACTCCACAAACACCAGCAACAGCTTTAGGGCTGTCTTCACCACCAGACGGAACTACACAAAGGGAAAAATACAGTAAACACAGAAATCACAATGTGGCAACAGCCCCTAAATCCAAGCATGTAACACACAATCCACTTAATTTCAACTGTAAATGTAATGCTTTTGCTCAAACAAATGGATCAGCTCAACGCGGATGATGCGCCAGCACTTCCAACTATTACTGGTATCCTATTGTCTAATAAAAGCTTTTCCTGTCTGAGACGACTTGAGAGTTTGATAAGAACTTCCTGTGACTATCAGAATCAAATTAAGACTGGATTATAACAAACAGTTAAAGGGACTTAAAATACTGTTGCAGTCGACTAAAACTCTAAATGTACCCTCATATGAGGAGAGAGAAAACAATTAGAGAGGAGAGTAATTGGGTTGATACACAGCAAAGTTATTCATTTGCTTGAGAGTGACAATCGATCATGTCAGTGGTGATAAAACCAGTGTTAATTTAGTAAAATCTTTGTCTAAAACGCTGCCACATCAGCACTACCACTGGAAAAGCGACACCCCAATCAATGATCATAGTCAAAATTACAACTGACAGTGGAAATTTGCCATATAAAATGATTGGGAAAACAGGGTTTTGATTTTTTTTTTAAAGAAAAAAAAAAAGATGAATGCCAAAAAATATTTCAACATTTACATGAGAAGGCAGAGAGAGTGAAGAGTTAACATAGTTCCCTCCTCTGCTGCAAATATGCTTCACATTACAAAATCTGACCACCAGAGGGCCGAGGGGACCACGATGACAGAGGAAAAGTATGTGAGGAGTATGTGATTATTTCAATGTTGTCAGTGCACAGATGGGTTTGCTGAGTTGATCGTAGAGTATATCTACTGTGTTTAATGTTCATAATCTTTACCTTGGATCCAACCAGAGTGTAGAGCCACTGGACCGTTTCATTGTGAGATATGATGCCGTTCATCCCATCCACATACAGCATTATCTGACCGAGAGCTGGAGAGAGAGAGAGAGACAGACAAAGAAAGAGATGGGGTTTGGTTAATCACGATTCTGAGTGGGAGCCTTTCTACGCAAAGCAGGTGGAACTTTAACAACAAAGTCTCATCTGGTGTGCCTTAGAGTCCTAGAGAAACCCTAAAAATGCCCCTCTATCTTTGTTTTTAGCTAATTATGAAGCGTTTATTTATATAATGATGTAGCACAGGAAACAGAAAATTGACCATCATACCACTTTTGTACAACTCACAGTGTAATGCAAAAATCAAAATCAAAAAAGCATGCACATCCAGATGATAAATACCAGGTGCTGGACAGAAAAGCATGTAAAAGATGTAAAAATAGAAAAAATAAAATCTCACATATTCACTTCAGCCCACCCTATATGTCGGTAAACAGGACCTCCACAGTAGTGTATGACCAATAACGTAGATTTTTCAAAGAATGTTCTGTGGCTGTCACATATGCACGTATAAACAACCACGCAGTTACCAACAAAATGTGTTTTGTTAGCGAAAAGGCTTAATAATATTCCTCTGCCCATCATGATTAAAGTGATTAGAGCAGCTGTGGAGATAAAAAACAAAACAATTGGGTGAGGACCTAAAAAAGAAAAACGACTCTCGTCCCTCAAGTCAGTGGACAAAAATGGAGGAAAATATTTGAGCGCCTTGAGTGGCTCACTGCATGCTGACACGACTTCCAACTGTAACAGGATACATAAATAAGAACATAATAAGAGCCAAGGGATCTCTATGGGGGGCACTGCAAGTGTAGGGCTTCTGTTAAAGGAGGAGATGGGGGGGGGGGGGAGGGAGATAAACACTGCTGGAAAGAAGTGGAACAGACAAAAGCTCCTTTTAAATATGTAGCTTTTTTTTTTAACAGCATCTCAGTGGCCATCCACGGGGAGTTAATGCATTCACACAGAAGACCACAGCAACAGGATGAGCTCAGCTTGAACCCACTGCAACTTTAGGTGATACATTAGCTGACATGTGGGGGAAAAAAAAGCTTAGTTGTATAAACACGTGAAGACATTGAAAGTGGAACATTTTTGGAAGGCCTGGTTGACTATTTCTTGGCAGAAGCTGAATAGGGGGGGGGGGTAATACCTAAGAGAATTTTTGGGAAGAAGTCATGAAATTCCTGTCTTTTTCAAATGTGACAAAAGGTGATGAGCTTGTGCTGATCAAGTACAGAAATGAGTAGCTGGAGACTCCTCCATGGGCTGCAAAGCTGACACACCAGGTGTTTTGAACTGTTAAAAATAACGTAGAGTTCAATCTTTGACCAACAACTAGATAAAATACTTAAACGGACTTATTGAGGGCTCTTAAACAGAATCTCATGTAATCTCCTCTTGCCATGTTTCTTCAGACATGTTATGATGGGATTCTGTCAGATTCCTCTCCTCTTCTCTAGGGGGGTATGAAAATCATGAATATGCTGTAGATAAGCCAAAATTCCCAGGTGCAGCTGCTGTTAGTGCATGGTGCGTGAGAGTCTGTGGGTGGGTGGACGCATGAGTGCATGTGTGTGTGTGTGTGTGTGAGTGCATGTAGGTGTGTGTGTGTGTGTGTGTGTGTGTGTTTGTGTGCGTGCTGACGGCCCGCTGCTGCAGCAGCAGGGGCAGTTCATCTTTTATCAATCAGGGTTAATTACTCACAACATGTCAGGCCGGAGCATTCCTAACAGTCCTCTCCTGCTGCGAGCTCAGAGCCGTGTGTCACAGCAGTCAGCGGCTTGGACAACATGGCGAAACCAAAGCGGACCACATCAGAGTGTGTTTATGAAAACATGATTAACCTCCTCAGTCAGCACGGGCCAGAGTGTCACCCTCTCCTGTGACTCCCCCCCCCCTTTGTATGAGATCACCGCTGACAGACGAGTGACAGCAGTAATGACATGACCTACAGCTGGTCTATTGAGTCCAGAATGGATTCCTAAAGATCTAACTAGCATGTACAAAAGTGGCTAAACAAACTATTACCAGTAACTCTTTATACACAGACGCAAACAGCTGTGAGTTTTGCTGAAGGAGAAGTGAATCTACTTAATTCTTTTTTTAAACTGGTAGCCGATGTCTGACCTGCAACATCATCACTACGCAGACTTTTATCTCTGGTGTGCACCTGTGTACAGTATCTGGTGAGGTTTTGAGGAATGTCCCATTGAAAACACGGGTGAGAAAAGATAGGTGGCCTTAATGAGGCTTTTTAAAGTGTTATTACGCAACATGAATGTTCAGCTGTGCTGACAGATGAGACGTTACTGATTGTTCCCTAAAGTCAACCGCAAAATCCAATGACTTTTAGACCATTCTGACATGTTATCATAGGACGTTATTTAAAGATATCAACCAAAGGTTTTGGGCTTTTTTTTTTTTAAACTTAAGCATGTAGCCAAGTAAAATAAAATCTGAGTGAATGTCTACATCATGTGTTCATCTAATTTAGTGTGCAGTTGAGATACGGAAACAATATGATTTTCAAACACTTATGAACGACGCCAGGAACCACAAAATCATTAACTTTTCTCTCAGATTCATTAAAACGACTGCTTCTTGGAATTATTCAATGCCAGCTGTCATTTAGGTACAGTTCAACTCTGAGCTCCAGAAACCACATGGACTGCAGTTACCCTGTGAACAGTTAGGGGAAAACCATACTGTAACTGTTTGAAAAACAAAACAAAAAAACACAAAAAACACTTTCATTATGGGAAACTGCAAACTTAAGGGTCTGGTAAGAAACTGTCAAAAGGAAACGTCTAATGACTCTCAAAACAATCGCCTTTTTGTGAACTTCAAATGGAACTGATTTCCACACACTTGCGAGTAAATTAGTCGTGAAACTGCTCCGGAAAATGGAAAGTTACCTGTGAGCTGCAGTTCAGGCTTTAAAAGTATAAGATTAAATCATTGTGTACTTTCCCAGCCTTGTACCTTTCTGAATAGCTGAGTGTGGGTCCAGAACATAGAGGATTTGTTTTTAAACTCTAAAACAGACAGTCATCAATAACTTTGGAAGAGGGTTAATAAGAAGAGCATGTGAGTGCTGAGTCTGTGCAGCACCGACTCGACTTCAAGCACTGAGCTGGGGCCAAAAAATGTGGGCCTCCATTCGAGTAATCATGAGCAGCTCTATAATACCTCACACAAAGTACAACAATAACAACGCTAAGTCCCTTTGTATGTATGTCACGTAATGAGATGTTGGCAGACAACGAGCTGCCTTCAAAGCTCAGTGATTAGAATTTAAATGTACGCCATTATGGGAAAGGATAGCCGAGGAAGAAAGATTTAGCTAAAAAAGAAACTTGGAAGTGTTCAATGAGCAGCCTGGCACTCTCACACTCCCCTTTCTTTCAATACTTAACATACGTTACGAGTGAAGAGAACACTTGAACGATATCCAGCTGCAGAAGGGAACCAAGAGACAGACCCTGTTCCTGTGTAAAGAACCAGAACTCTGAGAGGAGTACAAACTAATGCAACTGAGGTCTGGTGGAAGTGTTTCTTCAGGGCCTCTCCCTCTCATAAACCACAGCAATTATCTTCCACAGTCCCAGGAATGTGCAGGAAGGGCTGCTCCCTGACCACTGCTGAGGTGAGAAGCACTCTGAGGTCTGGGTGGCAGCACCAACAACGAGCCAGCTGACTTGGGAAAAAAGACACTTATCTAAGAAGTTGCAAGAAATCAACTCAACGGCTTCCCCTCGATAAAACCGTTCCCCACTACTACTTTGGTTTCATTTACATTTTGGAATTCATCAAAACTGGGTCGGCCAAACGGTCTGACAGCAACATGTATTTTACAAGGACTTGAACCCACCTGAGTTCATTGGGGTTTATTGCAAAGTCTGGAAAAAATATATCTTTTAATGTAGATTCTTGTTTTATTGTGGCACCATATTTATAGTAGATTATTTTAAATTCAAGAGTAGTGTCCACACTAGGCTTTGGGAACACATGAAAAGAGACACGGACCCTTTACTGGTTTGTCCATATTGATCCAGCAAGCGCTTGAACATTACATTACTGACATTTAACTACATCATTGCCTCCAGCTAACTTCTCATTTAGAGCCTGTCTACCATAAAAAGACCAGTTAATACGCACGACAATTATTAACTGAATAAGACACGTTCACGATACGTTCCAATTGTTATTCAGCTAATCACGCAGCCCATTAAGAGCCAGACAAACTGCCTCCGCCAGACCAATTCAGAGCTGACTGCCAGACTTACATTGAGCCCCATACAGTAAAACAACAGGGGCATGCTTCCATTTTCAGTCCGGAATACTTGTTTGCCAGTATTTGACACAATTTACCGAGAGGCCTAAGCCAAAACAAATTCCCTACAGACAAACAAACAAACCTCATGGAACAATAGCATGAAGTAAGGCAGTATTTGGCGGAGCAAGCTCTACAGGCGCCGTGAGCCGAGTAGACTACAACACTGCAAACTAATTCAAAAGGCTAATACATGTAATATTTCTCCATTTCCCCTGCATTCAAAATAGTATAAAGCAGATAGATTTCAGGTTTACACAGTACTGCATTTCAGAAAATCCCGTTAGGACAATGAACAACTGGGGAAAGCCCAGCCGATGAGCTTTTCCCATCCCGTCCAAGTGGGGAAGACTCTGGAGAAAAGCTACTGCATGCCATCCACCCACTTGTAGAGTGATCTGAAAGATGAGCTGCGGTTCAATTCTTACAACTCTTGAGAGAGTAGTGGTGTGATTCGCTCTGGTTCTGGCCAGCCATATGCTGAATTCAGTCCCAAAAAACAGTCAGCTCACAGGAATCAGCCGTAAAAAAACCCACTCCAGTGCTGAGGCTTTCAGTCTATCTGCCTGTGTGCTACATTACTGCAAATGTATTTTCCAAATTATAGTTTATGTATCTTAGACGGCAAGGTCGGAGATGATAAAGTAAGAGCTTTAGAAATGAACCAAATCAAACATCCTTAGAATATAATTGGCTTGTATACTGAATTCTGTTAAAGTAAAACATGCTGCAGCGCAGCGCTATGATTCCGCTGCCAGTCGGTTTGCTAAGGCTGAAAACTTCTACAGATGAAGGGAGAAGAGAAAGGGGGAAGGCAGAATTTAGGTCAGGCAGGTGGGGTTGAATTGGGTTCAGATGCAAGCCGTCTGCTCAAGTGAGGGGGATCTAAAGGGGGCTGTGGGGGTCTGCAGGGTCTGACACAGAGGGAGGACAGGGTGGGACTAATCTTAACCAAAAACATGACAACAGCATATGTTTTTGTTTTTGACTTGATTCCTCCAAGTGCTATCCTGTGGGTAATGTTAAAGTGACAGGTGGTGTATGAAACAGCCCATAGAGCACACAGTGTTTGTTTGTCAGTGTTGCCAGTGGAGCAAAGACAGTTGAGAGGTTGTCGGCTGAAACCATGTATTGCCCTCATTTCCTAAATTCACTTTGAGCAAATTAAGTCATTTCTGTAATCCAAAAAGAGAGAAGTCTCAGGCAGGTAAAGATGCTAAATTATATATAAAAATACAATTGTTTTTCTCTTTGAAATTCATGAAGATATTTCTGGGGAATTTCTTTGAGAGTTAGTTTGGTTTAGTGGTTCAAGTTTAAACTTTTATGATGAAGTAAACAAATCAAAAACAAACCTTTAATTAAACATTAAAACACAAGTGTGAATGAATTAACCTTTAAAAGCACAAGAGCGGTATCATGGATGAGTGTAGGTGAGTGTTTTTCAAATTGAAAAGCTTTGCAGGAAGAGGCAGCAGGAGCAGTGGCTGGCTCTGAGGGTTGCAGGAGATCGGGTAGAAAACATGCATGCGTTCCCATGGGATCTCATTACAAACCAGGAGTTCAAGTTTCGATTGGTACGACAAGGGCATTCCCGGAGAGCTCCTTCTCGCTCCAAACACAGGGCTTGAACATATATGTGTGTCAGCGGTTCCTGTGTTTTCCGTCTCAAATGTCCTTTTATCATATAGCTCACTCAAACAAGGAAAGGATTACACCTATAATGACCGGCATATAGTACGTTGATACATTTGCACGAAGCCTCCTAACCCAGCCCAGACAGAATGGAAATGTTTATCCAGACGATGGGCCATAGTAAAGGTCTCCCCCCCTCTAGAACTGACGACCTATAACACAGCCAGACAACACAAAACACACTGTTTCCAACAAGAGCTTCCAACATCACTGTTAAACCAACTATGCCTGGATTTCCACTTAATGCTCAGCGAAATGGTCAAACCAGCGAGGGGAGAATTCAGTTACAGAAATTGGGTCAGAGTACAACAAAAAAACAATGATCCTACTTCTAAATCAAGAGAAATACAATGTCACTCAAGTATGAAATAGTACATTGGAAAAAATGTTAATAGAAATATCTGAGTAGTAGTGACATTAGCTACATGACATCATTTCTATCTGAAAGCTAGTCAAACATTTAAACTTTTAATTTGACAAATTATCTGTTGATTATCAAGCTTACATAGTTACAAAGATATCAACTTCCAGTAAAAGTTTTCTAATGATTGATTATCCCTATCCAACTTAACACCAGAGCAGCTGCTTTCACTGATTAAACTCATTATACTACAAAGGAGGAGTGAACAAGAGAATTTAGCAGCTATTGTGTTTGTACACAGCGACACACACTTTTGGTACACAGACGTGTCACTTGATGCTCTGTCTCACATGTAAAATGTAATGCCACCACACGGGGACACACTATAGTGAACAACAACAACTTAAACAAAAGGGTCTTGTGTTTCAGGTGCACTTGTTAAAAAAAGGCTGCTGTCCACTAAAATGACTGCTGTGTGTGACACTAAAAGCTGGACTGAGCTCTGTATTTGGAGCAGTGTTCCAGGTCCCAGACAGTTTAAGAGGCAATGAAATACTTGACTAGAGCACATCTCCCTTTCCCACCACGGGCCCTCTGAGCAGCTCCCTCTGGAAACAAGGAAGTCAAGGTGCTGTAACTTATGGCATCATAACTGCCATGTCATTAAAAACAGAGGATCTGAAAATGGTAGCAGGTGAGAGAGAGACATACGCAGACAGAAAGAGAGAGGAATAAAAGATGATACATAATGAAATATGGGCATGATATATTTGATACGGTAATACTTTTGGACTTTTCACGGCACAACGCCCATTTCTGTGGATGCTATAAATTCACCAATATAACTTATAGTGTGTAAGCCTATGTGCAGTATATACAATATAATACAGCATGTGAGGAAATATGGCCCTCTGGGTGATATAAGTAATGTTTAAGAATGTATTTTCCCAAAAATGTATCCAAGAGTGCTTCTAAAGGTGTAAAAAAAAAAAAAAAGATTGCTTCCCTAATTTCCAATAGATCAAAAACTTAAGCTTAACTTCCAACTTGGTTCCACTGAGACTTAGAGACGGCTGGTGTTTTGTAAACAACAGTGTGCCTCGAAGAAGGGCAAACATAGAAAGTGTTGCTAAAAACATAGCTTATGGTGATGAATGTAATAATTGCTTCAAGTTGACCGTGATTGGTTTGTCTTTAACCTGCTCTCTCTCTGCTTCTCTGTTTTACAGATACCAATTAAACAGAGTTGTTACTTTTGTCAGGGCTCTTTCTGTAAATACTACAAGTGGAACAATGATCCAGGAAAAAAACTTGTTATTTGTTTTCCACCTTGTCTCCCAGTTTTGCTCATGATAATAAGTACCATAGGGATCTTTTTCTTACCACAAGTTCAGAGCACAAACTTCTTTCACCTTTTGCGCAATCTGCTTCACTTGTTTTTAAATATTTTGACTCAAAGAAAAGGTTGCATACATTTTTCAAAACCTGGGTTGAAGATTAAGGGGCAAAAACTTTGATCGCAGCTTAAAATGAATAAATAAATAGTTTAAAAAGTAATAAATATCCCTTTACAACCCCATGAGACCTCTGCAGTTCAAATTTAACATAAAACATTAAATATTCCCTCAACATGCACTTCATCAACTAAAGATTTATGATTTCAACAACTATTTTAGAAAGATTATAAATGAACATCGATGTTCTGTGTTGAATTAAACATAACCTCAAATGCTTATTTCAAAATGAAGAATATCCCTAATGAGCCCTTCATTACCTTCTTGGCCCCCTGCATGTTTGCAGCACTTCACTATGACTGAGTGTAAGGCGTACAGGAGGACCAGATGGCATAGGCACCTCTGAAAAAGTGACCTCACACCCTTTCCCACTGATGGGGTGATAAAGGCATATAGGCTTTCCCCTGGGCCAAAAAAACGCACGCCTCCAAGGAGCTAAGTCCAGCCCTTGGAAGCCCTCCGAGCCAGGTGTGAGGGGCCCGTAGAGGGGATGGACCCCAGCCATGCAGACCCAGAAAATACCCACATCACTGATGGAGCACTGACTGGCCACAGACACCTCCAGGGCTTTGAAAAGAAGGAATGAAAAAGTGAGTAAAAAGAAAAAAGTGAGATGGTGTAGATTGCTGGGAGGAACTATACCAATGATGGCAATGTTCCAGAGAGTGAAGGCTGGGAACCTGCTCTTGTAAAATGCATGCAGACTGCTGTGCACGTGTGACTGGGCCTTTTTTCTATCTACAAAAGAACCATAAGATTGATTTTTACTCATGAAAGAGAGCAAGGTTGTTTTGTCGGGAGGTTTTTTAATGCACACCAGACAGAGGCTGCATACCTACCTTTACTGGCCTCAACTTAAAGACCTTATAGTAAAAAAAAACACGTATAAGGAGTGAGCAATGTTTGATACCAAAGCAATTACTGTTGTTGGTTCTCTCTCTCTCTGCACGTGTAAAAATGTCATGCATCTAATATATTTGCCTCCTGGGAAACCTTATGATATAGCTCCTCTTGTCATCAACAGTAAAGCAGCCAGATCTATATAGATTTTCGGACCTGTGCATCTGCGTTCCAGCACATGCTCGACTTGTGTTCTCCAACACGTGGCTCACGAGGGAATGTCATCTGCTACTCCACATTTCCTCACCTGGTCAGTGGAAATTAGGTCAGGAGTTGAAACAGGCTAAACAGGCTTTTGGGGGAGAATGGTAGTTTGGTTTAGTCTCTCATGGTGATGCAGAGATACATGAGGGGAAACTGCAGAGTCTGCAGAGATGAAGTGATAAATTAGCACATCAAAGTTTAAAGAGAGTCCCAGAGAAACACACTGACACAGATGTTTTATCTGAATTCTCTGGGAGGTAAAGGGAAAAAAAAGGACAGCACGATAAGGAGGAGTGAAAAAATATGAGAAGTGGTCACATCATTCACAGCACAATGACACTAACAACTCTTACATGTGGTCAAGTTTCCAAAAGCCTGTCATTCTCATCCTCGTAGCCTTTTACCCCGTGCGATTTATCCGTCTGAGTTAGGGACCAGTCCAAGTTCAGATGAAGCATCAAACTTCAGAACCTGCAGTCCTGGCGGGGGTCATGTTCATGTTTAAAACTAGCCCAGTGGGCAACATCAGTACTTTGTCACAGACATCTGCCCTTTGCTCTTTGGTTTTTTCAATAACAGAACAGGTCAACTATGAACAGGTTGGACAATTTGAGAGCAAGCATTTTACGAACATGCATCATCTAATTGAATAAACATGAGTGGGGGTAACATCTGGTTGAACTGTGCACCCCAAATCATGAGGGTCAAGTACACTGTGACTCCTTTGAAAAAGGTATGTGAAGAAATAAGAACAGAGGTGTCTGGACTATGACATTGTAGTCTTATATGGAACCTTTAACCACAAAAGTTTAATCCACTTTGATAAATTATAATAACTGATGATGTTCTGGCTCAAGTTGCTTGACAGAAGTGCAGCAATTTTCATTAAAAGATAAGGGAACATATGAGGAAAAATATAAATGAAAGAAAGTTAAAAAGAAAAGAGAGGAGGGGAAATTAGTTTTATGATTTGCAATATCCTGCCAGAACCTTTATTGGCCACTTAAGCATGTGTGACTTGCCCCCTCACAGGCTGTTAAATGGTAGTGACCTTGCAGCGAGTGCTATGAATCCCTTGGTCCTCTAAGTAACCCCCGAACTAGCTGGCCCTGCCCCTCCCTGACCTTGACACACATGATCCTTCACCTTACCGACATGGGAAGGAATCATTAACCAGCTGCTAAACTTGGCTGAGCTTCCATTATCTGTGGCACACATTTGAGCTTGTGTATACACTTTAGGTGTGTGAGTGTGAGAAGGTGAACAAAGCACAATCATCAATTCACGCGGTGTATGTAAACACATGTGGTTCTGGATAGGTTTATGGAAAGAAACGTGTTGCAGGATTGATTGATAACATCCTCGATTAGCATGTGTTGTAAACTGAGGTGTGAGAAAGTAGAGAGGAGGAACGTATGCAGTGAGTTTATTGGTGCTGTTCTGCAGATGACGTACCCCTGAGGATGTAATTCTGGTAGTTCTGGTCCGCTTCAGCGCCGACTTTTATCAAACACGTCAGTCCTTCCTCCACCACAAACTCGTGCACCAGGTCCTTGTCATCCTGGAAAGAGGTCACGGAGAAACACGGGAATATTCATCATAGACACAACCAGAGACTATATTGTTTTAATAGTTATTTCTATTAATCAATACAAATTTGATAGATTTAGTTCCCGGCTCCCACCACATAACTGCCATTACTTAAACCTTTGAGTGCGTGTATGTTGGTTGCAAATCACTGGCATGCAGAGAAATTATGATCTGGGATGTGTTGTTTAACAGCTCACACAAGGCTTTCCAATTACTGAAAAGAGTTTTACGTAAAAATAAATAAATCAACCGCCAAAACAAAATGCAGGAACTGTTGATTCATGCTGGTGACCTATTGTTAACACATTATATGTATGTCTTATGCACAAAATGGACAAATGACTGCTTCAAGCAGCAAATGTGAAGAAACAAAAGAGACAAATCTTTCTATCGCTTTAACGAAAACAATTAGTGGAGAGAACAAGTGCTCCGACTTCTTAATGCCATGGAGCATTTGCCAGAGCGCATGAGGACATTTCTCATTTCAGCCTTCACAAAATGATCTATTTGTTTACATTCAGTTATAGCTAGTGCATGCAATGAACATTCCATATTTTGTCGTCCGTGACAAAAGCACCTGCATCTCTCACACGCTTGACGACTCTAATCTAAGACTCTGTTATTGAAGACTATAACACGTACAATGCACTACTGCAATAAGGAATACTGATTTCAGGCCAGGTGGATATTTTATTCCACAACAAGAATAATCAATACACTCTTCAATGTAAACCCCCAAAAAAGCCACTCATAGCGTATAAAGTGAGATATTCTAATCTATTCTGGGCCTGCATCAGCATCTGTTGCTCTCTTTTCCATCCAACCGTCGGTTAACCCTCCCCCTCTATGGCCGGATGCCCGCCAGGCCAGCCCAGCCCAGTGCGTGAAGTATGACCAGACCTGAACACTCCACAGCTGCCACGAAGGCAGACTCTAAGCAACACAACTCTGCCTCAACAAAACAATGCTGTGTGTCCCAAGTGTGAGTGTGCATGTGTGCACTGATGCATGTGTGCACGCTACATATAGTTCTTGCATGTTAATGTGTGTGAACATTCAAAGGCATAACCAGAGCCATTGGCAAAAGATACATCACATGCTGACAAAATGCTGCAAATTGAAAAGCAATGCCTATGAGATCATGATGACAATGTTGTAAAGATATATTTCTTAAGGATCCAGCGAAAATGAAAAGACTTAATATTGTCTAGAATATATAGATACCTGAAAAATCTGCTTGAGGGAAAAGAGGGCTCTCCGTAGCTCTCGTCCAGTTGAGTTGTAGAGTTTTTCTGTGAGAGAGAGAAATGGAAAAGAGGGGAAAAAAATCAGCTGACAGTCAAATACATGGCATCTTTCTACGATGTTGTCATACAAAAAGTGAATAAATGAAATTGACAAGCATTCGGGAACATTGTAACTTCCCTAGAGTTCCTGTCAACTAGTGTTTTAGTGTATCACTTGCATCACACACAATGTTTCCACGTTGAACTACACATTTCTCCTTCAAAATCCCTTCCTCATGTCTGCGTCATGCACACATCATTGGCAGCAATTATCCACAATAGCTGACGGTGAAAAATGTCCTGCAAGAGGAATAGTGAGAGCAAAAGAACAGTAGGAACAACTCAGAGCACATCTGTGGAGAGTTAGTGAATAGTGGATGTTTCCTGCTGACAAAGCCATATCTGTAGCTTACCATAATACAAAGTCAAGGCAGAAACTTAAGCCAATAGCCACCACAATGGCAAAGAAACAATACACCCATTAATCAGTTATGGAAACACCACAGAGCACTAAAGGGGAGGTATGATGGATGACAGATGCTTGTGATTGAGGCGAACATCTCCTGCAACTACTTTGACGATCCTTCACCCCGTGTGCAGTCTCCAGAGTCTGCCAGGGAGTGGCAGTGTTGAGCTCAATCCCTGTAGCTCACTCCTCACTGCTGTGTGAACTCTCTCTGACTCAGCAAAACCTGCCTCTTTACTGCTGCAGATAAAGCAGCATACAGTAGAGTTCAGTCCTGAGCAGTGCAGTACAGTTTAGTACTCTCTCTGACTGCTTCTCTCTCAGTATTTCCGTTTCATTCGCCCATTGCTTTTTATTGGCATTTTAATGCCCTTTAACAGATACTTTCTTGCTAGATATGCCTTAGTCAGCAAAGATCTGACAGGAGACTTGCATGCATGCAAACATGGCATTAACACAGCAAGGCAGTCTCTCTCTCTCTCTCTCTCTCTCTCTCTCTCTCTCTCTCTCTCACACACAAACACACACACACACACCCTACATAAAGCACTGTGCAATGTGTCTCTAGTCTGTTTGTTGCACCACCGCAGCTGTTGCAGTTCTTGACCGGACAGGCAGGATTTATCAATGTAGAATCCAACCCCATTGTGAAAAGGAACATTTCAGAGAGAGCATGTCAACACTAGAAAAAAATAAAATAATATATTGGTCTTAATAATGCTAAATATGAGTCAAACAACTCGCTGCTATGTTCCAGGACATGTCATCGCAGGGTAAGGTTGCGCACAGTAGTGTAACTCTAAACACTTATTACACACATATATTATTAGTGTAATCCACTCTACTTCAGACAGACAAGACATTGGAGATGCATCTGTAATCCAGACAACCTGGTATTGGGCCATATGTGGTTAAAAGGCTCCCACTTGATGATGCCGCATGTTGAAACCAAACGGTTCCAGCAGAGTTGCTTATCTTTAGACGATGTCTTGTTTCAAATTTATGACTCTAATGGTATTTGGTACAAGTGCAGCCGAGTTCTTTGAACGTTTTTGTGTGCACTCAGTGCCGTACATGGGTCGGATGTATAATGAGCAGATGAGTATTGGTCTTTTAAGAGTCCCAGCCAGTCACTGGCAACATCCAAAAGGAATAAATCATCCAGAGGTATTACGAGGGGAAGCTGTGCGATGTTGGTGATTTGTGTGTTTACATACGACAGGAAGGAACTGTGACCGGGCCTTTTTGCCCCCCCAGCTGTGGAACTCCCAGCCTGAATATCTCAGGGTTGCCAAGTCAGCATCATCTTTTAAATCTCCTCTCAAAACTGACATGTTATTTGCAATAGTACTTTACTCCTTTTTTTAAACTTCTGATTCTGTTTTACAATCATCATCATTCTGGTAAAACACTCTGTAACTCTATTGATAAAAGTGATATATAAATAAATAATAACTCATTCATGTACAAATACCCCCAAAGAGCTAAACAACACCATGTACTTTTTATGCTTCCTGCGCTTTTATGCAGAAAGATGACTTCTCTTCTCCGTCAATTTCAATCTAAAATAAATTACGTTGACACATTTTAACAGTCGATACAGATTTATATATTTAGTCTTTACCTGCATCTGTGGTTGATTCTACATCATGTAAAAAGCAGCTAAAGCTTTTTAACTTTTGCACCCTCCCCTGCAGGTCAAGGTAGGGCCACATCCATTGCCCTCCACCTCAGGGAGATGACTCAGAGTTTAGATTAGGGATCTCTAAACAGACAAGCTCTCAGATCACTGGAGCGAAAAGCCAGATGAAGACACTCTGGGTTACTCATCACACCTTCACAATACAAAGCAAGCTTGATTTGTGGTCCTACTTCAACCCAAGTCTTGTGCTCTTTTTCCTCTCAAAGCCGTAACTGCACTTCCTCGTGAACATTGAATGTTAATCAGTCAACAGATAAATTACACCCAGCACTGCTGAACAACCATTGAAGCCCAGATCACAGCACAGCACTTACAGCAGTGATGCATCAGCACCTGGGCTGCCAGTGGGTTTGAATAAATCCCAGGAGCATGTTTCATGTGTGTGTGTGTGTGTGTGTGTGTCAATCAGCTACAGCATGGCAGTGAGAAATCTTCCATGCAGAGTTCCACTGCTATCCACCTCAATAAAACTGTCAGAAAGTTATTCCTGCCCAACACTAAATGAAGCCCATCTGCAGAAACAGACAGTCCCTGCCCTGTCCCCCGTTCACAGTCCACACAACGATGCACCTCCTGGAGGCCCATCTCTAATGAGAAATAGCTCAGTGGAGATTAGTTCCATACCATTTGGCACAGATATGCACCCAAAAGTATGGTCCCTCTGCATTTCTCTCTTTAGGAAAAGAACCTAGACACAAATGTAGTCAGAGGAAATGTTTGTGAACCCCAACTCTCATAGTCTTCGTTTACCTGAATGAAGACTATGAGACATTTGCCATGGCTTTATTATTGGGCCATGGCAAACCTAGGGCGAGAAGAATAAAGGAAGTTATAATGGATAACACATAGTTTGGACACTTGTAGCTCTTCACGGCCTGGCCTTAAGATTGATGTAATATACCCTTTTAATGTCATAAATGTGTCCACAAAGAGCCATCTAACCATGTTGTCAATTACTCTACATACCGCAAAACAAGACATGCTTAAAATAAAAAAAAATTAAATAAAAAATGCACGAGTGCAGCTGAGGACAAGCAGCCCATTTTGTTTTCCTTTCATCTTGTTTACTGACAAGAACCTGACAGGGAAATGACTCAACAGAGTGAGGGTTTTGTTTTTTTATGCCTTATATTAATGTACCATATAGGGAGCAGCTGTTTTCTGCTCTTGAATTGCAATACACATGTCACGTTTTCTCAGCTGGAATAGCTACAGGGATGTAATGGTCTCGTAATTATAACAATCATAAAGGTAGTAGCGGAATTTCTATAATCATCAGGAATGTGCTCAACTACCCGGAGTAGAGGAACGAAGAGAAAACCTGCTGTGGGGCCTGGTACATTCAGACGGGCCAGGACTTCACCGGCTTTGCTACTGCTGAGAAGACAACTTTTAGAAGCAAATCTGTCTTGTGCTTTTTCAGATACCTTTCGGAGTCTCTGTGTCAGTGCCAGTACATTCCAGTAATGCTTTTTCGCGCAAGTCATATGTCACTTTTTTATCTAACTCTGCATGCCAATCTCAACCCAAGACCCGCCCCCACCACTCACTCACTGCTAGACAGATAACAAATTTTCCAATAAAGCCACAAAGACTTCTAACACACTCTAACGCTACTCATCTGTTCGCATGCCTTTGTTTCCAGAAAGTGCCATAAAATGTAAAGGATGACTACCACTGCTCATGCGTCGCACCGCAGGCAGAACACATAAACCACATCCAAAGCACAGCCAGGAAACCCACAAAGGACCCCACTGGGCAGGACAACCCTGCACACACCGCTGTAAATTAAACTGTGTTTTCTTCAGGAGTGGAGCTGTCAGACAAAAAGCTGGAGGGGAGGATCCATAGAGTCGCATTGGCGATCGTCTATAAAACAATGCACAATCAAATCAGAAACTTTCATGTGGGATGAAGAGATGCTCATGTTGAAAAGAATACAGTACAGTATGATACCATGGTTTTGCTAATAAGCTGGGAGGAAACAGCCAAAAACCCACATCACCCACTTAGCCGACCCCTACTGTTGCAACAAGAAAACTAACATAAGTAAAAAACTAAATATAGGGCATAGGACATAGGGGAGATACAAGCTAAACAATGGTAGAGTATCTCAAAATTTGATCTGCTTAATGCCAAAGCTCTATTTTGAAAATAATACCACCGATAACCCCTTTTCCTCTCACCCTGTCACTATCTCTAGCATAGCTGAAGTTCAGCTCTGAGTGATGATAGTTGACTTTCCTATCTGGATAAAACAGGTGGATTCTGGGTTTGGATGTGTTTTTGTGTAGCTTTGTGCCGGAATAAAGGTCAGTGTGTGTGCAGCAAAGCTCTGGTCTGGTCAAAGCTGGACCGTGGACCTCATGGACCCAGCCAGCGCCCTTGCCCATGTCTGCATTTAGCCCTGTCTCAGAGAGCCCGAAGCCCATTTCACTGGTCAGTAAAGGCCACAGACTCTGTGAGAGGTGACGGCGGTCAGACTGAGCTCAGACAAACTGTAGCCATCTGTGAGACCACAGTCCCGTGTGTACCAGCACCGCCACATCACTGCCTGCCATATGTAAGGATACAGGGACCCAGCTTTCATTTTTGTCCCCTTGGTATTTTCATGAGAAGCCTTTGAGTTTACAGTATGCGTAATGGCCATCTGCAGTCACGAAACACAGCAGCACAACAACATCAACAGTACTTCCTTCTCATTTTTTCCCCTTTCTCCTTTCTCACTCTGTAAGGGAAACCTCCTGTTCCAACATTTATGAAGAGAAAACACAAGTAATTAAGGTGGAAGACCTCCCAACATGTGCATCGGCTTGTAGCATGCTACTTTATGGACTGTGGTTTCTTTTTTGCTCTTTTTATCCCCTTCTCCCTGAACAAAAACACAAGGTGAATGATGGGTTAATAAAAGCAGATTATAGTTCTCAGGTGGAAATCATTAAGCGGGAATGCAGGTAGGAATGAGATCACTCTCAACGTGTTTTGGGGTTTTGAATGCAATCAAAAACTGGATCAAGACAATTACATGGGCAATGTGTGTGGGTGTACACGAACAAGCACAACACACACTCACACAGGCAGGAATAAAGACATTAATTAATTTGTTCCTGTTTCCTGGAGTCTAATCAAATGCTTTGGAAGCTGTGATGGGAGACATATGGAGATGATGGTTTCGATTAGAGAAAACTGAGTCGGGCCACACAGACTACAGATGCCTCTGTCATTGGGAGCAGGCCTCACAGGAAGGCCTGGATGGACCCACGGGGCGTGAAAGTCTCTGAGGAGACAGACAGCTAAGGCATGGGACAAGATCCAAATCATCCAAATAACTAATAAATCTTGGCTTAATCTAGTGAGTATGTTAACATACAGTTGACATACATTTCTATATAAGGCAGACAATAAAATATGTATGGACACACACTTCCTTTCACCTATTTTAACGGCAGTGTTAGGAACATGCAAATAAACCACGCTAATTCATTGTGATTCGATTTCCTTCACGGATGTTGTACCTGGACTGCCTCTGCACATCATGCGCAGAGCGCGGTGTCTAAAGCCTCAAGGGAGTAGCGAGGAGATCAGGTTTCTGGGCTGCGACACTCTAACCTGACAGAGACATTTGATACCAAGGCATACCACAGCTTAGTTCCAATAAACACTAAACCTTGCCCGCAGAGGTTAACGGCACTCATTGTCCCTCCATTTAAATTGGGAAATTGTTGTGTTTATTGATGTGTTTACATAAGACTTTCAGTGAAAGTTTAAGATTTTGTCAGTCACAATAATTATTCTGGAAGGCATTTGTCTTCTAGCTTGGAGTCGTTAAGTTCGGAGCAAAATCCTACTGTTTAGCCTCATATATCCTTTTTAATTATTCTAGAGAGGTCGAAAATGTTCTGCAGAGCACTTAAAGGGCATCGCGGGCTAATTATCTCCTGGTAAGTCTCTTCAATAAAATGTACACTAACCAGCCGTCAAGATATTATCTGACACTGTCAAAGAGAAACAGTAGAGGAAAGTGAGAGTGGAATCTGCAGAATTCCAGATGAGGAGAGAGACATGACAGCAAGGCCAATGTGAGGACAGACAAATCTTTCATTAGTGCCTGCCTGTCTAATGAGTCATTCCTTAGCTACCAGGTGGAGTGACCCTCACTACAATCCCCCCCCCCCACAGTAAATACCCCCCTTTTCTTCTCTTGCTTTTTTTTGTAGCCCACTGCCTCCCTTTCACCTCCTCAGCAGGGTTTCCCCACACTGGCCACCACTAACACAGATAGGTAGTGGAGCAGAGAGCAGGGTAACGGCATGAACTCATTCAGCAGACCAGACAAAAGCCTGACACAGATATAAAGTAGGGGATCGACAATTGAAGTGGGTCTAGTTGGGGGTGGTGACGAGGACAGCTGTAACACAGTTCAAAACAAAGTCTGTTGACAGCGGTGAAGCTGGTCATTATTTCTGTGGCTCTGCAGGTGAATGCTCCTCTAATAATCTCTGTATATAAGTTTTATTAGAGGTTGGGTGGAGGCCCTTCCCCATGTGTTGCTTGGCAGCGGCTTCAGCCAGACAGCTTTTCTTACTGCGGTAAAAAAAAACAGCCATAGATGCAGGACCAGATGCTTGAAGAGTACGATTTTAAATCCCAGTTGATATATTCACATGTGCGCATATAGAGTTTTTTTTTTGTGAATTTGTGATCTTTTTATCTATAAAAGACATTTGTGCATGGACCAATCAGAGGAGGCCTACCCAACCTGGCGTTGATGACAGCTGCGTGACAATTGGTCGTAGACGTCATCATAGACAGGGAGGGCTTTGTTTGTCATTCATTTTGATGTTTCCAATTGTTTATGTGTCCAGCTCCTCTTTTTTCCACAAAGCCAATTTCTCAATTCAGACTTTATGATCCTTAAAATCAAAAACGTTTCACTTCATGGACTGCAATTAATTGAGAATTTTTAAGAGTTTCTTAAACCCTAAAGTAGGGTTGGAAAATATTCTCAACAATGACCTCAGTGACTCTCGCCTTACCCACTTCATTCCCCTCTTACTCCTCTTGGCTTTCTTTCTGCCTCTGACTTACTCTGCTCCCTCCTATTCTTAACAACCTGACACGTGGGGGAAATGCACCAGTGCAAACTCTGTCCAATAAACACAGTTGTGCTGAGACCACATCTATTTCAGATTCTGCTCTCGGAATAGGAAGCAGACCGATGTGGAAGCACACACATCTGTGACAGTACACCATCTCATTTCCATACTGGCCACACTGACTGTACTTAATGGGAAAGAGATGGAAAAAGGCTCTCCCATCTTACAGTCTTTCTGTCAAAAACACCTAGTGTGTGCACATGTGGGAACTATTGAAGTCTCCGATTCCCTTTTTCTTTCTTTTTTTACAATTTCTGCCAGGGTAAGATGTGTTTCCTCCTCAGCGAGTTAGAAGAGGACCTCTGGCACCTGTCTGTCAGTGGTTTAGGTAAAGACACAATCTAGTTAACCTGACATCCAGTCCCGTCAGCAGCCCCCTGTCATCAGTGCTGCTCCCAACCCATAATGACCCAAGGTAATTACTTCCACCAGTCAGAGACAGATGGACGCTTAAAAACACATTTGACAGGAAAGAGGAGTCCAGTGAAAACCATAAATTCCACATTTGGAGATTTTACATTTTTCACATAAACTTAATAATTCATTTTTCTTATATGACACAACAAACTTATCATACCTTTTAGGTAAAATCCAAAAACCCATGTTTGTTGGTGACAAAGCTTAAAAACAAGGCTGTAGCCTATGAACAACTGACTTTTTTGAGATGCATGGTTTTCACAGAACAACAACAAAAATCAATATATAAATGAATGCTGCAAAGGGAACAACTTAACTTAACTAGCTACTCAAAAAAACGTAAGCCTAAACTGAAAACCTGTAAGAACAGGGTTCCAAGTTTTCCAGAAATAAAGTATGTATGGGGAAGATGAAGCACAGGATTGTACAAGTATGGACAATCCTCACAGAGTTATGACGGAAGAGACTAAGCACTCTTTCTCTCACATACTGTGTAGTATCTTCAAACGCTACTCATTTCTTGGCTGTGTGAAATTTATGCCATTATCTTTGATCCAGATCCACAATCAGACTGGCACAGACGTTACCTAGAGTGCAATCATCAAACAAGCTAGTGCATGAGTTGGTTTTCCTAGTGTGTGTGTGTGAGCTTTTCCCTGTTGGATCTGGCCTTCAAAGTCTTAGTCATAGTGCAGTGATTTCTAATGAATCCACGGAGGGTGAAAATAAGGAATGAGCTTCATCAAAACGTTGCCCAGCTTTAATAGATATGGGCCGACATAAAATTAGACACAAATGATACACAAATGTTAGACTATATTGGTGTTGCATGAGTGCCATGTCATGTCAGATTGTTGCACCTTGGCACTGGCTTGGCTAAGCTGAGCTGGGTGTGAAGTATGATCTGACTGCTGACAGGTGGCAGAGTCTGGGGAAAGGTTAAGTCAGCACTATTATTGACAACCAAAGAGGCAAGATACAATGGACTTATATGAAAAGCATACTATAATTAGAGAGGCATGGTATTCGTGCTTATGATAGACGTAGTTCTGACATTTTAAATATCAAACATGAGATGTATTTTGCATTCAATTCCAAATAGTTAGAAGACTTTACTGGTTTCTAATGGATCAGAAAAGACAGTTTCATCTTGAATTGCTAAGTATCTCTGCTGTTTGGATACTGCTTTATACTGAGGTGAATATAATCCATGCATGGCACGGACAGTCAAATGACTGAGAGGCATGTTTTGTCCTCTGGGCCAACCTGTTTGCCCAACTGGAACAAATTCACAATCAACATGACTGATTGCCCTCTATTTAAAATCCTACTTGACAATGCCAAATGACTGATGTGTTTGCAGTTTTATTTCTCATGGATCATATCAGAAATTTCTCACTCGTGTTTGCGTTGGCAGA
This sequence comes from Leptoclinus maculatus, assembly GCA_032191485.1. Taxonomy (NCBI): domain Eukaryota; kingdom Metazoa; phylum Chordata; class Actinopteri; order Perciformes; family Stichaeidae; genus Leptoclinus; species Leptoclinus maculatus. The sequence continues at coordinate 11,715,807 of JAVDOI010000008.1, read as the reverse complement.
TAAGGATTTAATATTTGCTTGGCAAGCCAAATGAGTACAGTCAACGACTGTTGCTACATTTTTCATTTTTTTTATACAAGCACTGTTGTTCAACATGTACTTCAACTCCTGGCATGAAAAAGTGATAGCTTTTTCAGCAATACGCTGGGCCTCTTCCTCATCGTTCATCTGTCACATTTGAGGGTATCTACTGCATTTTCCGAACATTGCTGTTCAACTGTGTGGAGGAAACCAGGGCCTTTCCACCATGCATAACCCTTCATGAGCTTTATGAGTTTAGTTTGCAGTTATGTTGATGAAAAATAGTTTTGAGTATATGTCTCTAAAAGCAAGAGTTTCATAAATTAACTGTCACAGAATATTATATTTTCTACAACTCGCAAATCTCATTTATCTGACTGAAAAAGAACAGAAAAGCCATCTGCTATTCCAGATCATAGCTACATGTAAAACAGACAGAGTTATGGTGCTTTGGTTATTGTTTTTTTTCAGTTTGACAAACCAACTTAATGTCTTCCCGGAATGACTATCTTGAAAAATATGCCTGCTTGGAAAATGAAACAAGCCCCATATCTTCAATACAAAACAAAGAGGTAAATTACTGCCGCAATGAAAAGTGAGAGGGGGGAAGGTCTGCTTTACCGGCAACTGCTGCCCACTTTGAAGAGAGACATACCTGGCTTTCAGCAAACATGTCCTGGCAATATAAATCAAACTAAGAGACTTTTGAAAACCACCATTAAGAACAAGTCATGCATCCCTATAGCATGACAGTGTCAAGGTAGAAAGGGATTGGCTGGCACACCTATAAAGACCACTCAACTTCTGATGGGATAAAAAGGCGTTTTGGATCGCGGCACTACAGAGGATCAGCCGTCTTTTGGCATGAAAGAATGTTAAGTGTTTTCTTACATTATTTAGCCAAAGCCAGCCATCATATCACAGATGGTGCAATGGAATGAAGGGAGAGACGTTGCTAAGATCCAAAACTATAAAAAAACAATGTCAACAAAACATACCTTAAAAGTAATGGAAATATATTTGTGGTATGAAGATGACAAGACTCACATTATTCAGGGAGGAACCACATGCCGTGGGATAAGAGAGTCTCCATAAAAATAAATGTGTAGGAAAGGGATGGGGTGGATATATGGCACCTCTTGTTACTCCAATAAGTGGGAGAGTTATACGAAGATTAATTGCAGAATAGTGCAATCTGGTACTAAGAGCATGAATCTGACATTGTCAAACATAACAAGACACAGAAGGTTTACCTTGGCCACTTTCTTATTTCCCCGCTAATGACATATTAGATTAGATTCCAACAAATGGCTAAAACAGCCATACTCGCACTACTGACACATTCTGATATACACGTTTATTATCTTATTACTGTATTTTATTCACTGGCACTGAGCTATTATTATTATTATTATTATTATATATATATTATTTTTCTTTGCAGGACTTCCAAGTGTGTGTGTGTGTGTGTGTGTGCCAGTATGATAGCGGTAAGAGATTTCTGGCAGTCAGTACAAGGAAAATGTACTGACACATGGGACCAGAAACGAGACATGTTCAAGTAAATAAAATGAAATAGAAATGATTCAATAAAACTTAGACAGAAATGGCAAATAAAAATGTATTCTAGCTTCTAAAGTATAAGCAGCTTAGTGATACCTTGGCTGAGATTCATGACTGATCTGTGTAAAGTGGGTGTCTTTACCATGCTAACCCCTAGAGGTCTCTGTCTGGTATTTTTCCAAGCTTCACTGTGTTTGCATGAGAAGTAGAGTTAACAGGTTTAACTATTCCAACAAGACGGGAGGCCAGTGTAATAAAGCCGGAGGAAAAAAAAGAGAGGAGGACCTTGCTCTCTGCGCAGCAGGGGGTAAGATTTACGCATGGCTGGATATATATCTATGGAGACACAAATGCGAAAAAAAAAAGCTCTTGCACAATTTTGTTCAATGTGGTGACATTGTAGTGTTGGTTTGTTCCCCCACAAAAAGTAAAGCCCAAAATATTGACTATTGGCTAACATTGGCTTGTATACGGTTATCTGCATACATACGTATGAGTAGACACATATGTGTCATGGGCTGCATTTTATTATGTACTTGACCCTTATTTTTCTTAATTTAAGTTAAATACAATATATGAAGTGCTTTCATTTCTGGTAAAGTAAAATTTTTGAGACATATTGCTGTATTTACTTTGATAACAATAAAGTTAATTGCTGTTGCTGCCAATTAGGATTAAGATACTGCAAAACCCTCCTATTTCCCCAACATGGCTGCATTGTGTTGTTGTACATATAGTGATTATTTTTCCCCAGAACGAAGTTACTGAAAAACAATTGTTTAACACAAAATAACTTGGCTCAGATAAGCAACAAAAGCTGGCTGGTTTGGACTGTCTTACACGGTGCATGACCACACATACCTTTGCAGTATGGTTTGCATGAGGATGTGGGAGTGCTGCAGGGTGTAGCCCTGATGCCTTTCAAAACACTGGATTACTTAGTTGGGAAACTTCTTTTTTTTCTTCTTGTTGTACAGAGACCATGATGGATTATAAATGTTAGAGCTCACCTCATTTGTCTTTTATCTTGATTGACCATGGCCTACCCGTAAAATCAGCCAGATTTAAAAGCCAAATCTTGAACATAATACTTATGACTTTACACGACCCACATATATACGCCTGTTCATCTACCCTCCTCCTCCCCCAAAAAGGCAAAGAAAAATGCAATAAATGCTGAGTTTGGGTGGTGTTGGGTCTGCCCGAGACAATACGTCAGCAGGCAACAGCCCTGCATGATCATACCATAACAAGTTCAGACACCTTAACCTAACACTCTGGTACCAGATTCAAACCGTTTGATGTTTTCACATTAAGCAACTCCATTCCTCTGGTACTCACCCCTCTTTCGCACCCCTCCAACTTCCACCCTGTATTGACCCTGTGCCAGTTTCACCAAAATCTTTTCAAGCACACCTGGTAGTGATTAGGCTCAGAAACAGCATAAAGCTCCTGAGCGCTGCTGCAGAAGACAGGAAGAACTTGACAAAAAAAAGGTACATTAACACATCTAAACTTTATACTGTATTTCATAGTTAATAGTTAATAGACTTGACATCGATTGCTTATTTTTAGATATCTAATGTTACATCGAGTCTGGAAGTGTCACGTAGTGTAGGAATGCAGATCTATCATTTTTTATTTTACAGAACTTCTGTTAGAAATATTAGTCCTAAAATAGATTTGACCCACATTCAGAGGTTAGTGTTTTGTGGTAAAGATGAACAGGACTTGGTCATTATAAAGCAAGGGTGAGGTTCTCATAAAATGTTGCCACACCTGCTAAGGAGGGTTTGAGTACTTTACCATAGTTGGAGTCACGATGTGACTGTGTGTGTGTGTGTGTGTGTGTGTGTAGCATTGAAGTCACATTTACCAGCTGCTGTATCAAAGACTTAATGGATGGTGCAATTTCACTGATTTAGATCAAATTTCACTGTTCAGTAGATTCCAGGAACCTCACTCACATAACGGACTTGTATTAGTAGGTATACAACAGATACAGAGAGTGTTTGCTCTATACAACTGAATCATGTTTTTGAAAAATCCTGGCAGTTCTCAAGGCTGCAGTGGGTGTCTGACTGGACTATGCTTGGCTCTGATCTGGTTCAGATACATGTGGAACTTTGCAAAAATGCTGGACCAAGCCAGCTGGATTCCATAAAGGCCTCAAAGCGGCCTTTGCACTCTCTGTAAAAGCCACGGGATTTAAGCAGCGACAACGTAACCTCCATATATTCTAAATACTACATGATTAAAAAGAGGGGAGGTTAGATAAGCAGAGCCGAATATACCAAACAATTACAGACTCACAAATACAAGCTGTGTTTGAACTGAGAACAATGGCGGCTTGTAAATGAATGCTATGATTTACATACTATTGAAGTATGAAGAGGAAGAAAGAACACATTTTGCTCAATGACTAAACAAACATTGAAACATTCCTAATGGCATCCAGAGGGGGAAACAGACATGTTTGTTTACTATGTCAGGGTAATGGCTGTGCTATTTCATTTGGTCTCATTCAAGTGGACTAGTGGTGATATGTTTGATCATGGGTTGATTTGATTTCTTTTCTTTCTATTATTGCTTTTCTACATTTTAGATGATTGGAAGGAGAGAGAGTTTGGTAACTGTACTTTAATACACCACATTGCTACCACCTTACACATGTTGTAGACTAGTTCATTTCAAAATGAAAGCATTTGAAAAATATTTTGAACTTGGCTTGGTGACATTTTCAGGTCTCAGAGCCTGCTGTGGTTGAAGCTGTGATCTGAGAGTGCCGCTAGAGGAAAAGACAAGGGATCGCCAGATAAGCAAGATTCATCATTTGGTGACCATGGATGTCAGTACAAAATGTCATGGGAATCTATTTAATACTTCAGATATTTCAGTCTGGACCAAAATGATGCATTATTATCTCAAGAGCTACACCACTAGTGTGGCTAATTTGTACATGAAAATGTTACAATCTTTTACTTTAACAATTAAAACTATGAATAATAAACATTGAGTTATTAACAACTAATTATCGTCTCAGGTACTCATATAAGTCAAACCTCTTTTGTACTGTACTGTAATCAGATAGAGTTGTATTAAATGTGAAATATATTACAACATTCAGTCCAATGGCAAAAAAAGCCAAGCATCATCTTTGAATTATGACTTATTATTTGCATAGATGGGGGAAAAACACTGTCAAATACAAGAAATACGGTTTGTGAATAAAAAAAAGGTCAAAATGATCTTTTCACTTTGACCTATGAACAGAATGTGTCATCAATATATTAACAATTAACGACCTATCCGCATCTGGTACCGATTCAAATAAGCTCAGCACATAAATAAGAAAAAGACCTCTTGCCACTGGTGGCGCAGGTCCATGCCACTGGCTTTTTCGCTTCAAACTGTGACCTTTGACTCCCTGATATCAACAGCTCCTGGTGCTGGGCAGCCTCATCAAGAGTTACTTGTCTCCTTCAAGAAAATACACTATGTCTGAGGATCCACTGGGCGGGGACCCCCCGCCCCCCTAGCCCAGTGCAAGTCATTTGTTACCAATCATGTCAGCAAGCTCTTGGCCCCCCACATCTTATTGTCAACACTTTAAAGGATTGACTGAAATAGCTTTGATTAAGACAGCCAGGGCAAATCTCCATCACCAAATGTCTAATCCAGAGACTGCAATTGTAGTTCTGCAGTCATACATTTTTTATTGGTGATCAGCGTTGACCAGAAAATCAAATCTAATACTGGCCCAACGTGCTCTGCAGCCATCAAATTGCAACATCATGTCAACCTCTAATTTAGAAACAATTCAGGTGTCAGAAATAGCCGTATTTACAAAGGTCATAGACTTTAAATCTGATCTGAAACTGGAGAAGTGTCAGGAGCATTCCTCAGACTGGTGGGTTTGAATTTGAGAGACTCATTCTGGACGGCTGGCTTGCATGTGCCCTCTCTTTCCATGTAGTCTCAATGCAATCATCAGGAAGATTGTAGACCAAGCAATGTATCACAACATCATTTCTAACACAGTGTGCTTTACATAACCTACTATACTGTATCTCCATGGTTGACCCTTGACCTGAATGATGTGTTTTTTTACCCTTTCACCCTAATGTGAACTACTTGAAGCCACAAAATGTCTCTACATCGTAAGACTTTCCCTGAAACCAGCGTTTACATAGATATAAAGAAAACTGCCTCCCCTGCTGTCTATGTCAAAATGTGTATAATTGCAGCAGAGTGAACACTTTGTGTTTGCATTGTGGGAGAGCAAGTCTGTACTTAGCATGTTGTTTTTAGCTGGTTCTAATGTCTTCCATGTCTGGGCCCATTTGTCTCTGGGCTGACTGGGCCACATCAATGGGGAACGAAGAGGAGAAAAGGGATGTCTGCATGTGTGTGACAGCTGCAGGCCCAGTTCACAGGGCCACTGTGGACCACTCTGTCACACCATCCAACTGAACCCTCAACTGTATTAGTATGGTGAGATCCATGAGATTTTTGTTTAAAGTGGTGCATATTTGCTCATATTTCTTGTCTATGTAACATCAATATTAATACAAAACATATGCAGTAAGTCCCTGAAAAAAAAAAGTAATTTAAGTAAAAAAAGACAGAAAATATGTAACTTTGTAAACTTAAGAGGGAATACGGAGCAGTTGGGGTGGTGGCCACAGAGTGGGCTGGAAGTGCTCACTGGAGTCTGAGGTGATCCATGTCAGTGTGTTTGACAGGGAGGTCAGGCTGAGTCCTCCACTGTTTATCCAAACTGCCAAGCTGAGAGCTGGTACAGGTGATTGTCTGACCCCCGGACCGTAAACTCTTGATTTGCCTGCTTCCTTCTCCCCCTGTTTACTGATGCTGGGAGATATTTATAGTTGCTATAGTAGTTCTAATGCAGATGTATTGTATTTACCACACTCTGCTTATAAAGTAGAGTATAGTATAGTCTTAAAAAAAAACAGTTTTCTATCAATTTCTTTTTGTATTTGCTCATCTTGCTCAACGATAAGTACATGCTGTAACAGTCTGTCTGTACATAAAATGGATGGAAATCACCATCTTGGGTTGTTTTATTAGGTGACCGTTTTCATATCATAACAGTCTAAATCTTTTCAATCATACCCTCCAAATACAGGCTAACCACTGAGCCAGTGTGAAACTCCCCAAAAACTCAACACAACAAATAGAAAGCTGTCCTGCCAATATTATGTGAACTAAAATAGGAGTCCAGTCAATTTGTCCGTCTTGTCGCATAGATGTGAATGTCCAGCATGACAAAACACCAGAAAATTACACAATGAAAGGGAAAATAAGAATTGAATTGTCAAAGGATAAAGATATACATTTGTTTGACAAGATTATACTGTTTATAAGAATAGCAGAGATCAAGAGAAAATGACAGCCTGGTGTATTATTCAGTGCATGGAAACTTACCAAATGTATCCACCCCTGCAATATGTTACCACGACTGTATATCAAACAAACAATAACATTAGTCTAAAAAAATGCTGTAATAAACACCATATTCATTACGTTTTACTTACATCCTCCCAAAAAAGCAATAAACTCCGAGGAAACTCCAAGGGATGTGTGAATTCCCTTTTGTGTGAATGTAATTGTTGGTGGGTGTGCTGGTTGCCAGAATTGGTCTTTGTACCACACTATTCTCTGCTACAGAGCTGCAGACATGCTTGCTTGCTAGCAGTTATTTGTTTGCTTTTCAAACTGTTATCTCTCCACAACAAATAATCAGTCACTTATAAGTCACTTATATTGTTTAAATTCAAGTGATTTAAGTGTTTAAGGGATTAGAAATCTGATTTTACGTTGCAATGATGGGTGCGGAGTCTGAGTCTGTGTCCCATTGTCTCCCTTCTTGACAACACAAACTTTTCCAAACATCTGTATTAGTTCATATGACTGAAGCAAGATAAAGGTCTCTTATAATACTGTGTCATGGGACATCATCTGATTCTGCTGACCCATATTTTTGTGTTGTTGCATCGTTTTGTCCCTAAAGTGAAATGCAGGGGTGGGGGAATTATTTTCCGCCTGTTCATTTGTTCATATCCACATCTGTCCATCACAAACAAAACCTCAAGACACCACTGATTTGATTTTGAAGGGGAATTTCCCATCACTGCAGTGCTACAAATACAAATTAAGGTGACGTATTTGTGACCGGCTGGCCCAGAGGTGGACTGCATCAGGTGAAGGCATGTTCACTTTTACCTGCTGTTGTTGCTGTAGTCAAGGTGATGACCCGATAATGAGGGTATACATAACTGGAATCACAACATGGAAAGGATGTTACCTTTGAAATACCTAAATTACAGTTATCAAGGTAGCTACAAAGGGTAGTCACATGTTGAATGCCAATTACCAGTGTGTGTCAGCAGGAGGTTTGACAATCAGCACTTTAATATGCAAGTTTTCCAAATGATTTAATGTGGCATGAGGAATCTTCAAAACAATACTGAAGTCATGAGTCAAACATCATAGATGAAAATGTAAGATGATAGTTGCTTAATGGTCTAAAATTAGCAGTTTCCAAACAAAAACTGTTATCAACTTTTCAAATGATATTCACAGCTGGAAATCACTCATTGGAGGCCTGAATCCAAAGTTAACATTTACGCTGGCACCGCAGAATACTGGAAAAAGTGATACGGTGTGATAAGTCGTTTTCACCTACATGTAGACCAGCATGGTGGATCTGTAGACCATCTCATGCCAGGCATTAGGTCTGTTATTAGCGCTGCATAGTAGTGCAGTAACGCCAAGATGTATGAATCGTTTTCACAGGACCAGGTGCACCTTTTGATGCATTGTTCGCTCAGTGTGTTAAGAGATGGCAAAGCCCCCATTCACACAGCTAAACAAATTCAAGAGTGGTTTCAAGAACACCAGGGAGAATTCCAACACCTTCACGGTCAAATCTCCTCGTCCACATGGCTCGGTACTTGCATTACAGCATTCCTTGGAGAATTGAAGATGTTAGAAAGGCTGAAAATGGCTCCAGTCCTTCTGAGGTAATCGATACTGGTAGTTTTTTTTTGTTGTTGTTCTCTGTCTGTAGTATCAGTGTAGAAAAAATAATCAAAACATGATTGTGTAGGGAGAAACACTCCTCCACAGGCCTCATCTAAACAGACTCTTGAACGGAACAAAAAAGTGAACTAAAACCAGGGGTTCTTACAAAACTTGGAAAAGGTTGAAGCAATGTGTTAGTGTTAGGCACAGCTGCCATATGTAGACATTATATGCAAAATTAAAGACAGGTCTCAACTGCTTTTCCCCTGCACCGAGAATGACCGAAATTCCTCGGACATCCTGTAAAGCCATCAACCTGATTTCCTCTCATGTCAAAATTTAATGGGTTGTGGAATACTGTAGCATAGCACATCCAGGCACTGAGAAAACACTACCTCACTTAAGGCAATGAATAGCAGTGTAAGCAACTGTGTGCTACACCTTGGCAAAAGTAAGAGTGGAGACACATGCTATGTTACATAATACTGAACTGGACAGAAAAGTGAAACTTTAAGCGGTAAGATGAGGACCTACACTATAGAGCAATGGATTGGAGGAAATAAACATTTACGCCATGACATCACACCTCCTTCATTTGTATGAAATCTTAGAAATGGGTTTGCGCAGCTCTCCATGCTCTATTATTAGAACCGCTAAACATAGAGCATGCTACTAAACTATCAGTTGGAGAGAGCTATCACAGCTGGGGCATGTGCTATGTATGTGAAAGGAAAAGTGAGACCTGTCTACACCCAGAATACATGCGGGTTGGATCAAAAAATAAATTAGCACCGTTGCAAACGCTCTTAATGAGTCACCAGCTGGGAAGTTAAAACAGACGGGGGGGGGGGGGGGGGTTACGCTAAATATAAGCACGAGCACATGAGATAAAAATACAGTATGTTACATCAGACATATGTGAAACAAGACGAGCGGTGAAGACTCCAAACCACAATTCCCCCAGCTGACGCTCAGCTCTTCCTTAAAAGCCAAATAACAAATGACAAAGCCCCTCTGTTAATATTCAGGTCACTCTTTCATTACGACCCTTTATCTATCTGAGAATATCTACTGTATCAGGGGCACAGCTGATGTGATATTTTAGTCACGCAAGCAGATCAAGTGGCAGAGCGCTTGGTCTTGTGATGATAAGAATAATAGTCACATTTAATTGCGTACGTCTAGCATTTCAAATAAGTCCTCCAGGAAGAGAGGAAACCTTTCTGCATAAAAGGACAGTGCTGCAAATAGATTTAGCGTTATTTATTTACATGAATGGCTCTTATTATAGATATACAGTATAACATTACAAGTGAGCCAAGCACACAGGGAACTCAAATGAGTATCTTGGAGGTTTTGTTTAAATTGAGTCAAATGTATTTTACATAACTGCATACAAATTCTATAAACTTGTCTTGTTGTTCCTATCCTGATTACTGTATGAATATATTTACTGTCTCAGTACGTATTACTTGATATTATGTTGCCAGAGAAATTCAGATCTATATACAAATATGTGCTTTGAAATGAAAAGTTATGTAACATCTTACATTTATGGTAAGGCAATATACGATAATACCGATACATAATAAGTTAAGATCACAATAAAACATTCAGGTCTGTAGTGCCTGGGGTAGAAACTGATACCAGTCAACATAGAATACAGGGTATTACAGTGTACTATGGTTTACTTCATTATACGGTGCACCTTCATCTGGTTCCAAACGGGATGCACAGCCAGCTATGTTCAGAAAGTATGAAATTGTGTAATAATAATGAGATAAACTCTTGCATCAAAAGAAAACAGTCGAGCTGATGAGAAATTGTCCCTGCCTGAAAAGGCTTATGAATGTTCCATTATAGAAGAGCCTTCTGTTTGCCAAGTCAGGAAATGGCCATGCTGTTTTGATGAGACAAACATCCATAGAAATTCAGCATTTCTGCAGGGTGCTAATTTGTCATGCCCCGCCACAACATGCACAATGTATAGGAGGCCATCCAATCTCCTGCTGGCTCTTGGGGTCATTATGAAAGGAAAAAATCACAGCAATATAGACAGGGAGAATGAGGTGGATTCCTGCATTAAGTGGATGAGGCCCTCCACACTACAGAACTTGGGTTACACTACAGCCTACTACACATATGGAGCTCTTTGTCCCACATTCCCTCAGTTTTTTTTATGACAACCCCCCCCCTTACTGTGTCAGCTAAAAGAAAGGTCCAATATTGCACCATGTCATTGGATCGTGTAGCTCTCCGTGTCAGAGAGCGCTCATCATGTCATGATGCCCGACGGTCTTTGTTGTTTGTTGGGCGCAGTCAAAATAACTCGGCAGGAAATGTTTCCTCTCTGCTACAATAGTATAGACAGTCCTAAAATAATTTAAAATGCTTCCTTCAAATCATCATTCTGGTGCACAGCACAACGTCTGCATCTTTCCTTCGCAATAGTGATCACGGGATGTCTAGCTGACACTGGACTCCATGCTCTGCCTGGGTTTCTGTGGACTCGACATTTTCCAAAGATAACATGGGCCAAAGATTTCCACTCACGGGCAGGCTGAGGCCCTGCTGAGGCAGCCAGCCTGATGTGGAACAGACAAAAAAGAGCTGGCTCAAGACGTCTACTAAGATCCATAGCGCTGTACTGTGTGGTATGCCTTCAAGGTCTATAGTTAGTTGCTATAGATGAGAGAAACAGTGTTCTTTAAATGCACTTAGGGGATAAAGAACCAGACACAGGATGCTTTGCTGGTTTGATAACATGATACCATAGGTGAAGAATAATAAGGATGTCATCAAATACAAAAAAAACAAAACAAATCAAGTGCATTTATGTGCATTTCCTCAACTTACTATAACTCTTCACTAATTGCTCCTGTTCCCCAATAACTCCATGTTTCACATAGACGTGATATATTGTCCCTTTTCTATTATTCAGAGGTAAATTGAGATTTCCAGGAAAGGCTTGTCCCTCTGAGAGAGCCTGGAAAGCCCGGCCTGGCGGTGTGCACAGTCATACACCACATGACGTCTTAGCAGGGGAACATTCCTCCATGTCTTTTTCTCTCCCTCCAAAACCATCTTTCTCGATTTAGAAACGGGGGGCACGAAAAGCGGTTTCGCACAAAAAAAATACGGGGCAGCAGATTAATTCAAAATTAAGCCATAAAAAACCTGATATATGTGAAATGTCCCAGACTGGGAATGAAATATCATTTCTCCTACTCGGGAACTTTCCACAGGAAGAAATACATGAGACTGAATTCCACTTAACCTCTTTCCTCTGTGTGCCAATGAAAAATAGAATAAAAAAATGGTTTATAAGTTTAACATTGCCATACAACACCATTACCATTACCTAACAGAATATCTCCACGAAGAGCAGCTACCTACAGTATGTCCAAAAGGCTAGTGTCTTGGAAGAAAGTCAACACAACTAATGCCAAACAGTCTCATTAAATGATTTTCTTTCCAGCTATGCCATCGTAAACATCACAGAGGAAGGCAGAGGACTGGAATGATGTAATGCTTTTTGTATTCGATGAGGATACAGGAGCTGGGATTGTGTCTCTTTTCCATAAATCATTTGATGGTGACAGGAGGTGGTCCTTTAGTCCCTCAGCCCGCCCCCGCCGGCTGACCTCAGGGGTGACAGCTTCCCTCAAGTGTCAACCCAAACAAAAAAGGACTGCAGCCAGCCCCCATAGCCGGAGCTATAGAGGTCACACAGGCCTGTGCCAAAACCAGCCCTTTCATCCTATAGTATTTTACAGGATCAGCGTCCTAGAACACAGGCATCAAAGACAGAGAGACAGAGTGTGTATGTGTGTGTGAGAGAGAGAGAGAGAGAGAGAGAGAGAGAGAGAGACAGCGACAGAAACGACCTCTATGGCCCTTAATATGTGTGCAACTTATGTGTAGGAGGGTGGGGGATAATCCTGGTAAGCTGTGCGGTGGGGGTCTCCAGGTGGCCCAGAGGGTTAGAGGGTTAACCCCAGTTGACCTAGGCTCTCTGCTGTCAGAAGTAAGAGATCAAACCTTAGCTTGTCGAGGAAACCAGGACAATGTGGCATGTCCCTCATGTAATACAGTCTCTCAAAAGAGCTGAAATGGGATATCTTTTCATTATGTAAAGGAGCATCAGGAATACATAAAATCCTAGACTTTTTTTATGAAACCAAATGGTTGTGAGAGCACTCCTCTGTTTCTGTGAGTATAAAATGTCAAAGATGCAATGTGTGATCATGCCCAAACTAACTCTTATCATCGTATGCCAAGTTTGAAGAAAACACCAGTCGTATTTGTTCCAATAAAGTGAAATGATAGTGTCTGTCTTTAGACAAGCCTCGGCAGGGGCACATGTCTGGTTGGCAGGTTGATCTTTAACACTTCCTCTAAATGCTGAGACACAAAAGTGTCAGATGGCAGCACATGGCAGGGTGGGGGTCTCCTATAGTGTCGTTTTAAGTAGTCTCGGAGTTCCTGCAGCCTGCAACAGCTGACTGTTGGGAGTAAGAGGTCACAGTCTAATTTTACTGATCAGTATGAAGTGGGGAAAAATTCTTGAAACTATGTAAATGTATTGTTTTGTCCAGACATCCAGGTGAGGACTTAATACGAGTTTTGACATTGAGGTATGTAGATGTTGTCTGAAAATGCTTCCTGGAGTAGAATAACTGTTACATTTGTTCCAGGGAGGATGACAAAGCGTGAGATAATGTACAAAGACTGGTAGGAGGTATCTTACAACTGTGAGGAAAATAAAAACGACTGTAGTGTAACTGATTTCAAAGCATGAAATCTTTTACTGATAATAGAATCATTCATAACGGATACAACATGCAGTAGCATACTCGCTTGTGGCACACTTAGATTTAAAGTAGTACACATATGAACTGTATGAGTTTGTATGTTGTGTTTTCTTCTTTCCTTAATGTCAGGGCTCTGGAATTTGACAATTGGGAAAAATGATGGGAATTGGGAGTAAAAGCTTGCCTAGCGCCTTAAACATTTTCATTTGTCGCTCATGTTGACTCCCTGGAATCTAGCTGGTCTGATCAAAATGTGATGAATGTGTTTGTGTATGCAAAGAAGTCTGACCTCTCGCCTGTGACGGGGTCCCATAGGGACAAAGCGTAGCAGACGACAGTTGTCAGAAAGCAGTTGTGTGTACAGACTTAGCATGCGTAGACAGCAATGTTGTGTCAGTTACCAAATGTTGCCTAGACAGCCACTGTATACCTATAGTGATAACGGCATTTTAACAAGTTCACATGCTGATGACAGTCTGATGTTTCTCTTAAACAGATGAACAGAAGAAACCATACTAGTCTAGGGCATATATGTGGTTCATGATGACACATGTGATTGCATTTTAATTAAAATGATTGTATTTGTGAAAAACCACAACAATTGTGCACCATCTTTGCCACATAGGTCACCAGTGGTCTACTGTATAAAGTACCATTACCCATCAAGCATCATGTTTGATGATTGACAGCAGACACTCTGATACTGTCCTTTTCTCAAATTAGTACTGGATTTAGGAATACGGGTAACAGAACGCTCCTCCTAGGTTACCTGGTCCAGGGTCCAATTTGTATAATATATGTGAAGTGGCCTTAAATCTTGTTACTTTCCCATTTTATATTGTCACTGAGCGTGAACTTGTGACTCCCCCTTCTCTTAGAGACCAGGCTCTAAAAATCTTACATGTGACCATTTCAATTAGTTTACAGTTTCTGGGGCCAAATTGCCTTGGAGGCGGGGCTATAGAGCCAAGCTGGAAATACTAGTTATTTGCACATGCAGTTGCATAAGCAAAGTTACTTTTCATTTGCCGGTTCCTATTCGTGTTTTTCAACAGTTCAGGGATTGAAAATAATAAAACCTGTACAATAAGAGGCTACTTTTGTAAAACCTTATTTTAGTTGACACTGTGTCAGAAAGCTGTTGGTTGAGGCTTTAGATTGTGGTGGCATTTCACTGAATTGCATGATATTTAAAGGTAGTCCCGTATACTCCCCTCTGAAAAGAAAAAAAGGAAAATAAAAGATAATATAATATTCAAGAGCATAATGCAATTCATTTCATTGAAGAGATGTTTGTTTATTGTGTCCACCCCCTGTATTTAGTATTTATGTGTTTGTGTGTGAACTGCAAAAACTGAATGAAATCCAATACTGACTCTCTTAGCTTTGTGTTGAACCTTGCTAATACAAAAGGCATTCATCATAGAACAAGCAGAGAGAACAGCCACTGATGTCATTGAATTCTGAGGTCCAGACACTGGGAGAGATTCAAACATTTTTCACATTTCCAAACGCAGAGATTAAAGGCTTATATACAGGCTTTTATCTTATAAACAAGAGGTCTAAGCAAAACATTTTAGTGCTTTGTGTGTTCAATGGTCCTTAAGTGACCACCGAGAAAACCACCATACAACACATATGAATAGATCTGAATGGATCACAACAATGTGTGACATATTCACTGCAAGATGATATTTAGCTTTAACCACAACAATGATGTAAACATGGCTCGCTTTCCTCACATCTTTAGGACACATCACTTTTGGTTTACACCAATAGAGATTTTCACTCCTCTTTATAACACAGACTAAGCAAAAGCAGACAATGTTTCTTTTACTCGCACCACGGAGTATAAGATCGGGTAAGCTGCTTGTTCAAAGGTAATTAGTTCAGAATTTTTTACCACAGAATTTGACAATTCCTTGTTGAATTTGGGAACGTTCTCCCCTTTGCAAATTACTGCAGCTCCAGCCATGGCATTAGTGATAAAATGCTCCCTAAATTCACAAGTTCATATGCCTTGCGTGAGTGTTCTGCATTGGTAAGAACCTTCACTACCGTGTGCGACATGCGTTTCATGTAACCTCAGTTTCAGATAGAGTCATCCCAACTGCCAGACATGCCTGAACCGATTAAGTCGGCTCTTAGCCGACATTCACAGGCATTGAGACCTCTTCTCTTTTTTCCCCTATCTACTGTATGGCTTTTTTCTTCTGCTTCAAAGAACATAACAAAGGTTGTCCAATCTTCTCCTGCTACGGCCACTGTAAGTGGTCCCCTTCAGAGCCATGGGTGGGCTGCAAGAGGAGATTCTCCTGGTGCTTGAGCTCTGTATTTCAATGGGCTCTCCAATCAACCAACAACGTCTGGAATGGAGGT
Source organism: Leptoclinus maculatus (assembly GCA_032191485.1). Lineage (NCBI taxonomy): Eukaryota > Metazoa > Chordata > Actinopteri > Perciformes > Stichaeidae > Leptoclinus > Leptoclinus maculatus. The sequence goes on along the minus strand of JAVDOI010000008.1, from coordinate 11,699,983 downwards.
GGAAGGATCGAGTATTTCAGCTTCAGTTTGCGCCCTTAATTAAAAGCCAAGTGAGAACACTACGCCTACTTTTGTAAATGTTATTGCATAAAACTTGCCCCGCTACAGACAGTATCCTCCATTGTGATCTTTGTGTTTGCCAAGATAAGTCTTAATATCTGCAACATATGTATTTCTTTACTTCTTGTTGCTGTTTCATCAGTATCAACTGCATTGAATGCTCTATTTTTTTTATTTTACAGAATTCCTGAATCCCTTCCTAACCTCAACGTTTGTAGAAGGTGAATATAAATTAAATGACAGTGAAAAGGCTATCATGTTTCATTAAGGGCCACAATATAAATATTCCTCATCCCACCTCTGCCCTAGACTTGAGCTTACATTAGCTCTAAAAATAACATCTGTAGTTTTTACTTGGCCTTGAACATGTTTGAAGCTGATGAAGAGAAACAGATACAGGTGACTTAGCTAATATTTACAGTGGATCACAACATGGTCTACACTATCCACAATCATTCCACAGCTGTTTATCATGCCTCCCCTCTGGGTGGCTACAGAACACGTTGTGAACTAGAACACGAGTAGACGGCTCTCAAATCATTAACACATCACCACAAATTGCCACAGACCTTCTACCTTTGCCAATGGCTCATGATGAATATGCCTGAAGTTTCTGTTGGCCCCCAGTCAGTCACCACAACACAATGTGAAGCATGGGAAGCCAGACAGCACAGAATGGAGTCATAGAGAGATTAAAAAAAGGACATTGTTGATCTGTCTCAAATCATGTATGAAAGCAGCTACTGTTTACCTGATGAAATAGAAACAATAAATCTGCAAGGTTCCTCTAACTACATCATCATATGTGGCCAGGGCATGGGAAGCTGGCAAGTCAGAGGGAGGCTGCAACAGCAGAATGAGATGGAAGACACGGGGATACTACTGTCCTCACGTCTTTCATTTAGGAAAAAAAGAGAGAGACACAACAAGTATGTGCAACTATATAAACGGTTCTGATTCTGATTCTGAAGGAGAGCATGAAAGCTACCACAATTGCGACAGTCCCTCCAACAAAAAAACGATGACATGAAAAAAGTCTCTCCACCAGTTAGGAGTGAGTACAATAGTCCAGTATCCAATTTACACACTAAACGGGTCATGTCAATCTTTACTTTTCCAGCTGATGTCAGCTCAAAGACTAAATTGATCTCCGCACAAGAACGTGACAGAAAATCCAATAAATCCTCCGTCAAAGCAAAACAGCCATTATACACGATTCAAAGCTAGCCAGCTGTGGCAACACTACTTGATCCAAGAAATAACAGCGCTGTGTCATAGAACGCCGGATGAGTGACAGTTACTGTAACGACAAACAGAGAAGATATGAAGTGTTTTGGTTCTCTTCAATATTTCTCATATTTTCCTAAAATAGATGCGCAGAGGGAAAGAGACGTCTCCTTACAAAGACATTGACATCAAAGCTGAAGAAAAAGAAAAGGAGCCTGCATGACATGCGAGAGAGGATGGGAGATGGAATTCCATGGCACACCGTGATTTGGCTGAAGGCCAGACGGTTACTGAGTTAAAGGTAAGGTTTTTTTTTCTACTCAATACTGGCTCTTAAATGCCCATATAGTATAACCGCAGACCCCAAAGTCAAATATGACAAAGATGATGAATTACACGCTGACTGAAACTCAAAAAAGAAAATGTTCAGAGATAGATGATGGTACATATATAGCATAGAGGCACATTTAGTAAAGCATAACCGGCAAAACTCACAACTAGTTTAGTGCTGAAATGATTAGTCAATAAATTGGTGATTTGATCAACACAAAATAATAGATTGTTTTGATGATTGATCTTCTTTTCACTACTTATTGAGATTCGAAAGACCAAACAATGAATCAATGAATCATTAAAACAATCGTCAGATTAATTGAAGAAAATATATAAGTATACCATAATGGCATTTAAATCTGTCAGTATTGAGTAAAATCTTTGAGATAAATGAAAAGAAATGTGTTTTCTCAGTCTGCTCTTCTCTGTCCTCTCTCCATTAAGGATGCTCAGAGAGGGCAAACATCGGCCGTGAAGAGGCACCTCAAACCTCAGCTCCAAACCATGATAGACCCCTGTAAATACACAATAAACAGTTCTCTGCAGACATCAAATGAATGTTGGTTTAAATAAAAACCTTCCAAATTGTCCATCCTTCAAGCAGTCAGCTGTTTAAAGTCTGCGGCTACTGAGGTTACACACCTGTCCACTTCAACAGAGACCGCTCCAGTCTCACAGCAGTGGTAAACCCCACAGTGGTTCACACTCATACGTCATGATGCGCCACTTTGAAAAACTAGATTTTGTTATAAGCCGACTGTAAAATGTAAGTTAAACCAATTTTGAACCAAACAGAATATCATTATTGTCTGCACTCAAACTCAATCATGAGGCTATACGACCCCTTGTTATCCACAGGAATACAGTTTTGCACACTGGTCAGGCTGCATGCTCACATTTCTCCCTCTATCCTGTAAACACAGCAAGAAAAAAAAAAAAAATACTCTCCTCTTGGATAAAAACATAGACAGCTCTCTTCTTATTTGGACGGGTGAGGAGCAGCAATGAGGGGCCTTACAACTGGAACCAGATGGCTTCTTAATATGCGCATGCCTTTGCATGAGTGTGTGCATGTGAACGCGAGCATATGAGCGTGCTTACAAGAATTCATGTCGGAGTAGTCTCCAAACTTGTAGCCTACAGTATGTGAAGCATTAGCTCTTATCCTCCCAAAAAAATGGAAAATGTTGCATTTTAGTTGTGAGGGCACAGGAACAAAATGAGGGGAAACATTGTCCTTTAACTGTTGCCCATAAATGAAGCATTACCCTAAACTACGTTGTTATCTCTCTGCATGGGGTTGTTGGGTTCACGGCCAAACAGAGAGTGTATAAAAACAGAGTGAGGGGAAGTGTGAGGTGAGTGATACCATCAAACACTATCAGCTGTGATTTGTAAAGCAAGACCCACTCCACCGCGCTTCTCTTCCGGAGATGTTTGCTGCCTTAGATTTCCTCCTGGGGTTACTCTTACTCCATGATCCCATTTTGGGGTCCCTTTTTTTGGAAGTCAGAGAGGCAATTTGATCTTCCTCTGTGTCAACGGGTGCCACGTGATATGCATGTTCTTAATTAGTCCCCCGCTTGCTTGGCACCCTACAGTCAAAAAAACATGACTAGAAATTTGATTTGATTGCTTTAATGTGACTCTAAACTGTGGTGCGCAGCCCTGAGGATTCTCAATAGGTTCTCTAATCCGAAGGTGCATTGTGACAGTGTTGATACAGATAGTAATAACCAGATAATAATGCCAAATAAATGCAATACCGGTAATAGAGTTTTTCACATTTTCCCAGAATCTTTTTTAACGGATGCAGAGAACTGGAAATGAGCCATAACCTTGGGTAACTCTCTTGACTCTTTACAAAATGATAGCAGGCATTTCAAGCTGTTCTTCTTTTTTTTACTAGGCACGTTAACTACTGGAATTGTTTTTATGTGTATCCACAAAACTGCAGATGGCTTTGTACAGATCTGGCAGAGTGTGTGGAAAAGACAGACACTGGGAGCACCACGATAACCCGCAGGTGATCTTATCCTCTCAAGTCAATGTGTTGACATACTACACATACAGTACACACACACACACACACACACACACACAAACACACATAATTATATACTAATTAGATAAACATACATTGAATGACCCACACTTAACAGCGTATATATTTCCATGCTACTAAATTGTTAGCTTCCAGAAACTCATTCTCCGACACGGTTTTCAGAGGGATAATCGTAGAGTATTTACTTGCTCATCGTCTTCCATCTTAACTACCACAGAGTTTTCAGTTGTCAAACTGAAGATCAAAACTACCAATTTGACAAAATTAGAGCGCAAAAAAAGAAACACAAGTCAACAGCCGTCACAATGAATCCTGTGCTGAGCCCGGATTATAAGAGGTTGTAAAAGAAAAGGCAGATAATCCACCAAGAATGTGTCACCTCTTATTACAGCTGTCACTCCTCAGCTGAGATCAATGTGGTGACAGATGAACCTGCTCTAAAAGGGGAATACCAACACATTTTAGCTTTCAAATGTATCATTTTTTTTTGTTTGTGAATAATCATGAACAAAAACAAAAATAGTTTTCTCTCTCACGATTTGTGATTGATGTAGAACTGGCTGCATCTGAAAGGATTTGTATGACTGACAGAGTTCAAGAGGGTTTTCTGGAGAAGGAGAATTGTCTGGATTGCAGTTGATAGCTTTACCACATCAAATGTTAGCATTGCATAAATGTCATTAATTACCAGAAGAGCAGCATCTGACTGGACATCTGTATGAACTCAAGAAAAGCTAGTTTGGTGTCTTTATTTTGCAAGAGCTGCTGCTGATTACAAAACATACATTACAAGACATTTGTCAATTCTTAACTTTTTAACCATTTAAACATCCACACTATGATCTCTCTCCGCCTCTCTTCCTGTCTTCAAATGATCCATACCATCACATTAAGGCAACTCGGGCCGCCTCAGAAACAAAATGGCATTTAAAAAGAGGACCTACTGTACTGTACTTGCAGACAACACTTAAAATAAGCACGGGACTGCTTTAATCAGGCCCTGGCTACCACATCTAGTCCACCGACAACAATAACAAGCCCAACCATTTAAACAGGCTGTGGCCAATGCTTACACGCAGAGAGGGATGAGTTGAGTGTATTTTCTAAATCCCAGGCTGGTCAAACAAATATAAACAAAGATCAAACCATCACCACCACTCGTCTTCGAAATGGCAAAAACACATCCATTCAAAAGTCATTTTCTTTTTTTATCCACGAAAGGACTGAAGCATCAATCAAGTAATGTATATAGCATGCATACACACAAATATCCAAGGAGCTTCATACTAATGAGACTACACTCAGAGATAAATATTTATATGGTGCCTCATCTGCACATTTAGTACACAAAAAAGCCTGGACTACATCACTGTGTGATGAAAACAAAGCACTGTGCCAGAGGAAGATCGGTACACAGCACCTTAATAAACCATTAGCTCTTTGGGTGAGCACTTGTCTTCCTCCACTGACTCTGATGCATAGATTCCTGCCTGGTCCATGCAGAACCATTTGTATGTGACAGCTAAGGACTATGATTAGGGAAGCCTGGATTAGGTCTTGATCTGGCTCATGACACATGCACACAGACACACACACACACACACACACACAAACAAACAAACTGAAAGCCAGCCCTGTGATGTGTATATTTGGAGAAACCCCAAAAACCCGATGACATAAACAAAGTTATGTACTTCTTAATTAAACCTTCAAATACATGCAATGGGAAAACCACATAATAGTGCTACATGACAGAGATTACATACATGATAGTAACCAACTCATCACTCATGTTAATGGAGTGGGTATAAAGAAAATATCTTGACAACGTGGGTGTTGCTAACTTTAGCACCTTCAACAAATTACATCCAAACAGCACGGGAAATGTTGAAACAAGGACCCTTTAGCCTAAAGCTAACACAAGAGTGGTGCTATTAGTTCAAGCTTGTCAAACAAAAGGAGCATTTCTAAGGGATTTCCAGAGATTCTGGAAATCACTGTGTTAAAGCCACTCTGATGCCTCTGTACATTTTGTGCTGGCTATTCTCCAAAGGCACTTTATTATAACAGGCTTTTTTTCATTGTATAAAATCTCCTAATTATTGAGAGACAAAAAAAGTATGGCCACTGCCAGCAATTATTATTCTTTTTAAACTGACAATACAGGGGTTTATCTTTGGAGAGATGTTGGCCTTTACGAGCTGACAGCAGGGAAATGCTCTATCCCTTAATGCAGAGCAAGTGCACAGCCTAAAGAATACCATGCCATTTGTCTTTGGAAGACTAACGAATTATCTCCTGTGCGGAGCAGGAAAATCACCCAGTAATTCTGCACTCATGGGCTACGAGGTAAGCCCTCTAGTCAGATAAAATTAGGATCAAATGTCTGGACAAGTTAACAGTAACAGTGACCACCTCGCCTAGAGGAAATAAATCAGCAAGCCACGCGGGCAGTCACTGAGGGAGGCTAAAGAAAGGGCAACAGGTGGCTGTCAACTTAGAGAGAAAGAGGGTCATCATCCACTTAGAGAAGAGCAGCAAGTCTGTCTGCCACTCCACAGGCCCCACTAAGCTAAGCCAAGCACCAGCAGGAGGAGAGAATAAGGTGAAGCCAGTTCAGAGTATGTGTGGACAAGGTTCAGCCATGTTCAGCATGTGATTGGAAATACAGGGATCCAGTGTTATCAAATCAGGGAGCATCTCCCAACAATATCATTAACAATAGGAACACAGAAATACAATAGAGTAAAACAGACATTTCCGTTCAAATCAATGTAGCAGGAAGGTCAGAGCAGCGGACATTTGTATGTGCACCGTTGCCACTGTGACCGTTGTTGTGGGATAACTTCTGCATTAACTAAATGCGGACTTACTGAGGTGATATTGTGCAGTAACGAATAAAACGAGCAGTGGAGCGGTAACATTTCAAAGCACAGAGAGCCAGAGTAAATTTGTAAAAATTAAAAAACTTATGCTTCATCCATTCACTCTTTTCACAGCATAGGAAAGCACACTGCTATTACCAGATGAGTGACAGCTTTGTTTGGCTTATTTTCTGTACCCCGTGTAGCATTAAAGCATCGTGGAATTAGCAAGCTGGCTAGCTGACTAGCATACAGCCGGTTTGGGGAGCCCCATTAGCTCAACTGAGTCCTGGTGAGTTCGACCCACAGCATCATCTGGCTGCTTTTGTCATGTCATTAAGGCAGAAACACAATAAAAAAATTCTTCAAGCATACAGCTGGCTACAATTTCCTGGTTACAGAAAATGAGCCAATCAGAGGGCTGGCGATCAGCGGCAACGCTGGGTCTAACTCGCTAGCTAACAAGCCAGCCATCCCGCTGCGTCCGCCCTCTTGCCGGCAAGCCTATTCCAGTCCTATGAATAGGAATTTAGCAAAGTTTGAAAACCCTCCAAATACAATATATCTTTTGGTGATTTACTGTATCAGTATCAGTTATAGTGTCAAGAACATCAAAGAGAAATCCTCTTTGTGATCACCTTGTGCTTACTAAACCTCATAAAGTTATTTCTCATTCCTATTTGGTCTCACCAATAGTTTAATAAGCTGTCATGACTGAACAATCTCAATAAAAGAAGACCCGTTTCCAAACCTTTCCATTGCACATCATGCATCAGCAGATAGACTAAATAACCATAGATGACTATCAGAGATATCTCTCAGAGTGACTTCATTCAAATGAAAAATGTCTGGGACTTTGGTTTACTTCTACTGCAACAGAGAAATACAGCCCAATTTAAAATCGGACAATTTACAGCCTAATAGCTTTTCCAGGCATTGGGTTATTTTTACACTGTAGAAGAGGCACTGTGTGTCTTTGTGTAGGAATGCCTGCTTATCCACGTTCTGCTACTGACAGCTATAGTGCTCTTTGCTAACAAACCCTAAAAGTCACAGGGAAATTACTTTTTAAGGGCTTTGTGTATTGCCCTTACATTATACGCGCATCAAACAAGGTGGCAAAACCATTAACACCTATTTATCAGTCACATCTCACCAGAAAGATGTGTCAAAATGTACAGAAATCAAAATCTATATCCGAGTACAATGTAGTTGGTAAAAAGCTCAGGCAGTTAGCATCCTGAGTTTAATCAAAACCCAACCTCTGATCGTCTAGCGTGTGTGTGTGTGTGTGTGTTTGCAAGCATGCCACGTGCATGCATGTTTGCATATGTTTTCACTCAGCTCTTTGTGCATAACTCAAACACACCAGGAGGCCCAATAAAACAAAGTGACAGAACACAGCAACTCCAGAAAACATTAAATGTTTTCAGGCTTTGCTCCGTGCCAGTGGTCTGTTTCTCAGAGTGTTGTTAAAATGCTGTTAATTCTCGTTCAAATTAAAATTCTGGGCTATTTCCCAAAACTGCCACTGTGCAAGTTAAACAAGGACCTCAATAAAACAATCCCCTGGTAATAGAGGCAATTAATACTCATACCTCACTGGTCACATAGACGGAGAACCACAAATTGACCATCATAAAGTTAGAAATGACAAATGTACAGCTTAGATGAAAGTACAGTTTATTACCCACCAATGCAGGCATGGACTCTGACAGACAGCTGTGTTCGAAGAATAACGCTGTGTTTCTTGCCCCTCCTGTGAAGAAAAAAAGACAAAAGGAGAGAAAGAGAATTGTTACAGGACATTGACCCATGTGTGATTATTTAAATGTGTGTGTGTGTGTGTGTGTGTGTGTGTGTGTGCTTTTGTCTATCTAATCTGAGGCAGCCTTCAATATGCCAGAGGCAAGCAAGTGCTGACAAGAAAATATAGCCAAATAGCTTCTGTGCAAAGGTGCAAAATGATGACAAATTATACCGTTCAGTCTTAATCAAACCCTTCAATATATGCAGTTTGAACACAACAGGGAACAGGTTGAGGAACAGAACAGGGGAAAGGTCTCCGAAGGTGAAAATGAAGGATGGGAGCAGCTAAGAGGTCAACTCCCCCTCCTGGGTTAATGGAGATATGTCAAAACCCTATCACCGTCCTGTCAACTGCTTACAATGTCTGAATGACAGTCCAAAACAAAGACGACAACAATGCACCCCAATCCTATTCAATCGTGAAAGTGAATGTGAGGGCAGTGTAGTTTGTATTTATACAAAGGATAATTTGGCTACTTAGAAGACCCGGCCCAAATCTGTGTACAAAGTTTTGTGTAAAATGTGCCATTTTAAAGTATAAGGCTGGCATTATTCTATGTTTATTTTAGTGGCAACAGTTCGCAAGAAAAGACCAAAACCAAGTGCAACCCTGTGGACTATTAGATGTGTTTCTAATAGTTTTTGGACAATAAAGGACATCGACAGATTACTATCAGCCTTATCCTTTAAGTGTTTCATAATGGATTCTGTCTGCCTGTGTTTGCATCTCAAATGTGAACAAACCTATAACAACATTAGAGGACGATAATGACTCAGATGTTGTTGTTGTTGTTGTGTCGTCTCAATTAATATGACAGACAAATGACATTTCAATCCCATGTTTAAAATTGTGTTGGTGGGGGCAACCTTTTTGTTTACATTTTGGATCACAGATTGTGCCTTCAACCTCCCGACTAGCTAAAGAAGCACAGAACAAACCCGGAAGACACAAACTGTGGACAAGAGCACAGCAGGTAGAGTTTCACAACAACCCCCCCCCCCCCTCCTAATTCGGTTCTCTGACAAATAGGCTTTTATGCCGCCTGCACAAAGGCTGTGTGATTGTTCAGACTGGCACAGCGCCAGCGACAGACTACTACTCTTAGTGACAATCAGGCAGCGGTGGGTACGACACAGAGAGAAAAAAAGCACAGAAGGCAGGTCACACACTGCAGCCTCACCATAAACAAGCAGCATTACTGCATAACCAATCCAGACAGACATACTGACATCTTTCCTCCCTTGATCAGTCAGTGGAAGACTGCACTGACACACAAGCAGATTACATGGCAGAGGACATCTGTATATGCTCACTATTTATCAAATATATTATCCAGCAACAAGAAGGGGTGACACAGGAGCAACATCTGTCAACACGGACCTTCGGTGGTGAGATGAGACAGCAAACCGGAACTTAATCCTCTGTGATGCTGTTGAGGCGAATGGGTAACCAGATCCATTTTGTCACGAAAGTCTGCTTTCTCTCTGCTCGGCTCTGCAACAGTATCCCCGGGCTTTAACCAAGACCTGAGGCTACACAGGCCAACATGCTCATTATCAAATTAAACAAACACGCATGGTATATAAGTGAGGTTTTCAGACCCCCCCTCACCAATTAAACATGAAAATTGGACACTCCTTCAGACAGTGCTGCAGGCCTGTAAAGGGTGGAGCTCAAAGAAATAATAATAATTATAAAGAATGTCAGCCGAATAACAAATTGGCTACATGGTGGGATATAATACCTAGTGAATTCCCTGGTCCCCTTTTGGTCTTATGTGCCAGAATGTTCTGGTTTCTTCTAGCGGTGGTACTGTATAATCAACTCAAGCCAAGCGCATATTAAATCTGATTCATCATGTGCAACATCATGCTCCTGAAATACCTTTGTTGCTACCATTTGAATAACCATGACGATTCTTAATAATCTCATGAAATTAATAAACCTGACCATTATCCAAAACAATTACTTCTTACTTACGTCTTACTACCCGACCATTACCCAAAACAATTACTTCTTACTTACGTCTTACTTCCCGACCATTACCCAAAACAATTACTTCTTACTTACGTCTTACTACCCGACCATTACCCAAAACAATTACTTCTTACTTACGTCTTACTACCCGACCATTACCCAAAACAATTACTTCTTACTTACGTCTTACTTCCCGACCATTACCCAAAGCAATTGTTCTAAATGAGATGTCTTTATAAAGGATTAAATGAAAACATATGGTCATTTTTATTCATTCTGTACATGAAAAGAGGCAGCGCACTATAAATCTTTTTACTTAATAGCATAAATCTGCTATTCATCATCATCACTTATCAAATGTTGCAAACAGGAATGCAGTTGTGGAAACATAACAACTATACCTGCCAATTAGATACCCCATATTATTTTTCTTCTCTATTCATCTCCAATCTCCCGTCACTGCTCTGTCCTACAGCACCCTCATAAAGCGCCGTCTTAATCCTTAATACCCAGAGCAGCTGCAACTGGACCAATGGATAATACCTGCCAGCTCCTTGCTCTCTGACTTCATCTAAGGGAGCATTACTGGCACTGTTTATAAAACAACTCAAAATGTGTACCCACAGAAGGTGAACACACAAACTTTGGATCCAGTAAAGCCAGTACCTCTCCTCGAAGACCAATTAATGCCAGACAAGAAGGCCCCACGGAGGTCTACTGACTCAGCACTTCTTGATGAACACCCCTGCTTTCCTGCAACAGTGTCTACAGAGGGACCCGCAGAGTCTGAGTGAGCCGGGGGGGGGGGTAAGGAGGTTGAATAATCTATCTACAGGCCTGCTTCACTAACCATTGACCAAGTCTCACACTCAAGACATGCACACATGCACACACAACCACATGCACACTGAACAATCACCAAGCGGCTCCATTCTGTTAATAATACCTGTTAACTGCGCCACGAACACAGAAGGGACAACGGGTATTTTATTTCCTTTAAATTTAAGCTGTACCGTGTTTGACAATTCCTCTGCTTCTTTTCAAATAAAAAGCGTGTGTGCTGTGTGAGTGTCTAACAAACATGTCCAAAGCGGGTCAGAAACAAAATGAAAATATTGAAAACAGAGCTGTCCCAAGACAGATGAAATAAGATGAACAGAAACTCTGAATAGTTGAGGCAAGAACAGTTGGATTTTAATAGGCTTGACTTCTAACTGGTTGTTGAACACATCAAGAACACTCAATAAAACAAAGAAAAGGCATATTCAGCAAAAAAAAATGTTGGCTTTCAGATGTGCTTTATATGTACCAGGCCAGTGAAATGCTAAAACGTGTCTTCTTCTGTGCTGTAGGTCAGCTACACATTTCACATGCTGAATCAATTATGACAATTGTAACAGCACATCATGTTATCTTCTCAAGACAAGTCAGGGAATATGTCCTTGAGGATTTACAACTTCACTAATTATCTGCCAATTGATGTCACAGATTTGAGCAAAAGTGACATCAAGCCTAATGCATAACTCCGCGCATATGTTCGATATGCAGTAACATTCTTCCTACAACATCAGACCCTCATTCCTCAATCCATGTAATCCACAAAAATATTCAAGGGCTATAAATGTCGCGCCATCTGATCCTAACTACGTCCCCCCATACTCCGTCTCGGCTCAGGGCTGCAAATACAGGAAATTGTGGGTACGGGGGTCAATCAATCTATCACAGCTAGACAACTAAATGACACACTGACTACCTGAAAGTGTGCAGATACGTCTGAGCACATGCCTGGGCTGTATGGCCAGTTAATAACAAAGTGAGACTGTATCAGAGATGCGACAGGGGATTTATGAGTCACAATCGCCTATAGCTGAGCTTCAAACACGGTGTGGAAGTGATTATGGCCCTTAAGCTCCCGTGACATGGATATCTCCTGGCTGTGCAGCGCTCTGTCAGAGGATCATACTTTAATCTGTTTGTAAAGACACTAGGTATGACACAGGCGCCTCAGGAATGTAACCTGTCATTAGTATCAATTACAGATGGATTCAACGGCCAATGATCAGGAACTCAGGCAGTATATGAATATAACACTATTCTCTTTCCATTGGTAGTGGCTGGGCTTAAAGCAAAAAACAAGTAATCCAAACATTTTGCTTGTTAACTGGAGTTAGTGCAACAGAGTTATTTTGACAACTTATTATTGTTATTTATCAACTTGTAAAACTCAAAAACGGGGAAATACTCAAATTCTTAAATGTTTTGGAGTTGGAGACTGCTGTTGACAGATTTGCAGTATAAAAGGAGGGTGAAAACAAAAGTACAATGAAACAAGTAAAGGTGAAATGCCTCATCAGACCTTTTATTAGGTCAATAATCATCAACACCGAGCAGTGGGGGATGTAATCCTGGGCACATCAGCACCATAAAAAGCCAGCGAGCATAACTGCCCTATTTTTACAAAATAATTGGCTAACCACCTTCACCCCCAGCCTCCTCAGACAACACTGTGTGGGATTAATGACACACATCCATACCAGTCTGCGCCAGCTGGCACGACACAGGCCCTGGCAGGCTCAGTCTTCGACGAGAGAAGAAGTGGACCACTTTAACCTCACAGCTCTCAATAGCCTCCCATAAGCTCCTAACAATTTCAGATGGAACTGGGAAAGGAAGGCACGCTCATCGTCCAATAGAAACACAGAGCCAGAGAGCAGCTTATGAATTCCAAAGTTAGACAAATAAATCCATACATGTTTGTGGTCCAGCCGACCAGGAGCTCTAATGCCAACCTTTGGTTCGTGATCATCTAAAGTGGGCGGCACATGAATGATATATCAACATACTCCAGCGTACATGAAAAAACATATGGAGTCAATAAAGTAACTGGCCAAAGAACATGTATGAAACCGAAATGAAACTAACACTATTTTAAACTTTTCTCTTCTTCATCCAGGTCTCGGAGTAATTTCAAGACAAAGCCTCATTTAACTACATATTACCAGGAAACAATGCAGACAAATTAGAAGTTGAGAGTTGTATGGTGGCGGGTGTACAATTGTAGTTTGGCCACTTCTAATGAGAGCACTGATGTAACATTCAATTGAGACGAGGGCAATTACTCGTGAGACGCGTCTACACCTCATAAGTGGTTTAGATGACATCACTTCTGTCACCGGGCCAGGGAGGCCAGGTATTTTAAGAGACATGAATGGATGAATGCCATGGAAACTCTGAGACATTTAGTCTGTTACAGAAAAGGGCACTAATAATACCCCCACAGAACTGATACAACATATCAAGGACTCATTTCCATCTATACGACTATGATCAGCATAACCTATGCATAAACACATATTATAATCAATGAATAACATATTCTGCAATGACATCGTTGAGATATTTGGTGCCTGATTCACAGATGAATTTGTGAAGTTAATTATATGAATATTCAATATAAACTTTTTTTTCGACCTGAAATCTAAAAAAACTGAGAGACCTATGAAACTGAGAGTCCCTAAAATGAGGTAAAGCCTGTCCCCTCCTTACTTCGACAGACCAAAGCACCGCTTTGGAGCGGGAGAGCTCAATCAGCTGAAGCCCGGAAAATGGATTATTTCACTAATTCTTCCTGGAACAAAATGGGTATCATTATGATTCAAATCACTGTAATAGAATCAAATTGGCAAAGGAATATGGCAAGCAGGATACTTACATGTATCCCCATTTGTCAGGATTTAAATAAAGACTGTATCATTTGCCTCTTATCTTGCCTGAATGTTTATGTGTCTCTCTCTCTCTCGAAAAACAGATTATATTGATAATGTCTGGCTTTTAAGGCAGATAAATACGTTTCGTGTTTGTAAAAGTCAGAAGCCTTTCAGGTGAGTTACTCTTGAATAACACATTTTTATTTCTGGTTCATAACAGCAAATTTGACCACTACAACATGAACAATCTAGTCCTGGACAATCAGAGCCTGGCAAGTAACGTACATTATCAACCTCCAGTGCCATGCTTCCTATGTTTTCAATCTGAATCTTGGAAGTGCAAAGAATATATGACCAACTTTAGTGCAGGGACAAGAGAATGTTTTTCATGTCAGCATGTGCACAACATGCAATTTTTTGCTTTTGTTTGTTGATAGTGAAGGAAAAGCTTAAGAGGATTGAGTCAGAGGCGATCGTTATCTTACCCTCCTTCCTCCTGAAATCCCTCCAGTTCATCTCTCTGCTCGGCCAGGGTAGACTCCAGGTCCAGGTAGCTTCCATTATGGGACAGCTGAAGGGCACAGTCATCAGGCTAGATCAGAGGGAGACAAAGTTAAACACTGATCTGTCTTCAACCCTCTAAAGATCATGTCATTTACACTTTACACATGTAAAGAATACTACATGTTGAGTAAGTACTGTAGTAGATTGATGAGTTCATGGTCAGTTGAGGCTGAGAGACAATGGCCTGTTAAACCAAATACTGCACCTATCAGATCAGTCCAGAACCTACACATCAGCTAAACAAGGTCAAATAAGGCCGGTTTGGAGACTCAATGGCTTCTAGACATATTGCTCTGGAAACAGAGGAATGAAAGTGTTGAATGTCTATTTTTCAAGCTAAATATTAGTTCATAACCACATTACATAACAATCACGATGGGGTGAGACTTAGATTCTTTAAATGACAACTTCAGCTGCAACAACAACACTGCTCATGTCGAAACAATATGTTTTTAGTCATGGTCGTATGCAAAACATAACAACTTTGTTCTTTTTATATGGGTCAATGGGCAAATGCAGAGTGTATTTGAGGTTTATGTCTCGTCTTCTGTGGACCATAGAAAGTTATTTTATCAGCTCCAGTCAGCACTCTACAAAGGTTGGAGAGACGTCATGCAGATCTGGAGCAGTTTGGCAGTCTGGTGCCTCTTATCTGTCTGCTCTCCTGTCTGATAAACTATCATGACACGAGATGATTTTGCAGAGGAGGTATGATTTGTCTGGTCGTTGAAGGGTTGTCAACAGCTGACTGTGGTCAAGGAGATGAGGAATTAGTTCTGTGTCTGTTCACTTGTCTGGCTGACCTCCAAATTGGAGATATTAACCTATTTATATTCCGAGTCTGTCAGCTCCACGGGACAGCGGTGAAGCAGAGGACGGGAAAACAAATACCATTACGGGAGGGAGGACATATGACTTCAGTGAGGAGAGCGGCACTGCTCTGCTCCATCAACAGCCAGGGTATCTAAAACAACCTCATATCGTACAATCCTGAAAACAAACTGAGCACATAGAACATTTGTCTTCTCTTGTCAGCTCACATTGAGGGCTTTGTAATACACTTTCATAAATGACCATGTACACATCCCAGAAGTGGTTTTGCTAGATTATTTTCTCTTTAAAAGAAGAGCAACGCATGTAAACATATGTATAAAACATGTGATTTTTAAATTAAGAGCGGTTATTGCCAGGTCTGATGCAGTTCAATTTCCTCCCACATATGACAGTAACTTAATTGAACGTGAAGGAAAAAAGGCTGGGAAAGACATTATGGGTCTGATGGCTTTGATCTGTTAAGCCACTCTGTTTGTATAACTGCACTACAGCACTCAAGGACTGTGTCATATTTGAGAAGTGAAACAAAACATGTGGTTGGTTAGGATAACTCTTACGCTTTCTCCAACTCCCTGACTATGAGCTGACTTGTTTGGTTTTCCATGCATGGTAAACCAAATGATGATCTGGAATATAATATTTGGGGAGATTATAGGGCTGAACATCTTCATTTTTGAGAGACCAGAGATGAGGCGAAGCACAAGGCTTTTATGCAGTAAACATACACAGACAACTTCAATTGCTCGGTGAATCCTATTGCATCTAAGACAGTGATTAGCTTTAGTTAGACCGTTGTTGACGTTCTTGCAGTAAGGCGGACTGACAGATAAGAAGAGACACAGATAGAGAGAAAGGTAGAGAGGAAGGCAAAACAAACAAAGCTATACTGTACACAAGCAGAGGAGGGAGGCAAGTGCTTCTCCAGATTAAAGGACAGATTCTGGACAGACAGGAAATCCAGACATGTGGAACAAAGTTAGGCCCACTGTTTTTATGTCGATGGACTGAGATGCCTTTAAAGAATAATGGGTGTGACAGTAATATGAAATGTAGCATGAAGGAGAAGACGCACTAATTTATAGACTCTGAAACCAAAGAAAAAGTTGTTATTTTACTGAATGTCTGCTTTTTGTCTGCCTAATGTCTAAATCACAAGAGTGGTTGTCCTCAATGTCCAAAATGTTCACTTGCTTGATGTTGCCTTGTTTTTCTTTTTCATTTGTCATATATTGGGTGTTAATCGATTGGGTGTGTTTTTTTTATTTATTTCAATGTGGCTTTGTGGGACGTTTCAGAAAAACAATGTTGCTAAAGCATAAAAATAAAAAAAGTACACAATAATATAAAATGTGTGATGTACTGCACTTGCCAGCGATTTGTTGTTAATTTAACCATGTGGAACAATTTCCATTTAAAGCAATCTAAGATTTCTAGTCACTAATCTTTAGTTTGTCTCTTCAAGGTGTTCTCCATCACTGCTAGTTCTAACTATTCACTCTGTTGCTGCAAGCAAAAAACGTACCACTTATACTACCAAGAAAAATATATAAAAAATGAGAGCACATGCTGTCACTTTACGAAGAAAGAAATATTTATTATTACAGTATATTTTTTTACTCTTTTTACGTTTTACAATTCCTTAAATTCTGCTTTATTGGAGTTCGTTAATTGGATGAAAGGGAAAAAAATGTTGTTCTCTTTAAGCTTCACGCTGTGTATCACAACCTGAAATAGACAAAACATTGGGCTGAATTTGCAGCTGTAACCAGTAATCAGCTGAACCATGAAATGCCTTTCCCCAGACAAGGTTTTGACTGGCAGACCAAACGTGGAAAAGTCAAAGTGAACCATGCAAGTCTGCCATTAATCAGTCAATATCTGTACATACTCATTCGTGTATTCACATATCCATCCTCTAACCAGTGGCTCTTCAGGTTTTCATTATATAATCAACCTGGATTACTGATTACAAAGTCTTGCCATGTAAAACCGTGCCAGGTTAATGCACCAACGGCCCTTAATCCAAGGACAGTGCTCCCAGATTATCAGTAGCAGAGGCTTTCTTAGCTGTCCCCGGTCTAGGACTTGAACCCACAGTGGCCTGTGATGGCCAAGTCCAGAGAGGTAACCACAAGTGCTCTTCTCACACACTGAGGTCTGGCCTCTCCCTTCAACCACCATACTGTGGTCCAGTGACCAGGGAAGCAGTTAAGACAGAAAGAGCTAAAAATAAACACCATGCAATTTCCAATTTAAAACTGCTATCTCACTCCAAATTTCTTTGGAATGAGAAAAGGAATACTGTGTGCAAGTTGCACATTGGAAACTCAATAGCCCAACATTGACTTGTACATAGTTTTACATTTTTGGTCTGTTAACTGCACCGGGCTCGAAATGAAACAAGATGAATTACACCTAAAAGGTTAAAGTTTGTTTGATAAAAGTGAAGATAGGTATTTGTGGTCTTTCTGTGAAGGCAAGTGATTAAAAACACATTAAAACACGCTTGATGCATGAAAGAGAAACCACAACAGTAATCCTCTGTCAAGCATGCGGAAGATGAGTCTGTCCAACCGACGCTGCATTCTTCTGAAAGGAGCCCTCTGCTGAGACAAAACCTCAACTCTGCATAACAATGCGCAAAAGAATTCAAAGGAGCTCCGACGGGCATGAAGGAGGAACCTGTATTTTACAGCATTTAACATAACTTCTCATTATGGGACTCTGTAATTTTTTTGTTAGGAAGAAAATATGGCCCAAAAATTGAAATCGGTAAAGTGAAGAGAGTCCATTCTCCAAGACGTAGCCACATTTTCCCTCCCTTGAACACTGCTTTGCAATCAGATGCCAGGCCTCAAGGCCACCAAGCCACAAACATTGACAGAGAAGAAAGCATGTGAAGGACTATTGATCTATTGATTTACGATGACATTACAAGTATCTGGAATAACTCCAGCTGATGTTGAAGAGCCTGGTCACTTTTTCATCTGACAAGGACACTGCATTATTCATGAACAGAAGAGTCGCGCTGAGTCAGGCGATGACTCGTCATACTTTCTATCCACAGAAGACACAGAAACGTTTGAATATTTGAACGACCATTAAAGCCCTCAAAATATTCAACAGTGCTACTGCAATGAAGATAAATTGCATACTGCATTTAAATACATGGCGGCAGCGCTTTTTTCCGAAAGGCAACGGGGTTTAAAAACTGACTTCAAAGTGTGTCTGCTGTCCTGACAAATCTGTTGTTGCTACACAACAAGCATTTATGGTTTAAATCCTTGTTGCTATAAAACTTAATCCTTGGTCATAAGGGCTTTTGATGTTTAAACCTCACAAACAGTTAATCGTAATTGATGTTTGACTTTGAGCAGCAGCATAGCCCATGTGCTGTCCCATGTACGAACCAATCCAACACACACGTATAAACAAAAAACCGCTCACACACACACACACGTACAGATCACCCCTCTGGAGACTGCAGACTGAAACTGACAGGAACAGCCCAGAGACAGCATATGCTAGCTGTTTTGACTCCCTCGACACCATGTGTTTGCAGCGTGCTATTTATACCAGATTGACCTGCGCCATAGAGACGGAGCTCAAAAGACAACAGATTTGCTATCGAATGCACGTACATGTACAGGGTCACGGCAAAGCCGCTTCTTCACACTCATGAGGGTGTGAATCACAGAACTCAATGTGGTCACACAGTCTTGTCATCCACCTGAATGTAATTCTTTATTAAAAAAAAAAAAGCACCAGGGCTGCTCCTTCAAGTTACTGCCGACCACAAATGCCCATGTGACCAAATATGAGCCTATACCACTGGTACTCCCTCTCTGTCTAGTTTGTGGTGCAGCCGGGCCTAACTGCTAAACTGAGAGCAGTCGACTGTGCAAAGCACATCAGCTCTTTGTTTGTGTTTTTAATTCTGCCCGCTTCCCTCTCCTCTCTCAAACAGTGGAAAGCGTTCCCATCCTCCATCCTGCTGGTCAGAGTGAGTTGGCTTGCAGAATGAGAGCCAGGCTTGTGGTGATCCACAGCATCCTGAGGCTTCCCGTGACTTATCTTACCAGCTCTGCTCAAACAAGATGGAGTACCATTGATCTGACAGAATGAAGAAAGACCCTAATTAACTTTCTATTGACATGACTTCCCAACCAGACTAAGATGAATGCTTAATAAAACACTCAACCTCACATCCTATGGCCCCCTTTGCTTTGTTTAAATTTGAAGGTCAGTAGATGAGGCCTTTAGAAAATGTGTTTGGATGCACACAGTGTAATCAGAAGGCAGAAACTGGCATTTCTCAAAAGAATTAGCCTTCAGAGGCCTCTAAAAGAAAAATGATTGAAAATGGGCTTCAGGTTTACATTATTGATGTCACTGGATTTCTTTAGGAAACATAAACAGGGCAATATGCACCATGCCAAAGAAGAACATTCAGTTATTTTGAGCTGCTTAAAACTGGCTGTGCAGTTGTGGATTTTGGGAAGGCCAACTCTTGCAACCAAAACAGACATAATGCAGCTGACAAAACACAACAAGGTAGAGAGGCACTGCAAAATGCATTCTGCTTCTGACTAAAAACAAATGAGAGAATATACCATAAAGGGAAGATACCAGATAAAAATGTGTTGTGTTTCCACACAGATTCAGAAGTTGCGTTGAGATCAAATGGTTGCAGATTCAAATCCCCAGATCGAGGACAATCCAGGTGGAGAATTACCCTCTCCAACCCATCAACAACTGACCAACTGGGCATTTGACCCCCCCTACTCTATTTGGGGCTTTGTAGAGACAATAGCAGATAGTTTCCTAAATAAACTTCAAGCTCAGTTAAGCCAAGAGACAACCAATTGAAAGTTGATGGAAGGTTAAAAGTGAACAATGATATTAATTGAGTAAACCACCGTTGTATTATCTGTTTATTATTCTTGTTTTCTTTTCTCTTACACAAAATAACTGGAACAAAACTTTTCAAAGTTTCAAAAGATCTCTCTGAATCGAGCTAATGGATAGTAACAGAACAGGTCAAATGGAGGGGATTGGTGTTGTGGTTGAGGTAAACATTAACAGATCCCTGCTCCTCAGACAAATAATGGATGTCTAAATCATTCCAACATCACTTACTGCCACCGGATACTCCTTAATGTCATATTACAGGCCTATCTTACTGTCACTGTGCATGCAATCATTGTTTAAAGCACGTTGATGCTCCATCAGTCACTGGCTCTATCAATGGTCATCAATTAGGTTTGTTTAGTATAACCCCACCAACATGTTCAAGCTAATAATTCATTTAAGATTCTGTAGGTGTTACCTTTTCTCTGAGCTCATTGAAAGAGACATGAAGAAAAACATCATAACAGATTAATAAGTATACTGCATACCTTCTGCGGGGCTTTTAGCAGCCTGTGGACTCCAGCAATCTGATTTATCAGAGGAATATCTTCCCTGAAGGTGTACAGAGGCGGCCGGGTGGGCTCGGGGAAGTTGGTGCTGTTAAATGGATCAGTATCATCTAAGACCTGCACCCTGCACATAAACGTAGCCATGATGTATCCATGCAAGGCGATGTTGGATGAGGAAAATAGTGGATGCGACACCACAGCCTCTGACAGACAGGCAACCCACCCCCCCCTCCCCCCCCCCACCCGCCCCCGGGCAGCGAACTACCGGCAGGTCTTCTGCAGTAGCAAAACCCTGCACCCTCTGTTATCCTTGGACCTTCTCCATTCGCTTCCCGCAGCGCAGAGGATCAGGACAGTGTACACAACAGTCCAGAAGTAAAGATCCAGGGTACCTCGTTGAGAGATACGGTCAGTCAGTGCGGTGTGGAAATGAGCGGGGCGGCGGTATCCAAGGGCATTGCGGGCGTTAGAGGTGCTGAGGCAGACTGCGGACGGGACTGCCACACTTGGCGCCTGGTCTGTGAGAGCGATGGGAAGCGGCTCCCTCCTCAAGCATAAACTCTGCCAGGGGGACACAGCGGCCAGACCTCAGCCTGGCCGACTCAGCTCATGTTACAAGCGCAATGGCGGCCTCCAGCGGCGAGTATGAGAAGTACACACAGACACACAAAAACGCTGCACCGAACTGGCAGCGACTCAACAATGCAGCACGTGATACAATCAACTAAAACTGACAAACACATTGTGGCTAGATAGATGGCAGTATATGGCAAATATACAGAGCTTTTTCATATAGCTGTATAAAAGAATATTTAAACCGACAGACAGGTAGATAGCATAACACTTTATCCTGCAAAAACAGATGAAATGGCATAATTCTAAGATTTTGATAATCTCAAAATAAATGCATATCAAACATAAATAAGAAGTACATAAACAACCAATACTGTGTTATTAACACGCCACAATGTAGTTGGAAGAATATATAAGAACATCTCAAGTGTCAAGTGTTTATGTATTTGTCAAAAAGGATATGGCCCAACTCTTCTTGTAAAGCGTCCACAAACAGTTAATGATTGATTGACAATATAGTTTGAATATTAAAAGTGAAATATTTCTTATATGTACATGTGCAATGATAAATACTTCTTCTGACTCCATGAAAAATGAGCAAACTCCATCTGCTGACTAAGGCCATAAAGGCTGACAGGAAATGTTTGTATTGTAACACACTGTTTAATCACTCTGCACCATACAATAAATCAGGTATAAAAATGTTCCTCCAATAAACCTCAGTGATTTACCCTTCCTATTAAGATAAGACTAGTTAAGTGTGTTCTTGCTCAGCTTATGCTCCAAAGGCTGCACGCCTCAAACTGATGCTCTCTGAAGCCGCAGCCTAGTCAATCTATTACAGAGGTCCGGTACAAATCCAAGGATCTCATGGTGTGAGCCACAATTTGCATTCCAGCACTGCACAGTGCACTAGTGTATCACTACAATACTACAGTGCCTGACTGATCATGAAGTTCAAACTCCCCAATCCAGGCCTGGAGGACAGGATATTGTCCCATCAGCAGCTGGACAAGCTGGAGGAGGAAGAAGCTGGAGACAGACCGAAATGGGACAACAAGACCCAGTACATGCTGACCTGTGTTGGGTTTTGTGTGGGCCTCGGAAATGTTTGGCGCTTTCCCTACCTGTGTCAGAGTCATGGAGGAGGCAAGTGATGCTTTCATGGTTTACTGCACTTATTCCAAATTTGACTACTTACAATAACACTGGGCAGAAGAAAAAAATGTGTATGTCATTATATATCATCTAGACCAACTGGAAGGGTTCAGGAGAACGTCTTTATTAACATTTCATTCACAGGCATCAGGCAGGTCTGTCTGCCTGCTATGTCATCAACAATGCATTTTAGATGACCTGTTGAAGAAGGTTTGGTTTATTCCTAAAGCCAGAAGACACATGACAGCCAAATAAAAAGGGAAAGCCATTTTACTTTGTTGCCTAGACTGATAAATGCACATTTCTTTGTAGTATTGGGAACTCTTGGTCAGCCATGGATTTGTTTTTGCTTTTATGAGCATATTTTATATTTTCACATTGTTTTTATGTATGTAAATTAATTGTTTGCTGTGGTTTTATGTTTACAAACTAGCTAGCCTCAATTTTCCCCAGGGCCAAATTATTTTTGAATTGGTCTATATACAGTAGGATAATAGTTGACACCCGTCTCTAAGTTAGGTTACTTAACACTATCACAATACCACTGATCCACCAATGACTATATCCTTATAATATCTTTCAAACACTAGATATAGGAAGCAGCTTCTATCACATGAATTCACATCAGCAGTGTAGACTCACTAAGATGGCTTGTAATTTATCTGTCAGATAAGAAAGAAGCAGAAAGACATTTTATGCCCTGTGACTGCCAGGAAATCCTCGTAAAGGGTTTACCGTACTGCAAAAGCTTGGATGGGTTGTACATTGCATTATGAAGTTACCTGTATTCACTGTTGGACTTTATCTCTGCATGTGCTCACATGCACCCTAAATGATTAACATCCAAGAGATTTATCGTTAACATGACATCATTAACAGTTGCTTTTGTTGTTTTTCCTCCAGGTGCATTTATGATACCATTTCTGATCCTGCTGGTTCTTGAGGGAATCCCGCTTCTATATCTTGAGTTTGCAATTGGTCAACGTATAAGAAGAGGCGGTTTGGGAGTGTGGGCTGCAATTCATCCCTATTTGACTGGCATTGGTGAGAAACGTTTTGTTTCATGTTTGCTACAACTGGTGAAAGAGTGCCTTACAAGAAACCCCTTTAAAACATTCATTGGCAGGTATTGCTTCCATGGGTGTATCTCTGACGATCAGTCTCTACTACAACACCATCATTGCCTGGATTCTTTGGTACTTCTTCAACTCATTTCAAGAGCCTCTGCCTTGGAGTCAATGTCCCCTGAATGCCAATTTAACAGGTAATGCTACAACTGGTACTGTATTTCTTGCAGAATAAACTCTTGATTTTGGCGTACTGACACAAGCTGTTAATTCTGTTGTTCTGTCAGACATCGTCTCAGAGTGTAAGAGGAGCTCCCCTGTGGACTATTTCTGGTACAGGGAGACCCTGAACACAACTCCAACGATTGAAGAGGACGGAGGTCTGCAGTGGTGGATACTGTTGTGTCACGTGTGTGCGTGGTCTTTGCTCTATATCTGCATCATTCGTGGTATTGAGACAACTGGGAAGGTACAGCACATTCCTTACTACAACAAGAGAGACGATTTGAATTCAGCTAAACAGTAATTGTATGAATACTTTCTTTTCCCGAGGCTGTGTACGTGACTTCGACTCTTCCCTACGTGGTGCTGACAATATTTCTGATCAGAGGGTTGACCCTGAAGGGCTCTTTGAACGGAGTCAAGTTCCTCTTCACGCCAGATGTGAGTTGTATTTCATTTAAATTAATTTCACACAAATCAGAATGCATTCAATCGATAATTTAAAAAATTTTTTTTTAATGCTGTTTGAAAATTAAGGGGGTCGAATTTTATGCTGACATATTTTAAGTAAGAATTAATTGTTTTAATGTTTCCAAAAAATCTGTTTGGGGTGCTCCACCAGTTAACCTCTGATCTTTTATCAAATGTCTTGCTATTTCAGTCCTCTGAAAAAAACTAATCCATATTAGATGGCTCTCATATTATGGCCCTCATTAGAGGTAGAATATAGCCCATGCAGAGCAATAACTAGTTGATCATTAATCGTTCACTCTATTTCTTTCAGTTAGCAGAACTGGCGAAGCCATCAACATGGCTCGATGCAGGTGCTCAAGTTTTCTATTCCTTCTCTCTGGCTTTTGGTGGTCTTATTTCCTTCTCCAGCTACAACTCAGTACAGTAAGTTATTTTGTTTTAACTGGTGTCATTTGAAGTTAACTCAAAGTAAAATGGCATTCTTCCTTTAGCAACAACTGTGAACAGGATGCAGTGATCATCTCTATCATCAATGGTTTCACCTCCGTCTATGCTGCAACGGTCATTTACACTATAATCGGCTTCAGAGCAACAGACAGATTTGACAACTGTATTTCTGGGTACGTTGTATCTTTTTCGCTAAATTATACATTTAAACAGCTCATATATTTTTTTTCTCCAGCAATGCATCGACTGTGAAAACATTTTTTAACAAAAATGTTGTGTTTTAGAAACATCCTGACATTACTAAATGCCTTTGAGCTTCCTGAGGGCAACATCACTGACAGCAACTACGATCAGGCTTTTCAGCGTCTTAATGAAACACACCCTGAGGTTATTCAAGGGCTGGATCTTAGGACCTGCAACTTAAACACTTTTCTTAGTGAGGTAAGATTATTTATGCACCAGGACTTTTCCATTAGCAAAGAAGCTGCTCCTTGTTAGTGGAAAATATACCAATGTGTATTTTCAAATGGTCCCTGCTCTGCTTTGCTATAATGCTGTGCTTTGTTTTGGGTCTAGGGAGTCGAAGGAACTGGTTTAGCCTTCATTGTGTTCACTGAGGCCATCACCAAGATGCCCTTCTCACCGGTGTGGGCCATCCTTTTCTTCATAATGCTCTTCTGTCTCGGTCTGTCTTCTATGTTTGGTAACATTGAGGGAATTGTAGTGCCACTGCATGACCTCAAAGTGTTCCCTAAAACATGGCCAAAAGAAGCTGTCACTGGTAACGCCCACATATATTCCTTCAATTTACATTAAGAGATTTCTAGAATATCTTAACAACTTTTTTTGCTTTCCTTCAGGTGTAACGTGCATTTTCTGCTGTCTGGTGGGTCTGATATTTCTCCAAGGCTCAGGGAACTATTGGCTTTCACTCTTTGACACCTATGGAGGATCCATCCCTCTGCTAGTTGTTGCATTCTGCGAGATGTTCTCAGTTGTGTACATATATGGAATAGACAGGTGATAGAAGAAAAAAATAAATATATATATATGTTTTACTATAACGGTTTGTTTTTGTCAATTAAAAGATGAGAAAAACTAAATTAGCTCATGGTATCACAAGCATCCCACACTATTATTGTACCGCCTTTATTAAAGGAGGCTTGTTATTCTGTTAGTTTGTCTACACACTCTTTGACAATGGAATATATGTGTCACTTTCCTCTTAGGTTCAATGATGATATAAAGTTCATGATCGGACACAAACCCA
Organism: Leptoclinus maculatus; assembly: GCA_032191485.1. NCBI lineage: Eukaryota > Metazoa > Chordata > Actinopteri > Perciformes > Stichaeidae > Leptoclinus > Leptoclinus maculatus. The sequence goes on along the minus strand of JAVDOI010000008.1, from coordinate 11,673,911 downwards.
ACTTCTTCTGGCAGGCAACATGGAGAGTCATCAGCCCACTCATTATGCTTGTCATCTTGGTTTTTTACTTCGTCACTAAAGTGTCTGAACAGCTTCTTTACAAAACGTGGGATCCTGAATCGGTAAATATGAATGAATTTTGAGATGATCAAAATCGTCTGAATCATGGATAATGATCTTTTAAAACACGCCGTCATGAACCAGTGAAAACTCAAAATATGGCATTTGCTCTGTCTTTGCAGGATAAATTCCCTACACTGGAGGAAAAGCCATATCCAGTCTGGATCAATGTGGTCATCTTCATATTGGCAGGGATACCCAGTCTTGCTGTGCCTTTTGTTTGTGTCTGGAAATGTTTAAAGACAAAAAAGAGGGATAAGTTTCAACTCTCTAATAACTCTGACCAAATTCAAATGAACAATGAAAACAAAACATCCTCAGCCTAATATGGTAAAATCCCCAATTTTCATTTTTTCAAGAAGATTTAGGTAATTGTTATGGTTTAATCAACACACTTTTAAAATAGGAGGCACAGCTTTACTGAACAGAACTCTCCGTTTTCCTCAGCCACCTGTGACCTGTTCGTTATGGCTAAAATCGGTGGTATTATATTGTACAGTCCATGTGTTCATGAAATTGTGGATATCATCTGTTTGCTTTTAGGAACATGGTATGTACCATTAGGCACATTATTTGAGGTAAAAGGACAGGGCCCATGCAGTGTGCTCTACATCATCTATTCTTCAAGCTCTATTGCATAGAGACGCTCTAAATCTGGTCTTAAATCTCAGCGGGTAGGCCAGGACAGTTTCTTATAACTTTGGGTGAGACTCAGACTTTGCTAACAGTATACATTTCAAAACAAATTACTGCAAACAAATTCTATCTATCGATCAAATCTAGTGACATAGGAGCTTAGTATAAACCCATAGTAGAGTTATATCCCAGGCCCCATCGTGTGTTGATCTTTTAGTGGGATTAACTGTGATTTGACAGCTACAGTTTATTATGTGATTAAACAAATAGATTTTGAGACTGAGTATAGGTGCTGACTTTGAGCCAATGCGATGAATGAAGGTACATCCATCTGTCCAGCTGGGGTCACTATTGTGACATGTTTGAGAAGTGAATCAAATATTGACTAAATCAGCTGCATATCTTTTATTTAATTTTTTTTAATTCCTTCATTTGCCATTTGTAAAGTAAATTACACTGTGTGTGCTGTATGCCTCTACTCTGTGTTTGCCAGGGAAGAATAGTGGATGTGACTGATTGTAGTCTGTATGAATATGATACATATTAAGTACAAGACATTTTGAATAGTGTTTTTGGTGATAACGTCTGATAAGAAACTCCACATACACAATACATGTTTTCTGGAGTAAGTGATGGTTGGTAATTACCGTTGACTGAAATAACTCAGCAGTTATGTAATCTGTATCACGTAGGGATTTAAAAGGCATCTGTACTATCAAAGTTTTCTCCTGGGCTCCTTATTTATGCTGTGTTGTATTAAAACCAACTGTTATCATCTCTGTTATCAACATCATATCATGCCGCTTTACACAAGGGCTTTCTATTACACAAACAAACCACATTGCTCCAAAAGCCTCAAGGGCCAACAAGATGCGTAAGGCTGATAAAGCAAATGACGCCCCTTCGTCAGGTAACAAGTCCCCAGTTTCTCCCCTTCTCTTCAGACAGAGTTTACAAGTCCGACAAAAATATTTGCCTCATTGAATAAACTGAAATAACAAGGGACAAAGAAGTGATGGATAGAGAAAGTGGAAGTGATGAGCAGACGCAGGTTGATGGACTTAAAGAAATTACTGAAAGACCAAAATGGGACAATAAAGTACAATATTTGCTAACCTGCATAGGTTTTGCTGTGGGACTTGGGAATGTGTGGAGATTTCCATATCTGTGTCAAATCTATGGTGGAGGTAAGAGCCTTTCATTAACAGTGTGCTTCGTAATGTTAACACAAGAGAGTGAAGTAGACAGACATACCTGGCTTTCCATTTGGTTTTTCATGACCAGAAACATTTAGCAGTCAATAATCCAAACACTCTCTCGACAAAATGAGAAAGTGTTTAAACTAAATGCTGTTATTAAAAAACTAAATTGTTCCTTTATTTTATAAATTATGTTGTGAAAATACCCAAAAAAACCATTTAATTAAATTACAACCAGGGTAATTGTCTTTCTAATATGTTCCCACTATACAGAAATATGCACATATAAACATACAGACTCTAGACAACATTTCTACTTCAATGTGGCACGATAACACAATAGCCACAAGCTTATTTTTTACAACTAGTTTTCTCTTTAGCATTGAATTGACTATTATTATCCTCTATATTAGCATGTTTGGCATGACTGAGACATGGTTTCAGAAATGATGCAGAAATAACTGCTATGATTTTCATGCTGTAGATATCTTGTTTTTCCAGTACACAATTGACATTTCTGACTGACGTTTCTTAAGAAATGTGACTTTGATTATACAACTTTTAAAGTTGTCTGACCAAAAGGATGATATTATGTTAGTTTGATTTCACCAATGATTTAGAGAGGTATATCACTGCAGTGACTGTTGTTTTTCATGTTTGACCTAAGACAATCCCTACTTGGATAGTTCACTACTATTCAAAATGTATACATTATCAACCCATTTGAAAATATTTTTACAACTCCATACAATGGTGCGCAAAATATACAACAGAAGATCAAATGACGAGGGAAAACATGACTGTTGCACACTACTGTAGGTCAGGTGTTAAGATCTATTGCTGGGAATGAGTGAGTGTGATAAAGCTCTGCTTGTTGATAATAAAATGTCCAGTAATGGGAAACTGAATGACCTTCAACTATGAAGGCAATGCCGATGTTTATTTTTAAGTTGAAGTCAAGAGCTTACTGAAAAACTAAGGTTTATCGTTTAATTTTTAACCCTTATCAATGTACTTTATTTCAAGGGGCGTTTCTGATTCCTTATTTCATTGCCTTGGTGTTTGAGGGACTTCCTCTGCTGTACTTGGAGCTGGCCATCGGACAACGGCTCCGCATGGGAAGTGTTGGGGTGTGGAATTCAATCTCCCCTTATCTGGGAGGTTTAGGTAAGAATGTTTGGTATCAACAGTGGTGGAGGAAGTATTCAGACGCTCTACTTAAGGAAAAGTACTTGTACCACTCTGTTTGTTGCAAGTAAAAGTCTTGCATTGGAAATGTTAGTCAAGTAAGAGTATCAAAAAAATACTTAACCCCTATCCTACAAACATACATACAAGGACTACTTTTATCTATCCTTTCTACCTTATCTATTAAAACTGTATGGGTTGCAATTGGGTACTTTTGACTGCCGCCAGGACACCAATTGATTTATGTTCAAACAGGACAAATTAAACAGAATACAATGATATGAAGTCATTAGGAACCAATTGATTAACAAAGTCATGAGACATTGGAATGACACTGGAGGGAAAGAATAAAGCACCAGTGAGATATGACAAAGATAATACCTCAGGATAAGGGTTAAAACAGTCATTTCCAAAGAATGGGTTGGGGCCCATAGGTGGGATGCAGGAGATTTCATTAAATCATTTCTTACAGTCTTTTATTTAACATGTTTTATCTGCAGTATACATTTGAACCACATGAGGGAGCCTGAATGTCTAATATGAACGGCTAGCATACATTATTTTTGTTTTACTGATGTGATGACAAAAAAAACAGAAGCCTGTTAACTCATAACTACCTAAATGCATTTATTTGATCTAATTTATAAAGTATCTCTCTGGGTTACCTATTCAAGATAGCATGAGGTCATGCAGAAGTGGCAGCAAAAATGGTCCCAAATGTTCATTTAAGCACAAATTCGCTCTTCAGACAAATTATAGATAAGGCCTGGGTTCAAGTATTGAGATGCATGAGAAGACTAGATGTAAGTAAAATACATGTACCACAAATTTGTACTTAAGTAGAGTACTTAAGTAAATGCACTTAGTTCCATTACACCACTGGGTATTAATGAACTTTACTCGGGGAAGCAAGATGCCAAAGAAGGAATGTATTTAAAAACATGAAGCTACTACCATCCATAATATACATACATACATTTCTTGTTGAATAATGTCAATGTGTATACACAGGTGTGGCTTCCATGGCAGTATCCTTCCTAGTTGGTCTGTTCTACAACATGATCTTGGCCTGGGTCCTCTGGTACTTCTTCCACTCCTTTCAAAGTCCACTTCCCTGGAGGAACTGCCCGTTAAACTTGAATCATACTGGTAATTTTTACATCATAATAATATCATTAACAATAAATGCTGAATAATGATCAAAGTTAAAATGAAGTAAATAATTAATCAATCATGATGATTAATCTCTTTGATACAGGCTATGTAAGTGAATGTGAGAAGATCTCATCAGTGAACTATTTTTGGTATCGTGAAACACTGAACATTACCCCAAACATCGAGACCAGTGGGTCCTTACAGTGGTGGCTAGTGCTGTGTCTTGCATCTGCATGGTGCCTCGTGTACATCTGCTTTATACGTGGAATTGAAACTATTGGAAAGGTAATTTACCGGTTTGATGTAGCGTTAAATAATATTTTTTAGAGTTATATATATTTGTTATATCTAGTTATGGGAGGTAGATTGTTGGTTATCATCTAAACAAGTGACAGTATAGCAGTAAATCTCAAATTCTGTTTGATGTGAATATGAAATATTGTGTTTCAGCATCAAAACTTTTTCAACAGGCTATTTATGTCACAGCCACCTTTCCCTATCTTGTTTTGACCATCTTCTTGGTCAGATCCTTGACTCTGGCTGGGGCCACAGATGGCTTAATATATCTCTTCACACCAAATGTAAGTTTGTCAGTAACTTTATATTGAAGTAATTTCATGACAAAAGCTAATGAGTAAAGTATGATATCTAACAATTATTATTATGTTCATTACAGTGGGAAACCCTGAAAAACCCTGAGGTCTGGTTGGACGCGGCTACTCAGGTCTTTTTCTCTTTGTCTTTGGCCTTTGGGGGACTTATTGCTTTTTCCAGTTATAATGCTCAGAAGTAAGAACTTTATGAACACATTTTGTATTCATTAAAGACAGTACAATACACAAAATAAAAATTGAAATAATACAACATCTTTGCAGGAATGATTGTGAGAGAGATGCCCTAATTGTCGGCTGCGTGAACAGTTTTACGTCGATATATGCAGCGATTCCTATTTTTGCCATTGTTGGATTTAAGGCAAATGAAAACTACAATGAGTGCCAAAACTGGTATGTACCATATATGTAATTATAATCTGCCATAGTAATGTATATTCAGCATGATGATTGTTATGTATTATTATTAGACCTGCAACTGGTGATTATTCAATTACAAATTGTCAGACCCCAAAGCAACGTGACTGCTGTGATTATACTATATACGTCACTTCAATATCAGTCAAAATAAAAAAGAATGAATCAATTTGCGATTGTTACGACCCTCTCTCACTGTGGAAGGGTGGTAACAGTGATACAGAGCAAACTTCATCCCACTTTCAACAGTTTGTGTTTTCACTTAAATTACCTAAATGTTGTATCAATCAACCAGTATTTAAACATGTTCAGTCCTAGTTATCATTACTGTCAGTAATACTTGTGAAAGAAGTGTTAACCGATTTGATTTCTTGTTGATTTTAGGAACATACTGAGATTGACTAATTCATTCAACATTGGGGATGAAAACATAACTGTTAAAAACTATGATGACTGGTTAAACCATCTCAACGCAACTGATCCCTCAGAGGTCAAAAGCCTCAATCTAAAGACCTGTGACCTACAGACTTTCCTGGACCAGGTACAGTACATCCGTTACTATTAAAACAGTTTTTAACAATTTTTTCTATGACGTTTTGTGAGTGTATATGAGATCACGTATCACATCCTACCTGTAGAGTGTCTCTGGAACTGGACTGGCCTTCATTGTGTTCACTGAAGCGGTGATAGAAATGCCAGGCGCTCAGGTGTGGGCGGTGCTCTTCTTTGTCATGCTCTTCAGCCTGGGCCTGTCCTCCATGTTTGGGAATCTAGAGGGGGTCCTTACTCCTCTGCTGGACATGCACATAATTCCATCCTGGATTCCCAAGGAAATTGTCACAGGTAAACTGAAAGATCTCATTACTTCATACAGCGGTTGCAATCATGGCATATGGGGGGCACTGACAACACACGTTTGTATTGTAAGACTGAAAAAGTTAGGTGAAAAATATCTATTACTTCCTATACTTACCAGTGATAATGACTCTTACACAAAAGTCATATGTGAAAGCCCACCTGTTGATGAACAGTAAATCAATAGTTTTGATAGGCACCCTGTAGTTTCCTAAGTCTTGTGTACATTTTCTTTCCATGTGAAATGATGTCTTCCCGTGTGAAATAAATATTGTCAGATATGTCAGATTGCACACTTTTCGTTCAGATATAAACATGCTTTAAATTACTTTAGTACAGATAGACTGTCTAAAAGGTTTCTGTTTGACTGAATTCAGCATATTAATCATCATAGCATGAAAGAAATTCCATTTCCTATATTTTCCTTTTTTGCTTAAAGGGTTACTTTGCCTCACCTCCTTTACTGTGGCCCTCATCTTTACTTTGGGGTCTGGAAACTACTGGCTGGAGATTTTCAACAGCTATGTGGGATCCATGCCTCTGCTCATCATAGCCTTCTTTGAGATCATCAGTGTGGTGTACATCTATGGAATAAACAGGTGATATTGTAATAAATGTCATTATACTTGCAATATGAAAACATATTTGAATGATTTGACCAAGGGCTTCCATTTGCCCACAGGTTTAATGACGACATTGAATGGATGACAGGTCGGAGACCAAATATCTACTGGCAGGCCACTTGGCGCTTCATCAGTCCTCTCATGCTTCTGGTGGTTTTTGTGGCATACGTTGTAGTCGGGGCTGAAAAACGACCAACATATAACGCCTGGAACCCAGATTACGTAAGAAAGATTTCACACTTGCTCTACAGTGTCACTGTGTAGAATTTGTTAAATTTGGTGCACAATGAAAAAAATAAAGACATTATTGACTTCCCACTCATCACCCCTACAGGTGCACTTCCCCCTCGCTGATGTTCAGCACTATCCTGAATGGGTTTTTTCTATCTGCGTGCTCTTATCCGTCCTTCCTGTTGTATCAATTCCTCTTGTGGCTCTCTACAGATTCATGGGCTTCCTGAAGAAGTACATCATGAAAAGGCACAACAGAAATCCATATGAAAATGAATTATTTGAAGGAGAACTGTAAATTACACTTTTTAACCGTTTTATCTGATTGGTGGTCAGGACTACCGATTTACATATTTGAGATCTGTTGTAATTTAATAACATCTTATTGTGTATATTCAATTAAAAACCAAAAGTCTTTACTGATTGTTTTTAGTATGGTATAACAAACTTCTGATCACATTACAGTTTAAATTACATTATAACTAGAGGAGGAGTTGCTGTAATTTCAGTATATTATCAAAAATAAAACTTTTTGTTTTTAATTTACACAAGTGTATGTATATTGGTGAAGGAAATGCAAACACTGTCTGCTAGATCAAATCAACGGAGGACAATATGCAGGGGGAAAATATTAACAACAGAATACCAAAGGCTGGAACTGAATATCAGGTTTGTGTTTGATTAAAAGGAAGATCAATTTCCTGTGTTGATGTTTTGAATGGGAAAGAAGGGGAGTGATGGATAACTTTTCTGAATGTTTTTTGACGAGCGCATTATCAATTATTATTATTTGTGGCAATGCTGTGTCACTGTATGTTCTGCCAACATCATCGTCATCATGTTAATATTATGCATCATCTTGTAAATCGCATTCCTGTCTGTCTACAGCTTTTGATATGTGATATAATATAGAAGTCTGCTTTCTACCCTCTGTTATCTGCAAGTGTGAAGCGTGAGCTAGTGTTGCATGTGTCCTTTATGTAACTTTTCTGCATGTTAACAGTGTGTGTGGTTGTATGAGACTAGTAGAACGGTTTGTGTGTGTGTGAGTGTGTGTGTGTGTGAGGGTGCATGCATGTGCTCACTGACCATGCGCATGTGTGTATTTTGAGCCATACGAGTTACACAGTTGTCCTTTTTGTGGTGTGGGTGGACAGTGATATTGTCCCCCTGGTGTCACGTGCTTTGGAATATGCTGGCTGCCTTTGTTGTCCCTCTGCCTGTTCTGCTTTTCTGGCACTTTCATACAATGGTGCACTTGAACACTGTGATGTTATTAAGCCTTTCAAACTACTACAGTATGAATTCCAGCTCTCAGGAAAGACTAGCATCCCAATGTAGGATACATGGCACAAGATAAAACATCGAGGAATAGCAGCAAGGATTGAGAGCAACATCAGAACAAAGGTGATGATTGACAGTGCATTGACTTATGAGCGCTATAATTATTGTCTGTTTAATTAAGAGAGCATTTATAGAGCTATGCATGATGTCACACTAATGCTACTGCAAAATCTTATTGTTTGATATGCTTTTTTTCTGTTTTATCTTATTCACATTCTGACTTGTTGACCCATGGCAGCCATTATCTATGCCTTATTCAAAGTGTGACTGATGTGAACGAATTTAGATGTGGAATATTTAATAATAATAAAACAGCTGAAGAGGTTACAACCATTTACTGACAGTTTACTGTTCAAAAGGACTTGGTTTTCCAACTTTTGTTCCATAAAGTTGTTGGCTAGGAAAAAATAAATTGTGTATTTAATAAGTGAATACAACATCGCCACATGTTGATTTTTGGTCCCGTCTATAGAATTTCTTCCAAGTATGTTAATAAGTAAATAAGGAATAATCCCATAAGTGGTGTAAACATTCCTGTAGTCATCAACAACAAAGTGGAGTAGAGTGTCTTTTAAAACATCCAAGTGACGCTGTGACCTACAGTCCTGAAACACTGTAGTATCAACAATGGGGCGAGAGTGCGACAGGGTCAACAGTTTTTTGACCTATGATCCTACACTAGGAAATGTCCAAGCGAGCAGATGCCTCCCGGTGTGGTGGGGTCGTGGTCGACTTTGAGTCTGACGACATCAGGGATGCAAGAGCAAATAGAACTAGGAGTATACCAGGTGAACTCAACTTTGAATCAAAATAGAATTTGTGCAATGTATTTGCAGCAAATATGTGTGCTTATTTAATTTTTTCTTAATTCTTCGAAAGGTTCAGCTCTTATCTACCTCAAGGGTCCAAAGTTTCTCATCTATGTCAGTGGAGCATTGTCAATGTGGGTAAGAATCATTTCCTGAAGAAACAGATTCCTGGAGAAATAGATAACACATTGAAACTTAAATAAATGCAAGGTAGCCTACTTACTGTAAATCTTGTGACAGCATACATACAGCACCTTGAAAAACAATACATAATGTGTTTATGTTGTGTTAAACAGGGTGACCGCATGTGGCACTTTGCAATTTCTGTGTTCCTGATTGAGCTGTACGGCCGTAACCTGCTGTTGACTGCAGTGTTTGGGTTGGTAGTGGCTGGGTCAGTGCTCCTTCTAGGAGCTTTGATTGGAGACTGGGTTGATCGCAATCCCAGGAATAAAGGTACGCAACAATTTCCCACCAATTTGAATATTTCAGCATGCCGTATATCATAGAACTGTCAGTTATTTCGATTTTTGGATCTCAATCTTGGATGCAGAGGTCAGCTAGTTTCCTATCCACCCAGTTGGTAAATTGCATTTACTGATGCCTCAAGTGTAAATCAGACCCTGATTTGACAGCTAGACTCAAAACCACTTCAGGCACAAGGCTCACATCTGTCAAGGCTGAAACTGTTTTTCTTGTCCCCTATTTTAGTTGCACATGCATCTCTTTTCATTCAGAACATCTCAGTGACAGTATGTAGCATTGTGCTCATGTTGGTGTTCTCATATAAGCAAAGGATTGAACAGATCTGGGATGGCTGGCTTACTGTGAGTAGACACTACGTGTTTGACTAATAATTACGTTTCATAACTTGATACCATGTTGATCTGCAAAACAGAATACTCACCATGATTATTACACAGAGGAGTTATTGCTGCTGTTGTTCCCTCTGTCCTGTGTCCCTGTTGTCTCTGCTTCTGAGCTTGTGGCTACTCTGTGCTGTCATAGTAACATATTGCATCGCAAAACTTACACAAGGTGGTTTGTTATACGGTGGTGATCGTCCTGGCAGATGTGGCAAACCTTGCAAGCACAGCACTGACCATTGCCATTCAGAGGGACTGGATTGTGGTTATCACAGGCTACAACCGAGGTCACCTCGCTGGTGAGGGGATTAATTCTCTGTTAATGCGCGTGTTTGTTTGCATTCCATGCTTGTCACACATCACTGTTTGTGCATGATACATACTTGGATTACAGGTGTTGGTCCGTTTGTGCTCTTGCTGACCGTCCTGTAGTGGAAGCACATTAATCTCTGTGTCTTTGATCCTAACAAAAGGAATGAATGCAACCATGAGGCGGATAGATCAGGTGACTAACATCCTGGCCCCACTAGCAGTGGGACAGGTCATGACCCTGGCCTCCAATGTAGTTGGCTGTGGCTTCATCCTGGGCTGGAACCTTGTGTCTCTCATTGTGGAGTTCTTCTTCTTGTCACGGGTGTACCGCATCGTCCCTGCTCTTTCTGTCAAACCACCAGTGGTGGAGGAGGATCAGGTGTTTCTGCAGAGGATGGAGAGGAGAATGTCACAAGGTATGGAATATGTTTTGTTGTTTCTGACTTCCCCAGTATTCACAGATTTTAAGATTAGAATTCTATGAGATTTACTGAAAATGTGAATAAAGATCTGTGAGTATTATGGGCTCCTAAACCTGCTTGTAGATATAAAAAATGAAGTTGTCAAAATAAGATTTAGAGCTGTGCATTAGGATAAAATAATAGATAAATACTAGGAAATAGACAATATACAGCATCTTCTATTAACTGCTGGTGATTTTGCAATGCCTGCTGGAATCAGTATTAGTATACTACAGTGTACATTTAAATCACTTTCTTCTCAGCCTCTATCACCACTTATGTCACGATAAGGTAAGGTAAGGTTAAAGTGCTAAAAGTACTTAAAAATGTAATTCAAATGTTGAAAACAACGCTTCTATAGCAGGATTGAGCAGTAGACATCATGAGAGGTACTGATGTAATGAGATTTGTGGCGAATGATTTTCAAGGAAATGTTAAAAAATAGACTATTTAACACTAAACTTGGAACACTTGGAAATTCCTTGAAATGACATTAGAAAATATATATCGTTTAATGTTTTTGACATTACAGTTGTCCTGATAGTTATACAAACTATTTTTTGAACTATAAGTGCTTATTTGAATCATACATTAATTGAAGACACAAACCACAGTTTATGTGCAGTACCCGACTACCATAGTCCACATGATTTACATTTATTAAACACTGGTATCGGATCGGTACTCTGTATCGGCCAATACCCAGGCCCAGGTAACAGTATCAGGACTAAAAAAGTCAGATCGGTGCCTCCCTAGTCTGTATTTGACAGATGATGTGGATTCTAGCATGTGCAGAACACCAAATGGACCTTTGAAATTGAACAGAATTGATGGATGACATTCCTTTTTCTTATCAGGGGAAGATAATGTTGCACAACCTCAACCTCAACCTCTGACCGAAGGTAACTGCAACACAAGCCTGCACATAAAAGAAATCACCAACCTGCCCCTGTGTTTCCGGAGGTTTCGCTGGTTGGTGAGCACCTGCAAGGACGGCTGGAGGGCCTACTATCGCCAGCCTGTCTTCCTGGCAGGAATGGGTCTGGCATTCCTCTACACTACAGTGCTGGGTTTTGACTGCATCACCACTGGCTATGCGTATACTCAGGGCATAAGCGGCTCTCTCCTTAGTCTGCTGATGGGTGTTTCGGCTATTACTGGGCTGATGGGCACTATGATGTTCACCAGACTCAGAAAATCCTATGGCCTGGTTAACACAGGCATCATCTCGAGCTGCCTCCACCTGGGCTGCTTGCTGCTGTGCGTGTGCTCTGTGTTTGCCCCTGGCAGCCCTATGGATCTTAGCTTGCTGATGCCCTACATTACCGCCAACTCCTCCACTGAGCTCGGAGGGATGGGAAACCAAAGGCAAAAACACACTTATCCTCTGAGGGGAGGCAGCAATCAGCCACTGCTACCCGACCGCTCCTCCATCCACTGGACCAACAACACTGTGCTCTTTGACAACGTGCCCTCGGACACGGCGCCAGAATCGTACATCTCCATTATCCTTCTGTTCTTGGGTGTCATCACAGCACGCATTGGTGAGTAGAAGGACATCGAAAGCTGACTGGTTTCAATGGACACCAAAACTTAAGTTAGTCTATATATTACATTGTAATAAGATACACGGGAATAGAGCTGTCAACTGTAGAGCTTCACCCATACATTAGCTTATCATGAATATATTGCTATCTATGTTGGGCAATGAATAAAAACAAATTGCTGATGGAAATTTAGATAGTGTCGCAATTACATAGTCTATCCACCAGAGAGCACTGTCTAAAAACTGTAAAATGTCCCGCTCAGTACATTAGTGACAATTAAAGTATTTATTTTTCAGCATTTAAATCTTTTCATTGATGGTCGTCTGTAGAGTTGTAATGTCACTATATGATGTGCAGCTTTACCACTGGGCCACCAGGATGCCACAAAAGATCCCTATAAAAATGTAAATGTCTGTTTCAATCAATTAAGTAGCCAGTGGGTAGGGCTCTAGTTAACTATTCCCATAAATTCAATTATTGTGTGAAGAGCTGAATAAATGCAGAGCCATTTTGATGACTGGCTAATTTAATGACCTGGGCAACTTTTAAAACCCAATGATATCTGTGTTTTAGGTCTCTGGTCCTTCGACCTGACAGTGACCCAGCTCCTGCAGGAGAACATCTGTGAGTCAGAGAGGGGTGTAGTAAACGGTGTGCAGAGCTCTATGAATTACCTGATGGATCTGCTTCACTTCATCATGGTGATCTCTGCTCCACAGCCACAGCACTTTGGCATCCTAGTTATCATTTCTGTATTATTCATCACCACCGGGCACACTATGTACTTCCTGTATGCACACAAAGTCAAGAGAAAACGCCGTCACGACACATAAGGAGCAGACATGGCCCACACATCAAGACAGGGGATGCTTACCAGCACTGACTCCACTCCGCACCTGTGAAATGAATGTCTCCCTCCTGTTCCTTCAGCAATCTTATTGCAACAATCCACTCCCGACTTAGCCATTCATTTCAGCACAACACAGCAAGTGCCTGTCCCACCTCGGTTGCTTTCTTCCTGCAGGGCCATGTGCCGTAGCAGCAAACAAGAACTCAGGTGAAATAGAGTGAGAGACACACGCTCTCCCTTCGTGTACATAAGTTGAGGTGGCTACAATAAATGCAGCAACGGTACCTCCAGGGGAAATGTACTAATCTAATGTACAGGACACGAAGGTAGCAGCTAAGGCACCTGCCTTTACAAACCATGTAGGATTACTGCATGACTTTCATCAAACAAGCCTGTTAACTTACTTAGCTTTTTGGATGGGAGGGTGGATGGATGGAAAGCTTTTTCTAACCTTCACTCAGTAAAGAACTGGTGTTGTGAGGAAAACTTAACAGCGATACATGAAAATGCAGACAAGACGAGACAGTACTTCTACAAGTGGCATCAATGTTACTGATCCGTCCACTTGGAAATATTCCAGGATGTCCAAAAAGGAACATAAAGGGAACTCGATGTGAGATTGTTTGATTAGAAAAAAAAAAAAATCTGAAAGGCAGCCCCCCCTTTTAATGGACTGAAGTGAAAGGACAAAGTATTTCCTTTCCCTGGTTTGTTTCTCTGTGGATGAATCAAGCTAATATTTGCCTTTCTTTTGTGCAGGTAAACCTGGTTTATGCATTACAACAACAGAAATTATCAAATCACGCCATGTACTTTCGTCAAACTTTTAATGCAAACTATTTTATTCTAACTGCTTGTGTACTTTGATAAATAAAAAAGTAGTTTCCAAACTTTCTTTCCTTCCCATATAAAGAGTGATATTAATAGTTTTATAGAAATCCAAGAGGAAAGCAATCTTCATTTTGGGACATGTTTGAAATCAGTGATATGTCAATAGCAAATGTTGATCACTGCTATTGGCAGCGTTGTATTACACATTGCTTCATTCTTTTTTAGTTCCGATGAACTAAACATGACCTTACCTCAACTAAGAACAAGAACACTGTTGGGAATATGCCTTGGGAATTACTCTCAGCTACTGTATGTTTTCATATCTCCTTCTTGTACAGTGGAAATAACATAAAAGTTTAACCTTTTGTCATACAACCAGCAACACATCTCAATATATTTGTATAATTTCGCTGTGAAATTTCTGTATTGTATTGTATTTTTCAGACTGATAATTATGATAATAAAGATGAATGAAGATGATCTTTGACCTCAAGTATTCTGATGAAATAATCCACAAATAACTATAGGTCTTGTGTAATGTTAAATAAAGTGCTGTACATGTCACACTATTGAATTTCTCCTTATTCATGTAAATAAACTGCAAAAAAAACAACTTTTCATGACATTGTAAATAGATTTGGCCCTATTCATAGCCTGAAACTTAAATAAAGTCATCCATTCAACCATCACAAGTGAATGGTAGTACTGGAATCATTCCAATAAAACGGACATCCAAATATGGTTTAATACTATCTGCCCCCTGTGTAGCCTACATATTTGATATATATATATATATATATACACATTTACAGAAGGGTATAAGAGATTTTGTTGACAACTTCCTTTAGTAGTCCTTGAACTTGCGGTCCAACTAGAAAGCTTAAAAAACCTGAGATATAGTACCACATTCATTATCCATCAGAAAAACCTGTAGCAACCACATAGCTATAATGCACGTAGGCATAAATACCTATAGTGTAACAGGCAGACTGTAAAAAGGAGAAACAATAAAATACCATACCAGTATACAGAATATGCACCATTACCGTAAAAATGAGACACAATACGCAGACAGTATGTTTACAACCTATCTCAACTCCCAGATTTTCTATAAACAGTCAGCACCATCCAAGAGTGATTATAATATTGATAACTATTATCCACAGGAGGACATATGAAGGTGGATAGAATACAAAAGGGAGAGCATTCAGAATTGAAGGACATGGAAATCCAGTCTTTACTCCAGATATTCTCGTCTGTCATCTGCAATGTCTGGCATCACCACGATGTGAGCTCTATCTTAATTAAGACGAGTATGTACAGGAAGGTAAGAAATGATTGGTACCTTCAATATTGCCACCATCAAAAGAGTTCTGATATACTGGTTTACCACAAGTACTGAATAGTATCAGCAGCACTGTACAAGTCTTTATGGCTAATGAAAGCCTCTCATATATTATAATAGCTTGTTGCTATTCCATGAGGAGGATACTGACTGTAACTCTATACACTATATTAATGTTACAATCACTGACAGTGTGTAACGTTACAGCAGTTACCTTGGTAATGAAGAGAAGTCATGAGTAGGCTAGTAAAGGCAACTTGCCAGGAAGAACTGTTGTTGGAGTGGGAGGCTGTTTTACTGGAAGCAGTACACAGCATTGCCGGCCTGATGAATATCGATCTTGAAAATGAAGTGAGTTCAACAGTCAATTCTTTTCTTGCCCTGTGCAATTATGCAAGAGTCTAGGTTTCGTGTTGTGCAGCTATGCCAAGCTCAGGTGACTATAGTTGACGTTATCCAGGTTTAGTTGTGTAAAGGCAAAGCAGCATCCATACATCTGATGCTGTTATCAAAAAAAGTGTCACTCAGGAAAGAGTGACGATAACTCTCCAAGCCTTGACATTAATGAAATACTGTAAAGTTAAATCTATGCCTACCCTAAAGAAAGTAGATTTCAAAGTAGAACCCTACTGTCTAGTAATACAATAGTGGGTAGCACTTTATAATAACTACACACTATGAAGCATTAGTTAAGCATGAGTAAACACTTAATTCATCATTTATAAAGCATTGTTCCTACATTAATAATTCATTAGTATGCAGTTCATAACAACAGTTATAAATGTTTTATTCTTGATTAATAAGCTTGTCTATTATGTGTTCTATTATTGTGTTTTCATACTTTATAAATGATGGATTCCCCATTTGTAAATGAAGTATTATATATTTTACAAACCAATTATTAAGGAGTTGTAGATGATTAATAAGATAATTTATAAAGTGTTAGTAAATGATTAATAACTTATTTAGATGTACATTATTCATGCATTTATATATATAATGATTTAGATATGCACTAATGGTTAGGGACTATGTTAATATATGCTTTATAAATGCGTATTAATACTGCAAGTCATGATTAATTAATGATTTATTAAGGTAGTTACTAGTCCTTAGTAAAGTATTTTGTGTGAGCTCATCTAAAGTGAGGACTATTTATGCCTTACAAAGCATTTATAAATGACATTGAAAGGCCAGCAGTGCCTCAAAACCCATAGTTTTTCAACAGAAAAGGCAAATAGACACAACACAAAGTAATCAAGAACATATCAATATTTATTGCAAGATGCAAACAATATACTGTTAAATACAAACCTCTCAGGCATTCATTCATGTAAGAAACAAACAAAGACATTCTCCTTCAGGAGAACATGGCTGGATATAACACATTTGTAAATATACAACTGGAGCTAACCAGGAGCTTATATTAACATAGTCCCTAACCATTAGTGCATATCTAAATCATATATATATATAAATGCATGAATAATGTACATCTAAATAAGTTATTAATCATTTACTAACACTTTATAAATGATCTTATTAATCATCTACAACTCCTTAATTATTGGTTTGTAAAATATATAATACTTAATTTACAAATGGGGAATCCATCATTTATAAAGTATGAAAACACAATAATGAAACACATAATAGACGAGCTTATTAATCAAGAATAAAACATTTATAACTTTTGTTATGAACTGCATACTAATGAATTATTAATGTAGGAACAATGCTTTATAAATGATGAATTAAGTGTTTACTCATGCTTAACTAATGCTTCATAGTGTGTAGTTATTATAAAGTGCTACCCAATAGTGTTTTTAATATTTGAATATCATTAAAATGATGGAGGAAATCCAAAAAGCAGTGTTGATGAAGGCTTCACGGTCATAAACCTGCTCCACGGCTAGAAGCAGGAACACACAACAGAAATATAAATCCAAGACTAAAAAGCAATAAAAAAAAAACAGTAAGTTAACTACCAAGCAAAACATATTTTACAAATGAATGGGTCCGTGTATGTCTTTGTTGCTGAGGTGTACTACTTGGTAGCTTTTTCATTTCAGTGTCAGTTGTCAAGTTGTTTCGGACATCGGTTACGTTATTTCTACCAGTTGCCGGTTCCTCAAGTAGTCTTTTATCTATAATAAAAAAAACAATAATCCGTGGGTTGGACCCTGTAATGTAGGC